>OV815995.1:33427758-34677758 GCA_929113495.1 Andrena minutula
AAATTCAAAAAGATTTAATTTAATTTCACCAAAATTTTTTCAATTTCAGCTCCTCCTACTAAAAATCTTAAGAAAATTCAAAAGAATCGAAGTGTATTTCAACTATATTTTCTCAACTTCTGCACCTGTAACTAAAAATCATAATAAAATGCAAAGAGATTTAAATTAATATCACCAAAATTTTTTCAATTTCAGCACCTCCTACTAAAAATCTTAATAAAATTCAAAAGAATCGATGTGAATTCTAACAATATTTTCTCAAATTCTGCACCTTTAACTAAAAATCATTAAAAAATGCAAAGAAATTTAATTTAATTTCACCGAAATTTCATCAATTTCAGCTCGTTCTACTAAAAATCTTATGAAAATCCAATAGAATCTAAGTGAATATCAACTAAACTTACTCAAATTCTGCATCTGTAACTAAAAATCATAAAAAAATACAAAAAGATTTAATTTAATCTCACCAAAATTCCTCAATTTCAGCTCCTTCTACTAAAAATCTTATGAAAATCCAAAGGAATCGAAGTGAATATCAACTAAATTTACTCTAATTCTACACCTGTAACTAAAAATCATCCACAAATTCAAAAAGATTTAATTTAATTTCACCAAAATTTCTTCAATTTCAGCACCTCCTACTAAAAATCTTAAGAAAATCCAAAGGAATCGAAGTGAATTTCAACTATATTTTCTCAAATACTGCACCTTTCACTAATAATCATAAAAAAATTCAAAAAGATTTAATTTAATTTTACCAAAATTTCATAAATTTCAGCTCGTCCTACTAAAAATCTTAAGAAAATCCAAAGGAATCGAAGTGAATTTCAACTATATTTTCTCAAATACTGCACCTTTCACTAAAAATCATAAAAAAATTCAAAAAGATTTAATTTAATTTTACCAAAATTTCATAAATTTCAGCTCGTCCTACTAAAAATCTTATGAAAATCCAAAGGAATCGAAGTGAATATCGACTAAATTTACTCAAATTCTGCATCTGTAACTAAAAATAAAAAAAAAATTCAAAAAGATTTAATTTAATTTCACCAAAATTTTTTCAATTTCAGCTCCTCCTACTAAAAATCTTAAGAAAATTCAAAAGAATCGAAGTGTATTTCAACTATATTTTCTCAACTTCTGCACCTGTAACTAAAAATCATAATAAAATGCAAAGAGATTTAAATTAATATCACCAAAATTTTTTCAATTTCAGCACCTCCTACTAAAAATCTTAATAAAATTCAAAAGAATCGATGTGAATTCTAACAATATTTTCTCAAATTCTGCACCTTTAACTAAAAATCATTAAAAAATGCAAAGAAATTTAATTTAATTTCACCGAAATTTCATCAATTTCAGCTCGTTCTACTAAAAATCTTATGAAAATCCAATAGAATCTAAGTGAATATCAACTAAACTTACTCAAATTCTGCATCTGTAACTAAAAATCATAAAAAAATACAAAAAGATTTAATTTAATCTCACCAAAATTCCTCAATTTCAGCTCCTTCTACTAAAAATCTTATGAAAATCCAAAGGAATCGAAGTGAATATCAACTAAATTTACTCTAATTCTACACCTGTAACTAAAAATCATCCACAAATTCAAAAAGATTTAATTTAATTTCACCAAAATTTCTTCAATTTCAGCTCCTCCTACTAAAAATCGTAAGAAAATCCAAAGGAATCGAAGTGAATTGCAACTATATTTTCTCAGATACTGCACCTTTCACTAAAAATCATAAAAAAATTCAAAAAGATTTAATTTAATTTTACCAAAATTTCATCAATTTCAGCTCCTCCTACTAAAAATTTTATGAAAATCCAAAGGAATCGAAGTGAATATCGACTAAATTTACTCAAATTCTGCATCTGTATCTAAAAATAAAAAAAAAATTCAAAAAGATTTAATTTAATTTCACAAAAATTTTTTCAATTTCAGCTCCTCCTACTAAAAATCTTCTGAAAATCCAAAGGAATCGAAGTGAATATCAACTAAATTTACTCTAATTCTACACCTGTAACTAAAAATCATAAAAATATACAAAGATATTTAATTTAATTTCACGAAAATTTATTCAATTTCAGCTCCTCCTACTAAAAATCTTAAGAAAATCGAAAAGAATGGGAGTGAATTTCAACTAAATTTACTCAAATTCTGCACCTGTAACTAAAAATCATAAAAATATACAAAGATATTTAATTTAATTTCACGAAAATTTATTCAATTTCAGCTCCTCCTACTAAAAATCTTAAGAAAATCCAAAGGAATCGAAGTGAATATCAACTAAATTTACTCAAATTCTGCATCTGTAACTAAAAATAAAAAAAAAATCAAAAAGATTTAATTTAAATTCACCAAAATTTTTTCAATTTCAGCTCCTACTACTAAAAATCTTAAGAAAATTCAAAAGAATCGAAGTGTATTTCAACTATATTTTCTCAACTTCTGCACCTGTAACTAACAATCATAAAAAATACAAAAAGATTTAATTTAATTTTACCAAAATTTCTTCAATTTCAGCTCCTTCTACTAAAAATCTTATGAAAATCCAATAGAATCTAAGTGAATATCAACTAAATTTACTCAAATTCTGCATCTGTAACTAAAAATCATAAAAAAATTCAAAAAGATTTAATTTAATTTCACCAAAATTTCTTCAATTTCAGCTCCTTCTACTAAAAATCTTATGAAAATCCAACGGAATCGAAGTGAATATCAACTAAATTTACTCTAATTCTACACCTGTAACTAAAAATCATCCACAAATTCAAAAAGATTTAATTTAATTTCACCAAAATTTCTTCAATTTCAGCACCTCCTACTAAAAATCTTAAGAAAATCCAAAGGAATCGAAGTGAATTTCAACTATATTTTCTCAAATACTGCACCTTTCACTAAAAATCATAAAAAAATTCAAAAAGATTTAATTTAATTTTACCAAAATTTCATAAATTTCAGCTCGTCCTACTAAAAATCTTAAGAAAATCCAAAGGAATCGAAGGGAATATCGACTAAATTTACTCAAATTCTGCATCTGTAACTAAAAATAAAAAAAAAAATTCAAAACGATTTAATTTAATTTTACCAAAATTTCATCAATTTCAGCTCCTCCTACTAAAAATCGTATGAAAATCCAAAAGAATCGAAGTGAATTTCAGCAATATTTTCTCAAATTCTGCACCTTTAACTAAAAATCATAAAAAAATTCAAAAAGATTTAATTTAATTTCACCAAAATTTCATCAATTTCAGCTCCTCCTACTAAAAATCTTATGAAAATCCAAAAGAATCGAAGTGAATTTCAACAATATTTTCTCAAATTCTGCACCTTTAACTAAAAATCACAAAAAAATTCAAAAAAATTTAATTTAATTTCACCAAAACTTTTTCAATTTCAGTTCCTCCTACTAAAAATCTTAAGAAAATGCAAAAGAATCGAAGTGAATAGCAACTATATTTACTCAAATTCTGCACCTGTAACTAAAAAACACAGCAAAATTCAAAAAATTTAATTTAATTTCACCAAAATTTTTTCAATTTCAGCTCCTCCTACTAAAAATCTTAAGAAAATCCAAAAGAATGGGAGTGAATTTCAACTAAATTTACTCAAATTCTGCACCTGTAACTAAAAATCATAAAAATATACAAAGATATTTAATTTAATTTCACGAATATTTATTCAATTTCAGCTCCTCCTACTAAAAATCTTAAGAAAATCCAAAAGAATGGGAGTGAATTTCAACTAAATTTACTCAAATTCTGCACCTGTAACTAAAAATCATAAAAATATACAAAGATATTTAATTTAATTTCACGAATATTTATTCAATTTCAGCTCCTCCTACTAAAAATCTTAAGAAAATCCAAAGGAATCGAAGTGAATATCAACTAAATTTACTCAAATTCTGCATCTGTAACTAAAAATAAAAAAAAAATTCAAAAAGATTTAATTGAAATTCACCAAAATTTTTTCAATTTCAGCTCCTCCTACTAAAAATCTTCTGAAAATCCAAAGGAATCGAAGTGAATATCAACTAAATTTACTCTAATTCTACACCTGTAACTAAAAATCATCCACAAATTCAAAAAGATTTAATTTAATTTCACCAAAATTTCTTCAATTTCAGCTCCTCCTACTAAAAATCTTAAGAAAATCCAAAGGAATCGAAGTGAATTGCAACTATATTTTCTCAAATACTGCACCTTTCACTAAAAATCATAAAAAAAATTCAAAAAGATTTAATTTAATTTTACCAAAATTTCATCAATTTCAGCTCCTCCTACTAAAAATCTTAAGAAAATCCAAAAGAATCGAAGTGAATTTCAACAATATTTTCTCATATTCTGCACCTTTAACTAAAGATCATAAAAAAATTCAAAAAGATTTAATTTAATTTCACCAAAATTTTTCAATTTCAGCTCCTCCTACTAAAAATCTTAAGAAAATCCAAAGGAATCGAAGTGAATATCAACTAAATTTACTCAAATTCTGCATCTGTAACTAAAAATATTAAAAAATTCAAAAGGATTTAATTTTAATTCACCAAAATTTTTTCAATTTCAGCTCCTACTACTAAAAATCTTAAGAAAATTCAAAAGAATCGAAGTGTATTTCAACTATATTTTCTCAACTTCTGCACCTGTAACTAACAATCATAAAAAAATACAAAAAGATTTAATTTAATTTTACCAAAATTTCTTCAATTTCAGCTCCTCCTACTAAAAATCTTAAGAAAATCCAAAGGAATCGAAGTGAATTGCAACTATATTTTCTCAAATACTGCACCTTTCACTAAAAATCATAAAAAAAATTCAAAAAGATTTAATTTAATTTCACCAAAATTTCATCAATTTCAGCTCCTCCTACTAAAAATCTTATGAAAATCCAAAAGAATCGAAGTGAATTTCAACAATATTTTCTCAAATTCTGCACCTTTAACTAAAAATCATAAAAAAATTCAAAAAGATTTAATTTAATTTCACCAAAATTTTTCAATTTCAGCTTCTCCTACTAAAAATCTTAAGAAAATTCAAAAGAATCGAAGTGAATTTCAACTATATTTTCTCAAATTCTGCACCTGTCACTAAAAATCATAAAAATATACAAAGATATTTAATTTAATTTCACGAAAATTTATTCAATTTCAGCTCCTCCTACTAAATATCTTAAGAAAATGCACAAGAATCGAAGTGAATTTCAACTAAATTTACTCAAATTTTGCACTTGTAACTAAAAGTCATACAAGAATACAAAGATATTTACTCCAATTTCACGAAAATTTATTCAATTTCTGCTCCTCCTACTAAAAATCTTAAGAAAATTCAAAAGAATTTAAGTGAAATTCAAATAAATTTACTCATATCCTGCACCTGTAACTAAAAATCACAAAAAAATTCAAAAAAATTTAATTTAATTTCACCAAAACTTTTTCAATTTCAGTTCCTCCTACTAAAAATCTTAAGAAAATGCAAAAGAATCGAAGTGAATAGCAACTATATTTACTAAAATTCTGCACCTGTAACTAAAAAACACAGCAAAATTCAAAAAATTTAATTTAATTTCACCAAAATTTTTTCAATTTCAGCTCCTCCTACTAAAAATCTTAAGATAATCCAAAAGAATGGGAGTAAATTTCAACTAAATTTACTCAAATTCTGCACCTGTAACTAAAAATCATAAAAATATACAAAGATATTTAATTTAATTTCACGAAAATTTATTCAATTTCAGCTCCTCCTACTAAAAATCTTAAGAAAATCCAAAGGAATCGAAGTGAATATCAACTAAATTTATTCAAATTCTGCATCTGTAACTAAAAATAAAAAAAAATTTCAAAAAGATTTAATTTAAATTCACCAAAATTTTTTCAATTTCAGCTCCTCCTACTAAAAATCTTAAGAAAATTCAAAAGAATTTAAGTGAAATTCAAATAAATTTACTCATATCCTGCACCTGTAACTAAAAATCACAAAAAAATTAAAAAAAATTTAATTTGATTTCACCAAAACTTTTTCAATTTCAGTTCCTCCTACTAAAAATCTTAAGAAAATGCAAAAGAATCGAAGTGAATAGCAACTATATTTACTAAAATTCTGCACCTGTAACTAAAAAACACAGCAAAATTCAAAAAATTTAATTTAATTTCACGAAAATTTATTCAATTTCAGCTCCTCCTACTAAAAATCTTAAGAAAATCGAAAAGAATGGGAGTGAATTTCAACTAAATTTACTCAAATTCTGCACCTGTAACTAAAAATCATAAAAATATACAAAGATATTTAATTTAATTTCACGAAAATTTATTCAATTTCAGCTCCTCCTACTAAAAATCTTAAGAAAATCCAAAGGAATCGAAGTGAATATCAACTAAATTTACTCAAATTCTGCATCTGTAACTAAAAATAAAAAAAAAATCAAAAAGATTTAATTTAAATTCACCAAAATTTTTTCAATTTCAGCTCCTACTACTAAAAATCTTAAGAAAATTCAAAAGAATCGAAGTGTATTTCAACTATATTTTCTCAACTTCTGCACCTGTAACTAACAATCATAAAAAATACAAAAAGATTTAATTTAATTTTACCAAAATTTCTTCAATTTCAGCTCCTTCTACTAAAAATCTTATGAAAATCCAATAGAATCTAAGTGAATATCAACTAAATTTACTCAAATTCTGCATCTGTAACTAAAAATCATAAAAAAATTCAAAAAGATTTAATTTAATTTCACCAAAATTTCTTCAATTTCAGCTCCTTCTACTAAAAATCTTATGAAAATCCAACGGAATCGAAGTGAATATCAACTAAATTTACTCTAATTCTACACCTGTAACTAAAAATCATCCACAAATTCAAAAAGATTTAATTTAATTTCACCAAAATTTCTTCAATTTCAGCACCTCCTACTAAAAATCTTAAGAAAATCCAAAGGAATCGAAGTGAATTTCAACTATATTTTCTCAAATACTGCACCTTTCACTAAAAATCATAAAAAAATTCAAAAAGATTTAATTTAATTTTACCAAAATTTCATAAATTTCAGCTCGTCCTACTAAAAATCTTAAGAAAATCCAAAGGAATCGAAGGGAATATCGACTAAATTTACTCAAATTCTGCATCTGTAACTAAAAATAAAAAAAAAAATTCAAAACGATTTAATTTAATTTTACCAAAATTTCATCAATTTCAGCTCCTCCTACTAAAAATCGTATGAAAATCCAAAAGAATCGAAGTGAATTTCAGCAATATTTTCTCAAATTCTGCACCTTTAACTAAAAATCATAAAAAAATTCAAAAAGATTTAATTTAATTTCACCAAAATTTCATCAATTTCAGCTCCTCCTACTAAAAATCTTATGAAAATCCAAAAGAATCGAAGTGAATTTCAACAATATTTTCTCAAATTCTGCACCTTTAACTAAAAATCACAAAAAAATTCAAAAAAATTTAATTTAATTTCACCAAAACTTTTTCAATTTCAGTTCCTCCTACTAAAAATCTTAAGAAAATGCAAAAGAATCGAAGTGAATAGCAACTATATTTACTCAAATTCTGCACCTGTAACTAAAAAACACAGCAAAATTCAAAAAATTTAATTTAATTTCACCAAAATTTTTTCAATTTCAGCTCCTCCTACTAAAAATCTTAAGAAAATCCAAAAGAATGGGAGTGAATTTCAACTAAATTTACTCAAATTCTGCACCTGTAACTAAAAATCATAAAAATATACAAAGATATTTAATTTAATTTCACGAATATTTATTCAATTTCAGCTCCTCCTACTAAAAATCTTAAGAAAATCCAAAAGAATGGGAGTGAATTTCAACTAAATTTACTCAAATTCTGCACCTGTAACTAAAAATCATAAAAATATACAAAGATATTTAATTTAATTTCACGAATATTTATTCAATTTCAGCTCCTCCTACTAAAAATCTTAAGAAAATCCAAAGGAATCGAAGTGAATATCAACTAAATTTACTCAAATTCTGCATCTGTAACTAAAAATAAAAAAAAAATTCAAAAAGATTTAATTGAAATTCACCAAAATTTTTTCAATTTCAGCTCCTCCTACTAAAAATCTTCTGAAAATCCAAAGGAATCGAAGTGAATATCAACTAAATTTACTCTAATTCTACACCTGTAACTAAAAATCATCCACAAATTCAAAAAGATTTAATTTAATTTCACCAAAATTTCTTCAATTTCAGCTCCTCCTACTAAAAATCTTAAGAAAATCCAAAGGAATCGAAGTGAATTGCAACTATATTTTCTCAAATACTGCACCTTTCACTAAAAATCATAAAAAAAATTCAAAAAGATTTAATTTAATTTTACCAAAATTTCATCAATTTCAGCTCCTCCTACTAAAAATCTTAAGAAAATCCAAAAGAATCGAAGTGAATTTCAACAATATTTTCTCAAATTCTGCACCTTTAACTAAAAATCATAAAAAAATTCAAAAAGATTTAATTTAATTTCACCAAAATTTTTCAATTTCAGCTCCTCCTACTAAAAATCTTAAGAAAATCCAAAGGAATCGAAGTGAATATCAACTAAATTTACTCAAATTCTGCATCTGTAACTAAAAATATTAAAAAATTCAAAAGGATTTAATTTTAATTCACCAAAATTTTTTCAATTTCAGCTCCTACTACTAAAAATCTTAAGAAAATTCAAAAGAATCGAAGTGTATTTCAACTATATTTTCTCAACTTCTGCACCTGTAACTAACAATCATAAAAAAATACAAAAAGATTTAATTTAATTTTACCAAAATTTCTTCAATTTCAGCTCCTTCTACTAAAAATCTTATGAAAATCCAATAGAATCTAAGTGAATATCAACTAAATTTACTCAAATTCTGCATCTGTAACTAAAAATCATAAAAAAATTCAAAAAGATTTAATTTAATTTCACCAAAATTTCTTCAATTTCAGCCCCTCCTACTAAAAATCCTAAGAAAATCCAAAGGAATCGAAGTGAATTTCAACTATATTTTCTCAAATACTGCACCTTTCACTAAAAATCATAAAAAAACTCAAAAAGATTTAATTTAAATTTACCAAAATTTCATAAATTTCAGCTCGTCCTACTAAAAATCTTAAGAAAATCCAAAGGAATCGAAGTGAATTTCAACTATATTTTCTCAAATACTGCACCTTTCACTAAAAATCATAAAAAAATTCAAAAAGATTTAATTTAATTTTACCAAAATTTCTTCAATTTCAGCTCCTTCTACTAAAAATCTTATGAAAATCCAATAGAATCTAAGTGAATATCAACTAAATTTACTCAAATTCTGCACCTTTAACTAAAGATCATAAAAAAATTCAAAAAGATTTAATTTAATTTCACCAAAATTTCTTCAATTTCAGCTCCTTCTACTAAAAATCTTATGAAAATCCAAAGGAATCGAAGTGAATTTCAACTATATTTTCTCAAATTCTGCACCTGTCACTAAAAATCATAAAAATATACAAAGATATTTAATTTAATTTCACGAAAATTTATTCAATTTCAGCTCCTCCTACTAAATATCTTAAGAAAATGCACAAGAATCGAAGTGAATTTCAACTAAATTTACTCAAATTTTGCACTTGTAACTAAAAGTCATACAAGAATACAAAGATATTTAATCTAATTTCACGAAAATATATTCAATTTCTGCTCCTCCTACTAAAAATCTTAAGAAAATCCAAAAGAATTTAAGTGAAATTCAAATAAATTTACTCATATCCTGCACCTGTAACTAAAAATCACAAAAAAATTCAAAAAAATTTAATTTAATTTCACCAAAACTTTTTCAATTTCAGTTCCTCCTACTAAAAATCTTAAGAAAATGCAAAAGAATCGAAGTGAATAGCAACTATATTTACTCAAATTCTGCACCTGTAACTAAAAAACACAGCAAAATTCAAAAAATTTAATTTAATTTCACCAAAATTTTTTCAATTTCAGCTCCTCCTACTAAAAATCTTAAGAAAATCCAAAAGAATGGGAGTGAATTTCAACTAAATTTACTCAAATTCTGCACCTGTATCTAAAAATCATAAAAATATACAAAGATATTTAATTTAATTTCAAGAAAATTTATTCAATTTCAGCTCCTCCTACTAAAAATCTTAAGAAAATCCAAAGGAATCGAAGTGAATATCAACTGAATTTATTCAAATTCTGCATCTGTAACTAAAAATAAAAAAAAAATTCAAAAAGATTTAATTTAAATTCACCAAAATTTTTTCAATTTCAGCTCCTCCTACTAAAAATCTTAAGAAAATTCAAAAAATCGAAGTGTATTTCAACTATATTTTCTCAACTTCTGCACCTGTAACTAAAAATCATAAAAAAATACAAAAAGATTTAATTTAATTTTACCAAAATTTCTTCAATTTCAGCTCCTTCTACTAAAAATCTTATGAAAATCCAATAGAATCTAAGTGAATATCAACTAAATTTACTCAAATTCTGCATCTGTAACTAAAAATCATAAAAAAATTCAAAAAGATTTAATTTAATTTCACCAAAATTTCTTCAATTTCAGCTCCTTCTACTAAAAATCTTATGAAAATCCAAAGGAATCGAAGTGAATATCAACTAAATTTACTCTAATTCTACACCTGTAACTAAAAATCATCCACAAATTCAAAAAGATTTAATTTAATTTCACAAAAATTTCTTCAATTTCAGCACCTCCTACTAAAAATCTTAAGAAAATCCAAAGGAATCGAAGTGAATTGCAACTATATTTTCTCAGATACTGCACCTTTCACTAAAAATCATAAAAAAATTCAAAAAGATTTAATTTAATTTCACCAAAATTTTTTCATTTTCAGCTCCTCCTACTAAAAATCTTATGAAAATCCAAAGGAATCGAAGGGAATATCGACTAAATTTACTCAAATTCTGCATCTGTAACTAAAAATAAAAAAAAAAATTCAAAAAGATTTAATTTAATTTTACCAAAATTTCATCAATTTCAGCTCCTCCTACTAAAAATCGTATGAAAATCTAAAAGAATCGAAGTGAATTTCAGCAATATTTTCTCAAATTCTGCACCTTTAACTAAAAATCATAAAAAAATTCAAAAAGATTTAATTTAATTTCACCAAAATTTCATCAATTTCAGCTCCTCCTACTAAAAATCTTATGAAAATCCAAAAGAATCGAAGTGAATTTCAACAATATTTTCTCAAATTCTGCACCTTTAACTAAAAATCACAAAAAAATTCAAAAAAATTTAATTTAATTTCACTAAAACTTTTTCAATTTCAGTTCTTCCTACTAAAAATCTTAAGAAAATGCAAAAGAATCGAAGTGAATAGCAACTATATTTACTCAAATTCTGCACCTGTAACTAAAAAACACAGCAAAATTCAAAAAATTTAATTTAATTTCACCAAAATTTTTTCAATTTCAGCTCCTCCTACTAAAAATCTTAAGAAAATCCAAAAGAATGGGAGTGAATTTCAACTAAATTTACTCAAATTCTGCACCTGTAACTAAAAATCATAAAAATATACAAAGATATTTAATTTAATTTCACGAATATTTATTCAATTTCAGCTCCTCCTACTAAAAATCTTAAGAAAATCCAAAGGAATCGAAGTGAATATCAACTAAATTTACTCAAATTCTGCATCTGTAATTAAAAATCAAAAAAAAATTCAAAAAGATTTAATTGAAATTCACCAAAATTTTTTCAATTTCAGCTCCTCCTACTAAGAATCTTCTGAAAATCCAAAGGAATCGAAGTGAATATCAACTAAATTTACTCTAATTCTACACCTGTAACTAAAAATCATCCACAAATTCAAAAAGATTTAATTTAATTTCACCAAAATTTCTTCAATTTCAGCTCCTCCTACTAAAAATCATAAGAAAATCCAAAGGAATCGAAGTGAATTGCAACTATATTTTCTCAAATACTGCACCTTTCACTAAAAATCATAAAAAAAATTCAAAAAGATTTAATTTAATTTTACCAAAATTTCATCAATTTCAGCTCCTCCTACTAAAAATCTTAAGAAAATCCAAAAGAAAGGGGGTGAATTTCAACTAAATTTACTCAAATTCTGCACCTGTAACTAAAAATCATAAAAATATACAAAGATATTTAATTTAATTTCACGAAAATTTATTCAATTTCAGCTCCTCCTACTAAAAATCTTAAGAAAATCCAAAGGAATCGAAGTGAATATCAACTAAATTTACTCAAATTCTGCATCTGTAACTAAAAATAAAAAAAAATTCAAAAAGATTTAATTTAAATTCACCAAAATTTTTTAAATTTCAGCTCCTACTACTAAAAATCTTAAGAAAATTCAAAAGAATCGAAGTGTATTTCAACTATATTTTCTCAACTTCTGCACCTGTAACTAACAATCATAAAAAAATACAAAAAGATTTAATTTAATTTTACCAAAATTTCTTCAATTTCAGCTCCTTCTACTAAAAATCTTATGAAAATCAAATAGAATCTAAGTGAATATCAACTAAATTTACTCAAATTCTGCATCTGTAACTAAAAATCATAAAAAAATTCAAAAAGATTTAATTTAATTTCACCAAAATTTCTTCAATTTCAGCTCCTTCTACTAAAAATCTTATGAAAATCCAAAGGAATCGAAGTGAATATCAACTAAATTTACTCTAATTCTACACCTGTAACTAAAAATCACCCACAAATTCAAAAAGATTTAATTTAATTTCACCAAAATTTCTTCAATTTCAGCACCTCCTACTAAAAATCCTAAGAAAATCCAAAGGAATCGAAGTGAATTTCAACTATATTTTCTCAAATACTGCACCTTTCACTAAAAATCATAAAAAAATTCAAAAAGATTTAATTTAATTTTACCAAAATTTCATAAATTTCAGATCCTCCTACTAAAAATCTTATGAAAATCCAAAGGAATCGAAGTGAATATCGACTAAATTTACTCAAATTCTGCATCTGTAACTAAAAATAAAAAAAAAAATTCAAAAAGATTTAATTTAATTTTACCAAAATTTCATCAATTTCAGCTCCTCCTACTAAAAATCTTATGAAAATCCAAAAGAATCGAAGTGAATTTCAACAATATTTTCTCAAATTCTGCACCTTTCACTAAAAATCATAGAAAAATTCAAAAAGATTTAATTTAATTTTACCAAAATTTAATCAATTTCAGCTCCTCCTACTAAAAATCTTAAGAAAATCCAAAGGAATCGAAGTGAATTTCAACTATATTTTCTCAAATACTGCACCTTTCACTAAAAATCATAAAAAAATTCAAAAAGATTTAATTTAATTTTACCAAAATTTCATAAATTTCAGCTCGTTCTACTAAAAATCTTATGAAAATCCAATAGAATCTAAGTGAATATCAACTAAACTTACTCAAATTCTGCATCTGTAACTAAAAATCATAAAAAAATACAAAAAGATTTAATTTAATCTCACCAAAATTCCTCAATTTCAGCTCCTTCTACTAAAAATCTTATGAAAATCCAAAGGAATCGAAGTGAATATCAATTAAATTTACTCTAATTCTACACCTGTAACTAAAAATCATCCACAAATTCAAAAAGATTTAATTTAATTTCACCAAAATTTCTTCAATTTCAGCTCCTCCTACTAAAAATCGTAAGAAAATCCAAAGGAATCGAAGTGAATTGCAACTATATTTTCTCAGATACTGCACCTTTCACTAAAAATCATAAAAAAATTCAAAAAGATTTAATTTAATTTCACCAAAATTTTTTCAATTTCAGCTCCTCCTACTAAAAATCTTAAGAAAATTCAAAAGAATCGAAGTGTATTTCAACTATATTTTCTCAAATACTGCACCTTTCACTAAAAATCATAAAAAAATTCAAAAAGATTTAATTTAATTTTACCAAAATTTCATCAATTTCAGCTCCTCCTACTAAAAATCTTATGAAAATCCAAAGGAATCGAAGTGAATATCGACTAAATTTACTCAAATTCTGCACCTTTAACTAAAGATCATAAAAAAATTCAAAAAGATTTAATTTAATTTCACCAAAATTTCTTCAATTTCAGCTCCTTCTACTAAAAATCTTATGAAAATCCAAAGGAATCGAAGTGAATTTCAACTATATTTTCTCAAATTCTGCACCTGTCACTAAAAATCATAAAAATATACAAAGATATTTAATTTAATTTCACGAAAATTTATTCAATTTCAGCTCCTCCTACTAAATATCTTAAGAAAATGCACAAGAATCGAAGTGAATTTCAACTAAATTTACTCAAATTTTGCACTTGTAACTAAAAGTCATACAAGAATACAAAGATATTTAATCTAATTTCACGAAAATATATTCAATTTCTGCTCCTCCTACTAAAAATCTTAAGAAAATCCAAAAGAATTTAAGTGAAATTCAAATAAATTTACTCATATCCTGCACCTGTAACTAAAAATCACAAAAAAATTCAAAAAAATTTAATTTAATTTCACCAAAACTTTTTCAATTTCAGTTCCTCCTACTAAAAATCTTAAGAAAATGCAAAAGAATCGAAGTGAATAGCAACTATATTTACTCAAATTCTGCACCTGTAACTAAAAAACACAGCAAAATTCAAAAAATTTAATTTAATTTCACCAAAATTTTTTCAATTTCAGCTCCTCCTACTAAAAATCTTAAGAAAATCCAAAAGAATGGGAGTGAATTTCAACTAAATTTACTCAAATTCTGCACCTGTATCTAAAAATCATAAAAATATACAAAGATATTTAATTTAATTTCAAGAAAATTTATTCAATTTCAGCTCCTCCTACTAAAAATCTTAAGAAAATCCAAAGGAATCGAAGTGAATATCAACTGAATTTATTCAAATTCTGCATCTGTAACTAAAAATAAAAAAAAAATTCAAAAAGATTTAATTTAAATTCACCAAAATTTTTTCAATTTCAGCTCCTCCTACTAAAAATCTTAAGAAAATTCAAAAAATCGAAGTGTATTTCAACTATATTTTCTCAACTTCTGCACCTGTAACTAAAAATCATAAAAAAATACAAAAAGATTTAATTTAATTTTACCAAAATTTCTTCAATTTCAGCTCCTTCTACTAAAAATCTTATGAAAATCCAATAGAATCTAAGTGAATATCAACTAAATTTACTCAAATTCTGCATCTGTAACTAAAAATCATAAAAAAATTCAAAAAGATTTAATTTAATTTCACCAAAATTTCTTCAATTTCAGCTCCTTCTACTAAAAATCTTATGAAAATCCAAAGGAATCGAAGTGAATATCAACTAAATTTACTCTAATTCTACACCTGTAACTAAAAATCATCCACAAATTCAAAAAGATTTAATTTAATTTCACAAAAATTTCTTCAATTTCAGCACCTCCTACTAAAAATCTTAAGAAAATCCAAAGGAATCGAAGTGAATTTCAACTATATTTTCTCAAATACTGCACCTTTCACTAAAAATCATAAAAAAATACAAAAAGATTTAATTTAATTTTACCAAAATTTCATCATTTTCAGCTCCTCCTACTAAAAATCTTATGAAAATCCAAAGGAATCGAAGGGAATATCGACTAAATTTACTCAAATTCTGCATCTGTAACTAAAAATAAAAAAAAAAATTCAAAAAGATTTAATTTAATTTTACCAAAATTTCATCAATTTCAGCTCCTCCTACTAAAAATCGTATGAAAATCTAAAAGAATCGAAGTGAATTTCAGCAATATTTTCTCAAATTCTGCACCTTTAACTAAAAATCATAAAAAAATTCAAAAAGATTTAATTTAATTTCACCAAAATTTCATCAATTTCAGCTCCTCCTACTAAAAATCTTATGAAAATCCAAAAGAATCGAAGTGAATTTCAACAATATTTTCTCAAATTCTGCACCTTTAACTAAAAATCACAAAAAAATTCAAAAAAATTTAATTTAATTTCACTAAAACTTTTTCAATTTCAGTTCTTCCTACTAAAAATCTTAAGAAAATGCAAAAGAATCGAAGTGAATAGCAACTATATTTACTCAAATTCTGCACCTGTAACTAAAAAACACAGCAAAATTCAAAAAATTTAATTTAATTTCACCAAAATTTTTTCAATTTCAGCTCCTCCTACTAAAAATCTTAAGAAAATCCAAAAGAATGGGAGTGAATTTCAACTAAATTTACTCAAATTCTGCACCTGTAACTAAAAATCATAAAAATATACAAAGATATTTAATTTAATTTCACGAATATTTATTCAATTTCAGCTCCTCCTACTAAAAATCTTAAGAAAATCCAAAGGAATCGAAGTGAATATCAACTAAATTTACTCAAATTCTGCATCTGTAATTAAAAATCAAAAAAAAATTCAAAAAGATTTAATTGAAATTCACCAAAATTTTTTCAATTTCAGCTCCTCCTACTAAGAATCTTCTGAAAATCCAAAGGAATCGAAGTGAATATCAACTAAATTTACTCTAATTCTACACCTGTAACTAAAAATCATCCACAAATTCAAAAAGATTTAATTTAATTTCACCAAAATTTCTTCAATTTCAGCTCCTCCTACTAAAAATCATAAGAAAATCCAAAGGAATCGAAGTGAATTGCAACTATATTTTCTCAAATACTGCACCTTTCACTAAAAATCATAAAAAAAATTCAAAAAGATTTAATTTAATTTTACCAAAATTTCATCAATTTCAGCTCCTCCTACTAAAAATCTTAAGAAAATCCAAAAGAAAGGGGGTGAATTTCAACTAAATTTACTCAAATTCTGCACCTGTAACTAAAAATCATAAAAATATACAAAGATATTTAATTTAATTTCACGAAAATTTATTCAATTTCAGCTCCTCCTACTAAAAATCTTAAGAAAATCCAAAGGAATCGAAGTGAATATCAACTAAATTTACTCAAATTCTGCATCTGTAACTAAAAATAAAAAAAAATTCAAAAAGATTTAATTTAAATTCACCAAAATTTTTTCAATTTCAGCTCCTACTACTAAAAATCTTAAGAAAATTCAAAAGAATCGAAGTGTATTTCAACTATATTTTCTCAACTTCTGCACCTGTAACTAACAATCATAAAAAAATACAAAAAGATTTAATTTAATTTTACCAAAATTTCTTCAATTTCAGCTCCTTCTACTAAAAATCTTATGAAAATCAAATAGAATCTAAGTGAATATCAACTAAATTTACTCAAATTCTGCATCTGTAACTAAAAATCATAAAAAAATTCAAAAAGATTTAATTTAATTTCACCAAAATTTCTTCAATTTCAGCTCCTTCTACTAAAAATCTTATGAAAATCCAAAGGAATCGAAGTGAATATCAACTAAATTTACTCTAATTCTACACCTGTAACTAAAAATCACCCACAAATTCAAAAAGATTTAATTTAATTTCACCAAAATTTCTTCAATTTCAGCACCTCCTACTAAAAATCCTAAGAAAATCCAAAGGAATCGAAGTGAATTTCAACTATATTTTCTCAAATACTGCACCTTTCACTAAAAATCATAAAAAAATTCAAAAAGATTTAATTTAATTTTACCAAAATTTCATAAATTTCAGATCCTCCTACTAAAAATCTTATGAAAATCCAAAGGAATCGAAGTGAATATCGACTAAATTTACTCAAATTCTGCATCTGTAACTAAAAATAAAAAAAAAAATTCAAAAAGATTTAATTTAATTTTACCAAAATTTCATCAATTTCAGCTCCTCCTACTAAAAATCTTATGAAAATCCAAAAGAATCGAAGTGAATTTCAACAATATTTTCTCAAATTCTGCACCTTTCACTAAAAATCATAGAAAAATTCAAAAAGATTTAATTTAATTTTACCAAAATTTAATCAATTTCAGCTCCTCCTACTAAAAATCTTAAGAAAATCCAAAGGAATCGAAGTGAATTTCAACTATATTTTCTCAAATACTGCACCTTTCACTAAAAATCATAAAAAAATTCAAAAAGATTTAATTTAATTTTACCAAAATTTCATAAATTTCAGCTCGTTCTACTAAAAATCTTATGAAAATCCAATAGAATCTAAGTGAATATCAACTAAACTTACTCAAATTCTGCATCTGTAACTAAAAATCATAAAAAAATACAAAAAGATTTAATTTAATCTCACCAAAATTCCTCAATTTCAGCTCCTTCTACTAAAAATCTTATGAAAATCCAAAGGAATCGAAGTGAATATCAATTAAATTTACTCTAATTCTACACCTGTAACTAAAAATCATCCACAAATTCAAAAAGATTTAATTTAATTTCACCAAAATTTCTTCAATTTCAGCTCCTCCTACTAAAAATCGTAAGAAAATCCAAAGGAATCGAAGTGAATTGCAACTATATTTTCTCAGATACTGCACCTTTCACTAAAAATCATAAAAAAATTCAAAAAGATTTAATTTAATTTCACCAAAATTTTTTCAATTTCAGCTCCTCCTACTAAAAATCTTAAGAAAATTCAAAAGAATCGAAGTGTATTTCAACTATATTTTCTCAAATACTGCACCTTTCACTAAAAATCATAAAAAAATTCAAAAAGATTTAATTTAATTTTACCAAAATTTCATCAATTTCAGCTCCTCCTACTAAAAATCTTATGAAAATCCAAAGGAATCGAAGTGAATATCGACTAAATTTACTCAAATTCTGCATCTGTATCTAAAAATAAAAAAAAAATAAAAAAAGATTTAATTTAATTTCACCAAAATTTTTTCAAATTCAGCTCCTCCTACTAAAAATCTTAAGAAAATCCAAAAGAATCGAAGTGAATTTCAACTATATTTTCTCAAATTCTGCACCTGTCACTAAAAATCATAAAAATATACAAAGATATTTAATTTAATTTCACGAAAATTTATTCAATTTCAGCTCCTCCTACTAAATATCTTAAGAAAATGCACAAGAATCGAAGTGAATAGCAACTATATTTACTCAAATTCTGCACCTGTAACTAAAAAACACAGCAAAATTCAAAAAATTTAATTTAATTTCACCAAAATTTTTTCAATTTCAGCTCCTCCTACTAAAAATCTTAAGAAAATTCAAAAAATCGAAGTGTATTTCAACTATATTTTCTCAACTTCTGCACCTGTAACTAAAAATCATAAAAAAATACAAAAAAATTTAATTTAATTTTACCAAAATTTCTTCAATTTCAGCTCCTTCTACTAAAAATCTTATGAAAATCCAATAGAATCTAAGTGAATATCAACTAAATTTACTCAAATTCTGCATCTGTAACTAAAAATCATAAAAAAATTCAAAAAGATTTATTTTAATTTCACCAAAATTTCTTCAATTTCAGCTCCTTCTACTAAAAATCTTATGAAAATCCAAAGGAATCGAAGTGAATATCAACTAAATTTACTCTAATTCTACACCTGTAACTAAAAATCATCCACAAATTCAAAAAGATTTAATTTAATTTCACAAAAATTTCTTCAATTTCAGCTCCTTCTACTAAAAATCTTATGAAAATCCAATAGAATCTAAGTGAATATCAACTAAATTTACTCAAATTCTGCATCTGTAATTAAAAATCAAAAAAAAATTCAAAAAGATTTAATTGAAATTCACCAAAATTTTTTCAATTTCAGCTCCTCCTACTAAGAATCTTCTGAAAATCCAAAGGAATCGAAGTGAATATCAACTAAATTTACTCTAATTCTACACCTGTAACTAAAAATCACCCACAAATTCAAAAAGATTTAATTTAATTTCACCAAAATTTCTTCAATTTCAGCACCTCCTACTAAAAATCCTAAGAAAATCCAAAGGAATCGAAGTGAATTTCAACTATATTTTCTCAAATACTGCACCTTTCACTAAAAATCATAAAAAAATTCAAAAAGATTTAATTTAATTTTACCAAAATTTCATAAATTTCAGATCCTCCTACTAAAAATCTTATGAAAATCCAAAGGAATCGAAGTGAATATCGACTAAATTTACTCAAATTCTGCATCTGTAACTAAAAATAAAAAAAAAAATTCAAAAAGATTTAATTTAATTTTACCAAAATTTCATCAATTTCAGCTCCTCCTACTAAAAATCTTATGAAAATCCAAAAGAATCGAAGTGAATTTCAACAATATTTTCTCAAATTCTGCACCTTTCACTAAAAATCATAAAAAAATTCAAAAAGATTTAATTTAATTTTACCAAAATTTAATCAATTTCAGCTCCTCCTACTAAAAATCTTAAGAAAATCCAAAGGAATCGAAGTGAATTTCAACTATATTTTCTCAAATACTGCACCTTTCACTAAAAATCATAAAAAAATTCAAAAAGATTTAATTTAATTTTACCAAAATTTCATAAATTTCAGCTCGTCCTACTAAAAATCTTATGAAAATCCAAAGGAATCGAAGTGAATATCGACTAAATTTACTCAAATTCTGCATCTGTAACTAAAAATAAAAAAAAAATTCAAAAAGATTTAATTTAATTTCACCAAAATTTTTTCAATTTCAGCTCCTCCTACTAAAAATCTTAATAAAATTCAAAAGAATCGATGTGAATTCTAACAATATTTTCTCAAATTCTGCACCTTTAACTAAAAATCATTAAAAAATGCAAAGAAATTTAATTTAATTTCACGAAAATTTATTCAATTTCAGCTCCTCCTACTAAATATCTCAAGAAAATTCAAAAGAATCGTAGTGTATTTCAACTATATTTTCTCAACTTCTGCACCTGTAACTAAAAATCATAATAAAATGCAAAGAGATTTAAATTAATATCACCAAAATTTTTTCAATTTCAGCACCTCCTACTAAAAATCTTAATAAAATTCAAAAGAATCGATGTGAATTCTAACAATATTTTCTCAAATTCTGCACCTTTAACTAAAAATCATTAAAAAATGCAAAGAAATTTAATTTAATTTCACCGAAATTTCATCAATTTCAGCTCCTTCTACTAAAAATCTTATGAAAATCCAAAGGAATCGAAGTGAATATCAACTAAATTTACTCTAATTCTACACCTGTAACTAAAAATCATCCTCAAATTCAAAAAGATTTAATTTAATTTCACCAAAATTTCTTCAATTTCAGCTCCTCCTACTAAAAATCGTAAGAAAATCCAAAGGAATCGAAGTGAATTGCAACTATATTTTCTCAGATACTGCACCTTTCACTAAAAATCATAAAAAAATTCAAAAAGATTTAATTTAATTTCACCAAAATTTTTTCGATTTCAGCTCCTCCTACTAAAAATCTTAAGAAAATTCAAAAGAATCGAAGTGTATTTCAACTATATTTTCTCAAATACTGCACCTTTCACTAAAAATCATAAAAAAATTCAAAAAGATTTAATTTAATTTTACCAAAATTTCATCAATTTCAGCTCCTCCTACTAAAAATCTTATGAAAATCCAAAAGAATCGAAGTGAATTTCAACAATATTTTCTCAAATACTGCACCTTTCACTAAAAATCATAAAAAAATTCAAAAAGATTTAATTTAATTTTACCAAAATTTCATCAATTTCAGCTCCTCCTACTAAAAATCTTATGAAAATCCAAAAGAATCGAAGTGTATTTCAACTATATTTTCTCAAATACTGCACCTTTCACTAAAAATCATAAAAAAATTCAAAAAGATTTAATTTAATTTTACCAAAATTTCATAAATTTCAGCTCGTCCTACTAAAAATCTTATGAAAATCCAAAGGAATCGAAGTGAATATCGACTAAATTTACTCAAATTCTGCATCTGTATCTAAAAATAAAAAAAAATTAAAAAAGATTTAATTTAATTTCACCAAAATTTTTTCAAATTCAGCTCCTCCTACTAAAAATCTTAAGAAAATCCAAAAGAATCGAAGTGAATTTCAACTATATTTTCTCAAATTCTGCACCTGTCACTAAAAATCATAAAAATATACAAAGATATTTAATTTAATTTCACGAAAATTTATTCAATTTCAGCTCCTCCTACTAAATATCTCAAGAAAATGCACAAGAATCGAAGTGAATAGCAACTATATTTACTCAAATTCTGCACCTGTAACTAAAAAACACAGCAAAATTCAAAAAATTTAATTTAATTTCACCAAAATTTTTTCAATTTCAGCTCCTCCTACTAAAAATCTTAAGAAAATCCAAAGGAATCGAAGTGAATTTCAACTAAATTTACTCAAATTCTGCACCTGTATCTAAAAATCATAAAAATTTTCAAAAAGATTTAATTTAAATTCACCAAAATTTTTTCAATTTCAGCTCCTCCTACTAAAAATCTTAAGAAAATCCAAAGGAATCGAAGTGAATTTCAACTAAATTTACTCAAATTCTGCATCTGTATCTAAAAATAAAAAAAAAATTAAAAAAGATTTAATTTAATTTCACCAAAATTTTTTCAAATTCAGCTCCTCCTACTAAAAATCTTAAGAAAATTCAAAAAATCGAAGTGTATTTCAACTATATTTTCTCAACTTCTGCACCTGTAACTAAAAATCATAAAAAAATTCAAAAAGATTTAATTTAATTTTACCAAAATTTAATCAATTTCAGCTCCTCCTACTAAAAATCTTAAGAAAATCCAAAGGAATCGAAGTGAATTTCAACTAAATTTACTCTAATTCTACACCTGTAACTAAAAATCATCCACAAATTCAAAAAGATTTAATTTAATTTCACCAAAATTTCATCAATTTCAGCTCCTCCTACTAAAAATCTTATGAAAATCCAAAAGAATCGAAGTGAATTTCAACAATATTTTCTCAAATTCTGCACCTTTAACTAAAAATCACAAAAAAATTCAAAAAAATTTAATTTAATTTCACCAAAACTTTTTCAATTTCAGTTCCTCCTACTAAAAATCTTAAGAAAATGCAAAAGAATCGAAGTGAATAGCAACTATATTTACTCAAATTCTGCACCTGTAACTAAAAAACACAGCAAAATTCAAAAAATTTAATTTAATTTCACCAAAATTTTTTCAATTTCAGCTCCTCCTACTAAAAATCTTAAGAAAATCCAAAAGAATGGGAGTGAATTTCAACTAAATTTACTCAAATTCTGCACCTGTAACTAAAAATCATAAAAATATACAAAGATATTTAATTTAATTTCACGAATATTTATTCAATTTCAGCTCCTCCTACTAAAAATCTTATGAAAATCCAAAAGAATGGTAGTGAATTTCAACTAAATTTACTCAAATTCTGCACCTGTAACTAAAAATCATAAAAATATACAAAGATATTTAATTTAATTTCACGAATATTTATTCAATTTCAGCTCCTCCTACTAAAAATCTTAAGAAAATCCAAAGGAATCGAAGTGAATATCAACTAAATTTACTCAAATTCTGCATCTGTAACTAAAAATAAAAAAAAAATTCAAAAAGATTTAATTGAAATTCACCAAAATTTTTTCAATTTCAGCTCCTCCTACTAAAAATCTTCTGAAAATCCAAAGGAATCGAAGTGAATATCAACTAAATTTACTCTAATTCTACACCTGTAACTAAAAATCATCCACAAATTCAAAAAGATTTAATTTAATTTCACCAAAATTTCTTCAATTTCAGCTCCTCCTACTAAAAATCTTAAGAAAATCCAAAGGAATCGAAGTGAATTGCAACTATATTTTCTCAAATACTGCACCTTTCACTAAAAATCATAAAAAAAATTCAAAAAGATTTAATTTAATTTTACCAAAATTTCATCAATTTCAGCTCCTCCTACTAAAAATCTTAAGAAAATCCAAAAGAATCGAAGTGAATTTCAACAATATTTTCTCATATTCTGCACCTTTAACTAAAGATCATAAAAAAATTCAAAAAGATTTAATTTAATTTCACCAAAATTTTTCAATTTCAGCTCCTCCTACTAAAAATCTTAAGAAAATCCAAAGGAATCGAAGTGAATATCAACTAAATTTACTCAAATTCTGCATCTGTAACTAAAAATATTAAAAAATTCAAAAGGATTTAATTTTAATTCACCAAAATTTTTTCAATTTCAACTCCTACTACTAAAAATCTTAAGAAAATTCAAAAGAATCGAAGTGTATTTCAACTATATTTTCTCAACTTCTGCACCTGTAACTAACAATCATAAAAAAATACAAAAAGATTTAATTTAATTTTACCAAAATTTCTTCAATTTCAGCTCCTTCTACTAAAAATCTTATGAAAATCCAATAGAATCTAAGTGAATATCAACTAAATTTACTCAAATTCTGCATCTGTAACTAAAAATCATAAAAAAATTAAAAAAGATTTAATTTAATTTCACCAAAATTTCTTCAATTTCAGCCCCTCCTACTAAAAATCCTAAGAAAATCCAAAGGAATCGAAGTGAATTTCAACTATATTTTCTCAAATACTGCACCTTTCACTAAAAATCATAAAAAAACTCAAAAAGATTTAATTTAATTTTACCAAAATTTCATAAATTTCAGCTCGTCCTACTAAAAATCTTAAGAAAATCCAAAGGAATCGAAGTGAATTTCAACTATATTTTCTCAAATACTGCACCTTTCACTAAAAATCATAAAAAAATTCAAAAAGATTTAATTTAATTTTACCAAAATTTCTTCAATTTCAGCTCCTTCTACTAAAAATCTTATGAAAATCCAATAGAATCTAAGTGAATATCAACTAAATTTACTCAAATTCTGCACCTTTAACTAAAGATCATAAAAAAATTCAAAAAGATTTAATTTAATTTCACCAAAATTTCTTCAATTTCAGCTCCTTCTACTAAAAATCTTATGAAAATCCAAAGGAATCGAAGTGAATTTCAACTATATTTTCTCAAATTCTGCACCTGTCACTAAAAATCATAAAAATATACAAAGATATTTAATTTAATTTCACGAAAATTTATTCAATTTCAGCTCCTCCTACTAAATATCTTAAGAAAATGCACAAGAATCGAAGTGAATTTCAACTAAATTTACTCAAATTTTGCACTTGTAACTAAAAGTCATACAAGAATACAAAGATATTTAATCTAATTTCACGAAAATATATTCAATTTCTGCTCCTCCTACTAAAAATCTTAAGAAAATCCAAAAGAATTTAAGTGAAATTCAAATAAATTTACTCATATCCTGCACCTGTAACTAAAAATCACAAAAAAATTCAAAAAAATTTAATTTAATTTCACCAAAACTTTTTCAATTTCAGTTCCTCCTACTAAAAATCTTAAGAAAATGCAAAAGAATCGAAGTGAATAGCAACTATATTTACTCAAATTCTGCACCTGTAACTAAAAAACACAGCAAAATTCAAAAAATTTAATTTAATTTCACCAAAATTTTTTCAATTTCAGCTCCTCCTACTAAAAATCTTAAGAAAATCCAAAAGAATGGGAGTGAATTTCAACTAAATTTACTCAAATTCTGCACCTGTATCTAAAAATAAAAAAAAAATTCAAAAAGATTTAATTTAAATTCACCAAAATTTTTTCAATTTCAGCTCCTCCTACTAAAAATCTTAAGAAAATTAAAAAAATCGAAGTGTATTTCAACTATATTTTCTCAACTTCTGCACCTGTAACTAAAAATCATAAAAAAATACAAAAAGATTTAATTTAATTTTACCAAAATTTCTTCAATTTCAGCTCCTTCTACTAAAAATCTTATGAAAATCCAATAGAATCTAAGTGAATATCAACTAAATTTACTCAAATTCTGCATCTGTAACTAAAAATCATAAAAAAATTCAAAAAGATTTAATTTAATTTCACCAAAATTTCTTCAATTTCAGCTCCTTCTACTAAAAATCTTATGAAAATCCAAAGGAATCGAAGTGAATATCAACTAAATTTACTCTAATTCTACACCTGTAACTAAAAATCATCCACAAATTCAAAAAGATTTAATTTAATTTCACAAAAATTTCTTCAATTTCAGCACCTCCTACTAAAAATCTTAAGAAAATCCAAAGGAATCGAAGTGAATTTCAACTATATTTTCTCAAATACTGCACCTTTCACTAAAAATCATAAAAAAATTCAAAAAGATTTAATTTAATTTTACCAAAATTTCATCATTTTCAGCTCCTCCTACTAAAAATCTTATGAAAATCCAAAGGAATCGAAGTGAATATCGACTAAATTTACTAAAATTCTGCATCTGTAACTAAAAATAAAAAAAAAAATTCAAAAAGATTTAATTTAATTTTACCAAAATTTCATCAATTTCAGCTCCTCCTACTAAAAATCGTATGAAAATCTAAAAGAATCGAAGTGAATTTCAGCAATATTTTCTCAAATTCTGCACCTTTAACTAAAAATCATAAAAAAATTCAAAAAGATTTAATTTAATTTCACCAAAATTTCATCAATTTCAGCTCCTCCTACTAAAAATCTTATGAAAATCCAAAAGAATCGAAGTGAATTTCAACAATATTTTCTCAAATTCTGCACCTTTAACTAAAAATCACAAAAAAATTCAAAAAAATTTAATTTAATTTCACTAAAACTTTTTCAATTTCAGTTCTTCCTACTAAAAATCTTAAGAAAATGCAAAAGAATCGAAGTGAATAGCAACTATATTTACTCAAATTCTGCACCTGTAACTAAAAAACACAGCAAAATTCAAAAAATTTAATTTAATTTCACCAAAATTTTTTCAATTTCAGCTCCTCCTACTAAAAATCTTAAGAAAATCCAAAAGAATGGGAGTGAATTTCAACTAAATTTACTCAAATTCTGCACCTGTAACTAAAAATCATAAAAATATACAAAGATATTTAATTTAATTTCACGAATATTTATTCAATTTCAGCTCCTCCTACTAAAAATCTTAAGAAAATCCAAAGGAATCGAAGTGAATATCAACTAAATTTACTCAAATTCTGCATCTGTAATTAAAAATCAAAAAAAAATTCAAAAAGATTTAATTGAAATTCACCAAAAATTTTTCAATTTCAGCTCCTCCTACTAAGAATCTTCTGAAAATCCAAAGGAATCGAAGTGAATATCAACTAAATTTACTCTAATTCTACACCTGTAACTAAAAATCATCCACAAATTCAAAAAGATTTAATTTAATTTCACCAAAATTTCTTCAATTTCAGCTCCTCCTACTAAAAATCATAAGAAAATCCAAAGGAATCGAAGTGAATTGCAACTATATTTTCTCAAATACTGCACCTTTCACTAAAAATCATAAAAAAAATTCAAAAAGATTTAATTTAATTTTACCAAAATTTCATCAATTTCAGCTCCTCCTACTAAAAATCTTAAGAAAATCCAAAAGAAAGGGGGTGAATTTCAACTAAATTTACTCAAATTCTGCACCTGTAACTAAAAATCATAAAAATATACAAAGATATTTAATTTAATTTCACGAAAATTTATTCAATTTCAGCTCCTCCTACTAAAAATCTTAAGAAAATCCAAAGGAATCGAAGTGAATATCAACTAAATTTACTCAAATTCTGCATCTGTAACTAAAAATAAAAAAAAATTCAAAAAGATTTAATTTAAATTCACCAAAATTTTTTCAATTTCAGCTCCTACTACTAAAAATCTTAAGAAAATTCAAAAGAATCGAAGTGTATTTCAACTATATTTTCTCAACTTCTGCACCTGTAACTAACAATCATAAAAAAATACAAAAAGATTTAATTTAATTTTACCAAAATTTCTTCAATTTCAGCTCCTTCTACTAAAAATCTTATGAAAATCAAATAGAATCTAAGTGAATATCAACTAAATTTACTCAAATTCTGCATCTGTAACTAAAAATCATAAAAAAATTCAAAAAGATTTAATTTAATTTCACCAAAATTTCTTCAATTTCAGCTCCTTCTACTAAAAATCTTATGAAAATCCAAAGGAATCGAAGTGAATATCAACTAAATTTACTCTAATTCTACACCTGTAACTAAAAATCACCCACAAATTCAAAAAGATTTAATTTAATTTCACCAAAATTTCTTCAATTTCAGCACCTCCTACTAAAAATCCTAAGAAAATCCAAAGGAATCGAAGTGAATTTCAACTATATTTTCTCAAATACTGCACCTTTCACTAAAAATCATAAAAAAATTCAAAAAGATTTAATTTAATTTTACCAAAATTTCATAAATTTCAGATCCTCCTACTAAAAATCTTATGAAAATCCAAAGGAATCGAAGTGAATATCGACTAAATTTACTCAAATTCTGCATCTGTAACTAAAAATAAAAAAAAAAATTCAAAAAGATTTAATTTAATTTTACCAAAATTTCATCAATTTCAGCTCCTCCTACTAAAAATCTTATGAAAATCCAAAAGAATCGAAGTGAATTTCAACAATATTTTCTCAAATTCTGCACCTTTCACTAAAAATCATAGAAAAATTCAAAAAGATTTAATTTAATTTTACCAAAATTTAATCAATTTCAGCTCCTCCTACTAAAAATCTTAAGAAAATCCAAAGGAATCGAAGTGAATTTCAACTATATTTTCTCAAATACTGCACCTTTCACTAAAAATCATAAAAAAATTCAAAAAGATTTAATTTAATTTTACCAAAATTTCATAAATTTCAGCTCGTTCTACTAAAAATCTTATGAAAATCCAATAGAATCTAAGTGAATATCAACTAAACTTACTCAAATTCTGCATCTGTAACTAAAAATCATAAAAAAATACAAAAAGATTTAATTTAATCTCACCAAAATTCCTCAATTTCAGCTCCTTCTACTAAAAATCTTATGAAAATCCAAAGGAATCGAAGTGAATATCAATTAAATTTACTCTAATTCTACACCTGTAACTAAAAATCATCCACAAATTCAAAAAGATTTAATTTAATTTCACCAAAATTTCTTCAATTTCAGCTCCTCCTACTAAAAATCGTAAGAAAATCCAAAGGAATCGAAGTGAATTGCAGCTATATTTTCTCAGATACTGCACCTTTCACTAAAAATCATAAAAAAATTCAAAAAGATTTAATTTAATTTCACCAAAATTTTTTCAATTTCAGCTCCTCCTACTAAAAATCTTAAGAAAATTCAAAAGAATCGAAGTGTATTTCAACTATATTTTCTCAAATACTGCACCTTTCACTAAAAATCATAAAAAAATTCAAAAAGATTTAATTTAATTTTACCAAAATTTCATCAATTTCAGCTCCTCCTACTAAAAATCTTATGAAAATCCAAAGGAATCGAAGTGAATATCGACTAAATTTACTCAAATTCTGCATCTGTATCTAAAAATAAAAAAAAAATTAAAAAAGATTTAATTTAATTTCACCAAAATTTTTTCAATTTCAGCTCCTCCTACTAAAAATCTTAAGAAAATCCAAAAGAATCGAAGTGAATTTCAACTATATTTTCTCAAATTCTGCACCTGTCACTAAAAATCATAAAAATATACAAAGATATTTAATTTAATTTCACGAAAATTTATTCAATTTCAGCTCCTCCTACTAAATATCTTAAGAAAATGCACAAGAATCGAAGTGAATAGCAACTATATTTACTCAAATTCTGCACCTGTAACTAAAAAACACAGCAAAATTCAAAAAATTTAATTTAATTTCACCAAAATTTTTTCAATTTCAGCTCCTCCTACTAAAAATCTTAAGAAAATCCAAAAGAATGGGAGTGAATTTCAACTAAATTTACTCAAATTCTGCACCTGTATCTAAAAATCATAAAAATATACAAAGATATTTAATTTAATTTCAAGAAAATTTATTCAATTTCAGCTCCTCCTACTAAAAATCTTAAGAAAATCCAAAGGAATCGAAGTGAATATCAACTGAATTTATTCAAATTCTGCATCTGTAACTAAAAATAAAAAAAATTTTCAAAAAGATTTAATTTAAATTCACCAAAATTTTTTCAATTTCAGCTCCTCCTACTAAAAATCTTAAGAAAATTCAAAAAATCGAAGTGTATTTCAACTATATTTTCTCAACTTCTGCACCTGTAACTAAAAATCATAAAAAAATACAAAAAGATTTAATTTAATTTTACCAAAATTTCTTCAATTTCAGCTCCTTCTACTAAAAATCTTATGAAAATCCAATAGAATCTAAGTGAATATCAACTAAATTTACTCAAATTCTGCATCTGTAACTAAAAATCATAAAAAAATTCAAAAAGATTTATTTTAATTTCACCAAAATTTCTTCAATTTCAGCTCTTTCTACTAAAAATCTTATGAAAATCCAATAGAATCTAAGTGAATATCAACTAAATTTACTCAAATTCTGCATCTGTAATTAAAAATCAAAAAAAAATTCAAAAAGATTTAATTGAAATTCACCAAAATTTTTTCAATTTCAGCTCCTCCTACTAAGAATCTTCTGAAAATCCAAAGGAATCGAAGTGAATATCAACTAAATTTACTCTAATTCTACACCTGTAACTAAAAATCACCCACAAATTCAAAAAGATTTAATTTAATTTCACCAAAATTTCTTCAATTTCAGCACCTCCTACTAAAAATCCTAAGAAAATCCAAAGGAATCGAAGTGAATTTCAACTATATTTTCTCAAATACTGCACCTTTCACTAAAAATCATAAAAAAATTCAAAAAGATTTAATTTAATTTTACCAAAATTTCATAAATTTCAGATCCTCCTACTAAAAATCTTATGAAAATCCAAAGGAATCGAAGTGAATATCGACTAAATTTACTCAAATTCTGCATCTGTAACTAAAAATAAAAAAAAAAATTCAAAAAGATTTAATTTAATTTTACCAAAATTTCATCAATTTCAGCTCCTCCTACTAAAAATCTTATGAAAATCCAAAAGAATCGAAGTGAATTTCAACAATATTTTCTCAAATTCTGCACCTTTCACTAAAAATCATAAAAAAATTCAAAAAGATTTAATTTAATTTTACCAAAATTTAATCAATTTCAGCTCCTCCTACTAAAAATCTTAAGAAAATCCAAAGGAATCGAAGTGAATTTCAACTATATTTTCTCAAATACTGCACCTTTCACTAAAAATCATAAAAAAATTCAAAAAGATTTAATTTAATTTTACCAAAATTTCATAAATTTCAGCTCGTCCTACTAAAAATCTTATGAAAATCCAAAGGAATCGAAGTGAATATCGACTAAATTTACTCAAATTCTGCATCTGTAACTAAAAATAAAAAAAAAATTCAAAAAGATTTAATTTAATTTCACCAAAATTTTTTCAATTTCAGCACCTCCTACTAAAAATCTTAATAAAATTCAAAAGAATCGATGTGAATTCTAACAATATTTTCTCAAATTCTGCACCTTTAACTAAAAATCATTAAAAAATGCAAAGAAATTTAATTTAATTTCACCGAAATTTCATCAATTTCAGCTCCTTCTACTAAAAATCTTATGAAAATCCAAAGGAATCGAAGTGAATATCAACTAAATTTACTCTAATTCTACACCTGTAACTAAAAATCATCCTCAAATTCAAAAAGATTTAATTTAATTTCACCAAAATTTCTTCAATTTCAGCTCCTCCTACTAAAAATCGTAAGAAAATCCAAAGGAATCGAAGTGAATTGCAACTATATTTTCTCAGATACTGCACCTTTCACTAAAAATCATAAAAAAATTCAAAAAGATTTAATTTAATTTCACCAAAATTTATTCAATTTCAGCTCCTCCTACTAAATATCTCAAGAAAATGCACAAGAATCGAAGTGAATAGCAACTATATTTACTCAAATTCTGCACCTGTAACTAAAAAACACAGCAAAATTCAAAAAATTTAATTTAATTTCACCAAAATTTTTTCAATTTCAGCTCCTCCTACTAAAAATCTTAAGAAAATCCAAAGGAATCGAAGTGAATTTCAACTAAATTTACTCAAATTCTGCACCTGTATCTAAAAATCATAAAAATTTTCAAAAAGATTTAATTTAAATTCACCAAAATTTTTTCAATTTCAGCTCCTCCTACTAAAAATCTTAAGAAAATTCAAAAAATCGAAGTGTATTTCAACTATATTTTCTCAACTTCTGCACCTGTAACTAAAAATCATAAAAAAATTCAAAAAGATTTAATTTAATTTTACCAAAATTTAATCAATTTCAGCTCCTCCTACTAAAAATCTTAAGAAAATCCAAAGGAATCGAAGTGAATTTCAACTATATTTTCTCAAATACTGCACCTTTCACTAAAAATCATAAAAAAATTCAAAAAGATTTAATTTAATTTCACCAAAATTTTTTCAATTTCAGCTCCTCCTACTAAAAATCTTAAGAAAATTCAAAAGCATCGAAGTGTATTTCAACTATATTTTCTCAACTTCTGCACCTGTAACTAAAAATCATAATAAAATGCAAAGAGATTTAAATTAATATCACCAAAATTTTTTCAATTTCAGCACCTCCTACTAAAAATCTTAATAAAATTCAAAAGAATCGATGTGAATTCTAACAATATTTTCTCAAATTCTGCACCTTTAACTAAAAATCATTAAAAAATGCAAAGAAATTTAATTTAATTTCACCGAAATTTCATCAATTTTAGCTCGTTCTACTAAAAATCTTATGAAAATCCAATAGAATCTAAGTGAATATCAACTAAACTTACTCAAATTCTGCATCTGTAACTAAAAATCATAAAAAAATACAAAAAGATTTAATTTAATCTCACCAAAATTCCTCAATTTCAGCTCCTTCTACTAAAAATCTTATGAAAATCCAAAGGAATCGAAGTGAATATCAACTAAATTTACTCTAATTCTACACCTGTAACTAAAAATCATCCACAAATTCAAAAAGATTTAATTTAATTTCACCAAAATTTCTTCAATTTCAGCTCCTCCTACTAAAAATCGTAAGAAAATCCAAAGGAATCGAAGTGAATTGCAACTATATTTTCTCAGATACTGCACCTTTCACTAAAAATCATAAAAAAATTCAAAAAGATTTAATTTAATTTCACCAAAATTTTTTCAATTTCAGCTCCTCCTACTAAAAATCTTATGAAAATCCAAAGGAATCGAAGTGAATATCAACTAAATTTACTCTAATTCTACACCTGTAACTAAAAATCATCCACAAATTCAAAAAGATTTAATTTAATTTCACCAAAATTTCTTCAATTTCAGCTCCTCCTACTAAAAATCGTAAGAAAATCCAAAGGAATCGAAGTGAATTGCAACTATATTTTCTCAGATACTGCACCTTTCACTAAAAATCATAAAAAAATTCAAAAAGATTTAATTTAATTTCACCAAAATTTTTTCAATTTCAGCTCCTCCTACTAAAAATCTTATGAAAATCCAAAGGAATCGAAGTGAATATCAACTAAATTTACTCTAATTCTACACCTGTAACTAAAAATCATCCACAAATTCAAAAAGATTTAATTTAATTTCACAAAAATTTCTTCAATTTCAGCTCCTTCTACTAAAAATCTTATGAAAATCAAATAGAATCTAAGTGAATATCAACTAAATTTACTCAAATTCTGCATCTGTAACTAAAAATCATAAAAAAATTCAAAAAGATTTAATTTAATTTCACCAAAATTTCTTCAATTTCAGCTCCTTCTACTAAAAATCTTATGAAAATCCAAAGGAATCGAAGTGAATATCAACTAAATTTACTCTAATTCTACACCTGTAACTAAAAATAATCCACAAATTCAAAAAGATTTAATTTAATTTCACAAAAATTTCTTCAATTTCAGCTCCTCCTACTAAAAATCTTAAGAAAATCCAAAAGAATCGAAGTGAATTTCAACTATATTTTCTCAAATTCTGCACCTGTCACTAAAAATCATAAAAATATACAAAGATATTTAATTTAATTTCACGAAAATTTATTCAATTTCAGCTCCTCCTACTAAATATCTCAAGAAAATGCACAAGAATCGAAGTGAATAGCAACTATATTTACTCAAATTCTGCACCTGTAACTAAAAAACACAGCAAAATTCAAAAAATTTAATTTAATTTCACCAAAATTTTTTCAATTTCAGCTCCTCCTACTAAAAATCTTAAGAAAATCCAAAGGAATCGAAGTGAATTTCAACTAAATTTACTCAAATTCTGCACCTGTATCTAAAAATCATAAAAATTTTCAAAAAGATTTAATTTAAATTCACCAAAATTTTTTCAATTTCAGCTCCTCCTACTAAAAATCTTAAGAAAATTCAAAAAATCGAAGTGTATTTCAACTATATTTTCTCAACTTCTGCACCTGTAACTAAAAATCATAAAAAAATACAAAAAGATTTAATTTAATTTTACCAAAATTTCTTCAATTTCAGCTCCTCCTACTAAAAATCATAAGAAAATCCAAAGGAATCGAAGTGAATTGCAACTATATTTTCTCAAATACTGCACCTTTCACTAAAAATCATAAAAAAAATTCAAAAAGATTTAATTTAATTTTACCAAAATTTCATCAATTTCAGCTCCTCCTACTAAAAATCTTAAGAAAATCCAAAAGAAAGGGGGTGAATTTCAACTAAATTTACTCAAATTCTGCACCTGTAACTAAAAATCATAAAAATATACAAAGATATTTAATTTAATTTCACGAAAATTTATTCAATTTTAGCTCCTCCTACTAAAAATCTTAAGAAAATCCAAAGGAATCGAAGTGAATATCAACTAAATTTACTCAAATTCTGCATCTGTAACTAAAAATAAAAAAAAATTCAAAAAGATTTAATTTAAATTCACCAAAATTTTTTCAATTTCAGCTCCTACTACTAAAAATCTTAAGAAAATTCAAAAGAATCGAAGTGTATTTCAACTATATTTTCTCAACTTCTGCACCTGTAACTAACAATCATAAAAAAATACAAAAAGATTTAATTTAATTTTACCAAAATTTCTTCAATTTCAGCTCCTTCTACTAAAAATCTTATGAAAATCAAATAGAATCTAAGTGAATATCAACTAAATTTACTCAAATTCTGCATCTGTAACTAAAAATCATAAAAAAATTCAAAAAGATTTAATTTAATTTCACCAAAATTTCTTCAATTTCAGCTCCTTCTACTAAAAATCTTATGAAAATCCAAAGGAATCGAAGTGAATATCAACTAAATTTACTCTAATTCTACACCTGTAACTAAAAATCACCCACAAATTCAAAAAGATTTAATTTAATTTCACCAAAATTTCTTCAATTTCAGCACCTCCTACTAAAAATCCTAAGAAAATCCAAAGGAATCGAAGTGAATTTCAACTATATTTTCTCAAATACTGCACCTTTCACTAAAAATCATAAAAAAATTCAAAAAGATTTAATTTAATTTTACCAAAATTTCATAAATTTCAGATCCTCCTACTAAAAATCTTATGAAAATTCAAAAGAATCGAAGTGTATTTCAACTATATTTTCTCAACTTCTGCACCTGTAACTAAAAATCATAATAAAATGCAAAGAGATTTAAATTAATATCACCAAAATTTTTTCAATTTCAGCACCTCCTACTAAAAATCTTAATAAAATTCAAAAGAATCGATGTGAATTCTAACAATATTTTCTCAAATTCTGCACCTTTAACTAAAAATCATTAAAAAATGCAAAGAAATTTAATTTAATTTCACCGAAATTTCATCAATTTCAGCTCGTTCTACTAAAAATCTTATGAAAATCCAATAGAATCTAAGTGAATATCAACTAAACTTACTCAAATTCTGCATCTGTAACTAAAAATCATAAAAAAATACAAAAAGATTTAATTTAATCTCACAAAAATTCCTCAATTTCAGCTCCTTCTACTAAAAATCTTATGAAAATCCAAAGGAATCGAAGTGAATATCAACTAAATTTACTCTAATTCTACACCTGTAACTAAAAATCATCCACAAATTCAAAAAGATTTAATTTAATTTCACAAAAATTTCTTCAATTTCAGCTCCTTCTACTAAAAATCTTATGAAAATCAAATAGAATCTAAGTGAATATCAACTAAATTTACTCAAATTCTGCATCTGTAACTAAAAATCATAAAAAAATTCAAAAAGATTTAATTTAATTTCACCAAAATTTCTTCAATTTCAGCTCCTTCTACTAAAAATCTTATGAAAATCCAAAGGAATCGAAGTGAATATCAACTAAATTTACTCTAATTCTACACCTGTAACTAAAAATCATCCACAAATTCAAAAAGATTTAATTTAATTTCACAAAAATTTCTTCAATTTCAGCACCTCCTACTAAAAATCTTAAGAAAATCCAAAGGAATCGAAGTGAATTTCAACTATATTTTCTCAAATACTGCACCTTTCACTAAAAATCATAAAAAAATTCAAAAAGATTTAATTTAATTTTACCAAAATTTCATCATTTTCAGCTCCTCCTACTAAAAATCTTATGAAAATCCAAAGGAATCGAAGGGAATATCGACTAAATTTACTCAAATTCTGCATCTGTAACTAAAAATAAAAAAAAAAATTCAAAAAGATTTAATTTAATTTTACCAAAATTTCATCAATTTCAGCTCCTCCTACTAAAAATCGTATGAAAATCTAAAAGAATCGAAGTGAATTTCAGCAATATTTTCTCAAATTCTGCACCTTTAACTAAAAATCATAAAAAAATTCAAAAAGATTTAATTTAATTTCACCAAAATTTCATCAATTTCAGCTCCTCCTACTAAAAATCTTATGAAAATCCAAAAGAATCGAAGTGAATTTCAACAATATTTTCTCAAATTCTGCACCTTTAACTAAAAATCACAAAAAAATTCAAAAAAATTTAATTTAATTTCACCAAAACTTTTTCAATTTCAGTTCTTCCTACTAAAAATCTTAAGAAAATGCAAAAGAATCGAAGTGAATAGCAACTATATTTACTCAAATTCTGCACCTGTAACTAAAAAACACAGCAAAATTCAAAAAATTTAATTTAATTTCACCAAAATTTTTTCAATTTCAGCTCCTCCTACTAAAAATCTTAAGAAAATCCAAAAGAATGGGAGTGAATTTCAACTAAATTTACTCAAATTCTGCACCTGTAACTAAAAATCATAAAAATATACAAAGATATTTAATTTAATTTCACGAATATTTATTCAATTTCAGCTCCTCCTACTAAAAATCTTAAGAAAATCCAAAGGAATCGAAGTGAATATCAACTAAATTTACTCAAATTCTGCATCTGTAATTACAAATCAAAAAAAAATTCAAAAAGATTTAATTGAAATTCACCAAAATTTTTTCAATTTCAGCTCCTCCTACTAAGAATCTTCTGAAAATCCAAAGGAATCGAAGTGAATATCAACTAAATTTACTCTAATTCTACACCTGTAACTAAAAATCATCCACAAATTCAAAAAGATTTAATTTAATTTCACCAAAATTTCTTCAATTTCAGCTCCTCCTACTAAAAATCATAAGAAAATCCAAAGGAATCGAAGTGAATTGCAACTATATTTTCTCAAATACTGCACCTTTCACTAAAAATCATAATAAAATGCAAAGAGATTTAAATTAATATCACCAAAATTTTTTCAATTTCAGCACCTCCTACTAAAAATCTTAATAAAATTCAAAAGAATCGATGTGAATTCTAACAATATTTTCTCAAATTCTGCACCTTTAATTAAAAATCATTAAAAAATGCAAAGAAATTTAATTTAATTTCACCGAAATTTCATCAATTTCAGCTCGTTCTACTAAAAATCTTATGAAAATCCAATAGAATCTAAGTGAATATCAACTAAACTTACTCAAATTCTGCATCTGTAACTAAAAATCATAAAAAAATACAAAAAGATTTAATTTAATCTCACCAAAATTCCTCAATTTCAGCTCCTTCTACTAAAAATCTTATGAAAATCCAAAGGAATCGAAGTGAATATCAACTAAATTTACTCTAATTCTACACCTGTAACTAAAAATCATCCACAAATTCAAAAAGATTTAATTTAATTTCACCAAAATTTCTTCAATTTCAGCTCCTCCTACTAAAAATCGTAAGAAAATCCAAAGGAATCGAAGTGAATTGCAACTATATTTTCTCAGATACTGCACCTTTCACTAAAAATCATAAAAAAATTCAAAAAGATTTAATTTAATTTCACCAAAATTTTTTCAATTTCAGCTCCTCCTACTAAAAATCTTATGAAAATCCAAAGGAATCGAAGTGAATATCAACTAAATTTACTCTAATTCTACACCTGTAACTAAAAATCATCCACAAATTCAAAAAGATTTAATTTAATTTCACAAAAATTTCTTCAATTTCAGCTCCTTCTACTAAAAATCTTATGAAAATCAAATAGAATCTAAGTGAATATCAACTAAATTTACTCAAATTCTGCATCTGTAACTAAAAATCATAAAAAAATTCAAAAAGATTTAATTTAATTTCACCAAAATTTCTTCAATTTCAGCTCCTTCTACTAAAAATCTTATGAAAATCCAAAGGAATCGAAGTGAATATCAACTAAATTTACTCTAATTCTACAACTGTAACTAAAAATCATCCACAAATTCAAAAAGATTTAATTTAATTTCACAAAAATTTCTTCAATTTCAGCTCCTCCTACTAAAAATCTTAAGAAAATCCAAAAGAATCGAAGTGAATTTCAACTATATTTTCTCAAATTCTGCACCTGTCACTAAAAATCATAAAAATGTACAAAGATATTTAATTTAATTTCACGAAAATTTATTCAATTTCAGCTCCTCCTACTAAATATCTCAAGAAAATGCACAAGAATCGAAGTGAATAGCAACTATATTTACTCAAATTCTGCACCTGTAACTAAAAAACACAGCAAAATTCAAAAAATTTAATTTAATTTCACCAAAATTTTTTCAATTTCAGCTCCTCCTACTAAAAATCTTAAGAAAATCCAAAGGAATCGAAGTGAATTTCAACTAAATTTACTCAAATTCTGCACCTGTATCTAAAAATCATAAAAATTTTCAAAAAGATTTAATTTAAATTCACCAAAATTTTTTCAATTTCAGCTCCTCCTACTAAAAATCTTAAGAAAATCCAAAAAATCGAAGTGTATTTCAACTATATTTTCTCAACTTCTGCACCTGTAACTAAAAATCATAAAAAAATACAAAAAGATTTAATTTAATTTTACCAAAATTTCTTCAATTTCAGCTCCTCCTACTAAAAATCATAAGAAAATCCAAAGGAATCGAAGTGAATTGCAACTATATTTTCTCAAATACTGCACCTTTCACTAAAAATCATAAAAAAAATTCAAAAAGATTTAATTTAATTTTACCAAAATTTCATCAATTTCAGCTCCTCCTACTAAAAATCTTAAGAAAATCCAAAAGAAAGGGGGTGAATTTCAACTAAATTTACTCAAATTCTGCACCTGTAACTAAAAATCATAAAAATATACAAAGATATTTAATTTAATTTCACGAAAATTTATTCAATTTCAGGTCCTCCTACTAAAAATCTTAAGAAAATCCAAAGGAATCGAAGTGAATATCAACTAAATTTACTCAAATTCTGTATCTGTAACTAAAAATAAAAAAAAATTCAAAAAGATTTAATTTAAATTCACCAAAATTTTTTCAATTTCAGCTCCTACTACTAAAAATCTTAAGAAAATTCAAAAGAATCGAAGTGTATTTCAACTATATTTTCTCAACTTCTGCACCTGTAACTAACAATCATAAAAAAATACAAAAAGATTTAATTTAATTTTACCAAAATTTCTTCAATTCAGCTCCTTCTACTAAAAATCTTATGAAAATCAAATAGAATCTAAGTGAATATCAACTAAATTTACTCAAATTCTGCATCTGTAACTAAAAATCATAAAAAAATTCAAAAAGATTTAATTTAATTTCACCAAAATTTCTTCAATTTCAGCTCCTTCTACTAAAAATCTTATGAAAATCCAAAGGAATCGAAGTGAATATCAACTAAATTTACTCTAATTCTACACCTGTAACTAAAAATCACCCACAAATTCAAAAAGATTTAATTTAATTTCACCAAAATTTCTTCAATTTCAGCACCTTCCTACTAAAAATCCTAAGAAAATCCAAAGGAATCGAAGTGAATTTCAACTATATTTTCTCAAATACTGCACCTTTCACTAAAAATCATAAAAAAATTCAAAAAGATTTAATTTAATTTTACCAAAATTTCATAAATTTCAGATCCTCCTACTAAAAATCTTATGAAAATTCAAAAGAATCGAAGTGTATTTCAACTATATTTTCTCAACTTCTGCACCTGTAACTAAAAATCATAATAAAATGCAAAGAGATTTAAATTAATATCACCAAAATTTTTTCAATTTCAGCACCTCCTACTAAAAATCTTAATAAAATTCAAAAGAATCGATGTGAATTCTAACAATATTTTCTCAAATTCTGCACCTTTAACTAAAAATCATTAAAAAATGCAAAGAAATTTAATTTAATTTCACCGAAATTTCATCAATTTCAGCTCGTTCTACTAAAAATCTTATGAAAATCCAATAGAATCTAAGTGAATATCAACTAAACTTACTCAAATTCTGCATCTGTAACTAAAAATCATAAAAAAATACAAAAAGATTTAATTTAATCTCACCAAAATTCCTCAATTTCAGCTCCTTCTACTAAAAATCTTATGAAAATCCAAAGGAATCGAAGTGAATATCAACTAAATTTACTCTAATTCTACACCTGTAACTAAAAATCATCCACAAATTCAAAAAGATTTAATTTAATTTCACCAAAATTTCTTCAATTTCAGCTCCTCCTACTAAAAATCGTAAGAAAATCCAAAGGAATCGAAGTGAATTGCAACTATATTTTCTCAGATACTGCACCTTTCACTAAAAATCATAAAAAAATTCAAAAAGATTTAATTTAATTTCACCAAAATTTCTTCAATTTCAGCTCCTTCTACTAAAAATCTTATGAAAATCCAAAGGAATCGAAGTGAATATCAACTAAATTTACTCTAATTCTACACCTGTAACTAAAAATCATCCACAAATTCAAAAAGATTTAATTTAATTTCACAAAAATTTCTTCAATTTCAGCACCTCCTACTAAAAATCTTAAGAAAATCCAAAGGAATCGAAGTGAATTTCAACTATATTTTCTCAAATACTGCACCTTTCACTAAAAATCATAAAAAAATTCAAAAAGATTTAATTTAATTTTACCAAAATTTCATCATTTTCAGCTCCTCCTACTAAAAATCTTATGAAAATCCAAAGGAATCGAAGGGAATATCGACTAAATTTACTCAAATTCTGCATCTGTAACTAAAAATAAAAAAAAAAATTCAAAAAGATTTAATTTAATTTTACCAAAATTTCATCAATTTCAGCTCCTCCTACTAAAAATCGTATGAAAATCTAAAAGAATCGAAGTGAATTTCAGCAATATTTTCTCAAATTCTGCACCTTTAACTAAAAATCATAAAAAAATTCAAAAAGATTTAATTTAATTTCACCAAAATTTCATCAATTTCAGCTCCTCCTACTAAAAATCTTATGAAAATCCAAAAGAATCGAAGTGAATTTCAACAATATTTTCTCAAATTCTGCACCTTTAACTAAAAATCACAAAAAAATTCAAAAAAATTTAATTTAATTTCACCAAAACTTTTTCAATTTCAGTTCTTCCTACTAAAAATCTTAAGAAAATGCAAAAGAATCGAAGTGAATAGCAACTATATTTACTCAAATTCTGCACCTGTAACTAAAAAACACAGCAAAATTCAAAAAATTTAATTTAATTTCACCAAAATTTTTTCAATTTCAGCTCCTCCTACTAAAAATCTTAAGAAAATCCAAAAGAATGGGAGTGAATTTCAACTAAATTTACTCAAATTCTGCACCTGTAACTAAAAATCATAAAAATATACAAAGATATTTAATTTAATTTCACGAATATTTATTCAATTTCAGCTCCTCCTACTAAAAATCTTAAGAAAATCCAAAGGAATCGAAGTGAATATCAACTAAATTTACTCAAATTCTGCATCTGTAATTACAAATCAAAAAAAAATTCAAAAAGATTTAATTGAAATTCACCAAAATTTTTTCAATTTCAGCTCCTCCTACTAAGAATCTTCTGAAAATCCAAAGGAATCGAAGTGAATATCAACTAAATTTACTCTAATTCTACACCTGTAACTAAAAATCATCCACAAATTCAAAAAGATTTAATTTAATTTCACCAAAATTTCTTCAATTTCAGCTCCTCCTACTAAAAATCATAAGAAAATCCAAAGGAATCGAAGTGAATTGCAACTATATTTTCTCAAATACTGCACCTTTCACTAAAAATCATAAAAAAAATTCAAAAAGATTTAATTTAATTTTACCAAAATTTCATCAATTTCAGCTCCTCCTACTAAAAATCTTAAGAAAATCCAAAAGAAAGGGGGTGAATTTCAACTAAATTTACTCAAATTCTGCACCTGTAACTAAAAATCATAAAAATATACAAAGATATTTAATTTAATTTCACGAAAATTTATTCAATTTCAGCTCCTCCTACTAAAAATCTTAAGAAAATCCAAAGGAATCGAAGTGAATATCAACTAAATTTACTCAAATTCTGCATCTGTAACTAAAAATAAAAAAAAATTCAAAAAGATTTAATTTAAATTCACCAAAATTTTTTCAATTTCAGCTCCTACTACTAAAAATCTTAAGAAAATTCAAAAGAATCGAAGTGTATTTCAACTATATTTTCTCAACTTCTGCACCTGTAACTAACAATCATAAAAAAATACAAAAAGATTTAATTTAATTTTACCAAAATTTCTTCAATTTCAGCTCCTTCTACTAAAAATCTTATGAAAATCAAATAGAATCTAAGTGAATATCAACTAAATTTACTCAAATTCTGCATCTGTAACTAAAAATCATAAAAAAATTCAAAAAGATTTAATTTAATTTCACCAAAATTTCTTCAATTTCAGCTCCTTCTACTAAAAATCTTATGAAAATCCAAAGGAATCGAAGTGAATATCAACTAAATTTACTCTAATTCTACACCTGTAACTAAAAATCACCCACAAATTCAAAAAGATTTAATTTAATTTCACCAAAATTTCTTCAATTTCAGCACCTCCTACTAAAAATCCTAAGAAAATCCAAAGGAATCGAAGTGAATTTCAACTATATTTTCTCAAATACTGCACCTTTCACTAAAAATCATAAAAAAATTCAAAAAGATTTAATTTAATTTTACCAAAATTTCATAAATTTCAGATCCTCCTACTAAAAATCTTATGAAAATCCAAAGGAATCGAAGTGAATATCGACTAAATTTACTCAAATTCTGCATCTGTAACTAAAAATAAAAAAAAAAATTCAAAAAGATTTAATTTAATTTTACCAAAATTTCATCAATTTCAGCTCCTCCTACTAAAAATCTTATGAAAATCCAAAAGAATCGAAGTGAATTTCAACAATATTTTCTCAAATTCTGCACCTTTCACTAAAAATCATAAAAAAATTCAAAAAGATTTAATTTAATTTTACCAAAATTTAATCAATTTCAGCTCCTCCTACTAAAAATCTTAAGAAAATCCAAAGGAATCGAAGTGAATTTCAACTATATTTTCTCAAATACTGCACCTTTCACTAAAAATCATAAAAAAATTCAAAAAGATTTAATTTAATTTTACCAAAATTTCATAAATTTCAGCTCGTCCTACTAAAAATCTTATGAAAATCCAAAGGAATCGAAGTGAATATCGACTAAATTTACTCAAATTCTGCATCTGTAACTAAAAATAAAAAAAAAATTCAAAAAGATTTAATTTAATTTCACCAAAATTTTTTCAATTTCAGCTCCTCCTACTAAAAATCTTAAGAAAATTCAAAAGAATCGAAGTGTATTTCAACTATATTTTCTCAACTTCTGCACCTGTAACTAAAAATCATAATAAAATGCAAAGAGATTTAAATTAATATCACCAAAATTTTTTCAATTTCAGCACCTCCTACTAAAAATCTTAATAAAATTCAAAAGAATCGATGTGAATTCTAACAATATTTTCTCAAATTCTGCACCTTTAACTAAAAATCATTAAAAAATGCAAAGAAATTTAATTTAATTTCACCGAAATTTCATCAATTTCAGCTCGTTCTACTAAAAATCTTATGAAAATCCAATAGAATCTAAGTGAATATCAACTAAACTTACTCAAATTCTGCATCTGTAACTAAAAATCATAAAAAAATACAAAAAGATTTAATTTAATCTCACCAAAATTCCTCAATTTCAGCTCCTTCTACTAAAAATCTTATGAAAATCCAAAGGAATCGAAGTGAATATCAACTAAATTTACTCTAATTCTACACCTGTAACTAAAAATCATCCACAAATTCAAAAAGATTTAATTTAATTTCACCAAAATTTTTTCAATTTCAGCTCCTCCTACTAAAAATCGTAAGAAAATCCAAAGGAATCGAAGTGAATTGCAACTATATTTTCTCAGATACTGCACCTTTCACTAAAAATCATAAAAAAATTCAAAAAGATTTAATTTAATTTCACCAAAATTTTTTCAATTTCAGCTCCTCCTACTAAAAATCTTAAGAAAATGCAAAAGAATCGAAGTGAATAGCAACTATATTTACTCAAATTCTGCACCTGTAACTAAAAATCATAAAAAAATGCAAAAAGATTTAATTTAATTTTACCAAAATTTCATCAATTTCAGCTCCTCCTACTAAAAATCTTATGAAAATCCAAAGGAATCGAAGTGAATATCGACTAAATTTACTCAAATTCTGCATCTGTATCTAAAAATAAAAAAAAAATTAAAAAAGATTTAATTTAATTTCACCAAAATTTTTTCAAATTCAGCTCCTCCTACTAAAAATCTTAAGAAAATCCAAAAGAATCGAAGTGAATTTCAACTATATTTTCTCAAATTCTGCACCTGTCACTAAAAATCATAAAAATATACAAAGATATTTAATTTAATTTCACGAAAATTTATTCAATTTCAGCTCCTCCTACTAAATATCTTAAGAAAATGCACAAGAATCGAAGTGAATAGCAACTATATTTACTCAAATTCTGCACCTGTAACTAAAAAACACAGCAAAATTCAAAAAATTTAATTTAATTTCACCAAAATTTTTTCAATTTCAGCTCCTCCTACTAAAAATCTTAAGAAAATCCAAAAGAATGGGAGTGAATTTCAACTAAATTTACTCAAATTCTGCACCTGTATCTAAAAATCATAAAAATATACAAAGATATTTAATTTAATTTCAAGAAAATTTATTCAATTTCAGCTCCTCCTACTAAAAATCTTAAGAAAATCCAAAGGAATCGAAGTGAATATCAACTGAATTTATTCAAATTCTGCATCTGTAACTAAAAATCATAAAAAAATTCAAAAAGATTTAATTTAATTTCACCAAAATTTCTTCAATTTCAGCTCCTTCTACTAAAAATCTTATGAAAATCCAAAGGAATCGAAGTGAATATCAACTAAATTTACTCTAATTCTACACCTGTAACTAAAAATCATCCACAAATTCAAAAAGATTTAATTTAATTTCACAAAAATTTCTTCAATTTCAGCTCCTTCTACTAAAAATCTTATGAAAATCAAATAGAATCTAAGTGAATATCAACTAAATTTACTCAAATTCTGCATCTGTAACTAAAAATCATAAAAAAATTCAAAAAGATTTAATTTAATTTCACCAAAATTTCTTCAATTTCAGCTCCTTCTACTAAAAATCTTATGAAAATCCAAAGGAATCGAAGTGAATATCAACTAAATTTACTCTAATTCTACACCTGTAACTAAAAATCACCCACAAATTCAAAAAGATTTAATTTAATTTCACCAAAATTTCTTCAATTTCAGCACCTCCTACTAAAAATCCTAAGAAAATCCAAAGGAATCGAAGTGAATTTCAACTATATTTTCTCAAATACTGCACCTTTCACTAAAAATCATAAAAAAATTCAAAAAGATTTAATTTAATTTTACCAAAATTTCATAAATTTCAGATCCTCCTACTAAAAATCTTATGAAAATCCAAAGGAATCGAAGTGAATATCGACTAAATTTACTCAAATTCTGCATCTGTAACTAAAAATAAAAAAAAAAATTCAAAAAGATTTAATTTAATTTTACCAAAATTTCATCAATTTCAGCTCCTCCTACTAAAAATCTTATGAAAATCCAAAAGAATCGAAGTGAATTTCAACAATATTTTCTCAAATTCTGCACCTTTCACTAAAAATCATAAAAAAATTCAAAAAGATTTAATTTAATTTTACCAAAATTTAATCAATTTCAGCTCCTCCTACTAAAAATCTTAAGAAAATCCAAAGGAATCGAAGTGAATTTCAACTATATTTTCTCAAATACTGCACCTTTCACTAAAAATCATAAAAAAATTCAAAAAGATTTAATTTAATTTTACCAAAACTTCATAAATTTCAGCTCGTCCTACTAAAAATCTTATGAAAATCCAAAGGAATCGAAGTGAATATCGACTAAATTTACTCAAATTCTGCATCTGTAACTAAAAATAAAAAAAAAATTCAAAAAGATTTAATTTAATTTCACCAAAATTTTTTCAATTTCAGCTCCTCCTACTAAAAATCTTAAGAAAATTCAAAAGAATCGAAGTGTATTTCAACTATATTTTCTCAACTTCTGCACCTGTAACTAAAAATCATAAAAAAATACAAAAAGATTTAATTTAATTTTACCAAAATTTCTTCAATTTCAGCTCCTTCTACTAAAAATCTTATGAAAATCCAATAGAATCTAAGTGAATATCAACTAAATTTACTCAAATTCTGCATCTGTAACTAAAAATCATAAAAAAATTCAAAAAGATTTAATTTAATTTCACCAAAATTTCTTCAATTTCAGCTCCTTCTACTAAAAATCTTATGAAAATCCAAAGAAATCGAAGTGAATATCAACTAAATTTACTCTAATTCTACACCTGTAACTAAAAATCATCCACAAATTCAAAAAGATTTAATTTAATTTCACAAAAATTTCTTCAATTTCAGCACCTCCTACTAAAAATCTTAAGAAAATCCAAAGGAATCGAAGTGAATTTCAACTATATTTTCTCAAATACTGCACCTTTCACTAAAAATCATAAAAAAATTCAGAAAGATTTAATTTAATTTCACCAAAATTTTTTCAAATTCAGCTCCTCCTACTAAAAATCTTAAGAAAATCCAAAAGAATCGAAGTGAATTTCAACTATATTTTCTCAAATTCTGCACCTGTCACTAAAAATCATAAAAATATACAAAGATATTTAATTTAATTTCACGAAAATTTATTCAATTTCAGCTCCTCCTACTAAATATCTTAAGAAAATGCACAAGAATCGAAGTGAATTTCAACTAAATTTACTCAAATTTTGCACTTGTAACTAAAAGTCATACAAGAATACAAAGATATTTAATCTAATTTCACGAAAATATATTCAATTTCTGCTCCTCCTACTAAAAATCTTAAGAAAATTCAAAAGAATTTAAGTGAAATTCAAATAAATTTACTCATATCCTGCACCTGTAACTAAAAATCACAAAAAAATTCAAAAAAATTTAATTTAATTTCACCAAAACTTTTTCAATTTCAGTTCCTCCTACTAAAAATCTTAAGAAAATGCAAAAGAATCGAAGTGAATAGCAACTATATTTACTCAAATTCTGCACCTGTAACTAAAAAACACAGCAAAATTCAAAAAATTTAATTTAATTTCACCAAAATTTTTTCAATTTCAGCTGCTCCTACTAAAAATCTTAAGAAAATCCAAAAGAATGGGAGTGAATTTCAACTAAATTTACTTAAATTCTGCACCTGTATCTAAAAATCATAAAAATATACAAAGATATTTAATTTAATTTCAAGAAAATTTATTCAATTTCAGCTCCTCCTACTAAAAATCTTAAGAAAATCCAACGGAATCGAAGTGAATATCAACTGAATTTATTCAAATTCTGCATCTGTAACTAAAAATAAAAAAAATTTTCAAAAAGATTTAATTTAAATTCACCAAAATTTTTTCAATTTCAGCTCCTCCTACTAAAAATCTTAAGAAAATTCAAAAAATCGAAGTGTATTTCAACTATATTTTCTCAACTTCTGCACCTGTAACTAAAAATCATAAAAAAATACAAAAAGATTTAATTTAATTTTACCAAAATTTCTTCAATTTCAGCTCCTTCTACTAAAAATCTTATGAAAATCCAATAGAATCTAAGTGAATATCAACTAAATTTACTCAAATTCTGCATCTGTAATTAAAAATCAAAAAAAAATTCAAAAAGATTTAATTGAAATTCACCAAAATTTTTTCAATTTCAGCTCCTCCTACTAAGAATCTTCTGAAAATCCAAAGGAATCGAAGTGAATATCAACTAAATTTACTCTAATTCTACACCTGTAACTAAAAATCATCCACAAATTCAAAAAGATTTAATTTAATTTCACCAAAATTTCGTCAATTTCAGCTCCTCCTACTAAAAATCATAAGAAAATCCAAAGGAATCGAAGTGAATTGCAACTATATTTTCTCAAATACTGCACCTTTCACTAAAAATCATAAAAAAAATTCAAAAAGATTTAATTTAATTTTACCAAAATTTCATCAATTTCAGCTCCTCCTACTAAAAATCTTAAGAAAATCCAAAAGAAAGGGGGTGAATTTCAACTAAATTTACTCAAATTCTGCACCTGTAACTAAAAATCATAAAAATATACAAAGATATTTAATTTAATTTCACCAAAATTTCTTCAATTTCAGCTCCTCCTACTAAAAATCGTAAGAAAATCCAAAGGAATCGAAGTGAATTGCAACTATATTTTCTCAGATACTGCACCTTTCACTAAAAATCATAAAAAAATTCAAAAAGATTTAATTTAATTTCACCAAAATTTTTTCAATTTCAGCTCCTCCTACTAAAAATCTTATGAAAATCCAAAGGAATCGAAGTGAATATCAACTAAATTTACTCTAATTCTCCACCTGTAACTAAAAATCATCCACAAATTCAAAAAGATTTAATTTAATTTCACAAAAATTTCTTCAATTTCAGCTCCTTCTACTAAAAATCTTATGAAAATCAAATAGAATCTAAGTGAATATCAACTAAATTTACTCAAATTCTGCATCTGTAACTAAAAATCATAAAAAAATTCAAAAAGATTTAATTTAATTTCACCAAAATTTCTTCAATTTCAGCTCCTTCTACTAAAAATCTTATGAAAATCCAAAGGAATCGAAGTGAATATCAACTAAATTTACTCTAATTCTACACCTGTAACTAAAAATCACCCACAAATTCAAAAAGATTTAATTTAATTTCACCAAAATTTCTTCAATTTCAGCACCTCCTACTAAAAATCTTATGAAAATCCAAAGGAATCGAAGTGAATATCGACTAAATTTACTCAAATTCTGCATCTGTATCTAAAAATAAAAAAAAAATTAAAAAAGATTTAATTTAATTTCACCAAAATTTTTTCAAATTCAGCTCCTCCTACTAAAAATCTTAAGAAAATCCAAAAGAATCGAAGTGAATTTCAACTATATTTTCTCAAATTCTGCACCTGTCACTAAAAATCATAAAAATATACAAAGATATTTAATTTAATTTCACGAAAATTTATTCAATTTCAGCTCCTCCTACTAAATATCTTAAGAAAATGCACAAGAATCGAAGTGAATAGCAACTATATTTACTCAAATTCTGCACCTGTAACTAAAAAACACAGCAAAATTCAAAAAATTTAATTTAATTTCACCAAAATTTTTTCAATTTCAGCTCCTCCTACTAAAAATCTTAAGAAAATCCAAAAGAATGGGAGTGAATTTCAACTAAATTTACTCAAATTCTGCACCTGTATCTAAAAATCATAAAAATATACAAAGATATTTAATTTAATTTCAAGAAAATTTATTCAATTTCAGCTCCTCCTACTAAAAATCTTAAGAAAATCCAAAGGAATCGAAGTGAATATCAACTGAATTTATTCAAATTCTGCATCTGTAACTAAAAATAAAAAAAATTTTCAAAAAGATTTAATTTAAATTCACCAAAATTTTTTCAATTTCAGCTCCTCCTACTAAAAATCTTAAGAAAATTCAAAAAATCGAAGTGTATTTCAACTATATTTTCTCAACTTCTGCACCTGTAACTAAAAATCATAAAAAAATACAAAAAGATTTAATTTAATTTTACCAAAATTTCTTCAATTTCAGCTCCTTCTACTAAAAATCTTATGAAAATCCAATAGAATCTAAGTGAATATCAACTAAATTTACTCAAATTCTGCATCTGTAACTAAAAATCATAAAAAAATTCAAAAAGATTTAATTTAATTTCACCAAAATTTCTTCAATTTCAGCTCCTTCTACTAAAAATCTTATGAAAATCCAAAGGAATCGAAGTGAATATCAACTAAATTTACTCTAATTCTACACCTGTAACTAAAAATCATCCACAAATTCAAAAAGATTTAAATTAATTTCACAAAAATTTCTTCAATTTCAGCTCCTTCTACTAAAAATCTTATGAAAATCAAATAGAATCTAAGTGAATATCAACTAAATTTACTCAAATTCTGCATCTGTAACTAAAAATCATAAAAAAATTCAAAAAGATTTAATTTAATTTCACCAAAATTTCTTCAATTTCAGCTCCTTCTACTAAAAATCTTATGAAAATCCAAAGGAATCGAAGTGAATATCAACTAAATTTACTCTAATTCTACACCTGTAACTAAAAATCACCCACAAATTCAAAAAGATTTAATTTAATTTCACCAAAATTTCTTCAATTTCAGCACCTCCTACTAAAAATCCTAAGAAAATCCAAAGGAATCGAAGTGAATTTCAACTATATTTTCTCAAATACTGCACCTTTCACTAAAAATCATAAAAAAATTCAAAAAGATTTAATTTAATTTTACCAAAATTTCATAAATTTCAGATCCTCCTACTAAAAATCTTATGAAAATCCAAAGGAATCGAAGTGAATATCGACTAAATTTACTCAAATTCTGCATCTGTAACTAAAAATAAAAAAAAAATTCAAAAAGATTTAATTTAATTTTACCAAAATTTCATCAATTTCAGCTCCTCCTACTAAAAATCTTATGAAAATCCAAAAGAATCGAAGTGAATTTCAACAATATTTTCTCAAATTCTGCACCTTTCACTAAAAATCATAAAAAAATTCAAAAAGATTTAATTTAATTTTACCAAAATTTAATCAATTTCAGCTCCTCCTACTAAAAATCTTAAGAAAATCCAAAGGAATCGAAGTGAATTTCAACTATATTTTCTCAAATACTGCACCTTTCACTAAAAATCATAAAAAAATTCAAAAAGATTTAATTTAATTTTACCAAAATTTCATAAATTTCAGCTCGTCCTACTAAAAATCTTATGAAAATCCAAAGGAATCGAAGTGAATATCGACTAAATTTACTCAAATTCTGCATCTGTAACTAAAAATAAAAAAAAAATTCAAAAAGATTTAATTTAATTTCACCAAAATTTTTTTAATTTCAGCTCCTCCTACTAAAAATCTTAAGAAAATTCAAAAGAATCGAAGTGTATTTCAACTATATTTTCTCAACTTCTGCACCTGTAACTAAAAATCATAATAAAATGCAAAGAGATTTAAATTAATATCACCAAAATTTTTTCAATTTCAGCACCTCCAACTAAAAATCTTAATAAAATTCAAAAGAATCGATGTGAATTCTAACAATATTTTCTCAAATTCTGCACCTTTAACCAAAAATCATTAAAAAATGCAAAGAAATTTAATTTAATTTCACCGAAATTTCATCAATTTCAGCTCGTTCTACTAAAAATCTTATGAAAATCCAATAGAATCTAAGTGAATATCAACTAAACTTACTCAAATTCTGCATCTGTAACTAAAAATCATAAAAAAATACAAAAAGATTTAATTTAATCTCACCAAAATTCCTCAATTTCAGCTCCTTCTACTAAAAATCTTATGAAAATCCAAAGGAATCGAAGTGAATATCAACTAAATTTACTCTAATTCTACACCTGTAACTAAAAATCATCCACAAATTCAAAAAGATTTAATTTAATTTCACCAAAATTTCTTCAATTTCAGCTCCTCCTACTAAAAATCGTAAGAAAATCCAAAGGAATCGAAGTGAATTGCAACTATATTTTCTCAGATACTGCACCTTTCACTAAAAATCATAAAAAAATTCAAAAAGATTTAATTTAATTTCACCAAAATTTTTTCGATTTCAGCTCCTCCTACTAAAAATCTTAAGAAAATTCAAAAGAATCGAAGTGTATTTCAACTATATTTTCTCAAATACTGCACCTTTCACTAAAAATCATAAAAAAATTCTAAAAGATGTAATTTAATTTTACCAAAATTTCATCAATTTCAGCTCCTCCTACTAAAAATCTTATGAAAATCCAAAGGAATCGAAGTGAATATCGACTAAAATTACTCAAATTCTGCATCTGTATCTAAAAATAAAAAAAAAATTAAAAAAGATTTAATTTAATTTCACCAAAATTTTTTCAAATTCAGCTCCTCCTACTAAAAATCTTAAGACAATCCAAAAGAATCGAAGTGAATTTCAACTATATTTTCTCAAATTCTGCACCTGTCACTAAAAATCATAAAAATATACAAAGATATTTAATTTAATTTCACGAAAATTTATTCAATTTCAGCTCCTCCTACTAAATATCTTAAGAAAATGCACAAGAATCGAAGTGAATAGCAACTATATTTACTCAAATTCTGCACCTGTAACTAAAAAACACAGCAAAATTCAAAAAATTTAATTTAATTTCACCAAAATTTTTTCAATTTCAGCTCCTCCTACTAAAAATCTTAAGAAAATCCAAAAGAATGGGAGTGAATTTCAACTAAATTTACTCAAATTCTGCACCTGTATCTAAAAATCATAAAAATATACAAAGATATTTAATTTAATTTCAAGAAAATTTATTCAACTTCAGCTCCTCCTACTAAAAATCTTAAGAAAATCCAAAGGAATCGAAGTGAATATCAACTGAATTTATTCAAATTCTGCATCTGTAACTAAAAATAAAAAAAATTTTCAAAAAGATTTAATTTAAATTCACCAAAATTTTTTCAATTTCAGCTCCTCCTACTAAAAATCTTAAGAAAATTCAAAAAATCGAAGTGTATTTCAACTATATTTTCTCAACTTCTGCACCTGTAACTAAAAATCATAAAAAAATACAAAAAGATTTAATTTAATTTTACCAAAATTTCTTCAATTTCAGCTCCTTCTACTAAAAATCTTATGAAAATCCAATAGAATCTAAGTGAATATCAACTAAATTTACTCAAATTCTGCATCTGTAACTAAAAATCATAAAAAAATTCAAAAAGATTTAATTTAATTTCACCAAAATTTCTTCAATTTCAGCTCCTTCTACTAAAAATCTTATGAAAATCCAAAGGAATCGAAGTGAATATCAACTAAATTTACTCTAATTCTACACCTGTAACTAAAAATCATCCACAAATTCAAAAAGATTTAATTTAATTTCACAAAAATTTCTTCAATTTCAGCACCTCCTACTAAAAATCTTAAGAAAATCCAAAGGAATCGAAGTGAATTTCAACTATATTTTCTCAAATACTGCACCTTTCACTAAAAATCATAAAAAAATTCAGAAAGATTTAATTTAATTTCACCAAAATTTTTTCAAATTCAGCTCCTCCTACTAAAAATCTTAAGAAAATCCAAAAGAATCGAAGTGAATTTCAACTATATTTTCTCAAATTCTGCACCTGTCACTAAAAATCATAAAAATATACAAAGATATTTAATTTAATTTCACGAAAATTTATTCAATTTCAGCTCCTCCTACTAAATATCTTAAGAAAATGCACAAGAATCGAAGTGAATTTCAACTAAATTTACTCAAATTTTGCACTTGTAACTAAAAGTCATACAAGAATACAAAGATATTTAATCTAATTTCACGAAAATATATTCAATTTCTGCTCCTCCTACTAAAAATCTTAAGAAAATTCAAAAGAATTTAAGTGAAATTCAAATAAATTTACTCATATCCTGCACCTGTAACTAAAAATCACAAAAAAATTCAAAAAAATTTAATTTAATTTCACCAAAACTTTTTTAATTTCAGTTCCTCCTACTAAAAATCTTAAGAAAATGCAAAAGAATCGAAGTGAATAGCAACTATATTTACTCAAATTCTGCACCTGTAACTAAAAAACACAGCAAAATTCAAAAAATTTAATTTAATTTCACCAAAATTTTTTCAATTTCAGCTGCTCCTACTAAATCTTAAGAAACTCCAAAAGAATGGGAGTGCATTTCAACTAAATTTACTCAAATTCTGCACCTGTATCTAAAAATCATAAAAATATACAAAGATATTTAATTTAATTTCAAGAAAATTTATTCAATTTCAGCTCCTCCTACTAAAAATCTTAAGAAAATCCAACGGAATCGAAGTGAATATCAACTGAATTTATTCAAATTCTGCATCTGTAACTAAAAATAAAAAAAAATTTCAAAAAGATTTAATTTAAATTCACCAAAATTTTTTCAATTTCAGCTCCTCCTACTAAAAATCTTAAGAAAATTCAAAAAATCGAAGTGTATTTCAACTATATTTTCTCAACTTCTGCACCTGTAACTAAAAATCATAAAAAAATACAAAAAGATTTAATTTAATTTTACCAAAATTTCTTCAATTTCAGCTCCTTCTACTAAAAATCTTATGAAAATCCAATAGAATCTAAGTGAATATCAACTAAATTTACTCAAATTCTGCATCTGTAATTAAAAATCAAAAAAAAATTCAAAAAGATTTAATTGAAATTCACCAAAATTTTTTCAATTTCAGCTCCTCCTACTAAGAATCTTATGAAAATCCAAAGGAATCGAAGTGAATATCATCTAAATTTACTCTAATTCTACACCTGTAACTAAAAATCATCCACAAATTCAAAAAGATTTAATTTAATTTCACCAAAATTTCTTCAATTTCAGCTCCTCCTACTAAAAATCATAAGAAAATCCAAAGGAATCGAAGTGAATTGCAACTATATTTTCTCAAATACTGCACCTTTCACTAAAAATCATAAAAAAATTCAAAAAGATTTAATTTAATTTTACCAAAATTTAATCAATTTCAGCTCCTCCTACTAAAAATCTTAAGAAAATCCAAAGGAATCGAAGTGAATTTCAACTATATTTTCTCAAATACTGCACCTTTCACTAAAAATCATAAAAAAATTCAAAAAGATTTAATTTAATTTTACCAAAATTTCATAAATTTCAGCTCGTCCTACCAAAAATCTTAAGAAAATCCAAAGGAATCGAAGTGAATATCAACTAAATTTACTCAAATTCTGCATCTGTAACTAAAAATAAAAAAAAATTCAAAAAGATTTAATTTAAATTCACCAAAATTTTTTCAATTTCAGCTCCTACTGCTAAAAATCTTAAGAAAATTCAAAAGAATCGAAGTGTATTTCAACTATATTTTCTCAACTTCTGCACCTGTAACTAACAATCATAAAAAAATACAAAAAGATTTAATTTAATTTTACCAAAATTTCATAAATTTCAGCTCGTCCTACTAAAAATCTTAAGAAAATCCAAAGGAATCGAAGTGAATTTCAACTATATTTTCTCAAATACTGCACCTTTCACTAAAAATCATAAAAAAATTCAAAAAGATTTAATTTAATTTTACCAAAATTTCATAAATTTCAGCTCGTCCTACTAAAAATCTTATGAAAATCCAAAGGAATCGAAGTGAATATCGACTAAATTTACTCAAATTCTGCATCTGTAACTAAAAATAAAAAAAAAAAATTCAAAAAGATTTAATTTAATTTCACCAAAATTTTTTCAATTTCAGCTCCTCCTACTAAAAATCTTAAGAAAATTCAAAAGAATCGAAGTGTATTTCAACTATATTTTCTCAACTTCTGCACCTGTAAATAAAAATCATAATAAAATGCAAAGAGATTTAAATTAATATCACCAAAATTTTTTCAATTTCAGCACCTCCTACTAAAAATCTTAATAAAATTCAAAAGAATCGATGTGAATTCTAACAATATTTTCTCAAATTCTGCACCTTTAACTAAAAATCATTAAAAAATGCAAAGAAATTTAATTGAATTTCACCGAAATTTCATCAATTTCAGCTCGTTCTACTAAAAATCTTATGAAAATCCAATAGAATCTAAGTGAATATCAACTAAATTTACTCAAATTCTGCATCTGTAACTAAAAATCATAAAAAAATACAAAAAGATTTAATTTAATCTCACCAAAATTCCTCAATTTCAGCTCCTTCTACTAAAAATCTTATGAAAATCCAAAGGAATCGAAGTGAATATCAACTAAATTTACTCTAATTCTACACCTGTAACTAAAAATCATCCACAAATTCAAAAAGATTTAATTTAATTTCACCAAAATTTCTTCAATTTCAGCTCCTCCTACTAAAAATCTTAAGAAAATCCAAAGGAATCGAAGTGAATTTCAACTATATTTTCTCAAATACTGCACCTTTCACTAAAAATCATAAAAAAATTCAAAAAGATTTAATTTAATGTCACGTCCTGGATGGTAAAGGGGTTAGGACGATGACGAGAAAGGAGTTCTTGCCCCGTCGCCTCCAACGTACCGTCGCGCCCTAAGGCCGGCCGGGTTACGCCGCAATGGAGTAAACTGTGCGGGGCAGGTGGATTGGCTTTTTGGGATCGAGGAGGAAAAGAAGAGGTGTGTTTCGTCTTGGGATCGTCAGCCAGACTCATCAGTAGGGCTACAGCTGACGACCCCTGCCCTAGACACGCACGGGGACACAGAGGATATGATTTTGGAACTTGTATATATACGAATGATATTGAGAGTTAGGACTAGCGAGAAAGATTGATTGGAGACCTCTGGTGACGCTCGTTGACACTAAGTCGCGTGGTGGGGTCGGGACGTCACACCTCCCCCCCTACCGGGAAGATCCGTCCTCGGATCGCAGCACAATCCACCGACATCCCACCGCTGTCACCATTTTTACGTCACGTCCTGGGTGGTAAAGGGGTTAGGACGATGACGAGAAAGGAGTTCTTGCCCCGTCGCCTCCAACGTACCGTCGCGCCCTAAGGCCGGCCGGGTTACGCCGCAATGGAGTAAACTGTGCGGGGCAGGTGGATTGGCTTTTTTGGGATCGTGGAGGAAAAGAAGAGGTGTGTTTCGTCTTGGGATCGTCAGCCAGACTCATCAGTAGGGCTACAGCTGACGACCCCTGCCCTAGACACGCACGGGGACACAGAGGATATGATTTTGGAACTTGTATATATACGAATGATATTGAGAGTTAGGACTAGCGAGAAAGATTGATTGGAGACCTCTGGTGACGCTCGTTGACACTAAGTCGCGTGGTGGGGTCGGGACGTCACATTAATTTTACCAAAATTTCATCAATTTCAGCTCCTCCTACTAAAAATCTTAAGAAAATTCAAAAGAATCGAAGTGTATTTCAACTATATTTTCTCAAATACTGCACCTTTCACTAAAAATCATAAAAAAATTCAAAAAGATTTAATTTAATTTTACCAAAATTTCATCAATTTCAGCTCCTCCTACTAAAAATCTTAAGAAAATCCAAAGGAATCGTAGTGAATTTCAACTATATTTTCTCAAATACTGCACCTTTCACTAAAAATCATAAAAAAATTCAAAAAGATTTAATTTAATTTTACCAAAATTTCATCAATTTCAGCTCCTCCTACTAAAAATCTTAAGAAAATTCAAAAGAATCGAAGTGTATTTCAACTATATTTTCTCAAATACTGCACCTTTCACTAAAATCATAAAAAAATTCAAAAAGATTTAATTTAATTTTACCAAAATTTCATCAATTTCAGCTCCTCCTACTAAAAATCTTAAGAAAATCCAAAGGAATCGAAGTGAATATCGACTAAATTTACTCAAATTCTGCATCTGTAACTAAAAATAAAAAAAAAAATTCAAAAAGATTTAATTTAATTTCACCAAAATTTTTTCAATTTCAGCTCCTCCTACTAAAAATCTTAAGAAAATTCAAAAGAATCGAAGTGTATTTCAACTATATTTTTTCAATTTCTGCACCTTTCACTAAAAATCATAAAAAAATACAAAAAGATTTAATTTAATTTTACCAAAATTTCATCAATTTCAGCTCCTCCTACTAAAAATCTTATGAAAATCCAAAGGAATCGAAGTGAATATCGACTAAATTTACTCAAATTCTGCATCTGTAACTAAAAATAAAAAAAAAATTCAAAAAGATTTAATTTAATTTCACCAAATTTTTTTCAATTTCAGCTCCTCCTACTAAAAATCTTAAAAAAATTCAAAAGAATCGAAGTGTATTTCAACTATATTTTTTCAATTTCTGCACCTGTAACTAAAAATCATAAAAAAATACAAAAAGATTTAATTTAATTTTACCAAAATTTCTTCAATTTCAGCTCCTTCTACTAAAAATCTTATGAAATTCCAAAGGAATCGAAGTGAATATCAACTAAATTTACTCAAATTCTGCATCTGTAACTAAAAATAAAAAAAAATTCAAAAGATTTAATTTAATTTCACCAAAATTTTTTAAATTTCAGCTCCTCCTACTAAAAATCTTAAGAAAATGCAAAAGAATCGAAGTGTATTGTCACGTCCCGGGTGGAGGTCTTTGGAGACAATGACATGGGGAATAAAATCAGGCGCGAATCTATAATCAAACACTCTGAGGGTTTTGAAGGGAGAGTCAGGCACGAATCTAAAATCCAGCACACTGAGGATTTTGAGGAAATATCAGGCGCGAATCTATTATCCAGCACACTGAGGATTTTAAGGGAATGTCAGGCGCGAATCTGTAATCCAGCCCACTGAGGATTTCGAGGGAATATCAGGCGCGAATCTGTAATCCAGCACACTGAGGATTTTAAGGGAATGTCAGGCGCGAATCTGTAATCCAGCACACTGAGGATTTCGAGGGAATATCAGGCGCGAATCTGTAATCCAGCACACTGAGGATTTCGAGGGAATGTCAGGCGCGAATCTGTAATCCAGCACACTGAGGATTTCGAGGGAATATCAGGCGCGAATCTGTAATCCAGCACACTGAGGATTTCGAGGGAATATCAGGCGCGAATCTGTAATCCAGCACACTGAGGATTTTATGGGAATGTCAGGCGCGAATCTATAATCCTGCACACTGATCGTTTTGAAGGGAGAGTCAGGCGCGAATCTATAATCCTGCACACTGATCGTTTTGAGGGAATGTCAGGCGCGAATCTATAATCCTGCACACTGATCGTTTTGAGGGAATATCAGGCGCGAATCTATAATCCTGCACACTGATCGACCAGGGAAGGTTTAATAACTTATACCTTTTGTGGAGACACCCGTTAGAGCACTTATTGTGGTTTGGCTTTGGTAATCGGATTTACCGCTGCATCGAGGTAAAAGACACTCGTAATGATTCCGCAAAATCAGCTATTCATACGGTTATACGAAACCTATACGAAAGTAAGTTAGTAAACACTGCAATGCTTTCCGCGGTCGTTGCCCGTAATCAGCTGTTCCGGCAGCCTGGTTGGATTTCGGGATCTTCGTAGCAGAAGGATTAACACAATGACTCGAAACGTTAGTTAAGCAAAGCGGTTTATTAGTTTAGGCGAAAATATAGGCACTGTTAGTGAAAGTGCTTTGTTAAACATAGAATGCGTTTAAACATTAATAATTGGCACAGAACATTTATATAAATGGCAATATATATATAGAGTGATTATGAGCGTGACATACAGTATATGTTTTACGATGGAATAATATAAGCAGTAAACGTTGCTAAGAACATGGAATATGGTTGCAATGAGCGTTAATAACACAATATAATATGAAAAGCACTTAAGCGTAACGTGACAAAATAATATGAATAGCAATAAAAATAGCAAGACAAAATAATATGAATAGTAATAAGAATAGTAATGCAATATAATAGGAGAACGCAATAAGCGTAGAAATACAAAATACTATGAATAGCAATTAGAATAGCAATACAAAATAATATGTATGGAGATGATATGCAATAGTTTAAATGGTAATATAAATTCTTACGGTAGTTGCCGTAGAACACTGATTTTATATTTTAAGTGAAGACTTTAGATTTCTGTAGAATAAGCTTCATAGATTTCTGCAGAACGAGGACGAGCTCTCGCGGTTCCTCGTATTTATACTAATTACAATCTTTTCGGCTTGAAGGGGGGTGCGCAGTACGCACCTTGACATAGTTACGCATATGCGTCGCAGTAACATTTCCGGGGTTTTGTGTAAGGACCAAAGGTTGGTCTACATTTGGACTCGCATTTTCGGCACGTACGCCAAATAATCCTCGCGATTATCCTTCTGGGGTTCTTATACATGTGATTTGGAAATGCTCAACTCCTCGAATGGGTTTTGGGTGTTTTTATAGGAAAGGGGTGATAATGGATTTGACTTCTTTGGTCATTTAGTGGGCTTGAGACGTGGTCTCGATTTAAGAGATAGAAGGGGCGGGGGACTTGTTTAGATTCGATAGGAGGGAAGAGTTTGTGCCGCGTTGGGCGAATATGTGAGGGAGATTCACTGATTGACCGTCTTGAGATGGGGACCGCTAAGGTACATCGCCAAGGCGGTCGAGGGCATGGAGAAGGGGTAAGAATTGAGGTTTCAGGAGTTTTAAGTGGAGTTGTATAGTGGTTTATGAAGAAATGTTATTTTATCTGCGCGCGAAATTTTGTGGGACGTCACAGTATTTCAACTAAATTTTCTCAACTTCTGCACCTGTAACTAAAAATCATAAAAAAATGCAATAAGATTTAATTTAATTTCACCAAAATTTCTTCAATTTCAGCTCCTCCTACTAAAAATCTTAAGAAAATCCAAAGGAATCGTAGTGAATTTCAACTATATTTTCTCAAATTCTGCATCTGTAACTAAAAATAAAAAAAAAATTCAAAAAGATTTAATTTAATTTCACCAAATTTTTTTCAATTTCAGCTCCTCCTACTAAAAATCTTATGAAAATCCAATAGAATCTAAGTGAATATCAACTAAATTTACTCAAATTCTGCATCAGTAACTAAAAATCATAAAAAAATTCAAAAAGATTTAATTTAATTTCACCAAAATTTCTTCAATTTCAGCTCCTTCTACAAGAAATCTTATGAAAATCCAAAGGAATCGAAGTGAATATCAACTAAATTTACTCAAATTCTACACCGGTAACTAAAAATCATCCACAAATTCAAAAAGATTTAATTTAATTTCACCAAAATTTCTTCAATTTCAGATCCTCCTACTAAAAATCTTAAGAAAATTCAAAAGAATCGAAGTGTATTTCAACTATATTTTCTCAAATACTGCACCTTTCACTAAAAATCATAAAAAAATTCAAAAAGATTTAATTTAATTTTACCAAAATTTCATAAATTTCAGCTCGTCCTACTAAAAATCTTAAGAAAATCCAAAGGAATCGAAGTGAATTTCAACTATATTTTCTCAAATACTGCACCTTTCACTAAAAATCATAAAAAAAATTCAAAAAGATTTAATTTAATTTTACCAAAATTTCATAAATTTCAGCTCGTCCTACTAAAAATCTTATGAAAATCCAAAGGAATCGAAGTGAATATCGACTAAATTTACTCAAATTCTGCATCTGTAACTAAAAATAAAAAAAAAAAATTCAAAAAGATTTAATTTAATTTCACCAAAATTTTTTCAATTTCAGCTCCTCCTACTAAAAATCTTAAGAAAATTCAAAAGAATCGAAGTGTATTTCAACTATATTTTCTCAACTTCTGCACCTGTAAATAAAAATCATAATAAAATGCAAAGAGATTTAAATTAATATCACCAAAATTTTTTCAATTTCAGCACCTCCTACTAAAAATCTTAATAAAATTCAAAAGAATCGATGTGAATTCTAACAATATTTTCTCAAATTCTGCACCTTTAACTAAAAATCATTAAAAAATGCAAAGAAATTTAATTTAATTTCACCGAAATTTCATCAATTTCAGCTCGTTCTACTAAAAATCTTATGAAAATCCAATAGAATCTAAGTGAATATCAACTAAATTTACTCAAATTCTGCATCTGTAACTAAAAATCATAAAAAAATACAAAAAGATTTAATTTAATCTCACCAAAATTCCTCAATTTCAGCTCCTTCTACTAAAAATCTTATGAAAATCCAAAGGAATCGAAGTGAATATCAACTAAATTTACTCTAATTCTACACCTCTAACTAAAAATCATCCACAAATTCAAAAAGATTTAATTTAATTTCACCAAAATTTCTTCAATTTCAGCTCCTCCTACTAAAAATCTTATGAAAATCCAAAAGAATCGAAGTGAATTTCAACAATATTTTCTCAAATTCTGCACCTTTAACTAAAAATCATAAAAAAATTCAAAAAGATTTAATTTAATTTCACCAAAATTTTTCAATTTCAGCTCCTCCTACTAAAAATCTTAAGAAAATTCAAAAGAATCGAAGTGTATTTCAACTATATTTTCTCAACTTCTGCACCTGCAACTAAAAATCATAAAAAAATGCAAAAAGATTTAAATTAATATCACCAAAATTTTTCAATTTCAGCTCCTCCTACTAAAAATCTTAAGAAAATCCAAAGGAATCGAAGTGAATTTCAACTATATTTTCTCAAATTCTGCACCTGTGACTAAAAATCATAAAAAAATTCAAAAAGATTTAATTTAATTACACCATAATTTCATCAATTTCAGCTCCTCCTACTAAAAATCTTAAGAAAATCCAAAAGAATGGGAGTGAATTTCAACTAAATTTACTCAAATTCTGCACCTGTAACTAAAAATCATAAAAATATACAAAGATATTTAATTTAATTTCACGAATATTTATTCAATTTCAGCTCCTCCTACTAAAAATCTTAAGAAAATCCAAAGGAATCGAAGTGAATATCAACTAAATTTACTCAAATTTTGCATCTGTAACTAAAAATAAAAAAAAAATTCAAAAAGATTTAATTGAAATTCACCAAAATTTTTTCAATTTCAGCTCCTCCTACTAAAAATCTTCTGAAAATCCAAAGGAATCGAAGTGAATATCAACTAAATTTACTCTAATTCTACACCTGTAACTAAAAATCATCCACAAATTCAAAAAGATTTAATTTAATTTCACCAAAATTTCTTCAATTTCTGCTCCTCCTACTAAAAATCTTAAGAAAATCCAAAGGAATCGAAGTGAATTGCAACTATATTTTCTCAAATACTGCACCTTTCACTAAAAATCATAAAAAAAATTCAAAAAGATTTAATTTAATTTTACCAAAATTTCATCAATTTCAGCTCCTCCTACTAAAAATCTTAAGAAAATCCAAAAGAATGGGAGTGAATTTCAACTAAATTTACTCAAATTCTGCACCTGTAACTAAAAATCATAAAAATATACAAAGATATTTAATTTAATTTCACGAAAATTTATTCAATTTCAGCTCCTCCTACTAAAAATCTTAAGAAAATCCAAAGGAATCGAAGTGAATATCAACTAAATTTACTCAAATTCTGCATCTGTAACTAAAAATAAAAAAAAATTCAAAAAGATTTAATTTAAATTCACCAAAATTTTTTCAATTTCAGCTCCTACTGCTAAAAATCTTAAGAAAATTCAAAAGAATCGAAGTGTATTTCAACTATATTTTCTCAACTTCTGCACCTGTAACTAACAATCATAAAAAAATACAAAAAGATTTAATTTAATTTTACCAAAATTTCATAAATTTCAGCTCGTCCTACTAAAAATCTTAAGAAAATCCAAAGGAATCGAAGTGAATTTCAACTATATTTTCTCAAATACTGCACCTTTCACTAAAAATCATAAAAAAATTCAAAAAGATTTAATTTAATTTTACCAAAATTTCATAAATTTCAGCTCGTCCTACTAAAAATCTTATGAAAATCCAAAGGAATCGAAGTGAATATCGACTAAATTTACTCAAATTCTGCATCTGTAACTAAAAATAAAAAAAAAAATTCAAAAAGATTTAATTTAATTTCACCAAAATTTTTTCAATTTCAGCTCCTCCTACTAAAAATCTTAAGAAAATTCAAAAGAATCGAAGTGTATTTCAACTATATTTTCTCAACTTCTGCACCTGTAAATAAAAATCATAATAAAATGCAAAGAGATTTAAATTAATATCACCAAAATTTTTTCAATTTCAGCACCTCCTACTAAAAATCTTAATAAAATTCAAAAGAATCGATGTGAATTCTAACAATATTTTCTCAAATTCTGCACCTTTAACTAAAAATCATTAAAAAATGCAAAGAAATTTAATTGAATTTCACCGAAATTTCATCAATTTCAGCTCGTTCTACTAAAAATCTTATGAAAATCCAATAGAATCTAAGTGAATATCAACTAAATTTACTCAAATTCTGCATCTGTAACTAAAAATCATAAAAAAATACAAAAAGATTTAATTTAATCTCACCAAAATTCCTCAATTTCAGCTCCTTCTACTAAAAATCTTATAAAAATCCAAAGGAATCGAAGTGAATATCAACTAAATTTACTCTAATTCTACACCTGTAACTAAAAATCATCCACAAATTCAAAAAGATTTAATTTAATTTCACCAAAATTTCTTCAATTTCAGCTCCTCCTACTAAAAATCTTAAGAAAATCCAAAGGAATCGAAGTGAATTTCAACTATATTTTCTCAAATACTGCACCTTTCACTAAAAATCATAAAAAAATTCAAAAAGATTTAATTTAATGTCACGTCCTGGATGGTAAAGGGGTTAGGACGATGACGAGAAAGGAGTTCTTGCCCCGTCGCCTCCAACGTACCGTCGCGCCCTAAGGCCGGCCAGGTTACGCCGCAATGGAGTAAACTGTGCGGGGCAGGTGGATTGGCTTTTTGGGATCGAGGAGGAAAAGAAGAGGTGTGTTTCGTCTTGGGATCGTCAGCCAGACTCATCAGTAGGGCTACAGCTGACGACCCCTGCCCTAGACACGCACGGGGACACAGAGGATATGATTTTGGAACTTGTATATATACGAATGATATTGAGAGTTAGGACTAGCGAGAAAGATTGATTGGAGACCTCTGGTGACGCTCGTTGACACTAAGTCGCGTGGTGGGGTCGGGACGTCACACCTCCCCCCCTACCGGGAAGATCCGTCCTCGGATCGCAGCACAATCCACCGACATCCCACCGCTGTCACCATTTTTACGTCACGTCCTGGGTGGTAAAGGGGTTAGGACGATGACGAGAAAGGAGTTCTTGCCCCGTCGCCTCCAACGTACCGTCGCGCCCTAAGGCCGGCCGGGTTACGCCGCAATGGAGTAAACTGTGCGGGGCAGGTGGATTGGCTTTTTTGGGATCGTGGAGGAAAAGAAGAGGTGTGTTTCGTCTTGGGATCGTCAGCCAGACTCATCAGTAGGGCTACAGCTGACGACCCCTGCCCTAGACACGCACGGGGACACAGAGGATATGATTTTGGAACTTGTATATATACGAATGATATTGAGAGTTAGGACTAGCGAGAAAGATTGATTGGAGACCTCTGGTGACGCTCGTTGACACTAAGTCGCGTGGTGGGGTCGGGACGTCACATTAATTTTACCAAAATTTCATCAATTTCAGCTCCTCCTACTAAAAATCTTAAGAAAATTCAAAAGAATCGAAGTGTATTTCAACTATATTTTCTCAAATACTGCACCTTTCACTAAAAATCATAAAAAAATTCAAAAAGATTTAATTTAATTTTACCAAAATTTCATCAATTTCAGCTCCTCCTACTAAAAATCTTAAGAAAATCCAAAGGAATCGTAGTGAATTTCAACTATATTTTCTCAAATACTGCACCTTTCACTAAAAATCATAAAAAAATTCAAAAAGATTTAATTTAATTTTACCAAAATTTCATCAATTTCAGCTCCTCCTACTAAAAATCTTAAGAAAATTCAAAAGAATCGAAGTGTATTTCAACTATATTTTCTCAAATACTGCACCTTTCACTAAAATCATAAAAAAATTCAAAAAGATTTAATTTAATTTTACCAAAATTTCATCAATTTCAGCTCCTCCTACTAAAAATCTTAAGAAAATCCAAAGGAATCGAAGTGAATATCGACTAAATTTACTCAAATTCTGCATCTGTAACTAAAAATAAAAAAAAAAATTCAAAAAGATTTAATTTAATTTCACCAAAATTTTTTCAATTTCAGCTCCTCCTACTAAAAATCTTAAGAAAATTCAAAAGAATCGAAGTGTATTTCAACTATATTTTTTCAATTTCTGCACCTTTCACTAAAAATCATAAAAAAATACAAAAAGATTTAATTTAATTTTACCAAAATTTCATCAATTTCAGCTCCTCCTACTAAAAATCTTATGAAAATCCAAAGGAATCGAAGTGAATATCGACTAAATTTACTCAAATTCTGCATCTGTAACTAAAAATAAAAAAAAAATTCAAAAAGATTTAATTTAATTTCACCAAATTTTTTTCAATTTCAGCTCCTCCTACTAAAAATCTTAAGAAAATTCAAAAGAATCGAAGTGTATTTCAACTATATTTTTTCAATTTCTGCACCTGTAACTAAAAATCATAAAAAAATACAAAAAGATTTAATTTAATTTTACCAAAATTTCTTCAATTTCAGCTCCTTCTACTAAAAATCTTATGAAATTCCAAAGGAATCGAAGTGAATATCAACTAAATTTACTCAAATTCTGCATCTGTAACTAAAAATAAAAAAAAATTCAAAAGATTTAATTTAATTTCACCAAAATTTTTTAAATTTCAGCTCCTCCTACTAAAAATCTTAAGAAAATGCAAAAGAATCGAAGTGTATTGTCACGTCCCGGGTGGAGGTCTTTGGAGACAATGACATGGGGAATAAAATCAGGCGCGAATCTATAATCAAACACTCTGAGGGTTTTGAAGGGAGAGTCAGGCACGAATCTAAAATCCAGCACACTGAGGATTTTGAGGAAATATCAGGCGCGAATCTATTATCCAGCACACTGAGGATTTTAAGGGAATGTCAGGCGCGAATCTGTAATCCAGCCCACTGAGGATTTCGAGGGAATATCAGGCGCGAATCTGTAATCCAGCACACTGAGGATTTTAAGGGAATGTCAGGCGCGAATCTGTAATCCAGCACACTGAGGATTTCGAGGGAATGTCAGGCGCGAATCTGTAATCCAGCACACTGAGGATTTCGAGGGAATGTCAGGCGCGAATCTGTAATCCAGCACACTGAGGATTTCGAGGGAATATCAGGCGCGAATCTGTAATCCAGCACACTGAGGATTTCGAGGGAATATCAGGCGCGAATCTGTAATCCAGCACACTGAGGATTTTAAGGGAATGTCAGGCGCGAATCTATAATCCTGCACACTGATCGTTTTGAAGGGAGAGTCAGGCGCGAATCTATAATCCTGCACACTGATCGTTTTGAGGGAATGTCAGGCGCGAATCTATAATCCTGCACACTGATCGTTTTGAGGGAATATCAGGCGCGAATCTATAATCCTGCACACTGATCGACCAGGGAAGGTTTAATAACTTATACCTTTTGTGGAGACACCCGTTAGAGCACTTATTGTGGTTTGGCTTTGGTAATCGGATTTACCGCTGCATCGAGGTAAAAGACACTCGTAATGATTCCGCAAAATCAGCTATTCATACGGTTATACGAAACCTATACGAAAGTAAGTTAGTAAACACTGCAATGCTTTCCGCGGTCGTTGCCCGTAATCAGCTGTTCCGGCAGCCTGGTTGGATTTCGGGATCTTCGTAGCAGAAGGATTAACACAATGACTCGAAACGTTAGTTAAGCAAAGCGGTTTATTAGTTTAGGCGAAAATATAGGCACTGTTAGTGAAAGTGCTTTGTTAAACATAGAATGCGTTTAAACATTAATAATTGGCACAGAACATTTATATAAATGGCAATATATATATAGAGTGATTATGAGCGTGACATACAGTATATGTTTTACGATGGAATAATATAAGCAGTAAACGTTGCTAAGAACATGGAATATGGTTGCAATGAGCGTTAATAACACAATATAATATGAAAAGCACTTAAGCGTAACGTGACAAAATAATATGAATAGCAATAAAAATAGCAAGACAAAATAATATGAATAGTAATAAGAATAGTAATGCAATATAATAGGAGAACGCAATAAGCGTAGAAATACAAAATACTATGAATAGCAATTAGAATAGCAATACAAAATAATATGTATGGAGATGATATGCAATAGTTTAAATGGTAATATAAATTCTTACGGTAGTTGCCGTAGAATACTGATTTTATATTTTAAGTGAAGACTTTAGATTTCTGTAGAATAAGCTTCATAGATTTCTGCAGAACGAGGACGAGCTCTCGCGGTTCCTCGTATTTATACTAATTACAATCTTTTCGGCTTGAAGGGGGGTGCGCAGTACGCACTTTGACATAGTTACGCATATGCGTCGCAGTAACATTTCCGGGGTTTTTGTAAGGACCAAAGGTTGGTCTATATTTGGACTCGCATTTTCGGCACGTACGCCAAATAATCCTCGCGATTATCCTTCTGGGGTTCTTATACATGTGATTTGGAAATGCTCAACTCCTCGAATGGGTTTTGGGTGTTTTTATAGGAAAGGGGTGATAATGGATTTGACTTCTTTGGTCATTTAGTGGGCTTGAGACGTGGTCTCGATTTAAGAGATAGAAGGGGCGAGGGACTTGTTTAGATTCGATAGGAGGGAAGAGTTTGTGCCGCGTTGGGCGAATATGTGAGGGAGATTCACTGATTGACCGTCTTGAGATGGGGACCGCTAAGGTACATCGCCAAGGCGGTCGAGGGCATGGAGAAGGGGTAAGAATTGAGGTTTGAGGAGTTTTAAGTGGAGTTGTATAGTGGTTTATGAAGAAATGATATTTTATCTGCGCGCGAAATTTTGTGGGACGTCACAGTATTTCAACTAAATTTTCTCAACTTCTGCACCTGTAACTAAAAATCATAAAAAAATTCAAAAAGATTTAATTTAATTTTACCAAAATTTCATCAATTTCAGCTCCTCCTACTAAAAATCTTATGAAAATCCAAAGGAATCGAAGTGAATATCGACTAAATTTACTCAAATTCTGCATCTGTAACTAAAAATAAAAAAAAAATTCAAAAAGATTTAATTTAATTTCACCAAATTTTTTTCAATTTCAGCTCCTCCTACTAAAAATCTTCAGAAAATTCAAAAGAATCGAAGTGTATTTCAACTATATTTTTTCAATTTCTGCACCTGTAACTAAAAATCATAAAAAAATACAAAAAGATTTAATTTAATTTTACCAAAATTTCTTCAATTTCAGCTCCTTCTACTAAAAATCTTATGAAAATCCAAAGGAATCGAAGTGAATATCAACTAAATTTACTCAAATTCTGCATCTGTAACTAAAAATAAAAAAAAATTCAAAAGATTTAATTTAATTTCACCAAAATTTTTTAAATTTCAGCTCCTCCTACTAAAAATCTTAAGAAAATGCAAAAGAATCGAAGTGTATTGTCACGTCCCGGGTGGAGGTCTTTGGAGACAATGACATGGGGAATAAAATCAGGCGCGAATCTATAATCGAACACTCTGAGGGTTTTGAAGGGAGAGTCAGGCACGAATCTAAAATCCAGCACACTGAGGATTTTGAGGAAATATCAGGCGCGAATCTATTATCCAGCACACTGAGGATTTTAAGGGAATGTCAGGCGCGAATCTGTAATCCAGCACACTGAGGATTTCGAGGGAATATCAGGCGCGAATCTGTAATCCAGCACACTGAGGATTTTAAGGGAATGTCAGGCGCGAATCTGTAATCCAGCACACTGAGGATTTCGAGGGAATGTCAGGCGCGAATCTGTAATCCAGCACACTGAGGATTTCGAGGGAATGTCAGGCGCGAATCTGTAATCCAGCACACTGAGGATTTCGAGGGAATATCAGGCGCGAATCTGTAATCCAGCACACTGAGGATTTTAAGGGAATGTCAGGCGCGAATCTATAATCCTGCACACTGATCGTTTTGAAGGGAGAGTCAGGCGCGAATCTATAATCCTGCACACTGATCGTTTTGAGGGAATGTCAGGCGCGAATCTATAATCTTGCACACTGATCGACCAGGGAAGGTTTAATAACTTATACCTTTTGTGGAGACACCCGTTAGAGCACTTATTGTGGTTTGGCTTTGGTAATCGGATTTACCGCTGCATCGAGGTAAAAGACACTCGTAATGATTCCGCAAAATCAGCTATTCATACGGTTATACGAAACCTATACGAAAGTAAGTTAGTAAACACTGCAATGCTTTCCGCGGTCGTTGCCCGTAATCAGCTGTTCCGGCAGCCTGGTTGGATTTCGGGATCTTCGTAGCAGAAGGATTAACACAATGACTCGAAACGTTAGTTAAGCAAAGCGGTTTATTAGTTTAGGCGAAAATATAGGCACTGTTAGTGAAAGTGCTTTGTTAAACATAGAATGCGTTTAAACATTAATAATTGGCACAGAACATTTATATAAATGGCAATATATATATAGAGTGATTATGAGCGTGACATACAGTATATGTTTTACGATGGAATAATATAAGCAGTAAACGTTGCTAAGAACATGGAATATGGTCGCAATGAGCGTTAATAACACAATATAATATGAAAAGCACTTAAGCGTAACGAGACAAAATAATATGAATAGCAATAAAAATAGCAAGACAAAATAATATGAATAGTAATAAGAATAGTAATGCAATATAATAGGAGAACGCAATAAGCGTAGAAATACAAAATACTATGAATAGCAATTAGAATAGCAATACAAAATAATATGTATGGAGATGATATGCAATAGTTTAAATGGTAATATAAATTCTTACGGTAGTTGCCGTAGAATACTGATTTTATATTTTAAGTGAAGACTTTAGATTTCTGTAGAATAAGCTTCATAGATTTCTGCAGAACGAGGACGAGCTCTCGCGGTTCCTCGTATTTATACTAATTACAATCTTTTCGGCTTGAAGGGGGGTGCGCAGTACGCACTTTGACATAGTTACGCATATGCGTCGCAGTAACATTTCCGGGGTTTTTGTAAGGACCAAAGGTTGGTCTATATTTGGACTCGCATTTTCGGCACGTACGCCAAATAATCCTCGCGATTATCCTTCTGGGGTTCTTATACATGTGATTTGGAAATGCTCAACTCCTCGAATGGGTTTTGGGTGTTTTTATAGGAAAGGGGTGATAATGGATTTGACTTCTTTGGTCATTTAGTGGGCTTGAGACGTGGTCTCGATTTAAGAGATAGAAGGGGCGGGGGACTTGTTTAGATTCGATAGGAGGGAAGAGTTTGTGCCGCGTTGGGCGAATATGTGAGGGAGATTCACTGATTGACCGTCTTGAGATGGGGACCGCTAAGGTACATCGCCAAGGCGGTCGAGGGCATGGAGAAGGGGTAAGAATTGAGGTTTCAGGAGTTTTAAGTGGAGTTGTATAGTGGTTTATGAAGAAATGTTATTTTATCTGCGCGCGAAATTTTGTGGGACGTCACAGTATTTCAACTAAATTTTCTCAACTTCTGCACCTGTAACTAAAAATCATAAAAAAATGCAATAAGATTTAATTTAATTTCACCAAAATTTCTTCAATTTCAGCTCCTCCTACTAAAAATCTTAAGAAAATCCAAAGGAATCGAAGTGAATTTCAACTATATTTTCTCAAATTCTGCACCTGTGACTAAAAATCATAAAAAAATTTAAAAAGATTTAATTTAATTTTACCACAATTTCTTCAATTTCAGCTGCATCCATTAAAAATCCTATGAAAATCCAAAAGAATCTAAGTAAATATCAACTAAATTTATTCAAATTCTGCATCTGTAACTAAAATTCATAAAAAAATACAAAAAGATTTAATTTAATTTTACCAAAATTTCTTCAATTTCAGCTCCTTCTACTAAAAATCATATGAAAATCCAATAGAATCTAAGTGAATATCAACTAAATTTACTCAAATTCTGCATCAGGAACTAAAAATCATAAAAAAATTCAAAAAGATTTAATTTAATTTCACCAAAATTTCTTCTATTTCAGCTCCTTCTACTAGAAATCTTAAGAAAATCCAAAGGAATCGAAGTGAATATCAACTAAATTTACTCAAATTCTACACCTGTAACTAAAAATCATCCACAAATTCAAAAAGATTTAATTTAATTTCACCAAAATTTCTTCAATTTCAGCTCCTCCTACTAAAAATCTTAAGAAAATTCAAAAGAATCGAAGTGTATTTCAACTATATTTTCTCAAATACTGCACCTTTCAATAAAAATCATAAAAAAATTCAAAAAGATTTAATTTAATTTTACCAAAATTTCAGCAATTTCAGCTCCTCCTACTAAAAATCTTAAGAAAATTCAAAAGAATCGAAGTGTATTTCAACTATATTTTCTCAAATACTGCACCTTTCACTAAAAATCATAAAAAAATTCAAAAAGATTTAATTTAATTTTACCAAAATTTCATAAATTTCAGCTCGTCCTACTAAAAATCTTATGAAAATCCAAAGGAATCGAAGTGAATATCAACTAAATTTACCCAAATTCTGCATCTGTAAATAAAAATAAAAAAAAAATCAAAAAGATTTAATTTAATTTCACCAAAATTTTTTCAATTTCAGCTCCTCCTACTAAAAATCTTAAGAAAATTCAAAAGAATCGAAGTGTATTTCAACTATATTTTCTCAACTTCTGCACCTGTAAATAAAAATCATAATAAAATGCAAAGAGATTTAAATTAATATCACCAAAATTTTTTCAATTTCAGCACCTCCTACTAAAAATCTTAATAAAATTCAAAAGAATCGATGTGAATTCTAACAATATTTTCTCAAATTCTGCACCTTTAACTAAAAATCATTAAAAAATGCAAAGAAATTTAATTTAATTTCACCGAAATTTCATCAATTTCAGCTCGTTCTACTAAAAATCTTATGAAAATCCAATAGAATCTAAGTGAATATCAACTAAATTTACTCAAATTCTGTATCTGTAACTAAAAATCATAAAAAAAATACAAAAAGATTTAATTTAATCTCACCAAAATTCCTCAATTTCAGCTCCTTCTACTAAAAATCTTATGAAAATCCAAAGGAATCGAAGTGAATATCAACTAAATTTACTCTAATTCTACACCTCTAACTAAAAATCATCCACAAATTCAAAAAGATTTAATTTAATTTCACCAAAATTTCTTCAATTTCAGCTCCTCCTACTAAAAATCTTATGAAAATCCAAAAGAATCGAAGTGAATTTCAACAATATTTTCTCAAATTCTGCACCTTTAACTAAAAATCATAAAAAAATTCAAAAAGATTTAATTTAATTTCACCAAAATTTTTCAATTTCAGCTCCTCCTACTAAAAATCTTAAGAAAATTCAAAAGAATCGAAGTGTATTTCAACTATATTTTCTCAACTTCTGCACCTGCAACTAAAAATCATAAAAAAATGCAGAAAGATTTAAATTAATATCACCAAAATTTTTCAATTTCAGCTCCTCCTACTAAAAATCTTAAGAAAATCCAAAGGAATCGAAGTGAATTTCAACTATATTTTCTCAAATTCTGCACCTGTGACTAAAAATCATAAAAAAATTCAAAAAGATTTAATTTAATTACACCATAATTTCATCAATTTCAGCTCCTCCTACTAAAAATCTTAAGAAAATCCAAAAGAATGGGAGTGAATTTCAACTAAATTTACTCAAATTCTGCACCTGTAACTAAAAATCATAAAAATATACAAAGATATTTAATTTAATTTCACGAATATTTATTCAATTTCAGCTCCTCCTACTAAAAATCTTAAGAAAATCCAAAGGAATCGAAGTGAATATCAACTAAATTTACTCAAATTTTGCATCTGTAACTAAAAATAAAAAAAAAATTCAAAAAGATTTAATTGAAATTCACCAAAATTTTTTCAATTTCAGCTCCTCCTACTAAAAATCTTCTGAAAATCCAATGGAATCGAAGTGAATATCAACTAAATTTACTCTAATTCTACACCTGTATCTAAAAATCATCCACAAATTCAAAAAGATTTAATTTAATTTCACCAAAATTTCTTCAATTTCTGCTCCTCCTACTAAAAATCTTAAGAAAATCCAAAGGAATCGAAGTGAATTGCAACTATATTTTCTCAAATACTGCACCTTTCACTAAAAATCATAAAAAAAATTCAAAAAGATTTAATTTAATTTTACCAAAATTTCATCAATTTCAGCTCCTCCTACTAAAAATCTTAAGAAAATCCAAAAAAATGGGAGTGAATTTCAACTAAATTTACTCAAATTCTGCACCTGTAACTAAAAATCATAAAAATATACAAAGATATTTAATTTAATTTCACGAAAATTTATTCAATTTCAGCTCCTCCTACTAAAAATCTTAAGAAAATCCAAAGGAATCGAAGTGAATATCAACTAAATTTACTCAAATTCTGCATCTGTAACTAAAAATAAAAAAAAAATCAAAAAGATTTAATTTAAATTCACCAAAATTTTTTCAATTTCAGCTCCTACTGCTAAAAATCTTAAGAAAATTCAAAAGAATCGAAGTGTATTTCAACTATATTTTCTCAACTTCTGCACCTGTAACTAACAATCATAAAAAAATACAAAAAGATTTAATTTAATTTTACCAAAATTTCATAAATTTCAGCTCCTCCTACTAAAAATCTTAAGAAAATTCAAAAGAATCGAAGTGTATTTCAACTATATTTTCTCAAATACTGCACCTTTCACTAAAAATCATAAAAAAATTCAAAAAGATTTAATTTAATTTTACCAAAATTTCATCAATTTCAGCTCCTCCTACTAAAAATCTTAAGAAAATCCAAAGGAATCGTAGTGAATTTCAACTATATTTTCTCAAATACTGCACCTTTCACTAAAAATCATAAAAAAATTCAAAAAGATTTAATTTAATTTTACCAAAATTTCATCAATTTCAGCTCCTCCTACTAAAAATCTTAAGAAAATTCAAAAGAATCGAAGTGTATTTCAACTATATTTTCTCAAATACTGCACCTTTCACTAAAATCATAAAAAAATTCAAAAAGATTTAATTTAATTTTACCAAAATTTCATCAATTTCAGCTCCTCCTACTAAAAATCTTAAGAAAATCCAAAGGAATCGAAGTGAATATCGACTAAATTTACTCAAATTCTGCATCTGTAACTAAAAATAAAAAAAAAAAATTCAAAAAGATTTAATTTAATTTCACCAAATTTTTTTCAATTTCAGCTCCTCCTACTAAAAATCTTAAGAAAATTCAAAAGAATCGAAGTGTATTTCAACTATATTTTTTCAATTTCTGCACCTGTAACTAAAAATCATAAAAAAATACAAAAAGATTTAATTTAATTTTACCAAAATTTCTTCAATTTCAGCTCCTTCTACTAAAAATCTTATGAAAATCCAAAGGAATCGAAGTGAATATCAACTAAATTTACTCTAATTCTACACCTGTAACTAAAAATCATCCACAAATTCAAAAAGATTTAATTTAATTTCACCAAAATTTCTTCAATTTCAGCTCCTCCTACTAAAAATCTTATGAAAATCCAAAGGAATCGAAGTGAATTTCAACTATATTTTCTCAAATACTGCACCTTTCACTAAAAATCATAAAAAAATTCAAAAAGATTTAATTTAATGTCACGTCCTGGATGGTAAAGGGGTTAGGACGATGACGAGAAAGGAGTTCTTGCCCCGTCGCCTCCAACGTACCGTCGCGCCCTAAGGCCGGCCGGGTTACGCCGCAATGGAGTAAACTGTGCGGGGCAGGTGGATTGGCTTTTTTGGGATCGTGGAGGAAAAGAAGAGGTGTGTTTCGTCTTGGGATCGTCAGCCAGACTCATCAGTAGGGCTACAGCTGACGACCCCTGCCCTAGACACGCACGGGGACACAGAGGATATGATTTTGGAACTTGTATATATACGAATGATATTGAGAGTTAGGACTAGCGAGAAAGATTGATTGGAGACCTCTGGTGACGCTCGTTGACACTAAGTCGCGTGGTGGGGTCGGGACGTCACATTAATTTTACCAAAATTTCATCAATTTCAGCTCCTCCTACTAAAAATCTTAAGAAAATTCAAAAGAATCGAAGTGTATTTCAACTATATTTTCTCAAATACTGCACCTTTCACTAAAAATCATAAAAAAATTCAAAAAGATTTAATTTAATTTTACCAAAATTTCATCAATTTCAGCTCCTCCTACTAAAAATCTTAAGAAAATCCAAAGGAATCGTAGTGAATTTCAACTATATTTTCTCAAATACTGCACCTATCACTAAAAATCATAAAAAAATTCAAAAAGATTTAATTTAATTTTACCAAAATTTCATCAATTTCAGCTCCTCCTACTAAAAATCTTAAGAAAATTCAAAAGAATCGAAGTGTATTTCAACTATATTTTCTCAAATACTGCACCTTTCACTAAAATCATAAAAAAATTCAAAAAGATTTAATTTAATTTTACCAAAATTTCATCAATTTCAGCTCCTCCTACTAAAAATCTTAAGAAAATCCAAAGGAATCGAAGTGAATATCGACTAAATTTACTCAAATTCTGCATCTGTAACTAAAAATAAAAAAAAAAATTCAAAAAGATTTAATTTAATTTCACCAAAATTTTTTCAATTTCAGCTCCTCCTACTAAAAATCTTAAGAAAATTCAAAAGAATCGAAGTGTATTTCAACTATATTTTTTCAATTTCTGCACCTTTCACTAAAAATCATAAAAAAATACAAAAAGATTTAATTTAATTTTACCAAAATTTCATCAATTTCAGCTCCTCCTACTAAAAATCTTATGAAAATCCAAAGGAATCGAAGTGAATATCGACTAAATTTACTCAAATTCTGCATCTGTAACTAAAAATAAAAAAAAAATTCAAAAAGATTTAATTTAATTTCACCAAATTTTTTTCAATTTCAGCTCCTCCTACTAAAAATCTTAAGAAAATTCAAAAGAATCGAAGTGTATTTCAACTATATTTTTTCAATTTCTGCACCTGTAACTAAAAATCATAAAAAAATACAAAAAGATTTAATTTAATTTTACCAAAATTTCTTCAATTTCAGCTCCTTCTACTAAAAATCTTATGAAATTCCAAAGGAATCGAAGTGAATATCAACTAAATTTACTCAAATTCTGCATCTGTAAATAAAAATAAAAAAAAATTCAAAAGATTTAATTTAATTTCACCAAAATTTTTTAAATTTCAGCTCCTCCTACTAAAAATCTTAAGAAAATGCAAAAGAATCGAAGTGTATTGTCACGTCCCGGGTGGAGGTCTTTGGAGACAATGACATGGGGAATAAAATCAGGCGCGAATCTATAATCCAACACTCTGAGGGTTTTGAAGGGAGAGTCAGGCACGAATCTAAAATCCAGCACACTGAGGATTTTGAGGAAATATCAGGCGCGAATCTATTATCCAGCACACTGAGGATTTTAAGGGAATGTCAGGCGCGAATCTGTAATCCAGCCCACTGAGGATTTCGAGGGAATATCAGGCGCGAATCTGTAATCCAGCACACTGAGGATTTTAAGGGAATGTCAGGCGCGAATCTGTAATCCAGCACACTGAGGATTTCGAGGGAATGTCAGGCGCGAATCTGTAATCCAGCACACTGAGGATTTCGAGGGAATGTCAGGCGCGAATCTGTAATCCAGCACACTGAGGATTTCGAGGGAATATCAGGCGCGAATCTGTAATCCAGCACACTGAGGATTTTAAGGGAATGTCAGGCGCGAATCTATAATCCTGCACACTGATCGTTTTGAAGGGAGAGTCAGGCGCGAATCTATAATCCTGCACACTGATCGTTTTGAGGGAATATCAGGCGCGAATCTATAATCCTGCACACTGATCGACCAGGGAAGGTTTAATAACTTATACCTTTTGTGGAGACACCCGTTAGAGCACTTATTGTGGTTTGGCTTTGGTAATCGGATTTACCGCTGCATCGAGGTAAAAGACACTCGTAATGATTCCGCAAAATCAGCTATTCATACGGTTATACGAAACCTATACGAAAGTAAGTTAGTAAACACTGCAATGCTTTCCGCGGTCGTTGCCCGTAATCAGCTGTTCCGGCAGCCTGGTTGGATTTCGGGATCTTCGTAGCAGAAGGATTAACACAATGACTCGAAACGTTAGTTAAGCAAAGCGGTTTATTAGTTTAGGCGAAAATATAGGCACTGTTAGTGAAAGTGCTTTGTTAAACATAGAATGCGTTTAAACATTAATAATTGGCACAGAACATTTATATAAATGGCAATATATATATAGAGTGATTATGAGCGTGACATACAGTATATGTTTTACGATGGAATAATATAAGCAGTAAACGTTGCTAAGAACATGGAATATGGTTGCAATGAGCGTTAATAACACAATATAATATGAAAAGCACTTAAGCGTAACGTGACAAAATAATATGAATAGCAATAAAAATAGCAAGACAAAATAATATGAATAGTAATAAGAATAGTAATGCAATATAATAGGAGAACGCAATAAGCGTAGAAATACAAAATACTATGAATAGCAATTAGAATAGCAATACAAAATAATATGTATGGAGATGATATGCAATAGTTTAAATGGTAATATAAATTCTTACGGTAGTTGCCGTAGAATACTGATTTTATATTTTAAGTGAAGACTTTAGATTTCTGTAGAATAAGCTTCATAGATTTCTGCAGAACGAGGACGAGCTCTCGCGGTTCCTCGTATTTATACTAATTACAATCTTTTCGGCTTGAAGGGGGGTGCGCAGTACGCACTTTGACATAGTTACGCATATGCGTCGCAGTAACATTTCCGGGGTTTTTGTAAGGACCAAAGGTTGGTCTATATTTGGACTCGCATTTTCGGCACGTACGCCAAATAATCCTCGCGATTATCCTTCTGGGGTTCTTATACATGTGATTTGGAAATGCTCAACTCCTCGAATGGGTTTTGGGTGTTTTTATAGGAAAGGGGTGATAATGGATTTGACTTCTTTGGTCATTTAGTGGGCTTGAGACGTGGTCTCGATTTAAGAGATAGAAGGGGCGAGGGACTTGTTTAGATTCGATAGGAGGGAAGAGTTTGTGCCGCGTTGGGCGAATATGTGAGGGAGATTCACTGATTGACCGTCTTGAGATGGGGACCGCTAAGGTACATCGCCAAGGCGGTCGAGGGCATGGAGAAGGGGTAAGAATTGAGGTTTGAGGAGTTTTAAGTGGAGTTGTATAGTGGTTTATGAAGAAATGATATTTTATCTGCGCGCGAAATTTTGTGGGACGTCACAGTATTTCAACTAAATTTTCTCAACTTCTGCACCTGTAACTAAAAATCATAAAAAAATTCAAAAAGATTTAATTTAATTTCACCAAAATTTCTTCAATTTCAGCTCCTCCTACTAAAAATCTTAAGAAAATCCAAAGGAATCGTAGTGAATTTCAACTATATTTTCTCAAATACTGCACCTTTCACTAAAAATCATAAAAAAATTCAAAAAGATTTAATTTAATTTTACCAAAATTTCATCAATTTCAGCTCCTCCTACTAAAAATCTTATGAAAATCCAAAGGAATCGAAGTGAATATCGACTAAATTTACTCAAATTCTGCATCTGTAACTAAAAATAAAAAAAAAATTCAAAAAGATTTAATTTAATTTCACCAAATTTTTTTCAATTTCAGCTCCTCCTACTAAAAATCTTAAGAAAATTCAAAAGAATCGAAGTGTATTTCAACTATATTTTTTCAATTTCTGCACCTGTAACTAAAAATCATAAAAAAATACAAAAAGATTTAATTTAATTTTACCAAAATTTCTTCAATTTCAGCTCCTTCTACTAAAAATCTTATGAAATTCCAAAGGAATCGAAGTGAATATCAACTAAATTTACTCAAATTCTGCATCTGTAAATAAAAATAAAAAAAAATTCAAAAGATTTAATTTAATTTCACCAAAATTTTTTAAATTTCAGCTCCTCCTACTAAAAATCTTAAGAAAATGCAAAAGAATCGAAGTGTATTGTCACGTCCCGGGTGGAGGTCTTTGGAGACAATGACATGGGGAATAAAATCAGGCGCGAATCTATAATCCAACACTCTGAGGGTTTTGAAGGGAGAGTCAGGCACGAATCTAAAATCCAGCACACTGAGGATTTTGAGGAAATATCAGGCGCGAATCTATTATCCAGCACACTGAGGATTTTAAGGGAATGTCAGGCGCGAATCTGTAATCCAGCCCACTGAGGATTTCGAGGGAATATCAGGCGCGAATCTGTAATCCAGCACACTGAGGATTTTAAGGGAATGTCAGGCGCGAATCTGTAATCCAGCACACTGAGGATTTCGAGGGAATGTCAGGCGCGAATCTGTAATCCAGCACACTGAGGATTTCGAGGGAATGTCAGGCGCGAATCTGTAATCCAGCACACTGAGGATTTCGAGGGAATATCAGGCGCGAATCTGTAATCCAGCACACTGAGGATTTTAAGGGAATGTCAGGCGCGAATCTATAATCCTGCACACTGATCGTTTTGAAGGGAGAGTCAGGCGCGAATCTATAATCCTGCACACTGATCGTTTTGAGGGAATATCAGGCGCGAATCTATAATCCTGCACACTGATCGACCAGGGAAGGTTTAATAACTTATACCTTTTGTGGAGACACCCGTTAGAGCACTTATTGTGGTTTGGCTTTGGTAATCGGATTTACCGCTGCATCGAGGTAAAAGACACTCGTAATGATTCCGCAAAATCAGCTATTCATACGGTTATACGAAACCTATACGAAAGTAAGTTAGTAAACACTGCAATGCTTTCCGCGGTCGTTGCCCGTAATCAGCTGTTCCGGCAGCCTGGTTGGATTTCGGGATCTTCGTAGCAGAAGGATTAACACAATGACTCGAAACGTTAGTTAAGCAAAGCGGTTTATTAGTTTAGGCGAAAATATAGGCACTGTTAGTGAAAGTGCTTTGTTAAACATAGAATGCGTTTAAACATTAATAATTGGCACAGAACATTTATATAAATGGCAATATATATATAGAGTGATTATGAGCGTGACATACAGTATATGTTTTACGATGGAATAATATAAGCAGTAAACGTTGCTAAGAACATGGAATATGGTTGCAATGAGCGTTAATAACACAATATAATATGAAAAGCACTTAAGCGTAACGTGACAAAATAATATGAATAGCAATAAAAATAGCAAGACAAAATAATATGAATAGTAATAAGAATAGTAATGCAATATAATAGGAGAACGCAATAAGCGTAGAAATACAAAATACTATGAATAGCAATTAGAATAGCAATACAAAATAATATGTATGGAGATGATATGCAATAGTTTAAATGGTAATATAAATTCTTACGGTAGTTGCCGTAGAATACTGATTTTATATTTTAAGTGAAGACTTTAGATTTCTGTAGAATAAGCTTCATAGATTTCTGCAGAACGAGGACGAGCTCTCGCGGTTCCTCGTATTTATACTAATTACAATCTTTTCGGCTTGAAGGGGGGTGCGCAGTACGCACTTTGACATAGTTACGCATATGCGTCGCAGTAACATTTCCGGGGTTTTTGTAAGGACCAAAGGTTGGTCTATATTTGGACTCGCATTTTCGGCACGTACGCCAAATAATCCTCGCGATTATCCTTCTGGGGTTCTTATACATGTGATTTGGAAATGCTCAACTCCTCGAATGGGTTTTGGGTGTTTTTATAGGAAAGGGGTGATAATGGATTTGACTTCTTTGGTCATTTAGTGGGCTTGAGACGTGGTCTCGATTTAAGAGATAGAAGGGGCGAGGGACTTGTTTAGATTCGATAGGAGGGAAGAGTTTGTGCCGCGTTGGGCGAATATGTGAGGGAGATTCACTGATTGACCGTCTTGAGATGGGGACCGCTAAGGTACATCGCCAAGGCGGTCGAGGGCATGGAGAAGGGGTAAGAATTGAGGTTTGAGGAGTTTTAAGTGGAGTTGTATAGTGGTTTATGAAGAAATGATATTTTATCTGCGCGCGAAATTTTGTGGGACGTCACAGTATTTCAACTAAATTTTCTCAACTTCTGCACCTGTAACTAAAAATCATAAAAAAATTCAAAAAGATTTAATTTAATTTCACCAAAATTTCTTCAATTTCAGCTCCTCCTACTAAAAATCTTAAGAAAATCCAAAGGAATCGTAGTGAATTTCAACTATATTTTCTCAAATACTGCACCTTTCACTAAAAATCATAAAAAAATTCAAAAAGATTTAATTTAATTTTACCAAAATTTCATCAATTTCAGCTCCTCCTACTAAAAATCTTATGAAAATCCAAAGGAATCGAAGTGAATATCGACTAAATTTACTCAAATTCTGCATCTGTAACTAAAAATAAAAAAAAAATTCAAAAAGATTTAATTTAATTTCACCAAATTTTTTTCAATTTCAGCTCCTCCTACTAAAAATCTTCAGAAAATTCAAAAGAATCGAAGTGTATTTCAACTATATTTTTTCAATTTCTGCACCTGTAACTAAAAATCATAAAAAAATACAAAAAGATTTAATTTAATTTTACCAAAATTTCTTCAATTTCAGCTCCTCCTACTAAAAATATTATGAAAATCCAAAGGAATCGAAGTGAATGTCAACTAAATTTACTCAAATTCTGCATCTGTAACTAAAAATAAAAAAAAATTCAAAAAGATTTAATTTAATTTCACCAAAATTTTTTAAATTTCAGCTCCTCCTACTAAAAATCTTAAGAAAATGCAAAAGAATCGAAGTGTATTGTCACGTCCCGGGTGGAGGTCTTTGGGGACAATGACATGGGGAATAAAATCAGGCGCGAATCTATAATCCAACACTCTGAGGGTTTTGTAGGGAGAGTCAGGCACGAATCTAAAATCCAGCACACTGAGGATTTTGAGGAAATATCAGGCGCGAATCTATTATCCAGCACACTGAGGATTTTAAGGGAATGTCAGGCGCGAATCTGTAATCCAGCACACTGAGGATTTTGAGGGAATGTCAGGCGCGAATCTAAAATCCAGCACACTGAGGATTTTGAGGAAATATCAGGCGCGAATCTATTATCCAGCACACTGAGGATTTTAAGGGAATGTCAGGCGCAAATCTGTAATCCAGCACACTGAGGATTTTAAGGGAATGTCAGGCGCGAATCTGTAATCCAGCACACTGAGGATTTTAAGGGAATGTCAGGCGCGAATCTGTAATCCAGCCCACTGAGGATTTCGAGGGAATATCAGGCGCGAATCTGTAATCCAGCACACTGAGGATTTTAAGGGAATGTCAGGCGCGAATCTGTAATCCAGCACACTGAGGACTTCGAGGGAATGTCAGGCGCGAATCTGTAAACCAGCACACTGAGGATTTCGAGGGAATGTCAGGCGCGAATCTGTAATCCAGCACACTGAGGATTTCGAGGGAATATCAGGCGCGAATCTGTAATCCAGCACACTGAGGATTTTAAGGGAATGTCAGGCGCGAATCTATAATCCTGCACACTGATCGTTTTGAAGGGAGAGTCAGGCGCGAATCTATAATCCTGCACACTGATCGTTTTGAGGGAATGTCAGGCGCGAATCTATAATCCTGCACACTGATCGACCAGGGAAGGTTTAATAACTTATATCTTTTGTGGAGACACCCGTTAGAGCACTTATTGTGGTTTGGCTTTGGTAATCGGATTTACCGCTGCATCGAGGTAAAAGACACTCGTAATGATTCCGCAAAATCAGCTATTCATACGGTTATACGAAACCTATACGAAAGTAAGTTAGTAAACACTGCAATGCTTTCCGCGGTCGTTGCCCGTAATCAGCTGTTCCGGCAGCCTGGTTGGATTTCGGGATCTTCGTAGCAGAAGGATTAACACAATGACTCGAAACGTTAGTTAAGCAAAGCGGTTTATTAGTTTAGGCGAAAATATAGGCACTGTTAGTGAAAGTGCTTTGTTAAACATAGAATGCGTTTAAACATTAATAATTGGCACAGAACATTTATATAAATGGCAATATATATATATAGAGTGATTATGAGCGTGACATACAGTATATGTTTTACGATGGAATAATATAAGCAGTAAACGTTGCTAAGAACATGGAATATGGTCGCAATGAGCGTTAATAACACAATATAATATGAAAAGCACTTAAGCGTAACGAGACAAAATAATATGAATAGCAATAAAAATAGCAAGACAAAATAATATGAATAGTAATAAGAATAGTAATGCAATATAATAGGAGAACGCAATAAGCGTAGAAATACAAAATACTATGAATAGCAATTAGAATAGCAATACAAAATAATATGTATGGAGATGATATGCAATAGTTTAAATGGTAATATAAATTCTTACGGTAGTTGCCGTAGAACACTGATTTTATATTTTAAGTGAAGACTTTAGATTTCTGTAGAATAAGCTTCATAGATTTCTGCAGAACGAGGACGAGCTCTCGCGGTTCCTCGTATTTATACTAATTACAATCTTTTCGGCTTGAAGGGGGGTGCGCAGTACGCACTTTGACATAGTTACGCATATGCGTCGCAGTAACATTTCCGGGGTTTTTGTAAGGACCAAAGGTTGGTCTATATTTGGACTCGCATTTTCGGCACGTACGCCAAATAATCCTCGCGATTATCCTTCTGGGGTTCTTATACATGTGATTTGGAAATGCTCAACTCCTCGAATGGGTTTTGGGTGTTTTTATAGGAAAGGGGTGATAATGGATTTGACTTCTTTGGTCATTTAGTGGGCTTGAGACGTGGTCTCGATTTAAGAGATAGAAGGGGCGAGGGACTTGTTTAGATTCGATAGGAGGGAAGAGTTTGTGCCGCGTTGGGCGAATATGTGAGGGAGATTCACTGATTGACCGTCTTGAGATGGGGACCGCTAAGGTACATCGCCAAGGCGGTCGAGGGCATGGAGAAGGGGTAAGAATTGAGGTTTGAGGAGTTTTAAGTGGAGTTGTATAGTGGTTTATGAAGAAACGATATTTTATCTGCGCGCGAAATTTTGTGGGACGTCACAGTATTTCAACTAAATTTTCTCAACTTCTGCACCTGTAACTAAAAATCATAAAAAAATTCAAAAAGATTTAATTTAATTTTACCAAAATTTCATCAATTTCAGCTCCTCCTACTAAAAATCTTATGAAAATCCAAAGGAATCGAAGTGAATATCGACTAAATTTACTCAAATTCTGCATCTGTAACTAAAAATAAAAAAAAAATTCAAAAAGATTTAATTTAATTTCACCAAATTTTTTTCAATTTCAGCTCCTCCTACTAAAAATCTTATGAAAATCCAATAGAATCTAAGTGAATATCAACTAAATTTACTCAAATTCTGCATCAGTAACTAAAAATCATAAAAAAATTCAAAAAGATTTAATTTAATTTCACCAAAATTTCTTCAATTTCAGCTCCTTCTACAAGAAATCTTATGAAAATCCAAAGGAATCGAAGTGAATATCAACTAAATTTACTCAAATTCTACACCGGTAACTAAAAATCATCCACAAATTCAAAAAGATTTAATTTAATTTCACCAAAATTTCTTCAATTTCAGATCCTCCTACTAAAAATCTTAAGAAAATTCAAAAGAATCGAAGTGTATTTCAACTATATTTTCTCAAATACTGCACCTTTCACTAAAAATCATAAAAAAATTCAAAAAGATTTAATTTAATTTTACCAAAATTTCATAAATTTCAGCTCGTCCTACTAAAAATCTTAAGAAAATCCAAAGGAATCGAAGTGAATTTCAACTATATTTTCTCAAATACTGCACCTTTCACTAAAAATCATAAAAAAATTCAAAAAGATTTAATTTAATTTTACCAAAATTTCATAAATTTCAGCTCGTCCTACTAAAAATCTTATGAAAATCCAAAGGAATCGAAGTGAATATCGACTAAATTTACTCAAATTCTGCATCTGTAACTAAAAATAAAAAAAAAAATTCAAAAAGATTTAATTTAATTTCACCAAAATTTTTTCAATTTCAGCTCCTCCTACTAAAAATCTTAAGAAAATTCAAAAGAATCGAAGTGTATTTCAACTATATTTTCTCAACTTCTGCACCTGTAAATAAAAATCATAATAAAATGCAAAGAGATTTAAATTAATATCACCAAAATTTTTTCAATTTCAGCACCTCCTACTAAAAATCTTAATAAAATTCAAAAGAATCGATGTGAATTCTAACAATATTTTCTCAAATTCTGCACCTTTAACTAAAAATCATTAAAAAATGCAAAGAAATTTAATTTAATTTCACCGAAATTTCATCAATTTCTGCTCGTTCTACTAAAAATCTTATGAAATCCAATAGAATCTAAGTGAATATCAACTAAATTTACTCAAATTCTGTATCTGTAACTAAAAATCATAAAAAAATACAAAAAGATTTAATTTAATCTCACCAAAATTCCTCAATTTCAGCTCCTTCTACTAAAAATCTTATGAAAATCCAAAGGAATCGAAGTGAATATCAACTAAATTTACTCTAATTCTACACCTCTAACTAAAAATCATCCACAAATTCAAAAAGATTTAATTTAATTTCACCAAAATTTCTTCAATTTCAGCTCCTCCTACTAAAAATCTTATGAAAATCCAAAAGAATCGAAGTGAATTTCAACAATATTTTCTCAAATTATGCACCTTTAACTAAAAATCATAAAAAAATTCAAAAAGATTTAATTTAATTTCACCAAAATTTTTCAATTTCAGCTCCTCCTACTAAAAATCTTAAGAAAATTCAAAAGAATCGAAGTGTATTTCAACTATATTTTCTCAACTTCTGCACCTGCAACTAAAAATCATAAAAAAATGCAAAAAGATTTAAATTAATATCACCAAAATTTTTCAATTTCAGCTCCTCCTACTAAAAATCTTAAGAAAATCCAAAGGAATCGAAGTGAATTTCAACTATATTTTCTCAAATTCTGCACCTGTGACTAAAAATCATAAAAAAATTCAAAAAGATTTAATTTAATTACACCATAATTTCATCAATTTCAGCTCCTCCTACTAAAAATCTTAAGAAAATCCAAAAGAATGGGAGTGAATTTCAACTAAATTTACTCAAATTCTGCACCTGTAACTAAAAATAATAAAAATATACAAAGATATTTAATTTAATTTCACGAATATTTATTCAATTTCAGCTCCTCCTACTAAAAATCTTAAGAAAATCCAAAGGAATCGAAGTGAATATCAACTAAATTTACTCAAATTTTGCATCTGTAACTAAAAATAAAAAAAAAATTCAAAAAGATTTAATTGAAATTCACCAAAATTTTTTCAATTTCAGCTCCTCCTACTAAAAATCTTCTGAAAATCCAAAGGAATCGAAGTGAATATCAACTAAATTTACTCTAATTCTACACCTGTATCTAAAAATCATCCACAAATTCAAAAAGATTTAATTTAATTTCACCAAAATTTCTTCAATTTCTGCTCCTCCTACTAAAAATCTTAAGAAAATCCAAAGGAATCGAAGTGAATTGCAACTATATTTTCTCAAATACTGCACCTTTCACTAAAAATCATAAAAAAAATTCAAAAAGATTTAATTTAATTTTACCAAAATTTCATCAATTTCAGCTCCTCCTACTAAAAATCTTAAGAAAATCCAAAAGAATGGGAGTGAATTTCAACTAAATTTACTCAAATTCTGCACCTGTAACTAAAAATCATAAAAATATACAAAGATATTTAATTTAATTTCACGAAAATTTATTCAATTTCAGCTCCTCCTACTAAAAATCTTAAGAAAATCCAAAGGAATCGAAGTGAATATCAACTAAATGTACTCAAATTCTGCATCTGTAACTAAAAATAAAAAAAAATTCAAAAAGATTTAATTTAAATTCACCAAAATTTTTTCAATTTCAGCTCCTACTGCTAAAAATCTTAAGAAAATTCAAAAGAATCGAAGTGTATTTCAACTATATTTTCTCAACTTCTGCACCTGTAACTAACAATCATAAAAAAATACAAAAAGATTTAATTTAATTTTACCAAAATTTCATAAATTTCAGCTCCTCCTACTAAAAATCTTAAGAAAATTCAAAAGAATCGAAGTGTATTTCAACTATATTTTCTCAAATACTGCACCTTTCACTAAAAATCATAAAAAAATTCAAAAAGATTTAATTTAATTTTACCAAAATTTCATCAATTTCAGCTCCTCCTACTAAAAATCTTAAGAAAATCCAAAGGAATCGTAGTGAATTTCAACTATATTTTCTCAAATACTGCACCTTTCACTAAAAATCATAAAAAAATTCAAAAAGATTTAATTTAATTTTACCAAAATTTCATCAATTTCAGCTCCTCCTACTAAAAATCTTAAGAAAATTCAAAAGAATCGAAGTGTATTTCAACTATATTTTCTCAAATACTGCACCTTTCACTAAAATCATAAAAAAATTCAAAAAGATTTAATTTAATTTTACCAAAATTTCATCAATTTCAGCTCCTCCTACTAAAAATCTTAAGAAAATCCAAAGGAATCGAAGTGAATATCGACTAAATTTACTCAAATTCTGCATCTGTAACTAAAAATAAAAAAAAAAAATTCAAAAAGATTTAATTTAATTTCACCAAATTTTTTTCAATTTCAGCTCCTCCGACTAAAAATCTTAAGAAAATTCAAAAGAATCGAAGTGTATTTCAACTATATTTTTTCAATTTCTGCACCTGTAACTAAAAATCATAAAAAAATACAAAAAGATTTAATTTAATTTTACCAAAATTTCTTCAATTTCAGCTCCTTCTACTAAAAATCTTATGAAAATCCAAAGGAATCGAAGTGAATATCAACTAAATTTACTCTAATTCTACACCTGTAACTAAAAATCATCCACAAATTCAAAAAGATTTAATTTAATTTCACCAAAATTTCATAAATTTCAGCTCGTCCTACTAAAAATCTTAAGAAAATCCAAAGGAATCGAAGTGAATTTCAACTATATTTTCTCAAATACTGCACCTTTCACTAAAAATCATAAAAAAATTCAAAAAGATTTAATTTAATTTTACCAAAATTTCATAAATTTCAGCTCGTCCTACTAAAAATCTTATGAAAATCCAAAGGAATCGAAGTGAATATCGACTAAATTTACTCAAATTCTGCATCTGTAACTAAAAATAAAAAAAAAAATTCAAAAAGATTTAATTTAATTTCACCAAAATTTTTTCAATTTCAGCTCCTCCTACTAAAAATCTTAAGAAAATTCAAAAGAATCGAAGTGTATTTCAACTATATTTTCTCAACTTCTGCACCTGTAAATAAAAATCATAATAAAATGCAAAGAGATTTAAATTAATATCACCAAAATTTTTTCAATTTCAGCACCTCCTACTAAAAATCTTAATAAAATTCAAAAGAATCGATGTGAATTCTAACAATATTTTCTCAAATTCTGCACCTTTAACTAAAAATCATTAAAAAATGCAAAGAAATTTAATTTAATTTCACCGAAATTTCATCAATTTCAGCTCGTTCTACTAAAAATCTTATGAAAATCCAATAGAATCTAAGTGAATATCAACTAAATTTACTCAAATTCTGTATCTGTAACTAAAAATCATAAAAAAATACAAAAAGATTTAATTTAATCTCACCAAAATTCCTCAATTTCAGCTCCTTCTACTAAAAATCTTATGAAAATCCAAAGGAATCGAAGTGAATATCAACTAAATTTACTCTAATTCTACACCTCTAACTAAAAATCATCCACAAATTCAAAAAGATTTAATTTAATTTCACCAAAATTTCTTCAATTTCAGCTCCTCCTACTAAAAATCTTATGAAAATCCAAAAGAATCGAAGTGAATTTCAACAATATTTTCTCAAATTATGCACCTTTAACTAAAAATCATAAAAAAATTCAAAAAGATTTAATTTAATTTCACCAAAATTTTTCAATTTCAGCTCCTCCTACTAAAAATCTTAAGAAAATTCAAAAGAATCGAAGTGTATTTCAACTATATTTTCTCAACTTCTGCACCTGCAACTAAAAATCATAAAAAAATGCAAAAAGATTTAAATTAATATCACCAAAATTTTTCAATTTCAGCTCCTCCTACTAAAAATCTTAAGAAAATCCAAAGGAATCGAAGTGAATTTCAACTATATTTTCTCAAATTCTGCACCTGTGACTAAAAATCATAAAAAAATTCAAAAAGATTTAATTTAATTACACCATAATTTCATCAATTTCAGCTCCTCCTACTAAAAATCTTAAGAAAATCCAAAAGAATGGGAGTGAATTTCAACTAAATTTACTCAAATTCTGCACCTGTAACTAAAAATAATAAAAATATACAAAGATATTTAATTTAATTTCACGAATATTTATTCAATTTCAGCTCCTCCTACTAAAAATCTTAAGAAAATCCAAAGGAATCGAAGTGAATATCAACTAAATTTACTCAAATTTTGCATCTGTAACTAAAAATAAAAAAAAAATTCAAAAAGATTTAATTGAAATTCACCAAAATTTTTTCAATTTCAGCTCCTCCTACTAAAAATCTTCTGAAAATCCAAAGGAATCGAAGTGAATATCAACTAAATTTACTCTAATTCTACACCTGTATCTAAAAATCATCCACAAATTCAAAAAGATTTAATTTAATTTCACCAAAATTTCTTCAATTTCTGCTCCTCCTACTAAAAATCTTAAGAAAATCCAAAGGAATCGAAGTGAATTGCAACTATATTTTCTCAAATACTGCACCTTTCACTAAAAATCATAAAAAAAATTCAAAAAGATTTAATTTAATTTTACCAAAATTTCATCAATTTCAGCTCCTCCTACTAAAAATCTTAAGAAAATCCAAAAGAATGGGAGTGAATTTCAACTAAATTTACTCAAATTCTGCACCTGTAACTAAAAATCATAAAAATATACAAAGATATTTAATTTAATTTCACGAAAATTTATTCAATTTCAGCTCCTCCTACTAAAAATCTTAAGAAAATCCAAAGGAATCGAAGTGAATATCAACTAAATGTACTCAAATTCTGCATCTGTAACTAAAAATAAAAAAAAATTCAAAAAGATTTAATTTAAATTCACCAAAATTTTTTCAATTTCAGCTCCTACTGCTAAAAATCTTAAGAAAATTCAAAAGAATCGAAGTGTATTTCAACTATATTTTCTCAACTTCTGCACCTGTAACTAACAATCATAAAAAAATACAAAAAGATTTAATTTAATTTTACCAAAATTTCATAAATTTCAGCTCCTCCTACTAAAAATCTTAAGAAAATTCAAAAGAATCGAAGTGTATTTCAACTATATTTTCTCAAATACTGCACCTTTCACTAAAAATCATAAAAAAATTCAAAAAGATTTAATTTAATTTTACCAAAATTTCATCAATTTCAGCTCCTCCTACTAAAAATCTTAAGAAAATCCAAAGGAATCGTAGTGAATTTCAACTATATTTTCTCAAATACTGCACCTTTCACTAAAAATCATAAAAAAATTCAAAAAGATTTAATTTAATTTTACCAAAATTTCATCAATTTCAGCTCCTCCTACTAAAAATCTTAAGAAAATTCAAAAGAATCGAAGTGTATTTCAACTATATTTTCTCAAATACTGCACCTTTCACTAAAATCATAAAAAAATTCAAAAAGATTTAATTTAATTTTACCAAAATTTCATCAATTTCAGCTCCTCCTACTAAAAATCTTAAGAAAATCCAAAGGAATCGAAGTGAATATCGACTAAATTTACTCAAATTCTGCATCTGTAACTAAAAATAAAAAAAAAAAATTCAAAAAGATTTAATTTAATTTCACCAAATTTTTTTCAATTTCAGCTCCTCCGACTAAAAATCTTAAGAAAATTCAAAAGAATCGAAGTGTATTTCAACTATATTTTTTCAATTTCTGCACCTGTAACTAAAAATCATAAAAAAATACAAAAAGATTTAATTTAATTTTACCAAAATTTCTTCAATTTCAGCTCCTTCTACTAAAAATCTTATGAAAATCCAAAGGAATCGAAGTGAATATCAACTAAATTTACTCTAATTCTACACCTGTAACTAAAAATCATCCACAAATTCAAAAAGATTTAATTTAATTTCACCAAAATTTCATAAATTTCAGCTCGTCCTACTAAAAATCTTAAGAAAATCCAAAGGAATCGAAGTGAATTTCAACTATATTTTCTCAAATACTGCACCTTTCACTAAAAATCATAAAAAAATTCAAAAAGATTTAATTTAATTTTACCAAAATTTCATAAATTTCAGCTCGTCCTACTAAAAATCTTATGAAAATCCAAAGGAATCGAAGTGAATATCGACTAAATTTACTCAAATTCTGCATCTGTAACTAAAAATAAAAAAAAAAATTCAAAAAGATTTAATTTAATTTCACCAAAATTTTTTCAATTTCAGCTCCTCCTACTAAAAATCTTAAGAAAATTCAAAAGAATCGAAGTGTATTTCAACTATATTTTCTCAACTTCTGCACCTGTAAATAAAAATCATAATAAAATGCAAAGAGATTTAAATTAATATCACCAAAATTTTTTCAATTTCAGCACCTCCTACTAAAAATCTTAATAAAATTCAAAAGAATCGATGTGAATTCTAACAATATTTTCTCAAATTCTGCACCTTTAACTAAAAATCATTAAAAAATGCAAAGAAATTTAATTTAATTTCACCGAAATTTCATCAATTTCAGCTCGTTCTACTAAAAATCTTATGAAAATCCAATAGAATCTAAGTGAATATCAACTAAATTTACTCAAATTCTGTATCTGTAACTAAAAATCATAAAAAAATACAAAAAGATTTAATTTAATCTCACCAAAATTCCTCAATTTCAGCTCCTTCTACTAAAAATCTTATGAAAATCCAAAGGAATCGAAGTGAATATCAACTAAATTTACTCTAATTCTACACCTCTAACTAAAAATCATCCACAAATTCAAAAAGATTTAATTTAATTTCACCAAAATTTCTTCAATTTCAGCTCCTCCTACTAAAAATCTTATGAAAATCCAAAAGAATCGAAGTGAATTTCAACAATATTTTCTCAAATTCTGCACCTTTAACTAAAAATCATAAAAAAATTCAAAAAGATTTAATTTAATTTCACCAAAATTTTTCAATTTCAGCTCCTCCTACTAAAAATCTTAAGAAAATTCAAAAGAATCGAAGTGTATTTCAACTATATTTTCTCAACTTCTGCACCTGCAACTAAAAATCATAAAAAAATGCAAAAAGATTTAAATTAATATCACCAAAATTTTTCAATTTCAGCTCCTCCTACTAAAAATCTTAAGAAAATCCAAAGGAATCGAAGTGAATTTCAACTATATTTTCTCAAATTCTGCACCTGTGACTAAAAATCATAAAAAAATTCAAAACGATTTAATTTAATTACACCATAATTTCATCAATTTCAGCTCCTCCTACTAAAAATCTTAAGAAAATCCAAAAGAATGGGAGTGAATTTCAACTAAATTTACTCAAATTCTGCACCTGTAACTAAAAATCATAAAAATATACAAAGATATTTAATTTAATTTCACGAATATTTATTCAATTTCAGCTCCTCCTACTAAAAATCTTAAGAAAATCCAAAGGAATCGAAGTGAATATCAACTAAATTTACTCAAATTTTGCATCTGTAACTAAAAATAAAAAAAAAATTCAAAAAGATTTAATTGAAATTCACCAAAATTTTTTCAATTTCAGCTCCTCCTACTAAAAATCTTCTGAAAATCCAAAGGAATCGAAGTGAATATCAACTAAATTTACTCTAATTCTACACCTGTATCTAAAAATCATCCACAAATTCAAAAAGATTTAATTTAATTTCACCAAAATTTCTTCAATTTCTGCTCCTCCTACTAAAAATCTTAAGAAAATCCAAAGGAATCGAAGTGAATTGCAACTATATTTTCTCAAATACTGCACCTTTCACTAAAAATCATAAAAAAAATTCAAAAAGATTTAATTTAATTTTACCAAAATTTCATCAATTTCAGCTCCTCCTACTAAAAACCTTAAGAAAATCCAAAAGAATGGGAGTGAATTTCAACTAAATTTACTCAAATTCTGCACCTGTAACTAAAAATCATAAAAATATACAAAGATATTTAATTTAATTTCACGAAAATTTATTCAATTTCAGCTCCTCCTACTAAAAATCTTAAGAAAATCCAAAGGAATCGAAGTGAATATCAACTAAATTTACTCAAATTCTGCATCTGTAACTAAAAATAAAAAAAAATTCAAAAAGATTTAATTTAAATTCACCAAAATTTTTTCAATTTCAGCTCCTACTGCTAAAAATCTTAAGAAAATTCAAAAGAATCGAAGTGTATTTCAACTATATTTTCTCAACTTCTGCACCTGTAACTAACAATCATAAAAAAATACAAAAAGATTTAATTTAATTTTACCAAAATTTCATAAATTTCAGCTCCTCCTACTAAAAATCTTAAGAAAATTCAAAAGAATCGAAGTGTATTTCAACTATATTTTCTCAAATACTGCACCTTTCACTAAAAATCATAAAAAAATTCAAAAAGATTTAATTTAATTTTACCAAAATTTCATCAATTTCAGCTCCTCCTACTAAAAATCTTAAGAAAATTCAAAAGAATCGAAGTGTATTTCAACTATATTTTCTCAAATACTGCACCTTTCACTAAAATCATAAAAAAATTCAAAAAGATTTAATTTAACTTTACCAAAATTTCATCAATTTCAGCTCCTCCTACTAAAAATCTTAAGAAAATCCAAAGGAATCGAAGTGAATATCGACTAAATTTACTCAAATTCTGCATCTGTAACTAAAAATAAAAAAAAAAATTCAAAAAGATTTAATTTAATTTCACCAAAATTTTTTCAATTTCAGCTCCTCCTACTAAAAATCTTAAGAAAATTCAAAAGAATCGAAGTGTATTTCAACTATATTTTTTCAATTTCTGCACCTTTCACTAAAAATCATAAAAAAATTCAAAAAGATTTAATTTAATTTTACCAAAATTTCATCAATTTCAGCTCCTCCTACTAAAAATCTTATGAAAATCCAAAGGAATCGAAGTGAATATCGACTAAATTTACTCAAATTCTGCATCTGTAACTAAAAATAAAAAAAAAATTCAAAAAGATTTAATTTAATTTCACCAAATTTTTTTCAATTTCAGCTCCTCCTACTAAAAATCTTAAGAAAATTCAAAAGAATCGAAGTGTATTTCAACTATATTTTTTCAATTTCTGCACCTGTAACTAAAAATCATAAAAAAATACAAAAAGATTTAATTTAATTTTACCAAAATTTCTTCAATTTCAGCTCCTTCTACTAAAAATCTTATGAAATTCCAAAGGAATCGAAGTGAATGTCAACTAAATTTACTCAAATTCTGCATCTGTAACTAAAAATAAAAAAAAATTCAAAAAGATTTAATTTAATTTCACCAAAATTTTTTAAATTTCAGCTCCTCCTACTAAAAATCTTAAGAAAATGCAAAAGAATCGAAGTGTATTGTCACGTCCCGGGTGGAGGTCTTTGGGGACAATGACATGGGGAATAAAATCAGGCGCGAATCTATAATCCAACACTCTGAGGGTTTTGTAGGGAGAGTCAGGCACGAATCTAAAATCCAGCACACTGAGGATTTTGAGGAAATATCAGGCGCGAATCTATTATCCAGCACACTGAGGATTTTAAGGGAATGTCAGGCGCGAATCTGTAATCCAGCACACTGAGGATTTTGAGGGAATGTCAGGCGCGAATCTAAAATCCAGCACACTGAGGATTTTGAGGAAATATCAGGCGCGAATCTATTATCCAGCACACTGAGGATTTTAAGGGAATGTCAGGCGCAAATCTGTAATCCAGCACACTGAGGATTTTAAGGGAATGTCAGGCGCGAATCTGTAATCCAGCACACTGAGGATTTTAAGGGAATGTCAGGCGCGAATCTGTAATCCAGCCCACTGAGGATTTCGAGGGAATATCAGGCGCGAATCTGTAATCCAGCACACTGAGGATTTTAAGGGAATGTCAGGCGCGAATCTGTAATCCAGCACACTGAGGACTTCGAGGGAATGTCAGGCGCGAATCTGTAAACCAGCACACTGAGGATTTCGAGGGAATGTCAGGCGCGAATCTGTAATCCAGCACACTGAGGATTTCGAGGGAATATCAGGCGCGAATCTGTAATCCAGCACACTGAGGATTTTAAGGGAATGTCAGGCGCGAATCTATAATCCTGCACACTGATCGTTTTGAAGGGAGAGTCAGGCGCGAATCTATAATCCTGCACACTGATCGTTTTGAGGGAATGTCAGGCGCGAATCTATAATCCTGCACACTGATCGACCAGGGAAGGTTTAATAACTTATATCTTTTGTGGAGACACCCGTTAGAGCACTTATTGTGGTTTGGCTTTGGTAATCGGATTTACCGCTGCATCGAGGTAAAAGACACTCGTAATGATTCCGCAAAATCAGCTATTCATACGGTTATACGAAACCTATACGAAAGTAAGTTAGTAAACACTGCAATGCTTTCCGCGGTCGTTGCCCGTAATCAGCTGTTCCGGCAGCCTGGTTGGATTTCGGGATCTTCGTAGCAGAAGGATTAACACAATGACTCGAAACGTTAGTTAAGCAAAGCGGTTTATTAGTTTAGGCGAAAATATAGGCACTGTTAGTGAAAGTGCTTTGTTAAACATAGAATGCGTTTAAACATTAATAATTGGCACAGAACATTTATATAAATGGCAATATATATATATAGAGTGATTATGAGCGTGACATACAGTATATGTTTTACGATGGAATAATATAAGCAGTAAACGTTGCTAAGAACATGGAATATGGTCGCAATGAGCGTTAATAACACAATATAATATGAAAAGCACTTAAGCGTAACGAGACAAAATAATATGAATAGCAATAAAAATAGCAAGACAAAATAATATGAATAGTAATAAGAATAGTAATGCAATATAATAGGAGAACGCAATAAGCGTAGAAATACAAAATACTATGAATAGCAATTAGAATAGCAATACAAAATAATATGTATGGAGATGATATGCAATAGTTTAAATGGTAATATAAATTCTTACGGTAGTTGCCGTAGAACACTGATTTTATATTTTAAGTGAAGACTTTAGATTTCTGTAGAATAAGCTTCATAGATTTCTGCAGAACGAGGACTAGCTCTCGCGGTTCCTCGTATTTATACTAATTACAATCTTTTCGGCTTGAAGGGGGGTGCGCAGTACGCACTTTGACATAGTTACGCATATGCGTCGCAGTAACATTTCCGGGGTTTTTGTAAGGACCAAAGGTTGGTCTATATTTGGACTCGCATTTTCGGCACGTACGCCAAATAATCCTCGCGATTATCCTTCTGGGGTTCTTATACATGTGATTTGGAAATGCTCAACTCCTCGAATGGGTTTTGGGTGTTTTTATAGGAAAGGGGTGATAATGGATTTGACTTCTTTGGTCATTTAGTGGGCTTGAGACGTGGTCTCGATTTAAGAGATAGAAGGGGCGAGGGACTTGTTTAGATTCGATAGGAGGGAAGAGTTTGTGCCGCGTTGGGCGAATATGTGAGGGAGATTCACTGATTGACCGTCTTGAGATGGGGACCGCTAAGGTACATCGCCAAGGCGGTCGAGGGCATGGAGAAGGGGTAAGAATTGAGGTTTGAGGAGTTTTAAGTGGAGTTGTATAGTGGTTTATGAAGAAATGATATTTTATCTGCGCGCGAAATTTTGTGGGACGTCACAGTATTTCAACTAAATTTTCTCAACTTCTGCACCTGTAACTAAAAATCATAAAAAAATTCAAAAAGATTTAATTTAATTTTACCAAAATTTCATCAATTTCAGCTCCTCCTACTAAAAATCTTATGAAAATCCAAAGGAATCGAAGTGAATATCGACTAAATTTACTCAAATTCTGCATCTGTAACTAAAAATAAAAAAAAAATTCAAAAAGATTTAATTTAATTTCACCAAATTTTTTTCAATTTCAGCTTTTCCTACTAAAAATCTTATGAAAATCCAATAGAATCTAAGTGAATATCAACTAAATTTGCTCAAATTCTGCATCTGTAACTAAAAATCATAAAAAAATTCAAAAAGATTTAATTTAATTTCACCAAAATTTCTTCAATTTCAGCTCCTTCTACAAGAAATCTTATGAAAATCCAAAGGAATCGAAGTGAATATCAACTAAATTTACTCAAATTCTACACCGGTAACTAAAAATCATCCACAAATTCAAAAAGATTTAATTTAATTTCACCAAAATTTCTTCAATTTCAGATGCTCCTACTAAAAATCTTAAGAAAATTCAAAAGAATCGAAGTGTATTTCAACTATATTTTCTCAAATACTGCACCTTTCACTAAAAATCATAAAAAAATTCAAAAAGATTTAATTTAATTTTACCAAAATTTCATAAATTTCAGCTCGTCCTACTAAAAATCTTAAGAAAATCCAAAGGAATCGAAGTGAATTTCAACTATATTTTCTCAAATACTGCACCTTTCACTAAAAATCATAAAAAAATTCAAAAAGATTTAATTTAATTTTACCAAAATTTCATAAATTTCAGCTCGTCCTACTAAAAATCTTATGAAAATCCAAAGGAATCGAAGTGAATATCGACTAAATTTACTCAAATTCTGCATCTGTAACTAAAAATAAAAAAAAAAATTCAAAAAGATTTAATTTAATTTCACCAAAATTTTTTCAATTTCAGCTCCTCCTACTAAAAATCTTAAGAAAATTCAAAAGAATCGAAGTGTATTTCAACTATATTTTCTCAACTTCTGCACCTGTAAATAAAAATCATAATAAAATGCAAAGAGATTTAAATTAATATCACCAAAATTTTTTCAATTTCAGCACCTCCTACTAAAAATCTTAATAAAATTCAAAAGAATCGATGTGAATTCTAACAATATTTTCTCAAATTCTGCACCTTTAACTAAAAATCATTAAAAAATGCAAAGAAATTTAATTTAATTTCACCGAAATTTCATCAATTTCAGCTCGTTCTACTAAAAATCTTATGAAAATCCAATAGAATCTAAGTGAATATCAACTAAATTTACTCAAATTCTGTATCTGTAACTAAAAATCATAAAAAAATACAAAAAGATTTAATTTAATTTCACCAAAATTTTTCAATTTCAGCTCCTCCTACTAAAAATCTTAAGAAAATTCAAAAGAATCGAAGTGTATTTCAACTATATTTTCTCAACTTCTGCACCTGCAACTAAAAATCATAAAAAAATGCAAAAAGATTTAAATTAATATCACCAAAATTTTTCAATTTCAGCTCCTCCTACTAAAAATCTTAAGAAAATCCAAAGGAATCGAAGTGAATTTCAACTATATTTTCTCAAATTCTGCACCTGTGACTAAAAATCATAAAAAAATTCAAAAAGATTTAATTTAATTACACCATAATTTCATCAATTTCAGCTCCTCCTACTAAAAATCTTAAGAAAATCCAAAAGAATGGGAGTGAATTTCAACTAAATTTACTCAAATTCTGCACCTGTAACTAAAAATAATAAAAATATACAAAGATATTTAATTTAATTTCACGAATATTTATTCAATTTCAGCTCCTCCTACTAAAAATCTTAAGAAAATCCAAAGGAATCGAAGTGAATATCAACTAAATTTACTCAAATTTTGCATCTGTAACTAAAAATAAAAAAAAAATTCAAAAAGATTTAATTGAAATTCACCAAAATTTTTTCAATTTCAGCTCCTCCTACTAAAAATCTTCTGAAAATCCAAAGGAATCGAAGTGAATATCAACTAAATTTACTCTAATTCTACACCTGTATCTAAAAATCATCCACAAATTCAAAAAGATTTAATTTAATTTCACCAAAATTTCTTCAATTTCTGCTCCTCCTACTAAAAATCTTAAGAAAATCCAAAGGAATCGAAGTGAATTGCAACTATATTTTCTCAAATACTGCACCTTTCACTAAAAATCATAAAAAAAATTCAAAAAGATTTAATTTAATTTTACCAAAATTTCATCAATTTCAGCTCCTCCTACTAAAAATCTTAAGAAAATCCAAAAGAATGGGAGTGAATTTCAACTAAATTTACTCAAATTCTGCACCTGTAACTAAAAATCATAAAAATATACAAAGATATTTAATTTAATTTCACGAAAATTTATTCAATTTCAGCTCCTCCTACTAAAAATCTTAAGAAAATCCAAAGGAATCGAAGTGAATATCAACTAAATGTACTCAAATTCTGCATCTGTAACTAAAAATAAAAAAAAATTCAAAAAGATTTAATTTAAATTCACCAAAATTTTTTCAATTTCAGCTCCTACTGCTAAAAATCTTAAGAAAATTCAAAAGAATCGAAGTGTATTTCAACTATATTTTCTCAACTTCTGCACCTGTAACTAACAATCATAAAAAAATACAAAAAGATTTAATTTAATTTTACCAAAATTTCATAAATTTCAGCTCCTCCTACTAAAAATCTTAAGAAAATTCAAAAGAATCGAAGTGTATTTCAACTATATTTTCTCAACTTCTGCACCTGTAAATAAAAATCATAATAAAATGCAAAGAGATTTAAATTAATATCACCAAAATTTTTTCAATTTCAGCACCTCCTACTAAAAATCTTAATAAAATTCAAAAGAATCGATGTGAATTCTAACAATATTTTCTCAAATTCTGCACCTTTAACTAAAAATCATTAAAAAATGCAAAGAAATTTAATTTAATTTCACCGAAATTTCATCAATTTCAGCTCGTTCTACTAAAAATCTTATGAAAATCCAATAGAATCTAAGTGAATATCAACTAAATTTACTCAAATTCTGCATCTGTAACTAAAAATCATAAAAAAATACAAAAAGATTTAATTTAATCTCACCAAAATTCCTCAATTTCAGCTCCTTCTACTAAAAATCTTATGAAAATCCAAAGGAATCGAAGTGAATATCAACTAAATTTACTCTAATTCTACACCTCTAACTAAAAATCATCCACAAATTCAAAAAGATTTAATTTAATTTCACCAAAATTTCTTCAATTTCAGCTCCTCCTACTAAAAATCTTATGAAAATCCAAAAGAATCGAAGTGAATTTCAACAATATTTTCTCAAATTCTGCACCTTTAACTAAAATCATAAAAAAATTCAAAAAGATTTAATTTAATTTCACCAAAATTTTTCAATTTCAGCTCCTCCTACTAAAAATCTTAAGAAAATTCAAAAGAATCGAAGTGTATTTCAACTATATTTTCTCAACTTCTGCACCTGCAACTAAAAATCATAAAAAAATGCAAAAAGATTTAAATTAATATCACCAAAATTTTTCAATTTCAGCTCCTCCTACTAAAAATCTTAAGAAAATCCAAAGGAATCGAAGTGAATTTCAACTATATTTTCTCAAATTCTGCACCTGTGACTAAAAATCATAAAAAAATTCAAAAAGATTTAATTTAATTACACCATAATTTCATCAATTTCAGCTCCTCCTACTAAAAATCTTAAGAAAATCCAAAAGAATGGGAGTGAATTTCAACTAAATTTACTCAAATTCTGCACCTGTAACTAAAAATCATAAAAATATACAAAGATATTTAATTTAATTTCACGAATATTTATTCAATTTCAGCTCCTCCTACTAAAAATCTTAAGAAAATCCAAAGGAATCGAAGTGAATTTCAACAATATTTTCTCAAATTCTGCACCTTTAACTAAAAATCATAAAAAAATTCAAAAAGATTTAATTTAATTTCACCAAAATTTTTCAATTTCAGCTCCTCCTACTAAAAATCTTATGAAAATCCAAAAGAATCGAAGTGAATATCAACTAAATTTACTCTAATTCTACACCTGTAACTAAAAATCATCCACAAATTCAAAAAGATTTAATTTAATTTCACCAAAATTTCTTCAATTTCTGCTCCTCCTACTAAAAATCTTAAGAAAATCCAAAGGAATCGAAGTGAATTGCAACTATATTTTCTCAAATACTGCACCTTTCACTAAAAATCATAAAAAAAATTCAAAAAGATTTAATTTAATTTTACCAAAATTTCATCAATTTCAGCTCCTCCTACTAAAAATCTTAAGAAAATCCAAAAGAATGGGAGTGAATTTCAACTAAATTTACTCAAATTCTGCACCTGTAACTAAAAATCATAAAAATATACAAAGATATTTAATTTAATTTCACGAAAATTTATTCAATTTCAGCTCCTCCTACTAAAAATCTTAAGAAAATCCAAAGGAATCGAAGTGAATATCAACTAAATTTACTCAAATTCTGCATCTGTAACTAAAAATAAAAAAAAATTCAAAAAGATTTAATTTAAATTCACCAAAATTTTTTCAATTTCAGCTCCTACTGCTAAAAATCTTAAGAAAATTCAAAAGAATCGAAGTGTATTTCAACTATATTTTCTCAACTTCTGCACCTGTAACTAACAATCATAAAAAAATACAAAAAGATTTAATTTAATTTTACCAAAATTTCATAAATTTCAGCTCGTCCTACTAAAAATCTTAAGAAAATCCAAAGGAATCGAAGTTAATTTCAACTATATTTTCTCAAATACTGCACCTTTCACTAAAAATCATAAAAAAATTCAAAAAGATTTAATTTAATTTTACCAAAATTTCATAAATTTCAGCTCGTCCTACTAAAAATCTTATGAAAATCCAAAGGAATCGAAGTGAATATCGACTAAATTTACTCAAATTCTGCATCTGTAACTAAAAATAAAAAAAAAAATTCAAAAAGATTTAATTTAATTTCACCAAAATTTTTTCAATTTCAGCTCCTCCTACTAAAAATCTTAAGAAAATTCAAAAGAATCGAAGTGTATTTCAACTATATTTTCTCAACTTCTGCACCTGTAAATAAAAATCATAATAAAATGCAAAGAGATTTAAATTAATATCACCAAAATTTTTTCAATTTCAGCACCTCCTACTAAAAATCTTAATAAAATTCAAAAGAATCGATGTGAATTCTAACAATATTTTCTCAAATTCTGCACCTTTAACTAAAAATCATTAAAAAATGCAAAGAAATTTAATTTAATTTCACCGAAATTTCATCAATTTCAGCTCGTTCTACTAAAAATCTTATGAAAATCCAATAGAATCTAAGTGAATATCAACTAAATTTACTCAAATTCTGCATCTGTAACTAAAAATCATAAAAAAATACAAAAAGATTTAATTTAATCTCACCAAAATTCCTCAATTTCAGCTCCTTCTACTAAAAATCTTATGAAAATCCAAAGGAATCGAAGTGAATATCAACTAAATTTACTCTAATTCTACACCTCTAACTAAAAATCATCCACAAATTCAAAAAGATTTAATTTAATTTCACCAAAATTTCTTCAATTTCAGCTCCTCCTACTAAAAATCTTTTGAAAATCCAAAAGAATCGAAGTGAATTTCAACAATATTTTCTCAAATTCTGCACCTTTAACTAAAAATCATAAAAAAATTCAAAAAGATTTAATTTAATTTCACCAAAATTTTTCAATTTCAGCTCCTCCTACTAAAAATCTTAAGAAAATCCAAAGGAATCGAAGTGAATTTCAACTATATTTTCTCAAATTCTGCACCTGTGACTAAAAATCATAAAAAAATTCAAAAAGATTTAATTTAATTACACCATAATTTCATCAATTTCAGCTCCTCCTACTAAAAATCTTAAGAAAATCCAAAAGAATGGGAGTGAATTTCAACTAAATTTACTCAAATTCTGCACCTGTAACTAAAAATCATAAAAATATACAAAGATATTTAATTTAATTTCACGAAAATTTATTCAATTTCAGCTCCTCCTACTAAAAATCTTAAGAAAATCCAAAGGAATCGAAGTGAATATCAACTAAATTTACTCAAATTCTGCATCTGTAACTAAAAATAAAAAAAAATTCAAAAAGATTTAATTTAAATTCACCAAAATTTTTTCAATTTCAGCTCCTACTGCTAAAAATCTTAAGAAAATTCAAAAGAATCGAAGTGTATTTCAACTATATTTTCTCAACTTCTGCACCTGTAACTAACAATCATAAAAAAATACAAAAAGATTTAATTTAATTTTACCAAAATTTCATAAATTTCAGCTCGTCCTACTAAAAATCTTAAGAAAATCCAAAGGAATCGAAGTGAATTTCAACTATATTTTCTCAAATACTGCACCTTTCACTAAAAATCATAAAAAAATTCAAAAAGATTTAATTTAATTTTACCAAAATTTCATAAATTTCAGCTCGTCCTACTAAAAATCTTATGAAAATCCAAAGGAATCGAAGTGAATATCGACTAAATTTACTCAAATTCTGCATCTGTAACTAAAAATAAAAAAAAAAATTCAAAAAGATTTAATTTAATTTCACCAAAATTTTTTCAATTTCAGCTCCTCCTACTAAAAATCTTAAGAAAATTCAAAAGAATCGAAGTGTATTTCAACTATATTTTCTCAACTTCTGCACCTGTAAATAAAAATCATAATAAAATGCAAAGAGATTTAAATTAATATCACCAAAATTTTTTCAATTTCAGCACCTCCTACTAAAAATCTTAATAAAATTCAAAAGAATCGATGTGAATTCTAACAATATTTTCTCAAATTCTGCACCTTTAACTAAAAATCATTAAAAAATGCAAAGAAATTTAATTGAATTTCACCGAAATTTCATCAATTTCAGCTCGTTCTACTAAAAATCTTATGAAAATCCAATAGAATCTAAGTGAATATCAACTAAATTTACTCAAATTCTGCATCTGTAACTAAAAATCATAAAAAAATACAAAAAGATTTAATTTAATCTCACCAAAATTCCTCAATTTCAGCTCCTTCTACTAAAAATCTTATGAAAATCCAAAGGAATCGAAGTGAATATCAACTAAATTTACTCTAATTCTACACCTGTAACTAAAAATCATCCACAAATTCAAAAAGATTTAATTTAATTTCACCAAAATTTCTTCAATTTCAGCTCCTCCTACTAAAAATCTTAAGAAAATCCAAAGGAATCGAAGTGAATTTCAACTATATTTTCTCAAATACTGCACCTTTCACTAAAAATCATAAAAAAATTCAAAAAGATTTAATTTAATGTCACGTCCTGGATGGTAAAGGGGTTAGGACGATGACGAGAAAGGAGTTCTTGCCCCGTCGCCTCCAACGTACCGTCGCGCCCTAAGGCCGGCCGGGTTACGCCGCAATGGAGTAAACTGTGCGGGGCAGGTGGATTGGCTTTTTGGGATCGAGGAGGAAAAGAAGAGGTGTGTTTCGTCTTGGGATCGTCAGCCAGACTCATCAGTAGGGCTACAGCTGACGACCCCTGCCCTAGACACGCACGGGGACACAGAGGATATGATTTTGGAACTTGTATATATACGAATGATATTGAGAGTTAGGACTAGCGAGAAAGATTGATTGGAGACCTCTGGTGACGCTCGTTGACACTAAGTCGCGTGGTGGGGTCGGGACGTCACACCTCCCCCCCTACCGGGAAGATCCGTCCTCGGATCGCAGCACAATCCACCGACATCCCACCGCTGTCACCATTTTTACGTCACGTCCTGGGTGGTAAAGGGGTTAGGACGATGACGAGAAAGGAGTTCTTGCCCCGTCGCCTCCAACGTACCGTCGCGCCCTAAGGCCGGCCGGGTTACGCCGCAATGGAGTAAACTGTGCGGGGCAGGTGGATTGGCTTTTTTGGGATCGTGGAGGAAAAGAAGAGGTGTGTTTCGTCTTGGGATCGTCAGCCAGACTCATCAGTAGGGCTACAGCTGACGACCCCTGCCCTAGACACGCACGGGGACACAGAGGATATGATTTTGGAACTTGTATATATACGAATGATATTGAGAGTTAGGACTAGCGAGAAAGATTGATTGGAGACCTCTGGTGACGCTCGTTGACACTAAGTCGCGTGGTGGGGTCGGGACGTCACATTAATTTTACCAAAATTTCATCAATTTCAGCTCCTCCTACTAAAAATCTTAAGAAAATTCAAAAGAATCGAAGTGTATTTCAACTATATTTTCTCAAATACTGCACCTTTCACTAAAAATCATAAAAAAATTCAAAAAGATTTAATTTAATTTTACCAAAATTTCATCAATTTCAGCTCCTCCTACTAAAAATCTTAAGAAAATCCAAAGGAATCGTAGTGAATTTCAACTATATTTTCTCAAATACTGCACCTTTCACTAAAAATCATAAAAAAATTCAAAAAGATTTAATTTAATTTTACCAAAATTTCATCAATTTCAGCTCCTCCTACTAAAAATCTTAAGAAAATTCAAAAGAATCGAAGTGTATTTCAACTATATTTTCTCAAATACTGCACCTTTCACTAAAATCATAAAAAAATTCAAAAAGATTTAATTTAATTTTACCAAAATTTCATCAATTTCAGCTCCTCCTACTAAAAATCTTAAGAAAATCCAAAGGAATCGAAGTGAATATCGACTAAATTTACTCAAATTCTGCATCTGTAACTAAAAATAAAAAAAAAAATTCAAAAAGATTTAATTTAATTTCACCAAAATTTTTTCAATTTCAGCTCCTCCTACTAAAAATCTTAAGAAAATTCAAAAGAATCGAAGTGTATTTCAACTATATTTTTTCAATTTCTGCACCTTTCACTAAAAATCATAAAAAAATACAAAAAGATTTAATTTAATTTTACCAAAATTTCATCAATTTCAGCTCCTCCTACTAAAAATCTTATGAAAATCCAAAGGAATCGAAGTGAATATCGACTAAATTTACTCAAATTCTGCATCTGTAACTAAAAATAAAAAAAAAATTCAAAAAGATTTAATTTAATTTCACCAAATTTTTTTCAATTTCAGCTCCTCCTACTAAAAATCTTAAGAAAATTCAAAAGAATCGAAGTGTATTTCAACTATATTTTTTCAATTTCTGCACCTGTAACTAAAAATCATAAAAAAATACAAAAAGATTTAATTTAATTTTACCAAAATTTCTTCAATTTCAGCTCCTTCTACTAAAAATCTTATGAAATTCCAAAGGAATCGAAGTGAATATCAACTAAATTTACTCAAATTCTGCATCTGTAACTAAAAATAAAAAAAAATTCAAAAGATTTAATTTAATTTCACCAAAATTTTTTAAATTTCAGCTCCTCCTACTAAAAATCTTAAGAAAATGCAAAAGAATCGAAGTGTATTGTCACGTCCCGGGTGGAGGTCTTTGGAGACAATGACATGGGGAATAAAATCAGGCGCGAATCTATAATCAAACACTCTGAGGGTTTTGAAGGGAGAGTCAGGCACGAATCTAAAATCCAGCACACTGAGGATTTTGAGGAAATATCAGGCGCGAATCTATTATCCAGCACACTGAGGATTTTAAGGGAATGTCAGGCGCGAATCTGTAATCCAGCCCACTGAGGATTTCGAGGGAATATCAGGCGCGAATCTGTAATCCAGCACACTGAGGATTTTAAGGGAATGTCAGGCGCGAATCTGTAATCCAGCACACTGAGGATTTCGAGGGAATGTCAGGCGCGAATCTGTAATCCAGCACACTGAGGATTTCGAGGGAATGTCAGGCGCGAATCTGTAATCCAGCACACTGAGGATTTCGAGGGAATATCAGGCGCGAATCTGTAATCCAGCACACTGAGGATTTCGAGGGAATATCAGGCGCGAATCTGTAATCCAGCACACTGAGGATTTTAAGGGAATGTCAGGCGCGAATCTATAATCCTGCACACTGATCGTTTTGAAGGGAGAGTCAGGCGCGAATCTATAATCCTGCACACTGATCGTTTTGAGGGAATGTCAGGCGCGAATCTATAATCCTGCACACTGATCGTTTTGAGGGAATATCAGGCGCGAATCTATAATCCTGCACACTGATCGACCAGGGAAGGTTTAATAACTTATACCTTTTGTGGAGACACCCGTTAGAGCACTTATTGTGGTTTGGCTTTGGTAATCGGATTTACCGCTGCATCGAGGTAAAAGACACTCGTAATGATTCCGCAAAATCAGCTATTCATACGGTTATACGAAACCTATACGAAAGTAAGTTAGTAAACACTGCAATGCTTTCCGCGGTCGTTGCCCGTAATCAGCTGTTCCGGCAGCCTGGTTGGATTTCGGGATCTTCGTAGCAGAAGGATTAACACAATGACTCGAAACGTTAGTTAAGCAAAGCGGTTTATTAGTTTAGGCGAAAATATAGGCACTGTTAGTGAAAGTGCTTTGTTAAACATAGAATGCGTTTAAACATTAATAATTGGCACAGAACATTTATATAAATGGCAATATATATATAGAGTGATTATGAGCGTGACATACAGTATATGTTTTACGATGGAATAATATAAGCAGTAAACGTTGCTAAGAACATGGAATATGGTTGCAATGAGCGTTAATAACACAATATAATATGAAAAGCACTTAAGCGTAACGTGACAAAATAATATGAATAGCAATAAAAATAGCAAGACAAAATAATATGAATAGTAATAAGAATAGTAATGCAATATAATAGGAGAACGCAATAAGCGTAGAAATACAAAATACTATGAATAGCAATTAGAATAGCAATACAAAATAATATGTATGGAGATGATATGCAATAGTTTAAATGGTAATATAAATTCTTACGGTAGTTGCCGTAGAATACTGATTTTATATTTTAAGTGAAGACTTTAGATTTCTGTAGAATAAGCTTCATAGATTTCTGCAGAACGAGGACGAGCTCTCGCGGTTCCTCGTATTTATACTAATTACAATCTTTTCGGCTTGAAGGGGGGTGCGCAGTACGCACTTTGACATAGTTACGCATATGCGTCGCAGTAACATTTCCGGGGTTTTTGTAAGGACCAAAGGTTGGTCTATATTTGGACTCGCATTTTCGGCACGTACGCCAAATAATCCTCGCGATTATCCTTCTGGGGTTCTTATACATGTGATTTGGAAATGCTCAACTCCTCGAATGGGTTTTGGGTGTTTTTATAGGAAAGGGGTGATAATGGATTTGACTTCTTTGGTCATTTAGTGGGCTTGAGACGTGGTCTCGATTTAAGAGATAGAAGGGGCGAGGGACTTGTTTAGATTCGATAGGAGGGAAGAGTTTGTGCCGCGTTGGGCGAATATGTGAGGGAGATTCACTGATTGACCGTCTTGAGATGGGGACCGCTAAGGTACATCGCCAAGGCGGTCGAGGGCATGGAGAAGGGGTAAGAATTGAGGTTTGAGGAGTTTTAAGTGGAGTTGTATAGTGGTTTATGAAGAAATGATATTTTATCTGCGCGCGAAATTTTGTGGGACGTCACAGTATTTCAACTAAATTTTCTCAACTTCTGCACCTGTAACTAAAAATCATAAAAAAATTCAAAAAGATTTAATTTAATTTTACCAAAATTTCATCAATTTCAGCTCCTCCTACTAAAAATCTTATGAAAATCCAAAGGAATCGAAGTGAATATCGACTAAATTTACTCAAATTCTGCATCTGTAACTAAAAATAAAAAAAAAATTCAAAAAGATTTAATTTAATTTCACCAAATTTTTTTCAATTTCAGCTCCTCCTACTAAAAATCTTCAGAAAATTCAAAAGAATCGAAGTGTATTTCAACTATATTTTTTCAATTTCTGCACCTGTAACTAAAAATCATAAAAAAATACAAAAAGATTTAATTTAATTTTACCAAAATTTCTTCAATTTCAGCTCCTTCTACTAAAAATCTTATGAAAATCCAAAGGAATCGAAGTGAATATCAACTAAATTTACTCAAATTCTGCATCTGTAACTAAAAATAAAAAAAAATTCAAAAGATTTAATTTAATTTCACCAAAATTTTTTAAATTTCAGCTCCTCCTACTAAAAATCTTAAGAAAATGCAAAAGAATCGAAGTGTATTGTCACGTCCCGGGTGGAGGTCTTTGGAGACAATGACATGGGGAATAAAATCAGGCGCGAATCTATAATCGAACACTCTGAGGGTTTTGAAGGGAGAGTCAGGCACGAATCTAAAATCCAGCACACTGAGGATTTTGAGGAAATATCAGGCGCGAATCTATTATCCAGCACACTGAGGATTTTAAGGGAATGTCAGGCGCGAATCTGTAATCCAGCACACTGAGGATTTCGAGGGAATATCAGGCGCGAATCTGTAATCCAGCACACTGAGGATTTTAAGGGAATGTCAGGCGCGAATCTGTAATCCAGCACACTGAGGATTTCGAGGGAATGTCAGGCGCGAATCTGTAATCCAGCACACTGAGGATTTCGAGGGAATGTCAGGCGCGAATCTGTAATCCAGCACACTGAGGATTTCGAGGGAATATCAGGCGCGAATCTGTAATCCAGCACACTGAGGATTTTAAGGGAATGTCAGGCGCGAATCTATAATCCTGCACACTGATCGTTTTGAAGGGAGAGTCAGGCGCGAATCTATAATCCTGCACACTGATCGTTTTGAGGGAATGTCAGGCGCGAATCTATAATCCTGCACACTGATCGTTTTGAGGGAATATCAGGCGCGAATCTATAATCCTGCACACTGATCGACCAGGGAAGGTTTAATAACTTATACCTTTTGTGGAGACACCCGTTAGAGCACTTATTGTGGTTTGGCTTTGGTAATCGGATTTACCGCTGCATCGAGGTAAAAGACACTCGTAATGATTCCGCAAAATCAGCTATTCATACGGTTATACGAAACCTATACGAAAGTAAGTTAGTAAACACTGCAATGCTTTCCGCGGTCGTTGCCCGTAATCAGCTGTTCCGGCAGCCTGGTTGGATTTCGGGATCTTCGTAGCAGAAGGATTAACACAATGACTCGAAACGTTAGTTAAGCAAAGCGGTTTATTAGTTTAGGCGAAAATATAGGCACTGTTAGTGAAAGTGCTTTGTTAAACATAGAATGCGTTTAAACATTAATAATTGGCACAGAACATTTATATAAATGGCAATATATATATAGAGTGATTATGAGCGTGACATACAGTATATGTTTTACGATGGAATAATATAAGCAGTAAACGTTGCTAAGAACATGGAATATGGTTGCAATGAGCGTTAATAACACAATATAATATGAAAAGCACTTAAGCGTAACGTGACAAAATAATATGAATAGCAATAAAAATAGCAAGACAAAATAATATGAATAGTAATAAGAATAGTAATGCAATATAATAGGAGAACGCAATAAGCGTAGAAATACAAAATACTATGAATAGCAATTAGAATAGCAATACAAAATAATATGTATGGAGATGATATGCAATAGTTTAAATGGTAATATAAATTCTTACGGTAGTTGCCGTAGAATACTGATTTTATATTTTAAGTGAAGACTTTAGATTTCTGTAGAATAAGCTTCATAGATTTCTGCAGAACGAGGACGAGCTCTCGCGGTTCCTCGTATTTATACTAATTACAATCTTTTCGGCTTGAAGGGGGGTGCGCAGTACGCACTTTGACATAGTTACGCATATGCGTCGCAGTAACATTTCCGGGGTTTTTGTAAGGACCAAAGGTTGGTCTATATTTGGACTCGCATTTTCGGCACGTACGCCAAATAATCCTCGCGATTATCCTTCTGGGGTTCTTATACATGTGATTTGGAAATGCTCAACTCCTCGAATGGGTTTTGGGTGTTTTTATAGGAAAGGGGTGATAATGGATTTGACTTCTTTGGTCATTTAGTGGGCTTGAGACGTGGTCTCGATTTAAGAGATAGAAGGGGCGAGGGACTTGTTTAGATTCGATAGGAGGGAAGAGTTTGTGCCGCGTTGGGCGAATATGTGAGGGAGATTCACTGATTGACCGTCTTGAGATGGGGACCGCTAAGGTACATCGCCAAGGCGGTCGAGGGCATGGAGAAGGGGTAAGAATTGAGGTTTGAGGAGTTTTAAGTGGAGTTGTATAGTGGTTTATGAAGAAATGATATTTTATCTGCGCGCGAAATTTTGTGGGACGTCACAGTATTTCAACTAAATTTTCTCAACTTCTGCACCTGTAACTAAAAATCATAAAAAAATTCAAAAAGATTTAATTTAATTTTACCAAAATTTCATCAATTTCAGCTCCTCCTACTAAAAATCTTATGAAAATCCAAAGGAATCGAAGTGAATATCGACTAAATTTACTCAAATTCTGCATCTGTAACTAAAAATAAAAAAAAAATTCAAAAAGATTTAATTTAATTTCACCAAATTTTTTTCAATTTCAGCTCCTCCTACTAAAAATCTTCAGAAAATTCAAAAGAATCGAAGTGTATTTCAACTATATTTTTTCAATTTCTGCACCTGTAACTAAAAATCATAAAAAAATACAAAAAGATTTAATTTAATTTTACCAAAATTTCTTCAATTTCAGCTCCTTCTACTAAAAATCTTATGAAAATCCAAAGGAATCGAAGTGAATATCAACTAAATTTACTCAAATTCTGCATCTGTAACTAAAAATAAAAAAAAATTCAAAAGATTTAATTTAATTTCACCAAAATTTTTTAAATTTCAGCTCCTCCTACTAAAAATCTTAAGAAAATGCAAAAGAATCGAAGTGTATTGTCACGTCCCGGGTGGAGGTCTTTGGAGACAATGACATGGGGAATAAAATCAGGCGCGAATCTATAATCGAACACTCTGAGGGTTTTGAAGGGAGAGTCAGGCACGAATCTAAAATCCAGCACACTGAGGATTTTGAGGAAATATCAGGCGCGAATCTATTATCCAGCACACTGAGGATTTTAAGGGAATGTCAGGCGCGAATCTGTAATCCAGCCCACTGAGGATTTCGAGGGAATATCAGGCGCGAATCTGTAATCCAGCACACTGAGGATTTTAAGGGAATGTCAGGCGCGAATCTGTAATCCAGCACACTGAGGATTTCGAGGGAATGTCAGGCGCGAATCTGTAATCCAGCACACTGAGGATTTCGAGGGAATGTCAGGCGCGAATCTGTAATCCAGCACACTGAGGATTTCGAGGGAATATCAGGCGCGAATCTGTAATCCAGCACACTGAGGATTTTAAGGGAATGTCAGGCGCGAATCTATAATCCTGCACACTGATCGTTTTGAAGGGAGAGTCAGGCGCGAATCTATAATCCTGCACACTGATCGTTTTGAGGGAATGTCAGGCGCGAATCTATAATCTTGCACACTGATCGACCAGGGAAGGTTTAATAACTTATACCTTTTGTGGAGACACCCGTTAGAGCACTTATTGTGGTTTGGCTTTGGTAATCGGATTTACCGCTGCATCGAGGTAAAAGACACTCGTAATGATTCCGCAAAATCAGCTATTCATACGGTTATACGAAACCTATACGAAAGTAAGTTAGTAAACACTGCAATGCTTTCCGCGGTCGTTGCCCGTAATCAGCTGTTCCGGCAGCCTGGTTGGATTTCGGGATCTTCGTAGCAGAAGGATTAACACAATGACTCGAAACGTTAGTTAAGCAAAGCGGTTTATTAGTTTAGGCGAAAATATAGGCACTGTTAGTGAAAGTGCTTTGTTAAACATAGAATGCGTTTAAACATTAATAATTGGCACAGAACATTTATATAAATGGCAATATATATATAGAGTGATTATGAGCGTGACATACAGTATATGTTTTACGATGGAATAATATAAGCAGTAAACGTTGCTAAGAACATGGAATATGGTCGCAATGAGCGTTAATAACACAATATAATATGAAAAGCACTTAAGCGTAACGAGACAAAATAATATGAATAGCAATAAAAATAGCAAGACAAAATAATATGAATAGTAATAAGAATAGTAATGCAATATAATAGGAGAACGCAATAAGCGTAGAAATACAAAATACTATGAATAGCAATTAGAATAGCAATACAAAATAATATGTATGGAGATGATATGCAATAGTTTAAATGGTAATATAAATTCTTACGGTAGTTGCCGTAGAATACTGATTTTATATTTTAAGTGAAGACTTTAGATTTCTGTAGAATAAGCTTCATAGATTTCTGCAGAACGAGGACGAGCTCTCGCGGTTCCTCGTATTTATACTAATTACAATCTTTTCGGCTTGAAGGGGGGTGCGCAGTACGCACTTTGACATAGTTACGCATATGCGTCGCAGTAACATTTCCGGGGTTTTTGTAAGGACCAAAGGTTGGTCTATATTTGGACTCGCATTTTCGGCACGTACGCCAAATAATCCTCGCGATTATCCTTCTGGGGTTCTTATACATGTGATTTGGAAATGCTCAACTCCTCGAATGGGTTTTGGGTGTTTTTATAGGAAAGGGGTGATAATGGATTTGACTTCTTTGGTCATTTAGTGGGCTTGAGACGTGGTCTCGATTTAAGAGATAGAAGGGGCGGGGGACTTGTTTAGATTCGATAGGAGGGAAGAGTTTGTGCCGCGTTGGGCGAATATGTGAGGGAGATTCACTGATTGACCGTCTTGAGATGGGGACCGCTAAGGTACATCGCCAAGGCGGTCGAGGGCATGGAGAAGGGGTAAGAATTGAGGTTTCAGGAGTTTTAAGTGGAGTTGTATAGTGGTTTATGAAGAAATGTTATTTTATCTGCGCGCGAAATTTTGTGGGACGTCACAGTATTTCAACTAAATTTTCTCAACTTCTGCACCTGTAACTAAAAATCATAAAAAAATGCAATAAGATTTAATTTAATTTCACCAAAATTTCTTCAATTTCAGCTCCTCCTACTAAAAATCTTAAGAAAATCCAAAGGAATCGAAGTGAATTTCAACTATATTTTCTCAAATTCTGCACCTGTGACTAAAAATCATAAAAAAATTTAAAAAGATTTAATTTAATTTTACCACAATTTCTTCAATTTCAGCTGCATCCATTAAAAATCCTATGAAAATCCAAAAGAATCTAAGTAAATATCAACTAAATTTATTCAAATTCTGCATCTGTAACTAAAATTCATAAAAAAATACAAAAAGATTTAATTTAATTTTACCAAAATTTCTTCAATTTCAGCTCCTTCTACTAAAAATCATATGAAAATCCAATAGAATCTAAGTGAATATCAACTAAATTTACTCAAATTCTGCATCAGGAACTAAAAATCATAAAAAAATTCAAAAAGATTTAATTTAATTTCACCAAAATTTCTTCTATTTCAGCTCCTTCTACTAGAAATCTTAAGAAAATCCAAAGGAATCGAAGTGAATATCAACTAAATTTACTCAAATTCTACACCTGTAACTAAAAATCATCCACAAATTCAAAAAGATTTAATTTAATTTCACCAAAATTTCTTCAATTTCAGCTCCTCCTACTAAAAATCTTAAGAAAATTCAAAAGAATCGAAGTGTATTTCAACTATATTTTCTCAAATACTGCACCTTTCAATAAAAATCATAAAAAAATTCAAAAAGATTTAATTTAATTTTACCAAAATTTCAGCAATTTCAGCTCCTCCTACTAAAAATCTTAAGAAAATTCAAAAGAATCGAAGTGTATTTCAACTATATTTTCTCAAATACTGCACCTTTCACTAAAAATCATAAAAAAATTCAAAAAGATTTAATTTAATTTTACCAAAATTTCATAAATTTCAGCTCGTCCTACTAAAAATCTTATGAAAATCCAAAGGAATCGAAGTGAATATCAACTAAATTTACCCAAATTCTGCATCTGTAAATAAAAATAAAAAAAAAATCAAAAAGATTTAATTTAATTTCACCAAAATTTTTTCAATTTCAGCTCCTCCTACTAAAAATCTTAAGAAAATTCAAAAGAATCGAAGTGTATTTCAACTATATTTTCTCAACTTCTGCACCTGTAAATAAAAATCATAATAAAATGCAAAGAGATTTAAATTAATATCACCAAAATTTTTTCAATTTCAGCACCTCCTACTAAAAATCTTAATAAAATTCAAAAGAATCGATGTGAATTCTAACAATATTTTCTCAAATTCTGCACCTTTAACTAAAAATCATTAAAAAATGCAAAGAAATTTAATTTAATTTCACCGAAATTTCATCAATTTCAGCTCGTTCTACTAAAAATCTTATGAAAATCCAATAGAATCTAAGTGAATATCAACTAAATTTACTCAAATTCTGTATCTGTAACTAAAAATCATAAAAAAAATACAAAAAGATTTAATTTAATCTCACCAAAATTCCTCAATTTCAGCTCCTTCTACTAAAAATCTTATGAAAATCCAAAGGAATCGAAGTGAATATCAACTAAATTTACTCTAATTCTACACCTCTAACTAAAAATCATCCACAAATTCAAAAAGATTTAATTTAATTTCACCAAAATTTCTTCAATTTCAGCTCCTCCTACTAAAAATCTTATGAAAATCCAAAAGAATCGAAGTGAATTTCAACAATATTTTCTCAAATTCTGCACCTTTAACTAAAAATCATAAAAAAATTCAAAAAGATTTAATTTAATTTCACCAAAATTTTTCAATTTCAGCTCCTCCTACTAAAAATCTTAAGAAAATTCAAAAGAATCGAAGTGTATTTCAACTATATTTTCTCAACTTCTGCACCTGCAACTAAAAATCATAAAAAAATGCAGAAAGATTTAAATTAATATCACCAAAATTTTTCAATTTCAGCTCCTCCTACTAAAAATCTTAAGAAAATCCAAAGGAATCGAAGTGAATTTCAACTATATTTTCTCAAATTCTGCACCTGTGACTAAAAATCATAAAAAAATTCAAAAAGATTTAATTTAATTACACCATAATTTCATCAATTTCAGCTCCTCCTACTAAAAATCTTAAGAAAATCCAAAAGAATGGGAGTGAATTTCAACTAAATTTACTCAAATTCTGCACCTGTAACTAAAAATCATAAAAATATACAAAGATATTTAATTTAATTTCACGAATATTTATTCAATTTCAGCTCCTCCTACTAAAAATCTTAAGAAAATCCAAAGGAATCGAAGTGAATATCAACTAAATTTACTCAAATTTTGCATCTGTAACTAAAAATAAAAAAAAAATTCAAAAAGATTTAATTGAAATTCACCAAAATTTTTTCAATTTCAGCTCCTCCTACTAAAAATCTTCTGAAAATCCAAAGGAATCGAAGTGAATATCAACTAAATTTACTCTAATTCTACACCTGTATCTAAAAATCATCCACAAATTCAAAAAGATTTAATTTAATTTCACCAAAATTTCTTCAATTTCTGCTCCTCCTACTAAAAATCTTAAGAAAATCCAAAGGAATCGAAGTGAATTGCAACTATATTTTCTCAAATACTGCACCTTTCACTAAAAATCATAAAAAAAATTCAAAAAGATTTAATTTAATTTTACCAAAATTTCATCAATTTCAGCTCCTCCTACTAAAAATCTTAAGAAAATCCAAAAAAATGGGAGTGAATTTCAACTAAATTTACTCAAATTCTGCACCTGTAACTAAAAATCATAAAAATATACAAAGATATTTAATTTAATTTCACGAAAATTTATTCAATTTCAGCTCCTCCTACTAAAAATCTTAAGAAAATCCAAAGGAATCGAAGTGAATATCAACTAAATTTACTCAAATTCTGCATCTGTAACTAAAAATAAAAAAAAAATCAAAAAGATTTAATTTAAATTCACCAAAATTTTTTCAATTTCAGCTCCTACTGCTAAAAATCTTAAGAAAATTCAAAAGAATCGAAGTGTATTTCAACTATATTTTCTCAACTTCTGCACCTGTAACTAACAATCATAAAAAAATACAAAAAGATTTAATTTAATTTTACCAAAATTTCATAAATTTCAGCTCCTCCTACTAAAAATCTTAAGAAAATTCAAAAGAATCGAAGTGTATTTCAACTATATTTTCTCAAATACTGCACCTTTCACTAAAAATCATAAAAAAATTCAAAAAGATTTAATTTAATTTTACCAAAATTTCATCAATTTCAGCTCCTCCTACTAAAAATCTTAAGAAAATCCAAAGGAATCGTAGTGAATTTCAACTATATTTTCTCAAATACTGCACCTTTCACTAAAAATCATAAAAAAATTCAAAAAGATTTAATTTAATTTTACCAAAATTTCATCAATTTCAGCTCCTCCTACTAAAAATCTTAAGAAAATTCAAAAGAATCGAAGTGTATTTCAACTATATTTTCTCAAATACTGCACCTTTCACTAAAATCATAAAAAAATTCAAAAAGATTTAATTTAATTTTACCAAAATTTCATCAATTTCAGCTCCTCCTACTAAAAATCTTAAGAAAATCCAAAGGAATCGAAGTGAATATCAACTAAATTTACTCAAATTCTGCATCTGTAACTAAAAATAAAAAAAAAAAATTCAAAAAGATTTAATTTAATTTCACCAAATTTTTTTCAATTTCAGCTCCTCCTACTAAAAATCTTAAGAAAATTCAAAAGAATCGAAGTGTATTTCAACTATATTTTTTCAATTTCTGCACCTGTAACTAAAAATCATAAAAAAATACAAAAAGATTTAATTTAATTTTACCAAAATTTCTTCAATTTCAGCTCCTTCTACTAAAAATCTTATGAAAATCCAAAGGAATCGAAGTGAATATCAACTAAATTTACTCTAATTCTACACCTGTAACTAAAAATCATCCACAAATTCAAAAAGATTTAATTTAATTTCACCAAAATTTCTTCAATTTCAGCTCCTCCTACTAAAAATCTTAAGAAAATCCAAAGGAATCGAAGTGAATTTCAACTATATTTTCTCAAATACTGCACCTTTCACTAAAAATCATAAAAAAATTCAAAAAGATTTAATTTAATGTCACGTCCTGGATGGTAAAGGGGTTAGGACGATGACGAGAAAGGAGTTCTTGCCCCGTCGCCTCCAACGTACCGTCGCGCCCTAAGGCCGGCCGGGTTACGCCGCAATGGAGTAAACTGTGCGGGGCAGGTGGATTGGCTTTTTTGGGATCGTGGAGGAAAAGAAGAGGTGTGTTTCGTCTTGGGATCGTCAGCCAGACTCATCAGTAGGGCTACAGCTGACGACCCCTGCCCTAGACACGCACGGGGACACAGAGGATATGATTTTGGAACTTGTATATATACGAATGATATTGAGAGTTAGGACTAGCGAGAAAGATTGATTGGAGACCTCTGGTGACGCTCGTTGACACTAAGTCGCGTGGTGGGGTCGGGACGTCACATTAATTTTACCAAAATTTCATCAATTTCAGCTCCTCCTACTAAAAATCTTAAGAAAATTCAAAAGAATCGAAGTGTATTTCAACTATATTTTCTCAAATACTGCACCTTTCACTAAAAATCATAAAAAAATTCAAAAAGATTTAATTTAATTTTACCAAAATTTCATCAATTTCAGCTCCTCCTACTAAAAATCTTAAGAAAATCCAAAGGAATCGTAGTGAATTTCAACTATATTTTCTCAAATACTGCACCTTTCACTAAAAATCATAAAAAAATTCAAAAAGATTTAATTTAATTTTACCAAAATTTCATCAATTTCAGCTCCTCCTACTAAAAATCTTAAGAAAATTCAAAAGAATCGAAGTGTATTTCAACTATATTTTCTCAAATACTGCACCTTTCACTAAAATCATAAAAAAATTCAAAAAGATTTAATTTAATTTTACCAAAATTTCATCAATTTCAGCTCCTCCTACTAAAAATCTTAAGAAAATCCAAAGGAATCGAAGTGAATATCGACTAAATTTACTCAAATTCTGCATCTGTAACTAAAAATAAAAAAAAAAATTCAAAAAGATTTAATTTAATTTCACCAAAATTTTTTCAATTTCAGCTCCTCCTACTAAAAATCTTAAGAAAATTCAAAAGAATCGAAGTGTATTTCAACTATATTTTTTCAATTTCTGCACCTTTCACTAAAAATCATAAAAAAATACAAAAAGATTTAATTTAATTTTACCAAAATTACATCAATTTCAGCTCCTCCTACTAAAAATCTTATGAAAATCCAAAGGAATCGAAGTGAATATCGACTAAATTTACTCAAATTCTGCATCTGTAACTAAAAATAAAAAAAAAATTCAAAAAGATTTAATTTAATTTCACCAAATTTTTTTCAATTTCAGCTCCTCCTACTAAAAATCTTAAGAAAATTCAAAAGAATCGAAGTGTATTTCAACTATATTTTTTCAATTTCTGCACCTGTAACTAAAAATCATAAAAAAATACAAAAAGATTTAATTTAATTTTACCAAAATTTCTTCAATTTCAGCTCCTTCTACTAAAAATCTTATGAAATTCCAAAGGAATCGAAGTGAATATCAACTAAATTTACTCAAATTCTGCATCTGTAAATAAAAATAAAAAAAAATTCAAAAGATTTAATTTAATTTCACCAAAATTTTTTAAATTTCAGCTCCTCCTACTAAAAATCTTAAGAAAATGCAAAAGAATCGAAGTGTATTGTCACGTCCCGGGTGGAGGTCTTTGGAGACAATGACATGGGGAATAAAATCAGGCGCGAATCTATAATCCAACACTCTGAGGGTTTTGAAGGGAGAGTCAGGCACGAATCTAAAATCCAGCACACTGAGGATTTTGAGGAAATATCAGGCGCGAATCTATTATCCAGCACACTGAGGATTTTAAGGGAATGTCAGGCGCGAATCTGTAATCCAGCCCACTGAGGATTTCGAGGGAATATCAGGCGCGAATCTGTAATCCAGCACACTGAGGATTTTAAGGGAATGTCAGGCGCGAATCTGTAATCCAGCACACTGAGGATTTCGAGGGAATGTCAGGCGCGAATCTGTAATCCAGCACACTGAGGATTTCGAGGGAATGTCAGGCGCGAATCTGTAATCCAGCACACTGAGGATTTCGAGGGAATATCAGGCGCGAATCTGTAATCCAGCACACTGAGGATTTTAAGGGAATGTCAGGCGCGAAGCTATAATCCTGCACACTGATCGTTTTGAAGGGAGAGTCAGGCGCGAATCTATAATCCTGCACACTGATCGTTTTGAGGGAATATCAGGCGCGAATCTATAATCCTGCACACTGATCGACCAGGGAAGGTTTAATAACTTATACCTTTTGTGGAGACACCCGTTAGAGCACTTATTGTGGTTTGGCTTTGGTAATCGGATTTACCGCTGCATCGAGGTAAAAGACACTCGTAATGATTCCGCAAAATCAGCTATTCATACGGTTATACGAAACCTATACGAAAGTAAGTTAGTAAACACTGCAATGCTTTCCGCGGTCGTTGCCCGTAATCAGCTGTTCCGGCAGCCTGGTTGGATTTCGGGATCTTCGTAGCAGAAGGATTAACACAATGACTCGAAACGTTAGTTAAGCAAAGCGGTTTATTAGTTTAGGCGAAAATATAGGCACTGTTAGTGAAAGTGCTTTGTTAAACATAGAATGCGTTTAAACATTAATAATTGGCACAGAACATTTATATAAATGGCAATATATATATAGAGTGATTATGAGCGTGACATACAGTATATGTTTTACGATGGAATAATATAAGCAGTAAACGTTGCTAAGAACATGGAATATGGTTGCAATGAGCGTTAATAACACAATATAATATGAAAAGCACTTAAGCGTAACGTGACAAAATAATATGAATAGCAATAAAAATAGCAAGACAAAATAATATGAATAGTAATAAGAATAGTAATGCAATATAATAGGAGAACGCAATAAGCGTAGAAATACAAAATACTATGAATAGCAATTAGAATAGCAATACAAAATAATATGTATGGAGATGATATGCAATAGTTTAAATGGTAATATAAATTCTTACGGTAGTTGCCGTAGAATACTGATTTTATATTTTAAGTGAAGACTTTAGATTTCTGTAGAATAAGCTTCATAGATTTCTGCAGAACGAGGACGAGCTCTCGCGGTTCCTCGTATTTATACTAATTACAATCTTTTCGGCTTGAAGGGGGGTGCGCAGTACGCACTTTGACATAGTTACGCATATGCGTCGCAGTAACATTTCCGGGGTTTTTGTAAGGACCAAAGGTTGGTCTATATTTGGACTCGCATTTTCGGCACGTACGCCAAATAATCCTCGCGATTATCCTTCTGGGGTTCTTATACATGTGATTTGGAAATGCTCAACTCCTCGAATGGGTTTTGGGTGTTTTTATAGGAAAGGGGTGATAATGGATTTGACTTCTTTGGTCATTTAGTGGGCTTGAGACGTGGTCTCGATTTAAGAGATAGAAGGGGCGAGGGACTTGTTTAGATTCGATAGGAGGGAAGAGTTTGTGCCGCGTTGGGCGAATATGTGAGGGAGATTCACTGATTGACCGTCTTGAGATGGGGACCGCTAAGGTACATCGCCAAGGCGGTCGAGGGCATGGAGAAGGGGTAAGAATTGAGGTTTGAGGAGTTTTAAGTGGAGTTGTATAGTGGTTTATGAAGAAATGATATTTTATCTGCGCGCGAAATTTTGTGGGACGTCACAGTATTTCAACTAAATTTTCTCAACTTCTGCACCTGTAACTAAAAATCATAAAAAAATTCAAAAAGATTTAATTTAATTTTACCAAAATTTCATCAATTTCAGCTCCTCCTACTAAAAATCTTATGAAAATCCAAAGGAATCGAAGTGAATATCAACTAAATTTACTCAAATTCTGCATCTGTAACTAAAAATAAAAAAAAAATTCAAAAAGATTTAATTTAATTTCACCAAATTTTTTTCAATTTCAGCTCCTCCTACTAAAAATCTTCAGAAAATTCAAAAGAATCGAAGTGTATTTCAACTATATTTTTTCAATTTCTGCACCTGTAACTAAAAATCATAAAAAAATACAAAAAGATTTAATTTAATTTTACCAAAATTTCTTCAATTTCAGCTCCTTCTACTAAAAATCTTATGAAAATCCAAAGGAATCGAAGTGAATGTCAACTAAATTTACTCAAATTCTGCATCTGTAACTAAAAATAAAAAAAAAATTCAAAAAGATTTAATTTAATTTCACCAAATTTTTTTCAATTTCAGCTTTTCCTACTAAAAATCTTATGAAAATCCAATAGAATCTAAGTGAATATCAACTAAATTTGCTCAAATTCTGCATCTGTAACTAAAAATCATAAAAAAATTCAAAAAGATTTAATTTAATTTCACCAAAATTTCTTCAATTTCAGCTCCTTCTACAAGAAATCTTATGAAAATCCAAAGGAATCGAAGTGAATATCAACTAAATTTACTCAAATTCTACACCTGTAACTAAAAATCATCCACAAATTCAAAAAGATTTAATTTAATTTCACCAAAATTTCTTCAATTTCAGCTCCTCCTACTAAAAATCTTATGAAAATCCAAAGGAATCGAAGTGAATATCAACTAAATTTACTCAAATTCTGCATCTGTAACTAAAAATAAAAAAAAATTCAAAAAGATTTAATTTAATTTCACCAAAATTTTTTAAATTTCAGCTCCTCCTACTAAAAATCTTAAGAAAATGCAAAAGAATCGAAGTGTATTGTCACGTCCCGGGTGGAGGTCTTTGGGGACAATGACATGGGGAATAAAATCAGGCGCGAATCTATAATCCAACACTCTGAGGGTTTTGAAGGGAGAGTCAGGCACGAATCTAAAATCCAGCACACTGAGGATTTTGAGGAAATATCAGGCGCGAATCTATTATCCAGCACACTGAGGATTTTAAGGGAATGTCAGGCGCGAATCTGTAATCCAGCACACTGAGGATTTTGAGGGAATGTCAGGCGCGAATCTGTAATTCAGCACACTGAGGATTTTAAGGGAATGTCAGGCGCGAATCTGTAATCCAGCACACTGAGGATTTCGAGGGAATATCAGGCGCGAATCTGTAATCCAGCACACTGAGGATTTTAAGGGAATGTCAGGCGCGAATCTATAATCCAGCACACTGAGGATTTTAAGGGAATGTCAGGCGCGAATCTGTAATCCAGCCCACTGAGGATTTCGAGGGAATGTCAGGCGCGAATCTGTAATCCAGCACACTGAGGATTTCGAGGGAATGGCAGGCGCGAATCTGTAATCCAGCACACTGAGGATTTCGAGGGAATGTCAGGCGCGAATCTGTAATCCAGCACACTGAGGATTTCGAGGGAATATCAGGCGCGAATCTGTAATCCAGCACACTGAGGATTTTAAGGGAATGTCAGGCGCGAATCTATAATCCTGCACACTGATCGTTTTGAAGGGAGAGTCAGGCGCGAATCTATAATCCTGCACACTGATCGTTTTGAGGGAATATCAGGCGCGAATCTATAATCCTGCACACTGATCGACCAGGGAAGGTTTAATAACTTATACCTTTTGTGGAGACACCCGTTAGAGCACTTATTGTGGTTTGGCTTTGGTAATCGGATTTACCGCTGCATCGAGGTAAAAGACACTCGTAATGATTCCGCAAAATCAGCTATTCATACGGTTATACGAAACCTATACGAAAGTAAGTTAGTAAACACTGCAATGCTTTCCGCGGTCGTTGCCCGTAATCAGCTGTTCCGGCAGCCTGGTTGGATTTCGGGATCTTCGTAGCAGAAGGATTAACACAATGACTCGAAACGTTATTTAAGCAAAGCGGTTTATTAGTTTAGGCGAAAATATAGGCACTGTTAGTGAAAGTGCTTTGTTAAACATAGAATGCGTTTAAACATTAATAATTGGCACAGAACATTTATATAAATGGCAATATGTATATAGAGTGATTATGAGCGTGACATACAGTATATGTTTTACGATGGAATAATATAAGCAGTAAACGTTGCTAAGAACATGGAATATGGTCGCAGTGAGCGTTAATAACACAATATAATATGAAAAGCACTTAAGCGTAATGTGACAAAATAATATGAATAGCAATAAAAATAGCAAGACAAAATATTATGAATAGTAATAAGAATTGTAATGCAATATAATAGGAGAACGCAATAAGCGTAGAAATACAAAATACTATGAATAGCAATTAGAATAGCAATACAAAATAATATGTATGGAGATGATATGCAATAGTTTAAATGGTAATATAAATTCTTACGGTAGTTGCCGTAGAACACTGATTTTATATTTTAAGTGAAGACTTTAGATTTCTGTAGAATAAGCTTCATAGATTTCTGCAGAACGAGGACGAGCTCTCGCGGTTCCTCGTATTTATACTAATTACAATCTTTTCGGCTTGAAGGGGGGTGCGCAGTACGCACCTTGACATAGTTACGCATATGCGTCGCAGTAACATTTCCGGGGTTTTGTGTAAGGACCAAAGGTTGGTCTACATTTGGACTCGCATTTTCGGCACGTACGCCAAATAATCCTCGCGATTATCCTTCTGGGGTTCTTATACATGTGATTTGGAAATGCTCAACTCCTCGAATGGGTTTTGGGTGTTTTTATAGGAAAGGGGTGATAATGGATTTGACTTCTTTGGTCATTTAGTGGGCTTGAGACGTGGTCTCGATTTAAGAGATAGAAGGGGCGGGGGACTTGTTTAGATTCGATAGGAGGGAAGAGTTTGTGCCGCGTTGGGCGAATATGTGAGGGAGATTCACTGATTGACCGTCTTGAGATGGGGACCGCTAAGGTACATCGCCAAGGCGGTCGAGGGCATGGAGAAGGGGTAAGAATTGAGGTTTCAGGAGTTTTAAGTGGAGTTGTATAGTGGTTTATGAAGAAATGTTATTTAATCTGCGCGCGAAATTTTGTGGGACGTCACAGTATTTCAACTAAATTTTCTCAACTTCTGCACCTGTAACTAAAAATCATAAAAAAATGCAATAAGATTTAATTTAATTTCACCAAAATTTCTTCAATTTCAGCTCCTCCTACTAAAAATCTTAAGAAAATCCAAAGGAATCGTAGTGAATTTCAACTATATTTTCTCAAATACTGCACCTTTCACTAAAAATCATAAAAAAATTCAAAAAGATTTAATTTAATTTTACCAAAATTTCATCAATTTCAGCTCCTCCTACTAAAAATCTTATGAAAATCCAAAGGAATCGAAGTGAATATCGACTAAATTTACTCAAATTCTGCATCTGTAACTAAAAATAAAAAAAAAATTCAAAAAGATTTAATTTAATTTCACCAAATTTTTTTCAATTTCAGCTCCTCCTACTAAAAATCTTCAGAAAATTCAAAAGAATCGAAGTGTATTTCAACTATATTTTTTCAATTTCTGCACCTGTAACTAAAAATCATAAAAAAATACAAAAAGATTTAATTTAATTTTACCAAAATTTCTTCAATTTCAGCTCCTTCTACTAAAAATATTATGAAAATCCAAAGGAATCGAAGTGAATGTCAACTAAATTTACTCAAATTCTGCATCTGTAACTAAAAATAAAAAAAAATTCAAAAAGATTTAATTTAATTTCACCAAAATTTTTTAAATTTCAGCTCCTCCTACTAAAAATCTTAAGAAAATGCAAAAGAATCGAAGTGTATTGTCACGTCCCGGGTGGAGGTCTTTGGGGACAATGACATGGGGAATAAAATCAGGCGCGAATCTATAATCCAACACTCTGAGGGTTTTGTAGGGAGAGTCAGGCACGAATCTAAAATCCAGCACACTGAGGATTTTGAGGAAATATCAGGCGCGAATCTATTATCCAGCACACTGAGGATTTTAAGGGAATGTCAGGCGCGAATCTGTAATCCAGCACACTGAGGATTTTGAGGGAATGTCAGGCGCGAATCTAAAATCCAGCACACTGAGGATTTTGAGGAAATATCAGGCGCGAATCTATTATCCAGCACACTGAGGATTTTAAGGGAATGTCAGGCGCAAATCTGTAATCCAGCACACTGAGGATTTTAAGGGAATGTCAGGCGCGAATCTGTAATCCAGCACACTGAGGATTTTAAGGGAATGTCAGGCGCGAATCTGTAATCCAGCCCACTGAGGATTTCGAGGGAATATCAGGCGCGAATCTGTAATCCAGCACACTGAGGATTTTAAGGGAATGTCAGGCGCGAATCTGTAATCCAGCACACTGAGGACTTCGAGGGAATGTCAGGCGCGAATCTGTAAACCAGCACACTGAGGATTTCGAGGGAATGTCAGGCGCGAATCTGTAATCCAGCACACTGAGGATTTCGAGGGAATATCAGGCGCGAATCTGTAATCCAGCACACTGAGGATTTTAAGGGAATGTCAGGCGCGAATCTATAATCCTGCACACTGATCGTTTTGAAGGGAGAGTCAGGCGCGAATCTATAATCCTGCACACTGATCGTTTTGAGGGAATGTCAGGCGCGAATCTATAATCCTGCACACTGATCGACCAGGGAAGGTTTAATAACTTATATCTTTTGTGGAGACACCCGTTAGAGCACTTATTGTGGTTTGGCTTTGGTAATCGGATTTACCGCTGCATCGAGGTAAAAGACACTCGTAATGATTCCGCAAAATCAGCTATTCATACGGTTATACGAAACCTATACGAAAGTAAGTTAGTAAACACTGCAATGCTTTCCGCGGTCGTTGCCCGTAATCAGCTGTTCCGGCAGCCTGGTTGGATTTCGGGATCTTCGTAGCAGAAGGATTAACACAATGACTCGAAACGTTAGTTAAGCAAAGCGGTTTATTAGTTTAGGCGAAAATATAGGCACTGTTAGTGAAAGTGCTTTGTTAAACATAGAATGCGTTTAAACATTAATAATTGGCACAGAACATTTATATAAATGGCAATATATATATATAGAGTGATTATGAGCGTGACATACAGTATATGTTTTACGATGGAATAATATAAGCAGTAAACGTTGCTAAGAACATGGAATATGGTCGCAATGAGCGTTAATAACACAATATAATATGAAAAGCACTTAAGCGTAACGAGACAAAATAATATGAATAGCAATAAAAATAGCAAGACAAAATAATATGAATAGTAATAAGAATAGTAATGCAATATAATAGGAGAACGCAATAAGCGTAGAAATACAAAATACTATGAATAGCAATTAGAATAGCAATACAAAATAATATGTATGGAGATGATATGCAATAGTTTAAATGGTAATATAAATTCTTACGGTAGTTGCCGTAGAACACTGATTTTATATTTTAAGTGAAGACTTTAGATTTCTGTAGAATAAGCTTCATAGATTTCTGCAGAACGAGGACGAGCTCTCGCGGTTCCTCGTATTTATACTAATTACAATCTTTTCGGCTTGAAGGGGGGTGCGCAGTACGCACTTTGACATAGTTACGCATATGCGTCGCAGTAACATTTCCGGGGTTTTTGTAAGGACCAAAGGTTGGTCTATATTTGGACTCGCATTTTCGGCACGTACGCCAAATAATCCTCGCGATTATCCTTCTGGGGTTCTTATACATGTGATTTGGAAATGCTCAACTCCTCGAATGGGTTTTGGGTGTTTTTATAGGAAAGGGGTGATAATGGATTTGACTTCTTTGGTCATTTAGTGGGCTTGAGACGTGGTCTCGATTTAAGAGATAGAAGGGGCGAGGGACTTGTTTAGATTCGATAGGAGGGAAGAGTTTGTGCCGCGTTGGGCGAATATGTGAGGGAGATTCACTGATTGACCGTCTTGAGATGGGGACCGCTAAGGTACATCGCCAAGGCGGTCGAGGGCATGGAGAAGGGGTAAGAATTGAGGTTTGAGGAGTTTTAAGTGGAGTTGTATAGTGGTTTATGAAGAAATGATATTTTATCTGCGCGCGAAATTTTGTGGGACGTCACAGTATTTCAACTAAATTTTCTCAACTTCTGCACCTGTAACTAAAAATCATAAAAAAATTCAAAAAGATTTAATTTAATTTTACCAAAATTTCATCAATTTCAGCTCCTCCTACTAAAAATCTTATGAAAATCCAAAGGAATCGAAGTGAATATCGACTAAATTTACTCAAATTCTGCATCTGTAACTAAAAATAAAAAAAAAATTCAAAAAGATTTAATTTAATTTCACCAAATTTTTTTCAATTTCAGCTCCTCCTACTAAAAATCTTATGAAAATCCAATAGAATCTAAGTGAATATCAACTAAATTTACTCAAATTCTGCATCAGTAACTAAAAATCATAAAAAAATTCAAAAAGATTTAATTTAATTTCACCAAAATTTCTTCAATTTCAGCTCCTTCTACAAGAAATCTTATGAAAATCCAAAGGAATCGAAGTGAATATCAACTAAATTTACTCAAATTCTACACCGGTAACTAAAAATCATCCACAAATTCAAAAAGATTTAATTTAATTTCACCAAAATTTCTTCAATTTCAGATCCTCCTACTAAAAATCTTAAGAAAATTCAAAAGAATCGAGTGTATTTCAACTATATTTTCTCAAATACTGCACCATTCACTAAAAATCATAAAAAAATTCAAAAAGATTTAATTTAATTTTACCAAAATTTCATAAATTTCAGCTCGTCCTACTAAAAATCTTAAGAAAATCCAAAGGAATCGACGTGAATTTCAACTATATTTTCTCAAATACTGCACCTTTCACTAAAAATCATAAAAAAATTCAAAAAGATTTAATTTAATTTTACCAAAATTTCATAAATTTCAGCTCGTCCTACTAAAAATCTTATGAAAATCCAAAGGAATCGAAGTGAATATCGACTAAATTTACTCAAATTCTGCATCTGTAACTAAAAATAAAAAAAAAAATTCAAAAAGATTTAATTTAATTTCACCAAAATTTTTTCAATTTCAGCTCCTCCTACTAAAAATCTTAAGAAAATTCAAAAGAATCGAAGTGTATTTCAACTATATTTTCTCAACTTCTGCACCTGTAAATAAAAATCATAATAAAATGCAAAGAGATTTAAATTAATATCACCAAAATTTTTTCAATTTCAGCACCTCCTACTAAAAATCTTAATAAAATTCAAAAGAATCGATGTGAATTCTAACAATATTTTCTCAAATTCTGCACCTTTAACTAAAAATCATTAAAAAATGCAAAGAAATTTAATTTAATTTCACCGAAATTTCATCAATTTCAGCTCGTTCTACTAAAAATCTTATGAAAATCCAATAGAATCTAAGTGAATATCAACTAAATTTACTCAAATTCTGTATCTGTAACTAAAAATCATAAAAAAATACAAAAAGATTTAATTTAATCTCACCAAAATTCCTCAATTTCAGCTCCTTCTACTAAAAATCTTATGAAAATCCAAAGGAATCGAAGTGAATATCAACTAAATTTACTCTAATTCTACACCTCTAACTAAAAATCATCCACAAATTCAAAAAGATTTAATTTAATTTCACCAAAATTTCTTCAATTTCAGCTCCTCCTACTAAAAATCTTATGAAAATCCAAAAGAATCGAAGTGAATTTCAACAATATTTTCTCAAATTCTGCACCTTTAACTAAAAATCATAAAAAAATTCAAAAAGATTTAATTTAATTTCACCAAAATTTTTCAATTTCAGCTCCTCCTACTAAAAATCTTAAGAAAATTCAAAAGAATCGAAGTGTATTTCAACTATATTTTCTCAACTTCTGCACCTGCAACTAAAAATCATAAAAAAATGCAAAAAGATTTAAATTAATATCACCAAAATTTTTCAATTTCAGCTCCTCCTACTAAAAATCTTAAGAAAATCCAAAGGAATCGAAGTGAATTTCAACTATATTTTCTCAAATTCTGCACCTGTGACTAAAAATCATAAAAAAATTCAAAAAGATTTAATTTAATTACACCATAATTTCATCAATTTCAGCTCCTCCTACTAAAAATCTTAAGAAAATCCAAAAGAATGGGAGTGAATTTCAACTAAATTTACTCAAATTCTGCACCTGTAACTAAAAATAATAAAAATATACAAAGATATTTAATTTAATTTCACGAATATTTATTCAATTTCAGCTCCTCCTACTAAAAATCTTAAGAAAATCCAAAGGAATCGAAGTGAATATCAACTAAATTTACTCAAATTTTGCATCTGTAACTAAAAATAAAAAAAAAATTCAAAAAGATTTAATTGAAATTCACCAAAATTTTTTCAATTTCAGCTCCTCCTACTAAAAATCTTCTGAAAATCCAAAGGAATCGAAGTGAATATCAACTAAATTTACTCTAATTCTACACCTGTATCTAAAAATCATCCACAAATTCAAAAAGATTTAATTTAATTTCACCAAAATTTCTTCAATTTCTGCTCCTCCTACTAAAAATCTTAAGAAAATCCAAAGGAATCGAAGTGAATTGCAACTATATTTTCTCAAATACTGCACCTTTCACTAAAAATCATAAAAAAAATTCAAAAAGATTTAATTTAATTTTACCAAAATTTCATCAATTTCAGCTCCTCCTACTAAAAATCTTAAGAAAATCCAAAAGAATGGGAGTGAATTTCAACTAAATTTACTCAAATTCTGCACCTGTAACTAAAAATCATAAAAATATACAAAGATATTTAATTTAATTTCACGAAAATTTATTCAATTTCAGCTCCTCCTACTAAAAATCTTAAGAAAATCCAAAGGAATCGAAGTGAATATCAACTAAATGTACTCAAATTCTGCATCTGTAACTAAAAATAAAAAAAAATTCAAAAAGATTTAATTTAAATTCACCAAAATTTTTTCAATTTCAGCTCCTACTGCTAAAAATCTTAAGAAAATTCAAAAGAATCGAAGTGTATTTCAACTATATTTTCTCAACTTCTGCACCTGTAACTAACAATCATAAAAAAATACAAAAAGATTTAATTTAATTTTACCAAAATTTCATAAATTTCAGCTCCTCCTACTAAAAATCTTAAGAAAATTCAAAAGAATCGAAGTGTATTTCAACTATATTTTCTCAAATACTGCACCTTTCACTAAAAATCATAAAAAAATTCAAAAAGATTTAATTTAATTTTACCAAAATTTCATCAATTTCAGCTCCTCCTACTAAAAATCTTAAGAAAATCCAAAGGAATCGTAGTGAATTTCAACTATATTTTCTCAAATACTGCACCTTTCACTAAAAATCATAAAAAAATTCAAAAAGATTTAATTTAATTTTACCAAAATTTCATCAATTTCAGCTCCTCCTACTAAAAATCTTAAGAAAATTCAAAAGAATCGAAGTGTATTTCAACTATATTTTCTCAAATACTGCACCTTTCACTAAAATCATAAAAAAATTCAAAAAGATTTAATTTAATTTTACCAAAATTTCATCAATTTCAGCTCCTCCTACTAAAAATCTTAAGAAAATCCAAAGGAATCGAAGTGAATATCGACTAAATTTACTCAAATTCTGCATCTGTAACTAAAAATAAAAAAAAAAAATTCAAAAAGATTTAATTTAATTTCACCAAATTTTTTTCAATTTCAGCTCCTCCTACTAAAAATCTTAAGAAAATTCAAAAGAATCGAAGTATATTTCAACTATATTTTTTCAATTTCTGCACCTGTAACTAAAAATCATAAAAAAATACAAAAAGATTTAATTTAATTTTACCAAAATTTCTTCAATTTCAGCTCCTTCTACTAAAAATCTTATGAAAATCCAAAGGAATCGAAGTGAATATCAACTAAATTTACTCTAATTCTACACCTGTAACTAAAAATCATCCACAAATTCAAAAAGATTTAATTTAATTTCACCAAAATTTCATAAATTTCAGCTCGTCCTACTAAAAATCTTAAGAAAATCCAAAGGAATCGAAGTGAATTTCAACTATATTTTCTCAAATACTGCACCTTTCACTAAAAATCATAAAAAAATTCAAAAAGATTTAATTTAATTTTACCAAAATTTCATAAATTTCAGCTCGTCCTACTAAAAATCTTATGAAAATCCAAAGGAATCGAAGTGAATATCGACTAAATTTACTCAAATTCTGCATCTGTAACTAAAAATAAAAAAAAATTCAAAAAGATTTAATTTAATTTCACCAAAATTTTTTAAATTTCAGCTCCTCCTACTAAAAATCTTAAGAAAATGCAAAAGAATCGAAGTGTATTGTCACGTCCCGGGTGGAGGTCTTTGGGGACAATGACATGGGGAATAAAATCAGGCGCGAATCTATAATCCAACACTCTGAGGGTTTTGTAGGGAGAGTCAGGCACGAATCTAAAATCCAGCACACTGAGGATTTTGAGGAAATATCAGGCGCGAATCTATTATCCAGCACACTGAGGATTTTAAGGGAATGTCAGGCGCGAATCTGTAATCCAGCACACTGAGGATTTTGAGGGAATGTCAGGCGCGAATCTAAAATCCAGCACACTGAGGATTTTGAGGAAATATCAGGCGCGAATCTATTATCCAGCACACTGAGGATTTTAAGGGAATGTCAGGCGCAAATCTGTAATCCAGCACACTGAGGATTTTAAGGGAATGTCAGGCGCGAATCTGTAATCCAGCACACTGAGGATTTTAAGGGAATGTCAGGCGCGAATCTGTAATCCAGCCCACTGAGGATTTCGAGGGAATATCAGGCGCGAATCTGTAATCCAGCACACTGAGGATTTTAAGGGAATGTCAGGCGCGAATCTGTAATCCAGCACACTGAGGACTTCGAGGGAATGTCAGGCGCGAATCTGTAAACCAGCACACTGAGGATTTCGAGGGAATGTCAGGCGCGAATCTGTAATCCAGCACACTGAGGATTTCGAGGGAATATCAGGCGCGAATCTGTAATCCAGCACACTGAGGATTTTAAGGGAATGTCAGGCGCGAATCTATAATCCTGCACACTGATCGTTTTGAAGGGAGAGTCAGGCGCGAATCTATAATCCTGCACACTGATCGTTTTGAGGGAATGTCAGGCGCGAATCTATAATCCTGCACACTGATCGACCAGGGAAGGTTTAATAACTTATATCTTTTGTGGAGACACCCGTTAGAGCACTTATTGTGGTTTGGCTTTGGTAATCGGATTTACCGCTGCATCGAGGTAAAAGACACTCGTAATGATTCCGCAAAATCAGCTATTCATACGGTTATACGAAACCTATACGAAAGTAAGTTAGTAAACACTGCAATGCTTTCCGCGGTCGTTGCCCGTAATCAGCTGTTCCGGCAGCCTGGTTGGATTTCGGGATCTTCGTAGCAGAAGGATTAACACAATGACTCGAAACGTTAGTTAAGCAAAGCGGTTTATTAGTTTAGGCGAAAATATAGGCACTGTTAGTGAAAGTGCTTTGTTAAACATAGAATGCGTTTAAACATTAATAATTGGCACAGAACATTTATATAAATGGCAATATATATATATAGAGTGATTATGAGCGTGACATACAGTATATGTTTTACGATGGAATAATATAAGCAGTAAACGTTGCTAAGAACATGGAATATGGTCGCAATGAGCGTTAATAACACAATATAATATGAAAAGCACTTAAGCGTAACGAGACAAAATAATATGAATAGCAATAAAAATAGCAAGACAAAATAATATGAATAGTAATAAGAATAGTAATGCAATATAATAGGAGAACGCAATAAGCGTAGAAATACAAAATACTATGAATAGCAATTAGAATAGCAATACAAAATAATATGTATGGAGATGATATGCAATAGTTTAAATGGTAATATAAATTCTTACGGTAGTTGCCGTAGAACACTGATTTTATATTTTAAGTGAAGACTTTAGATTTCTGTAGAATAAGCTTCATAGATTTCTGCAGAACGAGGACGAGCTCTCGCGGTTCCTCGTATTTATACTAATTACAATCTTTTCGGCTTGAAGGGGGGTGCGCAGTACGCACTTTGACATAGTTACGCATATGCGTCGCAGTAACATTTCCGGGGTTTTTGTAAGGACCAAAGGTTGGTCTATATTTGGACTCGCATTTTCGGCACGTACGCCAAATAATCCTCGCGATTATCCTTCTGGGGTTCTTATACATGTGATTTGGAAATGCTCAACTCCTCGAATGGGTTTTGGGTGTTTTTATAGGAAAGGGGTGATAATGGATTTGACTTCTTTGGTCATTTAGTGGGCTTGAGACGTGGTCTCGATTTAAGAGATAGAAGGGGCGAGGGACTTGTTTAGATTCGATAGGAGGGAAGAGTTTGTGCCGCGTTGGGCGAATATGTGAGGGAGATTCACTGATTGACCGTCTTGAGATGGGGACCGCTAAGGTACATCGCCAAGGCGGTCGAGGGCATGGAGAAGGGGTAAGAATTGAGGTTTGAGGAGTTTTAAGTGGAGTTGTATAGTGGTTTATGAAGAAATGATATTTTATCTGCGCGCGAAATTTTGTGGGACGTCACAGTATTTCAACTAAATTTTCTCAACTTCTGCACCTGTAACTAAAAATCATAAAAAAATTCAAAAAGATTTAATTTAATTTTACCAAAATTTCATCAATTTCAGCTCCTCCTACTAAAAATCTTATGAAAATCCAAAGGAATCGAAGTGAATATCGACTAAATTTACTCAAATTCTGCATCTGTAACTAAAAATAAAAAAAAAATTCAAAAAGATTTAATTTAATTTCACCAAATTTTTTTCAATTTCAGCTCCTCCTACTAAAAATCTTATGAAAATCCAATAGAATCTAAGTGAATATCAACTAAATTTACTCAAATTCTGCATCAGTAACTAAAAATCATAAAAAAATTCAAAAAGATTTAATTTAATTTCACCAAAATTTCTTCAATTTCAGCTCCTTCTACAAGAAATCTTATGAAAATCCAAAGGAATCGAAGTGAATATCAACTAAATTTACTCAAATTCTACACCGGTAACTAAAAATCATCCACAAATTCAAAAAGATTTAATTTAATTTCACCAAAATTTCTTCAATTTCAGATCCTCCTACTAAAAATCTTAAGAAAATTCAAAAGAATCGAAGTGTATTTCAACTATATTTTCTCAAATACTGCACCTTTCACTAAAAATCATAAAAAAATTCAAAAAGATTTAATTTAATTTTACCAAAATTTCATAAATTTCAGCTCGTCCTACTAAAAATCTTAAGAAAATCCAAAGGAATCGAAGTGAATTTCAACTATATTTTCTCAAATACTGCACCTTTCACTAAAAATCATAAAAAAATTCAAAAAGATTTAATTTAATTTTACCAAAATTTCATAAATTTCAGCTCGTCCTACTAAAAATCTTATGAAAATCCAAAGGAATCGAAGTGAATATCGACTAAATTTACTCAAATTCTGCATCTGTAACTAAAAATAAAAAAAAAAATTCAAAAAGATTTAATTTAATTTCACCAAAATTTTTTCAATTTCAGCTCCTCCTACTAAAAATCTTAAGAAAATTCAAAAGAATCGAAGTGTATTTCAACTATATTTTCTCAACTTCTGCACCTGTAAATAAAAATCATAATAAAATGCAAAGAGATTTAAATTAATATCACCAAAATTTTTTCAATTTCAGCACCTCCTACTAAAAATCTTAATAAAATTCAAAAGAATCGATGTGAATTCTAACAATATTTTCTCAAATTCTGCACCTTTAACTAAAAATCATTAAAAAATGCAAAGAAATTTAATTTAATTTCACCGAAATTTCATCAATTTCAGCTCGTTCTACTAAAAATCTTATGAAAATCCAATAGAATCTAAGTGAATATCAACTAAATTTACTCAAATTCTGTATCTGTAACTAAAAATCATAAAAAAATACAAAAAGATTTAATTTAATCTCACCAAAATTCCTCAATTTCAGCTCCTTCTACTAAAAATCTTATGAAAATCCAAAGGAATCGAAGTGAATATCAACTAAATTTACTCTAATTCTACACCTCTAACTAAAAATCATCCACAAATTCAAAAAGATTTAATTTAATTTCACCAAAATTTCTTCAATTTCAGCTCCTCCTACTAAAAATCTTATGAAAATCCAAAAGAATCGAAGTGAATTTCAACAATATTTTCTCAAATTCTGCACCTTTAACTAAAAATCATAAAAAAATTCAAAAAGATTTAATTTAATTTCACCAAAATTTTTCAATTTCAGCTCCTCCTACTAAAAATCTTAAGAAAATTCAAAAGAATCGAAGTGTATTTCAACTATATTTTCTCAACTTCTGCACCTGCAACTAAAAATCATAAAAAAATGCAAAAAGATTTAAATTAATATCACCAAAATTTTTCAATTTCAGCTCCTCCTACTAAAAATCTTAAGAAAATCCAAAGGAATCGAAGTGAATTTCAACTATATTTTCTCAAATTCTGCACCTGTGACTAAAAATCATAAAAAAATTCAAAAAGATTTAATTTAATTACACCATAATTTCATCAATTTCAGCTCCTCCTACTAAAAATCTTAAGAAAATCCAAAAGAATGGGAGTGAATTTCAACTAAATTTACTCAAATTCTGCACCTGTAACTAAAAATAATAAAAATATACAAAGATATTTAATTTAATTTCACGAATATTTATTCAATTTCAGCTCCTCCTACTAAAAATCTTAAGAAAATCCAAAGGAATCGAAGTGAATATCAACTAAATTTACTCAAATTTTGCATCTGTAACTAAAAATAAAAAAAAAATTCAAAAAGATTTAATTGAAATTCACCAAAATTTTTTCAATTTCAGCTCCTCCTACTAAAAATCTTCTGAAAATCCAAAGGAATCGAAGTGAATATCAACTAAATTTACTCTAATTCTACACCTGTATCTAAAAATCATCCACAAATTCAAAAAGATTTAATTTAATTTCACCAAAATTTCTTCAATTTCTGCTCCTCCTACTAAAAATCTTAAGAAAATCCAAAGGAATCGAAGTGAATTGCAACTATATTTTCTCAAATACTGCACCTTTCACTAAAAATCATAAAAAAAATTCAAAAAGATTTAATTTAATTTTACCAAAATTTCATCAATTTCAGCTCCTCCTACTAAAAATCTTAAGAAAATCCAAAAGAATGGGAGTGAATTTCAACTAAATTTACTCAAATTCTGCACCTGTAACTAAAAATCATAAAAATATACAAAGATATTTAATTTAATTTCACGAAAATTTATTCAATTTCAGCTCCTCCTACTAAAAATATTAAGAAAATCCAAAGGAATCGAAGTGAATATCAACTAAATGTACTCAAATTCTGCATCTGTAACTAAAAATAAAAAAAAATTCAAAAAGATTTAATTTAAATTCACCAAAATTTTTTCAATTTCAGCTCCTACTGCTAAAAATCTTAAGAAAATTCAAAAGAATCGAAGTGTATTTCAACTATATTTTCTCAACTTCTGCACCTGTAACTAACAATCATAAAAAAATACAAAAAGATTTAATTTAATTTTACCAAAATTTCATAAATTTCAGCTCCTCCTACTAAAAATCTTAAGAAAATTCAAAAGAATCGAAGTGTATTTCAACTATATTTTCTCAAATACTGCACCTTTCACTAAAAATCATAAAAAAATTCAAAAAGATTTAATTTAATTTTACCAAAATTTCATCAATATCAGCTCCTCCTACTAAAAATCTTAAGAAAATCCAAAGGAATCGTAGTGAATTTCAACTATATTTTCTCAAATACTGCACCTTTCACTAAAAATCATAAAAAAATTCAAAAAGATTTAATTTAATTTTACCAAAATTTCATCAATTTCAGCTCCTCCTACTAAAAATCTTAAGAAAATTCAAAAGAATCGAAGTGTATTTCAACTATATTTTCTCAAATACTGCACCTTTCACTAAAATCATAAAAAAATTCAAAAAGATTTAATTTAATTTTACCAAAATTTCATCAATTTCAGCTCCTCCTACTAAAAATCTTAAGAAAATCCAAAGGAATCGAAGTGAATATCGACTAAATTTACTCAAATTCTGCATCTGTAACTAAAAATAAAAAAAAAAAATTCAAAAAGATTTAATTTAATTTCACCAAATTTTTTTCAATTTCAGCTCCTCCTACTAAAAATCTTAAGAAAATTCAAAAGAATCGAAGTGTATTTCAACTATATTTTTTCAATTTCTGCACCTGTAACTAAAAATCATAAAAAAATACAAAAAGATTTAATTTAATTTTACCAAAATTTCTTCAATTTCAGCTCCTTCTACTAAAAATCTTATGAAAATCCAAAGGAATCGAAGTGAATATCAACTAAATTTACTCTAATTCTACACCTGTAACTAAAAATCATCCACAAATTCAAAAAGATTTAATTTAATTTCACCAAAATTTCATAAATTTCAGCTCGTCCTACTAAAAATCTTAAGAAAATCCAAAGGAATCGAAGTGAATTTCAACTATATTTTCTCAAATACTGCACCTTTCACTAAAAATCATAAAAAAATTCAAAAAGATTTAATTTAATTTTACCAAAATTTCATAAATTTCAGCTCGTCCTACTAAAAATCTTATGAAAATCCAAAGGAATCGAAGTGAATATCGACTAAATTTACTCAAATTCTGCATCTGTAACTAAAAATAAAAAAAAAAATTCAAAAAGATTTAATTTAATTTCACCAAAATTTTTTCAATTTCAGCTCCTCCTACTAAAAATCTTAAGAAAATTCAAAAGAATCGAAGTGTATTTCAACTATATTTTCTCAACTTCTGCACCTGTAAATAAAAATCATAATAAAATGCAAAGAGATTTAAATTAATATCACCAAAATTTTTTCAATTTCAGCACCTCCTACTAAAAATCTTAATAAAATTCAAAAGAATCGATGTGAATTCTAACAATATTTTCTCAAATTCTGCACCTTTAACTAAAAATCATTAAAAAATGCAAAGAAATTTAATTTAATTTCACCGAAATTTCATCAATTTCAGCTCGTTCTACTAAAAATCTTATGAAAATCCAATAGAATCTAAGTGAATATCAACTAAATTTACTCAAATTCTGTATCTGTAACTAAAAATCATAAAAAAATACAAAAAGATTTAATTTAATCTCACCAAAATTCCTCAATTTCAGCTCCTTCTACTAAAAATCTTATGAAAATCCAAAGGAATCGAAGTGAATATCAACTAAATTTACTCTAATTCTACACCTCTAACTAAAAATCATCCACAAATTCAAAAAGATTTAATTTAATTTCACCAAAATTTCTTCAATTTCAGCTCCTCCTACTAAAAATCTTATGAAAATCCAAAAGAATCGAAGTGAATTTCAACAATATTTTCTCAAATTCTGCACCTTTAACTAAAAATCATAAAAAAATTCAAAAAGATTTAATTTAATTTCACCAAAATTTTTCAATTTCAGCTCCTCCTACTAAAAATCTTAAGAAAATTCAAAAGAATCGAAGTGTATTTCAACTATATTTTCTCAACTTCTGCACCTGCAACTAAAAATCATAAAAAAATGCAAAAAGATTTAAATTAATATCACCAAAATTTTTCAATTTCAGCTCCTCCTACTAAAAATCTTAAGAAAATCCAAAGGAATCGAAGTGAATTTCAACTATATTTTCTCAAATTCTGCACCTGTGACTAAAAATCATAAAAAAATTCAAAACGATTTAATTTAATTACACCATAATTTCATCAATTTCAGCTCCTCCTACTAAAAATCTTAAGAAAATCCAAAAGAATGGGAGTGAATTTCAACTAAATTTACTCAAATTCTGCACCTGTAACTAAAAATCATAAAAATATACAAAGATATTTAATTTAATTTCACGAATATTTATTCAATTTCAGCTCCTCCTACTAAAAATCTTAAGAAAATCCAAAGGAATCGAAGTGAATATCAACTAAATTTACTCAAATTTTGCATCTGTAACTAAAAATAAAAAAAAAATTCAAAAAGATTTAATTGAAATTCACCAAAATTTTTTCAATTTCAGCTCCTCCTACTAAAAATCTTCTGAAAATCCAAAGGAATCGAAGTGAATATCAACTAAATTTACTCTAATTCTACACCTGTATCTAAAAATCATCCACAAATTCAAAAAGATTTAATTTAATTTCACCAAAATTTCTTCAATTTCTGCTCCTCCTACTAAAAATCTTAAGAAAATCCAAAGGAATCGAAGTGAATTGCAACTATATTTTCTCAAATACTGCACCTTTCACTAAAAATCATAAAAAAAATTCAAAAAGATTTAATTTAATTTTACCAAAATTTCATCAATTTCAGCTCCTCCTACTAAAAACCTTAAGAAAATCCAAAAGAATGGGAGTGAATTTCAACTAAATTTACTCAAATTCTGCACCTGTAACTAAAAATCATAAAAATATACAAAGATATTTAATTTAATTTCACGAAAATTTATTCAATTTCAGCTCCTCCTACTAAAAATCTTAAGAAAATCCAAAGGAATCGAAGTGAATATCAACTAAATTTACTCAAATTCTGCATCTGTAACTAAAAATAAAAAAAAATTCAAAAAGATTTAATTTAAATTCACCAAAATTTTTTCAATTTCAGCTCCTACTGCTAAAAATCTTAAGAAAATTCAAAAGAATCGAAGTGTATTTCAACTATATTTTCTCAACTTCTGCACCTGTAACTAACAATCATAAAAAAATACAAAAAGATTTAATTTAATTTTACCAAAATTTCATAAATTTCAGCTCCTCCTACTAAAAATCTTAAGAAAATTCAAAAGAATCGAAGTGTATTTCAACTATATTTTCTCAAATACTGCACCTTTCACTAAAAATCATAAAAAAATTCAAAAAGATTTAATTTAATTTTACCAAAATTTCATCAATTTCAGCTCCTCCTACTAAAAATCTTAAGAAAATTCAAAAGAATCGAAGTGTATTTCAACTATATTTTCTCAAATACTGCACCTTTCACTAAAATCATAAAAAAATTCAAAAAGATTTAATTTAACTTTACCAAAATTTCATCAATTTCAGCTCCTCCTACTAAAAATCTTAAGAAAATCCAAAGGAATCGAAGTGAATATCGACTAAATTTACTCAAATTCTGCATCTGTAACTAAAAATAAAAAAAAAAATTCAAAAAGATTTAATTTAATTTCACCAAAATTTTTTCAATTTCAGCTCCTCCTACTAAAAATCTTAAGAAAATTCAAAAGAATCGAAGTGTATTTCAACTATATTTTTTCAATTTCTGCACCTTTCACTAAAAATCATAAAAAAATACAAAAAGATTTAATTTAATTTTACCAAAATTTCATCAATTTCAGCTCCTCCTACTAAAAATCTTATGAAAATCCAAAGGAATCGAAGTGAATATCGACTACATTTACTCAAATTCTGCATCTGTAACTAAAAATAAAAAAAAAATTCAAAAAGATTTAATTTAATTTCACCAAATTTTTTTCAATTTCAGTTCCTCCTACTAAAAATCTTAAGAAAATTCAAAAGAATCGAAGTGTATTTCAACTATATTTTTTCAATTTCTGCACCTGTAACTAAAAATCATAAAAAAATACAAAAAGATTTAATTTAATTTTACCAAAATTTCTTCAATTTCAGCTCCTCCTACTAAAAATCTTATGAAATTCCAAAGGAATCGAAGTGAATATCAACTAAATTTACTCAAATTCTGCATCTGTAAATAAAAATAAAAAAAAATTCAAAAGATTTAATTTAATTTCACCAAAATTTTTTAAATTTCAGCTCCTCCTACTAAAAATCTTAAGAAAATGCAAAAGAATCGAAGTGTATTGTCACGTCCCGGGTGGAGGTCTTTGGAGACAATGACATGGGGAATAAAATCAGGCGCGAATCTATAATCCAACACTCTGAGGGTTTTGAAGGGAGAGTCAGGCACGAATCTAAAATCCAGCACACTGAGGATTTTGAGGAAATATCAGGCGCGAATCTATTATCCAGCACACTGAGGATTTTAAGGGAATGTCAGGCGCGAATCTGTAATCCAGCCCACTGAGGATTTCGAGGGAATATCAGGCGCGAATCTGTAATCCAGCACACTGAGGATTTTAAGGGAATGTCAGGCGCGAATCTGTAATCCAGCACACTGAGGATTTCGAGGGAATGTCAGGCGCGAATCTGTAATCCAGCACACTGAGGATTTCGAGGGAATGTCAGGCGCGAATCTGTAATCCAGCACACTGAGGATTTCGAGGGAATATCAGGCGCGAATCTGTAATCCAGCACACTGAGGATTTTAAGGGAATGTCAGGCGCGAATCTATAATCCTGCACACTGATCGTTTTGAAGGGAGAGTCAGGCGCGAATCTATAATCCTGCACACTGATCGTTTTGAGGGAATATCAGGCGCGAATCTATAATCCTGCACACTGATCGACCAGGGAAGGTTTAATAACTTATACCTTTTGTGGAGACACCCGTTAGAGCACTTATTGTGGTTTGGCTTTGGTAATCGGATTTACCGCTGCATCGAGGTAAAAGACACTCGTAATGATTCCGCAAAATCAGCTATTCATACGGTTATACGAAACCTATACGAAAGTAAGTTAGTAAACACTGCAATGCTTTCCGCGGTCGTTGCCCGTAATCAGCTGTTCCGGCAGCCTGGTTGGATTTCGGGATCTTCGTAGCAGAAGGATTAACACAATGACTCGAAACGTTAGTTAAGCAAAGCGGTTTATTAGTTTAGGCGAAAATATAGGCACTGTTAGTGAAAGTGCTTTGTTAAACATAGAATGCGTTTAAACATTAATAATTGGCACAGAACATTTATATAAATGGCAATATATATATAGAGTGATTATGAGCGTGACATACAGTATATGTTTTACGATGGAATAATATAAGCAGTAAACGTTGCTAAGAACATGGAATATGGTTGCAATGAGCGTTAATAACACAATATAATATGAAAAGCACTTAAGCGTAACGTGACAAAATAATATGAATAGCAATAAAAATAGCAAGACAAAATAATATGAATAGTAATAAGAATAGTAATGCAATATAATAGGAGAACGCAATAAGCGTAGAAATACAAAATACTATGAATAGCAATTAGAATAGCAATACAAAATAATATGTATGGAGATGATATGCAATAGTTTAAATGGTAATATAAATTCTTACGGTAGTTGCCGTAGAATACTGATTTTATATTTTAAGTGAAGACTTTAGATTTCTGTAGAATAAGCTTCATAGATTTCTGCAGAACGAGGACGAGCTCTCGCGGTTCCTCGTATTTATACTAATTACAATCTTTTCGGCTTGAAGGGGGGTGCGCAGTACGCACTTTGACATAGTTACGCATATGCGTCGCAGTAACATTTCCGGGGTTTTTGTAAGGACCAAAGGTTGGTCTATATTTGGACTCGCATTTTCGGCACGTACGCCAAATAATCCTCGCGATTATCCTTCTGGGGTTCTTATACATGTGATTTGGAAATGCTCAACTCCTCGAATGGGTTTTGGGTGTTTTTATAGGAAAGGGGTGATAATGGATTTGACTTCTTTGGTCATTTAGTGGGCTTGCGACGTGGTCTCGATTTAAGAGATAGAAGGGGCGGGGGACTTGTTTAGATTCGATAGGAGGGAAGAGTTTGTGCCGCGTTGGGCGAATATGTGAGGGAGATTCACTGATTGACCGTCTTGAGATGGGGACCGCTAAGGTACATCGCCAAGGCGGTCGAGGGCATGGAGAAGGGGTAAGAATTGAGGTTTGAGGAGTTTTAAGTGGAGTTGTATAGTGGTTTATGAAGAAATGATATTTTATCTGCGCGCGAAATTTTGTGGGACGTCACAGTATTTCAACTAAATTTTCTCAACTTCTGCACCTGTAACTAAAAATCATAAAAAAATTCAAAAAGATTTAATTTAATTTTACCAAAATTTCATCAATTTCACCTCCTCCTACTAAAAATCTTATGAAAATCCAAAGGAATCGAAGTGAATATCGACTAAATTTACTCAAATTCTGCATCTGTAACTAAAAATAAAAAAAAAATTCAAAAAGATTTAATTTAATTTCACCAAATTTTTTTCAATTTCAGCTCCTCCTACTAAAAATCTTCAGAAAATTCAAAAGAATCGAAGTGTATTTCAACTATATTTTTTCAATTTCTGCACCTGTAACTAAAAATCATAAAAAAATACAAAAAGATTTAATTTAATTTTACCAAAATTTCTTCAATTTCAGCTCCTTCTACTAAAAATCTTATGAAAATCCAAAGGAATCGAAGTGAATGTCAACTAAATTTACTCAAATTCTGCATCTGTAACTAAAAATAAAAAAAAAATTCAAAAAGATTTAATTTAATTTCACCAAATTTTTTTCAATTTCAGCTTTTCCTACTAAAAATCTTATGAAAATCCAATAGAATCTAAGTGAATATCAACTAAATTTGCTCAAATTCTGCATCTGTAACTAAAAATCATAAAAAAATTCAAAAAGATTTAATTTAATTTCACCAAAATTTCTTCAATTTCAGCTCCTTCTACAAGAAATCTTATGAAAATCCAAAGGAATCGAAGTGAATATCAACTAAATTTACTCAAATTCTACACCTGTAACTAAAAATCATCCACAAATTCAAAAAGATTTAATTTAATTTCACCAAAATTTCTTCAATTTCAGCTCCTCCTACTAAAAATCTTATGAAAATCCAAAGGAATCGAAGTGAATATCAACTAAATTTACTCAAATTCTGCATCTGTAACTAAAAATAAAAAAAAATTCAAAAAGATTTAATTTAATTTCACCAAAATTTTTTAAATTTCAGCTCCTCCTACTAAAAATCTTAAGAAAATGCAAAAGAATCGAAGTGTATTGTCACGTCCCGGGTGGAGGTCTTTGGGGACAATGACATGGGGAATAAAATCAGGCGCGAATCTATAATCCAACACTCTGAGGGTTTTGAAGGGAGAGTCAGGCACGAATCTAAAATCCAGCACACTGAGGATTTTGAGGAAATATCAGGCGCGAATCTATTATCCAGCACACTGAGGATTTTAAGGGAATGTCAGGCGCGAATCTGTAATCCAGCACACTGAGGATTTTGAGGGAATGTCAGGCGCGAATCTGTAATTCAGCACACTGAGGATTTTAAGGGAATGTCAGGCGCGAATCTGTAATCCAGCACACTGAGGATTTCGAGGGAATATCAGGCGCGAATCTGTAATCCAGCACACTGAGGATTTTAAGGGAATGTCAGGCGCGAATCTATAATCCAGCACACTGAGGATTTTAAGGGAATGTCAGGCGCGAATCTGTAATCCAGCCCACTGAGGATTTCGAGGGAATGTCAGGCGCGAATCTGTAATCCAGCACACTGAGGATTTCGAGGGAATGTCAGGCGCGAATCTGTAATCCAGCACACTGAGGATTTTGAGGGAATGTCAGGCGCGAATCTGTAATCCAGCACACTGAGGATTTCGAGGGAATGTCAGGCGCGAATCTGTAATCCAGCACACTGAGGATTTCGAGGGAATATCAGGCGCGAATCTGTAATCCAGCACACTGAGGATTTTAAGGGAATGTCAGGCGCGAATCTATAATCCTGCACACTGATCGTTTTGAAGGGAGAGTCAGGCGCGAATCTATAATCCTGCACACTGATCGTTTTGAGGGAATATCAGGCGCGAATCTATAATCCTGCACACTGATCGACCAGGGAAGGTTTAATAACTTATACCTTTTGTGGAGACACCCGTTAGAGCACTTATTGTGGTTTGGCTTTGGTAATCGGATTTACCGCTGCATCGAGGTAAAAGACACTCGTAATGATTCCGCAAAATCAGCTATTCATACGGTTATACGAAACCTATACGAAAGTAAGTTAGTAAACACTGCAATGCTTTCCGCGGTCGTTGCCCGTAATCAGCTGTTCCGGCAGCCTGGTTGGATTTCGGGATCTTCGTAGCAGAAGGATTAACACAATGACTCGAAACGTTAGTTAAGCAAAGCGGTTTATTAGTTTAGGCGAAAATATAGGCACTGTTAGTGAAAGTGCTTTGTTAAACATAGAATGCGTTTAAACATTAATAATTGGCACAGAACATTTATATAAATGGCAATATATATATAGAGTGATTATGAGCGTGACATACAGTATATGTTTTACGATGGAATAATATAAGCAGTAAACGTTGCTAAGAACATGGAATATGGTTGCAATGAGCGTTAATAACACAATATAATATGAAAAGCACTTAAGCGTAACGTGACAAAATAATATGAATAGCAATAAAAATAGCAAGACAAAATAATATGAATAGTAATAAGAATAGTAATGCAATATAATAGGAGAACGCAATAAGCGTAGAAATACAAAATACTATGAATAGCAATTAGAATAGCAATACAAAATAATATGTATGGAGATGATATGCAATAGTTTAAATGGTAATATAAATTCTTACGGTAGTTGCCGTAGAATACTGATTTTATATTTTAAGTGAAGACTTTAGATTTCTGTAGAATAAGCTTCATAGATTTCTGCAGAACGAGGACGAGCTCTCGCGGTTCCTCGTATTTATACTAATTACAATCTTTTCGGCTTGAAGGGGGGTGCGCAGTACGCACTTTGACATAGTTACGCATATGCGTCGCAGTAACATTTCCGGGGTTTTTGTAAGGACCAAAGGTTGGTCTATATTTGGACTCGCATTTTCGGCACGTACGCCAAATAATCCTCGCGATTATCCTTCTGGGGTTCTTATACATGTGATTTGGAAATGCTCAACTCCTCGAATGGGTTTTGGGTGTTTTTATAGGAAAGGGGTGATAATGGATTTGACTTCTTTGGTCATTTAGTGGGCTTGCGACGTGGTCTCGATTTAAGAGATAGAAGGGGCGGGGGACTTGTTTAGATTCGATAGGAGGGAAGAGTTTGTGCCGCGTTGGGCGAATATGTGAGGGAGATTCACTGATTGACCGTCTTGAGATGGGGACCGCTAAGGTACATCGCCAAGGCGGTCGAGGGCATGGAGAAGGGGTAAGAATTGAGGTTTGAGGAGTTTTAAGTGGAGTTGTATAGTGGTTTATGAAGAAATGATATTTTATCTGCGCGCGAAATTTTGTGGGACGTCACAGTATTTCAACTAAATTTTCTCAACTTCTGCACCTGTAACTAAAAATCATAAAAAAATTCAAAAAGATTTAATTTAATTTTACCAAAATTTCATCAATTTCACCTCCTCCTACTAAAAATCTTATGAAAATCCAAAGGAATCGAAGTGAATATCGACTAAATTTACTCAAATTCTGCATCTGTAACTAAAAATAAAAAAAAAATTCAAAAAGATTTAATTTAATTTCACCAAATTTTTTTCAATTTCAGCTCCTCCTACTAAAAATCTTCAGAAAATTCAAAAGAATCGAAGTGTATTTCAACTATATTTTTTCAATTTCTGCACCTGTAACTAAAAATCATAAAAAAATACAAAAAGATTTAATTTAATTTTACCAAAATTTCTTCAATTTCAGCTCCTTCTACTAAAAATCTTATGAAAATCCAAAGGAATCGAAGTGAATGTCAACTAAATTTACTCAAATTCTGCATCTGTAACTAAAAATAAAAAAAAAATTCAAAAAGATTTAATTTAATTTCACCAAATTTTTTTCAATTTCAGCTTTTCCTACTAAAAATCTTATGAAAATCCAATAGAATCTAAGTGAATATCAACTAAATTTGCTCAAATTCTGCATCTGTAACTAAAAATCATAAAAAAATTCAAAAAGATTTAATTTAATTTCACCAAAATTTCTTCAATTTCAGCTCCTTCTACAAGAAATCTTATGAAAATCCAAAGGAATCGAAGTGAATATCAACTAAATTTACTCAAATTCTACACCTGTAACTAAAAATCATCCACAAATTCAAAAAGATTTAATTTAATTTCACCAAAATTTCTTCAATTTCAGCTCCTCCTACTAAAAATCTTATGAAAATCCAAAGGAATCGAAGTGAATATCAACTAAATTTACTCAAATTCTGCATCTGTAACTAAAAATAAAAAAAAATTCAAAAAGATTTAATTTAATTTCACCAAAATTTTTTAAATTTCAGCTCCTCCTACTAAAAATCTTAAGAAAATGCAAAAGAATCGAAGTGTATTGTCACGTCCCGGGTGGAGGTCTTTGGGGACAATGACATGGGGAATAAAATCAGGCGCGAATCTATAATCCAACACTCTGAGGGTTTTGAAGGGAGAGTCAGGCACGAATCTAAAATCCAGCACACTGAGGATTTTGAGGAAATATCAGGCGCGAATCTATTATCCAGCACACTGAGGATTTTTAGGGAATGTCAGGCGCGAATCTGTAATCCAGCACACTGAGGATTTTGAGGGAATGTCAGGCGCGAATCTGTAATCCAGCACACTGAGGATTTTAAGGGAATGTCAGGCGCGAATCTGTAATCCAGCACACTGAGGATTTCGAGGGAATATCAGGCGCGAATCTGTAATCCAGCACACTGAGGATTTTAAGGGAATGTCAGGCGCGAATCTATAATCCAGCACACTGAGGATTTTAAGGGAATGTCAGGCGCGAATCTGTAATCCAGCCCACTGAGGATTTCGAGGGAATGTCAGGCGCGAATCTGTAATCCAGCACACTGAGGATTTCGAGGGAATGTCAGGCGCGAATCTGTAATCCAGCACACTGAGGATTTCGAGGGAATGTCAGGCGCGAATCTGTAATCCAGCACACTGAGGATTTCGAGGGAATATCAGGCGCGAATCTGTAATCCAGCACACTGAGGATTTTAAGGGAATGTCAGGCGCGAATCTATAATCCTGCACACTGATCGTTTTGAAGGGAGAGTCAGGCGCGAATCTATAATCCTGCACACTGATCGTTTTGAGGGAATATCAGGCGCGAATCTATAATCCTGCACACTGATCGACCAGGGAAGGTTTAATAACTTATACCTTTTGTGGAGACACCCGTTAGAGCACTTATTGTGGTTTGGCTTTGGTAATCGGATTTACCGCTGCATCGAGGTAAAAGACACTCGTAATGATTCCGCAAAATCAGCTATTCATACGGTTATACGAAACCTATACGAAAGTAAGTTAGTAAACACTGCAATGCTTTCCGCGGTCGTTGCCCGTAATCAGCTGTTCCGGCAGCCTGGTTGGATTTCGGGATCTTCGTAGCAGAAGGATTAACACAATGACTCGAAACGTTATTTAAGCAAAGCGGTTTATTAGTTTAGGCGAAAATATAGGCACTGTTAGTGAAAGTGCTTTGTTAAACATAGAATGCGTTTAAACATTAATAATTGGCACAGAACATTTATATAAATGGCAATATGTATATAGAGTGATTATGAGCGTGACATACAGTATATGTTTTACGATGGAATAATATAAGCAGTAAACGTTGCTAAGAACATGGAATATGGTCGCAGTGAGCGTTAATAACACAATATAATATGAAAAGCACTTAAGCGTAATGTGACAAAATAATATGAATAGCAATAAAAATAGCAAGACAAAATATTATGAATAGTAATAAGAATTGTAATGCAATATAATAGGAGAACGCAATAAGCGTAGAAATACAAAATACTATGAATAGCAATTAGAATAGCAATACAAAATAATATGTATGGAGATGATATGCAATAGTTTAAATGGTAATATAAATTCTTACGGTAGTTGCCGTAGAACACTGATTTTATATTTTAAGTGAAGACTTTAGATTTCTGTAGAATAAGCTTCATAGATTTCTGCAGAACGAGGACGAGCTCTCGCGGTTCCTCGTATTTATACTAATTACAATCTTTTCGGCTTGAAGGGGGGTGCGCAGTACGCACCTTGACATAGTTACGCATATGCGTCGCAGTAACATTTCCGGGGTTTTGTGTAAGGACCAAAGGTTGGTCTACATTTGGACTCGCATTTTCGGCACGTACGCCAAATAATCCTCGCGATTATCCTTCTGGGGTTCTTATACATGTGATTTGGAAATGCTCAACTCCTCGAATGGGTTTTGGGTGTTTTTATAGGAAAGGGGTGATAATGGATTTGACTTCTTTGGTCATTTAGTGGGCTTGAGACGTGGTCTCGATTTAAGAGATAGAAGGGGCGGGGGACTTGTTTAGATTCGATAGGAGGGAAGAGTTTGTGCCGCGTTGGGCGAATATGTGAGGGAGATTCACTGATTGACCGTCTTGAGATGGGGACCGCTAAGCTACATCGCCAAGGCGGTCGAGGGCATGGAGAAGGGGTAAGAATTGAGGTTTCAGGAGTTTTAAGTGGAGTTGTATAGTGGTTTATGAAGAAATGTTATTTAATCTGCGCGCGAAATTTTGTGGGACGTCACAGTATTTCAACTAAATTTTCTCAACTTCTGCACCTGTAACTAAAAATCATAAAAAAATGCAATAAGATTTAATTTAATTTCACCAAAATTTCTTCAATTTCAGCTCCTCCTACTAAAAATCTTAAGAAAATCCAAAAGAATCGAAGTGTATTTCAACTATATTTTCTCAAATACTGCACCTTTCAATAAAAATCATAAAAAAATTCAAAAAGATTTAATTTAATTTTACCAAAATTTCAGCAATTTCAGCTCCTCCTACTAAAAATCTTCAGAAAATTCAAAAGAATCGAAGTGTATTTCAACTATATTTTTTCAATTTCTGCACCTGTAACTAAAAATCATAAAAAAATACAAAAAGATTTAATTTAATTTTACCAAAATTTCTTCAATTTCAGCTCCTTCTACTAAAAATATTATGAAAATCCAAAGGAATCGAAGTGAATGTCAACTAAATTTACTCAAATTCTGCATCTGTAACTAAAAATAAAAAAAAATTCAAAAAGATTTAATTTAATTTCACCAAAATTTTTTAAATTTCAGCTCCTCCTACTAAAAATCTTAAGAAAATGCAAAAGAATCGAAGTGTATTGTCACGTCCCGGGTGGAGGTCTTTGGGGACAATGACATGGGGAATAAAATCAGGCGCGAATCTATAATCCAACACTCTGAGGGTTTTGTAGGGAGAGTCAGGCACGAATCTAAAATCCAGCACACTGAGGATTTTGAGGAAATGTCAGGCGCAAATCTGTAATCCAGCACACTGAGGATTTTAAGGGAATGTCAGGCGCGAATCTGTAATCCAGCACACTGAGGATTTTAAGGGAATGTCAGGCGCGAATCTGTAATCCAGCCCACTGAGGATTTCGAGGGAATTTCAGGCGCGAATCTGTAATCCAGCACACTGAGGATTTTAAGGGAATGTCAGGCGCGAATCTGTAATCCAGCACACTGAGGACTTCGAGGGAATGTCAGGCGCGAATCTGTAAACCAGCACACTGAGGATTTCGAGGGAATGTCAGGCGCGAATCTGTAATCCAGCACACTGAGGATTTCGAGGGAATATCAGGCGCGAATCTGTAATCCAGCACACTGAGGATTTTAAGGGAATGTCAGGCGCGAATCTATAATCCTGCACACTGATCGTTTTGAAGGGAGAGTCAGGCGCGAATCTATAATCCTGCACACTGATCGTTTTGAGGGAATGTCAGGCGCGAATCTATAATCCTGCACACTGATCGACCAGGGAAGGTTTAATAACTTATATCTTTTGTGGAGACACCCGTTAGAGCACTTATTGTGGTTTGGCTTTGGTAATCGGATTTACCGCTGCATCGAGGTAAAAGACACTCGTAATGATTCCGCAAAATCAGCTATTCATACGGTTATACGAAACCTATACGAAAGTAAGTTAGTAAACATTGCAATGCTTTCCGCGGTCGTTGCCCGTAATCAGCTGTTCCGGCAGCCTGGTTGGATTTCGGGATCTTCGTAGCAGAAGGATTAACACAATGACTCGAAACGTTAGTTAAGCAAAGCGGTTTATTAGTTTAGGCGAAAATATAGGCACTGTTAGTGAAAGTGCTTTGTTAAACATAGAATGCGTTTAAACATTAATAATTGGCACAGAACATTTATATAAATGGCAATATATATATAGAGTGATTATGAGCGTGACATACAGTATATGTTTTACGATGGAATAATATAAGCAGTAAACGTTGCTAAGAACATGGAATATGGTCGCAATGAGCGTTAATAACACAATATAATATGAAAAGCACTTAAGCGTAACGAGACAAAATAATATGAATAGCAATAAAAATAGCAAGACAAAATAATATGAATAGTAATAAGAATAGTAATGCAATATAATAGGAGAACGCAATAAGCGTAGAAATACAAAATACTATGAATAGCAATTAGAATAGCAATACAAAATAATATGTATGGAGATGATATGCAATAGTTTAAATGGTAATATAAATTCTTACGGTAGTTGCCGTAGAACACTGATTTTATATTTTAAGTGAAGACTTTAGATTTCTGTAGAATAAGCTTCATAGATTTCTGCAGAACGAGGACGAGCTCTCGCGGTTCCTCGTATTTATACTAATTACAATCTTTTCGGCTTGAAGGGGGGTGCGCAGTACGCACTTTGACATAGTTACGCATATGCGTCGCAGTAACATTTCCGGGGTTTTTGTAAGGACCAAAGGTTGGTCTATATTTGGACTCGCATTTTCGGCACGTACGCCAAATAATCCTCGCGATTATCCTTCTGGGGTTCTTATACATGTGATTTGGAAATGCTCAACTCCTCGAATGGGTTTTGGGTGTTTTTATAGGAAAGGGGTGATAATGGATTTGACTTCTTTGGTCATTTAGTGGGCTTGAGACGTGGTCTCGATTTAAGAGATAGAAGGGGCGAGGGACTTGTTTAGATTCGATAGGAGGGAAGAGTTTGTGCCGCGTTGGGCGAATATGTGAGGGAGATTCACTGATTGACCGTCTTGAGATGGGGACCGCTAAGGTACATCGCCAAGGCGGTCGAGGGCATGGAGAAGGGGTAAGAATTGAGGTTTGAGGAGTTTTAAGTGGAGTTGTATAGTGGTTTATGAAGAAATGATATTTTATCTGCGCGCGAAATTTTGTGGGACGTCACAGTATTTCAACTAAATTTTCTCAACTTCTGCACCTGTAACTAAAAATCATAAAAAAATTCAAAAAGATTTAATTTAATTTTACCAAAATTTCATCAATTTCAGCTCCTCCTACTAAAAATCTTATGAAAATCCAAAGGAATCGAAGTGAATATCGACTAAATTTACTCAAATTCTGCATCTGTAACTAAAAATAAAAAAAAAATTCAAAAAGATTTAATTTAATTTCACCAAATTTTTTTCAATTTCAGCTTTTCCTACTAAAAATCTTATGAAAATCCAATAGAATCTAAGTGAATATCAACTAAATTTGCTCAAATTCTGCATCAGTAACTAAAAATCATAAAAAAATTCAAAAAGATTTAATTTAATTTCACCAAAATTTCTTCAATTTCAGCTCCTTCTACAAGAAATCTTATGAAAATCCAAAGGAATCGAAGTGAATATCAACTAAATTTACTCAAATTCTACACCGGTAACTAAAAATCATCCACAAATTCAAAAAGATTTAATTTAATTTCACCAAAATTTCTTCAATTTCAGATCCTCCTACTAAAAATCTTAAGAAAATTCAAAAGAATCGAAGTGTATTTCAACTATATTTTCTCAAATACTGCACCTTTCACTAAAAATCATAAAAAAATTCAAAAAGATTTAATTTAATTTTACCAAAATTTCATAAATTTCAGCTCGTCCTACTAAAAATCTTAAGAAAATCCAAAGGAATCGAAGTGAATTTCAACTATATTTTCTCAAATACTGCACCTTTCACTAAAAATCATAAAAAAATTCAAAAAGATTTAATTTAATTTTACCAAAATTTCATAAATTTCAGCTCGTCCTACTAAAAATCTTATGAAAATCCAAAGGAATCGAAGTGAATATCGACTAAATTTACTCAAATTCTGCATCTGTAACTAAAAATAAAAAAAAAAATTCAAAAAGATTTAATTTAATTTCACCAAAATTTTTTCAATTTCAGCTCCTCCTACTAAAAATCTTAAGAAAATTCAAAAGAATCGAAGTGTATTTCAACTATATTTTCTCAACTTCTGCACCTGTAAATAAAAATCATAATAAAATGCAAAGAGATTTAAATTAATATCACCAAAATTTTTTCAATTTCAGCACCTCCTACTAAAAATCTTAATAAAATTCAAAAGAATCGATGTGAATTCTAACAATATTTTCTCAAATTCTGCACCTTTAACTAAAAATCATTAAAAAATTGCAAAGAAATTTAATTTAATTTCACCGAAATTTCATCAATTTCAGCTCGTTCTACTAAAAATCTTATGAAAATCCAATAGAATCTAAGTGAATATCAACTAAATTTACTCAAATTCTGTATCTGTAACTAAAAATCATAAAAAAATACAAAAAGATTTAATTTAATCTCACCAAAATTCCTCAATTTCAGCTCCTTCTACTAAAAATCTTATGAAAATCCAAAGGAATCGAAGTGAATATCAACTAAATTTACTCTAATTCTACACCTCTAACTAAAAATCATCCACAAATTCAAAAAGATTTAATTTAATTTCACCAAAATTTCTTCAATTTCAGCTCCTCCTACTAAAAATCTTATGAAAATCCAAAAGAATCGAAGTGAATTTCAACAATATTTTCTCAAATTCTGCACCTTTAACTAAAAATCATAAAAAAATTCAAAAAGATTTAATTTAATTTCACCAAAATTTTTCAATTTCAGCTCCTCCTACTAAAAATCTTAAGAAAATTCAAAAGAATCGAAGTGTATTTCAACTATATTTTCTCAACTTCTGCACCTGCAACTAAAAATCATAAAAAAATGCAAAAAGATTTAAATTAATATCACCAAAATTTTTCAATTTCAGCTCCTCCTACTAAAAATCTTAAGAAAATCCAAAGGAATCGAAGTGAATTTCAACTATATTTTCTCAAATTCTGCACCTGTGACTAAAAATCATAAAAAAATTCAAAAAGATTTAATTTAATTACACCATAATTTCATCAATTTCAGCTCCTCCTACTAAAAATCTTAAGAAAATCCAAAAGAATGGGAGTGAATTTCAACTAAATTTACTCAAATTCTGCACCTGTAACTAAAAATAATAAAAATATACAAAGATATTTAATTTAATTTCACGAATATTTATTCAATTTCAGCTCCTCCTACTAAAAATCTTAAGAAAATCCAAAGGAATCGAAGTGAATATCAACTAAATTTACTCAAATTTTGCATCTGTAACTAAAAATAAAAAAAAAATTCAAAAAGATTTAATTGAAATTCACCAAAATTTTTTCAATTTCAGCTCCTCCTACTAAAAATCTTCTGAAAATCCAAAGGAATCGAAGTGAATATCAACTAAATTTACTCTAATTCTACACCTGTATCTAAAAATCATCCACAAATTCAAAAAGATTTAATTTAATTTCACCAAAATTTCTTCAATTTCTGCTCCTCCTACTAAAAATCTTAAGAAAATCCAAAGGAATCGAAGTGAATTGCAACTATATTTTCTCAAATACTGCACCTTTCACTAAAAATCATAAAAAAAATTCAAAAAGATTTAATTTAATTTTACCAAAATTTCATCAATTTCAGCTCCTCCTACTAAAAATCTTAAGAAAATCCAAAAGAATGGGAGTGAATTTCAACTAAATTTACTCAAATTCTGCACCTGTAACTAAAAATCATAAAAATATACAAAGATATTTAATTTAATTTCACGAAAATTTATTCAATTTCAGCTCCTCCTACTAAAAATCTTAAGAAAATCCAAAGGAATCGAAGTGAATATCAACTAAATGTACTCAAATTCTGCATCTGTAACTAAAAATAAAAAAAAATTCAAAAAGATTTAATTTAAATTCACCAAAATTTTTTCAATTTCAGCTCCTACTGCTAAAAATCTTAAGAAAATTCAAAAGAATCGAAGTGTATTTCAACTATATTTTCTCAACTTCTGCACCTGTAACTAACAATCATAAAAAAATACAAAAAGATTTAATTTAATTTTACCAAAATTTCATAAATTTCAGCTCCTCCTACTAAAAATCTTAAGAAAATTCAAAAGAATCGAAGTGTATTTCAACTATATTTTCTCAAATACTGCACCTTTCACTAAAAATCATAAAAAAATTCAAAAAGATTTAATTTAATTTTACCAAAATTTCATCAATTTCAGCTCCTCCTACTAAAAATCTTAAGAAAATCCAAAGGAATCGTATTGAATTTCAACTATATTTTCTCAAATACTGCACCTTTCACTAAAAATCATAAAAAAATTCAAAAAGATTTAATTTAATTTTACCAAAATTTCATCAATTTCAGCTCCTCCTACTAAAAATCTTAAGAAAATTCAAAAGAATCGAAGTGTATTTCAACTATATTTTCTCAAATACTGCACCTTTCACTAAAATCATAAAAAAATTCAAAAAGATTTAATTTAATTTTACCAAAATTTCATCAATTTCAGCTCCTCCTACTAAAAATCTTAAGAAAATCCAAAGGAATCGAAGTGAATATCGACTAAATTTACTCAAATTCTGCATCTGTAACTAAAAATAAAAAAAAAAAATTCAAAAAGATTTAATTTAATTTCACCAAATTTTTTTCAATTTCAGCTCCTCCTACTAAAAATCTTAAGAAAATTCAAAAGAATCGAAGTGTATTTCAACTATATTTTTTCAATTTCTGCACCTGTAACTAAAAATCATAAAAAAATACAAAAAGATTTAATTTAATTTTACCAAAATTTCTTCAATTTCAGCTCCTTCTACTAAAAATCTTATGAAAATCCAAAGGAATCGAAGTGAATATCAACTAAATTTACTCTAATTCTACACCTGTAACTAAAAATCATCCACAAATTCAAAAAGATTTAATTTAATTTCACCAAAATTTCATAAATTTCAGCTCGTCCTACTAAAAATCTTAAGAAAATCCAAAGGAATCGAAGTGAATTTCAACTATATTTTCTCAAATACTGCACCTTTCACTAAAAATCATAAAAAAATTCAAAAAGATTTAATTTAATTTTACCAAAATTTCATAAATTTCAGCTCGTCCTACTAAAAATCTTATGAAAATCCAAAGGAATCGAAGTGAATATCGACTAAATTTACTCAAATTCTGCATCTGTAACTAAAAATAAAAAAAAAAATTCAAAAAGATTTAATTTAATTTCACCAAAATTTTTTCAATTTCAGCTCCTCCTACTAAAAATCTTAAGAAAATTCAAAAGAATCGAAGTGTATTTCAACTATATTTTCTCAACTTCTGCACCTGTAAATAAAAATCATAATAAAATGCAAAGAGATTTAAATTAATATCACCAAAATTTTTTCAATTTCAGCACCTCCTACTAAAAATCTTAATAAAATTCAAAAGAATCGATGTGAATTCTAACAATATTTTCTCAAATTCTGCACCTTTAACTAAAAATCATTAAAAAATGCAAAGAAATTTAATTTAATTTCACCGAAATTTCATCAATTTCAGCTCGTTCTACTAAAAATCTTATGAAAATCCAATAGAATCTAAGTGAATATCAACTAAATTTACTCAAATTCTGTATCTGTAACTAAAAATCATAAAAAAATACAAAAAGATTTAATTTAATCTCACCAAAATTCCTCAATTTCAGCTCCTTCTACTAAAAATCTTATGAAAATCCAAAGGAATCGAAGTGAATATCAACTAAATTTACTCTAATTCTACACCTCTAACTAAAAATCATCCACAAATTCAAAAAGATTTAATTTAATTTCACCAAAATTTCTTCAATTTCAGCTCCTCCTACTAAAAATCTTATGAAAATCCAAAAGAATCGAAGTGAATTTCAACAATATTTTCTCAAATTCTGCACCTTTAACTAAAAATCATAAAAAAATTCAAAAAGATTTAATTTAATTTCACCAAAATTTTTCAATTTCAGCTCCTCCTACTAAAAATCTTAAGAAAATTCAAAAGAATCGAAGTGTATTTCAACTATATTTTCTCAACTTCTGCACCTGCAACTAAAAATCATAAAAAAATGCAAAAAGATTTAAATTAATATCACCAAAATTTTTCAATTTCAGCTCCTCCTACTAAAAATCTTAAGAAAATCCAAAGGAATCGAAGTGAATTTCAACTATATTTTCTCAAATTCTGCACCTGTGACTAAAAATCATAAAAAAATTCAAAACGATTTAATTTAATTACACCATAATTTCATCAATTTCAGCTCCTCCTACTAAAAATCTTAAGAAAATCCAAAAGAATGGGAGTGAATTTCAACTAAATTTACTCAAATTCTGCACCTGTAACTAAAAATCATAAAAATATACAAAGATATTTAATTTAATTTCACGAATATTTATTCAATTTCAGCTCCTCCTACTAAAAATCTTAAGAAAATCCAAAGGAATCGAAGTGAATATCAACTAAATTTACTCAAATTTTGCATCTGTAACTAAAAATAAAAAAAAAATTCAAAAAGATTTAATTGAAATTCACCAAAATTTTTTCAATTTCAGCTCCTCCTACTAAAAATCTTCTGAAAATCCAAAGGAATCGAAGTGAATATCAACTAAATTTACTCTAATTCTACACCTGTATCTAAAAATCATCCACAAATTCAAAAAGATTTAATTTAATTTCACCAAAATTTCTTCAATTTCTGCTCCTCCTACTAAAAATCTTAAGAAAATCCAAAGGAATCGAAGTGAATTGCAACTATATTTTCTCAAATACTGCACCTTTCACTAAAAATCATAAAAAAAATTCAAAAAGATTTAATTTAATTTTACCAAAATTTCATCAATTTCAGCTCCTCCTACTAAAAACCTTAAGAAAATCCAAAAGAATGGGAGTGAATTTCAACTAAATTTACTCAAATTCTGCACCTGTAACTAAAAATCATAAAAATATACAAAGATATTTAATTTAATTTCACGAAAATTTATTCAATTTCAGCTCCTCCTACTAAAAATCTTAAGAAAATCCAAAGGAATCGAAGTGAATATCAACTAAATTTACTCAAATTCTGCATCTGTAACTAAAAATAAAAAAAAATTCAAAAAGATTTAATTTAAATTCACCAAAATTTTTTCAATTTCAGCTCCTACTGCTAAAAATCTTAAGAAAATTCAAAAGAATCGAAGTGTATTTCAACTATATTTTCTCAACTTCTGCACCTGTAACTAACAATCATAAAAAAATACAAAAAGATTTAATTTAATTTTACCAAAATTTCATAAATTTCAGCTCCTCCTACTAAAAATCTTAAGAAAATTCAAAAGAATCGAAGTGTATTTCAACTATATTTTCTCAAATACTGCACCTTTCACTAAAAATCATAAAAAAATTCAAAAAGATTTAATTTAATTTTACCAAAATTTCATCAATTTCAGCTCCTCCTTCTAAAAATCTTAAGAAAATTCAAAAGAATCGAAGTGTATTTCAACTATATTTTCTCAAATACTGCACCTTTCACTAAAATCATAAAAAAATTCAAAAAGATTTAATTTAACTTTACCAAAATTTCATCAATTTCAGCTCCTCCTACTAAAAATCTTAAGAAAATCCAAAGGAATCGAAGTGAATATCGACTAAATTTACTCAAATTCTGCATCTGTAACTAAAAATAAAAAAAAAAATTCAAAAAGATTTAATTTAATTTCACCAAAATTTTTTCAATTTCAGCTCCTCCTACTAAAAATCTTAAGAAAATTCAAAAGAATCGAAGTGTATTTCAACTATATTTTTTCAATTTCTGCACCTTTCACTAAAAATCATAAAAAAATACAAAAAGATTTAATTTAATTTTACCAAAATTTCATCAATTTCAGCTCCTCCTACTAAAAATCTTATGAAAATCCAAAGGAATCGAAGTGAATATCGACTACATTTACTCAAATTCTGCATCTGTAACTAAAAATAAAAAAAAAATTCAAAAAGATTTAATTTAATTTCACCAAATTTTTTTCAATTTCAGTTCCTCCTACTAAAAATCTTAAGAAAATTCAAAAGAATCGAAGTGTATTTCAACTATATTTTTTCAATTTCTGCACCTGTAACTAAAAATCATAAAAAAATACAAAAAGATTTAATTTAATTTTACCAAAATTTCTTCAATTTCAGCTCCTTCTACTAAAAATCTTATGAAATTCCAAAGGAATCGAAGTGAATATCAACTAAATTTACTCAAATTCTGCATCTGTAAATAAAAATAAAAAAAAATTCAAAAGATTTAATTTAATTTCACCAAAATTTTTTAAATTTCAGCTCCTCCTACTAAAAATCTTAAGAAAATGCAAAAGAATCGAAGTGTATTGTCACGTCCCGGGTGGAGGTCTTTGGAGACAATGACATGGGGAATAAAATCAGGCGCGAATCTATAATCCAACACTCTGAGGGTTTTGAAGGGAGAGTCAGGCACGAATCTAAAATCCAGCACACTGAGGATTTTGAGGAAATATCAGGCGCGAATCTATTATCCAGCACACTGAGGATTTTAAGGGAATGTCAGGCGCGAATCTGTAATCCAGCCCACTGAGGATTTCGAGGGAATATCAGGCGCGAATCTGTAATCCAGCACACTGAGGATTTTAAGGGAATGTCAGGCGCGAATCTGTAATCCAGCACACTGAGGATTTCGAGGGAATGTCAGGCGCGAATCTGTAATCCAGCACACTGAGGATTTCGAGGGAATGTCAGGCGCGAATCTGTAATCCAGCACACTGAGGATTTCGAGGGAATATCAGGCGCGAATCTGTAATCCAGCACACTGAGGATTTTAAGGGAATGTCAGGCGCGAATCTATAATCCTGCACACTGATCGTTTTGAAGGGAGAGTCAGGCGCGAATCTATAATCCTGCACACTGATCGTTTTGAGGGAATATCAGGCGCGAATCTATAATCCTGCACACTGATCGACCAGGGAAGGTTTAATAACTTATACCTTTTGTGGAGACACCCGTTAGAGCACTTATTGTGGTTTGGCTTTGGTAATCGGATTTACCGCTGCATCGAGGTAAAAGACACTCGTAATGATTCCGCAAAATCAGCTATTCATACGGTTATACGAAACCTATACGAAAGTAAGTTAGTAAACACTGCAATGCTTTCCGCGGTCGTTGCCCGTAATCAGCTGTTCCGGCAGCCTGGTTGGATTTCGGGATCTTCGTAGCAGAAGGATTAACACAATGACTCGAAACGTTAGTTAAGCAAAGCGGTTTATTAGTTTAGGCGAAAATATAGGCACTGTTAGTGAAAGTGCTTTGTTAAACATAGAATGCGTTTAAACATTAATAATTGGCACAGAACATTTATATAAATGGCAATATATATATAGAGTGATTATGAGCGTGACATACAGTATATGTTTTACGATGGAATAATATAAGCAGTAAACGTTGCTAAGAACATGGAATATGGTTGCAATGAGCGTTAATAACACAATATAATATGAAAAGCACTTAAGCGTAACGTGACAAAATAATATGAATAGCAATAAAAATAGCAAGACAAAATAATATGAATAGTAATAAGAATAGTAATGCAATATAATAGGAGAACGCAATAAGCGTAGAAATACAAAATACTATGAATAGCAATTAGAATAGCAATACAAAATAATATGTATGGAGATGATATGCAATAGTTTAAATGGTAATATAAATTCTTACGGTAGTTGCCGTAGAATACTGATTTTATATTTTAAGTGAAGACTTTAGATTTCTGTAGAATAAGCTTCATAGATTTCTGCAGAACGAGGACGAGCTCTCGCGGTTCCTCGTATTTATACTAATTACAATCTTTTCGGCTTGAAGGGGGGTGCGCAGTACGCACTTTGACATAGTTACGCATATGCGTCGCAGTAACATTTCCGGGGTTTTTGTAAGGACCAAAGGTTGGTCTATATTTGGACTCGCATTTTCGGCACGTACGCCAAATAATCCTCGCGATTATCCTTCTGGGGTTCTTATACATGTGATTTGGAAATGCTCAACTCCTCGAATGGGTTTTGGGTGTTTTTATAGGAAAGGGGTGATAATGGATTTGACTTCTTTGGTCATTTAGTGGGCTTGCGACGTGGTCTCGATTTAAGAGATAGAAGGGGCGGGGGACTTGTTTAGATTCGATAGGAGGGAAGAGTTTGTGCCGCGTTGGGCGAATATGTGAGGGAGATTCACTGATTGACCGTCTTGAGATGGGGACCGCTAAGGTACATCGCCAAGGCGGTCGAGGGCATGGAGAAGGGGTAAGAATTGAGGTTTGAGGAGTTTTAAGTGGAGTTGTATAGTGGTTTATGAAGAAATGATATTTTATCTGCGCGCGAAATTTTGTGGGACGTCACAGTATTTCAACTAAATTTTCTCAACTTCTGCACCTGTAACTAAAAATCATAAAAAAATTCAAAAAGATTTAATTTAATTTTACCAAAATTTCATCAATTTCACCTCCTCCTACTAAAAATCTTATGAAAATCCAAAGGAATCGAAGTGAATATCGACTAAATTTACTCAAATTCTGCATCTGTAACTAAAAATAAAAAAAAAATTCAAAAAGATTTAATTTAATTTCACCAAATTTTTTTCAATTTCAGCTCCTCCTACTAAAAATCTTCAGAAAATTCAAAAGAATCGAAGTGTATTTCAACTATATTTTTTCAATTTCTGCACCTGTAACTAAAAATCATAAAAAAATACAAAAAGATTTAATTTAATTTTACCAAAATTTCTTCAATTTCAGCTCCTTCTACTAAAAATCTTATGAAAATCCAAAGGAATCGAAGTGAATGTCAACTAAATTTACTCAAATTCTGCATCTGTAACTAAAAATAAAAAAAAAATTCAAAAAGATTTAATTTAATTTCACCAAATTTTTTTCAATTTCAGCTCCTCCTACTAAAAATCTTATGAAAATCCAATAGAATCTAAGTGAATATCAACTAAATTTGCTCAAATTCTGCATCTGTAACTAAAAATCATAAAAAAATTCAAAAAGATTTAATTTAATTTCACCAAAATTTCTTCAATTTCAGCTCCTTCTACAAGAAATCTTATGAAAATCCAAAGGAATCGAAGTGAATATCAACTAAATTTACTCAAATTCTACACCTGTAACTAAAAATCATCCACAAATTCAAAAAGATTTAATTTAATTTCACCAAAATTTCTTCAATTTCAGCTCCTCCTACTAAAAATCTTATGAAAATCCAAAGGAATCGAAGTGAATATCAACTAAATTTACTCAAATTCTGCATCTGTAACTAAAAATAAAAAAAAATTCAAAAAGATTTAATTTAATTTCACCAAAATTTTTTAAATTTCAGCTCCTCCTACTAAAAATCTTAAGAAAATGCAAAAGAATCGAAGTGTATTGTCACGTCCCGGGTGGAGGTCTTTGGGGACAATGACATGGGGAATAAAATCAGGCGCGAATCTATAATCCAACACTCTGAGGGTTTTGAAGGGAGAGTCAGGCACGAATCTAAAATCCAGCACACTGAGGATTTTGAGGAAATATCAGGCGCGAATCTATTATCCAGCACACTGAGGATTTTAAGGGAATGTCAGGCGCGAATCTGTAATCCAGCACACTGAGGATTTTGAGGGAATGTCAGGCGCGAATCTGTAATTCAGCACACTGAGGATTTTAAGGGAATGTCAGGCGCGAATCTGTAATCCAGCACACTGAGGATTTCGAGGGAATATCAGGCGCGAATCTGTAATCCAGCACACTGAGGATTTTAAGGGAATGTCAGGCGCGAATCTATAATCCAGCACACTGAGGATTTTAAGGGAATGTCAGGCGCGAATCTGTAATCCAGCCCACTGAGGATTTCGAGGGAATGTCAGGCGCGAATCTGTAATCCAGCACACTGAGGATTTCGAGGGAATGTCAGGCGCGAATCTGTAATCCAGCACACTGAGGATTTCGAGGGAATGTCAGGCGCGAATCTGTAATCCAGCACACTGAGGATTTCGAGGGAATGTCAGGCGCGAATCTGTAATCCAGCACACTGAGGATTTCGAGGGAATATCAGGCGCGAATCTGTAATCCAGCACACTGAGGATTTTAAGGGAATGTCAGGCGCGAATCTATAATCCTGCACACTGATCGTTTTGAAGGGAGAGTCAGGCGCGAATCTATAATCCTGCACACTGATCGTTTTGAGGGAATATCAGGCGCGAATCTATAATCCTGCACACTGATCGACCAGGGAAGGTTTAATAACTTATACCTTTTGTGGAGACACCCGTTAGAGCACTTATTGTGGTTTGGCTTTGGTAATCGGATTTACCGCTGCATCGAGGTAAAAGACACTCGTAATGATTCCGCAAAATCAGCTATTCATACGGTTATACGAAACCTATACGAAAGTAAGTTAGTAAACACTGCAATGCTTTCCGCGGTCGTTGCCCGTAATCAGCTGTTCCGGCAGCCTGGTTGGATTTCGGGATCTTCGTAGCAGAAGGATTAACACAATGACTCGAAACGTTAGTTAAGCAAAGCGGTTTATTAGTTTAGGCGAAAATATAGGCACTGTTAGTGAAAGTGCTTTGTTAAACATAGAATGCGTTTAAACATTAATAATTGGCACAGAACATTTATATAAATGGCAATATATATATAGAGTGATTATGAGCGTGACATACAGTATATGTTTTACGATGGAATAATATAAGCAGTAAACGTTGCTAAGAACATGGAATATGGTTGCAATGAGCGTTAATAACACAATATAATATGAAAAGCACTTAAGCGTAACGTGACAAAATAATATGAATAGCAATAAAAATAGCAAGACAAAATAATATGAATAGTAATAAGAATAGTAATGCAATATAATAGGAGAACGCAATAAGCGTAGAAATACAAAATACTATGAATAGCAATTAGAATAGCAATACAAAATAATATGTATGGAGATGATATGCAATAGTTTAAATGGTAATATAAATTCTTACGGTAGTTGCCGTAGAATACTGATTTTATATTTTAAGTGAAGACTTTAGATTTCTGTAGAATAAGCTTCATAGATTTCTGCAGAACGAGGACGAGCTCTCGCGGTTCCTCGTATTTATACTAATTACAATCTTTTCGGCTTGAAGGGGGGTGCGCAGTACGCACTTTGACATAGTTACGCATATGCGTCGCAGTAACATTTCCGGGGTTTTTGTAAGGACCAAAGGTTGGTCTATATTTGGACTCGCATTTTCGGCACGTACGCCAAATAATCCTCGCGATTATCCTTCTGGGGTTCTTATACATGTGATTTGGAAATGCTCAACTCCTCGAATGGGTTTTGGGTGTTTTTATAGGAAAGGGGTGATAATGGATTTGACTTCTTTGGTCATTTAGTGGGCTTGCGACGTGGTCTCGATTTAAGAGATAGAAGGGGCGGGGGACTTGTTTAGATTCGATAGGAGGGAAGAGTTTGTGCCGCGTTGGGCGAATATGTGAGGGAGATTCACTGATTGACCGTCTTGAGATGGGGACCGCTAAGGTACATCGCCAAGGCGGTCGAGGGCATGGAGAAGGGGTAAGAATTGAGGTTTGAGGAGTTTTAAGTGGAGTTGTATAGTGGTTTATGAAGAAATGATATTTTATCTGCGCGCGAAATTTTGTGGGACGTCACAGTATTTCAACTAAATTTTCTCAACTTCTGCACCTGTAACTAAAAATCATAAAAAAATTCAAAAAGATTTAATTTAATTTTACCAAAATTTCATCAATTTCACCTCCTCCTACTAAAAATCTTATGAAAATCCAAAGGAATCGAAGTGAATATCGACTAAATTTACTCAAATTCTGCATCTGTAACTAAAAATAAAAAAAAAATTCAAAAAGATTTAATTTAATTTCACCAAATTTTTTTCAATTTCAGCTCCTCCTACTAAAAATCTTCAGAAAATTCAAAAGAATCGAAGTGTATTTCAACTATATTTTTTCAATTTCTGCACCTGTAACTAAAAATCATAAAAAAATACAAAAAGATTTAATTTAATTTTACCAAAATTTCTTCAATTTCAGCTCCTTCTACTAAAAATCTTATGAAAATCCAAAGGAATCGAAGTGAATGTCAACTAAATTTACTCAAATTCTGCATCTGTAACTAAAAATAAAAAAAAAATTCAAAAAGATTTAATTTAATTTCACCAAATTTTTTTCAATTTCAGCTTTTCCTACTAAAAATCTTATGAAAATCCAATAGAATCTAAGTGAATATCAACTAAATTTGCTCAAATTCTGCATCAGTAACTAAAAATCATAAAAAAATTCAAAAAGATTTAATTTAATTTCACCAAAATTTCTTCAATTTCAGCTCCTTCTACAAGAAATCTTATGAAAATCCAAAGGAATCGAAGTGAATATCAACTAAATTTACTCAAATTCTACACCTGTAACTAAAAATCATCCACAAATTCAAAAAGATTTAATTTAATTTCACCAAAATTTCTTCAATTTCAGCTCCTCCTACTAAAAATCTTATGAAAATCCAAAGGAATCGAAGTGAATATCAACTAAATTTACTCAAATTCTGCATCTGTAACTAAAAATAAAAAAAAATTCAAAAAGATTTAATTTAATTTCACCAAAATTTTTTAAATTTCAGCTCCTCCTACTAAAAATCTTAAGAAAATGCAAAAGAATCGAAGTGTATTGTCACGTCCCGGGTGGAGGTCTTTGGGGACAATGACATGGGGAATAAAATCAGGCGCGAATCTATAATCCAACACTCTGAGGGTTTTGAAGGGAGAGTCAGGCACGAATCTAAAATCCAGCACACTGAGGATTTTGAGGAAATATCAGGCGCGAATCTATTATCCAGCACACTGAGGATTTGAAGGGAATGTCAGGCGCGAATCTGTAATCCAGCACACTGAGGATTTTGAGGGAATGTCAGGCGCGAATCTGTAATTCAGCACACTGAGGATTTTAAGGGAATGTCAGGCGCGAATCTGTAATCCAGCACACTGAGGATTTCGAGGGAATATCAGGCGCGAATCTGTAATCCAGCACACTGAGGATTTTAAGGGAATGTCAGGCGCGAATCTATAATCCAGCACACTGAGGATTTTAAGGGAATGTCAGGCGCGAATCTGTAATCCAGCCCACTGAGGATTTCGAGGGAATGTCAGGCGCGAATCTGTAATCCAGCACACTGAGGATTTTTAGGGAATGTCAGGCGCGAATCTGTAATCCAGCACACTGAGGATTTCGAGGGAATGTCAGGCGCGAATCTGTAATCCAGCACACTGAGGATTTCGAGGGTATGTCAGGCGCGAATCTGTAATCCAGCACACTGAGGATTTTAAGGGAATGTCAGGCGCGAATCTATAATCCTGCACACTGATCGTTTTGAAGGGAGAGTCAGGCGCGAATCTATAATCCTGCACACTGATCGTTTTGAGGGAATATCAGGCGCGAATCTATAATCCTGCACACTGATCGACCAGGGAAGGTTTAATAACTTATACCTTTTGTGGAGACACCCGTTAGAGCACTTATTGTGGTTTGGCTTTGGTAATCGGATTTACCGCTGCATCGAGGTAAAAGACACTCGTAATGATTCCGCAAAATCAGCTATTCATACGGTTATACGAAACCTATACGAAAGTAAGTTAGTAAACACTGCAATGCTTTCCGCGGTCGTTGCCCGTAATCAGCTGTTCCGGCAGCCTGGTTGGATTTCGGGATCTTCGTAGCAGAAGGATTAACACAATGACTCGAAACGTTATTTAAGCAAAGCGGTTTATTAGTTTAGGCGAAAATATAGGCACTGTTAGTGAAAGTGCTTTGTTAAACATAGAATGCGTTTAAACATTAATAATTGGCACAGAACATTTATATAAATGGCAATATGTATATAGAGTGATTATGAGCGTGACATACAGTATATGTTTTACGATGGAATAATATAAGCAGTAAACGTTGCTAAGAACATGGAATATGGTCGCAGTGAGCGTTAATAACACAATATAATATGAAAAGCACTTAAGCGTAATGTGACAAAATAATATGAATAGCAATAAAAATAGCAAGACAAAATATTATGAATAGTAATAAGAATTGTAATGCAATATAATAGGAGAACGCAATAAGCGTAGAAATACAAAATACTATGAATAGCAATTAGAATAGCAATACAAAATAATATGTATGGAGATGATATGCAATAGTTTAAATGGTAATATAAATTCTTACGGTAGTTGCCGTAGAACACTGATTTTATATTTTAAGTGAAGACTTTAGATTTCTGTAGAATAAGCTTCATAGATTTCTGCAGAACGAGGACGAGCTCTCGCGGTTCCTCGTATTTATACTAATTACAATCTTTTCGGCTTGAAGGGGGGTGCGCAGTACGCACCTTGACATAGTTACGCATATGCGTCGCAGTAACATTTCCGGGGTTTTGTGTAAGGACCAAAGGTTGGTCTACATTTGGACTCGCATTTTCGGCACGTACGCCAAATAATCCTCGCGATTATCCTTCTGGGGTTCTTATACATGTGATTTGGAAATGCTCAACTCCTCGAATGGGTTTTGGGTGTTTTTATAGGAAAGGGGTGATAATGGATTTGACTTCTTTGGTCATTTAGTGGGCTTGAGACGTGGTCTCGATTTAAGAGATAGAAGGGGCGGGGGACTTGTTTAGATTCGATAGGAGGGAAGAGTTTGTGCCGCGTTGGGCGAATATGTGAGGGAGATTCACTGATTGACCGTCTTGAGATGGGGACCGCTAAGGTACATCGCCAAGGCGGTCGAGGGCATGGAGAAGGGGTAAGAATTGAGGTTTCAGGAGTTTTAAGTGGAGTTGTATAGTGGTTTATGAAGAAATGTTATTTAATCTGCGCGCGAAATTTTGTGGGACGTCACAGTATTTCAACTAAATTTTCTCAACTTCTGCACCTGTAACTAAAAATCATAAAAAAATGCAATAAGATTTAATTTAATTTCACCAAAATTTCTTCAATTTCAGCTCCTCCTACTAAAAATCTTAAGAAAATCCAAAAGAATCGAAGTGTATTTCAACTATATTTTCTCAAATACTGCACCTTTCAATAAAAATCATAAAAAAATTCAAAAAGATTTAATTTAATTTTACCAAAATTTCAGCAATTTCAGCTCCTCCTACTAAAAATCTTCAGAAAATTCAAAAGAATCGAAGTGTATTTCAACTATATTTTTTCAATTTCTGCACCTGTAACTAAAAATCATAAAAAAATACAAAAAGATTTAATTTAATTTTACCAAAATTTCTTCAATTTCAGCTCCTTCTACTAAAAATATTATGAAAATCCAAAGGAATCGAAGTGAATGTCAACTAAATTTACTCAAATTCTGCATCTGTAACTAAAAATAAAAAAAAATTCAAAAAGATTTAATTTAATTTCACCAAAATTTTTTAAATTTCAGCTCCTCCTACTAAAAATCTTAAGAAAATGCAAAAGAATCGAAGTGTATTGTCACGTCCCGGGTGGAGGTCTTTGGGGACAATGACATGGGGAATAAAATCAGGCGCGAATCTATAATCCAACACTCTGAGGGTTTTGTAGGGAGAGTCAGGCACGAATCTAAAATCCAGCACACTGAGGATTTTGAGGAAATGTCAGGCGCAAATCTGTAATCCAGCACACTGAGGATTTTAAGGGAATGTCAGGCGCGAATCTGTAATCCAGCACACTGAGGATTTTAAGGGAATGTCAGGCGCGAATCTGTAATCCAGCACACTGAGGATTTCGAGGGAATATCAGGCGCGAATCTGTAATCCAGCACACTGAGGATTTTAAGGGAATGTCAGGCGCGAATCTGTAATCCAGCACACTGAGGACTTCGAGGGAATGTCAGGCGCGAATCTGTAAACCAGCACACTGAGGATTTCGAGGGAATGTCAGGCGCGAATCTGTAATCCAGCACACTGAGGATTTCGAGGGAATATCAGGCGCGAATCTGTAATCCAGCACACTGAGGATTTTAAGGGAATGTCAGGCGCGAATCTATAATCCTGCACACTGATCGTTTTGAAGGGAGAGTCAGGCGCGAATCTATAATCCTGCACACTGATCGTTTTGAGGGAATGTCAGGCGCGAATCTATAATCCTGCACACTGATCGACCAGGGAAGGTTTAATAACTTATATCTTTTGTGGAGACACCCGTTAGAGCACTTATTGTGGTTTGGCTTTGGTAATCGGATTTACCGCTGCATCGAGGTAAAAGACACTCGTAATGATTCCGCAAAATCAGCTATTCATACGGTTATACGAAACCTATACGAAAGTAAGTTAGTAAACATTGCAATGCTTTCCGCGGTCGTTGCCCGTAATCAGCTGTTCCGGCAGCCTGGTTGGATTTCGGGATCTTCGTAGCAGAAGGATTAACACAATGACTCGAAACGTTAGTTAAGCAAAGCGGTTTATTAGTTTAGGCGAAAATATAGGCACTGTTAGTGAAAGTGCTTTGTTAAACATAGAATGCGTTTAAACATTAATAATTGGCACAGAACATTTATATAAATGGCAATATATATATAGAGTGATTATGAGCGTGACATACAGTATATGTTTTACGATGGAATAATATAAGCAGTAAACGTTGCTAAGAACATGGAATATGGTCGCAATGAGCGTTAATAACACAATATAATATGAAAAGCACTTAAGCGTAACGAGACAAAATAATATGAATAGCAATAAAAATAGCAAGACAAAATAATATGAATAGTAATAAGAATAGTAATGCAATATAATAGGAGAACGCAATAAGCGTAGAAATACAAAATACTATGAATAGCAATTAGAATAGCAATACAAAATAATATGTATGGAGATGATATGCAATAGTTTAAATGGTAATATAAATTCTTACGGTAGTTGCCGTAGAACACTGATTTTATATTTTAAGTGAAGACTTTAGATTTCTGTAGAATAAGCTTCATAGATTTCTGCAGAACGAGGACGAGCTCTCGCGGTTCCTCGTATTTATACTAATTACAATCTTTTCGGCTTGAAGGGGGGTGCGCAGTACGCACTTTGACATAGTTACGCATATGCGTCGCAGTAACATTTCCGGGGTTTTTGTAAGGACCAAAGGTTGGTCTATATTTGGACTCGCATTTTCGGCACGTACGCCAAATAATCCTCGCGATTATCCTTCTGGGGTTCTTATACATGTGATTTGGAAATGCTCAACTCCTCGAATGGGTTTTGGGTGTTTTTATAGGAAAGGGGTGATAATGGATTTGACTTCTTTGGTCATTTAGTGGGCTTGAGACGTGGTCTCGATTTAAGAGATATAAGGGGCGAGGGACTTGTTTAGATTCGATAGGAGGGAAGAGTTTGTGCCGCGTTGGGCGAATATGTGAGGGAGATTCACTGATTGACCGTCTTGAGATGGGGACCGCTAAGGTACATCGCCAAGGCGGTCGAGGGCATGGAGAAGGGGTAAGAATTGAGGTTTGAGGAGTTTTAAGTGGAGTTGTATAGTGGTTTATGAAGAAATGATATTTTATCTGCGCGCGAAATTTTGTGGGACGTCACAGTATTTCAACTAAATTTTCTCAACTTCTGCACCTGTAACTAAAAATCATAAAAAAATTCAAAAAGATTTAATTTAATTTTACCAAAATTTCATCAATTTCAGCTCCTCCTACTAAAAATCTTATGAAAATCCAAAGGAATCGAAGTGAATATCGACTAAATTTACTCAAATTCTGCATCTGTAACTAAAAATAAAAAAAAAATTCAAAAAGATTTAATTTAATTTCACCAAATTTTTTTCAATTTCAGCTTTTCCTACTAAAAATCTTATGAAAATCCAATAGAATCTAAGTGAATATCAACTAAATTTACTCAAATTCTGCATCAGTAACTAAAAATCATAAAAAAATTCAAAAAGATTTAATTTAATTTCACCAAAATTTCTTCAATTTCAGCTCCTTCTACAAGAAATCTTATGAAAATCCAAAGGAATCGAAGTGAATATCAACTAAATTTACTCAAATTCTACACCGGTAACTAAAAATCATCCACAAATTCAAAAAGATTTAATTTAATTTCACCAAAATTTCTTCAATTTCAGATCCTCCTACTAAAAATCTTAAGAAAATTCAAAAGAATCGAAGTGTATTTCAACTATATTTTCTCAAATACTGCACCTTTCACTAAAAATCATAAAAAAATTCAAAAAGATTTAATTTAATTTTACCAAAATTTCATAAATTTCAGCTCGTCCTACTAAAAATCTTAAGAAAATCCAAAGGAATCGAAGTGAATTTCAACTATATTTTCTCAAATACTGCACCTTTCACTAAAAATCATAAAAAAATTCAAAAAGATTTAATTTAATTTTACCAAAATTTCATAAATTTCAGCTCGTCCTACTAAAAATCTTATGAAAATCCAAAGGAATCGAAGTGAATATCGACTAAATTTACTCAAATTCTGCATCTGTAACTAAAAATAAAAAAAAAAATTCAAAAAGATTTAATTTAATTTCACCAAAATTTCTTCAATTTCAGCTCCTCCTACTAAAAATCTTAAGAAAATTCAAAAGAATCGAAGTGTATTTCAACTATATTTTCTCAACTTCTGCACCTGTAAATAAAAATCATAATAAAATGCAAAGAGATTTAAATTAATATCACCAAAATTTTTTCAATTTCAGCACCTCCTACTAAAAATCTTAATAAAATTCAAAAGAATCGATGTGAATTCTAACAATATTTTCTCAAATTCTGCACCTTTAACTAAAAATCATTAAAAAATTGCAAAGAAATTTAATTTAATTTCACCGAAATTTCATCAATTTCAGCTCGTTCTACTAAAAATCTTATGAAAATCCAATAGAATCTAAGTGAATATCAACTAAATTTACTCAAATTCTGTATCTGTAACTAAAAATCATAAAAAAATACAAAAAGATTTAATTTAATCTCACCAAAATTCCTCAATTTCAGCTCCTTCTACTAAAAATCTTATGAAAATCCAAAGGAATCGAAGTGAATATCAACTAAATTTACTCTAATTCTACACCTCTAACTAAAAATCATCCACAAATTCAAAAAGATTTAATTTAATTTCACCAAAATTTCTTCAATTTCAGCTCCTCCTACTAAAAATCTTATGAAAATCCAAAAGAATCGAAGTGAATTTCAACAATATTTTCTCAAATTCTGCACCTTTAACTAAAAATCATAAAAAAATTCAAAAAGATTTAATTTAATTTCACCAAAATTTTTCAATTTCAGCTCCTCCTACTAAAAATCTTAAGAAAATTCAAAAGAATCGAAGTGTATTTCAACTATATTTTCTCAACTTCTGCACCTGCAACTAAAAATCATAAAAAAATGCAAAAAGATTTAAATTAATATCACCAAAATTTTTCAATTTCAGCTCCTCCTACTAAAAATCTTAAGAAAATCCAAAGGAATCGAAGTGAATTTCAACTATATTTTCTCAAATTCTGCACCTGTGACTAAAAATCATAAAAAAATTCAAAAAGATTTAATTTAATTACACCATAATTTCATCAATTTCAGCTCCTCCTACTAAAAATCTTAAGAAAATCCAAAAGAATGGGAGTGAATTTCAACTAAATTTACTCAAATTCTGCACCTGTAACTAAAAATAATAAAAATATACAAAGATATTTAATTTAATTTCACGAATATTTATTCAATTTCAGCTCCTCCTACTAAAAATCTTAAGAAAATCCAAAGGAATCGAAGTGAATATCAACTAAATTTACTCAAATTTTGCATCTGTAACTAAAAATAAAAAAAAAATTCAAAAAGATTTAATTGAAATTCACCAAAATTTTTTCAATTTCAGCTCCTCCTACTAAAAATCTTCTGAAAATCCAAAGGAATCGAAGTGAATATCAACTAAATTTACTCTAATTCTACACCTGTATCTAAAAATCATCCACAAATTCAAAAAGATTTAATTTAATTTCACCAAAATTTCTTCAATTTCTGCTCCTCCTACTAAAAATCTTAAGAAAATCCAAAGGAATCGAAGTGAATTGCAACTATATTTTCTCAAATACTGCACCTTTCACTAAAAATCATAAAAAAAATTCAAAAAGATTTAATTTAATTTTACCAAAATTTCATCAATTTCAGCTCCTCCTACTAAAAATCTTAAGAAAATCCAAAAGAATGGGAGTGAATTTCAACTAAATTTACTCAAATTCTGCACCTGTAACTAAAAATCATAAAAATATACAAAGATATTTAATTTAATTTCACGAAAATTTATTCAATTTCAGCTCCTCCTACTAAAAATCTTAAGAAAATCCAAAGGAATCGAAGTGAATATCAACTAAATGTACTCAAATTCTGCATCTGTAACTAAAAATAAAAAAAAATTCAAAAAGATTTAATTTAAATTCACCAAAATTTTTTCAATTTCAGCTCCTACTGCTAAAAATCTTAAGAAAATTCAAAAGAATCGAAGTGTATTTCAACTATATTTTCTCAACTTCTGCACCTGTAACTAACAATCATAAAAAAATACAAAAAGATTTAATTTAATTTTACCAAAATTTCATAAATTTCAGCTCCTCCTACTAAAAATCTTAAGAAAATTCAAAAGAATCGAAGTGTATTTCAACTATATTTTCTCACATACTGCACCTTTCACTAAAAATCATAAAAAAATTCAAAAAGATTTAATTTAATTTTACCAAAATTTCATCAATTTCAGCTCCTCCTACTAAAAATCTTAAGAAAATCCAAAAGAATCGAATTGAATTTCAACTATATTTTCTCAAATACTGCACCTTTCACTAAAAATCATAAAAAAATTCAAAAAGATTTAATTTAATTTTACCAAAATTTCATCAATTTCAGCTCCTCCTACTAAAAATCTTAAGAAAATTCAAAAGAATCGAAGTGTATTTCAACTATATTTTCTCAAATACTGCACCTTTCACTAAAATCATAAAAAAATTCAAAAAGATTTAATTTAATTTTACCAAAATTTCATCAATTTCAGCTCCTCCTACTAAAAATCTTAAGAAAATCCAAAGGAATCGAAGTGAATATCGACTAAATTTACTCAAATTCTGCATCTGTAACTAAAAATAAAAAAAAAAAATTCAAAAAGATTTAATTTAATTTCACCAAATTTTTTTCAATTTCAGCTCCTCCTACTAAAAATCTTAAGAAAATTCAAAAGAATCGAAGTGTATTTCAACTATATTTTTTCAATTTCTGCACCTGTAACTAAAAATCATAAAAAAATACAAAAAGATTTAATTTAATTTTACCAAAATTTCTTCAATTTCAGCTCCTTCTACTAAAAATCTTATGAAAATCCAAAGGAATCGAAGTGAATATCAACTAAATTTACTCTAATTCTACACCTGTAACTAAAAATCATCCACAAATTCAAAAAGATTTAATTTAATTTCACCAAAATTTCATAAATTTCAGCTCGTCCTACTAAAAATCTTAAGAAAATCCAAAGGAATCGAAGTGAATTTCAACTATATTTTCTCAAATACTGCACCTTTCACTAAAAATCATAAAAAAATTCAAAAAGATTTAATTTAATTTTACCAAAATTTCATAAATTTCAGCTCGTCCTACTAAAAATCTTATGAAAATCCAAAGGAATCGAAGTGAATATCGACTAAATTTACTCAAATTCTGCATCTGTAACTAAAAATAAAAAAAAAAATTCAAAAAGATTTAATTTAATTTCACCAAAATTTTTTCAATTTCAGCTCCTCCTACTAAAAATCTTAAGAAAATTCAAAAGAATCGAAGTGTATTTCAACTATATTTTCTCAACTTCTGCACCTGTAAATAAAAATCATAATAAAATGCAAAGAGATTTAAATTAATATCACCAAAATTTTTTCAATTTCAGCACCTCCTACTAAAAATCTTAATAAAATTCAAAAGAATCGATGTGAATTCTAACAATATTTTCTCAAATTCTGCACCTTTAACTAAAAATCATTAAAAAATGCAAAGAAATTTAATTTAATTTCACCGAAATTTCATCAATTTCAGCTCGTTCTACTAAAAATCTTATGAAAATCCAATAGAATCTAAGTGAATATCAACTAAATTTACTCAAATTCTGTATCTGTAACTAAAAATCATAAAAAAATACAAAAAGATTTAATTTAATCTCACCAAAATTCCTCAATTTCAGCTCCTTCTACTAAAAATCTTATGAAAATCCAAAGGAATCGAAGTGAATATCAACTAAATTTACTCTAATTCTACACCTCTAACTAAAAATCATCCACAAATTCAAAAAGATTTAATTTAATTTCACCAAAATTTCTTCAATTTCAGCTCCTCCTACTAAAAATCTTATGAAAATCCAAAAGAATCGAAGTGAATTTCAACAATATTTTCTCAAATTCTGCACCTTTAACTAAAAATCATAAAAAAATTCAAAAAGATTTAATTTAATTTCACCAAAATTTTTCAATTTCAGCTCCTCCTACTAAAAATCTTAAGAAAATTCAAAAGAATCGAAGTGTATTTCAACTATATTTTCTCAACTTCTGCACCTGCAACTAAAAATCATAAAAAAATGCAAAAAGATTTAAATTAATATCACCAAAATTTTTCAATTTCAGCTCCTCCTACTAAAAATCTTAAGAAAATCCAAAGGAATCGAAGTGAATTTCAACTATATTTTCTCAAATTCTGCACCTGTGACTAAAAATCATAAAAAAATTCAAAACGATTTAATTTAATTACACCATAATTTCATCAATTTCAGCTCCTCCTACTAAAAATCTTAAGAAAATCCAAAAGAATGGGAGTGAATTTCAACTAAATTTACTCAAATTCTGCACCTGTAACTAAAAATCATAAAAATATACAAAGATATTTAATTTAATTTCACGAATATTTATTCAATTTCAGCTCCTCCTACTAAAAATCTTAAGAAAATCCAAAGGAATCGAAGTGAATATCAACTAAATTTACTCAAATTTTGCATCTGTAACTAAAAATAAAAAAAAAATTCAAAAAGATTTAATTGAAATTCACCAAAATTTTTTCAATTTCAGCTCCTCCTACTAAAAATCTTCTGAAAATCCAAAGGAATCGAAGTGAATATCAACTAAATTTACTCTAATTCTACACCTGTATCTAAAAATCATCCACAAATTCAAAAAGATTTAATTTAATTTCACCAAAATTTCTTCAATTTCTGCTCCTCCTACTAAAAATCTTAAGAAAATCCAAAGGAATCGAAGTGAATTGCAACTATATTTTCTCAAATACTGCACCTTTCACTAAAAATCATAAAAAAAATTCAAAAAGATTTAATTTAATTTTACCAAAATTTCATCAATTTCAGCTCCTCCTACTAAAAACCTTAAGAAAATCCAAAAGAATGGGAGTGAATTTCAACTAAATTTACTCAAATTCTGCACCTGTAACTAAAAATCATAAAAATATACAAAGATATTTAATTTAATTTCACGAAAATTTATTCAATTTCAGCTCCTCCTACTAAAAATCTTAAGAAAATCCAAAGGAATCGAAGTGAATATCAACTAAATTTACTCAAATTCTGCATCTGTAACTAAAAATAAAAAAAAATTCAAAAAGATTTAATTTAAATTCACCAAAATTTTTTCAATTTCAGCTCCTACTGCTAAAAATCTTAAGAAAATTCAAAAGAATCGAAGTGTATTTCAACTATATTTTCTCAACTTCTGCACCTGTAACTAACAATCATAAAAAAATACAAAAAGATTTAATTTAATTTTACCAAAATTTCATAAATTTCAGCTCCTCCTACTAAAAATCTTAAGAAAATTCAAAAGAATCGAAGTGTATTTCAACTATATTTTCTCAAATACTGCACCTTTCACTAAAAATCATAAAAAAATTCAAAAAGATTTAATTTAATTTTACCAAAATTTCATCAATTTCAGCTCCTCCTTCTAAAAATCTTAAGAAAATTCAAAAGAATCGAAGTGTATTTCAACTATATTTTCTCAAATACTGCACCTTTCACTAAAATCATAAAAAAATTCAAAAAGATTTAATTTAACTTTACCAAAATTTCATCAATTTCAGCTCCTCCTACTAAAAATCTTAAGAAAATCCAAAGGAATCGAAGTGAATATCGACTAAATTTACTCAAATTCTGCATCTGTAACTAAAAATAAAAAAAAAAATTCAAAAAGATTTAATTTAATTTTACCAAAATTTCATCAATTTCAGCTCCTCCTACTAAAAATCTTAAGAAAATTCAAAAGAATCGAAGTGTATTTCAACTATATTTTTTCAATTTCTGCACCTTTCACTAAAAATCATAAAAAAATACAAAAAGATTTAATTTAATTTTACCAAAATTTCATCAATTTCAGCTCCTCCTACTAAAAATCTTATGAAAATCCAAAGGAATCGAAGTGAATATCGACTACATTTACTCAAATTCTGCATCTGTAACTAAAAATAAAAAAAAAATTCAAAAAGATTTAATTTAATTTCACCAAATTTTTTTCAATTTCAGTTCCTCCTACTAAAAATCTTAAGAAAATTCAAAAGAATCGAAGTGTATTTCAACTATATTTTTTCAATTTCTGCACCTGTAACTAAAAATCATAAAAAAATACAAAAAGATTTAATTTAATTTTACCAAAATTTCTTCAATTTCAGCTCCTTCTACTAAAAATCTTATGAAATTCCAAAGGAATCGAAGTGAATATCAACTAAATTTACTCAAATTCTGCATCTGTAAATAAAAATAAAAAAAAATTCAAAAGATTTAATTTAATTTCACCAAAATTTTTTAAATTTCAGCTCCTCCTACTAAAAATCTTAAGAAAATGCAAAAGAATCGAAGTGTATTGTCACGTCCCGGGTGGAGGTCTTTGGAGACAATGACATGGGGAATAAAATCAGGCGCGAATCTATAATCCAACACTCTGAGGGTTTTGAAGGGAGAGTCAGGCACGAATCTAAAATCCAGCACACTGAGGATTTTGAGGAAATATCAGGCGCGAATCTATTATCCAGCACACTGAGGATTTTAAGGGAATGTCAGGCGCGAATCTGTAATCCAGCCCACTGAGGATTTCGAGGGAATATCAGGCGCGAATCTGTAATCCAGCACACTGAGGATTTTAAGGGAATGTCAGGCGCGAATCTGTAATCCAGCACACTGAGGATTTCGAGGGAATGTCAGGCGCGAATCTGTAATCCAGCACACTGAGGATTTCGAGGGAATGTCAGGCGCGAATCTGTAATCCAGCACACTGAGGATTTCGAGGGAATATCAGGCGCGAATCTGTAATCCAGCACACTGAGGATTTTAAGGGAATGTCAGGCGCGAATCTATAATCCTGCACACTGATCGTTTTGAAGGGAGAGTCAGGCGCGAATCTATAATCCTGCACACTGATCGTTTTGAGGGAATATCAGGCGCGAATCTATAATCCTGCACACTGATCGACCAGGGAAGGTTTAATAACTTATACCTTTTGTGGAGACACCCGTTAGAGCACTTATTGTGGTTTGGCTTTGGTAATCGGATTTACCGCTGCATCGAGGTAAAAGACACTCGTAATGATTCCGCAAAATCAGCTATTCATACGGTTATACGAAACCTATACGAAAGTAAGTTAGTAAACACTGCAATGCTTTCCGCGGTCGTTGCCCGTAATCAGCTGTTCCGGCAGCCTGGTTGGATTTCGGGATCTTCGTAGCAGAAGGATTAACACAATGACTCGAAACGTTAGTTAAGCAAAGCGGTTTATTAGTTTAGGCGAAAATATAGGCACTGTTAGTGAAAGTGCTTTGTTAAACATAGAATGCGTTTAAACATTAATAATTGGCACAGAACATTTATATAAATGGCAATATATATATAGAGTGATTATGAGCGTGACATACAGTATATGTTTTACGATGGAATAATATAAGCAGTAAACGTTGCTAAGAACATGGAATATGGTTGCAATGAGCGTTAATAACACAATATAATATGAAAAGCACTTAAGCGTAACGTGACAAAATAATATGAATAGCAATAAAAATAGCAAGACAAAATAATATGAATAGTAATAAGAATAGTAATGCAATATAATAGGAGAACGCAATAAGCGTAGAAATACAAAATACTATGAATAGCAATTAGAATAGCAATACAAAATAATATGTATGGAGATGATATGCAATAGTTTAAATGGTAATATAAATTCTTACGGTAGTTGCCGTAGAATACTGATTTTATATTTTAAGTGAAGACTTTAGATTTCTGTAGAATAAGCTTCATAGATTTCTGCAGAACGAGGACGAGCTCTCGCGGTTCCTCGTATTTATACTAATTACAATCTTTTCGGCTTGAAGGGGGGTGCGCAGTACGCACTTTGACATAGTTACGCATATGCGTCGCAGTAACATTTCCGGGGTTTTTGTAAGGACCAAAGGTTGGTCTATATTTGGACTCGCATTTTCGGCACGTACGCCAAATAATCCTCGCGATTATCCTTCTGGGGTTCTTATACATGTGATTTGGAAATGCTCAACTCCTCGAATGGGTTTTGGGTGTTTTTATAGGAAAGGGGTGATAATGGATTTGACTTCTTTGGTCATTTAGTGGGCTTGCGACGTGGTCTCGATTTAAGAGATAGAAGGGGCGGGGGACTTGTTTAGATTCGATAGGAGGGAAGAGTTTGTGCCGCGTTGGGCGAATATGTGAGGGAGATTCACTGATTGACCGTCTTGAGATGGGGACCGCTAAGGTACATCGCCAAGGCGGTCGAGGGCATGGAGAAGGGGTAAGAATTGAGGTTTGAGGAGTTTTAAGTGGAGTTGTATAGTGGTTTATGAAGAAATGATATTTTATCTGCGCGCGAAATTTTGTGGGACGTCACAGTATTTCAACTAAATTTTCTCAACTTCTGCACCTGTAACTAAAAATCATAAAAAAATTCAAAAAGATTTAATTTAATTTTACCAAAATTTCATCAATTTCACCTCCTCCTACTAAAAATCTTATGAAAATCCAAAGGAATCGAAGTGAATATCGACTAAATTTACTCAAATTCTGCATCTGTAACTAAAAATAAAAAAAAAATTCAAAAAGATTTAATTTAATTTCACCAAATTTTTTTCAATTTCAGCTCCTCCTACTAAAAATCTTCAGAAAATTCAAAAGAATCGAAGTGTATTTCAACTATATTTTTTCAATTTCTGCACCTGTAACTAAAAATCATAAAAAAATACAAAAAGATTTAATTTAATTTTACCAAAATTTCTTCAATTTCAGCTCCTTCTACTAAAAATCTTATGAAAATCCAAAGGAATCGAAGTGAATGTCAACTAAATTTACTCAAATTCTGCATCTGTAACTAAAAATAAAAAAAAAATTCAAAAAGATTTAATTTAATTTCACCAAATTTTTTTCAATTTCAGCTCCTCCTACTAAAAATCTTATGAAAATCCAATAGAATCTAAGTGAATATCAACTAAATTTGCTCAAATTCTGCATCTGTAACTAAAAATCATAAAAAAATTCAAAAAGATTTAATTTAATTTCACCAAAATTTCTTCAATTTCAGCTCCTTCTACAAGAAATCTTATGAAAATCCAAAGGAATCGAAGTGAATATCAACTAAATTTACTCAAATTCTACACCTGTAACTAAAAATCATCCACAAATTCAAAAAGATTTAATTTAATTTCACCAAAATTTCTTCAATTTCAGCTCCTCCTACTAAAAATCTTATGAAAATCCAAAGGAATCGAAGTGAATATCAACTAAATTTACTCAAATTCTGCATCTGTAACTAAAAATAAAAAAAAATTCAAAAAGATTTAATTTAATTTCACCAAAATTTTTTAAATTTCAGCTCCTCCTACTAAAAATCTTAAGAAAATGCAAAAGAATCGAAGTGTATTGTCACGTCCCGGGTGGAGGTCTTTGGGGACAATGACATGGGGAATAAAATCAGGCGCGAATCTATAATCCAACACTCTGAGGGTTTTGAAGGGAGAGTCAGGCACGAATCTAAAATCCAGCACACTGAGGATTTTGAGGAAATATCAGGCGCGAATCTATTATCCAGCACACTGAGGATTTTAAGGGAATGTCAGGCGCGAATCTGTAATCCAGCACACTGAGGATTTTGAGGGAATGTCAGGCGCGAATCTGTAATACAGCACACTGAGGATTTTAAGGGAATTTCAGGCGCGAATCTGTAATCCAGCACACTGAGGATTTCGAGGGAATATCAGGCGCGAATCTGTAATCCAGCACACTGAGGATTTTAAGGGAATGTCAGGCGCGAATCTATAATCCAGCACACTGAGGATTTTAAGGGAATGTCAGGCGCGAATCTGTAATCCAGCCCACTGAGGATTTCGAGGGAATGTCAGGCGCGAATCTGTAATCCAGCACACTGAGGATTTCGAGGGAATGTCAGGCGCGAATCTGTAATCCAGCACACTGAGGATTTCGAGGGAATGTCAGGCGCGAATCTGTAATCCAGCACACTGAGGATTTCGAGGGAATATCAGGCGCGAATCTGTAATCCAGCACACTGAGGATTTTAAGGGAATGTCAGGCGCGAATCTATAATCCTGCACACTGATCGTTTTGAAGGGAGAGTCAGGCGCGAATCTATAATCCTGCACACTGATCGTTTTGAGGGAATATCAGGCGCGAATCTATAATCCTGCACACTGATCGACCAGGGAAGGTTTAATAACTTATACCTTTTGTGGAGACACCCGTTAGAGCACTTATTGTGGTTTGGCTTTGGTAATCGGATTTACCGCTGCATCGAGGTAAAAGACACTCGTAATGATTCCGCAAAATCAGCTATTCATACGGTTATACGAAACCTATACGAAAGTAAGTTAGTAAACACTGCAATGCTTTCCGCGGTCGTTGCCCGTAATCAGCTGTTCCGGCAGCCTGGTTGGATTTCGGGATCTTCGTAGCAGAAGGATTAACACAATGACTCGAAACGTTATTTAAGCAAAGCGGTTTATTAGTTTAGGCGAAAATATAGGCACTGTTAGTGAAAGTGCTTTGTTAAACATAGAATGCGTTTAAACATTAATAATTGGCACAGAACATTTATATAAATGGCAATATGTATATAGAGTGATTATGAGCGTGACATACAGTATATGTTTTACGATGGAATAATATAAGCAGTAAACGTTGCTAAGAACATGGAATATGGTCGCAGTGAGCGTTAATAACACAATATAATATGAAAAGCACTTAAGCGTAATGTGACAAAATAATATGAATAGCAATAAAAATAGCAAGACAAAATATTATGAATAGTAATAAGAATTGTAATGCAATATAATAGGAGAACGCAATAAGCGTAGAAATACAAAATACTATGAATAGCAATTAGAATAGCAATACAAAATAATATGTATGGAGATGATATGCAATAGTTTAAATGGTAATATAAATTCTTACGGTAGTTGCCGTAGAACACTGATTTTATATTTTAAGTGAAGACTTTAGATTTCTGTAGAATAAGCTTCATAGATTTCTGCAGAACGAGGACGAGCTCTCGCGGTTCCTCGTATTTATACTAATTACAATCTTTTCGGCTTGAAGGGGGGTGCGCAGTACGCACCTTGACATAGTTACGCATATGCGTCGCAGTAACATTTCCGGGGTTTTGTGTAAGGACCAAAGGTTGGTCTACATTTGGACTCGCATTTTCGGCACGTACGCCAAATAATCCTCGCGATTATCCTTCTGGGGTTCTTATACATGTGATTTGGAAATGCTCAACTCCTCGAATGGGTTTTGGGTGTTTTTATAGGAAAGGGGTGATAATGGATTTGACTTCTTTGGTCATTTAGTGGGCTTGAGACGTGGTCTCGATTTAAGAGATAGAAGGGGCGGGGGACTTGTTTAGATTCGATAGGAGGGAAGAGTTTGTGCCGCGTTGGGCGAATATGTGAGGGAGATTCACTGATTGACCGTCTTGAGATGGGGACCGCTAAGGTACATCGCCAAGGCGGTCGAGGGCATGGAGAAGGGGTAAGAATTGAGGTTTCAGGAGTTTTAAGTGGAGTTGTATAGTGGTTTATGAAGAAATGTTATTTAATCTGCGCGCGAAATTTTGTGGGACGTCACAGTATTTCAACTAAATTTTCTCAACTTCTGCACCTGTAACTAAAAATCATAAAAAAATGCAATAAGATTTAATTTAATTTCACCAAAATTTCTTCAATTTCAGCTCCTCCTACTAAAAATCTTAAGAAAATCCAAAAGAATCGAAGTGTATTTCAACTATATTTTCTCAAATACTGCACCTTTCAATAAAAATCATAAAAAAATTCAAAAAGATTTAATTTAATTTTACCAAAATTTCAGCAATTTCAGCTCCTCCTACTAAAAATCTTCAGAAAATTCAAAAGAATCGAAGTGTATTTCAACTATATTTTTTCAATTTCTGCACCTGTAACTAAAAATCATAAAAAAATACAAAAAGATTTAATTTAATTTTACCAAAATTTCTTCAATTTCAGCTCCTTCTACTAAAAATATTATGAAAATCCAAAGGAATCGAAGTGAATGTCAACTAAATTTACTAAAATTCTGCATCTGTAACTAAAAATAAAAAAAAATTCAAAAAGATTTAATTTAATTTCACCAAAATTTTTTAAATTTCAGCTCCTCCTACTAAAAATCTTAAGAAAATGCAAAAGAATCGAAGTGTATTGTCACGTCCCGGGTGGAGGTCTTTGGGGACAATGACATGGGGAATAAAATCAGGCGCGAATCTATAATCCAACACTCTGAGGGTTTTGTAGGGAGAGTCAGGCACGAATCTAAAATCCAGCACACTGAGGATTTTGAGGAAATATCAGGCGCGAATCTATTATCCAGCACACTGAGGATTTTAAGGGAATGTCAGGCGCGAATCTGTAATCCAGCACACTGAGGATTTTGAGGGAATGTCAGGCGCGAATCTAAAATCCAGCACACTGAGGATTTTGAGGAAATATCAGGCGCGAATCTATTATCCAGCACACTGAGGATTTTAAGGGAATGTCAGGCGCAAATCTGTAATCCAGCACACTGAGGATTTTAAGGGAATGTCAGGCGCGAATCTGTAATCCAGCACACTGAGGAGTTTAAGGGAATGTCAGGCGCGAATCTGTAATCCAGCCCACTGAGGATTTCGAGGGAATATCAGGCGCGAATCTGTAATCCAGCACACTGAGGATTTTAAGGGAATGTCAGGCGCGAATCTGTAATCCAGCACACTGAGGACTTCGAGGGAATGTCAGGCGCGAATCTGTAAACCAGCACACTGAGGATTTCGAGGGAATGTCAGGCGCGAATCTGTAATCCAGCACACTGAGGATTTCGAGGGAATATCAGGCGCGAATCTGTAATCCAGCACACTGAGGATTTTAAGGGAATGTCAGGCGCGAATCTATAATCCTGCACACTGATCGTTTTGAAGGGAGAGTCAGGCGCGAATCTATAATCCTGCACACTGATCGTTTTGAGGGAATGTCAGGCGCGAATCTATAATCCTGCACACTGATCGACCAGGGAAGGTTTAATAACTTATATCTTTTGTGGAGACACCCGTTAGAGCACTTATTGTGGTTTGGCTTTGGTAATCGGATTTACCGCTGCATCGAGGTAAAAGACACTCGTAATGATTCCGCAAAATCAGCTATTCATACGGTTATACGAAACCTATACGAAAGTAAGTTAGTAAACATTGCAATGCTTTCCGCGGTCGTTGCCCGTAATCAGCTGTTCCGGCAGCCTGGTTGGATTTCGGGATCTTCGTAGCAGAAGGATTAACACAATGACTCGAAACGTTAGTTAAGCAAAGCGGTTTATTAGTTTAGGCGAAAATATAGGCACTGTTAGTGAAAGTGCTTTGTTAAACATAGAATGCGTTTAAACATTAATAATTGGCACAGAACATTTATATAAATGGCAATATATATATAGAGTGATTATGAGCGTGACATACAGTATATGTTTTACGATGGAATAATATAAGCAGTAAACGTTGCTAAGAACATGGAATATGGTCGCAATGAGCGTTAATAACACAATATAATATGAAAAGCACTTAAGCGTAACGTGACAAAATAATATGAATAGCAATAAAAATAGCAAGACAAAATAATATGAATAGTAATAAGAATAGTAATGCAATATAATAGGAGAACGCAATAAGCGTAGAAATACAAAATACTATGAATAGCAATTAGAATAGCAATACAAAATAATATGTATGGAGATGATATGCAATAGTTTAAATGGTAATATAAATTCTTACGGTAGTTGCCGTAGAACACTGATTTTATATTTTAAGTGAAGACTTTAGATTTCTGTAGAATAAGCTTCATAGATTTCTGCAGAACGAGGACGAGCTCTCGCGGTTCCTCGTATTTATACTAATTACAATCTTTTCGGCTTGAAGGGGGGTGCGCAGTACGCACCTTGACATAGTTACGCATATGCGTCGCAGTAACATTTCCGGGGTTTTGTGTAAGGACCAAAGGTTGGTCTACATTTGGACTCGCATTTTCGGCACGTACGCCAAATAATCCTCGCGATTATCCTTCTGGGGTTCTTATACATGTGATTTGGAAATGCTCAACTCCTCGAATGGGTTTTGGGTGTTTTTATAGGAAAGGGGTGATAATGGATTTGACTTCTTTGGTCATTTAGTGGGCTTGAGACGTGGTCTCGATTTAAGAGATAGAAGGGGCGGGGGACTTGTTTAGATTCGATAGGAGGGAAGAGTTTGTGCCGCGTTGGGCGAATATGTGAGGGAGATTCACTGATTGACCGTCTTGAGATGGGGACCGCTAAGGTACATCGCCAAGGCGGTCGAGGGCATGGAGAAGGGGTAAGAATTGATGTTTCAGGAGTTTTAAGTGGAGTTGTATAGTGGTTTATGAAGAAATGTTATTTTATCTGCGCGCGAAATTTTGTGGGACGTCACAGTATTTCAACTAAATTTTCTCAACTTCTGCACCTGTAACTAAAAATCATAAAAAAATGCAATAAGATTTAATTTAATTTCACCAAAATTTCTTCAATTTCAGCTCCTCCTACTAAAAATCTTAAGAAAATCCAAAGGAATCGTAGTGAATTTCAACTATATTTTCTCAAATACTGCACCTTTCACTAAAAATCATAAAAAAATTCAAAAAGATTTAATTTAATTTTACCAAAATTTCATCAATTTCAGCTCCTCCTACTAAAAATCTTATGAAAATCCAAAGGAATCGAAGTGAATATCGACTAAATTTACTCAAATTCTGCATCTGTAACTAAAAATAAAAAAAAAATTCAAAAAGATTTAATTTAATTTCACCAAATTTTTTTCAATTTCAGCTCCTCCTACTAAAAATCTTAAGAAAATTCAAAAGAATCGAAGTGTATTTCAACTATATTTTCTCAAATACTGCACCTTTCAATAAAAATCATAAAAAAATTCAAAAAGATTTAATTTAATTATACCAAAATTTCAGCAATTTCAGCTCCTCCTACTAAAAATCTTAAGAAAATTCAAAAGAATCGAAGTGTATTTCAACTATATTTTCTCAAATACTGCACCTTTCACTAAAAATCATAAAAAAATTCAAAAAGATTTCATTTAATTTTACCAAAATTTCATCAATTTCAGCTCCTTCTACTAGAAATCTTATGAAAATCCAAAGGAATCGAAGTGAATATCAACTAAATTTACTCAAATTCTACACCTGTAACTAAAAATCATCCACAAATTCAAAAAGATTTAATTTAATTTCACCAAAATTTCTTCAATTTCAGCTCCTCCTACTAAAAATCTTAAGAAAATTCAAAAGAATCGAAGTGTATTTCAACTATATTTTCTCAAATACTGCACCTTTCAATAAAAATCATAAAAAAATTCAAAAAGATTTAATTTAATTTTACCAAAATTTCAGCAATTTCAGCTCCTCCTACTAAAAATCTTAAGAAAATTCAAAAGAATCGAAGTGTATTTCAACTATATTTTCTCAAATACTGCACCTTTCACTAAAAATCATAAAAAAATTCAAAAAGATTTAATTTAATTTTACCAAAATTTCATCAATTTCAGCTCCTCCTACTAAAAATCATATGAAAATCCAAAGGAATCGAAGTGAATATCAACTAAATTTACCCAAATTCTGCATCTGTACCTAAAAATAAAAAAAAAATTCAAAAAGATTTAATTTAATTTCACCAAAATTTTTTCAATTTCAGCTCCTCCTACTAAAAATCTTAAGAAAATGCAAAAGAATCGAAGTGTATTGTCACGTCCCGGGTGGAGGTCTTTGGGGACAATGACATGGGGAATAAAATCAGGCGCGAATCTATAATCCAACACTCTGAGGGTTTTGAAGGGAGAGTCAGGCACGAATCTAAAATCCAGCACACTGAGGATTTTGAGGAAATATCACGCGCGAATCTATTATCCAGCACACTGAGGATTTTAAGGGAATGTCAGGCGCAAATCTGTAATCCAGCACACTGAGGATTTTGAGGGAATGTCAGGCGCGAATCTGTAATCCAGCACACTGAGGATTTATAGGGAATGTCAGGCGCGAATCTGTAATCCAGCACACTGAGGATTTTAAGGGAATGTCAGGCGCGAATCTGTAATCCAGCACACTGAGGATTTTAAGGGAATGTCAGGCGCGAATCTGTAATCCAGCCCACTGAGGATTTCGAGGGAATATCATGCGCGAATCTGTAATCCAGCACACTGAGGATTTTAAGGGAATGTCAGGCGCGAATCTGTAATCCAGCACACTGAGGACTTCGAGGGAATGTCAGGCGCGAATCTGTAAACCAGCACACTGAGGATTTCGAGGGAATGTCAGGCGCGAATCTGTAATCCAGCACACTGAGGATTTCGAGGGAATATCAGGCGCGAATCTGTAATCCAGCACACTGAGGATTTTAAGAGAATGTCAGGCGCGAATCTATAATCCTGCACACTGATCGTTTTGAAGGGAGAGTCAGGCGCGAATCTATAATCCTGCACACTGATCGTTTTGAGGGAATGTCAGGCGCGAATCTATAATCCTGCACACTGATCGTTTTGAGGGAATATCAGGCGCGAATCTATAATCCTGCACACTGATCGACCAGGGAAGGTTTAATAACTTATATCTTTTGTGGAGACACCCGTTAGAGCACTTATTGTGGTTTGGCTTTGGTAATCGGATTTACCGCTGCATCGAGGTAAAAGACACTCGTAATGATTCCGCAAAATCAGCTATTCATACGGTTATACGAAACCTATACGAAAGTAAGTTAGTAAACATTGCAATGCTTTCCGCGGTCGTTGCCCGTAATCAGCTGTTCCGGCAGCCTGGTTGGATTTCGGGATCTTCGTAGCAGAAGGATTAACACAATGACTCGAAACGTTAGTTAAGCAAAGCGGTTTATTAGTTTAGGCGAAAATATAGGCACTGTTAGTGAAAGTGCTTTGTTAAACATAGAATGCGTTTAAACATTAATAATTGGCACAGAACATTTATATAAATGGCAATATATATATAGAGTGATTATGAGCGTGACATACAGTATATGTTTTACGATGGAATAATATAAGCAGTAAACGTTGCTAAGAACATGGAATATGGTCGCAATGAGCGTTAATAACACAATATAATATGAAAAGCACTTAAGCGTAACGTGACAAAATAATATGAATAGCAATAAAAATAGCAAGACAAAATAATATGAATAGTAATAAGAATAGTAATGCAATATAATAGGAGAACGCAATAAGCGTAGAAATACAAAATACTATGAATAGCAATTAGAATAGCAATACAAAATAATATGTATGGAGATGATATGCAATAGTTTAAATGGTAATATAAATTCTTACGGTAGTTGCCGTAGAACACTGATTTTATATTTTAAGTGAAGACTTTAGATTTCTGTAGAATAAGCTTCATAGATTTCTGCAGAACGAGGACGAGCTCTCGCGGTTCCTCGTATTTATACTAATTACAATCTTTTCGGCTTGAAGGGGGGTGCGCAGTACGCACCTTGACATAGTTACGCATATGCGTCGCAGTAACATTTCCGGGGTTTTGTGTAAGGACCAAAGGTTGGTCTACATTTGGACTCGCATTTTCGGCACGTACGCCAAATAATCCTCGCGATTATCCTTCTGGGGTTCTTATACATGTGATTTGGAAATGCTCAACTCCTCGAATGGGTTTTGGGTGTTTTTATAGGAAAGGGGTGATAATGGATTTGACTTCTTTGGTCATTTAGTGGGCTTGCGACGTGGTCTCGATTTAAGAGATAGAAGGGGCGGGGGACTTGTTTAGATTCGATAGGAGGGAAGAGTTTGTGCCGCGTTGGGCGAATATGTGAGGGAGATTCACTGATTGACCGTCTTGAGATGGGGACCGCTAAGGTACATCGCCAAGGCGGTCGAGGGCATGGAGAAGGGGTAAGAATTGAGGTTTCAGGAGTTTTAAGTGGAGTTGTATAGTGGTTTATGAAGAAATGTTATTTTATCTGCGCGCGAAATTTTGTGGGACGTCACAGTATTTCAACTAAATTTTCTCAACTTCTGCACCTGTAACTAAAAATCATAAAAAAATGCAATAAGATTTAATTTAATTTCACCAAAATTTCTTCAATTTCAGCTCCTCCTACTAAAAATCTTAAGAAAATCCAAAGGAATCGTAGTGAATTTCAACTATATTTTCTCAAATACTGCACCTTTCACTAAAAATCATAAAAAAATTCAAAAAGATTTAATTTAATTTTACCAAAATTTCATCAATTTCAGCTCCTCCTACTAAAAATCTTATGAAAATCCAAAGGAATCGAAGTGAATATCGACTAAATTTACTCAAATTCTGCATCTGTAACTAAAAATAAAAAAAAAATTCAAAAAGATTTAATTTAATTTCACCAAATTTTTTTCAATTTCAGCTCCTCCTACTAAAAATCTTAAGAAAATTCAAAAGAATCGAAGTGTATTTCAACTATATTTTCTCAAATACTGCACCTTTCAATAAAAATCATAAAAAAATTCAAAAAGATTTAATTTAATTATACCAAAATTTCAGCAATTTCAGCTCCTCCTACTAAAAATCTTAAGAAAATTCAAAAGAATCGAAGTGTATTTCAACTATATTTTCTCAAATACTGCACCTTTCACTAAAAATCATAAAAAAATTCAAAAAGATTTAATTTAATTTTACCAAAATTTCATCAATTTCAGCTCCTTCTACTAGAAATCTTATGAAAATCCAAAGGAATCGAAGTGAATATCAACTAAATTTACTCAAATTCTACACCTGTAACTAAAAATCATCCACAAATTCAAAAAGATTTAATTTAATTTCACCAAAATTTCTTCAATTTCAGCTCCTCCTACTAAAAATCTTAAGAAAATTCAAAAGAATCGAAGTGTATTTCAACTATATTTTCTCAAATACTGCACCTTTCAATAAAAATCATAAAAAAATTCAAAAAGATTTAATTTAATTTTACCAAAATTTCAGCAATTTCAGCTCCTCCTACTAAAAATCTTAAGAAAATTCAAAAGAATCGAAGTGTATTTCAACTATATTTTCTCAAATACTGCACCTTTCACTAAAAATCATAAAAAAATTCAAAAAGATTTAATTTAATTTTACCAAAATTTCATCAATTTCAGCTCCTCCTACTAAAAATCATATGAAAATCCAAAGGAATCGAAGTGAATATCAACTAAATTTACCCAAATTCTGCATCTGTACCTAAAAATAAAAAAAAAATTCAAAAAGATTTAATTTAATTTCACCAAAATTTTTTCAATTTCAGCTCCTCCTACTAAAAATCTTAAGAAAATGCAAAAGAATCGAAGTGTATTGTCACGTCCCGGGTGGAGGTCTTTGGGGACAATGACATGGGGAATAAAATCAGGCGCGAATCTATAATCCAACACTCTGAGGGTTTTGAAGGGAGAGTCAGGCACGAATCTAAAATCCAGCACACTGAGGATTTTGAGGAAATATCAGGCGCGAATCTATTATCCAGCACACTGAGGATTTTAAGGGAATGTCAGGCGCAAATCTGTAATCCAGCACACTGAGGATTTTGAGGGAATGTCAGGCGCGAATCTGTAATCCAGCACACTGAGGATTTATAGGGAATGTCAGGCGCGAATCTGTAATCCAGCACACTGAGGATTTTAAGGGAATGTCAGGCGCGAATCTGTAATCCAGCACACTGAGGATTTTAAGGGAATGTCAGGCGCGAATCTGTAATCCAGCCCACTGAGGATTTCGAGGGAATATCATGCGCGAATCTGTAATCCAGCACACTGAGGATTTTAAGGGAATGTCAGGCGCGAATCTGTAATCCAGCACACTGAGGACTTCGAGGGAATGTCAGGCGCGAATCTGTAAACCAGCACACTGAGGATTTCGAGGGAATGTCAGGCGCGAATCTGTAATCCAGCACACTGAGGATTTCGAGGGAATATCAGGCGCGAATCTGTAATCCAGCACACTGAGGATTTTAAGAGAATGTCAGGCGCGAATCTATAATCCTGCACACTGATCGTTTTGAAGGGAGAGTCAGGCGCGAATCTATAATCCTGCACACTGATCGTTTTGAGGGAATGTCAGGCGCGAATCTATAATCCTGCACACTGATCGTTTTGAGGGAATATCAGGCGCGAATCTATAATCCTGCACACTGATCGACCAGGGAAGGTTTAATAACTTATACCTTTTGTGGAGACACCCGTTAGAGCACTTATTGTGGTTTGGCTTTGGTAATCGGATTTACCGCTGCATCGAGGTAAAAGACACTCGTAATGATTCCGCAAAATCAGCTATTCATACGGTTATACGAAACCTATACGAAAGTAAGTTAGTAAACACTGCAATGCTTTCCGCGGTCGTTGCCCGTAATCAGCTGTTCCGGCAGCCTGGTTGGATTTCGGGATCTTCGTAGCAGAAGGATTAACACAATGACTCGAAACGTTAGTTAAGCAAAGCGGTTTATTAGTTTAGGCGAAAATATAGGCACTGTTAGTGAAAGTGCTTTGTTAAACATAGAATGCGTTTAAACATTAATAATTGGCACAGAACATTTATATAAATGGCAATATATATATAGAGTGATTATGAGCGTGACATACAGTATATGTTTTACGATGGAATAATATAAGCAGTAAACGTTGCTAAGAACATGGAATATGGTTGCAATGAGCGTTAATAACACAATATAATATGAAAAGCACTTAAGCGTAACGTGACAAAATAATATGAATAGCAATAAAAATAGCAAGACAAAATAATATGAATAGTAATAAGAATAGTAATGCAATATAATAGGAGAACGCAATAAGCGTAGAAATACAAAATACTATGAATAGCAATTAGAATAGCAATACAAACTAATATGTATGGAGATGATATGCAATAGTTTAAATGGTAATATAAATTCTTACGGTAGTTGCCGTAGAACACTGATTTTATATTTTAAGTGAAGACTTTAGATTTCTGTAGAATAAGCTTCATAGATTTCTGCAGAACGAGGACGAGCTCTCGCGGTTCCTCGTATTTATACTAATTACAATCTTTTCGGCTTGAAGGGGGGTGCGCAGTACGCACCTTGACATAGTTACGCATATGCGTCGCAGTAACATTTCCGGGGTTTTGTGTAAGGACCAAAGGTTGGTCTACATTTGGACTCGCATTTTCGGCACGTACGCCAAATAATCCTCGCGATTATCCTTCTGGGGTTCTTATACATGTGATTTGGAAATGCTCAACTCCTCGAATGGGTTTTGGGTGTTTTTATAGGAAAGGGGTGATAATGGATTTGACTTCTTTGGTCATTTAGTGGGCTTGAGACGTGGTCTCGATTTAAGAGATAGAAGGGGCGGGGGACTTGTTTAGATTCGATAGGAGGGAAGAGTTTGTGCCGCGTTGGGCGAATATGTGAGGGAGATTCACTGATTGACCGTCTTGAGATGGGGACCGCTAAGGTACATCGCCAAGGCGGTCGAGGGCATGGAGAAGGGGTAAGAATTGAGGTTTCAGGAGTTTTAAGTGGAGTTGTATAGTGGTTTATGAAGAAATGTTATTTTATCTGCGCGCGAAATTTTGTGGGACGTCACAGTATTTCAACTAAATTTTCTCAACTTCTGCACCTGTAACTAAAAATCATAAAAAAATGCAATAAGATTTAATTTAATTTCACCAAAATTTCTTCAATTTCAGCTCCTCCTACTAAAAATCTTAAGAAAATCCAAAGGAATCGTAGTGAATTTCAACTATATTTTCTCAAATTCTGCACCTGTGACTAAAAATCATAAAAAAATTTAAAAAGATTTAATTTAATTTTACCACAATTTCTTCAATTTCAGCTGCATCCATTAAAAATCCTATGAAAATCCAAAAGAATCTAAGTAAATATCAACTAAATTTATTCAAATTCTGCATCTGTAACTAAAATTCATAAAAAAATACAAAAAGATTTAATTTAATTTTACCAAAATTTCTTCAATTTCAGCTCCTTCTACTAAAAATCATATGAAAATCCAATAGAATCTAAGTGAATATCAACTAAATTTACTCAAATTCTGCATCAGGAACTAAAAATCATAAAAAAATTCAAAAAGATTTAATTTAATTTCACCAAAATTTCTTCTATTTCAGCTCCTTCTACTAGAAATCTTATGAAAATCCAAAGGAATCGAAGTGAATATCAACTAAATTTACTCAAATTCTACACCTGTAACTAAAAATCATCCACAAATTCAAAAAGATTTAATTTAATTTCACCAAAATTTCTTCAATTTCAGCTCCTCCTACTAAAAATCTTAAGAAAATTCAAAAGAATCGAAGTGTATTTCAACTATATTTTCTCAAATACTGCACCTTTCAATAAAAATCATAAAAAAATTCAAAAAGATTTAATTTAATTTTACCAATATTTCAGCAATTTCAGCTCCTCCTACTAAAAATCTTAAGAAAATTCAAAAGAATCGAAGTGTATTTCAACTATATTTTCTCAAATACTGCACCTTTCACTAAAAATCATAAAAAAATTCAAAAAGATTTAATTTAATTTTACCAAAATTTCATCAATTTCAGCTCCTCCTACTAAAAATCTTATGAAAATCCAAAGGAATCGAAGTGAATATCAACTAAATTTACCCAAATTCTGCATCTGTAAATAAAAATAAAAAAAAAATTCAAAAAGATTTAATTTAATTTCACCAAAATTTTTTCAATTTCAGCTCCTCCTACTAAAAATCTTAAGAAAATGCAAAAGAATCGAAGTGTATTGTCACGTCCCGGGTGGAGGTCTTTGGGGACAATGACATGGGGAATAAAATCAGGCGCGAATCTATAATCCAACACTCTGAGGGTTTTGAAGGGAGAGTCAGGCACGAATCTAAAATCCAGCACACTGAGGATTTTGAGGAAATATCAGGCGCGAATCTATTATCCAGCACACTGAGGATTTTAAGGGAATGTCAGGCGCAAATCTGTAATCCAGCACACTGAGGATTTTGAGGGAATGTCAGGCGCGAATCTGTAATCCAGCACACTGAGGATTTATAGGGAATGTCAGGCGCGAATCTGTAATCCAGCACACTGAGGATTTTAAGGGAATGTCAGGCGCGAATCTGTAATCCAGCACACTGAGGATTTTAAGGGAATGTCAGGCGCGAATCTGTAATCCAGCCCACTGAGGATTTCGAGGGAATATCAGGCGCGAATCTGTAATCCAGCACACTGAGGATTTTAAGGGAATGTCAGGCGCGAATCTGTAATCCAGCATACTGAGGACTTCGAGGGAATGTCAGGCGCGAATCTGTAAACCAGCACACTGAGGATTTCGAGGGAATGTCAGGCGCGAATCTGTAATCCAGCACACTGAGGATTTCGAGGGAATATCAGGCGCGAATCTGTAATCCAGCACACTGAGGATTTTAAGAGAATGTCAGGCGCGAATCTATAATCCTGCACACTGATCGTTTTGAAGGGAGAGTCAGGCGCGAATCTATAATCCTGCACACTGATCGTTTTGAGGGAATGTCAGGCGCGAATCTATAATCCTGCACACTGATCGTTTTGAGGGAATATCAGGCGCGAATCTATAATCCTGCACACTGATCGACCAGGGAAGGTTTAATAACTTATACCTTTTGTGGAGACACCCGTTAGAGCACTTATTGTGGTTTGGCTTTGGTAATCGGATTTACCGCTGCATCGAGGTAAAAGACACTCGTAATGATTCCGCAAAATCAGCTATTCATACGGTTATACGAAACCTATACGAAAGTAAGTTAGTAAACATTGCAATGCTTTCCGCGGTCGTTGCCCGTAATCAGCTGTTCCGGCAGCCTGGTTGGATTTCGGGATCTTCGTAGCAGAAGGATTAACACAATGACTCGAAACGTTAGTTAAGCAAAGCGGTTTATTAGTTTAGGCGAAAATATAGGCACTGTTAGTGAAAGTGCTTTGTTAAACATAGAATGCGTTTAAACATTAATAATTGGCACAGAACATTTATATAAATGGCAATATATATATAGAGTGATTATGAGCGTGACATACAGTATATGTTTTACGATGGAATAATATAAGCAGTAAACGTTGCTAAGAACATGGAATATGGTCGCAATGAGCGTTAATAACACAATATAATATGAAAAGCACTTAAGCGTAACGTGACAAAATAATATGAATAGCAATAAAAATAGCAAGACAAAATAATATGAATAGTAATAAGAATAGTAATGCAATATAATAGGAGAACGCAATAAGCGTAGAAATACAAAATACTATGAATAGCAATTAGAATAGCAATACAAAATAATATGTATGGAGATGATATGCAATAGTTTAAATGGTAATATAAATTCTTACGGTAGTTGCCGTAGAACACTGATTTTATATTTTAAGTGAAGACTTTAGATTTCTGTAGAATAAGCTTCATAGATTTCTGCAGAACGAGGACGAGCTCTCGCGGTTCCTCGTATTTATACTAATTACAATCTTTTCGGCTTGAAGGGGGGTGCGCAGTACGCACCTTGACATAGTTACGCATATGCGTCGCAGTAACATTTCCGGGGTTTTGTGTAAGGACCAAAGGTTGGTCTACATTTGGACTCGCATTTTCGGCACGTACGCCAAATAATCCTCGCGATTATCCTTCTGGGGTTCTTATACATGTGATTTGGAAATGCTCAACTCCTCGAATGGGTTTTGGGTGTTTTTATAGGAAAGGGGTGATAATGGATTTGACTTCTTTGGTCATTTAGTGGGCTTGAGACGTGGTCTCGATTTAAGAGATAGAAGGGGCGGGGGACTTGTTTAGATTCGATAGGAGGGAAGAGTTTGTGCCGCGTTGGGCGAATATGTGAGGGAGATTCACTGATTGACCGTCTTGAGATGGGGACCGCTAAGGTACATCGCCAAGGCGGTCGAGGGCATGGAGAAGGGGTAAGAATTGAGGTTTCAGGAGTTTTAAGTGGAGTTGTATAGTGGTTTATGAAGAAATGTTATTTTATCTGCGCGCGAAATTTTGTGGGACGTCACAGTATTTCAACTAAATTTTCTCAACTTCTGCACCTGTAACTAAAAATCATAAAAAACTGCAATAAGATTTAATTTAATTTCACCAAAATTTCTTCAATTTCAGCTCCTCCTACTAAAAATCTTAAGAAAATCCAAAGGAATCGTAGTGAATTTCAACTATATTTTCTCAAATACTGCACCTTTCACTAAAAATCATAAAAAAATTCAAAAAGATTTAATTTAATTTTACCAAAATTTCATCAATTTCAGCTCCTCCTACTAAAAATCTTATGAAAATCCAAAGGAATCGAAGTGAATATCGACTAAATTTACTCAAATTCTGCATCTGTAACTAAAAATAAAAAAAAAATTCAAAAAGATTTAATTTAATTTCACCAAATTTTTTTCAATTTCAGCTCCTCCTACTAAAAATCTTAAGAAAATTCAAAAGAATCGAAGTGTATTTCAACTATATTTTCTCAAATACTGCACCTTTCAATAAAAATCATAAAAAAATTCAAAAAGATTTAATTTAATTATACCAAAATTTCAGCAATTTCAGCTCCTCCTACTAAAAATCTTAAGAAAATTCAAAAGAATCGAAGTGTATTTCAACTATATTTTCTCAAATACTGCACCTTTCACTAAAAATCATAAAAAAATTCAAAAAGATTTAATTTAATTTTACCAAAATTTCATCAATTTCAGCTCCTTCTACTAGAAATCTTATGAAAATCCAAAGGAATCGAAGTGAATATCAACTAAATTTACTCAAATTCTACACCTGTAACTAAAAATCATCCACAAATTCAAAAAGATTTAATTTAATTTCACCAAAATTTCTTCAATTTCAGCTCCTCCTACTAAAAATCTTAAGAAAATTCAAAAGAATCGAAGTGTATTTCAACTATATTTTCTCAAATACTGCACCTTTCAATAAAAATCATAAAAAAATTCAAAAAGATTTAATTTAATTTTACCAAAATTTCAGCAATTTCAGCTCCTCCTACTAAAAATCTTAAGAAAATTCAAAAGAATCGAAGTGTATTTCAACTATATTTTCTCAAATACTGCACCTTTCACTAAAAATCATAAAAAAATTCAAAAAGATTTAATTTAATTTTACCAAAATTTCATCAATTTCAGCTCCTCCTACTAAAAATCATATGAAAATCCAAAGGAATCGAAGTGAATATCAACTAAATTTACCCAAATTCTGCATCTGTACCTAAAAATAAAAAAAAAATTCAAAAAGATTTAATTTAATTTCACCAAAATTTTTTCAATTTCAGCTCCTCCTACTAAAAATCTTAAGAAAATGCAAAAGAATCGAAGTGTATTGTCACGTCCCGGGTGGAGGTCTTTGGGGACAATGACATGGGGAATAAAATCAGGCGCGAATCTATAATCCAACACTCTGAGGGTTTTGAAGGGAGAGTCAGGCACGAATCTAAAATCCAGCACACTGAGGATTTTGAGGAAATATCAGGCGCGAATCTATTATCCAGCACACTGAGGATTTTAAGGGAATGTCAGGCGCAAATCTGTAATCCAGCACACTGAGGATTTTGAGGGAATGTCAGGCGCGAATCTGTAATCCAGCACACTGAGGATTTATAGGGAATGTCAGGCGCGAATCTGTAATCCAGCACACTGAGGATTTTAAGGGAATGTCAGGCGCGAATCTGTAATCCAGCACACTGAGGATTTTAAGGGAATGTCAGGCGCGAATCTGTAATCCAGCCCACTGAGGATTTCGAGGGAATATCAGGCGCGAATCTGTAATCCAGCACACTGAGGATTTTAAGGGAATGTCAGGCGCGAATCTGTAATCCAGCACACTGAGGACTTCGAGGGAATGTCAGGCGCGAATCTGTAAACCAGCACACTGAGGATTTCGAGGGAATGTCAGGCGCGAATCTGTAATCCAGCACACTGAGGATTTCGAGGGAATATCAGGCGCGAATCTGTAATCCAGCACACTGAGGATTTTAAGAGAATGTCAGGCGCGAATCTATAATCCTGCACACTGATCGTTTTGAAGGGAGAGTCAGGCGCGAATCTATAATCCTGCACACTGATCGTTTTGAGGGAATGTCAGGCGCGAATCTATAATCCTGCACACTGATCGTTTTGAGGGAATATCAGGCGCGAATCTATAATCCTGCACACTGATCGACCAGGGAAGGTTTAATAACTTATACCTTTTGTGGAGACACCCGTTAGAGCACTTATTGTGGTTTGGCTTTGGTAATCGGATTTACCGCTGCATCGAGGTAAAAGACACTCGTAATGATTCCGCAAAATCAGCTATTCATACGGTTATACGAAACCTATACGAAAGTAAGTTAGTAAACATTGCAATGCTTTCCGCGGTCGTTGCCCGTAATCAGCTGTTCCGGCAGCCTGGTTGGATTTCGGGATCTTCGTAGCAGAAGGATTAACACAATGACTCGAAACGTTAGTTAAGCAAAGCGGTTTATTAGTTTAGGCGAAAATATAGGCACTGTTAGTGAAAGTGCTTTGTTAAACATAGAATGCGTTTAAACATTAATAATTGGCACAGAACATTTATATAAATGGCAATATATATATAGAGTGATTATGAGCGTGACATACAGTATATGTTTTACGATGGAATAATATAAGCAGTAAACGTTGCTAAGAACATGGAATATGGTCGCAATGAACGTTAATAACACAATATAATATGAAAAGCACTTAAGCGTAACGTGACAAAATAATATGAATAGCAATAAAAATAGCAAGACAAAATAATATGAATAGTAATAAGAATAGTAATGCAATATAATAGGAGAACGCAATAAGCGTAGAAATACAAAATACTATGAATAGCAATTAGAATAGCAATACAAAATAATATGTATGGAGATGATATGCAATAGTTTAAATGGTAATATAAATTCTTACGGTAGTTGCCGTAGAACACTGATTTTATATTTTAAGTGAAGACTTTAGATTTCTGTAGAATAAGCTTCATAGATTTCTGCAGAACGAGGACGAGCTCTCGCGGTTCCTCGTATTTATACTAATTACAATCTTTTCGGCTTGAAGGGGGGTGCGCAGTACGCACCTTGACATAGTTACGCATATGCGTCGCAGTAACATTTCCGGGGTTTTGTGTAAGGACCAAAGGTTGGTCTACATTTGGACTCGCATTTTCGGCACGTACGCCAAATAATCCTCGCGATTATCCTTCTGGGGTTCTTATACATGTGATTTGGAAATGCTCAACTCCTCGAATGGGTTTTGGGTGTTTTTATAGGAAAGGGGTGATAATGGATTTGACTTCTTTGGTCATTTAGTGGGCTTGAGACGTGGTCTCGATTTAAGAGATAGAAGGGGCGGGGGACTTGTTTAGATTCGATAGGAGGGAAGAGTTTGTGCCGCGTTGGGCGAATATGTGAGGGAGATTCACTGATTGACCGTCTTGAGATGGGGACCGCTAAGGTGCATCGCCAAGGCGGTCGAGGGCATGGAGAAGGGGTAAGAATTGATGTTTCAGGAGTTTTAAGTGGAGTTGTATAGTGGTTTATGAAGAAATGTTATTTTATCTGCGCGCGAAATTTTGTGGGACGTCACAGTATTTCAACTAAATTTTCTCAACTTCTGCACCTGTAACTAAAAATCATAAAAAAATGCAATAAGATTTAATTTAATTTCACCAAAATTTCTTCAATTTCAGCTCCTCCTACTAAAAATCTTAAGAAAATCCAAAGGAATCGTAGTGAATTTCAACTATATTTTCTCAAATACTGCACCTTTCACTAAAAATCATAAAAAAATTCAAAAAGATTTAATTTAATTTTACCAAAATTTCATCAATTTCAGCTCCTCCTACTAAAAATCTTATGAAAATCCAAAGGAATCGAAGTGAATATCGACTAAATTTACTCAAATTCTGCATCTGTAACTAAAAATAAAAAAAAAATTCAAAAAGATTTAATTTAATTTCACCAAATTTTTTTCAATTTCAGCTCCTCCTACTAAAAATCTTAAGAAAATTCAAAAGAATCGAAGTGTATTTCAACTATATTTTCTCAAATACTGCACCTTTCAATAAAAATCATAAAAAAATTCAAAAAGATTTAATTTAATTATACCAAAATTTCAGCAATTTCAGCTCCTCCTACTAAAAATCTTAAGAAAATTCAAAAGAATCGAAGTGTATTTCAACTATATTTTCTCAAATACTGCACCTTTCACTAAAAATCATAAAAAAATTCAAAAAGATTTAATTTAATTTTACCAAAATTTCATCAATTTCAGCTCCTTCTACTAGAAATCTTATGAAAATCCAAAGGAATCGAAGTGAATATCAACTAAATTTACTCAAATTCTACACCTGTAACTAAAAATCATCCACAAATTCAAAAAGATTTAATTTAATTTCACCAAAATTTCTTCAATTTCAGCTCCTCCTACTAAAAATCTTAAGAAAATTCAAAAGAATCGAAGTGTATTTCAACTATATTTTCTCAAATACTGCACCTTTCAATAAAAATCATAAAAAAATTCAAAAAGATTTAATTTAATTTTACCAAAATTTCAGCAATTTCAGCTCCTCCTACTAAAAATCTTAAGAAAATTCAAAAGAATCGAAGTGTATTTCAACTATATTTTCTCAAATACTGCACCTTTCACTAAAAATCATAAAAAAATTCAAAAAGATTTAATTTAATTTTACCAAAATTTCATCAATTTCAGCTCCTCCTACTAAAAATCTTATGAAAATCCAAAGGAATCGAAGTGAATATCAACTAAATTTACCCAAATTCTGCATCTGTACCTAAAAATAAAAAAAAAATTCAAAAAGATTTAATTTAATTTCACCAAAATATTTTCAATTTCAGCTCCTCCTACTAAAAATCTTAAGAAAATGCAAAAGAATCGAAGTGTATTGTCACGTCCCGGGTGGAGGTCTTCGGGGACAATGACATGGGGAATAAAATCAGGCGCGAATCTATAATCCAACACTCTGAGGGTTTTGAAGGGAGAGTCAGGCACGAATCTAAAATCCAGCACACTGAGGATTTTGAGGAAATATCAGGCGCGAATCTATTATCCAGCACACTGAGGATTTTAAGGGAATGTCAGGCGCAAATCTGTAATCCAGCACACTGAGGATTTTGAGGGAATGTCAGGCGCGAATCTGTAATCCAGCACACTGAGGATTTATAGGGAATGTCAGGCGCGAATCTGTAATCCAGCACACTGAGGATTTTAAGGGAATGTCAGGCGCGAATCTGTAATCCAGCACACTGAGGATTTTAAGGGAATGTCAGGCGCGAATCTGTAATCCAGCCCACTGAGGATTTCGAGGGAATATCAGGCGCGAATCTGTAATCCAGCACACTGAGGATTTTAAGGGAATGTCAGGCGCGAATCTGTAATCCTGCACACTGATCGACCAGGGAAGGTTTAATAACTTATATCTTTTGTGGAGACACCCGTTAGAGCACTTATTGTGGTTTGGCTTTGGTAATCGGATTTACCGCTGCATCGAGGTAAAAGACACTCGTAATGATTCCGCAAAATCAGCTATTCATACGGTTATACGAAACCTATACGAAAGTAAGTTAGTAAACATTGCAATGCTTTCCGCGGTCGTTGCCCGTAATCAGCTGTTCCGGCAGCCTGGTTGGATTTCGGGATCTTCGTAGCAGAAGGATTAACACAATGACTCGAAACGTTAGTTAAGCAAAGCGGTTTATTAGTTTAGGCGAAAATATAGGCACTGTTAGTGAAAGTGCTTTGTTAAACATAGAATGCGTTTAAACATTAATAATTGGCACAGAACATTTATATAAATGGCAATATATATATAGAGTGATTATGAGCGTGACATACAGTATATGTTTTACGATGGAATAATATAAGCAGTAAACGTTGCTAAGAACATGGAATATGGTTGCAATGAGCGTTAATAACACAATATAATATGAAAAGCACTTAAGCGTAACGTGACAAAATAATATGAATAGCAATAAAAATAGCAAGACAAAATAATATGAATAGTAATAAGAATAGTAATGCAATATAATAGGAGAACGCAATAAGCGTAGAAATACAAAATACTATGAATAGCAATTAGAATAGCAATACAAAATAATATGTATGGAGATGATATGCAATAGTTTAAATGGTAATATAAATTCTTACGGTAGTTGCCGTAGAACACTGATTTTATATTTTAAGTGAAGACTTTAGATTTCTGTAGAATAAGCTTCATAGATTTCTGCAGAACGAGGACGAGCTCTCGCGGTTCCTCGTATTTATACTAATTACAATCTTTTCGGCTTGAAGGGGGGTGCGCAGTACGCACCTTGACATAGTTACGCATATGCGTCGCAGTAACATTTCCGGGGTTTTGTGTAAGGACCAAAGGTTGGTCTACATTTGGACTCGCATTTTCGGCACGTACGCCAAATAATCCTCGCGATTATCCTTCTGGGGTTCTTATACATGTGATTTGGAAATGCTCAACTCCTCGAATGGGTTTTGGGTGTTTTTATAGGAAAGGGGTGATAATGGATTTGACTTCTTTGGTCATTTAGTGGGCTTGAGACGTGGTCTCGATTTAAGAGATAGAAGGGGCGGGGGACTTGTTTAGATTCGATAGGAGGGAAGAGTTTGTGCCGCGTTGGGCGAATATGTGAGGGAGATTCACTGATTGACCGTCTTGAGATGGGGACCGCTAAGGTACATCGCCAAGGCGGTCGAGGGCATGGAGAAGGGGTAAGAATTGATGTTTCAGGAGTTTTAAGTGGAGTTGTATAGTGGTTTATGAAGAAATGTTATTTTATCTGCGCGCGAAATTTTGTGGGACGTCACAGTATTTCAACTAAATTTTCTCAACTTCTGCACCTGTAACTAAAAATCATAAAAAAATGCAATAAGATTTAATTTAATTTCACCAAAATTTCTTCAATTTCAGCTCCTCCTACTAAAAATCTTAAGAAAATCCAAAGGAATCGTAGTGAATTTCAACTATATTTTCTCAAATACTGCACCTTTCACTAAAAATCATAAAAAAATTCAAAAAGATTTAATTTAATTTTACCAAAATTTCATCAATTTCAGCTCCTCCTACTAAAAATCTTATGAAAATCCAAAGGAATCGAAGTGAATATCGACTAAATTTACTCAAATTCTGCATCTGTAACTAAAAATAAAAAAAAAATTCAAAAAGATTTAATTTAATTTCACCAAATTTTTTTCAATTTCAGCTCCTCCTACTAAAAATCTTCAGAAAATTCAAAAGAATCGAAGTATATTTCAACTATATTTTTTCAATTTCTGCACCTGTAACTAAAAATCATAAAAAAATACAAAAAGATTTAATTTAATTTTACCAAAATTTCTTCAATTTCAGCTCCTCCTACTAAAAATCTTATGAAAATCCAAAGGAATCGAAGTGAATATCAACTAAATTTACTCAAATTCTGCATCTGTAACTAAAAATAAAAAAAAAATTCAAAAAGATTTAATTTAATTTCACCAAAATTTTTTCAATTTCAGCTCCTCCTACTAAAAATCTTAAGAAAATGCAAAAGAATCGAAGTGTATTGTCACGTCCCGGGTGGAGGTCTTTGGGGACAATGACATGGGGAATAAAATCAGGCGCGAATCTATAATCCAACACTCTGAGGGTTTTGAAGGGAGAGTCAGGCACGAATCTAAAATCCAGCACACTGAGGATTTTGAGGAAATATCAGGCGCGAATCTATTATCCAGCACACTGAGGATTTGAAGGGAATGTCAGGCGCAAATCTGTAATCCAGCACACTGAGGATTTTGAGGGAATGTCAGGCGCGAATCTGTAATCCAGCACACTGAGGATTTTAAGGGAATGTCAGGCGCGAATCTGTAATGCAGCACACTGAGGATTTTAAGGGAATGTCAGGCGCGAATCTGTAATCCAGCCCACTGAGGATTTCGAGGGAATATCAGGCGCGAATCTGTAATCCAGCACACTGAGGATTTTAAGGGAATGTCAGGCGCGAATCTGTAATTCAGCACACTGAGGATTTCGAGGGAATGTCAGACGCGAATCTGTAAACCAGCACACTGAGGATTTCGAGGGAATGTCAGGCGCGAATCTGTAATCCAGCACACTGAGGATTTCGAGGGAATATCAGGCGCGAATCTGTAATCCAGCACACTGAGGATTTTAAGGGAATGTCAGGCGCGAATCTATAATCCTGCACACTGATCGTTTTGAAGGGAGAGTCAGGCGCGAATCTATAATCCTGCACACTGATCGTTTTGAGGGAATATCAGGCGCGAATCTATAATCCTGCACACTGATCGACCAGGGAAGGTTTAATAACTTATACCTTTTGTGGAGACACCCGTTAGAGCACTTATTGTGGTTTGGCTTTGGTAATCGGATTTACCGCTGCATCGAGGTAAAAGACACTCGTAATGATTCCGCAAAATCAGCTATTCATACGGTTATACGAAACCTATACGAAAGTAAGTTAGTAAACACTGCAATGCTTTCCGCGGTCGTTGCCCGTAATCAGCTGTTCCGGCAGCCTGGTTGGATTTCGGGATCTTCGTAGCAGAAGGATTAACACAATGACTCGAAACGTTAGTTAAGCAAAGCGGTTTATTAGTTTAGGCGAAAATATAGGCACTGTTAGTGAAAGTGCTTTGTTAAACATAGAATGCGTTTAAACATTAATAATTGGCAGAGAACATTTATATAAATGGCAATATATATATAGAGTGATTATGAGCGTGACATACAGTATATGTTTTACGATGGAATAATATAAGCAGTAAACGTTGCTAAGAACATGGAATATGGTTGCAATGAGCGTTAATAACACAATATAATATGAAAAGCACTTAAGCGTAACGTGACAAAATAATATGAATAGCAATAAAAATAGCAAGACAAAATAATATGAATAGTAATAAGAATAGTAATGCAATATAATAGGAGAACGCAATAAGCGTAGAAATACAAAATACTATGAATAGCAATTAGAATAGCAATACAAAATAATATGTATGGAGATGATATGCAATAGTTTAAATGGTAATATAAATTCTTACGGTAGTTGCCGTAGAACACTGATTTTATATTTTAAGTGAAGACTTTAGATTTCTGTAGAATAAGCTTCATAGATTTCTGCAGAACGAGGACGAGCTCTCGCGGTTCCTCGTATTTATACTAATTACAATCTTTTCGGCTTGAAGGGGGGTGCGCAGTACGCACCTTGACATAGTTACGCATATGCGTCGCAGTAACATTTCCGGGGTTTTGTGTAAGGACCAAAGGTTGGTCTACATTTGGACTCGCATTTTCGGCACGTACGCCAAATAATCCTCGCGATTATCCTTCTGGGGTTCTTATACATGTGATTTGGAAATGCTCAACTCCTCGAATGGGTTTTGGGTGTTTTTATAGGAAAGGGGTGATAATGGATTTGACTTCTTTGGTCATTTAGTGGGCTTGAGACGTGGTCTCGATTTAAGAGATAGAAGGGGCGGGGGACTTGTTTAGATTCGATAGGAGGGAAGAGTATGTGCCGCGTTGGGCGAATATGTGAGGGAGATTCACTGATTGACCGTCTTGAGATGGGGACCGCTAAGGTACATCGCCAAGCCGGTCGAGGGCATGGAGAAGGGGTAAGAATTGAGGTTTGAGGAGTTTTAAGTGGAGTTGTATAGTGGTTTATGAAGAAATGTTATTTTATCTGCGCGCGAAATTTTGTGGGACGTCACAGTATTTCAACTAAATTTTCTCAACTTCTGCACCTGTAACTAAAAATCATAAAAAACTGCAATAAGATTTAATTTAATTTCACCAAAATTTCTTCAATTTCAGCTCCTCCAACTAAAAATCTTAAGAAAATCCAAAGGAATCGAAGTGAATTTCAACTATATTTTCACAAATTCTGCACCTGTGACTAAAAATCATAAAAAAATTTAAAAAGATTTAATTTAATTTTACCACAATTTCTTCAATTTCAGCTGCATCCATTAAAAATCCTATGAAAATCCAAAAGAATCTAAGTAAATATCAACTAAATTTACTCAAATTCTACATCTGTAACTAAAATTCATAAAAAAATACAAAAAGATTTAATTTAATTTCACCAAAATTTCTTCAATTTCAGCTCCTTCTACTAGAAATGTTATGAAAATCCAAAGGAATCGAAGTGAATATCAACTAAATTTACTCAAATTCTACACCTGTAACTAAAAATCATCCACAAATTCAAAAAGATTTAATTTAATTTCACCAAAATTTCTTCAATTTCAGCTCCTCCTACTAAAAATCTTAAGAAAATTCAAAAGAATCGAAGTGTATTTCAACTATATTTTCTCAAATACTGCACCTTTCACTAAAAATCATAAAAAAATTCAAAAAGATTTAATTTAATTTTACCAAAATTTCATCAATTTCAGCTCCTCCTACTAAAAATCTTAAGAAAATTCAAAAGATTCGAAGTGTATTTCAACTATATTTTCTCAAATTCTGCACCTTTCACTAAAAATCATAAAAAAATTCAAAAAGATTTAATTTAATTTTACCAAAATTTCATCAATTTCAGCTCCTCCTACTAAAAATCCTTAGAAAATCCAAAAGAATCTAAGTAAATATTAACTAAATTTACTCAAATTCTGCATCTGTAACTAAAATTCATAAAAAAATACAAAAAGATTTAATTTAATTTTACCAAAATTTCTTCAATTTCAGCTCCGTCCACTAAAAATCTTAAGAAAATGCAAAAGAATCGAAGTGTATTGTCACGTCCCGGGTGGAGGTCTTTGGGGACAATGACATGGGGAATAAAATCAGGCGCGAATCTATAATCCAACACTCTGAGGGTTTTGAAGGGAGAGTCAGGCACGAATCTAAAATCCAGCACACTGAGGATTTTGAGGAAATATCAGGCGCGAATCTATTATCCAGCACACTGAGGATTTTAAGGGAATGTCAGGCGCGAATCTGTAATCCAGCACACTGAGGATTTTGAGGGAATGTCAGGCGCGAATCTGTAATTCAGCACACTGAGGATTTTAAGGGAATGTCAGGCGCGAATCTATAATCCAGCACACTGAGGATTTTAAGGGAATGTCAGGCGCGAATCTGTAATCCAGCCCACTGAGGATTTCGAGGGAATATCAGGCGCGAATCTGTAATCCAGCACACTGAGGATTTTAAGGGAATGTCAGGCGCGAATCTGTAATCCAGCACACTGAGGATTTCGAGGGAATGTCATGCGCGAATCTGTAATCCAGCACACTGAGGATTTTAAGGGAATGTCAGGCGCGAATCTATAATCCTGCACACTGATCGTTTTGAAGGGAGAGTCAGGCGCGAATCTATAATCCTGCACACTGATCGTTTTGAGGGAATATCAGGCGCGAATCTATAATCCTGCACACTGATCGACCAGGGAAGGTTTAATAACTTATACCTTTTGTGGAGACACCCGTTAGAGCACTTATTGTGGTTTGGCTTTGGTAATCGGATTTACCGCTGCATCGAGGTAAAAGACACTCGTAATGATTCCGCAAAATCAGCTATTCATACGGTTATACGAAACCTATACGAAAGTAAGTTAGTAAACACTGCAATGCTTTCCGCGGTCGTTGCCCGTAATCAGCTGTTCCGGCAGCCTGGTTGGATTTCGGGATCTTCGTAGCAGAAGGATTAACACAATGACTCGAAACGTTAGTTAAGCAAAGCGGTTTATTAGTTTAGGCGAAAATATAGGCACTGTTAGTGAAAGTGCTTTGTTAAACATAGAATGCGTTTAAACATTAATAATTGGCAGAGAACATTTATATAAATGGCAATATATATATAGAGTGATTATGAGCGTGACATACAGTATATGTTTTACGATGGAATAATATAAGCAGTAAACGTTGCTAAGAACATGGAATATGGTTGCAATGAGCGTTAATAACACAATATAATATGAAAAGCACTTAAGCGTAACGTGACAAAATAATATGAATAGCAATAAAAATAGCAAGACAAAATAATATGAATAGTAATAAGAATAGTAATGCAATATAATAGGAGAACGCAATAAGCGTAGAAATACAAAATACTATGAATAGCAATTAGAATAGCAATACAAAATAATATGTATGGAGATGATATGCAATAGTTTAAATGGTAATATAAATTCTTACGGTAGTTGCCGTAGAACACTGATTTTATATTTTAAGTGAAGACTTTAGATTTCTGTAGAATAAGCTTCATAGATTTCTGCAGAACGAGGACGAGCTCTCGCGGTTCCTCGTATTTATACTAATTACAATCTTTTCGGCTTGAAGGGGGGTGCGCAGTACGCACCTTGACATAGTTACGCATATGCGTCGCAGTAACATTTCCGGGGTTTTGTGTAAGGACCAAAGGTTGGTCTACATTTGGACTCGCATTTTCGGCACGTACGCCAAATAATCCTCGCGATTATCCTTCTGGGGTTCTTATACATGTGATTTGGAAATGCTCAACTCCTCGAATGGGTTTTGGGTGTTTTTATAGGAAAGGGGTGATAATGGATTTGACTTCTTTGGTCATTTAGTGGGCTTGAGACGTGGTCTCGATTTAAGAGATAGAAGGGGCGGGGGACTTGTTTAGATTCGATAGGAGGGAAGAGTATGTGCCGCGTTGGGCGAATATGTGAGGGAGATTCACTGATTGACCGTCTTGAGATGGGGACCGCTAAGGTACATCGCCAAGCCGGTCGAGGGCATGGAGAAGGGGTAAGAATTGAGGTTTGAGGAGTTTTAAGTGGAGTTGTATAGTGGTTTATGAAGAAATGTTATTTTATCTGCGCGCGAAATTTTGTGGGACGTCACAGTATTTCAACTAAATTTTCTCAACTTCTGCACCTGTAACTAAAAATCATAAAAAACTGCAATAAGATTTAATTTAATTTCACCAAAATTTCTTCAATTTCAGCTCCTCCAACTAAAAATCTTAAGAAAATCCAAAGGAATCGAAGTGAATTTCAACTATATTTTCACAAATTCTGCACCTGTGACTAAAAATCATAAAAAAATTTAAAAAGATTTAATTTAATTTTACCACAATTTCTTCAATTTCAGCTGCATCCATTAAAAATCCTATGAAAATCCAAAAGAATCTAAGTAAATATCAACTAAATTTACTCAAATTCTACATCTGTAACTAAAATTCATAAAAAAATACAAAAAGATTTAATTTAATTTCACCAAAATTTCTTCAATTTCAGCTCCTTCTACTAGAAATGTTATGAAAATCCAAAGGAATCGAAGTGAATATCAACTAAATTTACTCAAATTCTACACCTGTAACTAAAAATCATCCACAAATTCAAAAAGATTTAATTTAATTTCACCAAAATTTCTTCAATTTCAGCTCCTCCTACTAAAAATCTTAAGAAAATTCAAAAGAATCGAAGTGTATTTCAACTATATTTTCTCAAATACTGCACCTTTCACTAAAAATCATAAAAAAATTCAAAAAGATTTAATTTAATTTTACCAAAATTTCATCAATTTCAGCTCCTCCTACTAAAAATCTTAAGAAAATTCAAAAGATTCGAAGTGTATTTCAACTATATTTTCTCAAATTCTGCACCTTTCACTAAAAATCATAAAAAAATTCAAAAAGATTTAATTTAATTTTACCAAAATTTCATCAATTTCAGCTCCTCCTACTAAAAATCCTTAGAAAATCCAAAAGAATCTAAGTAAATATTAACTAAATTTACTCAAATTCTGCATCTGTAACTAAAATTCATAAAAAAATACAAAAAGATTTAATTTAATTTTACCAAAATTTCTTCAATTTCAGCTCCGTCCACTAAAAATCTTAAGAAAATGCAAAAGAATCGAAGTGTATTGTCACGTCCCGGGTGGAGGTCTTTGGGGACAATGACATGGGGAATAAAATCAGGCGCGAATCTATAATCCAACACTCTGAGGGTTTTGAAGGGAGAGTCAGGCACGAATCTAAAATCCAGCTGTCACGTCCTGGGTGGCGGGACTTGGATCGTGACATATATGGGGTAGGGAAGTTGCGTGCGGACTTTGCTTCGTAAGAAGACCTGTTTCTTTATGAAGGCTATGGTTCCGAACTTGCGGATATGTGTAGGAGAGCTCGAAGACTCTGCTTCGTAAGAAGACCTGCTTCTTTATGAAGGCTATGCTTCGCGACTTTTAGGAGAGCTCGAAGACTTTGCTTCGTAAGAAGACCTGCTTCTTTATGAAGGCTGTGCTTCGCGACGTGTAGGAGAGCTCGAAGACTTTGCTTCGTAACTCGTATCGACCAGGGAAGGCTGAATGGTGATCGTACACCCGAGTGACGCACGTGAGAGTACAGGCTTTGACTTATGGCTCTATAATTGGCTTACTAGCTGCATCGTATGAAAAAGGCGTAAATAGTAGGGTTTTTACTATTGGTTTGGGAATACCCATGCGGGACTCTATATGGAAGAACGTTAGTAAACACGGGCAAGAACTCCCGGCGCTTGCGGAGACCGATCAGCTGTAGTCGTTGCGCGTAATGGTTCCAGGTATTCGAGGCGAAATAGCGAGAATTGACGGTTTAAAGATAAAAGCGAAAGCGTTATTTATTGGAACACGTAACAGATAGCAATAAACACCTTATAATTATGCGTTGGACATTTAGCATAGGCACATAACATTTATATAAAGGTAAATGATAGAAAATTAATGTTAGGCAAAAATAGCAAAAGATGCGAAGCAATGGAGTTAAACAATAATAGATTATGTGATAAAGATAGCAATATAATAATAAGAGACTAAAGCTTAAGCAAGATATAAATGCAAACTAAACTATATATATATAAAGCGATAAGCAAAGAAATTAGCACGAAGAAATAACGTAGCAATGAAATGTAATAAACAAAAGCATTAATAATATTATAAAATAAAAGAAATAGAAACGCTTACAGTGATGTAGACGCTGGTTGATGTACACTGAATTGAAAGGTAAGAATATAACTAATAAAGAAAACCATAGAGTAATGGTCGCGACTTGGCGATAACACGGAATAATACTGATGCGTGAAGATACTAAAGAATAGTGATCGCGACTGATAGCAAGGACTAATAATGAATCATGCGTGGGCCACGCGGCACCGGTATTTATACAAACTGATGGAATGTGAGGTATGCGGGGAATTTGAGGTATGCGTGATGACTCATGCCCAAAGTATGCGTGGAATTTGCGGTAGGCGTGATGAGTCATCCTTAAAGTATGTGTCGTAATAACTCTGGGGTTTTTGTAAGAATCAAAGGTTGATCTATAATTAGGCTGTAAGACCATGGGATTTCGAAAAGGGGCACTCAATCTGTTGGGTGGACTTTTGTGGTTTACATTGGAAGAGAGGGGGGGGGGGAGGTTTTGATTTAGAAGGTTGGGGCGAGGGACTTGTTGTAATTCGTGATTGAGGAGGGAGTCATGCCTCTAAGGCGAAGAGGGGAAGGGGAATCAGCTGGAGATGGGGACCGCTAAGGTACATCGTCCAAGATCTGATGATTTGTAAAGGGTTAAGAGTTGTGGTTCATAGATAGTAGTAGGTTCTTGGGTAGGTCATATAAGGAGTAAGTTAGTTAGGGTTGGGCGAAAATTATAGGGACGTCACACCAGCACACTGAGGATTTTGAGGAAATGTCAGGCGCGAATCTGTAATCCAGCACACTGAGGATTTCGAGGGAATGTCAGGCGCGAATCTGTAATCCAGCACACTGAGGATTTCGAGGGAATATCAGGCGCGATTCTGTAATCCAGCACACTGAGGATTTTAAGGGAATGTCAGGCGCGAATCTATAATCCAGCACACTGAGGATTTTAAGGGAATGTCAGGCGCGAATCTGTAATCCAGCCCACTGAGGATTTCGAGGGAATATCAGGCGCGAATCTGTAATCCAGCACACTGAGGATTTTAAGGGAATGTCAGGCGCGAATCTGTAATCCAGCACACTGAGGATTTCGAGGGAATGTCATGCGCGAATCTGTAATCCAGCACACTGAGGATTTTAAGGGAATGTCAGGCGCGAATCTATAATCCTGCACACTGATCGTTTTGAAGGGAGAGTCAGGCGCGAATCTATAATCCTGCACACTGATCGTTTTGAGGGAATATCAGGCGCGAATCTATAATCCTGCACACTGATCGACCAGGGAAGGTTTAATAACTTATACCTTTTGTGGAGACACCCGTTAGAGCACTTATTGTGGTTTGGCTTTGGTAATCGGATTTACCGCTGCATCGAGGTAAAAGACACTCGAAATGATTCCGCAAAATCAGCTATTCATACGGTTATACGAAACCTATACGAAAGTAAGTTAGTAAACACTGCAATGCTTTCCGCGGTCGTTGCCCGTAATCAGCTGTTCCGGCAGCCTGGTTGGATTTCGGGATCTTCGTAGCAGAAGGATTAACACAATGACTCGAAACGTTAGTTAAGCAAAGCGGTTTATTAGTTTAGGCGAAAATATAGGCACTGTTAGTGAAAGTGCTTTGTTAAACATAGAATGCGTTTAAACATTAATAATTGGCAGAGAACATTTATATAAATGGCAATATGTATATAGAGTGATTATGAGCGTGACATACAGTATATGTTTTACGATGGAATAATATAAGCAGTAAACGTTGCTAAGAACATGGAATATGGTCGCAATGAGCGTTAATAACACAATATAATATGAAAAGCACTTAAGCGTAACGTGACAAAATAATATGAATAGCAATAAAAATAGCAAGACAAAATAATATGAATAGTAATAAGAATAGTAATGCAATATAATAGGAGAACGCAATAAGCGTAGAAATACAAAATACTATGAATAGCAATTAGAATAGCAATACAAAATAATATGTATGGAGATGATATGCAATAGTTTAAATGGTAATATAAATTCTTACGGTAGTTGCCGTAGAACACTGATTTTATATTTTAAGTGAAGACTTTAGATTTCTGTAGAATAAGCTTCATAGATTTCTGCAGAACGAGGACGAGCTCTCGCGGTTCCTCGTATTTATACTAATTACAATCTTTTCGGCTTGAAGGGGGGTGCGCAGTACGCACCTTGACATAGTTACGCATATGCGTCGCAGTAACATTTCCGGGGTTTTGTGTAAGGACCAAAGGTTGGTCTACATTTGGACTCGCATTTTCGGCACGTACGCCAAATAATCCTCGCGATTATCCTTCTGGGGTTCTTATACATGTGATTTGGAAATGCTCAACTCCTCGAATGGGTTTTGGGTGTTTTTATAGGAAAGGGGTGATAATGGATTTGACTTCTTTGGTCATTTAGTGGGCTTGAGACGTGGTCTCGATTTAAGAGATAGAAGGGGCGGGGGACTTGTTTAGATTCGATAGGAGGGAAGAGTTTGTGCCGCGTTGGGCGAATATGTGAGGGAGATTCACTGATTGACCGTCTTGAGATGGGGACCGCTAAGGTACATCGCCAAGGCGGTCGAGGGCATGGACAAGGGGTAAGAATTGATGTTTCAGGAGTTTTAAGTGGAGTTGTATAGTGGTTTATGAAGAAATGTTATTTTATCTGCGCGCGAAATTTTGTGGGACGTCACAGTATTTCAACTAAATTTTCTCAACTTCTGCACCTGTAACTAAAAATCATAAAAAAATGCAATAAGATTTAATTTAATTTCACCAAAATTTCTTCAATTTCAGCTCCTCCTACTAAAAATCTTAAGAAAATCCAAAGGAATCGTAGTGAATTTCAACTATATTTTCTCAAATACTGCACCTTTCACTAAAAATCATAAAAAAATTCAAAAAGATTTAATTTAATTTTACCAAAATTTCATCAATTTCAGCTCCTCCTACTAAAAATCTTATGAAAATCCAAAGGAATCGAAGTGAATATCGACTAAATTTACTCAAATTCTGCATCTATAACTAAAAATAAAAAAAAAATTCAAAAAGATTTAATTTAATTTCACCAAATTTTTTTCAATTTCAGCTCCTCCTACTAAAAATCTTCAGAAAATTCAAAAGAATCGAAGTATATTTCAACTATATTTTTTCAATTTCTGCACCTGTAACTAAAAATCATAAAAAAATACAAAAAGATTTAATTTAATTTTACCAAAATTTCTTCAATTTCAGCTCCTCCTACTAAAAATCTTAAGAAAATTCAAAAGAATCGAAGTGTATTTCAACTATATTTTCTCAAATACTGCACCTTTCACTAAAAATCATAAAAAAATTCAAAAAGATTTAATTTAATTTTACCAAAATTTCATCAATTTCAGCTCCTCCTACTAAAAATCTTAAGAAAATTCAAAAGATTCGAAGTGTATTTCAACTATATTTTCTCAAATTCTGCACCTTTCACTAAAAATCATAAAAAAATTCAAAAAGATTTAATTTAATTTTACCAAAATTTCATCAATTTCAGCTCCTCCTACTAAAAATCCTTAGAAAATCCAAAAGAATCTAAGTAAATATTAACTAAATTTACTCAAATTCTGCATCTGTAACTAAAATTCATAAAAAAATACAAAAAGATTTAATTTAATTTTACCAAAATTTCTTCAATTTCAGCTCCGTCCACTAAAAATCTTAAGAAAATCCAAAGGAATCGTAGTGAATTTCAACTATATTTTCTCAAATACTGCACCTTTCACTAAAAATCATAAAAAAATTCAAAAAGATTTAATTTAATTTTACCAAAATTTCATCAATTTCAGCTCCTCCTACTAAAAATCTTATGAAAATCCAAAGGAATCGAAGTGAATATCGACTAAATTTACTCAAATTCTGCATCTATAACTAAAAATAAAAAAAAAATTCAAAAAGATTTAATTTAATTTCACCAAATTTTTTTCAATTTCAGCTCCTCCTACTAAAAATCTTCAGAAAATTCAAAAGAATCGAAGTATATTTCAACTATATTTTTTCAATTTCTGCACCTGTAACTAAAAATCATAAAAAAATACAAAAAGATTTAATTTAATTTTACCAAAATTTCTTCAATTTCAGCTCCTCCTACTAAAAATCTTATGAAAATCCAAAGGAATCGAAGTGAATATCAACTAAATTTACTCAAATTCTGCATCTGTAACTAAAAATAAAAAAAAAAATTCAAAAAGATTTAATTTAATTTCACCAAAATTTTTTCAATTTCAGCTCCTCCTACTAAAAATCTTAAGAAAATGCAACAGAATCGAAGTGTATTGTCACGTCCCGGGTGGAGGTCTTTGGGGACAATGACATGGGGAATAAAATCAGGCGCGAATCTATAATCCAACACTCTGAGGGTTTTGAAGGGAGAGTCAGGCACGAATCTAAAATCCAGCACACTGAGGATTTTGAGGAAATATCAGGCGCGAATCTATTATCCAGCACACTGAGGATTTGAAGGGAATGTCAGGCGCAAATCTGTAATCCAGCACACTGAGGATTTTGAGGGAATGTCAGGCGCGAATCTGTAATCCAGCACACTGAGGATTTTAAGGGAATGTCAGGCGCGAATCTGTAATCCAGCACACTGAGGATTTTAAGGGAATGTCAGGCGCGAATCTGTAATCCAGCCCACTGAGGATTTCGAGGGAATATCAGGCGCGAATCTGTAATCCAGCACACTGAGGATTTTAAGGGAATGTCAGGCGCGAATCTGTAATTCAGCACACTGAGGATTTCGAGGGAATGTCAGACGCGAATCTGTAAACCAGCACACTGAGGATTTCGAGGGAATGTCAGGCGCGAATCTGTAATCCAGCACACTGAGGATTTCGAGGGAATATCAGGCGCGAATCTGTAATCCAGCACACTGAGGATTTTAAGGGAATGTCAGGCGCGAATCTATAATCCTGCACACTGATCGTTTTGAAGGGAGAGTCAGGCGCGAATCTATAATCCTGCACACTGATCGTTTTGAGGGAATATCAGGCGCGAATCTATAATCCTGCACACTGATCGACCAGGGAAGGTTTAATAACTTATACCTTTTGTGGAGACACCCGTTAGAGCACTTATTGTGGTTTGGCTTTGGTAATCGGATTTACCGCTGCATCGAGGTAAAAGACACTCGTAATGATTCCGCAAAATCAGCTATTCATACGGTTATACGAAACCTATACGAAAGTAAGTTAGTAAACACTGCAATGCTTTCCGCGGTCGTTGCCCGTAATCAGCTGTTCCGGCAGCCTGGTTGGATTTCGGGATCTTCGTAGCAGAAGGATTAACACAATGACTCGAAACGTTAGTTAAGCAAAGCGGTTTATTAGTTTAGGCGAAAATATAGGCACTGTTAGTGAAAGTGCTTTGTTAAACATAGAATGCGTTTAAACATTAATAATTGGCAGAGAACATTTATATAAATGGCAATATATATATAGAGTGATTATGAGCGTGACATACAGTATATGTTTTACGATGGAATAATATAAGCAGTAAACGTTGCTAAGAACATGGAATATGGTTGCAATGAGCGTTAATAACACAATATAATATGAAAAGCACTTAAGCGTAACGTGACAAAATAATATGAATAGCAATAAAAATAGCAAGACAAAATAATATGAATAGTAATAAGAATAGTAATGCAATATAATAGGAGAACGCAATAAGCGCAGAAATACAAAATACTATGAATAGCAATTAGAATAGCAATACAAAATAATATGTATGGAGATGATATGCAATAGTTTAAATGGTAATATAAATTCTTACGGTAGTTGCCGTAGAACACTGATTTTATATTTTAAGTGAAGACTTTAGATTTCTGTAGAATAAGCTTCATAGATTTCTGCAGAACGAGGACGAGCTCTCGCGGTTCCTCGTATTTATACTAATTACAATCTTTTCGGCTTGAAGGGGGGTGCGCAGTACGCACCTTGACATAGTTACGCATATGCGTCGCAGTAACATTTCCGGGGTTTTGTGTAAGGACCAAAGGTTGGTCTACATTTGGACTCGCATTTTCGGCACGTACGCCAAATAATCCTCGCGATTATCCTTCTGGGGTTCTTATACATGTGATTTGGAAATGCTCAACTCCTCGAATGGGTTTTGGGTGTTTTTATAGGAAAGGGGTGATAATGGATTTGACTTCTTTGGTCATTTAGTGGGCTTGAGACGTGGTCTCGATTTAAGAGATAGAAGGGGCGGGGGACTTGTTTAGATTCGATAGGAGGGAAGAGTATGTGCCGCGTTGGGCGAATATGTGAGGGAGATTCACTGATTGACCGTCTTGAGATGGGGACCGCTAAGGTACATCGCCAAGCCGGTCGAGGGCATGGAGAAGGGGTAAGAATTGAGGTTTGAGGAGTTTTAAGTGGAGTTGTATAGTGGTTTATGAAGAAATGTTATTTTATCTGCGCGCGAAATTTTGTGGGACGTCACAGTATTTCAACTAAATTTTCTCAACTTCTGCACCTGTAACTAAAAATCATAAAAAACTGCAATAAGATTTAATTTAATTTCACCAAAATTTCTTCAATTTCAGCTCCTCCAACTAAAAATCTTAAGAAAATCCAAAGGAATCGAAGTGAATTTCAACTATATTTTCTCAAATTCTGCACCTGTGACTAAAAATCATAAAAAATTTAAAAAGATTTAATTTAATTTTACCACAATTTCTTCAATTTCAGCTGCATCCATTAAAAATCCTATGAAAATCCAAAAGAATCTAAGTAAATATCAACTAAATTTACTCAAATTCTACATCTGTAACTAAAATTCATAAAAAAATACAAAAAGATTTAATTTAATTTCACCAAAATTTCTTCAATTTCAGCTCCTTCTACTAGAAATGTTATGAAAATCCAAAGGAATCGAAGTGAATATCAACTAAATTTACTCAAATTCTACACCTGTAACTAAAAATCATCCACAAATTCAAAAAGATTTAATTTAATTTCACCAAAATTTCTTCAATTTCAGCTCCTCCTACTAAAAATCTTAAGAAAATTCAAAAGAATCGAAGTGTATTTCAACTATATTTTCTCAAATACTGCACCTTTCACTAAAAATCATAAAAAAATTCAAAAAGATTTAATTTAATTTTACCAAAATTTCATCAATTTCAGCTCCTCCTACTAAAAATCTTAAGAAAATTCAAAAGATTCGAAGTGTATTTCAACTATATTTTCTCAAATTCTGCACCTTTCACTAAAAATCATAAAAAAATTCAAAAAGATTTAATTTAATTTTACCAAAATTTCATCAATTTCAGCTCCACCTACTAAAAATCCTTAGAAAATCCAAAAGAATCTAAGTAAATATTAACTAAATTTACTCAAATTCTGCATCTGTAACTAAAATTCATAAAAAAATACAAAAAGATTTAATTTAATTTTACCAAAATTTCTTCAATTTCAGCTCCGTCCACTAAAAATCTTAAGAAAATGCAAAAGAATCGAAGTGTATTGTCACGTCCCGGGTGGAGGTCTTTGGGGACAATGACATGGGGAATAAAATCAGGCGCGAATCTATAATCCAACACTCTGAGGGTTTTGAAGGGAGAGTCAGGCACGAATCTAAAATCCAGCACACTGAGGATTTTGAGGAAATATCAGGCGCGAATCTATTATCCAGCACACTGAGGATTTTAAGGGAATGTCAGGCGCGAATCTGTAATCCAGCACACTGAGGATTTTGAGGGAATGTCAGGCGCGAATCTGTAATTCAGCACACTGAGGATTTTAAGGGAATGTCAGGCGCGAATCTGTAATCCAGCACACTGCGGATTTCGAGGGAATGTCAGGCGCGAATCTGTAATCCAGCACACTGAGGATTTCGAGGGAATGTCAGGCGCGAATCTGTAATCCAGCACACTGAGGATTTCGAGGGAATATCAGGCGCGATTCTGTAATCCAGCACACTGAGGATTTTAAGGGAATGTCAGGCGCGAATCTATAATCCAGCACACTGAGGATTTTAAGGGAATGTCAGGCGCGAATCTGTAATCCAGCCCACTGAGGATTTCGAGGGAATATCAGGCGCGAATCTGTAATCCAGCACACTGAGGATTTTAAGGGAATGTCAGGCGCGAATCTGTAATCCAGCACACTGAGGATTTCGAGGGAATGTCATGCGCGAATCTGTAATCCAGCACACTGAGGATTTTAAGGGAATGTCAGGCGCGAATCTATAATCCTGCACACTGATCGTTTTGAAGGGAGAGTCAGGCGCGAATCTATAATCCTGCACACTGATCGTTTTGAGGGAATATCAGGCGCGAATCTATAATCCTGCACACTGATCGACCAGGGAAGGTTTAATAACTTATACCTTTTGTGGAGACACCCGTTAGAGCACTTATTGTGGTTTGGCTTTGGTAATCGGATTTACCGCTGCATCGAGGTAAAAGACACTCGTAATGATTCCGCAAAATCAGCTATTCATACGGTTATACGAAACCTATACGAAAGTAAGTTAGTAAACACTGCAATGCTTTCCGCGGTCGTTGCCCGTAATCAGCTGTTCCGGCAGCCTGGTTGGATTTCGGGATCTTCGTAGCAGAAGGATTAACACAATGACTCGAAACGTTAGTTAAGCAAAGCGGTTTATTAGTTTAGGCGAAAATATAGGCACTGTTAGTGAAAGTGCTTTGTTAAACATAGAATGCGTTTAAACATTAATAATTGGCAGAGAACATTTATATAAATGGCAATATATATATAGAGTGATTATGAGCGTGACATACAGTATATGTTTTACGATGGAATAATATAAGCAGTAAACGTTGCTAAGAACATGGAATATGGTTGCAATGAGCGTTAATAACACAATATAATATGAAAAGCACTTAAGCGTAACGTGACAAAATAATATGAATAGCAATAAAAATAGCAAGACAAAATAATATGAATAGTAATAAGAATAGTAATGCAATATAATAGGAGAACGCAATAAGCGTAGAAATACAAAATACTATGAATAGCAATTAGAATAGCAATACAAAATAATATGTATGGAGATGATATGCAATAGTTTAAATGGTAATATAAATTCTTACGGTAGTTGCCGTAGAACACTGATTTTATATTTTAAGTGAAGACTTTAGATTTCTGTAGAATAAGCTTCATAGATTTCTGCAGAACGAGGACGAGCTCTCGCGGTTCCTCGTATTTATACTAATTACAATCTTTTCGGCTTGAAGGGGGGTGCGCAGTACGCACCTTGACATAGTTACGCATATGCGTCGCAGTAACATTTCCGGGGTTTTGTGTAAGGACCAAAGGTTGGTCTACATTTGGACTCGCATTTTCGGCACGTACGCCAAATAATCCTCGCGATTATCCTTCTGGGGTTCTTATACATGTGATTTGGAAATGCTCAACTCCTCGAATGGGTTTTGGGTGTTTTTATAGGAAAGGGGTGATAATGGATTTGACTTCTTTGGTCATTTAGTGGGCTTGAGACGTGGTCTCGATTTAAGAGATAGAAGGGGCGGGGGACTTGTTTAGATTCGATAGGAGGGAAGAGTATGTGCCGCGTTGGGCGAATATGTGAGGGAGATTCACTGATTGACCGTCTTGAGATGGGGACCGCTAAGGTACATCGCCAAGCCGGTCGAGGGCATGGAGAAGGGGTAAGAATTGAGGTTTGAGGAGTTTTAAGTGGAGTTGTATAGTGGTTTATGAAGAAATGTTATTTTATCTGCGCGCGAAATTTTGTGGGACGTCACAGTATTTCAACTAAATTTTCTCAACTTCTGCACCTGTAACTAAAAATCATAAAAAACTGCAATAAGATTTAATTTAATTTCACCAAAATTTCTTCAATTTCAGCTCCTCCAACTAAAAATCTTAAGAAAATCCAAAGGAATCGAAGTGAATTTCAACTATATTTTCTCAAATTCTGCACCTGTGACTAAAAATCATAAAAAAATTTAAAAAGATTTAATTTAATTTTACCACAATTTCTTCAATTTCAGCTGCATCCATTAAAAATCCTATGAAAATCCAAAAGAATCTAAGTAAATATCAACTAAATTTACTCAAATTCTACATCTGTAACTAAAATTCATAAAAAAATACAAAAAGATTTAATTTAATTTCACCAAAATTTCTTCAATTTCAGCTCCTTCTACTAGAAATGTTATGAAAATCCAAAGGAATCGAAGTGAATATCAACTAAATTTACTCAAATTCTACACCTGTAACTAAAAATCATCCACAAATTCAAAAAGATTTAATTTAATTTCACCAAAATTTCTTCAATTTCAGCTCCTCCTACTAAAAATCTTAAGAAAATTCAAAAGAATCGAAGTGTATTTCAACTATATTTTCTCAAATACTGCACCTTTCACTAAAAATCATAAAAAAATTCAAAAAGATTTAATTTAATTTTACCAAAATTTCATCAATTTCAGCTCCTCCTACTAAAAATCTTAAGAAAATTCAAAAGATTCGAAGTGTATTTCAACTATATTTTCTCAAATTCTGCACCTTTCACTAAAAATCATAAAAAAATTCAAAAAGATTTAATTTAATTTTACCAAAATTTCATCAATTTCAGCTCCTCCTACTAAAAATCCTTAGAAAATCCAAAAGAATCTAAGTAAATATTAACTAAATTTACTCAAATTCTGCATCTGTAACTAAAATTCATAAAAAAATACAAAAAGATTTAATTTAATTTTACCAAAATTTCTTCAATTTCAGCTCCGTCCACTAAAAATCTTAAGAAAATGCAAAAGAATCGAAGTGTATTGTCACGTCCCGGGTGGAGGTCTTTGGGGACAATGACATGGGGAATAAAATCAGGCGCGAATCTATAATCCAACACTCTGAGGGTTTTGAAGGGAGAGTCAGGCACGAATCTAAAATCCAGCACACTGAGGATTTTGAGGAAATATCAGGCGCGAATCTATTATCCAGCACACTGAGGATTTTAAGGGAATGTCAGGCGCGAATCTGTAATCCAGCACACTGAGGATTTTGAGGGAATGTCAGGCGCGAATCTGTAATTCAGCACACTGAGGATTTTAAGGGAATGTCAGGCGCGAATCTGTAATCCAGCACACTGCGGATTTCGAGGGAATGTCAGGCGCGAATCTGTAATCCAGCACACTGAGGATTTCGAGGGAATGTCAGGCGCGAATCTGTAATCCAGCACACTGAGGATTTCGAGGGAATATCAGGCGCGATTCTGTAATCCAGCACACTGAGGATTTTAAGGGAATGTCAGGCGCGAATCTATAATCCAGCACACTGAGGATTTTAAGGGAATGTCAGGCGCGAATCTGTAATCCAGCACACTGAGGATTTCGAGGGAATATCAGGCGCGAATCTGTAATCCAGCACACTGAGGATTTTAAGGGAATGTCAGGCGCGAATCTGTAATCCAGCACACTGAGGATTTCGAGGGAATGTCATGCGCGAATCTGTAATCCAGCACACTGAGGATTTTAAGGGAATGTCAGGCGCGAATCTATAATCCTGCACACTGATCGTTTTGAAGGGAGAGTCAGGCGCGAATCTATAATCCTGCACACTGATCGTTTTGAGGGAATATCAGGCGCGAATCTATAATCCTGCACACTGATCGACCAGGGAAGGTTTAATAACTTATACCTTTTGTGGAGACACCCGTTAGAGCACTTATTGTGGTTTGGCTTTGGTAATCGGATTTACCGCTGCATCGAGGTAAAAGACACTCGTAATGATTCCGCAAAATCAGCTATTCATACGGTTATACGAAACCTATACGAAAGTAAGTTAGTAAACACTGCAATGCTTTCCGCGGTCGTTGCCCGTAATCAGCTGTTCCGGCAGCCTGGTTGGATTTCGGGATCTTCGTAGCAGAAGGATTAACACAATGACTCGAAACGTTAGTTAAGCAAAGCGGTTTATTAGTTTAGGCGAAAATATAGGCACTGTTAGTGAAAGTGCTTTGTTAAACATAGAATGCGTTTAAACATTAATAATTGGCAGAGAACATTTATATAAATGGCAATATATATATAGAGTGATTATGAGCGTGACATACAGTATATGTTTTACGATGGAATAATATAAGCAGTAAACGTTGCTAAGAACATGGAATATGGTTGCAATGAGCGTTAATAACACAATATAATATGAAAAGCACTTAAGCGTAACGTGACAAAATAATATGAATAGCAATAAAAATAGCAAGACAAAATAATATGAATAGTAATAAGAATAGTAATGCAATATAATAGGAGAACGCAATAAGCGTAGAAATACAAAATACTATGAATAGCAATTAGAATAGCAATACAAAATAATATGTATGGAGATGATATGCAATAGTTTAAATGGTAATATAAATTCTTACGGTAGTTGCCGTAGAACACTGATTTTATATTTTAAGTGAAGACTTTAGATTTCTGTAGAATAAGCTTCATAGATTTCTGCAGAACGAGGACGAGCTCTCGCGGTTCCTCGTATTTATACTAATTACAATCTTTTCGGCTTGAAGGGGGGTGCGCAGTACGCACCTTGACATAGTTACGCATATGCGTCGCAGTAACATTTCCGGGGTTTTGTGTAAGGACCAAAGGTTGGTCTACATTTGGACTCGCATTTTCGGCACGTACGCCAAATAATCCTCGCGATTATCCTTCTGGGGTTCTTATACATGTGATTTGGAAATGCTCAACTCCTCGAATGGGTTTTGGGTGTTTTTATAGGAAAGGGGTGATAATGGATTTGACTTCTTTGGTCATTTAGTGGGCTTGAGACGTGGTCTCGATTTAAGAGATAGAAGGGGCGGGGGACTTGTTTAGATTCGATAGGAGGGAAGAGTATGTGCCGCGTTGGGCGAATATGTGAGGGAGATTCACTGATTGACCGTCTTGAGATGGGGACCGCTAAGGTACATCGCCAAGCCGGTCGAGGGCATGGAGAGGGGGTAAGAATTGAGGTTTGAGGAGTTTTAAGTGGAGTTGTATAGTGGTTTATGAAGAAATGTTATTTTATCTGCGCGCGAAATTTTGTGGGACGTCACAGTATTTCAACTAAATTTTCTCAACTTCTGCACCTGTAACTAAAAATCATAAAAAACTGCAATAAGATTTAATTTAATTTCACCAAAATTTCTTCAATTTCAGCTCCTCCAACTAAAAATCTTAAGAAAATCCAAAGGAATCGAAGTGAATTTCAACTATATTTCCTCAAATTCTGCACCTGTGACTAAAAATCATAAAAAAATTTAAAAAGATTTAATTTAATTTTACCACAATTTCTTCAATTTCAGCTGCATCCATTAAAAATCCTATGAAAATCCAAAAGAATCTAAGTAAATATCAACTAAATTTACTCAAATTCTACATCTGTAACTAAAATTCATAAAAAAATACAAAAAGATTTAATTTAATTTCACCAAAATTTCTTCAATTTCAGCTCCTTCTACTAGAAATGTTATGAAAATCCAAAGGAATCGAAGTGAATATCAACTAAATTTACTCAAATTCTACACCTGTAACTAAAAATCATCCACAAATTCAAAAAGATTTAATTTAATTTCACCAAAATTTCTTCAATTTCAGCTCCTCCTACTAAAAATCTTAAGAAAATTCAAAAGAATCGAAGTGTATTTCAACTATATTTTCTCAAATACTGCACCTTTCACTAAAAATCATAAAAAAATTCAAAAAGATTTAATTTAATTTTACCAAAATTTCATCAATTTCAGCTCCTCCTACTAAAAATCTTAAGAAAATTCAAAAGATTCGAAGTGTATTTCAACTATATTTTCTCAAATTCTGCACCTTTCACTAAAAATCATAAAAAAATTCAAAAAGATTTAATTTAATTTTACCAAAATTTCATCAATTTCAGCTCCTCCTACTAAAAATCCTTAGAAAATCCAAAAGAATCTAAGTAAATATTAACTAAATTTACTCAAATTCTGCATCTGTAACTAAAATTCATAAAAAAATACAAAAAGATTTAATTTAATTTTACCAAAATTTCTTCAATTTCAGCTCCGTCCACTAAAAATCTTAAGAAAATGCAAAAGAATCGAAGTGTATTGTCACGTCCCGGGTGGAGGTCTTTGGGGACAATGACATGGGGAATAAAATCAGGCGCGAATCTATAATCCAACACTCTGAGGGTTTTGAAGGGAGAGTCAGGCACGAATCTAAAATCCAGCACACTGAGGATTTTGAGGAAATATCAGGCGCGAATCTATTATCCAGCACACTGAGGATTTTAAGGGAATGTCAGGCGCGAATCTGTAATCCAGCACACTGAGGATTTTGAGGGAATGTCAGGCGCGAATCTGTAATTCAGCACACTGAGGATTTTAAGGGAATGTCAGGCGCGAATCTGTAATCCAGCACACTGCGGATTTCGAGGGAATGTCAGGCGCGAATCTGTAATCCAGCACACTGAGGATTTCGAGGGAATGTCAGGCGCGAATCTGTAATCCAGCACACTGAGGATTTCGAGGGAATATCAGGCGCGATTCTGTAATCCAGCACACTGAGGATTTTAAGGGAATGTCAGGCGCGAATCTATAATCCAGCACACTGAGGATTTTAAGGGAATGTCAGGCGCGAATCTGTAATCCAGCCCACTGAGGATTTCGAGGGAATATCAGGCGCGAATCTGTAATCCAGCACACTGAGGATTTTAAGGGAATGTCAGGCGCGAATCTGTAATCCAGCACACTGAGGATTTCGAGGGAATGTCATGCGCGAATCTGTAATCCAGCACACTGAGGATTTTAAGGGAATGTCAGGCGCGAATCTATAATCCTGCACACTGATCGTTTTGAAGGGAGAGTCAGGCGCGAATCTATAATCCTGCACACTGATCGTTTTGAGGGAATATCAGGCGCGAATCTATAATCCTGCACACTGATCGACCAGGGAAGGTTTAATAACTTATACCTTTTGTGGAGACACCCGTTAGAGCACTTATTGTGGTTTGGCTTTGGTAATCGGATTTACCGCTGCATCGAGGTAAAAGACACTCGTAATGATTCCGCAAAATCAGCTATTCATACGGTTATACGAAACCTATACGAAAGTAAGTTAGTAAACACTGCAATGCTTTCCGCGGTCGTTGCCCGTAATCAGCTGTTCCGGCAGCCTGGTTGGATTTCGGGATCTTCGTAGCAGAAGGATTAACACAATGACTCGAAACGTTAGTTAAGCAAAGCGGTTTATTAGTTTAGGCGAAAATATAGGCACTGTTAGTGAAAGTGCTTTGTTAAACATAGAATGCGTTTAAACATTAATAATTGGCAGAGAACATTTATATAAATGGCAATATGTATATAGAGTGATTATGAGCGTGACATACAGTATATGTTTTACGATGGAATAATATAAGCAGTAAACGTTGCTAAGAACATGGAATATGGTCGCAATGAGCGTTAATAACACAATATAATATGAAAAGCACTTAAGCGTAACGTGACAAAATAATATGAATAGCAATAAAAATAGCAAGACAAAATAATATGAATAGTAATAAGAATAGTAATGCAATATAATAGGAGAACGCAATAAGCGTAGAAATACAAAATACTATGAATAGCAATTAGAATAGCAATACAAAATAATATGTATGGAGATGATATGCAATAGTTTAAATGGTAATATAAATTCTTACGGTAGTTGCCGTAGAACACTGATTTTATATTTTAAATGAAGACTTTAGATTTCTGTAGAATAAGCTTCATAGATTTCTGCAGAACGAGGACGAGCTCTCGCGGTTCCTCGTATTTATACTAATTACAATCTTTTCGGCTTGAAGGGGGGTGCGCAGTACGCACCTTGACATAGTTACGCATATGCGTCGCAGTAACATTTCCGGGGTTTTGTGTAAGGACCAAAGGTTGGTCTACATTTGGACTCGCATTTTCGGCACGTACGCCAAATAATCCTCGCGATTATCCTTCTGGGGTTCTTATACATGTGATTTGGAAATGCTCAACTCCTCGAATGGGTTTTGGGTGTTTTTATAGGAAAGGGGTGATAATGGATTTGACTTCTTTGGTCATTTAGTGGGCTTGAGACGTGGTCTCGATTTAAGAGATAGAAGGGGCGGGGGACTTGTTTAGATTCGATAGGAGGGAAGAGTATGTGCCGCGTTGGGCGAATATGTGAGGGAGATTCACTGATTGACCGTCTTGAGATGGGGACCGCTAAGGTACATCGCCAAGCCGGTCGAGGGCATGGAGAAGGGGTAAGAATTGAGGTTTGAGGAGTTTTAAGTGGAGTTGTATAGTGGTTTATGAAGAAATGTTATTTTATCTGCGCGCGAAATTTTGTGGGACGTCACAGTATTTCAACTAAATTTTCTCAACTTCTCCACCTGTAACTAAAAATCATAAAAAACTGCAATAAGATTTAATTTAATTTCACCAAAATTTCTTCAATTTCAGCTCCTCCAACTAAAAATCTTAAGAAAATCCAAAGGAATCGAAGTGAATTTCAACTATATTTCCTCAAATTCTGCACCTGTGACTAAAAATCATAAAAAAATTTAAAAAGATTTAATTTAATTTTACCACAATTTCTTCAATTTCAGCTGCATCCATTAAAAATCCTATGAAAATCCAAAAGAATCTAAGTAAATATCAACTAAATTTACTCAAATTCTACATCTGTAACTAAAATTCATAAAAAAATACAAAAAGATTTAATTTAATTTCACCAAAATTTCTTCAATTTCAGCTCCTTCTACTAGAAATGTTATGAAAATCCAAAGGAATCGAAGTGAATATCAACTAAATTTACACAAATTCTACACCTGTAACTAAAAATCATCCACAAATTCAAAAAGATTTAATTTAATTTCACCAAAATTTCTTCAATTTCAGCTCCTCCTACTAAAAATCTTAAGAAAATTCAAAAGAATCGAAGTGTATTTCAACTATATTTTCTCAAATACTGCACCTTTCACTAAAAATCATAAAAAAATTCAAAAAGATTTAATTTAATTTTACCAAAATTTCATCAATTTCAGCTCCTCCTACTAAAAATCTTAAGAAAATTCAAAAGATTCGAAGTGTATTTCAACTATATTTTCTCAAATTCTGCATCTTTCACTAAAAATCATAAAAAAATTCAAAAAGATTTAATTTAATTTTACCAAAATTTCATCAATTTCAGCTCCTCCTACTAAAAATCCTTAGAAAATCCAAAAGAATCTAAGTAAATATTAACTAAATTTACTCAAATTCTGCATCTGTAACTAAAATTCATAAAAAAATACAAAAAGATTTAATTTAATTTTACCAAAATTTCTTCAATTTCAGCTCCGTCCACTAAAAATCTTAAGAAAATGCAAAAGAATCGAAGTGTATTGTCACGTCCCGGGTGGAGGTCTTTGGGGACAATGACATGGGGAATAAAATCAGGCGCCAATCTATAATCCAACACTCTGAGGGTTTTGAAGGGAGAGTCAGGCACGAATCTAAAATCCAGCACACTGAGGATTTTGAGGAAATATCAGGCGCGAATCTATTATCCAGCACACTGAGGATTTTAAGGGAATGTCAGGCGCGAATCTGTAATCCAGCACACTGAGGATTTTGAGGGAATGTCAGGCGCGAATCTGTAATTCAGCACACTGAGGATTTTAAGGGAATGTCAGGCGCGAATCTGTAATCCAGCACACTGCGGATTTCGAGGGAATGTCAGGCGCGAATCTGTAATGCAGCACACTGAGGATTTCGAGGGAATGTCAGGCGCGAATCTGTAATCCAGCACACTGAGGATTTCGAGGGAATATCAGGCGCGATTCTGTAATCCAGCACACTGAGGATTTTAAGGGAATGTCAGGCGCGAATCTATAATCCAGCACACTGAGGATTTTAAGGGAATGTCAGGCGCGAATCTGTAATCCAGCCCACTGAGGATTTCGAGGGAATATCAGGCGCGAATCTGTAATCCAGCACACTGAGGATTTTAAGGGAATGTCAGGCGCGAATCTGTAATCCAGCACACTGAGGATTTCGAGGGAATGTCAGGCGCGAATCTGTAATCCAGCACACTGAGGATTTCGAGGGAATATCAGGCGCGATTCTGTAATCCAGCACACTGAGGATTTTAAGGGAATGTCAGGCGCGAATCTATAATCCAGCACACTGAGGATTTTAAGGGAATGTCAGGCGCGAATCTGTAATCCAGCCCACTGAGGATTTCGAGGGAATATCAGGCGCGAATCTGTAATCCAGCACACTGAGGATTTTAAGGGAATGTCAGGCGCGAATCTGTAATCCAGCACACTGAGGATTTCGAGGGAATGTCATGCGCGAATCTGTAATCCAGCACACTGAGGATTTTAAGGGAATGTCAGGCGCGAATCTATAATCCTGCACACTGATCGTTTTGAAGGGAGAGTCAGGCGCGAATCTATAATCCTGCACACTGATCGTTTTGAGGGAATATCAGGCGCGAATCTATAATCCTGCACACTGTTCGACCAGGGAAGGTTTAATAACTTATACCTTTTGTGGAGACACCCGTTAGAGCACTTATTGTGGTTTGGCTTTGGTAATCGGATTTACCGCTGCATCGAGGTAAAAGACACTAGTAATGATTCCGCAAAATCAGCTATTCATACGGTTATACGAAACCTATACGAAAGTAAGTTAGTAAACACTGCAATGCTTTCCGCGGTCGTTGCCCGTAATCAGCTGTTCCGGCAGCCTGGTTGGATTTCGGGATCTTCGTAGCAGAAGGATTAACACAATGACTCGAAACGTTAGTTAAGCAAAGCGGTTTATTAGTTTAGGCGAAAATATAGGCACTGTTAGTGAAAGTGCTTTGTTAAACATAGAATGCGTTTAAACATTAATAATTGGCAGAGAACATTTATATAAATGGCAATATATATATAGAGTGATTATGAGCGTGACATACAGTATATGTTTTACGATGGAATAATATAAGCAGTAAACGTTGCTAAGAACATGGAATATGGTTGCAATGAGCGTTAATAACACAATATAATATGAAAAGCACTTAAGCGTAACGTGACAAAATAATATGAATAGCAATAAAAATAGCAAGACAAAATAATATGAATAGTAATAAGAATAGTAATGCAATATAATAGGAGAACGCAATAAGCGTAGAAATACAAAATACTATGAATAGCAATTAGAATAGCAATACAAAATAATATGTATGGAGATGATATGCAATAGTTTAAATGGTAATATAAATTCTTACGGTAGTTGCCGTAGAACACTGATTTTATATTTTAAGTGAAGACTTTAGATTTCTGTAGAATAAGCTTCATAGATTTCTGCAGAACGAGGACGAGCTCTCGCGGTTCCTCGTATTTATACTAATTACAATCTTTTCGGCTTGAAGGGGGGTGCGCAGTACGCACCTTGACATAGTTACGCATATGCGTCGCAGTAACATTTCCGGGGTTTTGTGTAAGGACCAAAGGTTGGTCTACATTTGGACTCGCATTTTCGGCACGTACGCCAAATAATCCTCGCGATTATCCTTCTGGGGTTCTTATACATGTGATTTGGAAATGCTCAACTCCTCGAATGGGTTTTGGGTGTTTTTATAGGAAAGGGGTGATAATGGATTTGACTTCTTTGGTCATTTAGTGGGCTTGAGACGTGGTCTCGATTTAAGAGATAGAAGGGGCGGGGGACTTGTTTAGATTCGATAGGAGGGAAGAGTATGTGCCGCGTTGGGCGAATATGTGAGGGAGATTCACTGATTGACCGTCTTGAGATGGGGACCGCTAAGGTACATCGCCAAGCCGGTCGAGGGCATGGAGAAGGGGTAAGAATTGAGGTTTGAGGAGTTTTAAGTGGAGTTGTATAGTGGTTTATGAAGAAATGTTATTTTATCTGCGCGCGAAATTTTGTGGGACGTCACAGTATTTCAACTAAATTTTCTCAACTTCTGCACCTGTAACTAAAAATCATAAAAAACTGCAATAAGATTTAATTTAATTTCACCAAAATTTCTTCAATTTCAGCTCCTCCAACTAAAAATCTTAAGAAAATCCAAAGGAATCGAAGTGAATTTCAACTATATTTTCTCAAATTCTGCACCTGTGACTAAAAATCATAAAAAAATTTAAAAAGATTTAATTTAATTTTACCACAATTTCTTCAATTTCAGCTGCATCCATTAAAAATCCTATGAAAATCCAAAAGAATCTAAGTAAATATCAACTAAATTTACTCAAATTCTACATCTGTAACTAAAATTCATAAAAAAATACAAAAAGATTTAATTTAATTTCACCAAAATTTCTTCAATTTCAGCTCCTTCTACTAGAAATGTTATGAAAATCCAAAGGAATCGAAGTGAATATCAACTAAATTTACTCAAATTCTACACCTGTAACTAAAAATCATCCACAAATTCAAAAAGATTTAATTTAATTTCACCAAAATTTCTTCAATTTCAGCTCCTCCTACTAAAAATCTTAAGAAAATTCAAAAGAATCGAAGTGTATTTCAACTATATTTTCTCAAATACTGCACCTTTCACTAAAAATCATAAAAAAATTCAAAAAGATTTAATTTAATTTTACCAAAATTTCATCAATTTCAGCTCCTCCTACTAAAAATCTTAAGAAAATTCAAAAGATTCGAAGTGTATTTCAACTATATTTTCTCAAATTCTGCACCTTTCACTAAAAATCATAAAAAAATTCAAAAAGATTTAATTTAATTTTACCAAAATTTCATCAATTTCAGCTCCTCCTACTAAAAATCCTTAGAAAATCCAAAAGAATCTAAGTAAATATTAACTAAATTTACTCAAATTCTGCATCTGTAACTAAAATTCATAAAAAAATACAAAAAGATTTAATTTAATTTTACCAAAATTTCTTCAATTTCAGCTCCGTCCACTAAAAATCTTAAGAAAATGCAAAAGAATCGAAGTGTATTGTCACGTCCCGGGTGGAGGTCTTTGGGGACAATGACATGGGGAATAAAATCAGGCGCGAATCTATAATCCAACACTCTGAGGGTTTTGAAGGGAGAGTCAGGCACGAATCTAAAATCCAGCACACTGAGGATTTTGAGGAAATATCAGGCGCGAATCTATTATCCAGCACACTGAGGATTTTAAGGGAATGTCAGGCGCGAATCTGTAATCCAGCACACTGAGGATTTTGAGGGAATGTCAGGCGCGAATCTGTAATTCAGCACACTGAGGATTTAAAGGGAATGTCAGGCGCGAATCTGTAATCCAGCACACTGCGGATTTCGAGGGAATGTCAGGCGCGAATCTGTAATCCAGCACACTGAGGATTTCGAGGGAATGTCAGGCGCGAATCTGTAATCCAGCACACTGAGGATTTCGAGGGAATATCAGGCGCGATTCTGTAATCCAGCACACTGAGGATTTTAAGGGAATGTCAGGCGCGAATCTATAATCCAGCACACTGAGGATTTTAAGGGAATGTCAGGCGCGAATCTGTAATCCAGCCCACTGAGGATTTCGAGGGAATATCAGGCGCGAATCTGTAATCCAGCACACTGAGGATTTTAAGGGAATGTCAGGCGCGAATCTGTAATCCAGCACACTGAGGATTTCGAGGGAATGTCATGCGCGAATCTGTAATCCAGCACACTGAGGATTTTAAGGGAATGTCAGGCGCGAATCTATAATCCTGCACACTGAGGATTTCGAGGGAATGTCATGCGCGAATCTGTAATCCAGCACACTGAGGATTTTAAGGGAATGTCAGGCGCGAATCTATAATCCTGCACACTGATCGTTTTGAAGGGAGAGTCAGGCGCGAATCTATAATCCTGCACACTGATCGTTTTGAGGGAATATCAGGCGCGAATCTATAATCCTGCACACTGATCGACCAGGGAAGGTTTAATAACTTATACCTTTTGTGGAGACACCCGTTAGAGCACTTATTGTGGTTTGGCTTTGGTAATCGGATTTACCGCTGCATCGAGGTAAAAGACACTCGTAATGATTCCGCAAAATCAGCTATTCATACGGTTATACGAAACCTATACGAAAGTAAGTTAGTAAACACTGCAATGCTTTCCGCGGTCGTTGCCCGTAATCAGCTGTTCCGGCAGCCTGGTTGGATTTCGGGATCTTCGTAGCAGAAGGATTAACACAATGACTCGAAACGTTAGTTAAGCAAAGCGGTTTATTAGTTTAGGCGAAAATATAGGCACTGTTAGTGAAAGTGCTTTGTTAAACATAGAATGCGTTTAAACATTAATAATTGGCAGAGAACATTTATATAAATGGCAATATATATATAGAGTGATTATGAGCGTGACATACAGTATATGTTTTACGATGGAATAATATAAGCAGTAAACGTTGCTAAGAACATGGAATATGGTTGCAATGAGCGTTAATAACACAATATAATATGAAAAGCACTTAAGCGTAACGTGACAAAATAATATGAATAGCAATAAAAATAGCAAGACAAAATAATATGAATAGTAATAAGAATAGTAATGCAATATAATAGGAGAACGCAATAAGCGTAGAAATACAAAATACTATGAATAGCAATTAGAATAGCAATACAAAATAATATGTATGGAGATGATATGCAATAGTTTAAATGGTAATATAAATTCTTACGGTAGTTGCCGTAGAACACTGATTTTATATTTTAAGTGAAGACTTTAGATTTCTGTAGAATAAGCTTCATAGATTTCTGCAGAACGAGGACGAGCTCTCGCGGTTCCTCGTATTTATACTAATTACAATCTTTTCGGCTTGAAGGGGGGTGCGCAGTACGCACCTTGACATAGTTACGCATATGCGTCGCAGTAACATTTCCGGGGTTTTGTGTAAGGACCAAAGGTTGGTCTACATTTGGACTCGCATTTTCGGCACGTACGCCAAATAATCCTCGCGATTATCCTTCTGGGGTTCTTATACATGTGATTTGGAAATGCTCAACTCCTCGAATGGGTTTTGGGTGTTTTTATAGGAAAGGAGTGATAATGGATTTGACTTCTTTGGTCATTTAGTGGGCTTGAGACGTGGTCTCGATTTAAGAGATAGAAGGGGCGGGGGACTTGTTTAGATTCGATAGGAGGGAAGAGTATGTGCCGCGTTGGGCGAATATGTGAGGGAGATTCACTGATTGACCGTCTTGAGATGGGGACCGCTAAGGTACATCGCCAAGCCGGTCGAGGGCATGGAGAGGGGGTAAGAATTGAGGTTTGAGGAGTTTTAAGTGGAGTTGTATAGTGGTTTATGAAGAAATGTTATTTTATCTGCGCGCGAAATTTTGTGGGACGTCACAGTATTTCAACTAAATTTTCTCAACTTCTGCACCTGTAACTAAAAATCATAAAAAACTGCAATAAGATTTAATTTAATTTCACCAAAATTTCTTCAATTTCAGCTCCTCCAACTAAAAATCTTAAGAAAATCCAAAGGAATCGAAGTGAATTTCAACTATATTTCCTCAAATTCTGCACCTGTGACTAAAAATCATAAAAAAATTTAAAAAGATTTAATTTAATTTTACCACAATTTCTTCAATTTCAGCTGCATCCATTAAAAATCCTATGAAAATCCAAAAGAATCTAAGTAAATATCAACTAAATTTACTCAAATTCTACATCTGTAACTAAAATTCATAAAAAAATACAAAAAGATTTAATTTAATTTCACCAAAATTTCTTCAATTTCAGCTCCTTCTACTAGAAATGTTATGAAAATCCAAAGGAATCGAAGTGAATATCAACTAAATTTACTCAAATTCTACACCTGTAACTAAAAATCATCCACAAATTCAAAAAGATTTAATTTAATTTCACCAAAATTTCTTCAATTTCAGCTCCTCCTACTAAAAATCTTAAGAAAATTCAAAAGAATCGAAGTGTATTTCAACTATATTTTCTCAAATACTGCACCTTTCACTAAAAATCATAAAAAAATTCAAAAAGATTTAATTTAATTTTACCAAAATTTCATCAATTTCAGCTCCTCCTACTAAAAATCTTAAGAAAATTCAAAAGATTCGAAGTGTATTTCAACTATATTTTCTCAAATTCTGCACCTTTCACTAAAAATCATAAAAAAATTCAAAAAGATTTAATTTAATTTTACCAAAATTTCATCAATTTCAGCTCCTCCTACTAAAAATCCTTAGAAAATCCAAAAGAATCTAAGTAAATATTAACTAAATTTACTCAAATTCTGCATCTGTAACTAAAATTCATAAAAAAATACAAAAAGATTTAATTTAATTTTACCAAAATTTCTTCAATTTCAGCTCCGTCCACTAAAAATCTTAAGAAAATGCAAAAGAATCGAAGTGTATTGTCACGTCCCGGGTGGAGGTCTTTGGGGACAATGACATGGGGAATAAAATCAGGCGCGAATCTATAATCCAACACTCTGAGGGTTTTGAAGGGAGAGTCAGGCACGAATCTAAAATCCAGCACACTGAGGATTTTGAGGAAATATCAGGCGCGAATCTATTATCCAGCACACTGAGGATTTTAAGGGAATGTCAGGCGCGAATCTGTAATCCAGCACACTGAGGATTTTGAGGGAATGTCAGGCGCGAATCTGTAATTCAGCACACTGAGGATTTTAAGGGAATGTCAGGCGCGAATCTGTAATCCAGCACACTGCGGATTTCGAGGGAATGTCAGGCGCGAATCTGTAATCCAGCACACTGAGGATTTCGAGGGAATGTCAGGCGCGAATCTGTAATCCAGCACACTGAGGATTTCGAGGGAATATCAGGCGCGATTCTGTAATCCAGCACACTGAGGATTTTAAGGGAATGTCAGGCGCGAATCTATAATCCAGCACACTGAGGATTTTAAGGGAATGTCAGGCGCGAATCTGTAATCCAGCCCACTGAGGATTTCGAGGGAATATCAGGCGCGAATCTGTAATCCAGCACACTGAGGATTTTAAGGGAATGTCAGGCGCGAATCTGTAATCCAGCACACTGAGGATTTCGAGGGAATGTCATGCGCGAATCTGTAATCCAGCACACTGAGGATTTTAAGGGAATGTCAGGCGCGAATCTATAATCCTGCACACTGATCGTTTTGAAGGGAGAGTCAGGCGCGAATCTATAATCCTGCACACTGATCGTTTTGAGGGAATATCAGGCGCGAATCTATAATCCTGCACACTGATCGACCAGGGAAGGTTTAATAACTTATACCTTTTGTGGAGACACCCGTTAGAGCACTTATTGTGGTTTGGCTTTGGTAATCGGATTTACCGCTGCATCGAGGTAAAAGACACTCGTAATGATTCCGCAAAATCAGCTATTCATACGGTTATACGAAACCTATACGAAAGTAAGTTAGTAAACACTGCAATGCTTTCCGCGGTCGTTGCCCGTAATCAGCTGTTCCGGCAGCCTGGTTGGATTTCGGGATCTTCGTAGCAGAAGGATTAACACAATGACTCGAAACGTTAGTTAAGCAAAGCGGTTTATTAGTTTAGGCGAAAATATAGGCACTGTTAGTGAAAGTGCTTTGTTAAACATAGAATGCGTTTAAACATTAATAATTGGCAGAGAACATTTATATAAATGGCAATATATATATAGAGTGATTATGAGCGTGACATACAGTATATGTTTTACGATGGAATAATATAAGCAGTAAACGTTGCTAAGAACATGGAATATGGTTGCAATGAGCGTTAATAACACAATATAATATGAAAAGCACTTAAGCGTAACGTGACAAAATAATATGAATAGCAATAAAAATAGCAAGACAAAATAATATGAATAGTAATAAGAATAGTAATGCAATATAATAGGAGAACGCAATAAGCGTAGAAATACAAAATACTATGAATAGCAATTAGAATAGCAATACAAAATAATATGTATGGAGATGATATGCAATAGTTTAAATGGTAATATAAATTCTTACGGTAGTTGCCGTAGAACACTGATTTTATATTTTAAGTGAAGACTTTAGATTTCTGTAGAATAAGCTTCATAGATTTCTGCAGAACGAGGACGAGCTCTCGCGGTTCCTCGTATTTATACTAATTACAATCTTTTCGGCTTGAAGGGGGGTGCGCAGTACGCACCTTGACATAGTTACGCATATGCGTCGCAGTAACATTTCCGGGGTTTTGTGTAAGGACCAAAGGTTGGTCTACATTTGGACACGCATTTTCGGCACGTACGCCAAATAATCCTCGCGATTATCCTTCTGGGGTTCTTATACATGTGATTTGGAAATGCTCAACTCCTCGAATGGGTTTTGGGTGTTTTTATAGGAAAGGGGTGATAATGGATTTGACTTCTTTGGTCATTTAGTGGGCTTGAGACGTGGTCTCGATTTAAGAGATAGAAGGGGCGGGGGACTTGTTTAGATTCGATAGGAGGGAAGAGTATGTGCCGCGTTGGGCGAATATGTGAGGGAGATTCACTGATTGACCGTCTTGAGATGGGGACCGCTAAGGTACATCGCCAAGCCGGTCGAGGGCATGGAGAAGGGGTAAGAATTGAGGTTTGAGGAGTTTTAAGTGGAGTTGTATAGTGGTTTATGAAGAAATGTTATTTTATCTGCGCGCGAAATTTTGTGGGACGTCACAGTATTTCAACTAAATTTTCTCAACTTCTGCACCTGTAACTAAAAATCATAAAAAACTGCAATAAGATTTAATTTAATTTCACCAAAATTTCTTCAATTTCAGCTCCTCCAACTAAAAATCTTAAGAAAATCCAAAGGAATCGAAGTGAATTTCAACTATATTTCCTCAAATTCTGCACCTGTGACTAAAAATCATAAAAAAATTTAAAAAGATTTAATTTAATTTTACCACAATTTCTTCAATTTCAGCTGCATCCATTAAAAATCCTATGAAAATCCAAAAGAATCTAAGTAAATATCAACTAAATTTACTCAAATTCTACATCTGTAACTAAAATTCATAAAAAAATACAAAAAGATTTAATTTAATTTCACCAAAATTTCTTCAATTTCAGCTCCTTCTACTAGAAATGTTATGAAAATCCAAAGGAATCGAAGTGAATATCAACTAAATTTACTCAAATTCTACACCTGTAACTAAAAATCATCCACAAATTCAAAAAGATTTAATTTAATTTCACCAAAATTTCTTCAATTTCAGCTCCTCCTACTAAAAATCTTAAGAAAATTCAAAAGAATCGAAGTGTATTTCAACTATATTTTCTCAAATACTGCACCTTTCACTAAAAATCATAAAAAAATTCAAAAAGATTTAATTTAATTTTACCAAAATTTCATCAATTTCAGCTCCTCCTACTAAAAATCTTAAGAAAATTCAAAAGATTCGAAGTGTATTTCAACTATATTTTCTCAAATTCTGCACCTTTCACTAAAAATCATAAAAAAATTCAAAAAGATTTAATTTAATTTTACCAAAATTTCATCAATTTCAGCTCCTCCTACTAAAAATCCTTAGAAAATCCAAAAGAATCTAAGTAAATATTAACTAAATTTACTCAAATTCTGCATCTGTAACTAAAATTCATAAAAAAATACAAAAAGATTTAATTTAATTTTACCAAAATTTCTTCAATTTCAGCTCCGTCCACTAAAAATCTTAAGAAAATGCAAAAGAATCGAAGTGTATTGTCACGTCCCGGGTGGAGGTCTTTGGGGACAATGACATGGGGAATAAAATCAGGCGCGAATCTATAATCCAACACTCTGAGGGTTTTGAAGGGAGAGTCAGGCACGAATCTAAAATCCAGCACACTGAGGATTTTGAGGAAATATCAGGCGCGAATCTATTATCCAGCACACTGAGGATTTTAAGGGAATGTCAGGCGCGAATCTGTAATCCAGCACACTGAGGATTTTGAGGGAATGTCAGGCGCGAATCTGTAATTCAGCACACTGAGGATTTTAAGGGAATGTCAGGCGCGAATCTGTAATCCAGCACACTGCGGATTTCGAGGGAATGTCAGGCGCGAATCTTTAATCCAGCACACTGAGGATTTTGAGGGAATGTCAGGCGCGAATCTGTAATCCAGCACACTGAGGATTTCGAGGGAATATCAGGCGCGATTCTGTAATCCAGCACACTGAGGATTTTAAGGGAATGTCAGGCGCGAATCTATAATCCAGCACACTGAGGATTTTAAGGGAATGTCAGGCGCGAATCTGTAATCCAGCCCACTGAGGATTTCGAGGGAATATCAGGCGCGAATCTGTAATCCAGCACACTGAGGATTTTAAGGGAATGTCAGGCGCGAATCTGTAATCCAGCACACTGAGGATTTCGAGGGAATGTCAGGCGCGAATCTGTAATCCAGCACACTGAGGATTTTAAGGGAATGTCAGGCGCGAATCTATAATCCTGCACACTGATCGTTTTGAAGGGAGAGTCAGGCGCGAATCTATAATCCTGCACACTGATCGTTTTGAGGGAATATCAGGCGCGAATCTATAATCCTGCACACTGATCGACCAGGGAAGGTTTAATAACTTATACCTTTTGTGGAGACACCCGTTAGAGCACTTATTGTGGTTTGGCTTTGGTAATCGGATTTACCGCTGCATCGAGGTAAAAGACACTCGTAATGATTCCGCAAAATCAGCTATTCATACGGTTATACGAAACCTATACGAAAGTAAGTTAGTAAACACTGCAATGCTTTCCGCGGTCGTTGCCCGTAATCAGCTGTTCCGGCAGCCTGGTTGGATTTCGGGATCTTCGTAGCAGAAGGATTAACACAATGACTCGAAACGTTAGTTAAGCAAAGCGGTTTATTAGTTTAGGCGAAAATATAGGCACTGTTAGTGAAAGTGCTTTGTTAAACATAGAATGCGTTTAAACATTAATAATTGGCAGAGAACATTTATATAAATGGCAATATGTATATAGAGTGATTATGAGCGTGACATACAGTATATGTTTTACGATGGAATAATATAAGCAGTAAACGTTGCTAAGAACATGGAATATGGTCGCAATGAGCGTTAATAACACAATATAATATGAAAAGCACTTAAGCGTAACGTGACAAAATAATATGAATAGCAATAAAAATAGCAAGACAAAATAATATGAATAGTAATAAGAATAGTAATGCAATATAATAGGAGAACGCAATAAGCGTAGAAATACAAAATACTATGAATAGCAATTAGAATAGCAATACAAAATAATATGTATGGAGATGATATGCAATAGTTTAAATGGTAATATAAATTCTTACGGTAGTTGCCGTAGAACACTGATTTTATATTTTAAGTGAAGACTTTAGATTTCTGTAGAATAAGCTTCATAGATTTCTGCAGAACGAGGACGAGCTCTCGCGGTTCCTCGTATTTATACTAATTACAATCTTTTCGGCTTGAAGGGGGGTGCGCAGTACGCACCTTGACATAGTTACGCATATGCGTCGCAGTAACATTTCCGGGGTTTTGTGTAAGGACCAAAGGTTGGTCTACATTTGGACTCGCATTTTCGGCACGTACGCCAAATAATCCTCGCGATTATCCTTCTGGGGTTCTTATACATGTGATTTGGAAATGCTCAACTCCTCGAATGGGTTTTGGGTGTTTTTATAGGAAAGGGGTGATAATGGATTTGACTTCTTTGGTCATTTAGTGGGCTTGAGACGTGGTCTCGATTTAAGAGATAGAAGGGGCGGGGGACTTGTTTAGATTCGATAGGAGGGAAGAGTTTGTGCCGCGTTGGGCGAATATGTGAGGGAGATTCACTGATTGACCGTCTTGAGATGGGGACCGCTAAGGTACATCGCCAAGGCGGTCGAGGGCATGGAGAAGGGGTAAGAATTGATGTTTCAGGAGTTTTAAGTGGAGTTGTATAGTGGTTTATGAAGAAATGTTATTTTATCTGCGCGCGAAATTTTGTGGGACGTCACAGTATTTCAACTAAATTTTCTCAACTTCTGCACCTGTAACTAAAAATCATAAAAAAATGCAATAAGATTTAATTTAATTTCACCAAAATTTCTTCAATTTCAGCTCCTCCTACTAAAAATCTTAAGAAAATCCAAAGGAATCGTAGTGAATTTCAACTATATTTTCTCAAATACTGCACCTTTCACTAAAAATCATAAAAAAATTCAAAAAGATTTAATTTAATTTTACCAAAATTTCATCAATTTCAGCTCCTCCTACTAAAAATCTTATGAAAATCCAAAGGAATCGAAGTGAATATCGACTAAATTTACTCAAATTCTGCATCTATAACTAAAAATAAAAAAAAAATTCAAAAAGATTTAATTTAATTTCACCAAATTTTTTTCAATTTCAGCTCCTCCTACTAAAAATCTTCAGAAAATTCAAAAGAATCGAAGTATATTTCAACTATATTTTTTCAATTTCTGCACCTGTAACTAAAAATCATAAAAAAATACAAAAAGATTTAATTTAATTTTACCAAAATTTCTTCAATTTCAGCTCCTCCTACTAAAAATCTTATGAAAATCCAAAGGAATCGAAGTGAATATCAACTAAATTTACTCAAATTCTGCATCTGTAACTAAAAATAAAAAAAAAATTCAAAAAGATTTAATTTAATTTCACCAAAATTTTTTCAATTTCAGCTCCTCCTACTAAAAATCTTAAGAAAATGCAAAAGAATCGAAGTGTATTGTCACGTCCCGGGTGGAGGTCTTTGGGGACAATGGCATGGGGAATAAAATCAGGCGCGAATCTATAATCCAACACTCTGAGGGTTTTGAAGGGAGAGTCAGGCACGAATCTAAAATCCAGCACACTGAGGATTTTGAGGAAATATCAGGCGCGAATCTATTATCCAGCACACTGTGGATTTTAAGGGAATGTCAGGCGCGAATCTGTAATCCAGCACACTGAGGATTTTGAGGGAATGTCAGGCGCGAATCTGTAATTCAGCACACTGAGGATTTTAAGGGAATGTCAGGCGCGAATCTGTAATCCAGCACACTGCGGATTTCGAGGGAATGTCAGGCGCGAATCTGTAATCCAGCACACTGAGGATTTCGAGGGAATGTCAGGCGCGAATCTGTAATCCAGCACACTGAGGATTTCGAGGGAATATCAGGCGCGATTCTGTAATCCAGCACACTGAGGATTTTAAGGGAATGTCAGGCGCGAATCTATAATCCAGCACACTGAGGATTTTAAGGGAATGTCAGGCGCGAATCTGTAATCCAGCCCACTGAGGATTTCGAGGGAATATCAGGCGCGAATCTGTAATCCAGCACACTGAGGATTTTAAGGGAATGTCAGGCGCGAATCTGTAATCCAGCACACTGAGGATTTCGAGGGAATGTCATGCGCGAATCTGTAATCCAGCACACTGAGGATTTTAAGGGAATGTCAGGCGCGAATCTATAATCCTGCACACTGATCGTTTTGAAGGGAGAGTCAGGCGCGAATCTATAATCCTGCACACTGATCGTTTTGAGGGAATATCAGGCGCGAATCTATAATCCTGCACACTGATCGACCAGGGAAGGTTTAATAACTTATACCTTTTGTGGAGACACCCGTTAGAGCACTTATTGTGGTTTGGCTTTCGTAATCGGATTTACCGCTGCATCGAGGTAAAAGACACTCGTAATGATTCCGCAAAATCAGCTATTCATACGGTTATACGAAACCTATACGAAAGTAAGTTAGTAAACACTGCAATGCTTTCCGCGGTCGTTGCCCGTAATCAGCTGTTCCGGCAGCCTGGTTGGATTTCGGGATCTTCGTAGCAGAAGGATTAACACAATGACTCGAAACGTTAGTTAAGCAAAGCGGTTTATTAGTTTAGGCGAAAATATAGGCACTGTTAGTGAAAGTGCTTTGTTAAACATAGAATGCGTTTAAACATTAATAATTGGCAGAGAACATTTATATAAATGGCAATATATATATAGAGTGATTATGAGCGTGACATACAGTATATGTTTTACGATGGAATAATATAAGCAGTAAACGTTGCTAAGAACATGGAATATGGTTGCAATGAGCGTTAATAACACAATATAATATGAAAAGCACTTAAGCGTAACGTGACAAAATAATATGAATAGCAATAAAAATAGCAAGACAAAATAATATGAATAGTAATAAGAATAGTAATGCAATATAATAGGAGAACGCAATAAGCGTAGAAATACAAAATACTATGAATAGCAATTAGAATAGCAATACAAAATAATATGTATGGAGATGATATGCAATAGTTTAAATGGTAATATAAATTCTTACGGTAGTTGCCGTAGAACACTGATTTTATATTTTAAGTGAAGACTTTAGAATTCTGTAGAATAAGCTTCATAGATTTCTGCAGAACGAGGACGAGCTCTCGCGGTTCCTCGTATTTATACTAATTACAATCTTTTCGGCTTGAAGGGGGGTGCGCAGTACGCACCTTGACATAGTTACGCATATGCGTCGCAGTAACATTTCCGGGGTTTTGTGTAAGGACCAAAGGTTGGTCTACATTTGGACTCGCATTTTCGGCACGTACGCCAAATAATCCTCGCGATTATCCTTCTGGGGTTCTTATACATGTGATTTGGAAATGCTCAACTCCTCGAATGGGTTTTGGGTGTTTTTATAGGAAAGGGGTGATAATGGATTTGACTTCTTTGGTCATTTAGTGGGCTTGAGACGTGGTCTCGATTTAAGAGATAGAAGGGGCGGGGGACTTGTTTAGATTCGATAGGAGGGAAGAGTATGTGCCGCGTTGGGCGAATATGTGAGGGAGATTCACTGATTGACCGTCTTGAGATGGGGACCGCTAAGGTACATCGCCAAGCCGGTCGAGGGCATGGAGAAGGGGTAAGAATTGAGGTTTGAGGAGTTTTAAGTGGAGTTGTATAGTGGTTTATGAAGAAATGTTATTTTATCTGCGCGCGAAATTTTGTGGGACGTCACAGTATTTCAACTAAATTTTCTCAACTTCTGCACCTGTAACTAAAAATCATAAAAAACTGCAATAAGATTTAATTTAATTTCACCAAAATTTCTTCAATTTCAGCTCCTCCTACTAAAAATCTTAAGAAAATCCAAAGGAATCGAAGTGAATTTCAACTATATTTTCTCAAATTCTGCACCTGTGACTAAAAATCATAAAAAAATTTAAAAAGATTTAATTTAATTTTACCACAATTTCTTCAATTTCAGCTGCATCCATTAAAAATCCTATGAAAATCCAAAAGAATCTAAGTAAATATCAACTAAATTTACTCAAATTCTACATCTGTAACTAAAATTCATAAAAAAATACAAAAAGATTTACTTTAATTTCACCAAAATTTCTTCAATTTCAGCTCCTTCTACTAGAAATGTTATGAAAATCCAAAGGAATCGAAGTGAATATCAACTAAATTTACTCAAATTCTACACCTGTAACTAAAAATCATCCACAAATTCAAAAAGATTTAATTTAATTTCACCAAAATTTCTTCAATTTCAGCTCCTCCTACTAAAAATCTTAAGAAAATTCAAAAGAATCGAAGTGTATTTCAACTATATTTTCTCAAATACTGCACCTTTCACTAAAAATCATAAAAAAATTCAAAAAGATTTAATTTAATTTTACCAAAATTTCATCAATTTCAGCTCCTCCTACTAAAAATCTTAAGAAAATTCAAAAGATTCGAAGTGTATTTCAACTATATTTTCTCAAATTCTGCACCTTTCACTAAAAATCATAAAAAAATTCAAAAAGATTTAATTTAATTTTACCAAAATTTCATCAATTTCAGCTCCTCCTACTAAAAATCCTTAGAAAATCCAAAAGAATCTAAGTAAATATTAACTAAATTTACTCAAATTCTGCATCTGTAACTAAAATTCATAAAAAAATACAAAAAGATTTAATTTAATTTCACCAAAATATTTTCAATTTCAGCTCCTCCTACTAAAAATCTTAAGAAAATGCAAAAGAATCGAAGTGTATTGTCACGTCCCGGGTGGAGGTCTTTGGGGACAATGACATGGGGAATAAAATCAGGCGCGAATCTATAATCCAACACTCTGAGGGTTTTGAAGGGAGAGTCAGGCACGAATCTAAAATCCAGCACACTGAGGATTTTGAGGAAATATCAGGCGCGAATCTATTATCCAGCACACTGAGGATTTTAAGGGAATGTCAGGCGCGAATCTGTAATCCAGCACACTGAGGATTTTGAGGGAATGTCAGGCGCGAATCTGTAATTCAGCACACTGAGGATTTTAAGGGAATGTCAGGCGCGAATCTGTAATCCAGCACACTGCGGATTTCGAGGGAATGTCAGGCGCGAATCTGTAATCCAGCACACTGAGGATTTCGAGGGAATGTCAGGCGCGAATCTGTAATCCAGCACACTGAGAATTTCGAGGGAATGTCAGGCGCGAATCTGTAATCCAGTACACTGAGGATTTTAAGGGAATGTCAGGCGCGAATCTGTAATCCAGCACACTGAGGATTTTAAGGGAATTTCAGGCGCGAATCTGTAATCCAGCCCACTGAGGATTTCGGGGGAATATCAGGCGCGAATCTGTAATCCAGCACACTGAGGATTTTAAGGGAATGTCAGGTGCGAATCTGTAATCCAGCACACTGAGGATTTCGAGGGAATGTCAGGCGCGAATCTGTAATCCAGCACACTGAGGATTTCGAGGGAATGTCAGGCGCGAATCTGTAATCCAGCACACTGAGGATTTTAAGGGAATGTCAGGCGCGAATCTATAATCCTGCACACTGATCGTTTTGAAGGGAGAGTCAGGCGCGAATCTATAATCCTGCACACTGATCGTTTTGAGGGAATGTCAGGCGCGAATCTATAATCCTGCACACTGATCGACCAGGGAAGGTTTAATAACTTATACCTTTTGTGGAGACACCCGTTAGAGCACTTATTGTGGTTTGGCTTTGGTAATCGGATTTACCGCTGCATCGAGGTAGAAGACACTCGTAATGATTCCGCAAAATCAGCTATTCATACGGTTATACGAAACCTATACGAAAGTAAGTTAGTAAACACTGCAATGCTTTCCGCGGTCGTTGCCCGTAATCAGCTGTTCCGGCAGCCTGGTTGGATTTCGGGATCTTCGTAGCAGAAGGATTAACACAATGACTCGAAACGTTAGTTAAGCAAAGCGGTTTATTAGTTTAGGCGAAAATATAGGCACTGTTAGTGAAAGTGCTTTGTTAAACATAGAATGCGTTTAAACATTAATAATTGGCACAGAACATTTATATAAATGGCAATATGTATATAGAGTGATTATGAGCGTGACATACAGTATATGTTTTACGATGGAATAATATAAGCAGTAAACGTTGCTAAGAACATGGAATATGGTCGCAATGAGCGTTAATAACAGAATATAATATGAAAAGCACTTAAGCGTAACGAGACAAAATAATATGAATAGCAATAAAAATAGCAAGACAAAATAATATGAATAGTAATAAGAATAGTAATGCAATATAATAGGAGAACGCAATAAGCGTAGAAATACAAAATACTATGAATAGCAATTAGAATAGCAATACAAAATAATATGTATGGAGATGATATGCAATAGTTTAAATGGTAATATAAATTCTTACGGTAGTTGCCGTAGAACACTGATTTTATATTTTAAGTGAAGACTTTAGATTTCTGTAGAATAAGCTTCATAGATTTCTGCAGAACGAGGACGAGCTCTCGCGGTTCCTCGTATTTATACTAATTACAATCTTTTCGGCTTGAAGGGGGGTGCGCAGTACGCACCTTGACATAGGCTGTGTTCCGATTCACGCATTATGCGCATAGACCGCAGAGAAAACCGTTCCGTTTCATTCTATGCGTGCATTGGTTGCGTTGGTGGCGCATACGATTCCCTAGAATTCTCCCACCTCAAGCGCATGAAGCGTGCAGTTCATGCGCGCATGCGTATTTGTCTCTTTACGTACGCTTTAAAAAACATGCACGAAATTATGTGGTCCGCTACTCGAAGTGACAGAAAATATAACCTACATATATGCTACATGACAATAAATGCTTATTGGATATTTCGTTCTTTTGCGCTATATTTGTCAACTTTTTATAATTTAACATCCTTCCAAAATATTATTGTTTTCATTGATATGAAAATTCAATGTAGTGTATTACTATATTATTTCAACATGTGTTGTGAGGTAAGACCGGCCAAAATTGAGGGGTAATCGTAGCCAGCTTTTAACATCACTTTTTTCTGGCTTAAATGCAACTGACATAAAAGAATTACGAATAAGGCAGAATGAAGCCAGGAATATTACTTTACACGCTTCCACATAAAAACTCAAAATGAAAAAATTAAATTTTATGGGCATATAATAATATGAAGAATGTTCAGGATGGAATACCCCTGAAGAATACATTTGTGATTCATGTATATAGTAATTAATTTTAAAACATAAAAATAATATTTTTTTATTAATTTACAGTTTTCCCACTTCTTTTATAAAGAAAAATCATGCCCAGAATTACCCCACGTTAATTCTGTAATTCCAGTCAAATGGACATTTTTATGTTATTGCTTCCAACTTTGTTACAACGTAAATTTATACTTTCTCGGTTATAAGAATAAAAACTAATTAGACACTTCAAACTAGCAGTTCATATAAAACACCAGAATACAGAAGCACACGTAAAGCGACAAATACGCATGCGCGTAATATGCGCATTGACTGCCCATGCTTTTATTTTCTGCACTTGCTGCACGCATTATGAGCTAGAAGTTGGAGGATTCTAGGGAATTCTACGAAATTGGTACTGCCATCTCTGCACTCGCTGTATGAATTGCAACCAACGTAACAGACTCAATTTCGAAGCGAACAACACATCCCTAGAAGGTTTTAGGCAGGGTCGAAACGAAAGATGAGGAAGGAAGCAAATACGTAGCGCGCATTTCTATTTCTTAAAGGCTTTTACTGCTAAGTTTTTCGAGCGTGCTCTTATAATGCTAACTTTACAGCTATACTCTAATCCAGAAAACGTACGAGAGCCTGCGGTTCTATTCAATAGCCTTCAAAGTACTTGAGTTTACCCCGGACGCGGATAATAAATAACTTCATTTTTCCATTACACATCTGTTTACCAAATTACGCTGGGTAAGCAGCAGTTCGTCCTGTAAAACTCATAAAATATGGTCTTCGCTTTCAATAATTATTGCTGTTCAAGAAGAATAGAAAAACTCGGGTTGAGAAAATCCAGCAATAAAGCCATCAAATTTCGTTAGGAGTCGGTCCCCGATCCTTAGGACGAAGTAACCGATGTAATTAGGAAGCGTGCTTCGACCACCGTTCAAAAGTGTCGGATTTAATTAACCGTAATCCATCTAACTACATAGCTATTTGTAAATAAGTTTGAACATTCCCGCGTATCCTCGTGAACATCAGACGCATCGAAACCCGTTCCGTTTCGTTACTGCGGTTCATGCGCTGCTGGAAACGGAACGCGGTTCATGCGCGCAGCGTCTGCGCTGCGGTCTATGCGCATAATGCGTGAATCGGAACACAACCATAGTTACGCATATGCGTCGCAGTAACATTTCCGGGGTTTTGTGTAAGGACCAAAGGTTGGTCTACATTTGGACTCGCATTTTCGGCACGTACGCCAAATAATCCTCGCGATTATCCTTCTGGGGTTCTTATACATGTGATTTGGAAATGCTGAACTCCTCGAATGGGTTTTGGGTGTTTTTATAGGAAAGGGGTGATAATGGATTTGACTTCTTTGGTCATTTAGTGGGCTTGAGACGTGGTCTCGATTTAAGAGATAGAAGGGGCGAGGGACTTGTTTAGATTCGATAGGAGGGAAGAGTTTGTGCCGCGTTGGGCGAATATGTGAGGGAGATTCACTGATTGACCGTCTTGAGATGGGGACCGCTAAGGTACATCGCCAAGGCGGTCGAGGGCATGAAGAAGGGGTAAGAATTGAGGTTTGAGGAGTTTTCAGTGGAGTTGTATAGTGGTTTATGAAGAAATGTTATTTTATCTGCGCGCGAAATTTTGTGGGACGTCACAGTATTTCAACTAAATTTTCTCAACTTCTGCACCTGTAACTAAAAATCATAAAAAAATGCAATAAGATTTAATTTAATTTCACCAAAATTTCTTCAATTTCAGCTCCTGCTACTAAAAATCTTAAGAAAATCCAAAGGAATCGAAGTGAATTTCAACTATATTTTCTCAAATTCTGCACCTGTGACTAAAAATCATAAAAAAATTTAAAAAGATTTAATTTAATTTTACCACAATTTCTTCAATTTCAGCTGCATCTATTAAAAATCCTATGAAAATCCAAAAGAATCTAAGTAAATATCAACTAAATTTACTCAAATTCTGCATCTGTAACTAAAATTCATAAAAAAATACAAAAAGTTTTAATTTAATTTTACCAAAATTTCTTCAATTTCAGCTCCTTCTACTAAAAATCTTATGAAAATCCAATAGAATCTAAGTGAATATCAACTAAATTTACTCAAATTCTGCATCAGTAACTAAAAATCATAAAAAAATTCAAAAAGATTTAATTTAATTTCACCAAAATTTCTTCAATTTCAGCTCCTTCTACTAGAAATCTTATGAAAATCCAAAGGAATCGAAGTGAATATCAACTAAATTTACTCAAATTCTACACCTGTAACTAAAAATCATCCACAAATTCAAAAAGATTTAATTTCATTTCACCAAAATTTCTTCAATTTCAGCTCCTCCTACTAAAAATCTTAAGAAAATTCAAAAGAATCGAAGTGTATTTCAACTATATTGTCTCAAATACTGCACCTTTCACTAAAAATCATAAAAAAATTCAAAAAGATTTAATTTAATTTTACCAAAATTTCATCAATTTCAGCTCCTCCTACTAAAAATCTTAAGAAAATTCAAAAGAATCGAAGTGTATTTCAACTATATTTTCCCAAATACTGCACCTTTCACTAAAAATCATAAAAAAATTCAAAAAGATTTAATTTAATTTTACCAAAATTTCATCAATTTCAGCTCCTCCTACTAAAAATCTTAAGAAAATCCAAAGGAGTCGGTAGTGAATTTCAACTACATTTTCTCAAATTCTGCACCTGTGACTAAAAATCATAAAAAAATTTAAAAAGATTTAATTTAATTTTACCAAAATTTCATCAATTTCAGCTCCTCCTACTAAAAATCTTATGAAAATCCAAAGGAATCGAAGTGAATATCGACTAAATTTACTCAAATTCTGCATCTGTAACTAAAATTCATAAAAAAATACAAAAAGATTTAATTTAATTTTACCAAAATTTCTTCAATTTCTGCTCCTTCTACTAAAAATCTTAAGAAAATTCAAAAGAATCGAAGTGTATTTCAACTATATTTTCTCAAATACTGCACCTTTCACTAAAAATCATAAAAAAATTCAAAAAGATTTAATTTAATTTTACCAAAATTTCATCAATTTCAGCTCCTCCTACTAAAAATCTTAAGAAAATCCAAAGGAATCGTAGTGAATTTCAACTATATTTTCTCAAATACTGCACCTTTCACTAAAAATCATAAAAAAATTCAAAAAGATTTAATTTAATTTTACCAAAATTTCATCAATTTCAGCTCCTCCTACTAAAAATCTTATGAAAATCCAAAGGAATCGAAGTGAATATCGACTAAATTTACTCAAATTCTGCATCTGTAACTAAAAATAAAAAAAAAATTCAAAAAGATTTAATTTAATTTCACCAAAATATTTTCAATTTCAGCTCCTCCTACTAAAAATCATAAGAAAATTCAAAAGAATCGAAGTGTATTGTCACGTCCCGGGTGGAGGTCTTTGGGGACAATGACATGGGGAATAAAATCAGGCGCGAATCTATAATCCAACACTCTGAGGGTTTTGAAGGGAGAGTCAGGCACGAATCTAAAATCCAGCACACTGAGGATTTTGAGGAAATATCAGGCGCGAATCTATTATCCAGCACACTGAGGATTTTGAGGGAATGTCAGGCGCGAATCTGTAATCCAGCACACTGAGGATTTTAAGGGAATGTCAGGCGCGAATCTGTAATCCAGCACACTGAGGATTTCGAGGGAATGTCAGGCGCGAATCTGTAATCCAGCACACTGAGGATTTTAAGGGAATGTCAGGCGCGAATCTGTAATCCAGCACACTGAGGATTTCGAGGGAATGTCAGGCGCGAATCTGTAATCCAGCACACTGAGAATTTCGAGGGAATGTCAGGCGCGAATCTGTAATCCAGTACACTGAGGATTTTAAGGGAATGTCAGGCGCGAATCTGTAATCCAGCACACTGAGGATTTTAAGGGAATTTCAGGCGCGAATCTGTAATCCAGCCCACTGAGGATTTCGAGGGAATATCAGGCGCGAATCTGTAATCCAGCACACTGAGGATTTTAAGGGAATGTCAGGTGCGAATCTGTAATCCAGCACACTGAGGATTTCGAGGGAATGTCAGGCGCGAATCTGTAATCCAGCACACTGAGGATTTCGAGGGAATGTCAGGCGCGAATCTGTAATCCAGCACACTGAGGATTTTAAGGGAATGTCAGGCGCGAATCTATAATCCTGCACACTGATCGTTTTGAAGGGAGAGTCAGGCGCGAATCTATAATCCTGCACACTGATCGTTTTGAGGGAATGTCAGGCGCGAATCTATAATCCTGCACACTGATCGACCAGGGAAGGTTTAATAACTTATACCTTTTGTGGAGACACCCGTTAGAGCACTTATTGTGGTTTGGCTTTGGTAATCGGATTTACCGCTGCATCGAGGTAGAAGACACTCGTAATGATTCCGCAAAATCAGCTATTCATACGGTTATACGAAACCTATACGAAAGTAAGTTAGTAAACACTGCAATGCTTTCCGCGGTCGTTGCCCGTAATCAGCTGTTCCGGCAGCCTGGTTGGATTTCGGGATCTTCGTAGCAGAAGGATTAACACAATGACTCGAAACGTTAGTTAAGCAAAGCGGTTTATTAGTTTAGGCGAAAATATAGGCACTGTTAGTGAAAGTGCTTTGTTAAACATAGAATGCGTTTAAACATTAATAATTGGCACAGAACATTTATATAAATGGCAATATGTATATAGAGTGATTATGAGCGTGACATACAGTATATGTTTTACGATGGAATAATATAAGCAGTAAACGTTGCTAAGAACATGGAATATGGTCGCAATGAGCGTTAATAACAGAATATAATATGAAAAGCACTTAAGCGTAACGAGACAAAATAATATGAATAGCAATAAAAATAGCAAGACAAAATAATATGAATAGTAATAAGAATAGTAATGCAATATAATAGGAGAACGCAATAAGCGTAGAAATACAAAATACTATGAATAGCAATTAGAATAGCAATACAAAATAATATGTATGGAGATGATATGCAATAGTTTAAATGGTAATATAAATTCTTACGGTAGTTGCCGTAGAACACTGATTTTATATTTTAAGTGAAGACTTTAGATTTCTGTAGAATAAGCTTCATAGATTTCTGCAGAACGAGGACGAGCTCTCGCGGTTCCTCGTATTTATACTAATTACAATCTTTTCGGCTTGAAGGGGGGTGCGCAGTACGCACCTTGACATAGGCTGTGTTCCGATTCACGCATTATGCGCATAGACCGCAGAGAAAACCGTTCCGTTTCATTCTATGCGTGCATTGGTTGCGTTGGTGGCGCATACGATTCCCTAGAATTCTCCCACCTCTAGCGCATGAAGCGTGCAGTTCATGCGCGCATGCGTATTTGTCTCTTTACGTACGCTTTAAGGGGGCCGTCTCACCGGGCCTTGAATGTGTGCGGACGGTCACACAAGCTAAGTTAAGCGTGTACGTATACGCGTGTAGTAAACAAACCAGTTCAACTGAATTTCGTCCTGAAATCGGCCAGAAGGAAGTTTTTGCGGGTACAGTTGCCTTCAGTAAACATCTGTGGGGGGTGAGGCGGTGCGTTTGAACGCTAATAAGCACCGTACGTTGAAATAATAATGAATTTATGAATCGAAAACTGACAGAATGAAGTTTCAAGGCTTCTCCGTTAGTGGCGCTAATGGTGTACTGCAGCCACGTAGCTCCAGCGTGACGTATACGCAGGGCCGGCGCGAGGTTAGCTGGCGGCCTTATGCAAGAAAATTTTTGGTACTCCCAATGTTTGCACCTGTTTTCTGTTTAATATGATTTGTCTTTACGGGGTCTACATTTCGTTTATATGGAGGTTGGATTCTTTTATTATTAAGCGTGCGATATAGTTTTTTAGCGTCCCATTCGGCTGGCGCCCTTATTGCGGCGCATAACTTGCATAATGATTCCGCCGATCCTGCCTATACGCGATGTAGTAAACAAACCGGTTCAACCGAATTTCGTCCTGAAATCGGCCAGAAGGAAGTTTTTGCGGGTACAGTTGCCTTCAGTAAACATCTGTGGGGGGTGGGACGGTGCGTTTGAACGCTAATAAGCATCGTACGTTCAAATATTAATGAATTTCTGAATCGTATACTGAGACAGCCTCTAGAAATGACAGCATGAAGCTTCAAGGATTCTCCGTCCCCGGCGCTGGTGGTACTTTCGCGCTATTTACCATCAGAAACGGTAGAAGTCCAAGGTAGCCGATAAATATAGGAAAAACATAGTTGCCGAGACGTATCGAGAGGCGTATCGCGCTGTTGCCGCATTTCCTCTATTACTATTTTCTCGTAAGGGAGGCTTGAATGAATCACGGCGAAGCTGCCAGAGAACAGAAATGGGCAAAGATAATATTTGGATAAACTAAAATAAAAGATACTACAGTATTGTCTCATTACGGACTCAGTTTGGTGTATACGATGTGGATTTTTCGTTATTCCCACCACTTCTGTCTCACTCTTGTCCGGCAAAGCACAGTGGTTCCAAAGTGACTTTTCGCGGTCAAAATTCCGTATCTCCGTCAATTTTCAACAGACATTTTATTTCTTTGGCTCATTTTGTAGGGGATTAAATTTGCTAAAATATCACACAGTAGTTTTCTAAAATTTTCTTTAGGCATTCAAAAAAAACAAATTCTGAACTCCTGGTTCCGAAACAACGAGTTTATTAACCAGATTTTTTCATATAGGGGAGAGTCGTGCAGTACCGACCAGCTTACAGTACCGACCAAAGCTAGTTCTCGCTTCTTCAACCAGATATTAACACTTTATTTGAATTAACCAATGGAAATCACAATTCTCTATAACCTATTTCGGGGCCATATTGTTTACTCCATTGCTCTCGATGTTCTACGGCATTAAACGCATACGTTGATATTGAGTGGGTTAAAAGTTATTTTTTAAAGCTAATATTTTGTTTCTCGTGTAAGTAAATGATTTTGTTCTATTATGTATACTATCTCTAGTCCATTAAGTTTAATAAAACGTCCTGATTTTGCAATATTTTTTCTACATAATATACCATGATCTAAAATGTTGCCCCGTGTTTGTCGTACAGTACCGACCATCCAACTGTCGTGCAGTACCGACCAACAGACTCTGTCAAGTTGACAGTGTCAACCAGTAGAGAACAAAATTTTCTTATCTGTGCATTCAATCTGTTAGCAACTCAGATTAGTTTATAAGATGTTCATTTAGCCTTCCTACTACCTTTTCCCATAGAAAAATAAAGTAAATAAGGATAGGTATCATAACCTAACAAACAGGAAGCTAAGATTTAATGAAGAAGTTATCCAGTGTGTTATTTGCAAGCGAAGTTGGGCATTAACTAAATAAAAAATTATGTAAATAAGGATCAAATAAAAGTTACTTTAACTTTAGATTATTCGACGAAGAAAGTTAATTTTTTTATTCGATGAGAATTTATTTGAAGAATAAAGTTAATTTTTTTATTCATTATTCGAAATTGTATTTATATAAAAATTTTGCGTATCTCTGTTTGCAAGGAATCATTTGACAAGGATTGGGTGCAGCGTACCGTATGTGACGGTTGGGCACACGTCGAATACACAGATCAGGAGAATATGTATTAATTATCTGACTTGCGAGTTTGTACAAATAAAATTTGAAAAGAATCTTGTATTGTACTAGTTAAATGTCTTTATTAACATTGTTAATCATTTAGACCTAAAAATCTACTAATTTAATAGTTGGTCGGTACTGGACGACAATTTTTCGTTTCCTAGAAATTACAACTTTTTTACTTTTGCGAATTATCAATTCTTATTATTAAACTTCACAAAAATAGTTTCCCTCATCTTACTAAGTTCTATCTATACTACAAATACGTTTTTGAATTTTTGATTTTCATCGACTCTACCCCAAGATATAACAAAAAAACTTAGAGCGGTCGGTACTGCACGACTCTCCCCTAACATTAAAACAAGAAAGAATAAAAGAAATATAAATTAAACAATTCAAATTAAAACAAGTTAGTCTTCTTCCATATATTCTACATCTTCATAATTAGACAACAGATATTTTGCGTCTTTTTCAAGTTCAACAGACGCAGTTGGCCATTGGGACCTCAAAATCGAAATTAAAGGATTCGATGTTATTAATAAATTATGCATTATATCCTCATTTGTCGAAAACCTCCAACCTTTTCTGGTATTTATATTGCCGGAATCTTTTAAAATCTTCGATTTTTCGAATTTCGATTTTGAGGTCCCAATGGCCAACTGCGTCTGTTGAACTTGAAAAAGACGCAAAATATCTGTTGTCTAATTATGAAGATGTAAAATATATGGAAGAAGACTAACTTGTTTAAATTTGAATTGTTTAATTTATATTTCTTTTATTCTTTCTTGTTTTAATGTTATATGAAAAAATCAGAATTCAGAATTTGTTTTTTTTGAATGCCTAAAGAAAATTTTAGAAAACTACTGTGTGACATTTTAGCAAATTTAATCCCCTACAAAATGAGCCAAAGAAATAAAATGTCTGTTGAAAATTGACGGAGATACGGAATTTTGACCGCGAAAAGTCACTTTGGAACCACTGTACGCTGGTCCCGACCAGCGAGGACTTGGGCTGTTCGGCGGCGCGGGCAGCTTGTAATCTCGGTTGGAGAGGCATACAGGGTTGATAAAATGTAAAACGTGACGTTTTTAGTATTCAGTAACATACTGCTGAGATTTTCCACATTAAAATGAATTCAAATACGGTATAAATCGGATTATTTCTAGAACTGTACTAGATAATTAAATATAAATGCGTAACATTTCTAATCTTATAATGCTAAAAATAATCCGATTTACCTATACCGTGTTTAAATTCATTTTCATCTGGAAAATCTCTGCAGTATGTTACTGAAACGTGCATGCCGAAAATGTGAAAGTTTTACATTCTAACAAACAAAATAAATAACCGGTTAACAATAATATTGAATTTATATGATATATATATTAAAGTTTATTTTAAAAATTTAAAAAATTAAAATTAAAAATTATTAATAATGATGGGCCGGCGGCCTCCCCCGCGGCGCCCCCCTCGGCGTCCTCCTCGGCGCCCTCCGCGCCATTCGCTGTATTTCAGTCTTTTCACCTCCTTTTTTACCTGAAACAGTAGCATAAAAATTAAATTTTCTAGTTCTACCCGTATAGACCGAGAACTGGCTACATAGGGGGTCAACGTGACTCAATGCAGTCACAATTCTTATTTATAGATGTTGGATTAGTGTTGCCGAATACTATACGTTCGGGGAACTAACGCGGGGGTGGACGGTTAGAGGTAAAATTTCTAGCGTAATAACGTCATTCTTGCAGTTCTGAAATTTCATATACTTATTGTTTACACATTTAATGAACGATATGCAAAATGGCAGACCACTCATTGGGGGATAAGACCTTGGCAGACGTCGATGAAAAGCGCGATACGTGGTTTGCGCGCTAGTGCAAGGGAGAAGTATACATCTGTTTCTCCTTTGCACTAGTGCGCAAGGCACGTATCCCGCTTTTCATCGACGTCTACCAAAGTAAACAATAAATATATGAAATTTCAGAACTGCAAGAATGACGTTATTACGCTAAAAATTTTACCTGTTTGATCGTCCATCCCCGCGTTGGTTCCCCAGACTCACGTGGCAGAGCGGCGATTTCGTATTCGGCAACAGTAATCCAACAATAAGAACTGTGACTGCATCGAGTCATGTTGACCCCTATGTAGCCAGCTCTTAGACTAGTGCATATGGGCCGTTATTTTTGAAAGTGGTACAAGTCCATAATTTATTCATACATTGAGATAGGGTTTGCGTTTAAATCAACTTAAAAATATTCGCATTCGTTTATCAAATCGGATAATGTTTTTAAAGCTATAACTTGTTACATTTTATTATGGAATAATAATTAATAAAAATGTTAAAGGAAATAAACGATTACAGTAAAGTCTCGTTAGCCGCTCGATTTACTGTACCCGACACTGACTTTTCGCTATCCCCACCACTTTTCTCTCACTCTTGTCCGGTAAAGGCGAAAGCGAGATGGAACGAGAGCGAGCGAAGGCACTGAAAGCGAGCGTGGAAAGTACGAGACAGACGACGCGTTGATGTTTTGTCTCGCTCCGTCTTTCGGACGCCACAACACTCCGTCCTTTGCGTGCGTGACGGGCGTGCGCGAAGGTCGCAAGCGGTTACGGTGACAACGAGAACCGTTTCGCAAAATCTTGACGCAGGCCCGGCTCAAGTCTTTTTTGCACCGTAGGCGAACTTCTCAAATTGCGCCCTTTATTATAATACATTTATTTGAGATTATTTATGACTTTACTCTGCAAAATTAGGCAACTGCTAGGGCGTAAGGTGGACAAGAGGTGCAAAATGGTATTTTCATTGCTGGCATTGCTGAAAATAAATTTTTAAATAAAATACTACACATTGTACTACAACGGTTTTAAACTACGAATAAAAATTGAGAGTAAGGACATCAATAAACTGAAATAAATGTACTATAATAAAGGGCTCAATTTGACAAGTTCGCCTATGGCGCAAGAAAGACTGGAGCCGTGCGTGGTTATCTGACCGCCGCGCGCATTTGTCAAGCAGTTACGATTACATGGGAGCGCTCGCGTCTGTCGCGCACGCCGGCCGCGCACGCAGTCTTCCATCTCGCTCCCCCCTTCGGCCAGAAAGAAGCGAGAAACTCACACCCGGAATTAGGGTTTTGTCACGATACGTGCTCAATGTCAGTCCTGACCAGCGAGCGGCTAACGAGACTTTACTGTATTTAGATACAGATCGACTTATACCACTCTCAATAATAATACACACACATTCAAGATAACTTACTTTCGCCAGTTCTTTTTTTAGCTTGGTATTCTCTTCCTTCGTTTCTTTGCTCTCCCCCTCTCTCTCTCCCTTTTGCTCCTCCGTCTGTTTTTCCTTAGGTTCAATTGTTGCCTCCCCAGACACCGTGGGGACGGCATCTTTCGTCTGGAAATGAAATGATGAATGTATTATTTTATGGCAAATACTACAGATCGCGTAATATAACTTTGCCTCCGAGCGGCGACTGAGTTGGCCCTGACTCGCCGTGCGTATGAGAGAGTCAGACGGGCAAACGCCGACGGTCTGACTCTCTCGCACGCACGGTGAGTCATGGCCAACTCAGTCGCCGCTCGGAGGCAAAATTATATTGCGCAATCCGTAAGCGTGTACAGCGTGATTTTCACGCTAGAGCCCTCAAAGACAATATCACTAATAAGCCGTGTCTCGCTGCGTTTCGTGGAAGTGACGAATTCCACGTTCTGCATTTCTCAACAGATCTTTGCGAAAATGGCGTCAATCAATGTCGTGCCGATGAAAATGGCACCACGCTAATTTCGTTAAAAATAGTCCGATTTACATGACATGATTTTAATCGGGAGAACGCCAGGAATTCATTGGTATCACTGCCATATCGATGCGATGAAGAATAAAGAATTTTTTAATACGCCGTAGTGAATTTGGTCACAAGCGTCGAAATTCACGAAACTCAGCAAGGCGCGGCTTATTGGCGGCATCGCCTTTGAATACTCTAGCCAGAGAGTCACTCTGTATAATAGTATAATATATAATACTTACATTTTTCGAAGTCTGCATCTCTTCCGGCGCACTTTTTGGAACAGCACAAACAAACAGGATCCAAAGAGCTACCGCTGCTGCCGTGAACTGCGTCTGCACAGTCACGCACACATAACCACCACTCCTGTAGGTGTTTCCCCCTCCAGCAGCAGTGGCCCGTTGGTTCCTGATTGACTGTGTGTGCCGTTGCCTGATTTGTAAAGCGTCATTTGTTTTAGAACGCAGCACAGACGAATCTTCGGATTCACGTTTCGCGTTCACGGTTCGCGTTTACGTTTTTGTGTAACGGGTAGAAGGATTTTGAGTTGTGGTGTTTTGTGTTTGAGTTTGTGTTGTGTTTGTTGGTTTAGTGTAAAATGAGTGGCACTCTAAATGTGAATATGCAGGATGCGCAAGAAGATATGGACAATAATTCTCCGTGTCGTCCGCGAAAATTACGTCCGTACGCAAAGAGATTATCGACACGGAAAGCATACCGCGCAAGGAGAATGTCCTTAGCCCTTCAGAAAAAGAAACAAGAAAGTGCAAAAACGGCAGACGACACTGCCGTAGGACAATATCCAGAAGAAGTGGCCGGGGAATCTATAGTAGAGGAACCATCAACATCCGACGGACGACATCATACGCGACAAGAGATAATGTACTCGCCATCCGATGAAGATACTGATACGGCCAGTTCGGGAGAAACTGAAGAGGCGCTAGAAGAATTTGATGTACAAAGTAACGAAGAAGAATACTTCGTTATAGAAAAAGTTGAAAAGAACGAGCCACAAGAGCAATCGAGTCTCCTAAATAGCAACGATATAATGAATTTCCAAAATGTGCTTGCTCAATTGCAAAAAATAGGTATGCATGCAAAAGGTAGGGAAGACTGTGGCATTGAACACCTAAGAATAACTGGTGTACAACGGCATGGCCTCAAGAGCATCTTCAGTGTAATGTGCACTTTATGCCATTATAAAGCTGAAATCTGCAATCAACCGGACGAAGCCGCAGAAGTGGATTGCAATCAGGGCGCCGTTAATGCAACAATTTTATGTGGAGGCAGTTATGCCCAGTTGCAACAAACTTTTGCAGGAGTGAACATACGTTGCATGTCGAAGAGAGAGTTCGTGAAGGATCACGATGAATTCGTCAAGTCCGCAATTGCCGCTGCAGAAGAAGAGATGCTAGCAGCGGCTGAAGAAGAAAAACGTTTGGCGATTGAAAGAGGCGACGTTCTTTCCGAATCAGGGATCCCTCACATCCCCGTTGTGGCCGACGGAAGCTGGATGAAGCGATCCTACCGCAGTGGATGTTATGATTCTGCGTCTGGAGTCGGTGTGATAGTTGGCTATCACACGAAAAAAGTTTTATTTTACGGCGTTCGAAATAAAGTTTGCAGAATTTGTCGGATTGCTGCGAAAAACAAGAAAGAACCCCGAAAGCACACCTGTTTCAAAAACTGGAACACATCTCGAGCATCGACTGCTATGGAAAGCGATGTTATAGTAGAAGGATTCAACACTAGCGTAGAAAAACGTGGGCTCGTTTATTCTACTCTAATTGCTGATGGGGATAGCAGCGTGTATAAGAAGATTATTGATGCGGACCCATATAAGAGACAGATACGTGTAGAAAAAATTGAATGCACGAATCATTTGTTGCGAAACTTTTGCACAAAAATGAAGGCGATTGTAAAGAAGACTACTCCTGGACCATTGAGGAAAACTGTGGAAAGTAGCATTCACGCAAAGTTTAGATACAATCAGAATGTATCAATCGAACAGAAAACAAAGAATTTGCATGGCGATATACAGAATGTTCCGAGCCACGTGTTTGGTGAACACGCAGAGTGTGCAAGACTAGAATATTTCTGCGATGGAAAGAATAAAGAGAATGAAAGAAACATCGTTCCAGAATTGGTGAAAATTGGAGTGTACCAGGAAGTAAAAGAAATACTTCGTCCACTGTTAGCTCATGCGGAGAGCTTACTGTATAATACTACGAATAACGCTGTGGAAAGTTTGAACGGACTAATTGCTAAGTACACTGGCGGAAAAAGATTAAATTTCGCCGAAAGAGGATCGTATACAGGGAGATGTGCTGCTGCTGTCGTGCAGTAGAATTCGAACCAAGTGCACTCGCGATTGAATGCGATAATGAAGAAGAAAACGCCCGAATCTGTAAGCCAAATGGAAGAAAAAACGAAGAAAGAAAATGAAAAGAGAAATGAAAAACAGAAGGAAACGAAGGCTGCGCGATATGTACGCAAGCATTTGCCCAAGCAGAAAGATTCTGATTATGGACAAAATGCACAGAAGCCAGACATGCCATCCGAAATGTATAAACTGGAGGAGGCAAAGCATATGCAAATGCTCAATGACTGGCAAGCCAAAAGACACGCTGTTGAAGACGAAACCATCGGACAAGCAAAGAATCGCAGATGGTTGCAGTACAGGTCCAAATTGTTGACAGCATCAAATTTTGGACAAGTGTGCCGTCGCCGACGTGACACGTGTTGCGCAAATACAGTAAAATCAATTCTGTATCCGAAGATAATTAGTGCACCCGCAGTGGAATACGGCAAAGAATGCGAGAAAATTGCTCTCGAAGAATTGAAGAAGCAATACACAGATATTGCAGAATGTGGACTTTTCATCGATAGCTGCATCTCCTACTTAGGAGCTTCACCGGATGGAATCATCGGTCAAGAGGGTATCTTGGAAATCAAATGTCCCAAATCAGCGGAGAACTTTACGCCGGAAGAAGCTATTGAACAAGTTTCCACTGTCCAACGCATCTTCAACTTTGAAACAGGTATTTCAATGAGCAAAACGCATCACTATTTTTATCAAGTACAAGGTCAGTTACATATTACTGACCGAAAGTACTGTATATTTTGCCTTTGGACCCCGAAGGGGCTGAAATCTATAAGAGTAGAGAGAGATGATGCGTTTTGGAAAAGTCAAATGGAGCCAAAACTGGTTCAATTTTATTTACAATGCATGCTACCCGAATTAATAGATAGTCGGCACAATAGAAGCATGCCTATTCGGGAGCCACAATTTATCCTAGAAGAGAGAGCGAAAGAAAAACCGAAAAGCTCGAAAAAGCGAAAAAGGTCTCCAGCCGAAAATAGTGAAACTGTTGTGACGGTCCGGCGTCGCACCGCGTTGTAAAGCGCGGGACCACTGACTCCGTCAGTGGTCACAAGTGCCAGCAATGGCACTTTTACTCGCTGATCATATGATCACGCGAGTCGATCGACGCCGTCGTCACTTTCCTAAGAAAGTGACGAAGGAAATATAAAATTTAATTAACCTTTTAATTTTTTTCAGACATATTTCTAAGTTTACAGGAGCAGATAGACAGAATTCAAGGGGACCGGAATGAGAAGGCAGCACCTAGAGGGGGTTTTTAGTGGGTATACCGGAGACCGGGGAGTCCCACATAACCCCGGCAACACTGTAGCCGGGGTATGCATAAAGTATTTTCCCCCTAAAAAAAAAAAAAAAAAAAAAAAAAAAAAAAAAATATGCTGATGCGTATGCACGGGCGTCGCAGGTATGCACAATGTTCGACGAATTCGGTGTGGTAACTGGGGGAGGTCATCACTCCCCCAGGGAAGACCCCGACGGATACGTCGGGGGTGCGGGCGGTGTCGCACTTAAGCGCGGGAGGGGGAGGCAAGCGAAAGTATCGCTAGTTTGACCTCGCACAAGTCCTCCCCCTCAGGCACGCGACACCGTCCACGAGGAAGACCACCCTGGTGGTTTTAGTGGGTTCGAGTCCCACATAACCCTCGGCCCGCCCCCGCGGGCCGGGGGTATCCGTGGGGATTTCCACCAGGTCAAAAAAAAAAAAAAAAAAAAAAAAAAAAAAAAAAAAAAAAGTTCGACGAATTACACCGGGGTTGTAGCCCGGCCCGAGCGGGATCCGGTGGAGGCCGGCACCGAGACCACTCGCGATGCCTAGAGGCCCCCCGATCCTGCTAGCCAACATCAACCACTCCATGCGGGCGCACGACCTGCTGGAGCAGGCCCGCTTGGAGTTGGGGGTCGGGCTGGCCATCGTCACGGAGCCGTATCCGTTGGAGGACCGAGTCTCTCGGTCCACAAACCCGGATCGGCAGGTGGCGATGGCGTGGCAGGTTGGGAGAGGTGCCTCGCCGTGCTCGGTCGCACGGCACGGGCGGGGCTGGATGGCTGTCCGTTGGGGGGACTTCCTCGTGGTGGGCTGCTATTTCGCGCCGCGCTTCACGGTCCCGGAGTTCGAAGACCGGCTGAACGAGATGGGGGCATTCATCGCCCCCCTATCATCTCGGCCGGTCGTCCTGTTGGGAGATTTCAACGCCCATGCGTTCGAATGGGGCGCTCCCAGGACGGACTCCCGGGGCGAAGTGCTACTCGAGTGGGCGGAGGCGATGGGGTTCACACTAAAGAACCCCCACGCAGTGACGACGTATCGCGGTCCGCGGGGCGAGTCGATCATCGACTTAGCCTGGGTCAACCCCGCGGCCGCAGCCAAAACGTCGCGCTGCTGGGTGGCGGAGGACACAGAAACCCTATCAGATCACATGTATCTGATGCTGGGTACCTCCGTCACCCCGCCTCCGCGTGTCCCTCGAGCGCGCGAGCAGCCCCCACGATGGGCGCTCGGACGTCTCGACGTCGACGCGGCCCAACTAGCTGCCTCCGTAGTCGCCTGGCCGCCACTGCCAGGCGACGTGCTGGACGACCCCGTTAATGGCGCCCTCTGGTTCCGCCACAGCATGCAACGCATCTGTGATGCGTCAATGCCGCGGACCGGGGCGCCCGTCAGGGGTCGGAAGGCGGTGTACTGGTGGACGCCCGAGATCGCTCAGTTACGAGCGGCGAATCTCGTTGCGCGTCGCCGGTTCACCAATACCCGCCGAAAAGATCCTCGGCGGGTACCGGAGGGGCTACTCCCGGAGCTGCGCGCCGCGTTTTCAGCGACGCGCCGAGAGCTCCGTGGAGAGATCGCCGGGCCAAAGCCCGTTCCGCGGACGAATTCGTCGCTACCCTCGACCAGAACCCTTGGGGGCGCCCGTACAGGGCCGTGTCTGTGAAACACGGTCCTTGGGCGCCCCCCGCCACGGAGGGTCTGGAACCTGGGTTCCTCGGCGAGGTCATCACGACGCTCTTTCCCCCTCCTCCAGTTCCGGGGGAGGGTGGCTACGTCGATGCCGGGGACCCATGGTTGACGCGGGGCGTCGACACATCCGACGCCCCAGGGGTCAGCGACGAGGAGTTCGCCTCTTCGGTGGCGCGCATGGGCCGAAGAAGGGCGGCTCCAGGTCCGGACGGAGTGCCCGGGCGTGTTTGGGCCTGCGCCATGAGCGCCCTGGGAGACGGTCTCAGGCGGCTGTTCAACGCCGTCCTGAGAACCGGGAGGTTCCCCCCAGCGTGGAAGGAGGCGAGGTTGGTGCTGCTCCGCAAGCCTGGAAAACCCGCAGAGTCGCCCTCGGCCTATCGGCCGATCTGCCTGTTGGACGAGGCGGGCAAGCTCCTCGAGCGTATCGTGGCTGCCCGCCTCGAGAGCCACCTCGGAGCCGTGGCCCCAGATCTTTCCGACCGCCAGTTCGGTTTCAGACGGCAGCGTTCGACCATCGACGCCATCCGATTGGTTCGGACGCTGTCGGACCGGGCGGTCGAGGGAGGCGGTGTGAGCGTCGCAGTTTCGCTGGACATCGCGAACGCGTTCAACACCGTCTCCTGGGCGGCGATCGAGCGGGCGCTACTCTATCACAGCGTCCCGCTCTACCTTCGCCGCCTGATCTGGGATTATCTCCGCGGCCGGGTGGTCTCTTACGACGGCCGAGACGGAGCGGGGGCGGCGGAAGTGCACCGCGGTGTTCCACAGGGGTCTGTGCTGGGCCCCCTGCTGTGGAACCTTGCGTTCGACGCGGTGCTGCGGGTTGAAATGCCATCGCCAAGGGTGTCGCTAGTCTGCTACGCAGACGACACCTTGGTGGTGGCTTCCGGGCAGCGGTGGCAGGACGCCATCAACCTCGCCGAGGAGGCACTACGACGTGTCGTTGACTCGATCGAGACGCTCGGTCTGCGAGTCGCCTTCGAAAAAACGGAGGCGATGTGGCTCGCAGACAGGAACGGGACTGGAGTCCCGAACCGAGCGTCTCTGAGGATCGGGGAAGCCAACGTCAGGGTCGGCCGATCGATGCGATATCTCGGTCTGACCCTGGATACCTACTGGCGGTTTACACCCCACTTCAAAGCCCTCGGCTCCCGAATAGAGCGGCAGATATTCGCCTTTGGGCGAATCATGCCGAATCTCGGGGGCCCTCGCGAGGGTGTTCGGCGGCTATATGTGACGGTCATCCGGTCCATGGTGCTGTACGGCGCGCCTATATGGGCCGGTGACCTGGAGGACTGTCGCGTGGGACGGGAGCTCTTGGCTAGAGCCCACCGCCGCGCTGTCCTCCGAGCCGTGCGGGCCTATCGCACGGTGTCACACGCCGAACTGTCCGCTTTGGCCGCGTCCCCCCCATTCCATCTTCTCGCGGAGATGGAGGCGGAAGTTTACTCCGCCGTCCGCGCTCTCCGCGAGGCGGGGGACCCTGCGGCCATAGGACAAGAAGTGGAGGTACGGGACCAGGCCCGGCGACGCATCGGCGACAAGTGGGTCGAGTGGTTGCCCCTCCCCGAACATCGGGAGGGACGCGTCGTCGGGGCGCTACTGCCCATTCTCGGTGAATGGGCGGGGCGTAGGTACGGTTGGCTTACCTTCCGCCTGACGCAGGTAATCACCGGACATGGTTGTTTCGGGGATTATCTGTGTCGCATAGGGCGGGAGGAGACGTCGTGGTGCTACAGCTGCGACTCGGGCGAACTGGACTCGGCGGATCACACCCTGGCGCGTTGCCGGGAGTGGGTCGACGACCGCCGAGTCCTGGAGGCGCAGCTGGGCCCCGATCTCGGTCTGCCGGCAGTCGTGCGCCGGATGGCCGAGGATCGGGGCTGCTGGGAGGCCGTGTCCCTCTTCGCGGAGCAAATTATGCTCGAGAAGGAGGAGGCGGAGGGGGACAGGGAACGGTCCGGTCATCCAAACCGTATCCCGCGGCCTTCCGGCAGACGACGACGCGCGCGCAACAGATGACCCGGGGCCGGGGGACGCGGTCCGGCGACATTGTAGGTCGCCCGCTCCCCCGGTATTGGTCCCGGCCGCGCGCCGTCGTTGATTCCCCCCCACGACAGTGATAGGGGGAAGGGAGGGAAGTCCGGGGGGAGTGAAGGTAACCCCCGGCAAAGGTGCCCTCTGTGGAAGAGAGGAGCGTGGGAGGGAGAGGTGGAGGGTGGCCCCCCAGTGTCGGGCCACCACGGTCTTCCTCGCGAGTGCCGCCGTGGACGCGCAGTGGCAGTGCGTCAACTCCACGGCGGCGGCGAAGGGCAGACGTGCGGAGGGTCCCTGCGAGGAATGGACCCTCCAGGGGGGCGACTAACAGTTGTCGCCCCCTCGGTAGCGATCGACAGCCCCGGGGGCGGGTGGGCCACCGATGGGCCACCCAGTGTGTGTTCTCTGACGGCCCTCGTGGCCAAACACACCTTAGCCCCCGAACCGCATCGGCCCGTCGCTACATCTCTGGGCCGAGCGGCGGGCTGTTCGATCGCGGGGCCGTGGGGTGAGGGTGCCGGGGGGCACCACTCACCCTAGCAGCAACGGCCCCCACATGGCGGCGCGGGCGTATGGCCCGTCGCGCGTCGCCGAGAAGGAGCTGGGGGAGGAGTCATCTCCCCCAGGGATGACCCTGGTGCATCAAACGCGCCGGGGCTGGCGGGCGGTGTCGCTCAACAAGCGCACTGGGGGGAGGCAAGCGAAAGTATCGCTAGTTTGATCTCGCGAAAGTCCTCCCCCTCAGGCGCGCGACACCGCCCCTGAGGAGGCCATCTTGGTGGTTTTAGTGGGTTCGAGTCCCACATAACCCCCCGCCCGCCCCCGCGGGCCGGGGGTATCCGTGGGGATTTCCACCAAGTAAAAAAAAAAAAAAAAAAAAAAAAAAAAAAATGTTCGACGAATTATTGCAACAAATTTTTACTTTTATACCAAACTTAGCGAAATGTCTGCGATCATTTGTTACAGGCGGACCTCTTGCCAAATTACTGCAAACCTGGTGTATGGGACAGTAATGCCAGGACAAATGAAATAAGTAACATATTTCAGGTAAAGTTTAACAGCTTATAAATCTATATTAAAATGATGTACGCTTTTAAATAAGACTATTTCCTAATATATTTCATAATGTGTTACAGATCCACACTGCTTACGCCATATTTCGTAATGAGCGACCTGGGAAAATTGTAGGAAGACCATCAATGGACAAGATTCCCTAATTTCCGGTATTCGTTTCTCGCTTCTTTCTGGTCGAAGGCAGAGATGGGCAGAAAATTATTTCAAATAAAAAATTGATTTCGAATAAAAGACAAAAATTTTATTCGAGACTCGTCAAATAAAAATAACTGAGAGTTATGTTTATTTACCAATAAAAATAAGCTAGAGTTACTTTTATTTGCAACGTTACAAATAATTTTTTTGTTCGACGTGAATTTATCCGACGGCTACAAATAATTTTTTTGTTCGACGAGAATTCATTTTAACATTCAAATAATTTTGTCGTCTTTTCATTCATTTGTATTTGAAAATTATTTGATGCTCAAATAACTCTGGGTGTAGCAAACGGGAGAGAGAGGGAGTGTGTGTTAGAGAGCGGTAAGCAGGAGAGCATGATGCGAGGAGGTAGTTGTTAGAGCGAGAGGGACCAGGGATTAGAAAGAGAGGTGGATATTAGCAACGGGCTTCTCGTTCGCTCCCGTTCCCTCCCGCTGTAATTACTACCTCCGTGCATCATGCTCTCCTGCTTACCGCTTTCTAGCACACGCTCCCCCTCTCTCTCCCGTTTTCTACCCTCAGAATTACTTCAGCTTCAAATAATTTTGAAATACAAATGAATGAAAAGACGACAAAATGAATTAAATGTTAAAATGAATTCCTGTCAAATAAAAAAAATATTTGTGGCCGTCGGATAAATTCCCGACAAACCACAAAAGTATTTGTGGCTGTCGGATAAATTCACGTCGAACAAAAAACATTATTTGTGACGTTTCAAATAAAAGTAACTCTGGGTTATTTTTATTTGATGACAAATAAAGATAAAGCCTCTTTTATTTGATACGTTATTTAAATAATTTTTTATTTAAATAATGCCCATCTCTGGTCGAAGGGGGGAGCGAGATGGAATGCTTTGCCTGCGCGACGGCCGCGAACGCAAAGGACGGAGTGTCAGGCGTCAGAAAGATGGAGCGAGACAAAACATCATCCCGTCATCTGTCTCGTACCGTTCTCGCTCGCTTTCAGTGCCTCTCCCTCGCTCTCACCTTTGCCGTACAAGAGTGAGACAGAAGTAGTGGGGATAACAAAAAGTCCACATCGTGTACACGTAACCCAGGCCTTCCCAAGTAGGGGAAATCTGTTCCTGGAACACATGTTTCGGTTCTCCTTCGAACTCTGCGCCTTCAGCTAAGGTGGGACGATTCCTACTGTCCTCTCTCTCTGCTTCCTAGCGGCGTTACTGTCTCCTCTGAGAGTGGGAGTGTTGGAGGGAGAACCGAAACATGTGTTCCAGGAGCAGATTTCCCTTACTTGGGAAGGCCTGACCTAACCGATCCGCTAACGAGACAATACTGTATTCTTCGAAAAATACAATGACACGCAGCCATAATCGTACACTCTTGTCGCATAACTTTTTTAGAATTGTTTCAAACGACTTGAGTTTTTGTTTAAAAGCTAGAAGGATTAGTTTGCCAACTGATGTGTTTCGTCGTTTTCAACAACAATGCAATTGGTCGGAATAGCGAAAAAAATAGTAAAGGTCGTTTTTAGAATTTTTTTTTGTTAGCCTGTAATGAAAATTCAAGAATCCCGTTTGTAGATTGAAGTAATACATGCTGCATATACTTCAATCTACAAACGGGATTTTTGAATTTTCATTACAGGCTAACAAAAAAAAATTCTAAAAACGACCTTTACTATTTTTTTCGCTATTCCGACCAATTGCATTGTTGTTGAAAACGACGAAACACATCAGTTGGCAAACTAATCCTTCTAGCTTTTAAAAAAAAACTCAAGTCGTTTGAAACAATTCTAAAAAAGTTATGCGATTTTAAAGAGTGTACGATTATGGCTGCGAGTGACTGTACACACTTTTTTATCTGTAATTGTCCATTTCAAGGGGGCGAAAGCTGGAATGTCGAATTTCAATTCTCCAATGAAGTTGGATTGATTTATTGTGATGACTGTAACTTGATTAGAGACAAAAAAATATATAAAAAAATGTTCTGTTAAACGATTTTGTCAAAAAAGCACTGACAACTCAAAAATACTTCTATTCTTGTACTACAATTTCGATGGTGTTTTTTAACTTTAAATAAAAACGTGGAGCAGAATATTTCGTAGCAGAATATGAATCAATTTAGTACAGCATTAGTGTCGAAATGAATTTATTGCGAGATATCCTGCTCCATTTTATTTAAAATGAAAATACACCATCGAAATTGTAGTATAAGAAAATAATTATTTTTTAGTTCTTAATGCATTTTTAATAAAATCGTTTATTATAAATTTTGTTATTTTTTAGTTTTTAGTGTTCGTGGATTTACATTTCACAGCTCACACTTCTTTACAAATATATTTTATTGTTGTATGCAGTTTAACAATTTGCTTGAACCCTACAGTGCTAAAAGTTCGTAAAGAACGCGAGTGGTTGATTGTTGATTGGATTTGATGTTATGGGTTCTAATTTATCGGTGACTGGGTAATTTTTTCACCCCCTTGAAGTTATTTTCATAATTTTGCATTGTCATCCAAACTACGCACCCCTGCAAAGGTTTCAGACAATTGGATGGTTGGAAGTGGATTAAAATTGAGTTTCCAGATTTCAATCAAACATACGAACGAACAGGGGATCGTAGCTAAATAAAATCGTTTAGCGACACATTCCAAAATATACGTATTGTTAGTACTGATCTCTAGTTTATATTGATAAATTTTTACAATCGTGGAATAACAATTACGAAGAAAAGCATGTACGAAAGTATTAAATTGAAATATACTTGTGTCTAAATTTATGTTATAAAAAAATGATTCAGACAAATCTTGTTGATAAACAAGATAATTTGATGTATAATTAGATAAAAAAGAAAGCGTCATATGTTTTTAAAAGAACTATAGCATTTATAGATTTTATTACGTTCGGCGTGTTACATTTCGGTGATGTACCTTATTCAAATTGTATGCTTTGAAAATGCACATTGATTATACGAAATATTACATCCTTTTACGTATAAATAAAAACTATTGATACGCAAATTAGAATTGTGTCATTGACATGTTTCCTAACTTCACTACCCAATCTCTCTATCTTTCATTATTGCTATCCTGTTTTACGTTCAGCGAGGAAATAATTTAAATCGGACTACTTTTAACCAAACGGGCTTTCAATTCTGCAAAGAAATTTTATCTGTAATATCGTTAATAATGACAGTTCAAATTGTGTCAGGTTTGGTATCTTTCCATCTTTCCTTCTTACACTCTCGGACCTCTCTATCTTTCATTATTGCTATCCTCCTTTACGTTCAGCGAGGCTCTGACGCTAGACGCAGCTCTCGTGGCGTAAGTATTCTTTCAAGCTTCTCGATAGAAAGAAGTGTGGCAACAGCGCAGCAGAGACGGAGAGAACAGAAAATGTGGCAACTTTGCGTAAAAAATTCGTCTACGTAGAGTACCTGCAGATGTCACCTCTATATAAGTTCTTTTTATCGACCGCACTAGTTTCATTAGGGTCCGTTTGTTTACCGGCGACGCTTCGATCGATTCGGACAATAACAAACTTGAGACGGCCCCCTTAAAAAACATGCACGAAATTATGTGGTCCGCTACTCGAAGTGACAGAAAATATAACCTACATATATGCTACATGACAATAAATGCTTATTGGATATTTCGTTCTTTTGCGCTATATTTGTCAACTTTTTATAATTTAACATCCTTCCAAAATATTATTGTTTTCATTGATATGAAAATTCAATGTAGTGTATTACTATATTATTTCAACATGTGTTGTGAGGTAAGACCGGCCAAAATTGAGGGGTAATCGTAGCCAGCTTTTAACATCACTTTTTTCTGGCTTAAATGCAACTGACATAAAAGAATTACGAATAAGGCAGAATGAAGCCAGGAATATTACTTTACACGCTTCCACATAAAAACTCAAAATGAAAAAATTAAATTTTATGGGCATATAATAATATGAAGAATGTTCAGGATGGAATACCCCTGAAGAATACATTTGTGATTCATGTATATAGTAATTAATTTTAAAACATAAAAATAATATTTTTTTATTAATTTACAGTTTTCCCACTTCTTTTATAAAGAAAAATCATGGCCAGAATTACCCCACGTTAATTCTGTAATTCCAGTCAAATGGACATTTTTATGTTATTGCTTCCAACTTTGTTACAACGTAAATTTATACTTTCTCGGTTATAAGAATAAAAACTAATTAGACACTTCAAACTAGCAGTTCATATGAAACACCAGAATACAGAAGCACACGTAAAGCGACAAATACGCATGCGCGTAATATGCGCATTGACTGCCCATGCTTTTATTTTCTGCACTTGCTGCACGCATTATGAGCTAGAAGTTGGAGGATTCTAGGGAATTCTACGAAATTGGTACTGCCATCTCTGCACTCGCTGTATGAATTGCAACCAACGTAACAGACTCAATTTCGAAGCGAACAACACATCCCTAGAAGGTTTTAGGCAGGGTCGAAACGAAAGATGAGGAAGGAAGCAAATACGTAGCGCGCATTTCTATTTCTTAAAGGCTTTTACTGCTAAGTTTTTCGAGCGTGCTCTTATAATGCTAACTTTACAGCTATACTCTAATCCAGAAAACGTACGAGAGCCTGTGGTTCTATTCAATAGCCTTCAAAGTACTTGAGTTTACCCCGGACGCGGATAATAAATAACTTCATTTTTCCATTACACATCTGTTTACCAAATTACGCTGGGTAAGCAGCAGTTCGTCCTGTAAAACTCATAAAATATGGTCTTCGCTTTCAATAATTATTGCTGTTCAAGAAGAATAGAAAAACTCGGGTTGAGAAAATCCAGCAATAAAGCCATCAAATTTCGTTAGGAGTCGGTCCCCGATCCTTAGGACGAAGTAACCGATGTAATTAGGAAGCGTGCTTCGACCACCGTTCAAAAGTGTCGGATTTAATTAACCGTAATCCATCTAACTACATAGCTATTTGTAAATAAGTTTGAACATTCCCGCGTATCCTCGTGAACATCAGACGCATCGAAACCCGTTCCGTTTCGTTACTGCGGTTCATGCGCTGCTGGAAACGGAACGCGGTTCATGCGCGCAGCGTCTGCGCTGCGGTCTATGCGCATAATGCGTGAATCGGAACACAACCATAGTTACGCATATGCGTCGCAGTAACATTTCCGGGGTTTTGTGTAAGGACCAAAGGTTGGTCTACATTTGGACTCGCATTTTCGGCACGTACGCCAAATAATCCTCGCGATTATCCTTCTGGGGTTCTTATACATGTGATTTGGAAATGCTGAACTCCTCGAATGGGTTTTGGGTGTTTTTATAGGAAAGGGGTGATAATGGATTTGACTTCTTTGGTCATTTAGTGGGCTTGAGACGTGGTCTCGATTTAAGAGATAGAAGGGGCGAGGGACTTGTTTAGATTCGATAGGAGGGAAGAGTTTGTGCCGCGTTGGGCGAATATGTGAGGGAGATTCACTGATTGACCGTCTTGAGATGGGGACCGCTAAGGTACATCGCCAAGGCGGTCGAGGGCATGAAGAAGGGGTAAGAATTGAGGTTTGAGGAGTTTTCAGTGGAGTTGTATAGTGGTTTATGAAGAAATGATATCTTATCTGCGCGCGAAATTTTGTGGGACGTCACAGTATTTCAACTAAATTTTCTCAACTTCTGCACCTGTAACTAAAAATCATAAAAAAATGCAATAAGATTTAATTTAATTTCACCAAAATTTCTTCAATTTCAGCTCCTGCTACTAAAAATCTTAAGAAAATCCAAAGGAATCGAAGTGAATTTCAACTATATTTTCTCAAATTCTGCACCTGTGACTAAAAATCATAAAAAAATTTAAAAAGATTTAATTTAATTTTACCACAATTTCTTCAATTTCAGCTGCATCTATTAAAAATCCTATGAAAATCCAAAAGAATCTAAGTAAATATCAACTCAATTTACTCAAATTCTGCATCTGTAACTAAAATTCATAAAAAAATACAAAAAGTTTTAATTTAATTTTACCAAAATTTCTTCAATTTCAGCTCCTTCTACTAAAAATCTTATGAAAATCCAATAGAATCTAAGTGAATATCAACTAAATTTACTCAAATTCTGCATCAGTAACTAAAAATCATAAAAAAATTCAAAAAGATTTAATTTAATTTCACCAAAATTTCTTCAATTTCAGCTGCATCTATTAAAAATCCTATGAAAATCCAAAAGAATCTAAGTAAATATCAACTAAATTTACTCAAATTCTGCATCTGTAACTAAAATTCATAAAAAAATACAAAAAGATTTAATTTAATTTTACCAAAATTTCTTCAATTTCAGCTCCTTCTACTAAAAATCTTATGAAAATCCAATAGAATCTAAGTGAATATCAACTAAATTTACTCAAATTCTGCATCAGTAACTAAAAATCATAAAAAAATTCAAAAAGATTTAATTTAATTTCACCAAAATTTCTTCAATTTCAGCTCCTTCTACTAGAAATCTTATGAAAATCCAAAGGAATCGAAGTGAATATCAACTAAATTTACTCAAATTCTACACCTGTAACTAAAAATCATCCACAAATTCAAAAAGATTTAATTTCATTTCACCAAAATTTCTTCAATTTCAGCTCCTCCTACTAAAAATCTTAAGAAAATTCAAAAGAATCGAAGTGTATTTCAACTATATTGTCTCAAATACTGCACCTTTCACTAAAAATCATAAAAAAATTCAAAAAGATTTAATTTAATTTTACCAAAATTTCATCAATTTCAGCTCCTCCTACTAAAAATCTTATGAAAATCCAAAGGAATCGAAGTGAATATCGACTAAATTTACTCAAATTCTGCATCTGTAACTAAAAATAAAAAAAAAATTCAAAAAGATTTAATTTAATTTCACCAAATTTTTTTCAATTTCAGCTCCTCCTACTAAAAATCTTAAGAAAATTCAAAAGAATCGAAGTGTATTTCAACTATATTTTTTCAATTTCTGCACCTGTAACTAAAAATCATAAAAAAATACAAAAAGATTTAATTTAATTTTACCAAAATTTCTTCAATTTCAGCTCCTTCTACTAAAAATCTTATGAAAATCCAAAGGAATCGAAGTGAATATCAACTAAATTTACTCAAATTCTGCATCTGTAACTAAAAATAAAAAAAAAATTCAAAAAGATTTAATTTAATTTCACCAAAATTTTTTCAATTTCAGCTCCTCCTACTAAAAATCTTAAGAAAATGCAAAAGAATCGAAGTGTATTGTCACGTCCCGGGTGGAGGTCTTTGGGGACAATGACATGGGGAATAAAATCAGGCGCGAATCTATAATCCAACACTCTGAGGGTTTTGAAGGGAGAGTCAGGCACGAATCTAAAATCCAGCACACTGAGGATTTTGAGGAAATATCAGGCGCGAATCTATTATCCAGCACACTGAGGATTTCGAGGGAATGTCAGGCGCGAATCTGTAATCCAGCACACTGAGGATTTCGAGGGAATGTCAGGCGCGAATCTAAAATCCAGCACACTGAGGATTTTGAGGAAATATCAGGCGCGAATCTATTATCCAGTATTGTATAGTGGTTTATGAAGAAATGTTATTTTATCTGCGCGCGAAATTTTGTGGGACGTCACAGTATTTCAACTAAATTTTCTCAACTTCTGCACCTGTAACTAAAAATCATAAAAAAATGCAATAAGATTTAATTTAATTTCACCAAAATTTCTTCAATTTCAGCTCCTCCTACTAAAAATCTTAAGAAAATCCAAAGGAATCGAAGTGAATTTCAACTATATTTTCTCAAATTCTGCACCTGTGACTAAAAATCATAAAAAAATTTAAAAAGATTTAATTTAATTTTACCACAATTTCTTCAATTTCAGCTGCATCTATTAAAAATCCTATGAAAATCCAAAAGAATCTAAGTAAATATCAACTAAATTTACTCAAATTCTGCATCTGTAACTAAAATTCATAAAAAAATACAAAAAGATTTAATTTAACTTTACCAAAATTTCTTCAATTTCAGCTCCTTCTACTAAAAATCTTAAGAAAATTCAAAAGAATCGAAGTGTATTTCAACTATATTTTCTCAAATACTGCACCTTTCACTAAAAATCATAAAAAAATTCAAAAAGATTTAATTTAATTTTACCAAAATTTCATCAATTTCAGCTCCTCCTACTAAAAATCTTAAGAAAATCCAAAGGAATCGTAGTGAATTTCAACTATATTTTCTCAAATACTGCACCTTTCACTAAAAATCATAAAAAAATTCAAAAAGATTTAATTTAATTTTACCAAAATTTCATCAATTTCAGCTCCTCCTACTAAAAATCTTATGAAAATCCAAAGGAATCGAAGTGAATATCGACTAAATTTACTCAAATTCTGCATCTGTAACTAAAAATAAAAAAAAAATTCAAAAAGATTTAATTTAATTTCACCAAAATATTTTCAATTTCAGCTCCTCCTACTAAAAATCATAAGAAAATTCAAAAGAATCGAAGTGTATTGTCACGTCCCGGGTGGAGGTCTTTGGGGACAATGACATGGGGAATAAAATCAGGCGCGAATCTATAATCCAACACTCTGAGGGTTTTGAAGGGAGAGTCAGGCACGAATCTAAAATCCAGCACACTGAGGATTTTGAGGAAATATCAGGCGCGAATCTATTATCCAGCACACTGAGGATTTTGAGGGAATGTCAGGCGCGAATCTGTAATCCAGCACACTGAGGATTTTAAGGGAATGTCAGGCGCGAATCTGTAATCCAGCACACTGAGGATTTCGAGGGAATGTCAGGCGCGAATCTGTAATCCAGCACACTGAGGATTTTAAGGGAATGTCAGGCGCGAATCTGTAACCCAGCACACTGAGGATTTCGAGGGAATGTCAGGCGCGAATCTGTAATCCAGCACACTGAGAATTTCGAGGGAATGTCAGGCTCGAATCTGTAATCCAGCACACTGAGGATTTTAAGGGAATGTCAGGCGCGAATCTGTAATCCAGCACACTGAGGATTTTAAGGGAATTTCAGGCGCGAATCTGTAATCCAGCCCACTGAGGATTTCGAGGGAATATCAGGCGCGAATCTGTAATCCAGCCCACTGAGGATTTCGAGGGAATATCAGGCGCGAATCTGTAATCCAGCACACTGAGGATTTTAAGGGAATGTCAGGCGCGAATCTGTAATCCAGCACACTGAGGATTTCGAGGGAATGTCAGGCGCGAATCTGTAATCCAGCACACTGAGGATTTTAAGGGAATGTCAGGCGCGAATCTATAATCCTGCACACTGATCGTTTTGAAGGGAGAGTCAGGCGCGAATCTATAATCCTGCACACTGATCGTTTTGAGGGAATGTCAGGCGCGAATCTATAATCCTGCACACTGATCGACCAGGGAAGGTTTAATAACTTATACCTTTTGTGGAGACACCCGTTAGAGCACTTATTGTGGTTTGGCTTTGGTAATCGGATTTACCGCTGCATCGAGGTAAAAGACACTCGTAATGATTCCGCAAAATCAGCTATTCATACGGTTATACGAAACCTATACGAAAGTAAGTTAGTAAACACTGCAATGCTTTCCGCGGTCGTTGCCCGTAATCAGCTGTTCCGGCAGCCTGGTTGGATTTCGGGATCTTCGTAGCAGAAGGATTAACACAATGACTCGAAACGTTAGTTAAGCAAAGCGGTTTATTAGTTTAGGCGAAAATATAGGCACTGTTAGTGAAAGTGCTTTGTTAAACATAGAATGCGTTTAAACATTAATAATTGGCACAGAACATTTATATAAATGGCAATATGTATATAGAGTGATTATGAGCGTGACATACAGTATATGTTTTACGATGGAATAATATAAGCAGTAAACGTTGCTAAGAACATGGAATATGGTCGCAATGAGCGTTAATAACAGAATATAATATGAAAAGCACTTAAGCGTAACGAGACAAAATAATATGAATAGCAATAAAAATAGCAAGACAAAATAATATGAATAGTAATAAGAATAGTAATGCAATATAATAGGAGAACGCAATAAGCGTAGAAATACAAAATACTATGAATAGCAATTAGAATAGCAATACAAAATAATATGTATGGAGATGATATGCAATAGTTTAAATGGTAATATAAATTCTTACGGTAGTTGCCGTAGAACACTGATTTTATATTTTAAGTGAAGACTTTAGATTTCTGTAGAATAAGCTTCATAGATTTCTGCAGAACGAGGACGAGCTCTCGCGGTTCCTCGTATTTATACTAATTACAATCTTTTCGGCTTGAAGGGGGGTGCGCAGTACGCACCTTGACATAGGCTGTGTTCCGATTCACGCATTATGCGCATAGACCGCAGAGAAAACCGTTCCGTTTCATTCTATGCGTGCATTGGTTGCGTTGGTGGCGCATACGATTCCCTAGAATTCTCCCACCTCTAGCGCATGAAGCGTGCAGTTCATGCGCGCATGCGTATTTGTCTCTTTACGTACGCTTTAAAAAACATGCACGAAATTATGTGGTCCGCTACTCGAAGTGACAGAAAATATAACCTACATATATGCTACATGACAATAAATGCTTATTGGATATTTCGTTCTTTTGCTCTATATTTGTCAACTTTTTATAATTTAACATCCTTCCAAAATATTATTGTTTTCATTGATATGAAAATTCAATGTAGTGTATTACTATATTATTTCAACATGTGTTGTGAGGTAAGACCGGCCAAAATTGAGGGGTAATCGTAGCCAGCTTTTAACATCACTTTTTTCTGGCTTAAATGCAACTGACATAAAAGAATTACGAATAAGGCAGAATGAAGCCAGGAATATTACTTTACACGCTTCCACATAAAAACTCAAAATGAAAAAATTAAATTTTATGGGCATATAATAATATGAAGAATGTTCAGGATGGAATACCCCTGAAGAATACATTTGTGATTCATGTATATAGTAATTAATTTTAAAACATAAAAATAATATTTTTTTATTAATTTACAGTTTTCCCACTTCTTTTATAAAGAAAAATCATGCCCAGAATTACCCCACGTTAATTCTGTAATTCCAGTCAAATGGACATTTTTATGTTATTGCTTCCAACTTTGTTACAACGTAAATTTATACTTTCTCGGTTATAAGAATAAAAACTAATTAGACACTTCAAACTAGCAGTTCATATAAAACACCAGAATACAGAAGCACACGTAAAGCGACAAATACGCATGCGCGTAATATGCGCATTGACTGCCCATGCTTTTATTTTCTGCACTTGCTGCACGCATTATGAGCTAGAAGTTGGAGGATTCTAGGGAATTCTACGAAATTGGTACTGCCATCTCTGCACTCGCTGTATGAATTGCAACCAACGTAACAGACTCAATTTCGAAGCGAACAACACATCCCTAGAAGGTTTTAGGCAGGGTCGAAACGAAAGATGAGGAAGGAAGCAAATACGTAGCGCGCATTTCTATTTCTTAAAGGCTTTTACTGCTAAGTTTTTCGAGCGTGCTCTTATAATGCTAACTTTACAGCTATACTCTAATCCAGAAAACGTACGAGAGCCTGTGGTTCTATTCAATAGCCTTCAAAGTACTTGAGTTTACCCCGGACGCGGATAATAAATAACTTCATTTTTCCATTACACATCTGTTTACCAAATTACGCTGGGTAAGCAGCAGTTCGTCCTGTAAAACTCATAAAATATGGTCTTCGCTTTCAATAATTATTGCTGTTCAAGAAGAATAGAAAAACTCGGGTTGAGAAAATCCAGCAATAAAGCCATCAAATTTCGTTAGGAGTCGGTCCCCGATCCTTAGGACGAAGTAACCGATGTAATTAGGAAGCGTGCTTCGACCACCGTTCAAAAGTGTCGGATTTAATTAACCGTAATCCATCTAACTACATAGCTATTTGTAAATAAGTTTGAACATTCCCGCGTATCCTCGTGAACATCAGACGCATCGAAACCCGTTCCGTTTCGTTACTGCGGTTCATGCGCTGCTGGAAACGGAACGCGGTTCATGCGCGCAGCGTCTGCGCTGCGGTCTATGCGCATAATGCGTGAATCGGAACACAACCAACATGTGTTGTGAGGTAAGACCGGCCAAAATTGAGGGGTAATCGTAGCCAGCTTTTAACATCACTTTTTTCTGGCTTAAATGCAACTGACATAAAAGAATTACGAATAAGGCAGAATGAAGCCAGGAATATTACTTTACACGCTTCCACATAAAAACTCAAAATGAAAAAATTAAATTTTATGGGCATATAATAATATGAAGAATGTTCAGGATGGAATACCCCTGAAGAATACATTTGTGATTCATGTATATAGTAATTAATTTTAAAACATAAAAATAATATTTTTTTATTAATTTACAGTTTTCCCACTTCTTTTATAAAGAAAAATCATGCCCAGAATTACCCCACGTTAATTCTGTAATTCCAGTCAAATGGACATTTTTATGTTATTGCTTCCAACTTTGTTACAACGTAAATTTATACTTTCTCGGTTATAAGAATAAAAACTAATTAGACACTTCAAACTAGCAGTTCATATAAAACACCAGAATACAGAAGCACACGTAAAGCGACAAATACGCATGCGCGTAATATGCGCATTGACTGCCCATGCTTTTATTTTCTGCACTTGCTGCACGCATTATGAGCTAGAAGTTGGAGGATTCTAGGGAATTCTACGAAATTGGTACTGCCATCTCTGCACTCGCTGTATGAATTGCAACCAACGTAACAGACTCAATTTCGAAGCGAACAACACATCCCTAGAAGGTTTTAGGCAGGGTCGAAACGAAAGATGAGGAAGGAAGCAAATACGTAGCGCGCATTTCTATTTCTTAAAGGCTTTTACTGCTAAGTTTTTCGAGCGTGCTCTTATAATGCTAACTTTACAGCTATACTCTAATCCAGAAAACGTACGAGAGCCTGTGGTTCTATTCAATAGCCTTCAAAGTACTTGAGTTTACCCCGGACGCGGATAATAAATAACTTCATTTTTCCATTACACATCTGTTTACCAAATTACGCTGGGTAAGCAGCAGTTCGTCCTGTAAAACTCATAAAATATGGTCTTCGCTTTCAATAATTATTGCTGTTCAAGAAGAATAGAAAAACTCGGGTTGAGAAAATCCAGCAATAAAGCCATCAAATTTCGTTAGGAGTCGGTCCCCGATCCTTAGGACGAAGTAACCGATGTAATTAGGAAGCGTGCTTCGACCACCGTTCAAAAGTGTCGGATTTAATTAACCGTAATCCATCTAACTACATAGCTATTTGTAAATAAGTTTGAACATTCCCGCGTATCCTCGTGAACATCAGACGCATCGAAACCCGTTCCGTTTCGTTACTGCGGTTCATGCGCTGCTGGAAACGGAACGCGGTTCATGCGCGCAGCGTCTGCGCTGCGGTCTATGCGCATAATGCGTGAATCGGAACACAACCAACATGTGTTGTGAGGTAAGACCGGCCAAAATTGAGGGGTAATCGTAGCCAGCTTTTAACATCACTTTTTTCTGGCTTAAATGCAACTGACATAAAAGAATTACGAATAAGGCAGAATGAAGCCAGGAATATTACTTTACACGCTTCCACATAAAAACTCAAAATGAAAAAATTAAATTTTATGGGCATATAATAATATGAAGAATGTTCAGGATGGAATACCCCTGAAGAATACATTTGTGATTCATGTATATAGTAATTAATTTTAAAACATAAAAATAATATTTTTTTATTAATTTACAGTTTTCCCACTTCTTTTATAAAGAAAAATCATGGCCAGAATTACCCCACGTTAATTCTGTAATTCCAGTCAAATGGACATTTTTATGTTATTGCTTCCAACTTTGTTACAACGTAAATTTATACTTTCTCGGTTATAAGAATAAAAACTAATTAGACACTTCAAACTAGCAGTTCATATAAAACACCAGAATACAGAAGCACACGTAAAGCGACAAATACGCATGCGCGTAATATGCGCATTGACTGCCCATGCTTTTATTTTCTGCACTTGCTGCACGCATTATGAGCTAGAAGTTGGAGGATTCTAGGGAATTCTACGAAATTGGTACTGCCATCTCTGCACTCGCTGTATGAATTGCAACCAACGTAACAGACTCAATTTCGAAGCGAACAACACATCCCTAGAAGGTTTTAGGCAGGGTCGAAACGAAAGATGAGGAAGGAAGCAAATACGTAGCGCGCATTTCTATTTCTTAAAGGCTTTTACTGCTGTTTAAGCAAGAACGTGGAGCACCAACGTTCCGAACTGTATTGTAATTGTCTTAATAGACGCGACGTAAATTAGTTAAAACAATTTGTACATTAATGGCGGCACACCGAACAAGCACGTTTATTAGTCGCGTGAGAATAAAAGAGTACTTATTATAACTTAATTTAACAGGCACGAAAGTGCGGGTAAGCAAATTCCCAGCAAGGAATTATCAGAGTTACGCTCGATAATCGTAGCGCCGATTATCCACGAGATAATATTTCACACGGCACGTGGTGCACTTTCTGTGTCGCGCTTTGCAAGGCACGATGTTTATCGGATCACGTTCCACAGAGAAGAGTAAGAGTGGTCGCAGAGACGACACGAGCCAAGGCACAGGCTCGAGATCGAGGACACCTGGCCAATCCGCGAAGACTACGTAACATCGCGTGTTACTATGCAAATGAAGGTGGGAGTAATTAGTCCAGGTGTCAATCGAGAGATGGCCCGCTCATGCCGTCTCCGCGACCACTCAGTTGCCAAGACGACAACAACGCCAGTTTGAAATTGCCGCGCATCTTCGCTGCAGTGCGCAGATGCAGATTGGTCGCATCGCTGCGACCAATCCTGAACATTCCCGCCCGTCTCGTCATCGTCTGACGAAATAGGCTCGTTAAATCGGCTTCCGGTCACAGTGAACGCGTGATTAACAAGTAAAGCATGGTAAGTAAAAGTTATACTAAAACCTTAAGTGCTAAGAACAAGTAATAAAGAGTAAGAATAAGTGATAAAGAAAAAAAAAAACGCAACAGACAAAAAGTCGCATCACTGCAACCAATCCCAAACATTACCGCCCGCCTTCGTCAGTATGACGAAGTTGCTAAACGGCTAGCTGTAAGTGCAGCATGAAACGGCGCGAGCACGCGACGATTGTAGAAAATACTGACAGTTGCCAGCACAAAACGACGCGAGCACGCGGAGAATGCAGAATATGCTGACAGTTGCAAGCGCAACAAGTATCGCGAAGGTACGCGAGCCAGCATAAACCACGGCTAGCTGCAGAAGTGCAGCATGAAACGGCGCGAGCACGCGACGATTGTAGAAAATACTGACAGTTGCCAGCACAAAACGACGCGAGCACGCGGAGAATGCAGAATATGCTGACAGTTGCAAGCGCAACGAGTATCGCGAAGGTACGCGAGCCAGCATAAACCACGGCTAGCTGCAGAAGTGCAGCATGAAACGGCGCGAGCACGCGACGATTGTAGAAAATACTGACAGTTGCCAGCACAAAACGACGCGAGCACGCGGAGAATGCAGAATATGCTGACAGTTGCAAGCGCAACGAGTATCGCGAAGGTACGCGAGCCAGCATAAACCACGGCTAGCTGCAGAAGTGCAGCATGAAACGGCGCGAGCACGCGACGATTGTAGAAAATACTGACAGTTGCCAGCACAAAACGACGCGAGCACGCGGAGAATGCAGAATATGCTGACAGTTGCAAGCGCAACGAGTATCGCGAAGGTACGCGAGCCAGCATAAACCACGGCTAGCTGCAGAAGTGCAGCATGAAACGGCGCGAGCACGCGACGATTGTAGAAAATACTGACAGTTGCCAGCACAAAACGACGCGAGCACGCGGAGAATGCAGAATATGCTGACAGTTGCAAGCGCAACGAGTATCGCGAAGGTACGCGAGCCAGCATAAACCACGGCTAGCTGCAGAAGTGCAGCATGAAACGGCGCGAGCACGCGACGATTGTAGAAAATACTGACAGTTGCCAGCACAAAACGACGCGAGCACGCGGAGAATGCAGAATATGCTGACAGTTGCAAGCGCAACGAGTATCGCGAAGGTACGCGAGCCAGCATAACTACGGCTAGCTGCAGAAGTGCAGCATGAAACGGCGCGAGCACGCGACGATTGAAGAATGGAGATAGCGAGTGGTTGTTCCAAATTAAGTAGGTGAGCCAGCAGTGGATGGACGCCTTCACCCTCGTCAACCCTCGTAGCTTCCAGAAGTGTTGGCGGAACGTGGACAGCGTGAGCTGGTTGTCTCCGGGCGAGTCTCGTTGGTGCGTCTCGTCGATCAGCAGCGTGACCCAGTGGAACTCATCATACAAGATGATCGTAGATTTGAAGGAGGGCAGCGGCTGAAGGAGAGCAGCGAGTGTTGCAGCCGCCCGCCGACACGCAGGTTGCTGTGTACGTCAAGCAACGGGTTGATGCACAGCGAACGTCTCATGACTAGTGGTATGGTGTTTAAACTTTGGGCAGTACATTAAGTAGTGACTGTTTTTGCACAACCCGCAGATCTTTGAGGGAGACGGTGTCGCGACGACTTGGTGTACCACCGTGCTCTTGGCCGTGACCCCTTTGGAAACGTTATCCTTTGTTGTGGATTGCTTACCATCGGTTGGTAATTCACGCTTCCTTTGTGTTTCCAGGGCGTCGACAGTATGGATGCGAGTTTCAATGAAGACTCTTTGAGCCTCCAAGTAAGGGGACTCGGTGTACAAGCCGAGAGAAGCTTCCCATTCTCTACGGGATTGCTCGTCCAACCGATCGACGGTCATGTTGACTAGCCAATCAGGGGTAGTCATTGGACGATTCATGGCGGCTAGAGCACCGACCACGTCCCAGGTTCCGTAAAATAACCTTTTTAACTCCACCGACGATTCACTTTTAACGACAGGTATGTCATTTAGTAAATTAAGCTGTGCCCTCACTAATAGGCGTTTGTTCTGAAAACGCTCTTTTAAGGTATCCCAAGCTGGGAGGAAATTGTCGGCCGTCGTAGAGAGATTCTTTATCACAGTGCTCGCCTCGCCCTTTACACAGCCCTTCAGGTAGTGTAGACGGTCCACATCCATCAGAGTCGGATCCTTGATGACCAGTGAGACGAAAGAATCATGGAAGGCTTGCCATTCGCTGTATCGGCCATCGAAGGTAGGCAGAGGGATGCGTGGCAGAGTTGCGCGAGATCGTGACTCTGCGACGTGAGCGCCGCCGGAAGGAGGGGTCGCAATGGTTATGGGCTCCGACTTCCGCTTTAATTCGCGAAGGAGATCAAGTAATGATCCCTTTTGGTCAAGAAATGAATCCTCGGCAAGCCCAAAGCAATCCTTCGTGAAGTATTCATGACTTGCCAATTCTTCCTTACGACTTCGTACTAGCGCACTGTGTTGACTGGAGAATTGCTCCCAGAGCGTTTGTAATAAATCCAGTCTAGCTTGTACCGAACCTTCCGTCATTTTAGACACGCCTTTCTTTTTCAGGTTTTCGTACACCCGCTTGAGCCGATGATACAGCTCGATCTGCTCTGGTAGGGCGTCGGCCATGATGGTGTATCGGAACGAGCGATAGAACCACGAGGCAAAACGAACGGCACAACGAACGACACTAGAAATTCACCGGAGATCCGGCTCGAAGGACCAACTTTATGTTTAAGCAAGAACGTGGAGCACCAACGTTCCGAACTGTATTGTAATTGTCTTAATAGACGCGACGTAAATTAGTTAAAACAATTTGTACATTAATGGCGGCACACCGAACAAGCACGTTTATTAGTCGCGTGAGAATAAAAGAGTACTTATTATAACTTAATTTAACAGGCACGAAAGTGCGGGTAAGCAAATTCCCAGCAAGGAATTATCAGAGTTACGCTCGATAATCGTAGCGCCGATTATCCACGAGATAATATTTCACACGGCACGTGGTGCACTTTCTGTGTCGCGCTTTGCAAGGCACGATGTTTATCGGATCACGTTCCACAGAGAAGAGTAAGAGTGGTCGCAGAGACGACACGAGCCAAGGCACAGGCTCGAGATCGAGGACACCTGGCCAATCCGCGAAGACTACGTAACATCGCGTGTTACTATGCAAATGAAGGTGGGAGTAATTAGTCCAGGTGTCAATCGAGAGATGGCCCGCTCATGCCGTCTCCGCGACCACTCAGTTGCCAAGACGACAACAACGCCAGTTTGAAATTGCCGCGCATCTTCGCTGCAGTGCGCAGATGCAGATTGGTCGCATCGCTGCGACCAATCCTGAACAACTGCTAAGTTTTTCGAGCGTGCTCTTATAATGCTAACTTTACAGCTATACTCTAATCCAGAAAACGTACGAGAGCCTGTGGTTCTATTCAATAGCCTTCAAAGTACTTGAGTTTACCCCGGACGCGGATAATAAATAACTTCATTTTTCCATTACACATCTGTTTACCAAATTACGCTGGGTAAGCAGCAGTTCGTCCTGTAAAACTCATAAAATATGGTCTTCGCTTTCAATAATTATTGCTGTTCAAGAAGAATAGAAAAACTCGGGTTGAGAAAATCCAGCAATAAAGCCATCAAATTTCGTTAGGAGTCGGTCCCCGATCCTTAGGACGAAGTAACCGATGTAATTAGGAAGCGTGCTTCGACCACCGTTCAAAAGTGTCGGATTTAATTAACCGTAATCCATCTAACTACATAGCTATTTGTAAATAAGTTTGAACATTCCCGCGTATCCTCGTGAACATCAGACGCATCGAAACCCGTTCCGTTTCGTTACTGCGGTTCATGCGCTGCTGGAAACGGAACGCGGTTCATGCGCGCAGCGTCTGCGCTGCGGTCTATGCGCATAATGCGTGAATCGGAACACAACCAACATGTGTTGTGAGGTAAGACCGGCCAAAATTGAGGGGTAATCGTAGCCAGCTTTTAACATCACTTTTTTCTGGCTTAAATGCAACTGACATAAAAGAATTACGAATAAGGCAGAATGAAGCCAGGAATATTACTTTACACGCTTCCACATAAAAACTCAAAATGAAAAAATTAAATTTTATGGGCATATAATAATATGAAGAATGTTCAGGATGGAATACCCCTGAAGAATACATTTGTGATTCATGTATATAGTAATTAATTTTAAAACATAAAAATAATATTTTTTTATTAATTTACAGTTTTCCCACTTCTTTTATAAAGAAAAATCATGGCCAGAATTACCCCACGTTAATTCTGTAATTCCAGTCAAATGGACATTTTTATGTTATTGCTTCCAACTTTGTTACAACGTAAATTTATACTTTCTCGGTTATAAGAATAAAAACTAATTAGACACTTCAAACTAGCAGTTCATATAAAACACCAGAATACAGAAGCACACGTAAAGCGACAAATACGCATGCGCGTAATATGCGCATTGACTGCCCATGCTTTTATTTTCTGCACTTGCTGCACGCATTATGAGCTAGAAGTTGGAGGATTCTAGGGAATTCTACGAAATTGGTACTGCCATCTCTGCACTCGCTGTATGAATTGCAACCAACGTAACAGACTCAATTTCGAAGCGAACAACACATCCCTAGAAGGTTTTAGGCAGGGTCGAAACGAAAGATGAGGAAGGAAGTAAATACGTAGCGCGCATTTCTATTTCTTAAAGGCTTTTACTGCTAAGTTTTTCGAGCGTGCTCTTATAATGCTAACTTTACAGCTATACTCTAATCCAGAAAACGTACGAGAGCCTGCGGTTCTATTCAATAGCCTTCAAAGTACTTGAGTTTACCCCGGACGCGGATAATAAATAACTTCATTTTTCCATTACACATCTGTTTACCAAATTACGCTGGGTAAGCAGCAGTTCGTCCTGTAAAACTCATAAAATATGGTCTTCGCTTTCAATAATTATTGCTGTTCAAGAAGAATAGAAAAACTCGGGTTGAGAAAATCCAGCAATAAAGCCATCAAATTTCGTTAGGAGTCGGTCCCCGATCCTTAGGACGAAGTAACCGATGTAATTAGGAAGCGTGCTTCGACCACCGTTCAAAAGTGTCGGATTTAATTAACCGTAATCCATCTAACTACATAGCTATTTGTAAATAAGTTTGAACATTCCCGCGTATCCTCGTGAACATCAGACGCATCGAAACCCGTTCCGTTTCGTTACTGCGGTTCATGCGCTGCTGGAAACGGAACGCGGTTCATGCGCGCAGCGTCTGCGCTGCGGTCTATGCGCATAATGCGTGAATCGGAACACAACCATAGTTACGCATATGCGTCGCAGTAACATTTCCGGGGTTTTGTGTAAGGACCAAAGGTTGGTCTACATTTGGACTCGCATTTTCGGCACGTACGCCAAATAATCCTCGCGATTATCCTTCTGGGGTTCTTATACATGTGATTTGGAAATGCTGAACTCCTCGAATGGGTTTTGGGTGTTTTTATAGGAAAGGGGTGATAATGGATTTGACTTCTTTGGTCATTTAGTGGGCTTGAGACGTGGTCTCGATTTAAGAGATAGAAGGGGCGAGGGACTTGTTTAGATTCGATAGGAGGGAAGAGTTTGTGCCGCGTTGGGCGAATATGTGAGGGAGATTCACTGATTGACCGTCTTGAGATGGGGACCGCTAAGGTACATCGCCAAGGCGGTCGAGGGCATGAAGAAGGGGTAAGAATTGAGGTTTGAGGAGTTTTCAGTGGAGTTGTATAGTGGTTTATGAAGAAATGTTATTTTATCTGCGCGCGAAATTTTGTGGGACGTCACAGTATTTCAACTAAATTTTCTCAACTTCTGCACCTGTAACTAAAAATCATAAAAAAATGCAATAAGATTTAATTTAATTTCACCAAAATTTCTTCAATTTCAGCTCCTGCTACTAAAAATCTTAAGAAAATCCAAAGGAATCGAAGTGAATTTCAACTATATTTTCTCAAATTCTGCACCTGTGACTAAAAATCATAAAAAAATTTAAAAAGATTTAATTTAATTTTACCACAATTTCTTCAATTTCAGCTGCATCTATTAAAAATCCTATGAAAATCCAAAAGAATCTAAGTAAATATCAACTAAATTTACTCAAATTCTGCATCTGTAACTAAAATTCATAAAAAAATACAAAAAGATTTAATTTAATTTTACCAAAATTTCTTCAATTTCAGCTCCTTCTACTAAAAATCTTATGAAAATCCAATAGAATCTAAGTGAATATCAACTAAATTTACTCAAATTCTGCATCAGTAACTAAAAATCATAAAAAAATTCAAAAAGATTTAATTTAATTTCACCAAAATTTCTTCAATTTCAGCTCCTTCTACTAGAAATCTTATGAAAATCCAAAGGAATCGAAGTGAATATCAACTAAATTTACTCAAATTCTACACCTGTAACTAAAAATCATCCACAAATTCAAAAAGATTTAATTTCATTTCACCAAAATTTCTTCAATTTCAGCTCCTCCTACTAAAAATCTTAAGAAAATTCAAAAGAATCGAAGTGTATTTCAACTATATTGTCTCAAATACTGCACCTTTCACTAAAAATCATAAAAAAATTCAAAAAGATTTAATTTAATTTTACCAAAATTTCATCAATTTCAGCTCCTCCTACTAAAAATCTTATGAAAATCCAAAGGAATCGAAGTGAATATCGACTAAATTTACTCAAATTCTGCATCTGTAACTAAAAATAAAAAAAAAATTCAAAAAGATTTAATTTAATTTCACCAAATTTTTTTCAATTTCAGCTCCTCCTACTAAAAATCTTAAGAAAATTCAAAAGAATCGAAGTGTATTTCAACTATATTTTTTCAATTTCTGCACCTGTAACTAAAAATCATAAAAAAATACAAAAAGATTTAATTTAATTTTACCAAAATTTCTTCAATTTCAGCTCCTTCTACTAAAAATCTTATGAAAATCCAAAGGAATCGAAGTGAATATCAACTAAATTTACTCAAATTCTGCATCTGTAACTAAAAATAAAAAAAAAATTCAAAAAGATTTAATTTAATTTCACCAAAATTTTTTCAATTTCAGCTCCTCCTACTAAAAATCTTAAGAAAATGCAAAAGAATCGAAGTGTATTGTCACGTCCCGGGTGGAGGTCTTTGGGGACAATGACATGGGGAATAAAATCAGGCGCGAATCTATAATCCAACACTCTGAGGGTTTTGAAGGGAGAGTCAGGCACGAATCTAAAATCCAGCACACTGAGGATTTTGAGGAAATATCAGGCGCGAATCTATTATCCAGCACACTGAGGATTTCGAGGGAATGTCAGGCGCGAATCTGTAATCCAGCACACTGAGGATTTCGAGGGAATGTCAGGCGCGAATCTAAAATCCAGCACACTGAGGATTTTGAGGAAATATCAGGCGCGAATCTATTATCCAGTATTGTATAGTGGTTTATGAAGAAATGTTATTTTATCTGCGCGCGAAATTTTGTGGGACGTCACAGTATTTCAACTAAATTTTCTCAACTTCTGCACCTGTAACTAAAAATCATAAAAAAATGCAATAAGATTTAATTTAATTTCACCAAAATTTCTTCAATTTCAGCTCCTCCTACTAAAAATCTTAAGAAAATCCAAAGGAATCGAAGTGAATTTCAACTATATTTTCTCAAATTCTGCACCTGTGACTAAAAATCATAAAAAAATTTAAAAAGATTTAATTTAATTTTACCACAATTTCTTCAATTTCAGCTGCATCTATTAAAAATCCTATGAAAATCCAAAAGAATCTAAGTAAATATCAACTAAATTTACTCAAATTCTGCATCTGTAACTAAAATTCATAAAAAAATTCAAAAAGATTTAATTTAATTTTACCAAAATTTCATCAATTTCAGCTCCTCCTACTAAAAATCTTAAGAAAATCCAAAGGAATCGTAGTGAATTTCAACTATATTTTCTCAAATACTGCACCTTTCACTAAAAATCATAAAAAAATTCAAAAAGATTTAATTTAATTTTACCAAAATTTCATCAATTTCAGCTCCTCCTACTAAAAATCTTATGAAAATCCAAAGGAATCGAAGTGAATATCGACTAAATTTACTCAAATTCTGCATCTGTAACTAAAAATAAAAAAAAAATTCAAAAAGATTTAATTTAATTTCACCAAAATATTTTCAATTTCAGCTCCTCCTACTAAAAATCATAAGAAAATTCAAAAGAATCGAAGTGTATTGTCACGTCCCGGGTGGAGGTCTTTGGGGACAATGACATGGGGAATAAAATCAGGCGCGAATCTATAATCCAACACTCTGAGGGTTTTGAAGGGAGAGTCAGGCACGAATCTAAAATCCAGCACACTGAGGATTTTGAGGAAATATCAGGCGCGAATCTATTATCCAGCACACTGAGGATTTTGAGGGAATGTCAGGCGCGAATCTGTAATCCAGCACACTGAGGATTTTAAGGGAATGTCAGGCGCGAATCTGTAATCCAGCACACTGAGGATTTCGAGGGAATGTCAGGCGCGAATCTGTAATCCAGCACACTGAGGATTTTAAGGGAATGTCAGGCGCGAATCTGTAATCCAGCACACTGAGGATTTCGAGGGAATGTCAGGCGCGAATCTGTAATCCAGCACACTGAGAATTTCGAGGGAATGTCAGGCGCGAATCTGTAATCCAGCACACTGAGGATTTTAAGGGAATGTCAGGCGCGAATCTGTAATCCAGCACACTGAGGATTTTAAGGGAATTTCAGGCGCGAATCTGTAATCCAGCCCACTGAGGATTTCGAGGGAATATCAGGCGCGAATCTGTAATCCAGCACACTGAGGATTTTAAGGGAATGTCAGGTGCGAATCTGTAATCCAGCACACTGAGGATTTCGAGGGAATGTCAGGCGCGAATCTGTAATCCAGCACACTGAGGATTTTAAGGGAATGTCAGGCGCGAATCTGTAATCCAGCACACTGAGGATTTTAAGGGAATTTCAGGCGCGAATCTGTAATCCAGCCCACTGAGGATTTCGAGGGAATATCAGGCGCGAATCTGTAATCCAGCACACTGAGGATTTTAAGGGAATGTCAGGTGCGAATCTGTAATCCAGCACACTGAGGATTTCGAGGGAATGTCAGGCGCGAATCTGTAATCCAGCACACTGAGGATTTCGAGGGAATGTCAGGCGCGAATCTGTAATCCAGCACACTGAGGATTTTAAGGGAATGTCAGGCGCGAATCTATAATCCTGCACACTGATCGTTTTGAAGGGAGAGTCAGGCGCGAATCTATAATCCTGCACACTGATCGTTTTGAGGGAATGTCAGGCGCGAATCTATAATCCTGCACACTGATCGACCAGGGAAGGTTTAATAACTTATACCTTTTGTGGAGACACCCGTTAGAGCACTTATTGTGGTTTGGCTTTGGTAATCGGATTTACCGCTGCATCGAGGTAGAAGACACTCGTAATGATTCCGCAAAATCAGCTATTCATACGGTTATACGAAACCTATACGAAAGTAAGTTAGTAAACACTGCAATGCTTTCCGCGGTCGTTGCCCGTAATCAGCTGTTCCGGCAGCCTGGTTGGATTTCGGGATCTTCGTAGCAGAAGGATTAACACAATGACTCGAAACGTTAGTTAAGCAAAGCGGTTTATTAGTTTAGGCGAAAATATAGGCACTGTTAGTGAAAGTGCTTTGTTAAACATAGAATGCGTTTAAACATTAATAATTGGCACAGAACATTTATATAAATGGCAATATGTATATAGAGTGATTATGAGCGTGACATACACTATATGTTTTACGATGGAATAATATAAGCAGTAAACGTTGCTAAGAACATGGAATATGGTCGCAATGAGCGTTAATAACAGAATATAATATGAAAAGCACTTAAGCGTAACGAGACAAAATAATATGAATAGCAATAAAAATAGCAAGACAAAATAATATGAATAGTAATAAGAATAGTAATGCAATATAATAGGAGAACGCAATAAGCGTAGAAATACAAAATACTATGAATAGCAATTAGAATAGCAATACAAAATAATATGTATGGAGATGATATGCAATAGTTTAAATGGTAATATAAATTCTTACGGTAGTTGCCGTAGAACACTGATTTTATATTTTAAGTGAAGACTTTAGATTTCTGTAGAATAAGCTTCATAGATTTCTGCAGAACGAGGACGAGCTCTCGCGGTTCCTCGTATTTATACTAATTACAATCTTTTCGGCTTGAAGGGGGGTGCGCAGTACGCACCTTGACATAGGCTGTGTTCCGATTCACGCATTATGCGCATAGACCGCAGAGAAAACCGTTCCGTTTCATTCTATGCGTGCATTGGTTGCGTTGGTGGCGCATACGATTCCCTAGAATTCTCCCACCTCTAGCGCATGAAGCGTGCAGTTCATGCGCGCATGCGTATTTGTCTCTTTACGTACGCTTTAAAAAACATGCACGAAATTATGTGGTCCGCTACTCGAAGTGACAGAAAATATAACCTACATATATGCTACATGACAATAAATGCTTATTGGATATTTCGTTCTTTTGCTCTATATTTGTCAACTTTTTATAATTTAACATCCTTCCAAAATATTATTGTTTTCATTGATATGAAAATTCAATGTAGTGTATTACTATATTATTTCAACATGTGTTGTGAGGTAAGACCGGCCAAAATTGAGGGGTAATCGTAGCCAGCTTTTAACATCACTTTTTTCTGGCTTAAATGCAACTGACATAAAAGAATTACGAATAAGGCAGAATGAAGCCAGGAATATTACTTTACACGCTTCCACATAAAAACTCAAAATGAAAAAATTAAATTTTATGGGCATATAATAATATGAAGAATGTTCAGGATGGAATACCCCTGAAGAATACATTTGTGATTCATGTATATAGTAATTAATTTTAAAACATAAAAATAATATTTTTTTATTAATTTACAGTTTTCCCACTTCTTTTATAAAGAAAAATCATGGCCAGAATTACCCCACGTTAATTCTGTAATTCCAGTCAAATGGACATTTTTATGTTATTGCTTCCAACTTTGTTACAACGTAAATTTATACTTTCTCGGTTATAAGAATAAAAACTAATTAGACACTTCAAACTAGCAGTTCATATAAAACACCAGAATACAGAAGCACACGTAAAGCGACAAATACGCATGCGCGTAATATGCGCATTGACTGCCCATGCTTTTATTTTCTGCACTTGCTGCACGCATTATGAGCTAGAAGTTGGAGGATTCTAGGGAATTCTACGAAATTGGTACTGCCATCTCTGCACTCGCTGTATGAGTTGCAACCAACGTAACAGACTCAATTTCGAAGCGAACAACACATCCCTAGAAGGTTTTAGGCAGGGTCGAAACGAAAGATGAGGAAGGAAGCAAATACGTAGCGCGCATTTCTATTTCTTAAAGGCTTTTACTGCTAAGTTTTTCGAGCGTGCTCTTATAATGCTAACTTTACAGCTATACTCTAATCCAGAAAACGTACGAGAGCCTGCGGTTCTATTCAATAGCCTTCAAAGTACTTGAGTTTACCCCGGACGCGGATAATAAATAACTTCATTTTTCCATTACACATCTGTTTACCAAATTACGCTGGGTAAGCAGCAGTTCGTCCTGTAAAACTCATAAAATATGGTCTTCGCTTTCAATAATTATTGCTGTTCAAGAAGAATAGAAAAACTCGGGTTGAGAAAATCCAGCAATAAAGCCATCAAATTTCGTTAGGAGTCGGTCCCCGATCCTTAGGACGAAGTAACCGATGTAATTAGGAAGCGTGCTTCGACCACCGTTCAAAAGTGTCGGATTTAATTAACCGTAATCCATCTAACTACATAGCTATTTGTAAATAAGTTTGAACATTCCCGCGTATCCTCGTGAACATCAGACGCATCGAAACCCGTTCCGTTTCGTTACTGCGGTTCATGCGCTGCTGGAAACGGAACGCGGTTCATGCGCGCAGCGTCTGCGCTGCGGTCTATGCGCATAATGCGTGAATCGGAACACAACCATAGTTACGCATATGCGTCGCAGTAACATTTCCGGGGTTTTGTGTAAGGACCAAAGGTTGGTCTACATTTGGACTCGCATTTTCGGCACGTACGCCAAATAATCCTCGCGATTATCCTTCTGGGGTTCTTATACATGTGATTTGGAAATGCTGAACTCCTCGAATGGGTTTTGGGTGTTTTTATAGGAAAGGGGTGATAATGGATTTGACTTCTTTGGTCATTTAGTGGGCTTGAGACGTGGTCTCGATTTAAGAGATAGAAGGGGCGAGGGACTTGTTTAGATTCGATAGGAGGGAAGAGTTTGTGCCGCGTTGGGCGAATATGTGAGGGAGATTCACTGATTGACCGTCTTGAGATGGGGACCGCTAAGGTACATCGCCAAGGCGGTCGAGGGCATGAAGAAGGGGTAAGAATTGAGGTTTGAGGAGTTTTCAGTGGAGTTGTATAGTGGTTTATGAAGAAATGTTATTTTATCTGCGCGCGAAATTTTGTGGGACGTCACAGTATTTCAACTAAATTTTCTCAACTTCTGCACCTGTAACTAAAAATCATAAAAAAATGCAATAAGATTTAATTTAATTTCACCAAAATTTCTTCAATTTCAGCTCCTGCTACTAAAAATCTTAAGAAAATCCAAAGGAATCGAAGTGAATTTCAACTATATTTTCTCAAATTCTGCACCTGTGACTAAAAATCATAAAAAAATTTAAAAAGATTTAATTTAATTTTACCACAATTTCTTCAATTTCAGCTGCATCTATTAAAAATCCTATGAAAATCCAAAAGAATCTAAGTAAATATCAACTAAATTTACTCAAATTCTGCATCTGTAACTAAAATTCATAAAAAAATACAAAAAGATTTAATTTAATTTTACCAAAATTTCTTCAATTTCAGCTCCTTCTACTAAAAATCTTATGAAAATCCAAAGGAATCGAAGTGAATATCAACTAAATTTACTCAAATTCTGCATCTATAACTAAAAATAAAAAAAAAAAATCAAAAAGATTTAATTTAATTTCACCAAAATTTTTTCAATTTCAGCTCCTCCTACTAAAAATCTTAAGAAAATTCAAAAGAATCGAAGTGTATTTCAACTATATTTTCTCAAATACTGCACCTTTCACTAAAAATCATAAAAAAATTCAAAAAGATTTAATTTAATTTTACCAAAATTTCTTCAATTTCAGCTCCTTCTACTAAAAATCTTATGAAAATCCAATAGAATCTAAGTGAATATCAACTAAATTTACTCAAATTCTACACCTGTAACTAAAAATCATCCACAAATTCAAAAAGATTTAATTTAATTTCACCAAAATTTCTTCAATTTCAGCTCCTCCTACTAAAAATCTTAAGAAAATTCAAAAGAATCGAAGTGTATTTCAACTATATTTTCCCAAATACTGCACCTTTCACTAAAAATCATAAAAAAATTCAAAAAGATTTAATTTAATTTTACCAAAATTTCATCAATTTCAGCTCCTCCTACTAAAAATCTTAAGAAAATCCAAAGGAGTCGTAGTGAATTTCAACTATATTTTCTCAAATACTGCACCTTTCACTAAAAATCATAAAAAAATTCAAAAAGATTTAATTTAATTTTACCAAAATTTCATCAATTTCAGCTCCTCCTACTAAAAATCTTATGAAAATCCAAAGGAATCGAAGGGAATATCGACTAAATTTACTCAAATTCTGCATCTGTAACTAAAAATAAAAAAAAAATTCAAAAAGATTTAATTTAATTTCACCAAATTTTTTTCAATTTCAGCTCCTCCTACTAAAAATCTTAAGAAAATTCAAAAGAATCGAAGTGTATTTCAACTATATTTTCTCAAATACTGCACCTTTCACTAAAAATCATAAAAAAATTCAAAAAGATTTAATTTAATTTTACCAAAATTTCTTCAATTTCAGCTCCTTCTACTAAAAATCTTATGAAAATCCAATAGAATCTAAGTGAATATCAACTAAATTTACTCAAATTCTACACCTGTAACTAAAAATCATCCACAAATTCAAAAAGATTTAATTTAATTTCACCAAAATTTCTTCAATTTCAGCTCCTCCTACTAAAAATCTTAAGAAAATTCAAAAGAATCGAAGTGTATTTCAACTATATTTTCTCAAATACTGCACCTTTCACTAAAAATCATAAAAAAATTCAAAAAGATTTAATTTAATTTTACCAAAATTTCTTCAATTTCAGCTCCTTCTACTAAAAATCTTATGAAAATCCAATAGAATCTAAGTGAATATCAACTAAATTTACTCAAATTCTACACCTGTAACTAAAAATCATCCACAAATTCAAAAAGATTTAATTTAATTTCACCAAAATTTCTTCAATTTCAGCTCCTCCTACTAAAAATCTTAAGAAAATTCAAAAGAATCGAAGTGTATTTCAACTATATTTTCCCAAATACTGCACCTTTCACTAAAAATCATAAAAAAATTCAAAAAGATTTAATTTAATTTTACCAAAATTTCATCAATTTCAGCTCCTCCTACTAAAAATCTTATGAAAATCCAATAGAATCTAAGTGAATATCAACTAAATTTACTCAAATTCTGCATCAGTAACTAAAAATCATAAAAAAATGCAATAAGATTTAATTTAATTTCACCAAAATTTCTTCAATTTCAGCTCCTCCTACTAAAAATCTTAAGAAAATTCAAAAGAATCGAAGTGTATTTCAACTAAATTTTCTCAACTTCTGCACCTGTAACTAAAAATCATAAAAAAATGCAATAAGATTTAATTTAATTTCACCAAAATTTCTTCAATTTCAGCTCCTTCTACTAGAAATCTTATGAAAATCCAAAGGAATCGAAGTGAATATCAACTAAATTTACTCAAATTCTACACCGGTAACTAAAAATCATAAAAAAATTCAAAAAGATTTAATTTAATTTCACCAAAATTTCTTCAATTTCAGCTCCTTCTACTAAAAATCTTAAGAAAATTCAAAAGAATCGAAGTGTATTTCAACTATATTTTCTCAAATACTGCACCTTTCACTAAAAATCATAAAAAAATTCAAAAAGATTTAATTTAATTTTACCAAAATTTCATCAATTTCAGCTCCTCCTACTAAAAATCTTAAGAAAATCCAAAGGAATCGTAGTGAATTTCAACTATATTTTCTCAAATACTGCACCTTTCACTAAAAATCATAAAAAAATTCAAAAAGATTTAATTTAATTTTACCAAAATTTCATCAATTTCAGCTCCTCCTACTAAAAATCTTATGAAAATCCAAAGGAATCGAAGTGAATATCGACTAAATTTACTCAAATTCTGCATCTGTAACTAAAAATAAAAAAAAAATTCAAAAAGATTTAATTTAATTTCACCAAAATATTTTCAATTTCAGCTCCTCCTACTAAAAATCATAAGAAAATTCAAAAGAATCGAAGTGTATTGTCACGTCCCGGGTGGAGGTCTTTGGGGACAATGACATGGGGAATAAAATCAGGCGCGAATCTATAATCCAACACTCTGAGGGTTTTGAAGGGAGAGTCAGGCACGAATCTAAAATCCAGCACACTGAGGATTTTGAGGAAATATCAGGCGCGAATCTATTATCCAGCACACTGAGGATTTTGAGGGAATGTCAGGCGCGAATCTGTAATCCAGCACACTGAGGATTTTAAGGGAATGTCAGGCGCGAATCTGTAATCCAGCACACTGAGGATTTCGAGGGAATGTCAGGCGCGAATCTGTAATCCAGCACACTGAGGATTTTAAGGGAATGTCAGGCGCGAATCTGTAATCCAGCACACTGAGGATTTCGAGGGAATGTCAGGCGCGAATCTGTAATCCAGCACACTGAGAATTTCGAGGGAATGTCAGGCGCGAATCTGTAATCCAGCACACTGAGGATTTTAAGGGAATGTCAGGCGCGAATCTGTAATCCAGCACACTGAGGATTTTAAGGGAATTTCAGGCGCGAATCTGTAATCCAGCCCACTGAGGATTTCGAGGGAATATCAGGCGCGAATCTGTAATCCAGCACACTGAGGATTTTAAGGGAATGTCAGGTGCGAATCTGTAATCCAGCACACTGAGGATTTCGAGGGAATGTCAGGCGCGAATCTGTAATCCAGCACACTGAGGATTTTAAGGGAATGTCAGGCGCGAATCTGTAATCCAGCACACTGAGGATTTTAAGGGAATTTCAGGCGCGAATCTGTAATCCAGCCCACTGAGGATTTCGAGGGAATATCAGGCGCGAATCTGTAATCCAGCACACTGAGGATTTTAAGGGAATGTCAGGTGCGAATCTGTAATCCAGCACACTGAGGATTTCGAGGGAATGTCAGGCGCGAATCTGTAATCCAGCACACTGAGGATTTCGAGGGAATGTCAGGCGCGAATCTGTAATCCAGCACACTGAGGATTTTAAGGGAATGTCAGGCGCGAATCTATAATCCTGCACACTGATCGTTTTGAAGGGAGAGTCAGGCGCGAATCTATAATCCTGCACACTGATCGACCAGGGAAGGTTTAATAACTTATACCTTTTGTGGAGACACCCGTTAGAGCACTTATTGTGGTTTGGCTTTGGTAATCGGATTTACCGCTGCATCGAGGTAGAAGACACTCGTAATGATTCCGCAAAATCAGCTATTCATACGGTTATACGAAACCTATACGAAAGTAAGTTAGTAAACACTGCAATGCTTTCCGCGGTCGTTGCCCGTAATCAGCTGTTCCGACAGCCTGGTTGGATTTCGGGATCTTCGTAGCAGAAGGATTAACACAATGACTCGAAACGTTAGTTAAGCAAAGCGGTTTATTAGTTTAGGCGAAAATATAGGCACTGTTAGTGAAAGTGCTTTGTTAAACATAGAATGCGTTTAAACATTAATAATTGGCACAGAACATTTATATAAATGGCAATATGTATATAGAGTGATTATGAGCGTGACATACAGTATATGTTTTACGATGGAATAATATAAGCAGTAAACGTTGCTAAGAACATGGAATATGGTCGCAATGAGCGTTAATAACACAATATAATATGAAAAGCACTTAAGCGTAACGTGACAAAATAATATGAATAGCAATAAAAATAGCAAGACAAAATAATATGAATAGTAATAAGAATAGTAATGCAATATAATAGGAGAACGCAATAAGCGTAGAAATACAAAATACTATGAATAGCAATTAGAATAGCAATACAAAATAATATGTATGGAGATGATATGCAATAGTTTAAATGGTAATATAAATTCTTACGGTAGTTGCCGTAGAACACTGATTTTATATTTTAAGTGAAGACTTTAGATTTCTGTAGAATAAGCTTCATAGATTTCTGCAGAACGAGGACGAGCTCTCGCGGTTCCTCGTATTTATACTAATTACAATCTTTTCGGCTTGAAGGGGGGTGTGCAGTACGCACCTTGACATAGGCTGTGTTCCGATTCACGCATTATGCGCATAGACCGCAGAGAAAACCGTTCCGTTTCATTCTATGCGTGCATTGGTTGCGTTGGTGGCGCATACGATTCCCTAGAATTCTCCCACCTCTAGCGCATGAAGCGTGCAGTTCATGCGCGCATGCGTATTTGTCTCTTTACGTACGCTTTAAAAAACATGCACGAAATTATGTGGTCCGCTACTCGAAGTGACAGAAAATATAACCTACATATATGCTACATGACAATAAATGCTTATTGGATATTTCGTTCGTTTGCGCTATATTTGTCAACTTTTTATAATTTAACATCCTTCCAAAATATTATTGTTTTCATTGATATGAAAATTCAATGTAGTGTATTACTATATTATTTCAACATGTGTTGTGAGGTAAGACCGGCCAAAATTGAGGGGTAATCGTAGCCAGCTTTTAACATCACTTTTTTCTGGCTTAAATGCAACTGACATAAAAGAATTACGAATAAGGCAGAATGAAGCCAGGAATATTACTTTACACGCTTCCACATAAAAACTCAAAATGAAAAAATTAAATTTTATGGGCATATAATAATATGAAGAATGTTCAGGATGGAATACCCCTGAAGAATACATTTGTGATTCATGTATATAGTAATTAAATTTAAAACATAAAAATAATATTTTTTTATTAATTTACAGTTTTCCCACTTCTTTTATAAAGAAAAATCATGGCCAGAATTACCCCACGTTAATTCTGTAATTCCAGTCAAATGGACATTTTTATGTTATTGCTTCCAACTTTGTTACAACGTAAATTTATACTTTCTCGGTTATAAGAATAAAAACTAATTAGACACTTCAAACTAGCAGTTCATATAAAACACCAGAATACAGAAGCACACGTAAAGCGACAAATACGCATGCGCGTAATATGCGCATTGACTGCCCATGCTTTTATTTTCTGCACTTGCTGCACGCATTATGAGCTAGAAGTTGGAGGATTCTAGGGAATTCTACGAAATTGGTACTGCCATCTCTGCACTCGCTGTATGAATTGCAACCAACGTAACAGACTCAATTTCGAAGCGAACAACACATCCCTAGAAGGTTTTAGGCAGGGTCGAAACGAAAGATGAGGAAGGAAGCAAATACGTAGCGCGCATTTCTATTTCTTAAAGGCTTTTACTGCTAAGTTTTTCGAGCGTGCTCTTATAATGCTAACTTTACAGCTATACTCTAATCCAGAAAACGTACGAGAGCCTGCGGTTCTATTCAATAGCCTTCAAAGTACTTGAGTTTACCCCGGACGCGGATAATAAATAACTTCATTTTTCCATTACACATCTGTTTACCAAATTACGCTGGGTAAGCAGCAGTTCGTCCTGTAAAACTCATAAAATATGGTCTTCGCTTTCAATAATTATTGCTGTTCAAGAAGAATAGAAAAACTCGGGTTGAGAAAATCCAGCAATAAAGCCATCAAATTTCGTTAGGAGTCGGTCCCCGATCCTTAGGACGAAGTAACCGATGTAATTAGGAAGCGTGCTTCGACCACCGTTCAAAAGTGTCGGATTTAATTAACCGTAATCCATCTAACTACATAGCTATTTGTAAATAAGTTTGAACATTCCCGCGTATCCTCGTGAACATCAGACGCATCGAAACCCGTTCCGTTTCGTTACTGCGGTTCATGCGTTGCTGGAAACGGAACGCGGTTCATGCGCGCAGCGTCTGCGCTGCGGTCTATGCGCATAATGCGTGAATCGGAACACAACCATAGTTACGCATATGCGTCGCAGTAACATTTCCGGGGTTTTGTGTAAGGACCAAAGGTTGGTCTACATTTGGACTCGCATTTTCGGCACGTACGCCAAATAATCCTCGCGATTATCCTTCTGGGGTTCTTATACATGTGATTTGGAAATGCTGAACTCCTCGAATGGGTTTTGGGTGTTTTTATAGGAAAGGGGTGATAATGGATTTGACTTCTTTGGTCATTTAGTGGGCTTGAGACGTGGTCTCGATTTAAGAGATAGAAGGGGCGAGGGACTTGTTTAGATTCGATAGGAGGGAAGAGTTTGTGCCGCGTTGGGCGAATATGTGAGGGAGATTCACTGATTGACCGTCTTGAGATGGGGACCGCTAAGGTACATCGCCAAGGCGGTCGAGGGCATGAAGAAGGGGTAAGAATTGAGGTTTGAGGAGTTTTCAGTGGAGTTGTATAGTGGTTTATGAAGAAATGTTATTTTATCTGCGCGCGAAATTTTGTGGGACGTCACAGTATTTCAACTAAATTTTCTCAACTTCTGCACCTGTAACTAAAAATCATAAAAAAATGCAATAAGATTTAATTTAATTTCACCAAAATTTCTTCAATTTCAGCTCCTGCTACTAAAAATCTTAAGAAAATCCAAAGGAATCGAAGTGAATTTCAACTATATTTTCTCAAATTCTGCACCTGTGACTAAAAATCATAAAAAAATTCAAAAAGATTTAATTTAATTTTACCAAAATTTCATCAATTTCAGCTCGTCCTACTAAAAATCTTAAGAAAATTCAAAAGAATCGAAGTGTATTTCAACTATATTTTCCCAAATACTGCACCTTTCACTAAAAATCATAAAAAAATTCAAAAAGATTTAATTTAATTTTACCAAAATTACATCAATTTCAGCTCCTCCTACTAAAAATCTTAAGAAAATCCAAAGGAGTCGTAGTGAATTTCAACTATATTTTCTCAAATACTGCACCTTTCACTAAAAATCATAAAAAAATTCAAAAAGATTTAATTTAATTTTACCAAAATTTCTTCAATTTCAGCTCCTCCTACTAAAAATCTTAAGAAAATTCAAAAGAATCGAAGTGTATTTCAACTATATTTTCCCAAATACTGCACCTTTCACTAAAAATCATAAAAAAATTCAAAAAGATTTAATTTAATTTTACCAAAATTTCATCAATTTCAGCTCCTCCTACTAAAAATCTTAAGAAAATCCAAAGGAGTCGTAGTGAATTTCAACTATATTTTCTCAAATACTGCACCTTTCACTAAAAATCATAAAAAAATTCAAAAAGATTTAATTTAATTTTACCAAAATTTCATCAATTTCAGCTCCTCCTACTAAAAATCTTATGAAAATCCAAAGGAATCGAAGGGAATATCGACTAAATTTACTCAAATTCTGCATCTGTAACTAAAAATAAAAAAAAAATTCAAAAAGATTTAATTTAATTTCACCAAATTTTTTTCAATTTCAGCTCCTCCTACTAAAAATCTTAAGAAAATTCAAAAGAATCGAAGTGTATTTCAACTATATTTTCTCAAATACTGCACCTTTCACTAAAAATCATAAAAAAAATTCAAAAAGATTTAATTTAATTTTACCAAAATTTCATCAATTTCAGCTCCTCCTACTAAAAATCTTATGAAAATCCAATAGAATCTAAGTGAATATCAACTAAATTTACTCAAATTCTGCATCAGTAACTAAAAATCATAAAAAAATTCAAAAAGATTTAATTTAATTTCACCAAAATTTCTTCAATTTCAGCTCCTTCTACTAGAAATCTTATGAAAATCCAAAGGAATCGAAGTGAATATCAACTAAATTTACTCAAATTCTACACCGGTAACTAAAAATCATAAAAAAATTCAAAAAGATTTAATTTAATTTTACCAAAATTTCTTCAATTTCAGCTCCTTCTACTAAAAATCTTATGAAAATCCAAAGGAATCGAAGTGAATATCGACTAAATTTACTCAAATTCTGCATCTGTAACTAAAAATAAAAAAAAAATTCAAAAAGATTTAATTTAATTTCACCAAAATTTTTTCAATTTCCGCTCCTCCTACTAAAAATCTTAAGAAAATGCAAAAGAATCGAAGTGTATTGTCACGTCCCGGGTGGAGGTCTTTGGGGACAATGACATGGGGAATAAAATCAGGCGCGAATCCATAATCCAGCACACTGAGGATTTTGAGGAAATATCAGGCGCGAATCTATTATCCAGCACACTGAGGATTTTAAGGGAATGTCAGGCGCGAATCTGTAATCCAGCACACTGAGGATTTCGAGGGAATGTCAGGCGCGTATCTGTAATCCAGCACACTGAGGATTTTAAGGGAATGTCAGGCGCGAATCTGTAATCCAGCACACTGAGGATTTCGAAGGAATGTCAGGCGCGAATCTGTAATCCAGCACACTGAGGATTTCGAGGGAATGTCAGGCGCGAATCTGTAATCCAGCACACTGAGGATTTTAAGGGAATGTCAGGCGCGAATCTGTAATCCAGCACACTGAGGATTTTAAGGGAATGTCAGGCGCGAATCTGTAATCCAGCATACTGAGGATTTCGAGGGAATGTCAGGAGCGAATCTGTAATCCAGCACACTGAGGATTTCGAGGGAATGTCAGGCGCGAAACTGTAATCCAGCACACTGAGGATTTCGAGGGAATATCAGGCGCGAATCTGTAATCCAGCACACTGAGGATTTTAAGGGAATGTCAGGCGCGAATCTATAATCCTGCACACTGATCGTTTTGAAGGGAGAGTCAGGCGCGAATCTATAATCCTGCACACTGATCGTTTTGAGGGAATGTCAGGCGCGAATCTATAATCCTGCACACTGATCGACCAGGGAAGGTTTAATAACTTATACCTTTTGTGGAGACACCCGTTAGAGCACTTATTGTGGTTTGGCTTTGGTAATCGGATTTACCGCTGCATCGAGGTAAAAGACACTCGTAATGATTCCGCAAAATCAGCTATTCATACGGTTATACGAAACCTATACGAAAGTAAGTTAGTAAACACTGCAATGCTTTCCGCGGTCGTTGCCCGTAATCAGCTGTTCCGGCAGCCTGGTTGGATTTCGGGATCTTCGTAGCAGAAGGATTAACACAATGACTCGAAACGTTAGTTAAGCAAAGCGGTTTATTAGTTTAGGCGAAAATATAGGCACTGTTAGTGAAAGTGCTTTGTTAAACATAGAATGCGTTTAAACATTAATAATTGGCACAGAACATTTATATAAATGGCAATATATATATAGAGTGATTATGAGCGTGACATACAGTATATGTTTTACGATGGAATAATATAAGCAGTAAACGTTGCTAAGAACATGGAATATGGTCGCAATGAGCGTTAATAACAGAATATAATATGAAAAGCACTTAAGCGTAACGAGACAAAATAATATGAATAGCAATAAAAATAGCAAGACAAAATAATATGAATAGTAATAAGAATAGTAATGCAATATAATAGGAGAACGCAATAAGCGTAGAAATACAAAATACTATGAATAGCAATTAGAATAGCAATACAAAATAATATGTATGGAGATGATATGCAATAGTTTAAATGGTAATATAAATTCTTACGGTAGTTGCCGTAGAATACTGATTTTATATTTTAAGTGAAGACTTTAGATTTCTGTAGAATAAGCTTCATAGATTTCTGCAGAACGAGGACGAGCTCTCGCGGTTCCTCGTATTTATACTAATTACAATCTTTTCGGCTTGAAGGGGGGTGCGCAGTACGCACCTTGACATAGTTACGCATATGCGTCGCAGTAACATTTCCGGGGTTTTTGTAAGGACCAAAGGTTGGTCTATATTTGGACTCGCATTTTCGGCACGTACGCCAAATAATCCTCGCGATTATCCTTCTGGGGTTCTTATACATGTGATTTGGAAATGCTCAACTCCTCGAATGGGTTTTGGGTGTTTTTATAGGAAAGGGGTGATAATGGATTTGACTTCTTTGGTCATTTAGTGGGCTTGAGACGTGGTCTCGATTTAAGAGATAGAAGGGGCGAGGGACTTGTTTAGATTCGATGGGAGGGAAGAGTTTGTGCCGCGTTGGGCGAATATGTGAGGGAGATTCACTGATTGACCGTCTTGAGATAGGGACCGCTAAGGTACATCGCCAAGGCGGTCGAGGGCATGGAGAAGGGGTAAGAATTGAGGTTGAGGAGTTTTAAGTGGAGTTGTATAGTGGTTTATGAAGAAATGTTATTTTATCTGCGCGCGAAATTTTGTGGGACGTCACAGTATTTCAACTAAATTTTCTCAACTTCTGCACCTGTAACTAAAAATCATAAAAAAATGCAATAAGATTTAATTTAATTTCACCAAAATTTCTTCAATTTCAGCTCCTCCTACTAAAAATCTTAAGAAAATGCAAAAGAATCGAAGTGTATTGTCACGTCCCGGGTGGAGGTCTTTGGGGACAATGACATGGGGAATAAAATCAGGCGCGAATCTATAATCCAACACTCTGAGGGTTTTGAAGGGAGAGTCAGGCACGAATCTAAAATCCAGCACACTGAGGATTTTGAGGAAATATCAGGCGCGAATCTATTATCCAGCACACTGACGATTTTAAGGGAATGTCAGGCGCGAATCTGTAATCCAGCACACTGAGGATTTTGAGGGAATGTCAGGCGCGAATCTGTAATCCAGCACACTGAGGATTTTAAGGGAATGTCAGGCGCGAATCTGTAATCCAGCACACTGAGGATTTTAAGGGAATGTCAGGCGCGAATCTGTAATCCAGCCCACTGAGGATTTCGAGGGAATATCAGGCGCGAATCTGTAATCCAGCACACTGAGGATTTTAAGGGAATGTCAGGCGCGAATCTGTAATCCAGCACACTGAGGATTTCGAGGGAATGTCAGGCGCGAATCTGTAATCCAGCACACTGAGGATTTTAAGGGAATGTCAGGCGCGAATCTGTAATCCAGCACACTGAGGATTTCGAAGGGAATGTCAGGCGCAAATCTGTAATCCAGCACACTGGGGATTTCGACGGAATGTCAGGCGCGAATCTGTAATCCAGCACACTGAGGATTTTAAGGGAATGTCAGGCGCGAATCTGTAATCCAGCACACTGAGGATTTTAAGGGAATTTCAGGCGCGAATCTGTAATCCAGCCCACTGAGGATTTCGAGGGAATATCAGGCGCGAATCTGTAATCCAGCACACTGAGGATTTTAAGGGAATGTCAGGTGCGAATCTGTAATCCAGCACACTGAGGATTTCGAGGGAATGTCAGGCGCGAATCTGTAATCCAGCACACTGAGGATTTTAAGGGAATGTCAGGTGCGAATCTGTAATCCAGCACACTGAGGATTTCGAGGGAATGTCAGGCGCGAATCTGTAATCCAGCACACTGAGGATTTCGAAGGGAATGTCAGGCGCAAATCTGTAATCCAGCACACTGGGGATTTCGACGGAATGTCAGGCGCGAATCTGTAATCCAGCACACTGAGGATTTTAAGGGAATGTCAGGCGCGAATCTGTAATCCAGCACACTGAGGATTTTAAGGGAATGTCAGGCGCGAATCTGTAATCCAGCCCACTGAGGATTTCGAGGGAATATCAGGCGCGAATCTGTAATCCAGCACACTGAGGATTTTAAGGGAATGTCAGGCGCGAATCTGTAATCCAGCACACTGAGGATTTCGAGGGAATATCAGGCGCGAATCTGTAATCCAGCACACTGAGGATTTCGAGGGAATGTCAGGCGCGAATCTGTAATCCAGCACACTGAGGATTTCGAGGGAATATCAGGCGCGAATCTGTAATCCAGCACACTGAGGATTTTAAGGGAATGTCAGGCGCGAATCTATAATCCTGCACACTGATCGTTGTGAAGGGAGAGTCAGGCGCGAATCTATAATCCTGCACACTGATCGTTTTGAGGGAATGTCAGGCGCGAATCTATAATCCTGCACACTGATCGACCAGGGAAGGTTTAATAACTTATACCTTTTGTGAAGACACCCGTTAGAGCACTTATTGTGGTTTGGCTTTGGTAATCGGATTTACCGCTGCATCGAGGTAAAAGACACTCGTAATGATTCCGCAAAATCAGCTATTCATACGGTTATACGAAACCTATACGAAAGTAAGTTAGTAAACACTGCAATGCTTTCCGCGGTCGTTGCCCGTAATCAGCTGTTCCGGCAGCCTGGTTGGATTTCGGGATCTTCGTAGCAGAAGGATTAACACAATGACTCGAAACGTTAGTTAAGCAAAGCGGTTTATTAGTTTAGGCGAAAATATAGGCACTGTTAGTGAAAGTGCTTTGTTAAACATAGAATGCGTTTAAACATTAATAATTGGCACAGAACATTTATATAAATGGCAATATATATATAGAGTGATTATGAGCGTGACATACAGTATATGTTTTACGATGGAATAATATAAGCAGTAAACGTTGCTAAGAACATGGAATATGGTCGCAATGAGCGTTAATAACACAATATAATATGAAAAGCACTTAAGCGTAACGGGACAAAATAATATGAATAGCAATAAAAATAGCAAGACAAAATAATATGAATAGTAATAAGAATAGTAATGCAATATAATAGGAGAACGCAATAAGCGTAGAAATACAAAATACTATGAATAGCAATTAGATTAGCAATACAAAATAATATGTATGGAGATGATATGCAATAGTTTAAATGGTAATATAAATTCTTACGGTAGTTGCCGTAGAACACTGATTTTATATTTTAAGTGAAGACTTTAGATTTCTGTAGAATAAGCTTCATAGATTTCTGCAGAACGAGGACGAGCTCTCGCGGTTCCTCGTATTTATACTAATTACAATCTTTTCGGCTTGAAGGGGGGTGCGCAGTACGCACCTTGACATAGTTACGCATATGCGTCGCAGTACCATTTCCGGGGTTTTTGTAAGGACCAAAGGTTGGTCTACATTTGGACTCGCATTTTCGGCACGTACGCCAAATAATCCTCGCGATTATCCTTCTGGGGTTCTTATACATGTGATTTGGAAATGCTCAACTCCTCGAATGGGTTTCGGGTGTTTTTATAGGAAAGGGGTGATAATGGATTTGACTTCTTTGGTCATTTAGTGGGCTTGAGACGTGGTCTCGATTTAAGAGATAGAAGGGGCGAGGGACTTGTTTAGATTCGATAGGAGGGAAGAGTTTGTGCCGCGTTGGGCGAATATGTGAGGGAGATTCACTGATTGACCGTCTTGAGATGGGGACCGCTAAGGTACATCGCCAAGGCGGTCGAGGGCATGGAGAAGGGGTAAGAATTGAGGTTTGAGGAGTTTTAAGTGGAGTTGTATAGTGGTTTATGAAGAAATGTTATTTTATCTGCGCGCGAAATTTTGTGGGACGTCACAGTATTTCAACTAAATTTTCTCAACTTCTGCACCTGTAACTAAAAATCATAAAAAAATGCAATAAGATTTAATTTAATTTCACCAAAATTTCTTCAATTTCAGCTCCTCCTACTAAAAATCTTAAGAAAATCCAAAGGAATCGAAGTGAATTTCAACTATATTTTCTCAAATTCTGCACCTGTGACTAAAAATCATAAAAAAATTTAAAAAGATTTAATTTAATTTTACCACAATTTCTTCAATTTCAGCTGCATCTATTAAAAATCCTATGAATATCCAAAAGAATCTAAGTAAATATCAACTAAATTTACTCAAATTCTGCATCTGTAACTAAAAATAAAAAAAAAATTCAAAAAGATTTAATTTAATTTCACCAAATTTTTTTCAATTTCAGCTCCTCCTACTAAAAATCTTAAGAAAATTCAAAAGAATCGAAGTGTATTTCAACTATATTTTTTCAATTTCTGCACCTGTAACTAAAAATCATAAAAAATACAAAAAGATTTAATTTAATTTTACCAAAATTTCTTCAATTTCAGCTCCTTCTACTAAAAATCTTATGAAAATCCAAAGGAATCGAAGTGAATATCAACTAAATTTACTCAAATTCTGCATCTGTAACGAAAAATAAAAAAAAAATTCAAAAAGATTTAATTTAATTTCACCAAAATTTTTTCAATTTCAGCTCCTCCTACTAAAAATCTTAAGAAAATTCAAAAGAATCGAAGTGTATTTCAACTATAGTTTCCCAAATACTGCACCTTTCACTAAAAATCATAAAAAAATTCAAAAAGATTTAATTTAATTTTACCAAAATTTCATCAATTTCAGCTCCTCCTACTAAAAATCTTAAGAAAATCCAAAGGAGTCGTAGTGAATTTCAACTATATTTTCTCAAATACTGCACCTTTCACTAAAAATCATAAAAAAAATTCAAAAAGATTTAATTTAATTTTACCACAATTTCTTCAATTTCAGCTGCATCTATTAAAAATCCTATGAAAATCCAAAAGAATCTAAGTAAATATCAACTAAATTTACTCAAATTCTGCATCTGTAACTAAAATTCATAAAAAAATACAAAAAGATTTAATTTAATTTTACCAAAATTTCTTCAATTTCAGCTCCTTCTACTAAAAATCTTATGAAAATCCAATAGAATCTAAGTGAATATCAACAAAATTTACTCAAATTCTGCATCAGTAACTAAAAATCATAAAAAAATTCAAAAAGATTTAATTTAATTTCACCAAAATTTCTTCAATTTCAGCTCCTTCTACTAGAAATCTTATGAAAATCCAAAGGAATCGAAGTGAATATCAACTAAATTTACTCAAATTCTACACCTGTAACTAAAAATCATCCACAAATTCAAAAAGATTTAATTTAATTTCACCAAAATTTCATCAATTTCAGCTCCTCCTACTAAAAATCTTATGAAAATCCAAAGGAATCGAAGTGAATATCGACTAAATTTACTCAAATTCTGCATCTGTAACTAAAAATAAAAAAAAAATTCAAAAAGATTTAATTTAATTTCACCAAATTTTTTTCAATTTCAGCTCCTCCTACTAAAAATCTTAAGAAAATCCAAAGGAATCGAAGTGAATATCAACTAAATTTACTCAAATTCTGCATCTATAACTAAAAATAAAAAAAAAATTCAAAAAGATTTAATTTAATTTCACCAAAATTTCTTCTATTTCAGCTCCTTCTACTAGAAATCTTATGAAAATCCAAAGGAATTGAAGTGAATATCAACTAAATTTACTCAAATTCTACACCTGTAACTAAAAATCATCCACAAATTCAAAAAGATTTAATTTAATTTCACCAAAATTTCTTCAATTTCAGCTCCTCCTACTAAAAATCTTAAGAAAATTCAAAAGAATCGAAGTGTATTTCAACTATATTTTCTCAAATACTGCACCTTTCAATAAAAATCATAAAAAAATTCAAAAAGATTTAATTTAATTTTACCAAAATTTCAGCAATTTCAGCTCCTCCTACTAAAAATCTTAAGAAAATTCAAAAGAATCGAAGTGTATTTCAACTATATTTTCTCAAATACTGCACCTTTCACTAAAAATCATAAAAAAATTCAAAAAGATTTAATTTAATTTTACCAAAATTTCATCAATTTCAGCTCCTCCTACTAAAAATCTTATGAAAATCCAAAGGAATCGAAGTGAATATCAACTAAATTTACCCAAATTCTGCACCTTTCACTAAAAATCATAAAAAAAATCAAAAAGATTTAATTTAATTTTACCAAAATTTCATCAATTTCAGCTCCTCCTACTAAAAATCTTAAGAAAATCCAAAGGAGTCGTAGTGAATTTCAACTATATTTTCTCAAATACTGCACCTTTCACTAAAAATCATAAAAAAATTCAAAAAGATTTAATTTAATTTTACCAAAATTTCATCAATTTCAGCTCCTCCTACTAAAAATCTTAAGAAAATCCAAAGGAGTCGTAGTGAATTTCAACTATATTTTCTCAAATACTGCACCTTTCACTAAAAATCATAAAAAAATTCAAAAAGATTTAATTTAATTTTACCAAAATTTCATCAATTTCAGCTCCTCCTACTAAAAATCTTATGAAAATCCAAAGGAATCGAAGGGAATATCGACTAAATTTACTCAAATTCTGCATCTGTAACTAAAAATAAAAAAAAAATTCAAAAAGATTTAATTTAATTTCACCAAATTTTTTTCAATTTCAGCTCCTCCTACTAAAAATCTTAAGAAAATTCAAAAGAATCGAAGTGTATTTCAACTATATTTTTTCAATTTCTGCACCTGTAACTAAAAATCATAAAAAAATACAAAAAGATTTAATTTAATTTTACCAAAATTTCTTCAATTTCAGCTCCTTCTACTAAAAATCTTATGAAAATCCAAAGGAATCGAAGTGAATATCAACTAAATTTACTCAAATTCTGCATCTGTAACTAAAAATAAAAAAAAAATTCAAAAAGATTTAATTTAATTTCACCAAATTTTTTTCAATTTCAGCTCCTCCTACTAAAAATCTTAAGAAAATTCAAAAGAATCGAAGTGTATTTCAACTATATTTTTTCAATTTCTGCACCTGTAACTAAAAATCATAAAAAAATACAAAAAGATTTAATTTAATTTTACCAAAATTTCATCAATTTCAGCTCCTCCTACTAAAAATCTTAAGAAAATCCAAAGGAGTCGTAGTGAATTTCAACAATATTTTCTCAAATTCTGCATCTGTAACAAAAATTCATAAAAAAATTCAAAAAGGTTTAATTTAGTTTCACCAAAATTTTTTCAATTTCAGCATCTCCTACTAAAAATCTTAAGAAAATCCAAAAGAATCGAAGTGAATTTCAACAATATTTTCTCAAATTCTGCACCTTTAACTAAAAATCATAAAAAAAAATTCAAAAAGATTTAATTTAAGTACACCAAAATTTTTTCAATTTCAGCATCTCCTACTAAAAATCTTAAGAAAATCCAAAAGAATCGAAGTGAATTTCAACAATATTTTCTCAAATTCTGCACCTTTAACTAAAAATCATAAAAAAAATTCAAAAAGATTTAATTTAATTACACCAAAATTTTTTCAATTTCAGCTTCTCCTACTAAAAATCTTAAGAAAAATCAAAAGAATCGAAGTGAATTTCAACAATATTTACTCAAATTCTGCACCTGTAACTAAAAGTCATAAAAATATACAAAGATATTTAATTTAATTTCACGAAAATTTATTCAATTTCAGCTCCTCCTACTAAAAATCTTAAGAAAATTCAAAAGAATAGAAGTGAATTTCAGACTTCCGGTTCCGGACGCGTGTGAGAAAGGCTGTGTGATTGGTGCTGCGAGGTGGGTGAAGGAAGAGTGAGTGAGGAAGTGAAGGAAGGGAGAGAGAGTGAGTGGTGAAGGTGGGGCAGAGGTGAGGAAGTGAGACGGTTAAAGGGAGTGTAAAGGGAATAGGGCGTGTGAGGAAATAGAAGGGAGAAAGGGATAGATTTGGAGGTTAGGAGGGGAGATAGGCGCTGCGTGGCGGGAAGAGAAAGACAGGAGGCAGAGAGATCTGTCGTACGGAACAGCAACTATTAGCGGAAAAAAGGCGCGAGATTTGAAAAGGAGTAGGAAGGAAATAGAAGAAAAGATAAAAGGATAAGAATAGGAGGTCAACGGTGGGTAGAACAGGAGGAAGAGGTCAAATGGAGGGGAATAAGGGAGAGGAAGGAAGGGAAGGGGGGAAAGGGAATGGAGATGGAATAGGGAAGGAAAAAGGAATGTTGGAAAGGGAGGAAAGAAAAAGGAAGGAGAGTGTGAGTAGTGTGAGTAGTGTGGGGAGTAATGCAGGGAATTTGGAAAGTTACTGGGGGAAAAAGAGGAAAGAGAGGGAGGAGGAGGAAGGGACGGAGGAGGAAGGGAAGAATACAGGATTCAAAAGGAGTGTGATGACGAGGAGGTCACCGGAGGACAGGAAAAAGAGGGGGGGAGCAGGGAAAAAGATGAGATGGGAAAGATGATGGAGATGATGAGGGAACTGATGAAGGAGGTGAGGGAGGAGAAAGAGGAAATGTGGAAGGAGATGAGGGAGATGTTAGGGGAGATGAAGAAGGAAGGGGAAGAAAGAAGACAGGTGATGAAGGAGTGGAGGGAGGAAAGGAGGAGAAAAAGATGAGGGAAGAGATGGAGGAGAAGTTAGAGAGATTGGAAGAGAGGGATGAGAGGGTGGAAGAGATGATAAGGAAGGTAGAGAGATGGGAGGAGGAAAAGGGAGGGCTAGGTAGCAGGGTGGAAGGGGTGGAGGGGATGAGGAAGAGTGTATGGTGAGACTGAGGAGAATGGAATTAAGACAGGACAAAAAAGAGAGTGAGGAGAGAAGGAATAACGTAGTAGTAAGGGGGATGGGGGGGGGGGGGGGAAGAAGAGGTAGAAAAAGAAGTGAAGAAGTTGTGGGCGAGGATGGGAATGGAGGATGAAGGAATAAGGGAGGTGAGAAGGGTAGGGAGAACGGGAAAAGAAGGGAGAGGACTGGTTTTGGTGAAGTTGGCGGGGAGGGAGGAGAAGAGAAAAGTGATGGAGGCGAGGAGAAAACTGAAGGGCAGAAGGGAAAGGATCGATGACGACTTAACGGAGGAAGAAAGGAGGGCAAGATGGAAGGTAGAAAGAGAGGCGGAGAAGGAAAGGGAAGGGGGGAAAAAGGTGCAAGTTGGATATTTGAAAATGTGGGTAAACGGGAAGATGAGAAGGTGGGACGAATTATGGGAAAGGTGGTGTGATGAACAGGGAAACGAATGTTAAGGGAAAGGGGGGAGATGGAGGGGAGGTTGGGAGGGGAAATAAAAGAAGGAAAAGGGAGGTATAAGGTCGCATTTTGGAATGTGGCGGGGATGAGAAATAAAGACGAGGAATTTTGGAAGGGTTTAGAGGAATGGGAGGTGATAGTGATGAGTGAAACATGGGTAGAGGAGAGGGAATGGGAGTATGTAAGGGGCAGATTGCCAAAGGATTATGCGTGGGAAAAACAGTGGGCCAGGAGGGAAAGCAAGAAAGGAAGAGCGATAGGGGGAATGATAATGGGGGTGAAAAGGGGAATCGAAATAGGGCAGGGAGAAGGAAGGGGAGGGGAAGGGGAAATGGTGAGGAAAGTGAAATTGGGGGGGGGGGGAATGGTGGAGAGTTATAGGGATATATGTAAATAAGGACTTGCAAAGGAAGTTTGAGGAACTGGGGGAGTGGATAGAGGAGAGAGAGTAGTGATTGGAGGAGACTTTAATGCGAGAACAGGGAGGGAAGGGGGAAGGATATGGGGGGAGGGAGAAGAGGAGGGGGGAGCAGGAGGTCGAAGGATGGGGTGGTAAATGGAGAGGGGAGGAGATTATGTAGATATTTGGGGGAGAGGGGGTGGGGAATTATGAACGGAAATGTAGAGGGGGGTGAGGAGGGAGAATGGGCATATACAGGAGGGAGGGGGAATTCGGTTATAGATTTTGTAGTGGGGAATGAGGAAACAAGGGAGAGGGTAGAAAGGATGGAGGTGGCGGAGAGAATTGAATCAGATCACCATCCGGTAGTAGTATGGCTGAGGGGGGAATTGGAGGAGAAGGGGGAGAGGAGGAAGAAGGGTGTGGGGAAGAGAGGGGGGAGAGGAAACTGGACAGCGGAGGGAATGGAGGAATTTGCAAGGAAGTTTGGTAAAAGAGACGGGGGAGGGAGAGGAATAGAGGAGGAATGGGCAGAGCTGAAGGAAAGAGTGAAAGGAGCAATGGGGAAGGCAGAGGAAGGAGGGCAGAGGGGAAACAAGAGGGGCTGGTGGGACAGAGAGTGCAGAGAGGAGAAGGGGAGGGTGAGGAGAGAGCTTAGGAGGTGGAGAAGGGAAGGGGGGATGGGAAGGATTATAAGGAGAGGAAAAAGGAATACAGGAGGATATGTGAGGAAAAGAAGAAAAAGGAGGTGGATAGGTGGCAGAAGGAGGTGGAGGGGATAAGAACGGAGGAACAGGTTTGGAAGGTGGTAAATAGGGAGAGAAAAAGGAGAAGGGGGGTAAATGAGGAGATAAAAATAGAGGAATGGGACGAGTACTTCCAGGGAGTTGTTAGGGGGGGGTGCAGTGGAGGGTGAGAAAGGGGGCAGTAACAGAGAGGGGTGAGGATGAGGAAGGGGATATAGAAAAGGAGGAGATAAAAAGGGTAGAGAGGGGGTTGAAGGATGGGAAGGCGATGGGAGGGGACGGAATACCCAATGAAGTGTGGAAGTATGGGGGGGTAGAGGTGGAAGAATGGTTGGGGGAGGTCTATAATAGGATGTGGAAGGGGGAGGGCTGGCTGGAAGATTGGAGAGTAGGAGTGGTGGTGCCGGTGGTGAAGAAGGGGGTGGGGAAAAAAGTAGAAGAGTACAGAGGAGTGACGCTGACACAGACTGCATATAAGGTATATGAGTCTGTGTTAGCTGAAAGGTTGAGGAAAGAGGTAGAGGAGAAGGGGATCCTACCACCAAGTCAGGCGGGGTTCAGGAGGGGGATGTGATGTATTGATTGCATATACGTTGTGAATTATCTTATTAACAGACAGGTGGAAAGGAAAGGGGGGAAGCTGGTAGTGCTGTTCCTGGACATGAAGGCAGCATTTGACTCAGTGGACCGGGAGGTGTTAATTAGGGCAATGAGGAAAAGAGGAGTGAGGGAGGGGTTAGTGGGAAGGTGTGAGGAGGTGCTGAGGGAGACGGTAAGTAGGGTAAGGGCGGGAGGGGAGGCAGGGAAGGACTTCTGGACGGCAAGGGGGGTGAGGCAGGGGTGTCCGTTAAGCCCCAGCCTATTCACCTTGCTGCTGGCGGATTTAGACGAGGTGTCATCCATAGGTCGCTGGTTCAGATCCGGCTCGAAGGACCAAAAAATGTTTGAATTTGAAATGAGTAAAAAATGGATTCTTAGACAGGTTTTGGTTGAAAGAATTTACACGTGTTGCAGTGGAAGCACTTTGTCTTGATTTATTAAATAATGCACTTTTTGACTGAGTGTGAGTGAACAGAGTGTGAGTGAAAGGAGTGTGAGTGAATGCAACGAGTTTGTATTAAACAGAGAATCAATAAATTTGTACTCAAGAGTGAGAATTGATTCAACCGCGTGGCGTTGCCACGAGGCGTCCACACAATTATATTATATGGTTGACTATGAGTGTTCAAACGTGATTGTGAGTGGTCAGTGAGTAAATTTATATGGATGAGTGTACAGGATGAGTGTGTGAATTGTACAAAGAAACTTTAGAATATACGCGACGCGTATCTACGGCTCTTTTCTGCAATGCGGCACACACAAGAGAAGGCAATCGAACTTCCGCTCGCGCTTCTTCTCGATTCTCCGAGAGCAGCGTCGCTGCCCTCTGATTGGCTGATAGATTCAGCGTGGTAAGCGGTGATTGGCTGAGCGTTCGATAGTGAGTATCGATCGATCAACGCTGAGTGTCGACTCGCCCATCGATCAGCGTCGCTGGATCGTAGGCCGCGAGGTGCTGCCGTGAGAGTGAGTGTGGCGGCGTTGGGAACTATACTATTCCCAAACATTCTCCCGCCGTCAGCAACAGAGTTGATGAGTTAACCTGAAACAGGCAAAACTGCCAATTTTGCGATTGGCCTGATTAGAGTGGTGGTCGCCGTCTTGATGGTCACTACCCTCGTGAGTCCGTCCTTTCCAGGATGCAGAGTGAGTACCCGAGCAAGTGGCCACTTGCTCGGGGGAAATCGTTCATCGGTGATGAGTACCAATGACCCGACCTTAATGTCATTGGATGGGTGATGCCACTTTGAGATGGCTTGCTGACGTTGTAAATAGTGAGTTGACCATTGAGTCCAAAATTGTTGCATCTTCTTCTGGATGAGTTGCCATCTTGCAGATGGTGAGAGTGATGAATGTTCCACTGAAGGCTCAGGCAAGGTTGATAAAGGTTTGCCGATGAGAAAGTGAGCTGGAGTGAGTGTGGCGATGTCTTCTGGATCATCGCTGAGAGGCTCGAGTGGTCGTGAGTTTAGCATTGCTTCAATTTGAGTGAGAAGAGTGCTAAACTCTTCGTATGTAAGTACGATTTCATGAACAATCCGTCTTAGATGATACTTGATTGATTTAATAACCGCTTCCCATTTTCCTCCCATATGCGGTGCCGCTGGTGGATTGAAGCACCATGTTGTGTTGTCGTTGACAAACAGAGAAGCCAAGTGTAAATTTTGAGTTGAGCCTTGAGTGAACATACTCTTGAGTGAAGTGTCCGCACCGACGAAGTTAGTTCCACAATCAGAATAGATGTTGTGTGGAATTCCTCGTCTGGATGTGAAACGTCGGTACGTTGCAATAAATCCCTCAGATGAGTAATCTGTCACAAGTTCGAGATGGACAGCTGACGTCGTCATGCACACAAAAACGCAAATCCAACCCTTTTGTGTTTTAGCTCCTCGCCCTTTCCATGTCTTGAGTGTAATTGGGCCGGCGTAATCGAGTCCAGTGTTGGTGAATGGAAGTGAGGGTGTGACTCTGGAAAGAGGTAGTTGGCCCATCAGCTGATGGGCACGGATCCCCCCTTGTCGAGCACACACCACACACCGCAGAATGTGAGATTTTACTGGAGCTCGACCTCCGATGATCCAGTAGGTCTGTCTGATGTGAGCGAGAGTGAGTTGAGTTCCTCCATGCAGAGTTTGTTTGTGTGAGTGGTCTATAATCAGATCGGACAAACGTGAGCGACGAGGTAAAATGGCAGGATGTTTACCTTCATAATTGATATGAGCGTTACGAAGTCTGCCTCCCACTCTTATTACTCCTTGCTCATCGATGAATGCAGTGAGTCGACTGAAGGCGTGAGATGATGGTAGCGTTGTGCCCGAACTGATGAGTTTGAATTCATGATTGAAGTAGAGTGCCTGAGTAGCCTTTATCCAGAAGATGCGGGCCTGTTCCATATCCATTGGTGAGTATGAAATGAGTGGCAAAGCGACAGATAATTTCCTTGGCCTTGAAATGAATCTGAAACAAGCTGAGGTTATGCGAATGAGTTTGTTGAGTGTTGAGAATTTGTATATGAGTTCCCAGTGGTATCTGATTTCTTGAATGTTGAGTAAGGTCGAGGTTCCTGGACGAGCTCTAATTCAGTTGAGTTGTCCAGTACATTTGATTGTGATGGCCATGAGTCACTGGGTTGAGTAAGCCATGGTGGTCCCGTCCACCAGAGCTGATGACGTTCAAGCTGTGATGTTGTAAGGCCTCGAGATGCACAATCAGCTGGATTCGAGGTGCCAGGAACGTGTCTCCAGTTTGCTTGAGGGATGAGTTCTTGAATTTGAGTAACACGATTCCTAACGTACTCCTTCCAGCGCGAGGCTTCAGCATTGATCCATATAAGTGCCACTTGAGAGTCCGTCCACAGATGAGTAGATGCAATGTTGAGTTGAAGAGTTGCTTGAACATACTTGGCAAGCTTTGCCAGTATTAATGCGGCTGTGAGTTCGAGTTTCGGGATTGTGAGTTTCTTGAGTGGTGCTACCTTAGTTTTGGAGCATACAAGTGTCGACACTTTGAGGTTTGTGGACGGTGAAGTTACGGTAATGTAAATTACCGCTGCCATGGCGAGTTGAGAAGCATCAGAGAATCCGTGGAGTTCCACGGTAGAGTTGGAATGGGTGTTGAACCACCTGGGAATAGAGAGTCTGGCCAGACTTGTGAGTTCTTCTCTGATGGTGTTCCAACGAGATATGATTTGATGTGGCAGTGGATCGTCCCAACTAAGTTTGTACAGCCACAACTCTTGCAAAAGCATTTTCGCGCGAATTATGACTGGCGAGAGGAAACCGAGTGGATCAAATATTTGAGAGACCTCTGAGAGAATGAGTCGTTTCGTTGGGACTGAGGTTGCAGTTTGCTTTGATGAGAATGTAAAGTTGTCTTGGAAACTATTCCATTGCAATCCGAGAATTTTGGTATGGCAGTCGTCGAGAGAGATTGTTGAGCTGTCAGCTCGTGAGTTGGGAAAAATCGCCTCGAGTAATGCAGGATATGTAGAATGCCACTTGGCGAGTGGAAAGCCTCCCGCGTGACACAGGTCTTTGAGTTGTTTTGCAATTTTTATGAGTTGCTCACCTGTGTCAGCTCCGCCAAAGATGTCGTCGACGTATCGTGCATGAGTGATTGATGGTACAGCCAATGGGAAACGATGACCTTCGTCCTCCGTCAGCTGTAGCAGAGTTCGGACAGCCAGAAACGGTGCAGCCTTGGTTCCGTATGTGACTGTCGTGAGTTTGAATGGTGTTTCTTTTCCTTCCTCGTTCACCCACAGGATGCGTTGCAGATCTTGATCGTTGTCGTGGACTAGGATTTGCCTGTACATTTTTGTAATGTCTGTGGCAAAAATGTAATTGTGTTGTCGAATCCACAACAACACGTCTGAGATATTGAGCAAGAGATTCTGCCCAGTATGCATGAGGTCATTGAGTGAGTGCCCAGATGTCGTTGCGCACGAGCCATTGAAGACAACCCTTAGCTTGGTGGTTTTGCTGTCAGGCCTGAGTACTCCATGGTGAGGAAGGTAAAAGATTGAATTATTATCAGATGAAATTGATGGTGCTCTTACCATATGATTGAGGTGTTCATATTCTGACATGAATGCTTGATAGAGTTCACGATACTCATCGTTCTTGTTGAGTTTGTTGAGTGTGCGTTTTAAGCATGCATGCGCTGATTGATACGAGTTGCCCAACAAGCTGGATGGTGATTTGAGAGGGATACGCACGATGTATCGTCCAGTTGCATCCCTTGAGTGTGTTGATTTGAAATGGTCTTCGCACTCTTGCTCTTCAGAAGTGAGTTTTGATTGAGTTTTCCTTGGAAGCTCCTCTTGAATCCAAAACTTCTCTAATAGATCACGTACCGATGATTCGTCCTCTTGTACACGTAATGTATGGTAAGACGATGGAATGAGTGAAGTGGTTACATCGATTGGTCCAAGTACGAGCCATCCAAAGATTGAGAGTTGTGCTATTGGCATTGATGGGGAGCCCCTGATTATATTGGGTCTTATGATTTGTCCATATGTGTCCGCTCCAATGATTATGTCGACAGATTGAGGTTTGAGAAAGTCAGGATCTGCCAACTTGAGTGCTGCGAGATGTGGCCAATTGTGATTGGGCACCTCGACTGAAGGTATGCTTGAAGTTACTGACCTTAGAACATGTGCTAGCAGAGTTACTGTCAATGTTCGATAATTTGATTGCAGAGTTATTGAGACGACACCTCTCGTCTGAGTGGACTTCTTTCCTCCAATGCCAATGATTGAGACGGTTGAGTGAGTGCGTTTGAAGTTGAGTTGTGTAATGAGTTCCTCCTTTACGAAGGTCAGTTCTGATCCAGAGTCAACGAGCATACGAACCTGTTGAGTTGACGTGGGAGTGATGAGTTGTGCTCGTGCAGTTGCTAGGAGCGTGATTCTGTTGTATGCTGATTGAAGCTGCGATGAGTGTAGCTGCGTTGAGTGATGCTGCGTTGAGTGTGGCGAGGTTGAGTGTGCAGGAGATGAGTATGCATAATGTGAGTGTTCAGGAGCGACGACTGCCCCGATGATTCAATTTGATTGTGCTGGCTTTGAGACCTCAGTTTGAGGTTGAGTATGAGTGGTATTTGGAATGTGTAGCATCGTATGATGCTGAATGCCACACTGCTTGCACTTGTGTGGAGATTTGCAGTTAACCGATGAGTGCCTTCCACAGCAGTTGTAGCACAGCATATTCTTCGCCACAATTTTTCGCCTCTCCTGCACACTCAGGGCTCTGAAGCGAGGGCACGTTATAATAAAGTGACCCTCACCGCAGCAGTCGCAGATGAAGTTCTTCTGCGAAGGGGGCCCTTTGTACGCAGTATGCGTTTTGGCTCGTTGAGTCGTTGAGTTGTTGGAATCCTTTGTCGACGAGCTGGTGGAGCCTTGGGAGGACGGAGCTTCCGCCCTCTCCAATGCCCTTACCTTATTAGCAACAAATTCTCTCACCTGCTGGAAGGTAGGGTATTCGACTGCAGATCCTACTGATATCTCCCATGCCTCACGCGTCTGCTTGTCAAGCTGACGTGTGACGTGGTATGCGAGAATATGGTCTCCCAAGTTGTCGCTGACTCCAAGGGAGGTGAGTGAGGTGTAGGCCTCATCGACCGTGGAGATGAGTTGTTTGAGTGCTGCAGCGCTCTTGTTGGCCACTGACCTGGTGGCGAATAGCTTATCAAGCTGGGCCTGGATGAGAAGACGTTTGTTGGAGTACGTCTCCTTGAGTAGTTTCCACGCTGGTGCGAAGGAGGCTCCCTTTAATGGTAGAGCTTCTACCTTCTGGGCAGGCTCTCCTTTCAAGCTCGATCGCAGATATTGGAGCTTCTCAATATCTGTGAGTGTTTTTGTGGAGCCTATGAGTGCACTGAAGAGTTCGCTATATGCTGGCCATTCCAAATAGTTGCCAGCGAACGTAGGGAGTGCCAGCTCAGGGAGCTTCCCTGGTGGCGACGATGAGTTGGCAGATGAGTAAAGTTGAAAAGGCTTCAGCTCCTGCTTCAACTTGCCCAACTTCAGTTTGATGCTGAGGGATAGCTGACTCTCGGTGAAGTGCGCCTTACTTGAGAAGTAGGTGTGATTACGATGAGCCGTTGGCCACACCGCTTCAAAGTAGGCGTGCTCCTTGCAAAACGCCTTGTGCACTTCGTCTACCTGTTGGCCGTAGACCTTTATTTCTCCCAAACTGATGTTTGGTGCACAATCAGGCAAGCTCTCAAGCAGGGCCTTGAGTGCCTCGATGCGATCGAGCTGAGTGTCGCATTTGAATAAAAGCTCTGACGGCAATTGTGCCGGTGAGGAGGATCGCGTTTCTCTCCTGTCTGGTCCACTGGTTCCAGGAGCCTCCGTAGAAAGAGTGACCGTCACCGGTGGCGGTGTGGGTGATGGGCCTCTGGAGGACGTCGTCTTCTTCACAGGCTCGTCACCAGCCATGATTCGCCGTTGAGTGTTCACTTTCTGACGAGTTACACTGAGTGTTCACGACCTGTCTAAGCTCCAGCTCGAAGGACCAAAAAATGTTTGAATTTGAAATGAGTAAAAAATGGATTCTTAGACAGGTTTTGGTTGAAAGAATTTACACGTGTTGCAGTGGAAGCACTTTGTCTTGATTTATTAAATAATGCACTTTTTGACTGAGTGTGAGTGAACAGAGTGTGAGTGAAAGGAGTGTGAGTGAATGCAACGAGTTTGTATTAAACAGAGAAGCAATAAATTTGTACTCAAGAGTGAGAATTGATTCAACCGCGTGGCGTTGCTACGAGGCGTCCACACAATTATATTATATGGTTGACTATGAGTGTTCAAACGTGATTGTGAGTGGTCAGTGAGTGAATTTGAGTGAACGTACTTAAAGTCTGAACAGGATGAGTGTGTGAATTGTACAAAGAAACTTTAGAATATACGCGACGCGTATCTACGGCTCTTTTCTGCAATGCGGCACCCACAAGAGAGCAATGGCGAACTTCCGCTCGCGCTTCTTCTCGATTCTCCGAGAGCAGCGTCGCTGCTCTCTGATTGGCTGATAGATTCAGCGTGGTAAGCGGTGATTGGCTGAGCGTTCGATAGTGAGTATCGATCGATCAACGCTGAGTGTCGACTCGCCCATCGATCAGCGTCGCTGGATCGTAGGCCGCGAGGTGCTGCCGTGAGAGTGAGTGTGGCGGCGTTGGGAACTATACTATTCCCAAACACGAGGAGTTGGAGAAAGGGGGGGGGGGAGGGGTGAAGGTGGGGGGCAAAAAAATATATACATTGGCATACGCTGATGATATTGCGGTGCTGGCGGAGGACGAGGAGGGGATGAGAGGGATGATGGGAAAGATGGAGAGTTACTTGGATAAGAAGGGGCTGCAGGTGAACGTGGGGAAAACAAAGTAGATGAGGTGTAGAAAGGGGGGAGGGAGGTGGAAGAAGGTGACGTGGAGGTAGAAGGGAAAGGTGGTGGAGGAGGTAAAGGAATTTAAGTATTTGGGGTACACGCTGATGAGGAATGGGGGGCAGGAGGCACACGTAGGGGAAAGGGTAAGGAAGGGGGCAGCAGTGATGGGTCAGGTGTGGGGGATAGGGAAGAGACGGTTTGGGAACGATTGGGGGAGGAGAGTATGGCTCTTCGAGAAGCTGGTGTGGGCTACAGTTAGCTATGGAGTGGAGATATGGGGGTGGAAGTGTAGGGACAGAGTTGAGGGACTGCAGGAAAGGTTTTTGAAGTGGGTGTTGGGGGTGGAAAGGTGTACCCCAGGATACATGGTAAGGGAGGAGATGCAGAGGGAGATGTTAAGAGGGAAGGCGGGGATGAGGGCATGGGGGTATGAAAGGAAGCTGGAGGATGGGGGTGGGGGGGAACTGGCAAGGAGGTGTTGGGAGGAGATTAAGGGAAGGGCGAAAAGGGGGAAAGTGTTGGGAGGGTGGGAAAAGGAAAGGAAGGAGTACTATGAGGAAAGGGGGTGGACTATAGAGGGGATAGAAAGAGCAAGGGGAGGGGGGGAGCTGAGGGGGGAAGAATTGGTGAGTAGGGAAAGAAGAATGCAGGAGGAGGAAAGGTGGAAAAGGATTAGAGAGTCAGAGTACAACAGGTGGTACAGGGTGGTGAAAGGGAAAGGGGTGCCAGGATACCTGAAGAAGGGTTGGGGGGAAAGCAGGTGGCAAAGGGTGGCGAAATTTAGACTGGGGAATGGGATGCGGGGAGGGAAATATTGGGAGGAGGAAGCAAAGAGGAAGTGCAGGGTATGCGGGTGGAAAGAGGAAACGTGGGAGCATGTTTGGGAGGAGTGTATGGGTTGGCAGGAAGGAGGGTGGCAGGAGAGGGTAGGGGAGGTACTGGATGACGAGGGTGGGGGGGGGGGGAGAAGTGGATGACGAGTGTGGAAAAAAGGAGAGGGGAAGGAGTGGAGGAATGGGTGAGGAAGGAATGAGAGTGAGTGGCGGCGTGCGGAAGCGGATGTCAAAGGATAGGGAAGGGGGGTGAGGGAGGCGTACGTGACGGAGGAGAGCGGGCGAGCGGGCGAGCGGAAGAGCGGGCGAGCGAGGGAGCGAGAAAGAGGGTATAGGCTAAGAGATAGATATAAGGAGTAGAATAAGGTTTAGGTTAAGGTAAAATGTACAGAGGGGAAAAAGGATTGTAATCCCCAAGGGGAAACAAATAAACAAGATTATATAGAACTGAATTTCAACTAAATTTACTCAAATTCTGCACCTGTAACTAAAAATCATAAAAATATACAAAGATATTTAATTTAATTTCACGAAAATTTATTCAATTTCAGCTCCTCCTACTAAAAATCTTAAGAAAATCCAAAAGAATCGAAGTGAATTTCAAATAAATTTACTGAAATTCTGCACCTGTAACTAAAAAACGCAACAAAATTCAAAAAAATTTCATTTCATTTCACCAAATTGTTTTCAATTTCAGCTCCTCCTACTAAAAATCTTAAGAACATCCAAAAAAATTCCAAGTGAATATCAACTTAATTTACTTAAATTTTGCACTTGTAACTAAAAATCATAAAAATTCAATAAAATTTATTTTAATTTCACCAAAATTTATGGAATTTCAGCCCCTCCTCCTAAAATTCTTACGAAAATCAAAAAGAATCGATGTGAACTTCAAATAACTTTACTCAAATTCTGCACCTGTGACTAAAAATCACAAAAAAAATTCAAAAAAATTTAATTTAATTTCACCAAAATTTTTTCAATTTCAGCTCCTCCTACTAAAAATCTTAAGAAAATGCAAAAGAATCGAAGTGAATATCAACTAAATTTACTCAAACTCTGCATCTGTAACTAAAAATAAAAAAAAAATTCAAAAAGATTTAATTTAAATTCACCAAAATTTTTTCAATTTCAGCTCCTCCTACTAAAAATCTTAAGAAAATTCAAAAGAATCGAAGTGTATTTCAACTATATTTTCTCAACTTCTGCACCTGTAACTAAAAATCATAAAAAAATACAAAATGATTTAATTTAATTTTACCAAAATTTCTTCAATTTCAGCTCCTCCTACTAAAAATCTTATGAAAATCCAAAGGAAATCGAAGTGAATATCAACTAAATTTACTCAAATTCTACACCTGTAACTAAAAATCATCCACAAATTCAAAAAGATTTAATTTAATTTCACCAAAATCTTCAATTTCAGCTCCTCCTACTAAAAATCTTAAGAAAATCCAAAGGAATCGAAGTGAATTTCAACTATATTTTCTCAAATACTGCACCTTTCACTAAAAATCATAAAAAAATTCAAAAAGATTTAATTTAATTTTACCAAAATTTCATCAATTTCAGCTGCTCCTACTAAAAATCTTATGAAAATCCAAAGGAATCGAAGTGAATATCGATTAAATTTACTCAAATTCTGCATCTGTAACTAAAAATAAAAAAAAAATTCAAAAAGATTTAATTTAATTTCACCAAAATTTTTTCAATTTCAGCTCCTCCTACTAAAAATCTTAAGAAAATTCAAAAGAATCGATGTGTATTTCAACTATATTTTCTCAAATACTGCACCTTTCACTAAAAATCATAAAAAAATTCAAAAAGATTTAATTTATTTTTACCAAAATTTCATCAATTTCAGCTCCTCCTACTAAAAATCTTAAGAAAATCCAAAGGAATCGTAGTGAATTTCAACTATATTTTCTCAAATACTGCACCTTTCACTAAAAATAAAAAAAAATTCAAAAAGATTTAATTTAATTTTACCAAAATTTCATCAATTTCAGCTCCTCCTACTAAAAATCTTATGAAAATTCAAAAGAATCGAAGTGTATTGTCACGTCCCGGGTGGAGGTCTTTGGGGACAATGACATGGGGAATAAAATCAGGCGCGAATCTATAATCCAACACTCTGAGGGTTTTGAGGGAATATCAGGCGCGAATCTATTATCCAGCACACTGAGGATTTTAAGGGAATGTCAGGCGCGAATCTGTAATCCAGCACACTGAAGATTTTGAGGGAATGTCAGGCGCGAATCTGTAATCCAGCACACTGAGGATTTTAAGGGAATGTCAGGCGCGAATCTGTAATCCAGCACACTGAGGATTTTAAGGGAATGTCAGGCGCGATTCTGTAATCAAGCCCACTGAGGATTTCGAGGGAATATCAGGCGCGAATCTGTAATCCAGCACACTGAGGATTTTAAGGGAATGTCAGGCGCGAATCTGTAATCCAGCCCACTGAGGATTTCGAGGGAATATCAGGCGCGAATCTGTAATCCAGCACACTGAGGATTTTAAGGGAATGTCAGGCGCGAATCTGTAATCCAGCACACTGAGGATTTCGAGGGAATGTCAGGCGCGAATCTGTAATCCAGCACACTGAGGATTTTAAGGAAATGTCAGGCGCGAATCTGTAATCCAGCACACTGAGGATTTTAAGGGAATGTCAGGCGCGAATCTGTAATCCAGCCCACTGAGGATTTCGAGGGAATATCAGGCGCGAATCTGTAATCCAGCACACTGAGGATTTTAAGGAAATGTCAGGCGCGAATCTGTAATCCAGCACACTGAGGATTTTAAGGGAATGTCAGGCGCGAATCTGTAATCCAGCCCACTGAGGATTTCGAGGGAATATCAGGCGCGAATCTGTAATCCAGCACACTGAGGATTTTAAGGGAATGTCAGGCGCGAATCTGTAATCCAGCACACTGAGGATTTCGAGGGAATGTCAGGCGCGAATCTGTAATCCAGCACACTGAGGATTTCGAGGGAATGTCAGGCGCGAATCTGTAATCCAGCACACTGAGGATTTCGAGGGAATATCAGGCGCGAATCTGTAATCCAGCACACTGAGGATTTTAAGGGAATGTCAGGCGCGAATCTATAATCCTGCACACTGATCGTTTTGAAGGGAGAGTCAGGCGCGAATCTATAATCCTGCACACTGATCGTTATGAGGGAATGTCAGGCGCGAATCTATAATCCTGCACACTGATCGACCAGGGAAGGTTTAATAACTTATACCTTTTGTGGAGACACCCGTTAGAGCACTCATTGTGGTTTGGCTTTGGTAATCGGATTTACCGCTGCATCGAGGTAAAAGACACTCGTAATGATTCCGCAAAATCAGCTATTCATACGGTTATACGAAACCTATACGAAAGTAAGTTAGCAAACACTGCAATGCTTTCCGCGGTCGTTGCCCGTAACACAGTACAACAGCCATCTGGACTTGTAACATTCAATAGTCGTTTCTTATAGGTTTTCGTGCCCTGAAAACGAATCCGCAACCCGTTTGTCGCCATCACCCTCAGTTTTTGAGAAAATCGATTTTGAAAAAAACTGCAAATTTTCAACTTTGAACATTTTTTGTGTCGAAACGGTAATAGTTATTCGATTGTTCGTTGCGTCAAATTATTCTATGAACCCTCCCGAATACAACGATATAAGTTATTATTGCATTATGAACATTTAAATATGTGTAAACGATGATAAAAGGGAAAAGGACACCCGAAATGCAGCAATTTTTACGGATATCTTTCAATTTATTTCCAAAACTAAGGGTCTGAGACGAGATTTGACCATCCCACGCGATGCAGCAGACATTTTTCCCTTGGAAAGCATCGACAGAAGTGATAAGTCTCGTTTCGTTTTCAATACAGAAGCGAAATAGTTTGGCAAAACGCGCGGAGCCGACAGTGGTAGTCACGCGCATTAAGCGATGTGTTACGCTGAGCGGCAGTGGCTCGTGCGCCGTCATTGACTACCACTGTCGGCTCCGCGCGTTTTGCCAAACTATTTTGCCAAACAATGGCACTTATTGTTTGAAACATATAAGTTGCCATTGTTCAATGGAAACCACGAGAAGGTGGTGAGTATTCTTCCATCGGGAGAGGATGGGATGTGATGGGATTATGTTAAAGGATAAATATTTTATCGTATCTTTGAGCGTCTTTTGTAGTTTTAGACATTAGCTTTTAAATGAGACACTGTATTCGTTGGTATAAATGAATGAAAGTTTCGCGTTCCAGAAATTGTTTTTGCAATCTATTGAGCAATAGAACAATATCAAAAACATTCACGATTATTACTAGAGAGACGTGGACTTGCAAAAACAATTTCTGGAACGCGAAACTTTCATTCATTTATACCAACGAATACAGTGTTTCATTTAAAAGCTAATGTCTAAAACTACAAAAGACGCTCAAAGATACGATAAAATATTTATCCTTTAACATAATCCCATCACATCCCATCCTCTCCCGATGGAAGAATACTCACCACCTTCTCGTGGTTTCCATTGAACAATGGCAACTTATATGTTTCAAACAATATGTATTATGTCGAATGTATGTCAATGTATTATGTCGAAAGTTTTCTTATTAATATCTCAGAAACTAACAAATAGCCGCAGCTTAAATTTTATATTAGAGGTTCTTTCCCCCTCCCGCCCAACCCCTCAAAATTTCAGTTCATTCCGTTGCTTGGGTCATACCGTAGTACAGCCATATAGTTTTTAACAAATTGTTATAATTAACTTCTCATTTGTACATGAAATATGTTCAGGTTATTATGGCGGACAACAAACGTATTAGGAAAGATTATAGTCAATGTTCTGATAGACATCAAAGGAGGAGAATTCATCAATATTTGAAGGATATTGATAGACAAAGAAATCAATCTAATGCGGAATTGGCAATTGATGAGCTTCCTACCTCTTCACGGTACTTGGAATATAAAAATTCTGAAGTTAATAGTTCGCAGGAACTGTACGAGTCTTGTGATGAAGTACCGTGCACCGACAATGACCATTTGAGGAATATACACAGCAATGATATTTGTGAAAGTGATGAAGAAGAAGACAGTCATTCATTATTTGATGATAATAATGACTACTATCATTGCATAATGAATTCTGACACATCCGATGATGAATCAGCGAATGATATTGTTGATTACAATGAACGGGAGAGTCCTGCGACATTAAGACAGGATTTGTCCAACTGGGCACTACGAAATAATATTACGCATAAAGCCATCAACGAACTGTTGAGCATTTTTTTATCGTACGTGCCCAAATGCTTATTACCGAAAGATGCCAGGACATTATTACATACTCCCCGTACAAGTAATTGTACCAAAATACAAGGGGGAGATTACTTACATCTTGGTGTAGAACAGATGTTAAAATGTTATGCCCAAATGTACGTTGAGGCAAATATTAGCGTACAGTATATAGACCTGTCTTTAAATATTGATGGCTTGCCGTTGTCACGGTCCTCCTCCAACAGTTTCTGGCCCATATTAGTAGCGGATACAATTTTGAAACACATACAGATTGTTGGAATCTATTATGGGTATAAAAAACCAGAATCATCCAACGAGCTGTTGGACAAATTCATTAATGAAATATCATATTTTATAAACAATGGATTTATATATGATACTAATAAATTTTCTATTAGGTTAACCAAAATTATCTGTGATGCTCCAGCAAAATCGTTTATATTATATACAAAAGGCCATACAGGCTTTTCGAGCTGTTCCAAATGCACAATTGTTGGGAAATCAGTTCACAAAACTACGTGTTTCTCTTACAACGAAGTGCCTGATACACTGAGGACAGACGAAGATTTTCTACGGCAAACCGACGAAGATTACCATAAAGGTACAAGTAGTCTGTTAAAAGTGCCAAATATTGGGTTAGTATCAAACGTGCCCCTAGACTATATGCACTTAATTTGTTTGGGAGTTATGAAGAAGCTGTTGCTATTATGGAGTAAGGGACCTTTAAACGTAAGGATTGGTGGACAAGCTAAGAATGTGATATCTGAACATTTAATATTGGCTGGAATTTCGGTCCCGCGTGAGTTTTCGCGAAAACCGAGAAGTTTGATGGACCTCAGTTACTGGAAAGCCACGGAATTTCGGCAATTTCTACTGTACACGGGTCCTATTGTACTCAAGAGTGTACTCGCGAAAGATATATACGAACATTTTTTAACACTGCACGTGGCTGTCAGTGTGTTAGTTAGTCCTATATTAATTAATAGTGAGGAGAATATTAAATACGCTGAAGAATTATTGGAATACTTCGTTGAACATTTCGAGATATTGTATGGGAAACAATATATTTCTCACAATGTCCATAATTTACTCCATTTGTGCAATGACGTGCGAAAATTTGGTGTTGGATAATTTTAGTGCATTTCCTTTTGAAAACTTTTTAGGTAGTTTAAAGAAGTTAATTAGAAAATCAGATAAACCATTACAGCAATTGGCAAGACGTTATGGAGAACTGCAGCGGGGATCGATTTTAAAAGCATCAGCAATACCGGGAAAATATATTTGTAAACGTTCCCATCACAATGGACCACTATTACCCATTTTCTCAAACAAAACTGTGACGCAGTACAAAAATTTGGAAAGTGATGGGTATTATATACAATGCGATGACAATCGAAATAATTGTTTCTTGCTGAAGGATGGAACGATCATTCGCATTGTAAATATAGTGCAAGTACGGAAGGAACAGGTCATTGTAATAGGTCACAAACGGAAAGTAGTTGCCGATAATCTGTTTGAGAAACCCTGTCCATCAGTTTTAAAAGTTTTTATTGTTTCCGAAGGGACGGGATTATATTATTGGCCGGTTTCAGAAATAAAATGTAAAATGTGGTCTATAAAAAGAAACGAAACCCAGAATTACGTTATACCCTTGCGACATATGCATAACTAAATTTGAAGAGAGGGGCTATTCTCGTCGTCTCACCACGCTGTAAAGTGCGGTACCACTGATTCTGTCAGTGGTCACATGTGCCTGTAATGGCACTTGTACTCGCGGAACGTAGAATCACACGAGTCGATCCACACCGGCGCAAGTTTGCCAAAAAAGTGACAAAGGAAATAAAGACTGTCACGTCCCGTGACGTGGAATTAACTATTATTTAACCCTTTAAATCATTCATACTTACTATTTCGTACTTTGGTATATTATAACCGCCTCAAATAGGTTATCAATATAATACACAGCCGAAAAGGCATTATAATAGAATCTCGCGATAAGAAGAAACCAAGTCAAGAATCAACGAACGGCAGCAGTGCGCAGGAAAACCAGCACGAAGGAGGTAGCCGCACACCAGCTAGCCAACCGCGCGCACACCAAGGGAACCAGTAGACGGTAGCTGATGGGCCAAAGGCCCCTTCCGCCAGCGAAATCGACACCTTCACGAAGCTGCGCTCCTGATCATCGCCACAAATTTGCCCTCCCTTTATATCCAGTAAATCGAGCTCGAATACGGAACCGATGTACATTAACTTCAATCCCTAGTATGTGGGCTGTACGAAACCAATCGTACAGAGCACATCGAAAACCCAATAGCGTAAACATTTAAAAAATGAATTAAAATAAGAATTTAACTATCGACGCTGCTGAGGGTTTCGTATGACGGGAGCAATACGTCTTAAGTAAGTCAGAAGATATCGAAATAGGTGCGCAATATTAATATTATAGTTAACAGTTAGCAACCGTTTTTGCACAATATTTTCTTAAAAGATTTATAAAGTGTTAAAATCACCGCAAGAAAAATAAAGGTGAATTTTTATTATTATATCAGTGAGTGAAGTGTTTCCACCCCATTACCCCATCCTCTAAATCTGAGCGTTCGTCTTTTGGTAAAATGAAATCAATTACGAAAATGTGCACTGATAGTTCACGGGTTGCGCTGATTGATGCTACTACCTATGAGCAGAACGTTGCCCGCGGTAGCGCCTGATACGGAGGGTGAAGATTGATTTATCGGTCATTTAATAAATGTTATAGAAAATACCAAGAGATAAATGCCGAGAAATCATCGTGCGGGACGGGAAGTAGGGACGTAACAAGACATACATTTATAAGAAAATTATTTTTTTATTTTTTAATTTTTCATAAAATTTTGACAGAGGAAGAAATTTCCCCCTCCGCCATTTCCTCCTTGCCCCCCCCCCCCCGACCTCTTCCACCTTCTGTCCAAACCCCCCCCCCCCCACCTCTGGGATCTTGTCCCCACCCCCCAGCCTCTGGGATCAGGTCCCCAACACCCCCAGCCTGTGGGATCTTGTCCCCAACACCCCCGGGCGCTTCCACCTTGCCATAACGCACCCCGGCATCTTCTCCCGTCGTCCCACCCTCCTCGGCCTCTTCCTCGCTGGTCGTAGCGAGGTCCACCCCAGCCCCTTCTTCCTCTATAGCCACCGCGCCTGGCAGGTCCACCGCCACTTTCTTTCTCTTTGATGGGCCGGTAGGCTAGGCGCTTCATAGCCTTATATATCGGAAACAGTACCATAAAAATTACATTTTTTACTTCTACCCGTACACTATATAGTGAATCCCCAAAATATTCGGACAGAACCGGAATAACATAGGGTCAAGTCAATTTCATTAAATGCAATGCTATATTATTTTATTCATAATATTGAAGCTCTTTAAAAGACAAATTGATACAATATACGATATTTTGTTACATTACAAATCGTGAAATATTGATAAGCCGTAGATCTCACGTGAAATCAAATATTATCGTATATCACATTGTTCAAGTCGTCTTCGACAGAGGTACTATTTCCCGGTTGAAAGAAGATTCCTAGCAGGCGGTTTCGAGCGATGCAGTCCGTTGCTGTGATGATTGGTCGCGAGTCACCTATTTGGGCACACTTTTAAAGACGGGGCACACGTATTTTGGTTATTCTCTGCAGTAGGTACATACGTTGTCGCACCGCGCGAAGAAGAGACCGAACAAAACACATCAAGATCGAATGGGATAGAGCGATCTGACCGACGAACGTCAAAGAAATAGCGTAGGCATCTCAGACGGTCAACCATTAATATATAATAACATACAAATTTCCTTATTTTTCACAATATGTTTAGGAAAGTATTATCCTGATACCAAACCAAAGATAATAGTATTATCCTGTTACCAAACCAATGATAATACTTTCCTGAACATATTGTGAAAAATAAGGAAATTTGTATGTTATTATATATTAATGGTTGACCGTCTGAGATGCCTACGCTATTTCTTTGACGTTCGTCGGTCAAATCGCTCTATCCCATTCGATCTTGATGTGTTTTGTTCAGTCTCTTCTTCGCGCGGTGCGACAACGTATGTACCTACTGCAGAGAATAACCAAAATACGTGTGCCCCGTCTTTAAAAGTGTGCCCAAATAGGTGACTCGCGACCAATCGTCACAGCGACGGACTGTAACGCCCGAGACCGCCTACTAGGGATCTTCTTTCGACCGGGCAAAAGTACGTTATTACGAACAAAAAAATATAGTATTTAATATTGCGCATAATTACTTACTTTTCTCAATTTTTTATCGGTGTCCCCCGATGTTCCGGGCGCTCCCACTTCTCCTTGATGCTTCTTCTCATTCTGCTTCTTCTCCTCCTCCTCCTTACTCGGCTTTTTTTTCACCGCGCTTGCCGGTTCTTCGTGCACAAGTGCATCCTGTAACTGCAAGTGATATAATAAATGTATTATTTTATTGAAAATAGTAAGATTCTATGAACATACAGGGTGATTCTCTCGCTGAAGTCCTCAACGACGATGCCGTCAATAATAAGCCGCGCCTCGCTAGCAAGGAACGTTCGGCAACCCGGAAATTCAAAAAATTATGAAACGTGGTGTGCGAATAGAGATAATTCATCCGTAACGTAACCCTATGTTTCTACTGACCTACTTTTGAACATGTAGGGTAGACGCACCGTACATGTGCCCACCTTAAGGATTTCAGTGACTTTCATCGTAATTATCTTTAAAATTGTACTTAAAATCAGGAAACTGTAAGCTATACCAAATTGTACACTATCTTTACAATCAATATCTATGTTTTCATTAACTAAAGAAATCGATAAATAATTAATAAAGTTAAAAATATATAAGAAATACATTTTTCACCGTTTGTGGCCACTTGCACACTAGTTTTGGCCATGTTTGGTACTAGTTTTGGCCACTTTCATTTTTTTTTAGGTTTTAGTGCATTTTTAATAGAATTGTTTAACATAAATTTTTTTATATATTTTTTATTTTCTACTTTTTATTGTTTATGGATTTACATTTTGCAGCTCTGACTTCTTTAGAAATATTTTTCATTTAATTTCAAATCACGATGCAACTAGCGACCCGAACGCAGCGGCTTTTTGTCGTTTTCGTAAAGCAAGCGAGTAGCTGATTTCAAGTCGTTTGGATTTGTGGTTATGAGTTATATTTATTGATGACTGGCTAATTTTCTCACCCGCTCGGGGTTAATTTTATTTTTTAAACAGAGGATCAAGATGAATAAAATCGTTTAAAAAGCATAGTGGTAGAGAATAGAACAATATTTTGATAAAGTTTCCATTTCTGGCTGAGGGTGGCCAGAACTGGATACTCTATTGTATCAGTTTTGGCCACCGGATGGCTAGAAATGGAAAAGTTATTAAAATACTGTACCATTTCTTGCCACATAATTTTTTCGTAATAGTGAATTGAATTTGATAATTTTATGCTTTCAGAATAATTTTGAAACTAGATTTAACCTATATCTGCCATAATTTATATATTAACATACTTTGATTAGTAAATATGGCAACTTTATTTACCGTATATCATTCACGATTGTTATACGAACAGCGAACCGTTTACACACGTCGTAAAAAATATAATGTTTTTTCGCGTAAGCAATAACTGTAACCATATATTTCTGGTGGTATACTAAACAAAATATTTACGGTGCGAAATTCTACACATAATTGTGGCTGCAAGCAATTTGAAGCTAAGAAAACCGCGATAATTATGGACATGGCCAAAAATAGTACAGTGGCCACAAACGGTGCGTCTACCTTATATATTATATTTATCCGCGAATAATATACACAAACATATTTTTGTGCGTCGAAATCCACGAAACTCAGCGAGGCGGGAGAATCACCCTGTTTAATATTATACAATTTTAATACTTACATTTGACATATCTTCCATAAGTCACTTTGAAACACTTGAAACTTATTTGTGTTACGAGCTGCGCAATGAGTGGAGGTAATTCGAAGACTGACTTTCCTCGGTCAGTCCCTTCGGAAAGTCCCTTCGTCGCCGTAGTTTGCGAAAAGTCCGCAGGGGGCCTAGACTAATTTGTCATATCCGGCGGAACCCATTATGGAAGTTATGTGCCGCATAAGAAACTATACCGCACGCTTAAGGGGGTAGACACGGGTAATGCAGCGCGCTGTATACCGACACAATCTGGCCGAAAACATGGGTTTAGTAGGATACGTTTAACGTCATTATATGAGCGAATTTTGGGCTGGGCGAGGTCTTATTCGAAAGAGGAAGGTTCAGTACAACACGCTCTGGCCATGGTTCGATGAGATTTTGTTGATATGTAATAATATGAGTGACCAATGTAGAGAAAAAATGGACAAAATACACTTGCAGATTCCAAGTATTTTTAGGTCACTATAAGAGTTTTGTGACTCAAACGATGTCCAGAGCGTGTTGCATTGAACCTTTCTCTTTCGAATGAGACCTCGCCCAGCCCAAAATTCGCTCATATAATGACGTTAAACGTATCCTACTAAACCCATGTTTCAGGTTAGATTATCGGTATTACAGCGCGGTGCATCGCCCGTGTCACGTGACGTGTCTACCCCCTTAATAATAAAGGAATACAACTCCCACATACATAAAATGTTAATGTAATGTAAAGGCAAAACATATTAAATAGAAACCAGGGGCAAAACATTTTGGGGCTCTAAACATTTTCTTGCATGAAGGCGCTAACCATCCCTCGCGCTCGCTCTGTTTATTACCGGGCCTGGTGTCCGTGCCCGTCGGCGCCGCACAGTGGGGTAAATCGGTTCGAAACGCGGCACAAAACATTTTCTAACTGAAATCATATATTTAACCAATCTTCCTCAAATTTTGACACGTTATTCCTGCATACTCTAGGGCGGACATAGGCTATGTAGCATGTCTCAGAAACGCCTTATTAACATGTAATTTATATGTAAACATGTCATGTGTACGGCTCGTTTGCAGACCACGTGACCCGTGTATAAGACATTCTACTTCGCACGCGCATGCGCATATTCGGCCCGCGCGATACCTCGCCCGTAACAGTACCACGATGTTACCACTAGGTGGCGAAGCTTCTCGAGCGTTTTCAGGATACAAGTAGCTGTTGCAAATTAATTCGTACCCCCTGTGGATGTTATTACTTATGCCCCCAATGCGATCAAATTTGTCAAGATCAACCGCGCCTGCTCGACGTTTGCAAATAGTAGCTTTGCTATTCGGCTTCACCAGAAATTTAGATTTTGATTTTATAAAAAAAATCGTTTTTTATTTATTTTTCTTTTAAATGACCACGTGCATCTGTATTAGGTAGGTATAATGAGCTGGGCGACACATTCCGTGATCCCTAAGTTTACCGTTCCAGAGTTTCTAGGCAACAAAAAAAAACACACAAACACTTTCTGCTTTATATATTAAGATACACCAGGGTTCGGCAGTTAAACACGCCGAGCAACGCGGAATGTAAAACCTGGACTCATAAGAGTGAATGTTACCGGAAGGTTTGCATTCAATTATGATCCACGAATTGACTAGGTATGTTAACTTACGAGAAGTTAAAATAGGATGCACAATAACAATTCATCCGAATGTCAGAAAATCATTTTATATATATATCAAGAATGTTATCTTTTTCGAATTATTATGAAGCAATTAAGCTTTTTTTCAAAATACTTAATTTCCTTGAAAAATATTAATTCTAATAAACACGAATCAGTCACGCTAATACCTCGGGCGAAACCGAGACGGGGCATGCCAGTATTTGATATTTTAGTTCATTATACAGGATGTCCGCGGAAACAGTAAACACCTGGATATTTACTGGAGCAGACGATTTTTTTCTTGGATTATTATTTTACGAGATACGATGACCAATTTTTTTTTAAACGGAACTTTTTTTAACAGGTCATTTGATAGTGCGTTTCAAGACGAATTCAATAAGGTATAATGTATACACTTTATTTCAGCCGGTTTTGGTGATATTATGTTTTAAAATTTGCTAACGCCACAAAATTGTGGCAAAGTTACGACAAAGTTGCGATATAGTTGCGGCATAGATGCGGCAAAGTTGCAGCAAAGTTACTGCATAGTTGCGGCAAAGCTGTGGCAAAAGCTGCGGCAAAGCTGTGGCAAAAGCTGCGGCAAAGTTGCACCAAATTTGCGGCAAAGTTGCCGCATAGTTGCGGTAAAGTTGCGGCATAGTTGCGGCATAGTTGCGGCATAGTTGTGGCATAGTTGCGGCATAGTTGCGGCAAAGTTGCAGTGCATTATTGCAACGCAACTATGCCGCAACTATACAGCAACAATTCTATGTCCGCTCCGTGCAATGTTGCACGGCAATGTCGCAGCAACCATACATCGACATTGCGCTGTAACCATGCAACGACGCAAGGTTACTGCAACTATCCTGCAACTTTGCCGCAACGAAGTGTGCTGTGTGGGCCAAAGCACCGCGATTGTCCCGTCCGCGATTGTTCACTTAATTACAGACACGCACCACGATTAATTTTCTCGCGAGTGTACATGTCTTCGCGCACTGCGATTGTCCCGTCCGCGATTGTTCACTTAATTACACACACGCACCACGATTAGTTTTCTCGCGAATGTCCATGTCTTCACGCACCGCGATTGCAGTCTGTGCTCGCGTTGACGACAGTCGTCAAAATGAGGATACCTTGGCCAAATCCCTGCGCGAAGGACACGAACAACGTTACGAATAAACAACCTACATACAATGTATCGCTACACTTTCTCCGAGTCGCTCGGGCGATGATAGACAGCTTATGCGATAAATTAAATTCTTTATTCTTCATGGAATCGATAGGTATGGCAGTGACACCAATGAATTCCCTATGTTTTTCCGATGAAAATCATACCAAATGTAATGTAAATCGGATTACTTTTAACGAAGCTAATTTTACATGAGGCCCGCGTGTGCCTGTGTTAGAGAATCACAGCTGTTTCTCACGGCCAGTCAATGCCCCCGACGAGACCGTTCCGCGCTGAGTTTCGTGGCCTCCGACCGCGACGCTCGTGATCAGGGGGCCATACAATGTTGCGCACTAGAAAGCGACGAATCTGAAATTATTCTGCATTTCTCATCAGATCTTTGCGAAAGTGGCGTCGATCGATTCCTTATGGAAAAACATATAGCATCCATTGGTGTCACTGCCATACCTATCGATTCCATGAAGAATAAAGAATTTAATTTATTGCATAAGCTGTGTATCATCGCTTGAGCCACTCGGCGAAGGTGTAGCGATACATTGTATGTAGGTTGTTTATTCGTAACGTTGTTCGTGTCGTTCGCGCAGGGATTTGGCCAAGGTCTCCTCAGTTTGACGACTGTCGTCAACGCAAGCACAGACTGCAATAGCGGTGCGTGAAGACATGGACATTCGCGAGAAAACTAATCGTGGTGTGTGTGTGTAATTAAGTGAACAATCGCGGACGGGACAATCGCAGTGCGCGAAGACATGTACACTCGCGAGAAAATTAATCGTGGTGCTGTCACGTCCCGGGTGGAGGTCTTTGGGGACAATGACATGGGGAATAAAATCAGGCGCGAATCTATAATCCAACACTCTGAGGGTTTTGAAGGGAGAGTCAGGCACGAATCTAAAATCCAGCACACTGAGGATTTTGAGGGAATGTCAGGCGCGAATCTGTAATCCAGCACACTGAGGATATTAAGGGAATGTCAGGCGCGAATCTGTAATCCAGCACACTGAGGATTTCGAGGGAATGTCAGGCGCGAATCTGTAATCCAGCACACTGAGGATTTTGAAGGGAATGTCAGGCGCGAATCTGTAATCCAGCACACTGAGGATTTTGAGGGAATGTCAGGCGCGAATCTGTAATCCAGCACACTGAGGATTTTGAGGGAATGTCAGGCGCGAATCTGTAATCCAGCACACTGAGGATTTTAAGGGAATGTCAGGCGCGAATCTGTAATCCAGCACACTGAGGATTTTGAAGGGAGAGTCAGGCACGAATCTAAAATCCTGCACACTGATCGTTTTGAGGGAATGTCAGGCGCGAATCTATAATCCTGCACACTGATCGACCAGGGAAGGTTTAAATGACTTATACCTTTTGTGGAGACACCCGTTAGAGCACTTATTATGGTTTGTTTTTGGTAATCGGATTTACAGCTGCATCGAGGTAAAAGACACTCGTAATGATTCAGCAAAATCAGCTATTAATACAGTTAAGCGAAACCTATACGAAAGTAAGTTTGTAAACACGGCAATGCTTTCCGCGGTCGTTGCCCGTAATCAGCTGTTCCGGCAGCCTGGTTGGTTTTCGGGATCTTCGTAGCAGAAGGATTAACACAATGACTCGAAACGTTAGTTAAGCAAAGCGGTTTATTAATAAGTTAGGCGAAAATATAGGCACTGTTTGTGAAAGTGCTTTGTTAAACATAGAATGCGTTTAAACATTAATAATTGGCACAGAACATTTATATAAATGGCAATATATATATATAGAGTGATTATGAGCGTGACATACAGTATATGTTTTACGATGGAATAATATAAGCAATAAACGTGGTTAAGAACATGGAATATGGTCGCAATGAGCGTTAATAACACAATATAATATGAAAAGCACTTAAGCGTAATGAGACAAAATAATATGAAAAGCAATAAGAATAGTAATGCAAAATAATATGAAAAGCAATAAAAATAGTAATGCAAAATAATAGGAGAACGCAATAAGCGTAGAAATACAAAATAATATGAATATCGATTAGAATAGCAATACAAAATAATATGTATGGAGGTGATATGCAATAGTTAAATGGTAATATAAATTCTTACGGTAGTTGCCGTTGAACACTGAATTTATAGTTTAGACAATGATAGATTTCTGCAAGATAGAATCGTTGATAGATTTCCGTAGAACGAGCTTCCGTAGAAGAGAGCTTCCGTAGAAGAGGACGAGCTCTCGCGGTTCCTCGTATTTATACTAATTACAATCTTTTCGGCTTGAAGGGGGGTGCGCAGTACGCACCTTGACATAGTTACGCATATGCGTCGCAGTAACATTTCCGGGGTTTTTGTAAGGACCAAAGGTTGGTCTATATTTGGAATCGCATTTTCGGCACGTACGCCAAATAATCCTCGCGATTATCCTTCTGGGGTTCTTATACATGTGATTTAGTAATGCTCAACTCCTCGAATGGGTTTTGGGTGTTTTTATAGGAAAGGGGTGATAATGGATTTGACTTCTTTGGTCATTTAGTGGGCTTGAGACTTGGTCTCGATTTAAGATATAGAAGGGGCGAGGGACTTGTTTAGATTCGATAGGAGGGAAGAGTTTGTGCCGCGTTGGGCGAATATATGAGGGAAATTCATTGATTGACCGTCTCGAGATGGGGACCGCTAAGGTACATCGCCAAGGCGGCCAAGGTCATGGAGAAGGGGTAAGAATTGGAGTTTGGGGAGATTTGAGAAGAGTTGTATAATGGTTTATAAAGAAATATTATTTTATCTGCGAGCGAAATTTTGGGGGACGTCACACCTCCCCCCTTATATGAAGAAATGCCTGCATTTCTTCCCTGTAAGGAGCGGGGTGGATTTGTTCGTTCGTAAGATTGGGGTCTATACGGGCCGAAGGGGCAGTGACATCTTGGAGTTGCTCTGATGACTGATGTTGGAGGGGAAGGAGTCATCTATAGCGATGAGCGTCTGTGAAGACGCCTCCTTGATGATGATGTATGAGATGTTTTTAGAGAGGGGGGATGTGATATTCCTTCCTTCCCTCTTGACGGCATAGCCGCGTAAGTGGTGACTGCAATAAGTGTTGCAGTTGCAACGATCTATATTGGAAAATTTGATTAATGTTTTTGTTTATTGTGACTTGGGGTCAACCGGGACTCTCGCGCAAATGAATATCGCGATCGTCAGGTTTTTTATACCTTAGGCTCCTACTCAGTTTCGAAAGGTAACCTTGGTATGTTTTATTTTCAATTTCTTCAAGAACCGGGTTCCGGTTCGGTTTCCGAGCTAATTTCCCGAATAATTTTTCATGCGGAGTGTATTTATTACACTCGCGGACACTGGCATTATACGAGATCGCGGCCAAGTTGGTCCATTCGTCCCAGTCAGTGTATCTACCGATAATCAATTTTAAATATTGGGTCATTACGAGATGCAATCTCTCTAGAGAGCCGTTAGACGGTGGGTGAAAGGCTGTGGTTCGGAATTGTTGGTCTTTCCATTTCCACGGTGCCGGTTTTATAAAATTTCTATTAAATTTTGGTACTTGGTCGGTGAGGATGGCTCTAGGAGCTCCGAAGTGACAAATGAATCTTTTTATAAATACGTCAGCGATCTTAATTGATGAGTATAGGTTGAGAAGCACGCACACAAAATATTTTATAAATAAACCCTGTATGGGTAGGTTATAAGTGTTGCCTGTTGTAGTTGTAGGCAGTCGTTCACGTATGTTTTCTTTTGAGGGAATTGGTGGAATATCTGCAGATGATATTTCCCGGCACATCTTTCTATGTGGTTGGTTCCTTCTGCATTTCCTTCCCTGATGAATGCTGGATGTGGGTGTTGCAGAGTCGACGGGGTTGCTGCCACTCGTTGGCGCATGGATCGGTGATTTTGAGAACCGAGGCCTCTTTGAATCGCATGGTCCACGTTTGGGCCAGTCCTCCAAGTTGTCGTCACATTTGTCTCGTGGTCGTTTGGAGCATGCCTCCACTGCAGGGGAAGTATGGGATAAGGCGTCTGTAGTGACGTGGAATTTCAGTTCAAATTTCGGGTATTGCAGGATAAGTTCCTTCTGCAAGACTGATTTGAAGTCGTCAAAAACGGTTTGCTGGGATGGTCTCCAGTTAAATGCTGGGTCGTTCTTGAAAGGCTGGGTTAACTGGCGAGCATTTTTAGAAAATTCTGGGGTAAACCTTCGATGATATCTGGTTAATCCAAGGACATTTTTGCTTCGTTTTGGCATACGAGGTTTAGCTTCGGAGAACTTATCGCTTTCCCCATGAATCGGGTGCTCTTTAGAGATTGACTTAAGTAAATTTTCTGCCCTTGAAGGAGCTTCCGCAGAAATTTTGAATACTACCATTTCCAATGTAGCCGCAAGAGACTTTTGGGAATTTAGGGGAAGGGTTGGTTTGGCGTATAGCGCAGGGGGTAAGAGTGAGTGCACTTTCGTGGGTGCCTCGAGATGGTGGATCGACGGATCCAGGGCTAAGAGGGACTTGTTTTTTATTAGGGGGTGGATGGGAGTGATGCCTGTAGGCGTTGTAGTCTCTATTGGTCTTTTAGGTTTGGATTCTGGAGTTTTCCTGTCGGATTTCTCTACTTCGATGGTGGGCATGATGCTTGGAGTGTCAATCTCGCTAGAATTTATAATTTGCGAATAGTCCTTTAGGTCCGGATTATGTACAGAAAATGAGGATTTTGTCCTCGGCCGTAGCACGACCGGGTTTAGTTGCACTGCAGCGACTCTTATAATACCGCTAGTGCTTTGGGGTATATCGTAAATGGGTGCGCTTCTGCTTGGCTTGTTCCACAGTTCGCATCCATCGGCGCTCGGAGGAGTAATTCCCGACTTCGTTTCCCACAAGGCTCTAGGATCTTCCTTGATAGTGAAGGTGCGTTTTCTGCATTCCGAAGTCACATGTCCGGGCTTTTTACAGTTCCCGCAGATTCGCAACTCCGTAGGCCTGGAAGGTGGAGGTCGAGACATGTCCCAGTAGGTGACCTGGGGTTTGGGTGTTTGGGACCCATATTCCGCGGCGCGGTTTAGAGAGTTCCTCTCGGAAGGTTGAGCTGGCGGGCCTTGGTTACTCCAACAGGACCGTGCCTCATGACCTGTCTTGTTGCAGAGTTGGCAGGTTAATTTGGGAGTCTTCTGGTCGGGGAATCGGAGACGGTCCCTGGTAATTTCTTTGTCCACACGGACAGCTAAATCGAACGCTTCGTTGAGCGTTTCGAATTGGTGTTGTTGTAGCCTCATCCTTATATGAGGTGGAAGGCCATCGACGAAAGAATCAAGAGTTAGGCGATCCAGATCCTGCGGGTGATTTCGCGCGAAGTCGCGGTAATATTCCCTATCTTCTTCTAGAATGGCGAATCGTAGATCTTTTACGCGTGAGATGTATTCCAATATGTGCTCGTTGGATCCTTTGATAACGTTGACAAGTTCTCCACGATAGTGGTCTGATGTTTTATCAGGGGAAAAAATACGTTTCAGTCGTTTGACTAATTCATTTACGGAATCAAAGACCCGATCCTCAACAGCCAAGTACGCATGGTCTTGCAGTTTATTTCTCAACAACCTCGCTAACTGGGGTTCGGCTTGCGAGGGAATCAGAGCCTTAGCCCTATTGCAGGCTCTCGCGAATTGCAAAACGGACATGTTGTGACCGTTAAACTCTGGGACCGTTTCTACGGCGTCTTTTAATGTGATCTGGGGCGATGGATCCTGGTCCGGAATATAATTATAATTTAGTACGGGTTTCCTATTCAAACGGGAGGAACCTGGAGTAGCAAATTTGTTTGCCGTTGTCGGAGACATAAGAATTTTTTCCATTATTTCGCGGGTGGCTTGAATTTCACTAGAAAGATCTTCTAACGCGGGGCCATCTGAATCATTGGCTACGCCCGAACGCGTATTGGATTGCAGGTTTACGACACATCTCGCGTACAAGCTCTCAATATCAGCTTGTTTTTCCCGCAATTTTTGTACCCGATCCATTAATTCGGCGGTCGCGGTGTCTATTCTGTTAGTGGAAGGGCCCGCGTCTTGGTCCATTACGGGAGAGTCGTCGGCTTCACCGTACACAGACATGTTTAAAGTAAGATTTGATTGCACCGAGGGCAATTGTGGAATATATAGGCCGTTTGGCGGTAATGATTTTCAGATACTGTCACCGTATTTGCTGGGTCCCACCGGGAGCAGCATAAGCAAATTTCGTTGACTTGGTTCGTTGTAGCTAAACGCAGTTTTACACACATTAATGTTTGCATACACGCAGTTGTACTCTGTGCCTTGCGGCTTCGATAGGCTACTGCGAACTGTTGCGTGCGAGTAATATACATGTTAAATCACGGGGACCGTGTGGAAAAAGTACTTCTTTTCTTTCAACGGTATACGAAGATCCCATCTTATGTGGCCAAAATTACGTTACTTCAGACAACTGTTAATTATTACTTATAAATCTGGAATTTGTCTACACGGGTAGACGTTGTCGAATTCATTATAACTCCTTTCAGAAGAGAGATACCAATTTATGCAATCAACGCACTGATCAGCAGGACGTTTGTGGAGCAAAACAATGCCGCACCGTGGGCAATTGGGGAACACGTAAGGCGTTTGGCAATAATGGATTAAATAAGCTCTTTCGGTGTCTGTTGGATCTCGTAGGGAGCAGCTTAAACAAATATCGTAACCGTCAATGGTTGTTGCTAGGCTCCCAGAAACGCAGATCATCCACCGCATATACGCAGTCAAACTTTGTAATCTGCGGCTACAATAGTTCAGTACACCCCGATTTGGGCAATTAATGCACATACTTGAAAATAGGGACTTTGTGAGCACCGTATCATAGAATTTCCTTCTATCAACGGCAAATGCGGATCCCACCGCTGTCACCAAAATTATGTCACGTCCCGGGTGGAGGTCTTTGGGGACAATGACATGGGGAATAAAATCAGGCGCGAATCTATAATCCAACACTCTGAGGGTTTTGAAGGGAGAGTCAGGCACGAATCTAAAATCCAGCACACTGAGGATTTTGAGGGAATGTCAGGCGCGAATCTGTAATCCAGCACACTGAGGATATTAAGGGAATGTCAGGCGCGAATCTGTAATCCAGCACACTGAGGATTTCGAGGGAATGTCAGGCGCGAATCTGTAATCCAGCACACTGAGGATTTTGAAGGGAATGTCAGGCGCGAATCTGTAATCCAGCACACTGAGGATTTTGAGGGAATGTCAGGCGCGAATCTGTAATCCAGCACACTGAGGATTTTGAGGGAATGTCAGGCGCGAATCTGTAATCCAGCACACTGAGGATTTTAAGGGAATGTCAGGCGCGAATCTGTAATCCAGCACACTGAGGATTTTGAAGGGAGAGTCAGGCACGAATCTAAAATCCTGCACACTGATCGTTTTGAGGGAATGTCAGGCGCGAATCTATAATCCTGCACACTGATCGACCAGGGAAGGTTTAAATGACTTATACCTTTTGTGGAGACACCCGTTAGAGCACTTATTATGGTTTGTTTTTGGTAATCGGATTTACAGCTGCATCGAGGTAAAAGACACTCGTAATGATTCAGCAAAATCAGCTATTAATACAGTTAAGCGAAACCTATACGAAAGTAAGTTTGTAAACACGGCAATGCTTTCCGCGGTCGTTGCCCGTAATCAGCTGTTCCGGCAGCCTGGTTGGTTTTCGGGATCTTCGTAGCAGAAGGATTAACACAATGACTCGAAACGTTAGTTAAGCAAAGCGGTTTATTAATAAGTTAGGCGAAAATATAGGCACTGTTTGTGAAAGTGCTTTGTTAAACATAGAATGCGTTTAAACATTAATAATTGGCACAGAACATTTATATAAATGGCAATATATATATATAGAGTGATTATGAGCGTGACATACAGTATATGTTTTACGATGGAATAATATAAGCAATAAACGTGGTTAAGAACATGGAATATGGTCGCAATGAGCGTTAATAACACAATATAATATGAAAAGCACTTAAGCGTAATGAGACAAAATAATATGAAAAGCAATAAGAATAGTAATGCAAAATAATATGAAAAGCAATAAAAATAGTAATGCAAAATAATAGGAGAACGCAATAAGCGTAGAAATACAAAATAATATGAATATCGATTAGAATAGCAATACAAAATAATATGTATGGAGGTGATATGCAATAGTTAAATGGTAATATAAATTCTTACGGTAGTTGCCGTTGAACACTGAATTTATAGTTTAGACAATGATAGATTTCTGCAAGATAGAATCGTTGATAGATTTCCGTAGAACGAGCTTCCGTAGAAGAGAGCTTCCGTAGAAGAGGACGAGCTCTCGCGGTTCCTCGTATTTATACTAATTACAATCTTTTCGGCTTGAAGGGGGGTGCGCAGTACGCACCTTGACATAGTTACGCATATGCGTCGCAGTAACATTTCCGGGGTTTTTGTAAGGACCAAAGGTTGGTCTATATTTGGAATCGCATTTTCGGCACGTACGCCAAATAATCCTCGCGATTATCCTTCTGGGGTTCTTATACATGTGATTTAGTAATGCTCAACTCCTCGAATGGGTTTTGGGTGTTTTTATAGGAAAGGGGTGATAATGGATTTGACTTCTTTGGTCATTTAGTGGGCTTGAGACTTGGTCTCGATTTAAGATATAGAAGGGGCGAGGGACTTGTTTAGATTCGATAGGAGGGAAGAGTTTGTGCCGCGTTGGGCGAATATATGAGGGAAATTCATTGATTGACCGTCTCGAGATGGGGACCGCTAAGGTACATCGCCAAGGCGGCCAAGGTCATGGAGAAGGGGTAAGAATTGGAGTTTGGGGAGATTTGAGAAGAGTTGTATAATGGTTTATAAAGAAATATTATTTTATCTGCGAGCGAAATTTTGGGGGACGTCACAGTGCGTGTCTGTAATTAAGTGAACAATCGCGGACGGGACAATCGCGGTGCGTGAAGACATGGACATTCGCGAGAAAACTAATCGTGGTGCGTGTGTGTAATTAAGTGAACAATCGCGGACGGGACAATCGCGGTGCTTTGGATGGCCGTGTGGGTGATTTTTGAGGGCAATATTTTCAAAGGCAATGGCATTCACCCTCTCGACTTGAGAATCCCGTCGGGCGGGTTTTGATATGCCCTTGTGGATTTTTACGAGTAGGCAGGTTTAATGCCGAACAACGTTTGCGTCTTTTCATAAATTATCGCAAGTATCGTATGTCACAGTTTCGGCGAGGTAGGAAAGTAACTATGCGCTCTACATGGCAAATCCGTCACGCATCCGCCGCCACTGCACGCCTCTTGGCTGGCCTGCCTCGCGCGGCCCGCTGTCCGTCGAGTTGCCGTCATTCAGGCTGATTCAGGCGATCCAGACGCCAATCTTTAACCATCGATAATTAATAAACGAAGCATTTACCGCAATTTCATCACTCTTGATTTTCGACTTATATATGCCTGTAGAATCCCCCCCCCCCCCAAAGTATTGACTATAGGTAGAGTAACACCCTGTATATATAGTCACCGGACTTTCCTTTAAAAATGAAGCGAATACAGTGGGGTCCGACGCATACCACCCTGTATTGCGAGATGACGGGCGAATCAATCCGCCCGTATATCCCCGTGTCCTTGCGCAGGCGGGTATTCCAGTGTTCCATAACGCGGCGCACCCTGGCACAAAGGCGACGGATCGCGTGATACGACAGCGTTATGTATGGCCGAACATGCATCGTGACATCGTGGCTTGGTGCAAGGCCTGTGAAGACTGTCAACAGTCAAAAATTTCTCGACATGTCAGCTTGACACCCGCGCAATTCGGGCCGCCTGACGGTAGATTTCAACACGTGTATGCAGACATTGTCGGCCCACTACCTGAGTGTCAGGAGTACAAATATTGTCTGACGTTTATCGATCGATTCTCACGTTGGCCGGAAGCGATTCCGGTGAAAGATGTCGAGGCCGGGACCATCTTTCTTCGACAAGTGGGTGTCACGATTCGGGGCACCTCAGACGCTCACAACCGACCAAGGCGCTCAGTTTGAATTGCAGCTGTTTGCAGCACTGTTAAGACTTGTGGGCTGCGAGCGAGTTCGCACCACCGCGTATCACTCGGCCGCGAACGGCATGGTCGAACGGTTGCACCGTTTACTTAAGGCGGCGATAATGCGCCACGCGGATCGCGATTGGGTGCGCGTTTTACCCACAGTATTACTGGGGTTGCGCACGCACGTCAGACTGGACACAGGCGCGTCACCAGCTGAGTACGTTTACGGAACGGTTTTGCGCGTGCCAGGCGAGTTTGTCTTGCCGGGTGACTTCGCTCCGGACCCGCAGGTGTTTTTGGAGGAGTTTCGGGAATACATGCGGCGAATCAAGGCGGTTTCAGTGGAGCACAAATACAAGAAGCGCGCATGTTTCTTTAAGACATTGCATACGTATTCCCATGTGTTCCTACGGGTCGGGGCTAGGAGGTCTCTCGAACGACCATACACCGGCCCGCACAAGGTGCTCGAGCGACTAGACGACCGGGTGTATAAGATAGAGGTGAACGGCTCGCCGCGGAATGTTTCCACGGAGAATATCAAGCCAGCATACTTCCTAGCAGACGAAGATGTCGAGTACGCGGTACCCGAAGGCGCGTCGACCGCTGACCCGTCAGCAACTCAGCGTGCCGCGCTCCAGACGTACGCGAAAAAGCGAGTTAGATTCACTGTAAACGCCCAGGATGCGTAAGACTGAAACTAAACCTAAGAGAAAATATGTTCACTAATTGTAAGTGATGTAGTACGTAAGGATATACCCACTCCGTAGCATTAAGCGTTTGTGCAATCACCAGGGCATGAACACTCCAATGCTTTAAGAGTGCAGAAGGATAGACGCCAGTAACGCCATCTAGCGTATACTGAGAACCCCAAAATAAGATAATAGATGACCGTTCAAATGATGGAGATATTATTCAGATAATGTGCTGTACGTAATTAAAGAACTTAATAAAATGAAGAGACCAATAGAAAAACATACAGAAATACATGATTAGTTGTTATAGTAACTATTTGTAATAACTAATTACTTCCGTTTCCGGTCGCGTGCGAGAGAGGAGTGTGTGAAAGCGGTGTGATCAGTGGAAAGAGGAAAGAGGAGTGAAAGTGCTAGGCGGTGATTAGGGAGTGAGTGGGGAGAAACGTGTGGAGTAGGCGAAGGGAAGAGGGCAAAGGGTTAAGTAAGGGAAGTGGTGTAGTGAAGGGAATAAGGTGAGAAGGAAGGCATTTGGAGGTTAGGGCGGCAGGACAGGTGGTAAAGTGGCGGGAAGGAAGAGAAGCAGAAGACAGGTAGCGGGATCTAGGGGAAAAAGGAGGAGTTAGGACGACTGACGGGAAGGCGGGAAATTTAAACAGGAGAGAAAGGAAAGAGAGTACGAAAAGAGAGATAAGGAGATAAAGAGCAATAGGTTTATAGGAAGGAAGGGAAAAGGGGGAGAGAATAAAAGGAAGGAAGAGAAAAAGGTAAATGGAAGTAGGAAAGGAAAAGGAGGGATGGGAGGGAGGAAAGGGGGTAGGAAAAGAGAATGAAAGGTCGCAAAAAGGGGGGAGGGTAAGGAAGGATAGTATAAGTAGTGTAGGGAGTGCGGGAAGCTTGGATAGCCTCTGGGGCAAAAAGAGGAAGGACAGGGAGGATGAAGAGGGGGAGGGGGGGGGGAACGAAAAGGAAGGGAAGGGTTTTAAAAGGAGTGGGTTGACGCAGAGATCGCCGGTGAGAAGGGATGAGGGGAGAAGTGTTGAGAGAGAGGAGGGGGTGGGAGGGATGGAAAGAATGTTAAAGGAATTGATGATGGAGATGAGAGAGTTGAGGGAGGAAGTGAGGGCAGATAGAAAGGAGAGAAGAAGGATGGAGGAGGAAATGAGGAAAGAGAGGGAGGAGAGAAAGAGGGTAGAGGAGGAATGGAGAGAGGAGAGGAGGAGGTGGGAAAAGGAGATGAGGGAAGAGAGGGCAAGGAGAGAAAAGATGGAGGAAAGGATGGACAGGTGGGAGAGTAGAGATAAGAAGATGGACGAGGTGTTCGACAAGGTAGTGGGATGGGAAAAGGAAAAAATGAAAAAGGGGGATAAGGTAGATGAAGGAGAAGGGGTAGGGGAGGAATGGAGATGTAGGGTTAGACGAATGGAAATAAGAGAAGATAAAAAGGAAAGGGAGGGGAGAAGGAATAATGTTGTTGTGAGGGGGGTAGGGGTGGAGGGGAAGGAGGTGAAGGAGGAAATAAGGAAACTGTGGAAAAGGATAGGGGTGGAAGAGACGGGAATAAAGGAGGTTATGAAGATAGGAAAAACGGGAAAGGAAGGGGGGGAATGGTGTTGGTAAAGCTGGGGTGTAGGGAGGATAAGCGGAAAGTGATGGAGGCTAAGAAAAAACTTAGGGGAAGGAGGGAGAGAATAGAGGATGATCTTACGGAGGAGGAAAGGAGGGTAAGATGGAATATAGAAAGAGAGGCGGAAAGGGAAAGGGAGAGGGGAAGAAAAGTTCAAGTGGGGTACATGAAGATGTGGGTGGACGGGAAGGTAAGAAGATGGGACGAGTTGGGGGAAAAATGGTATGAGGAACAGGGAAACGAGTGAAGAGGGTAGAGGAGTGGGAGGATGTAAGGAGTAGGGAGAAAGGGAGGGAAGATAGTAGTTTCAAAGTGGCTTTCTGGAATGTGGCAGGAATGAGAAGGAAAGATGACGAGTTTTGGAAAGGATTGGAAGAATGGGACGTGATGATTCTCAGCGAAACGTGGCTGGAGGAGAGGGAGTGGGTGTGGGTGGAGAAAAAGTTGCCCAAGGGTTATATATGGGAAAGGCAGTGGGCGAGGAGGGAGAGTAAGAAGGGAAGAGCGATGGGAGGTATGTTGATGGGGGTGAGAAGGGGTATAGAAATGGGGGAGGGGGTAGAGATGAAAAGGAGGGTTTGATGATGAAGAAAGTGAGGATGGGGGGGGGGGGAGTGGTGGAAGATAGTGGGGGTATATATAAACAAGGATCTGCAAAGGAAGATGGAGGAATTAGGGGAATGGACGGAGGAAAGGGAGAAGGGAGTAAGGGTTATAATAGGGGGGGACTTTAATGCGAGGACAGGTGAGGAGGGGGGAGAGGTGTGGGAGGAGGAAGTAGAAGGAGAAGGGAGAATGGGAAGCAGAAGATCGAAGGATAAGGAGGTGAATGGAGAAGGAAGGAGGCTATGCCGATATTTGGAAGAAAGGGGATGGGGTATAATGAATGGAAATACGGTGGGGGATGAGGAAGGGGAGTGGACGTTTACAGGGGGAAGGGGGAATTCGGTAATAGATTATGTGATAGGGAATGAGGACACAAGGGAGAGGGTGGAAAGGCTGGAAGTAGGGGAGAGAGTGGACTCGGATCACCACCCGGTGGTGGTGTGGGTGAAAGGAGGAGGGAGGGAGGAGGGAGGTAGTGGGAAAAAGGGTAAGGGGAGGAAGGGGGAGAGAAAAAATTGGACAGAAGAAGGTAGAAGGGAGTTTATGCAGGTTTTTGGGAAAAGGGAGGTGGGGGAGAGGGGAGTTGATGAGGATTGGAGAGAGCTAAGGGGAAGGATAAAGGAGGCAGTAGATAAGATGGGGAAGGGGGAAAAGAAAGGGGGATGGTGGGATTTGGAATGCAAAGAGGAAAAGAGTAAGGTGAGGAGAGAGCTGAGGAAGTGGAGAAGGGAAGGAGGGGATGGGGAGTGTACAGGTTGAGGAAGAGGGAGTATGGGAAGATGTGCGAGGAGAAAAAGAAAAGGGAAAGGGAGAGGTGGGAAAAGGAAGTGGAGGGGGTAAGAACGGAGGGTCAGGTATGGAAAGTAGTGAACAGAGGACGGAAGACTAGAAGGAGGATAAAGGAGGGGATAGAAATAAGGGAATGGGATGAATATTTTAGGGGGTTGTTGGGAGGGGTAGAGTGGAGGGTAAGGAGGGGAGGAGAGAGAAGGAGGGAAGAGGACGGGGAGGGGGAGTTAGGAAGAGAAGAAATAAAAAGAGTGGTGAGGAACTTGAAAGATGGGAAGGCCGGGGGTGGAGATGAGATACCAAATGAGGTGTGGAAATATGGGGGTGATGAAGTGGAGGAATGGTTATGGAAAATTTGTAATAGGGTATGGAGGGGGGATGGGTGGCCGGAGGGGTGGAGGGAAGGAGTGGTGGTTCCGGTACTAAAGAAAGGGGCAGGGGAGAAACCGGAGGATTATAGGGGAATAACGTTAACGCAGACTGCATATAAAGTGTATGCATCTGTGTTGGCGGAAAGACTAAGAGTGGAGGTAGAGGGGAAGGGAATGCTGCCACCGAGTCAAACGGGGTTTAGGAGGGGGGTGGGATGCATTGATAACATCTATGTTCTGAACTATTTAGTGAACAGGCAAGTGGTGAGGAAGGGGAAGAAGATGGTGGTTCTATTTGTGGATCTGAAGGCCGCGTTTGACTCGGTGGACAGGGGGGTGTACTGATGAAAGCGTTGAGGGAGAGGGGAGTAAGGGAAGGGCTAGTGGAGAGGTGCGGGGAGGTTCTACAGGAGACGGTATGTAGGGTAAGGGTGGGGGATGAAGAGGGGGAGAGATTTTGGACCGCAAGGGGGGTCAGGCAGGGGTGTCCTTTGAGCCCAAGCTTGTTTACCCTGCTGTTGGCGGACATTGACGAGGAACTGGGAAGAGGGGGATGGGGTGGGGTAAAGGTGGGGGATAGGAAGGTTTACACGCTAGCATATGCAGACGATATAGCTATGCTAGCGGAGGATGAAGAGGGGATGAGGGGAATGATAGCGAAGTTGGAAAGGTACGTGGACAAGAAGGGTTTGCAAGTGAATGTAGGGAAGACGAAAGTAATGAGGTGTAGAAGGGGGGGGGGGGGAGGTGGAAGAAAATGACATGGAGATGGAAGGGGAAAGAGTTGGAAGAAGTGAGGAGTTATAGGTATCTGGGGTATACGGTGATGGGGAATGGGGGTCAGGAGAAACAGGTGGAGGAGAGAGTGAGGAAGGGGGCAGCGGTAATGGGGAAGGTGTGGGGATTGGGAAAAAGATTATTTGGAAAGGATTGGGGCAGAAGGATCTGGTTATTTGATAAGTTGGTGTGGGCGGTGGTGGGATATGGGGTGGAGGTGTGGGGGTGGAGGGAGAGGGGGAAGGTGGAGGCGCTACAGGATAGGTTTCTGAAATGGGTGCTGGGGGTAGAAAGGAACACGCCGGGCTAAATGGTCAGGGAGGAGTTGCAAAGGGGGTTGATGAGGGGTAGGGCGGGGATGAGGGCATGGGGGTATGAGAGGAAATTGGAAGAGGGGCAAGGTGGGGAATTGGCGAGGGTGTGTTGGGAGGAGATGAAGGGGAGGTTTAAGAGGGGAAAGGTGTTGGAGGGATGGGAAAAGGAAAGGGAATGGTTTTTTGAGGAAAGGGGGTGGACAGTAGAGGAGGTAGAAAGGGGGAGGGAAAGGGGGGAGGTAAGAGGGGAGGAGATAATGGACAGGGAAAGAAAGTTACAGGAGGAGGAGAGATGGAGGAGGATAGGGGAATCCTCTTATAATAAGTGGTATGGGAGAATAAAGGGGCCGGGGGTGCCAGCATACCTAAAGAAGGGATGGGGGGAGAATAGGTGGCAAAGGGTGGCCAGGTTCAGGTTAGGAAATGGAATGAGAGAAAGAAGATATTGGGAGGGGGAGGAGGAAAGGAGATGCAGGGTGTGTGGTTGGGAGGAGGAGTCGTGGGAGCACGTCTGGGAGGTTTGTATGGGATGGGGAGGGGAGAGGGGTTGGCAAGAGATGGTGGAGGTAGTGTTAGGGGAGGAAGGGGAGGGAGAGGAATGGATGAGGATTATAGAGGAAAAGAGAGAGGGGTGTGTGGGAAAAGAGGGAAGAGCGGTGGTATGAATGAGGAAATGAGAATCAAAGAGCGGCGAGTGGAAGCGGAGGTCCAGGAGGGGGAGCGGACGGGAGAGCGAGAGAGCGAATCGAGAGAGCGATAGTAGTTAAGGAATAGGATAAGGTAGAGTAAGTTGTTGTTTATGTATAAGAAGATTATAACCCTTAGGGGAATAATAAAGTTATTATATATATATATATATATATTGTAATAACTAATTATGTATTTCTATGTGTTTTTCTATTGGTTTCTTCATTTTATTAAGTTCTTATTCATAAAAGTGTGTTTTACGAATAGCAAAAAGTAATGAAATTGTTTTAAACAATTTTTTTTATTATGTATTAAGATTACAGTCCATCTGTTACATCTCGTACGTCCATAACACGAAACTTCTCTACGCTCAGAACTTCTTTACAAATATCTTTTATTGCTGTAGACAGGTTAACAGTTTGATTAAACCCTATAGTGCTAAGTACATAATTATATTAATTACTTATATCACAGTGTTTCCATAAAAGAGCGTATTTCTATTTTTGACCTTGAAGCGAATTTTGATGGCATCGGCTTAATAATCTTAAATTTCATTCTCTAGTGGCACAAACACAGCAAAATAGGTTAGGTGCAACTGATTTGAACTGACATGAACTGATTACTGAGTGCAACGAAGACTACTACCGTCAGCGGAGTGAGGGGCGTGAGGGGGCGAAACAACGCCATCTAGCGTATACTCAAAACAGGATGAACTATGATTCTGCACGGCGCCACAGCCGACTCTACTTAGAGACACTATAATAAGAGTCAAGACACGAATGACAGTCCGCCATGTTTGATCGAAATCGTACGAGAGAGATAGAGATATACGCCATTTCACTCTTAACCACTCTTAACAACTCTTACGTTTATGGTAGCAAATTTATGGCAATGCATTCTGCATTTAAATAAGTTTAATAAAAAAACATATATCAAATCGAACACAAGATTTAGTTTTTTACTTTATATCTTCATTATCTTGGTATAATGGGCAGATTTAAAAGTCAGCAGAAATAGATGAAAAATGACGGGCCAATCAAAAACCCAAATGCACATTTTCAGATTAATAGATAGTAAAATACCGCCATAAACGTAAGAGTTGTTAAGAGTGGTTAAGAGTGAAATGGGGTATATCTCTTTCTCTCTCGTGGGATTTCGATCAAACATGGCGGATCAATCAAAAAGTGGCCTTCTCGTGTCCAGACTCCATTAAGCTATAAGTAGGGGAGAGTCTTGCAGTACCGACCAGCTTGCAGTACCGACCAAAGCTAGTTCTCGCTTCTTCTGGCAGATATGCGCCTTTTACTTGAATAAACAAATAAAAATCACAATTCTGTATAACCTATTTCGGGATCGTATCGTGTACTCCATTGCGCTTGATGTTATGAGACATTAAACGTATTCGTCAATATTCCATAGGTTAAAAGTTATTTTGCAAAGCCGATTTTTTGTTTCTCGTGTAAGTAAATGATTATGCTCTATGATGTGTACTGTCTCTAGTCTATTAAGATTAATAAAACGCTCTAGTTTTTCAATATTTTTTGGTACATAATATTGTTGCGTACCGCGCAACCTCGAGTTGGTAACAATGCGTTTTCACTATAGAAAGATTTGGGAGCTTCTGCTACGAGGTTGTCTGCCATGAAATTAGCTAAAGTTTAAATTTGACGCTTTCTTAAATAAAAATGCGAATTGTATATTTGAAGACATTATAATTAAGTTTAGTTTATGTTCATTAAGATGCGTTGGGTTGTTATATTGTAATCTATAATTTCTGTACACGTCATAGATTTAATCAATGCGAAACCAACATGTTTGAATTTCGACTTTTGCATGGCATATAAGGAAGCCGCTCGATGTATTAGCTTTTGTCACTTTTTGCCGTAGAAACGAAAAATAACAAATCAAGAGATCGTCAGACCAATCTTGCCTGTACTAGCGTTAACACGTTTATTCCTGAGCTCAGTTACAATAGTTACAATTCATATTTCCATTTCTTAAGTAGTCAAGAGTTATAATAAAAAAATTAAGAATATAAAAATATCATATAGTTGCATAATTAAAGTGTTAATTTATTTAAACGCGAACGCGCGACTCCGAGCAAAGCGGTTCTGCGCTTCACAGGCATCGATCCAGCCCCTAGGACCATCATCGGCTGCAGGAATACCGCAACAATATACCATGATCTAAAATGTTACCACATGCATTGTCGTGCAGTACCGACCAACAGACTATCAACCAGTAGAGATCAAATTTTTCTTATCTGTAAGTTCAATCTGATATCAAATAAATAATAAATAAGGTTAATAATAAATAAATAAATAAATAAATAAATAATAATAATAATAATAATAATAATAATAATAATAATAATAATAATAATAATAATAATAATAATAATAATAATAATAATAATAATAATAATAATAATAATAATAATAATAATAATAATAATAATAATAATAATAATAATAATAATAATAATAATAATAATAATAATAATAATAATAATAATAATAATAATAATAATAATAATAATAATAATAATAATAATAATAATAATAATAATAATAATAATAATAATAATAATAATAATAATAATAATAATAATAATAATAATAATAATAATAATAATAATAATAATAATAATAATAATAATAATAATAATAATAATAATAATAATAATAATAATAATAATAATAATAATAATAATAATAATAATAATAATAATAATAATAATAATAATAATAATAATAATAATAATAATAATAATAATAATAATAATAATAATAATAATAATAATAATAATAATAATAATAATAATAATAATAATAATAATAATAATAATAATAATAATAATAATAATAATAATAATAATAATAATAATAATAATAATAATAATAATAATAATAATAATAATAATAATAATAATAATAATAATAATAATAATAATAATAATAATAATAATAATAATAATAATAATAATAATAATAATAATAATAATAATAATAATAATAATAATAATAATAATAATAATAATAATAATAATAATAATAATAATAATAATAATAATAATAATAATAATAATAATAATAATAATAATAATAATAATAATAATAATAATAATAATAATAATAATAATAATAATAATAATAATAATAATAATAATAATAATAATAATAATAATAATAATAATAATAATAATAATAATAATAATAATAATAATAATAATAATAATAATAATAATAATAATAATAATAATAATAATAATAATAATAATAATAATAATAATAATAATAATAATAATAATAATAATAATAATAATAATAATAATAATAATAATAATAATAATAATAATAATAATAATAATAATAATAATAATAATAATAATAATAATAATAATAATAATAATAATAATAATAATAATAATAATAATAATAATAATAATAATAATAATAATAATAATAATAATAATAATAATAATAATAATAATAATAATAATAATAATAATAATAATAATAATAATAATAATAATAATAATAATAATAATAATAATAATAATAATAATAATAATAATAATAATAATAATAATAATAATAATAATAATAATAATAATAATAATAATAATAATAATAATAATAATAATAATAATAATAATAATAATAATAATAATAATAATAATAATAATAATAATAATAATAATAATAATAATAATAATAATAATAATAATAATAATAATAATAATAATAATAATAATAATAATAATAATAATAATAATAATAATAATAATAATAATAATAATAATAATAATAATAATAATAATAATAATAATAATAATAATAATAATAATAATAATAATAATAATAATAATAATAATAATAATAATAATAATAATAATAATAATAATAATAATAATAATAATAATAATAATAATAATAATAATAATAATAATAATAATAATAATAATAATAATAATAATAATAATAATAATAATAATAATAATAATAATAATAATAATAATAATAATAATAATAATAATAATAATAATAATAATAATAATAATAATAATAATAATAATAATAATAATAATAATAATAATAATAATAATAATAATAATAATAATAATAATAATAATAATAATAATAATAATAATAATAATAATAATAATAATAATAATAATAATAATAATAATAATAATAATAATAATAATAATAATAATAATAATAATAATAATAATAATAATAATAATAATAATAATAATAATAATAATAATAATAATAATAATAATAATAATAATAATAATAATAATAATAATAATAATAATAATAATAATAATAATAATAATAATAATAATAATAATAATAATAATAATAATAATAATAATAATAATAATAATAATAATAATAATAATAATAATAATAATAATAATAATAATAATAATAATAATAATAATAATAATAATAATAATAATAATAATAATAATAATAATAATAATAATAATAATAATAATAATAATAATAATAATAATAATAATAATAATAATAATAATAATAATAATAATAATAATAATAATAATAATAATAATAATAATAATAATAATAATAATAATAATAATAATAATAATAATAATAATAATAATAATAATAATAATAATAATAATAATAATAATAATAATAATAATAATAATAATAATAATAATAATAATAATAATAATAATAATAATAATAATAATAATAATAATAATAATAATAATAATAATAATAATAATAATAATAATAATAATAATAATAATAATAATAATAATAATAATAATAATAATAATAATAATAATAATAATAATAATAATAATAATAATAATAATAATAATAATAATAATAATAATAATAATAATAATAATAATAATAATAATAATAATAATAATAATAATAATAATAATAATAATAATAATAATAATAATAATAATAATAATAATAATAATAATAATAATAATAATAATAATAATAATAATAATAATAATAATAATAAATAATAATAATAATAATAATAATAATAATAATAATTAAATAATAAATAAGGATAAAATAAATAAGGATAGGTGTGATAACCGGCCAAACAGGAAGATAGGAATTAATAAAGAAGTTACCCACTGTGTTATTTGCAAGGAATCATTTGACGAAGATTGGGTGCAGTGTATCGAATGTGAAGGTTGGGCACACGTCGAATGCACAAATCAGGAAAATATTAATTATTTTATTTGCGATGTGTGTACTAATAAAATTTGAAAAAATCTTTTATTCTGAGGCAACGCCTCCTTTCTCCCGCCGCACGTCTTGGCTCCCGCGGCGGCCCAGCAGCTAAGAGCGTCTCAGGCCCGTACCACGTGAACCGCGCGTAGCGTATTAAGGTGACATTGTATCAATAGGTTTCTACATCGTCCCAGAGAGCACGATTGTCGATGCCTTTTTTTTGTCAACTCGCCACGCCTCCTTGGCCGCCGCGGGGGCCAAGACGTGCGGCGGGAGAAAGGAGGCGTTGCCTATGAAAATCGTACCCTGAAATCACATAGCACACGTCAGCGTAAGGATCTACAAAATTGAACAAGCCAGATCTTGGATCGTCCGAACATATCGACGAAGAGGCCTACCAGTAGCACCAGCGGACAGCGGAGATCGTCGTTGGACAGGCCGCAGTGGACCGCGGAGATCGTCGTTGGACGAGCAGCAACTACGGACTCTGGAGATCATCGTTGGACCGACGGCAGCAGCGGACCGCGGAGATCGTCGTTGGACAGGCCGTAGCGGACCGCGGAGATCGTCGTTGGACGGGCAGCAGCTACGGATTCTGGAGATCATCGTTGGACCGGAGAGAGCTGCGGATTGCAGAGATCGTCCCCTGGGCACCGGAACGACCTCGGACCAACTACAGAAGTCGATGCGTCAGTTAGATAAGTCAAAAGTCTAAGATATTAGTTACGCGAGAGGCAGACAACCGATTAAATTTTCGTAAAATGCCGCCATATCGTAAGATGTTTAAACGGTCTAAGAGGCGACGTGAGCCTGGCTTGAGTTGTGGGAATTCTTTCGAAATAGAAGATGTAGTAATAGAGTCACCTGGGAACGAATCTCTTCTTGAAAAACCACCAGTAGCTGAAATAGGAACGGGGATGATTCAGACCCCTATTCCTGAATTTAGGCTGCCCATTAATAGCGACGAGTTCACCCCTTCCAATAGCGTAAATACCTTAGACAGCACGCGTTCCACTTCTGAAAATTCATTTATGCGATTAAAGTTAGCCGTCGATTTAGTTCCACGTTTTAACGGGACAACGTGCTCTTTAATCAAATTTGTGACCCAGTGTAAACTTGCTGATTCCCGGGTAAAACCTAGTGACAAGACTAATTTATTAGCTCTAATCCGTAATAAAATCGAGGGACACGCGGATCACTTGATATCAAATCGCTACGAACCGAGTACATTGGACGATTTAATTAGTTCGTTAAAATCAGTTTTTGCACGATCTTTTGATGTTGATCGGGTTCAGGACGAGTTGAAAAATGTATATCAAAAGAATGCCGAAAACGCTGAAATTTATGGGGCTAGAGTTAGCGAAATATTGAGCCGAGGGATAGAGGCAGCCAAAGAAAATTTTAACATGGAGCAGTTAATAGGTGTTAAAGTGCTTTTAAATCGGGCAGCGGTAAATGGGTTTGTTCGAGGGCTACAAAATCATATCGTTAGATTGATAATTTCGAAAGATCAAATAAATAACCTAGAAATCGCTATAGATATCGCGGCTCGCTTAGAACAAGAAATTGAACGTGGGAAACATGTCGCAAATTCAAATAAAAAAATGATCACTCGAAGCACGGATGTATACACGATCAACTCGGACGATCGCAAATGTTTTAGATGTAATCAACCGGGTCACCTGCTTGCAAATTGTCCCCAAAGTCGAGACTATCGTTCTGGCTCATCTGGCTACGAAAGGCCTAGATGTGGATTTTGCAGGAAATCCGGACACATTGAAGCACGTTGCTATAGTAAAAATAAGCCCTGTGAATTTAACGGACAATATCGTCCTCTTGCCACGAGTTCTGGGAATCAGCAACATTTAAACACGAAGGGCGTTCTACAACCTGGCGTAGTGTCGAACAAGCCCCTAATTGCGCGCGTCACAAATGCCGAGTCTATTACCCACTCAACACACCCAAAACCAGTAGATCATTCGTGATGTCCTTGACACATGATTCCTTCAACAGAGGATCCGCAGAGTTTCTTGTCGATACTGGGTCCTGGCTCAATCTGATTAAACGGGAGGGATTAATTACCAATTTGACAATTAATACCGACATTATTTATAACCTCCCTGGTATAAGTTCAGGAGTGGTTCGTACCCATGAGGAGGTCATCGTACAAATCCATAATGTCTCCGTACCCTTCCAAATTGTGGATGATGAGTTCCCTATAAAAGAAACGGGAATTTTGGGAGTTTCATTTCTTGAAAGGCAAGAAGTAACACTAACATTCAGGGAGCACTTACCGAATAGTCTTCAATTTGGAGATGTTGAATTGTCTTCTCATGCATTCTCGAGCTTTGAGCTACCCCCACGTACAAAGACTCTAATTGCGGTACCCACCCATAGCAAGTGTGCATCTGGATACATGAGGGGAATAGATCTTAGCCCGGGCGTTTTCTTGGGCGAAGCATTGGTAAGCCAGGAGCACGGTTTTGCAAAAGTGTACGCGATCAACACTACTACCGATCGTGTCAAACTCAGCCTGCCACCTGTAGAATTAGAAGATTTTTACATAAAATCCCCTTCACCGCGTTCCTCTCGTACCGGAGACCCCGGTGTCGATCAATCAGTTGCTCATGCTCAACGGTTTGCCCAGCTGGTCAAGGCTCTCGATTTGGATAGCCTCAACGAAGCCGAACGGGTTAGCGTCCTAGAATTAATCAACGAGTTCCCATATCAATTCTACCTTCCTGGAGACAGGTTAGGTCACACTAAAGACGGTCAACACGCTATAATAACTACCGACGAAGCTCCCATCAATACTAAACAGTATAGGTTCCCATTAATACACAAAGCCGAGATTGAAAAACAAGTAGATTCCTTGCTTAAGAGTAAAATAATTCAACCGTCGATGTCGCCCTTTAACTCACCCGTGTGGATTGTCCCTAAGAAATCCGATTCGTCCGGAGTACCCCGTTGGAGAATGGTTATTGATTATAGAAAATTGAACGAGAAGACCGTTGGCGACGCTTACCCGCTCCCCAATATTACCGATATACTGGACCAGCTGGGTGGAGCAAAATACTTTAGTACTTTAGATTTAGCCTCTGGTTTCCACCAAATTCTTGTTGATCCTGTTTCGAAGCCCAAGACTGCCTTCTCAACTCCTCATGGCCATTTTGAATTTAACCGAATGCCATTCGGGTTGAGAAATGCCCCAGCCACTTTTCAGAGGCTGATGGATCTGATATTGTCGGGGTTACAGGGAACGGACCTTTTCGTATATATGGATGACATCGTCGTGTACTCTGACTCTCTAGAGGAACATACTCGTAAATTAAAGAACCTTTTGGCGCGTTTACAAAATTCAGGGTTAACCCTCCAGCCCGAAAAATGTCGATTTTTTCGGCGGGAAATTGTTTATTTAGGACACATTATAACTAACGAAGGAGTAAAACCCGACCCCGGAAAAATTAAAACAGTTAAAGAGTTTCCATTACCTAAAACAAGGAAGAATATTAAACAATTTCTGGGTCTTATAGGTTATTATAGAAGATTTATTGAAAATATGGCAAAAATCGCAAAACCGTTGACTGCACTTTTGAAAAAAGATACTGTTTTCCGTTGGGATTCCGTCACACAAACTGCTTTTGAAACTTTGAGAGACATCATTTGTTCAAAACCCCTTTTACAATTTCCTAACTTTTCGAAGCCGTTCCTTGTAACCACTGATGCGTCCGATTATGCACTGGGAGCCATCCTGAGTCAGGGAGAAATTGGGCAAGATCTTCCCGTAGCCTACGCGTCTAGGACCTTGAATAGTGCCGAAGTCAATTACTCGACAATAGAGAAAGAATTACTGGCTGTTTTGTTCGCTGTAGATCATTTTCGACCGTACCTGTATGGTCAGCAATTTACCTTGGTAACTGACCACCGACCGTTGGTCTGGTTGCATAACGCTAAGGATCCAACTTCTAAATTAATGAGGTGGCGTATCAAATTAAACGAGTATAATTATAATATAGTATATAAACCCGGTAGAGTAAATTCAAATGCCGACGCACTCTCACGTAACCCAGTCGAATCCATTCATGCCCCAAATTTCCCCTCACGACCCTTACAACTTGACGAAACGCATAACTCGTCTTCGGGGGGCCCGCAGGAGGCACTCGTTTGCGCAGACGAGTCGCTGATCGCGGATCTCCGGGTGACGAGGCCCGTTGACAGATTTTCTGATTATGATAATGAAGTAAAGGTGGCTTCTGTTTTCTTAGCGCGCGGGAACACAGAAGCCGGGCAACATGAGGTCGTAGATAATTTAAAATCAAACTCCAGTTTACAAACATGTATTTTCTCTAATAATCGTAATGAACACTCTCTGTCGTTGACCACCTTTTCTGAACGAGAGGAATTTTCTGTTAAAGAGATTAATATAATATGTGGGGGATCACTCCAATCGAACACTAATGACCAAAATCTATTCGGACGCTCGAGGGCTATCAGTGATTCCCAACTCCAGGAACCCGCTTCGAGTGGCGTTGGAGGAGGTCAGTGTTCGATAAGAGCGGATTCAATGCTTGCCGATGAGGGGACATGCTCGCGGGATCTTGACTCGCTGCAGAGGCCTGGGGAGCCTAGTAGGAATCCGACTGCGGTCGTGGAAGGGGCTGACGAGCATATTAGAAAAAATTCTACAGTGGCCGGAGAGCCCTTGAATTTAGCGACCAAAACCGCACGGGGGATCCCAATAAATCCGACCTCAATAGAAAATTTTAATCTAAGATCAAGTAGAGTATTGGTCAATTCTACGGACGAACTCCCAACCCCAACCATTTTTTACACTAAAGATTCCCTACTTATGCGAAGAGATAACCTTGCTCACTTTCTTCCGCTTGACCTCGCCGTTACTTCCAATACTGATAAGACATTGCTGGCGCGAACTAAACTCACTGTTGATTTAATCACAGGGTATCAAATAAATGTTGGTGAAGCCATGACTATTCCGGGAAATAAAAATTATATCTTTCATTTATTTCATAAAGTTACATCTCAAGAGAATCCAGAACTCAACCGTATAATATCTTCCGTCAAATCGCTTAAACAACTCATGGACTCATGAGACTTCCGTTTCCGGCGTGAAAGTGAATGGTTGTGAGTGTGATCGGTGAGATAGTAGCTAGCAGAATAGGAGAGTGTAGGGAGTGCTGGGACTGGAAAGAAGGGTGAGGAGGTGAAGGGTAGCAGGGAAAGAAGGGAGAGAAAGGGCGAGGGCAAGGGGCAGGGGGAGAAGAAGGAATCAGGTAGGCGACTAGGAATTTGGAGGTTAAGGCAAGAGGGAAGGAATTGCGCGGGAAGGAGAAAAGCGGCAAAGCGGAATAAGAGAGGAAGAGGGCGACATCAGGCGGCGAGGAAGAGGGACAAAGAGTCGGTAGGATAGTTGATATAGCAGGGCGGCCGGTAAAGAAGGGAACGGAGGGTATGATGGGAGGGAACGAGGGAGAAAAAGGGCAAAACAAGGGGAGCGAAAAGATGGCAGGGAAAAAGAAAGTAGGGGAAAAGGGGGGTGAGGAGGGGAAAGCAGGAGGGGGTACGGGTGTAGAGAAGGTATTAAGATAAAGAAGCACAAGTGGAGGAAGTGAAGTAGGGATAGCGGAGCTATGGAAGAGGAAGAGAGAGAAAGAACAGAGGGGGAACGAGCAGGATAGTGAGGGGGAAGGGGCCTTCATGAAGAGCAGGAGAGTGCTAAGGTCACCGGAGGAGAAGAAGGTAGTGGAGAGGGGCTCGGTGGAGGAGTTGATAAGGGAGATGAGGGAAGAAGTAAGAAAGGACTTGAGAGAAGTAAAGGAGCAAGGGAGGGAGACGCGTGAGGAGATGGGAAAGATCAGAGGCAAGATAGAAGAGTGGGAGGAAAGATGGAAAAGAGAGAAAGAGGAGTGGGAAGACAAAATGGCGGGGATGGAAAGAAGGTTGGCGGAGGTGGAGGGAGAGAAGGACAGGCTAAGAGAAGTGGAGGAGAGAATAAAAGTGATGGAGCTATGGAAGGTGAGGGAAGAGGCGGAGAGGGAGAAAGAAAGGGGAAAAGAAAGGACAGTACGGTAAAACGGGGAGGTGGGGGAGAGTGGGAAGAAAGGGTGAAGGAAATGGAAAGGAAATGGGAGATGAAGGAGAGAGAAGGCAAGAAAAAGAATTTGATCATAAAAGGGGTAGGAAGGGAGGGAGGGGCGATGCAGAGGGCAAAGGAGATAATAGCGTTAGTGGGAGTGCAAGGGGGGATAGTGGAAGCGAAGGAGCTGAGAGGAGGAAGGCAAGATAGGAAGGAGGTGATGCTGGAGGTGAGGATGGAAAGCGTGGAGGCCAAAAGGGAGGTGATCAGGAACAAAGGGAAGCCGAGGGGGAGGAAGGAGAGGATAGAGGAGGATCTGACGTGGAAGGAACGAAAGATGCAATGGTGGCTGAGAGAGATAGGGGACAAGGAAGAAAAAGAGGGAAAGAAGGTGAGAATAAGTTATGGGAAGATAGCTATAGACGGAAAAATGTGGTTCTGGGACGAGAGGAAGGATACACTAAGAGACTGGCAGGAGAGAGAGAAGGGGGAGCTAGAGAGAGGAGGAGGGGATGAGAAAAGGGGAGGGAGAAGGGAGGAGGAGGGGGCAGAGGGAAGCAAGGGACAAGAGAGAGGAGGCTCAAAAAACTAGACGGAAGGGTAAAGGGAGAGGAAAGAAGGAATTAGAGAATAGTATTCTGGAACGTAGCGGGGATGATGAATGAAGAGGAGGAATTTTGGAAGGGGCTGGAGGAGTGGGAAGTGATAGTGATGCTGGAAACATGGGTGGAAGAGAAAGGGTGGCGGAAGGTGAAACGGAAGCTACCGGAGGGATACATATGGAGGGCACAATGGGCGAAGAGAAGGAATAGGAAGGGTAGAGCGATGGGGGGTATGATGATAGGAGTGAGAGAAGAGATGTGGGGTAAGGGGGAACAAGAACAGGGATAGAAGGACGGGATAATGGTGGAGGAGGTGAGGGCAGGGGAAGAGATATGGAAAGTAGTGGCGGTCTACGTAAACGGAGACATGGAGACAAAGCTGGGAAAGATAAGGGGGTGGATGGAGGATCAGCAGGACGGAGAGACGGTGATAATAGGGGGGGATTTCAACGCGAGAACGGGGGAGCTGGGTGGAAGGACAGAAGGGGGGAGGAAGAGGAAGGGGGGGGGGAAGAAAGTCGAAAGACAGCAAGGTAAACGGGGATGGGAAAAAGTTAGTGAGGCTTCCAGAAGAGACAGGGTGGGAAATATTTAACGGGAACATAGAGGGGGACGAAGAGGGGGAGTACACGTACGTAGGGGGAAGAGGAGAGACGGTCATAGATTATGTATTGGGGGACGAGAGGACAAGAAGGGCTGTGGAAAAGATGGAAGTAGGAGACAAGGTGGAGTCGGACCACCTACCGATGGTGGTGACGATAAGGGACGGAGGGGTGGGGAAGAAAGGTGGCAGAAAGTGGAAACGGAAGGTGGGGGCGGGACGGTGGTATGGAAGGATGAAGGAGGCTTTTGAGAAGGGAATGGAGGGACTGCACTTGAAGGGGGAAGGGATCCAAGAGGAGTTGAGTAAGGTGGTAGAAAGGATTAAGGAGGCGATGAGGAAAGGGGAGGACGACGGGGGAAAGGAGGAGAGAGAGAGGAGGGAAGGGTGGTGGGATGGAGAATGTAGGGAACTGAAGAGGCAGGTGAGAAGGGAGCTAAAGAAATTGAGAAGGGGAGAAGTGGGGAGGGAGGATTACAAGAGAGGGAGGAGAGAATATAAGGAGGTGTGCGAGAGGAAAAAAGAGAAGGAGAGGGAAAGGCTGGTAAGGGAAGTGGCGGAAGCGAAAACCGAAGGTAAGGTCTGGGAAATAGTAAACAGGGGGAGGAAAAGTGGGAGGGGGGTAGATGAGAGGATAAAGCAAGAGGAATGGAGGGAGCACTTTATGGGGCTATTAGGAGGAGTGGAGGGTAGGGTAAGGATGGCAGAAGAGGGGGGTAGGAGAAAAGGGGAGGAAGAGGGGCTAAGCAAAGAGGAGGTGAGGGCAGTAATAAGGAAGCTGAAGGCGAGCGGAGGGGATGAAGTGCCAAATGAAGTCTGGAAATACGGAGGGGAGAAGGGGACAGAAATAGCGTGGGAGATATGCAGAAGGGTGTGGGAGGGCGAAGGATGGCCGCAAGAATGGAAAGAGGGAATCATAGTACCAGTGGCGAAGAAAGGAGGAGGGGCGAGGGTACAGGACTACAGGGGAGTGACGCTAATGCCGTCACTATATAAAGTGTACGCAACGATACTGGTGAGGAGGCTGGAGCAGGAGGTGGAAGGGAAGGGTATGGTACCGGAAAACCAGGCGGGATTCAGAAGAGGAAGAGGGACGATGGACCACGTATACGTGCTAAACCACATAATAGGGAAACAACTTCAAGGGAGAAACGGAAAGTTGGTAGCGCTATTCGTTGATCTGAAGGCGGCGTTCGACACTGTGGACAGGAGGATTCTATGGGAGGCAATGAAGAAGAGAGGGGTGAGGGAGGGGCTGAGGGAAAGGGTAAGGGAAATATACAGAGAGACGGTGAGCAGGGTGAAGGTGGGAGGGGAGGTGGGAGAGGGTTTCTGGACGGGGAAAGGTTTGAGACAGGGATGCCCATTGAGCCCGATCCTATTCAATCTGTTGATAGCAGACGTGGATGAGGTGCTAAGGAGAGGGAAATAGGGAGGGGTGAGAGTAGGAGGCAGAAGGATTTGCGCACTGGCGTACGCGGACGACCTGGTGATCTTGGCAGAGAAAGAGGAGGAAATGGAAAGCATGGTGAGGAGGCTAGAAGGGTACTTGGAGGGAAAGAGGCTAGAGGTGAATGTGGAGAAATCGAAAATAGTAAGATTTAGGAAAGGAGGGGGAAGAGAAAAAAAGGTGGTCTGGAGGTGGAAAGGGAAGAAGATAGAAGAAGTAAAGGAGTTTAGGTACCTCGGATATACTTTCAAAAAGAACGGAGGACAGGAAGCGCACATCAGGGACAGGGTCAAAAAGGCGGGGGTAGTGATGCGGCAGGTTTGGGGAATAGGGAAAAGAAAATTTGGGAAAGACTGGGAAAAGAGGATGTGGCTTTTCGACAAGCTAGTATGGACGGTGGTAGGTTATGGGGCAGAGGTGTGGGGATGGAGGGAGAGGGATGAGGTGGAACGAATTCAGGAGAGGTTCATTAGGTGGTCCCTAGGAGTGGATTGGCAGACACCGGGATATATGGTGAGAGAGGAGACAAAGAGGAAGAAGCTGAGGACGTGGGCGGGAGGAAGGGCATGGAGGTATGACGAGAAGTTGGGCAGGGGGGAGGGAGGAGAACTAGCCAGGCTGTGCCTAGATGAAATAAAAGAAAGGTATAGGGAGGAAGGGGCGGAGTTGTCAACATGGGAGAAGGAGAGAAAGGAATTTAGAAGGAAAAGAGGGGGAGGGGAGGAAAGGATAGGGGGCTATGAGGAGATAGAGAAGGAAGATGAAAGGAGACAAGAAGAAGAGATCCGGGAGAAAGTAAGGGACTCGAGGTATAACAGGTGGTATAGGGATATAAGGACAACAGGGGTGCCAAAGTACTTATCAAAAGGGTGGGGGGAAGAAAGATACAGAAGGGTAGCAAGGTTTAGGCTCGGGAATGAAATGAGGGAGGGGAGGTATTGGGAGGGAGAGGAAGAGAGGAGATGCAGAGTATGTGGGTGGGAGGCAGAATCTTGGGAGCACGTGTTGGAGAGATGCACGCAGGAGGAGGGGGTGGAGGGAAATATAGGGGAAAGGATAAAGAAAATCCTGGACGAAGGAGGAGAGGGAGAAGAATGGATGAAGAAGATAGAGGAAAGGAGGAGAGAAATAATGTTAAGTTAGAAATAAGTATAGATATAGTTATAGGCTAAAAGAGGATGTAAGAGAAGAGAGAGAGAGGGAAAGAGAAGGGAGGCTGTAACCCTAAGGGGAAGACAATAAAATAATACATACAACTCATGGACTCACTAGGCATTAAATCCATTAGTCACTCGAAGATTTGCAATAATCTAGAATCAGTCGAGTGGACTCCCATAGAGGATATACTAAAGAGTGTTTTGAATGACCCTCGATATGTCATTACTATATGTACTGATGAAATTGAGATCCCGTCAATATCCAGAAGGCCTCAGATCATTAAAGAGTTTCACGAGTCCGTGGTAGGAGGGCATAAAGGTGTAATGAAAATATTTAACCGTATCCGTGAACGGTTTTATTGGGCGGGGATGAGAAAGGAGATTGCAGCTTTTACCCGTACTTGTACAACCTGTCAAAGAAACAAAACATATTTATTAAAAACTAAACAGCCTATGACCATCACTGACACACCTAAATTTGCTTTCGAAAAGATTCAAATGGACATAGTTGGACACTTACCTCTAACTAAGAGGGGGAACAAATATTTATTAACTTTACAGGATAACCTCACAAAATATTCAGATGCAATTCCTTTATCCACCATCGATTCAATATCCGTTGCAACTGCTCTCGCCGAGCAATTTATCAGTCGGTTCGGTTGCCCACGGACCATTCACACCGATCAAGGATCTAATTTCACTAGGCGGATCATGAAAGACTTCTGTAAAATTTTTAAAATACAAAAGATCACATCTACAGCCTTCCACCCACAGTCTTTGGGCTCTCTTGAACGTGCCCATAGAGTTTTTGTAGAGTATTTAAAACATTACTGTACCAAGGTAGATTGGGATGAATGGATCAGATTCGGCATCTTTTCATATAACTCCTCAGTGCATGAGGCCACTGGATTCACACCCCATGAGCTCGTTTTTGGTACCAAGGCCATCATTCCTTCAGAGTTTACTAACGAACAAGTTCCCCGAACGTTCGTCCAACATTTAGATGAATTGTTTAAAAAAATTACGACAACTCAAGCTACGGCAGCGAACAAACTCGAACAATCTAAGCAAAGGAGTAAGACATATTATGATAAGAATATAAATCCTCGTCAGTTTAAAGTAGGTGACGTCGTTTACCTGTTGAAAGAACCGAGAAGTAGTAATACAAGGACAGTTCTAACCCGGGTGTGCTGAGGGGAGCGCGGGGGCGGGGGGAAAGTGAGGGCGCGCGGGGGAGCGCGGCGGAGGGAAACCGGGGCGCGGGGCCTGCGGGGTGAGGAAGACAGGTTGCGCGCGCACGCGCCGCGGAGTGGGGGAAGCCGCGACGATGGAGGGGATCAGTCCGGGCCGAGCCGCCGCGGAGACCTCTCCAGACCGGACCCATTTTTCAGAGGGAGGCATTGACCCCCGAAAAAAATCTCTCTCAGAACTTGGCCCACCCGAACCTAACCTAGGGTGGGAGCTGTCCTTAATATGAATATAATAATAAGAAATAATAGAAATAATGGAAATTATGTGACGAGCAGGAAAACGGAAGATGGGCAAATAAATGGAGAAATAAAATACCTTTTAAGAATATATATTGTTACAAAAAGAATATAATTATAAATAGAATATAAAAACATGATTAAAATTGATTCGGTTTAATTATTCCCACTCGGTAACATCTTTAGTAAATAGTTCAGTTAATAATAAATCTATAGGAACTTGCGCAGGGTCAGTTTGAATTCCAACAACGCTAGCCCAAAGCCCTGATACTTTATTCCTATAAGTATCCAAATGAATATTGTTAGCTGTGACGTTTCGCCAAGCCACACTCTTTGGAGGACGCGCAAGATTCTTCTGAGATATAGTTATTTGCACATTATCATCATCGTCGAAATAGCCGAAAAACGTTTGTTGTTCATATCGATGCATCCAATATTCCTCATCATAATCATCATCATCATCCTCTAAGTAGTCGAGTATTGGATTTTGGATTTTTTGTTTTTTAAAAACTTTTAAAAAAATGTCGCCATCGTGAACAGCTTCCGCCTCATAAAGTTTTGCACCTAGAATTTCTTCGGTTTGAACCGCAACATTTTGACAGGCCACATACACTTTCGGGCTGGAAGGATGGATAATTGACGCAGCAGTGGTGATCGTAGCAGTAGCCGGACGTTTCAAATTAATGGGCAATGACATAATCTGAAACCGATTTTTCTTATAGTTCTCACCGTTACTAACACTACGATTCACTAAAAAATATGATAATGGAAACTTACGGTATTAATCGATTGTATTTCCATGTGTTGAACGATTGATAATATCCTTCAAAGCAATTTCACAACTATTAGCTGTCACTTTGACTATGATTTGAATGCAACTGGTCTCGCTGCATATCCTGGCTCTCACATGCTAAAATCCCATCCTATCATGAAATCGAGAAGTGCCAAGCTTTGCAACAGTACGATGTCATTGTTCTTCATTATCTTCGTCACAGGCCACCCGTGTCCTTATCTTCTTCTTCACTGACCATCCTCTTCTTATTCACATGTATCTTCTTTCCCTTCTTCGAACTATATGCATCGAACGGCTTTTAACGGCTTTGATCGTGAGGCTTGAACGAATTTTTCAGAAATTGTTTCGAACAATGTCGGGAAAGATCGGCGTTTTTTTTTCGACACCGCGTCTTCGAGGGAAAGAGACGGAGCATTACTTTAAAGTTAAAATTCTAGGAGGGAAAGAGAGAGTAATACATAGGGGATAGAATCGCATGCATTCTAAAGCTAACAGTATTTCAAAGGGTTCCGATTTAACGTCGCCGCGTATCGCGCGATAGCATGCGTAATTCGACTCCTCTGGAGCAGCCGCGCGGGATGATATCATTTGATGGCGCGAAGAACGCTCGAACGAAACAGAATTAGCGCGAATCATAGAAAGAATTATGCAGCGTCAGCAAATCTTAAAGTTAGGTGGCAAGGAGGATGACGGGTAAATAAAATTGAGAAATTATATATATCATAATATATAATATCATAATATAAAATATATATCATATATATAAATCATAAAATTAAAAGAATATAATTTACCATTTTTTACTACGAGCATCATCCACAATATGATTGAGAGTACAATCACATTTTATTCTAAAGCTAACAGTATTCTAAAGCGTTCCGATTTAACGTCGCAGCGTCTCACGTGATCGTATGTAACTTGAGCACATAACGAACTATTATGTAGCAAACAGATATATTTTTTCCGAACCATTATGTAGCCAGCATTCTTAAGCTAACAAGTTTTTAAAACGTTCTGATTTAACGTTGCAGCGTATCGCATGATCGTGTGTAATTTGACTCCTCTGGAGCAGCCGCGCGAGATGATATCATTTGGCAGCGAGATGAAGGCACGAACAAAATATAATACTTTTTTCGGAAACGTCGAATCTCAGAATTAGGTGGCAAAGAGAGAAGGAGAATGATGGGTGAATAAAATTGAGAAATAATATAGAATAATACAAGCACAAATATAAAAATATAAAATACAATACAATAAATTAATAAAATAAAAATATTGTCACGTCCTGGGTGGCGGGTTTTAGGACAGTGACATTGTGGAAGGGTAACGGGAGTCGAACGCGAAATCCTGTTTCGCCGCTCCGAGAGGTAAGGAGGATTTTAAGCCCGAAATTTTGTTTCGCTGCTCTAAGCGATTGCAAGGTTCAGGCACGGAATCCTGTTTCGCTGCCCCAAACGGTTTGCAAAGGTTAGGCACGAAAATCTTTTCGTTGCTCTACGGAATAGGAAGGATCTAGGCACGAAACCCTGTTTCGCAGTCCTGGTGAATAGGAGGGAATTTAGGCACGAAACCCTGTTTCGCAGTCCTGGTGAATAAGAGGGAATTTAGGCACGAAACCCTGTTTCGCAGTCCTGGTGAATAATAAGGATTTAGGCACGAAACCCTGTTTCGCAGCCCTAATCGACCAGGGGAGGTTGGGTAATAAGCGCGCACCCGAGTGAGACCCGTTAGGTTATTCGCGAAGGAAAACGGTGGTAGAAAGGCCGGTTATGATTTTAAACGTTTGAGTAATAGAACCACTATTTATTGGTAAGCGAGTGAAATAGCAGTGTGCTTCTGATGATATAGCAGTTTACAATAATGCATGAACATAGAGCATTGGGACAAACATTTATATAACGGTGATTGAGAATATAATAAACATGTGACAACTTAGTAACGCTAATAATGATTTAGTATAACTAATGAAATTAAGCAATGGTATAATTAGGCAGTAAGCAATTGAAAGTTAAAGAGAAAGCAATACAATTGAGCGATGTACATATAAAGCAATAAGCAAAATCGAAACGAATAATATGAAGTAATAAGCAAAATCAAAGCGAATAATATAAATATAAAGAGTTAAACAATAATGTTGCACGTGAGCAAGAGAAAATAGGATAATGAAAGTTATAATAGTTAAATGCTTACAGTGATATAGAAGAGGTGAAATCCTTATAGCACTTCACTAACAATACAGACACGTGGTGTCGCGAAAGAATCTAGTAACTCTATGGTCGATAGTGACTGACTGAACGATTGTAACAGACTGATGATGCGCGGTCCATGTGGCGCTTGTATTTATACGAAATCAATGGAATGTCTGGTATGCGAGGAATAACGGATTTCGGCGGTTCTTTCGGGGTTTTTAGGGATGGGTATTCCACCCGTTGGATGGATTTAGAGGATTTTGATTGGGGTTTTAAGGTGGAGGCTTGAGTACGTTTGTAGAATGAGGGGGGGGGGGGGGAGAGAGGGGGTACATGGTTTCGAGATGAGCGAGCTTTGGCGAGGGGCTTGTGTTAGATTTGAATGGGGAAGAGTTCGCACCTCTAAGGCCGAAGAGGGGAAGGGGATTCGAAATTTGGGCGTCTGGAGATGGGGGCCGCTAAGGTACATCGTCCAAACAACCCGGAGGTTGGAAAAAGGGGTTTAGCATATGTGGTTTCGAGAATAGTTGAGTGGATTTATATGGAGGATGCCATTTAGGACCGGCGAAAAATTATCGGGACGTCACACCTCCCCCCTTATATGAAGAAATGCGTGCATTTCTTATCATTAAAGAGCGGGGTTGACTTGATTGAGCATGCTCTCATTGGAACGTTTGTAGCGGGGTCTTCTCGATGCCGGTGCCTCGATCTGCTGGCGTTGCCTTCCTGACGATCACGGAGAAGACGACTCTCGGGAGTAGGGGTGTAAGGCTCATTCCAGCTTTTATGGCCTCCCGTCGTAGCCATCGCATCTTGGCTAGCCTCAGGGAACGTCCTCCTCCTCGATGCTTTCTCCTGGGACGCCTCCTTCGGTTCGTCGGGATGGGCATGTCGTTGGGCATGTCGTTGGGCATGTCGTCGGGCATGTCGTCGGGCATGTCGTCGGGCATGATAATGATTGATCTAGGAGTAGAACTTATTAAGGCCGATTGTCTTTATGTAGTACGGTTAACCGGGACTCTCGCGCACACGACCAAGGCGCGCTTTGTTCGCGTGTATGATTTTCGTCTTGCCTTTTCAAGATATTTTTAAGTTTGAGAGGGAATTACTTCCAATATCTGGTGTGGGCCAGAGTACTGATCCCCAAATTTCTCTTTCCGCGGCTCTATTAGGACGTAGACTAAGTCCCCGGGTTTGAAGGTGTCCTCGTTTATGTGTCAATCTAAGTTTTGACTGGTCTAACCTTTTTGCTGCGGCGGTTTGCAATTCTTGTACCCTCGTACTTAATTTCGCGCGATAGTGATTGTAGGTTTCATTTTCGAAATCTTCAGTTACCGGAGTTCGGCTGGGTATCCGAGCTATTTTCCCGAATACAAAATCATATGGTGTATAACCAGTGCCCTCGTGAACACTGGTATTATAAGAAAACGTGGCCAAATCTGTCCAGTCGTCCCAGTCAGTGTATCTACCGATAAACATTTTTAAATATTCGGTTAAAACGATTTGCAATCTCTCTAAAGAGCCGTTAGTATGTGGGTGAAAGGCTGTGGTTCGGAATTGTTGCACTTTACATTTCCGCGCAACTGCTTTCTTGAAATTACCAGTAAAATTGGCTGCTTGGTCGGTGAGAATGGCTCTAGGAGCTCTGAACTGACAAATCAATCTTTTAATGAGCGCATCTGGTATCTTAATTGATGTGAAAAGGCTAAGGAGCACGCACACAAGGTATTTTGTCAATAAAACTTGCATGGTTAATATGCAAGTGTTGCCTGCTCTACTTGTAGACAGTCGTTCCCGTATGTTTTCTGGGGAAGACTGTAGTGGAATTTCTACAGATGATATTTTCCGGCGCATCTTTCTGTGTAGTTGAATTCTTCTGGATTTTCTTCCCTGGCGAGCGCTGGATGTGGGTGTTGCAGAGTCGATGGGGTTGCTGCCACTCGTTGGCGCATGGATCGGTGATTTTGAGAACCGAGGCCTCTTGGGACAGCTTGGTCTACATTTGGGCCAGTCCTCCAAGTTGTCGTCACATTTGTCGTGTAGTCGTTTGGAGCATGCCTCCACTGCGGGGGAAGTATGGGATAAGGCGTCTGTAGTGATGTGGTATCCCAGGTCAAACCTCTGGTATTGCAGGATGAGTTCCTTCTGCAGTACTGATTTGAAGTGGTCGAAAGCAGTTTGCTGGGATGGTCCCCAGTCCAATGCTGTGTCCTTCTTTAATAGTTGGGTTGACGGTGGTGCCGTTTTGGAAAATTCCGGGATAAATCTTCTGTGATATCCGGTCAGACCACGGGATTCTTTAATTTGTTTTGGTATGCGAGGTACAGCGTCAGCGAACTTATCGCCTTTCCCATGAATCGGGTGCTCTTTGGAGATTGAATTAAATAAATTTTCTGCCCTTGAAGAAGCTTCCGCGGAAATTTGTAATACTACCAGTTCCGGTGTAGCCGCAAGAGACTTTTGGGAGTTTAGGGGAAGGATTGATTTGGCATATAGCGCAGGGGGTAAGAGTGAGTGCACCGTCGCGGATGCCTCGAGATGGTGGATCGACGGATCCAGGGCTAAGAGGGACTTGTTTTTTATGAGGGGGTGGATGGGAGTGATGCCTACAGGCGTTGTAGTCTCTTTGGGTCGGTTTGGTTTGGATTCTGGAGTTAGTCTGTCGGATTCCTTTACTTCGATGCTGAGCATGGTGCTTGGATTGTCAATCTCGCTAGAGTTTATAATTTGCGGGTAGTCCTTTAAGTCCGGATTAGCTGTATGTATGGAAAAGGAGGAATTTGACCTCGCCCGTAGTACGACCGGGTTTAGTTGCACGGGAGCGACTCTTATGATACCGCTAGTGCTTTGGGATGCACTTCTGCTTGGCTCGCTCCACCGGTTGCATCCATCGGCGCTCGGAGGAGTATTTCCCGACTCCGTTTCCCACAAGGCTCTAGGATCTTCCTTGATAGTGAAGATGCGTTTTCTGCATTCCGTGGTCACATGTCCGGGCTTCTTACAGTACCCGCAGCTTCGCAGCTCCGTAGGCCTGGAAGGTGGAGGTCGAGATTTGTCCCAGTAGGTGACCTGTGCTTTGGGTACTTGGGACTCATATTCCGTGGCACAGTTTAGAGGGTTCCTCTCGGAAGGTTGAGCAGTCGGGCCTTGGTTGCTCCAACAGGACCGTGCGTCATGACCAGTCTTGTTGCACAGTTGGCAGGTCACCTTAGGAGTTTTTGGTTCTGAAAATCTAACTCTGTCCCTGTCCATCTTTTTGTCTACGAGGACGGCCAAATCAAATGCTTCGTCTAACGTTTCGAAATGGTGTTGCTGCAATCTCATTCTTAAGTAGGGTGGGAGGCCGTCAATAAATGAATCTAAAGTCAGACGTTCGAGGTTTTGGGAATGGTCTCGTGCAAAATCGCGATAATATTCCTTATCCTCTTCCAGAATGGCGAATCGGAGGTCCTTGACTCGAGAAATATACTCTAGTATGTGTTCGTTCGTTCCTTTTATGATATTTGCAAGTTCTCCGCGATAATGGTCCGATGTCTTAGCAGGAGAAAAGGTGCGTTTAAGTTGTTTAATAAGATCGCTTACAGAGTCGAAGACCCTATCCTCAACGGCCAAGTAAGCGTGATCTTGCAGTTTGTTTCTTAATAGCCTTGCTAACTGAGGTTCAGCATGCGGGGGAACCAGAGCCTTGGCCCTATTGCAAGCTCTAGCGAATTGTAAGACTGGGATATTGTGACCGTCGAATTTGGGAACGGTTTCTATGGCGTCTTTCAGCTTAATCTGGGGCGACGGATCCCGATCCGATACATAATTATGGTTAGGTAGCGGTTTCCTATCAAAGCGAGAAGAACCGGGAGTTGCAAGATTATTCGTTGTTTGCGAGGGTTCAAGAATTTTTTCCATCATCTCGCGTATGGATTGGATTTGACCGGAGAGACCTTCTAGCGCGGGGTTGTCAGAAACGGTGACTGAACTAGGACGCGTATTAGTTTCTGGATTTACGACATGCTGCGCATATAACCTTTCGATTTCGGCCTGTTTCTTCCGCAACAGTTCTACTCGTTCTAATAGTTCGATAGTCGCGATATCTTTCAATTTAATGTGATCGTCCGCGTCTTGGTCTTTTACGGGAGAGTCGTCGGCTTCACCGTACACAGACATGTTTAATTTAAGATTTTATTGCTCCGAGGGCAATTGTGGAATGTGTAGGCCGTTTTGGCGGTAATGATTTAAAGATACTGTCACCGTATTTACTGGGTCCAACCGGGAGCAGCACGAGCAATTTCGTTGTCTTGGTTCGTTGTTGCTAAACTCAATTTTACACACTTTAATGTTTGCATATGTGTAGTAGTGGTTTCGAGCACGCGGCTTCTATACGCTACCGCGATCTGCTGTGGCCTTGCAATATACATATTAAATGTCGGGATCTTGTGGGTACCGTATGCTAGAGAATTTATTTCTATTAACAGTAGACGAATCCCACCGCTGTCACCAAATTTATGTCACGTCCTGGGTGGCGGGACTTGGATCGTGACATATATGGGGTAAGGAAGTTGCGTGCGGACTTTGCTTCGTAAGAAGACCTGCTTCTTTATGAAGGCTATGGTTCCGAACTTGCGGATATGTGTAGGAGAGCTCGAAGACTCTGCTTCGTAAGAAGACCTGCTTCTTTATGAAGGCTATGCTTCGCGACTTTTAGGAGAGCTCGAAGACTTTGCTTCGTAAGAAGACCTGCTTCTTAATGAAGGTTACGCTTCGCGACTCGTGGAGAGGTAGGAGAGCTCGAAGACTTTGCTTCGTAAGAAGACCTGCTTCTTTATGAAGGCTGTGCTTCGCGACGTGTAGGAGAGCTCGAAGACTTTGCTTCGTAAGAAGACCTGCTTCTTTATGAAGGCTATGCTTCGTGACTCGTATCGACCAGGGAAGGCTGAATGGTGATCGTACACCCGAGTGACGCACGTGAGAGTACAGGCTTTGACTTATGGCTCTATAATTGGCTTACTAGCTGCATCGTATGAAAAAGGCGTAAATAGTAGGGTTTTTACTATTGGTTTGGGAATACCCATGCGGGACTCTATATGGAAGAACGTTAGTAAACACGGGCAAGAACTCCCGGCGCTTGCGGAGACCGATCAGCTGTAGTCGTTGCGCGTAATGGTTCCAGGTATTCGAGGCGAAATAGCGAGAATTGACGGTTAAAGATAAAAGCGAAAGCGTTATTTATTAGAACACGTAACAGATAGTAATAAACACCTTATAATTATGCGTTGGACATTTAGCATAGGCACATAACATTTATATAAAGGTAAATGATAGATAATTAACGTTAGGCAAAAATAGCAAAAGATGCGAAGCAATGGAGTTAAACAATAATAGATTATGTGATAAAGATAGCAATATAATAATAAGAGGCTAAAGCTTAAGCAAGATATAAATGCAAACTAAACTATATATATATAAAGCGATAAGCAAAGAAATTAACACGAAGAAATAACGTAGCAATGAAATGTAATAAACAAAAGCATTAACAATATTATAAAATAAAAGAAATAGAAACGCTTACAGTGATGTAGACGCTGGTTGATGTACACTGAATTGAAAGGTAAGAATATAACTAATAAAGAAAACCATAGAGTAATGGTCGCGACTTGGCGATAGCACGGAATAATACTGATGCGTGAAGATACTAAAGAATAGAGATCGCGACTGATAGCAAGGACTAATAATGAATGATGCGTGGGCCACGCGGCACCGGTATTTATACAAATTGATGGAATGTGAGGTATGCGGGGAATTTGAGGTATGCGTGATGACTCATGCCCAAAGTATGCGTGGAATTTGCGGTATGCGTGATGAGTTATCCGTAAAGTATGTGTCGAAATAGCTCTGGGGTTTTTGTAAGAATCAAAGGTTGATCTATAATTAGGCTGTAAGACAATGGGATTTCGAAATTTGGGCGTCTGGAGATGGGGACCGCTAAGGTACATCGTCCAAACAACCCGGAGGTTGGAAAAAGGGGTATAGCATATGTGGTTTCGAGAATAGTTGAGTGGATTTATATGGAGGTTGCCATTTAGGACCGGCGAAAAATTATCGGGACGTCACAATATAAAAACATAATATAAAAATAGAATATAAATAGAATATAAAAATAAAAAATAAAAATATAAAAAAACATTATAAAAAGAAAAAATATAGGAATAACAATAATAATAATTTAATTTATTATCCACTTTTGTGTTACAATTTAACGATCCTATACTCTTTCCATTTCATTCCCGTGATTGTGTCAATGTAAGTCCTACCGTTCTAATGTATCCTGCTGAGTCACAACAATTTTTTCTATTTCACAAGTGTTTCCTAATCTATTTTATGTTGCATAATCTTCTTTTATCATTTTCCTGTTCTTCCCATATTTTCCTTCTCCCTATTATCTCCCGTAGAATAGCCAAGTTTCATTCCATTTCATTCCCGTGATTGTGTCAATGTAAGTCCTACCGTTCTAATGTATCCTGCTGAGTCACAACAATTTTTTCTATTTTACAAGTGTTTCCTAATCTATTTTAAGTTGCATAATCTTCTTTTATCATTTTCCTGTTCTTCCCATCTTTTCCTTCTCCCTATTATCTCCCGTAGAATAGCCAAGTTTTTCCCTTCTCCTCTAATTACCTCTTTCCAATTCCTCCCACTCTCTCCACTTACTTCACATGCTTCAATCACATGTTTCACTGTTTCTTCCTCTTTCTTACAAAGCCTACATATCCTTTCTTCGTTCATTAGCCAATATTTGCATACACTTGTTTCACTATCCTTTATGAATCTTCCTATCCTTTCTAATTCTCCTCTCCCTTTTTTCTTTTTTTCACCCATAAGTATTTCAGCTTATTTCCTGGTTTCCTTGCCACCTCCCTTAATTCTCTTAGGAACTTTGACTCTTCTATTTTCATCTCTCTTTCTTGTTCTTGAATGTATTTACTTATCTGCTCTATTTTGGTTCACACGTCTTCACCAATAAAAATATAAAAATATATAAATATAATTGAATATAAAAATATAAAAGTACAATTAAAATAAAAAATAAAACACAATACAATATAAAAACATATAAATATAAAAGAACATAAAATAAAATAATAAAAGAAAATACTATTAAATAATAAATATAATATGAAAAGAAAAAAGAAAATAGAATATAAATGAATAAAATATAAAAATATAAAAATAAAAAAAAATAAAAAATATAAAAAACATTATGAAATAAAAGGAATAGAATAAAATAATAAATATAATATGAAAAGAAAAAAATATATAAAAATTCGTTATAAAAGAATATAATATAAAAAGAAAAAATATAAAAAAACAATATAAAATTAAACGAATAGAATAAAAAAATTCAGTATAAAAATAAAAATATAAAAATACAATATAAAAAGAAAAATATAATAATAATAATAATAATTTAATTTATTGCCCACTTTTGTGTTACAATTTAACGATCATATACTCTTTCCATTTAAATCCCGTGATCGTGTCAGTGTAAGTCCTACCCTTCTAATGTATCCGACTGTGTGCTAACAATTTTTTTTCTATTTTACAAGTGTTTCCTAATCTATTTTATGTTGCATAATCTTCTTTTATCACTTTCCTGTTCTTCCCATCTTTTTCTTCTCCCTATTATCTCCCGTAGAATAGCCAAGTTTTTTCCCTTCTCCTCTAATTACCTCTTTCCAATTCCTCCCACTCTCTCCACTTACTTCACATGCTTCAATCACATGTTTCACTGTTTCTTCCTCTTTCTTACAAAGCCTACATATCCTTTCTTCGTTCATTAGCCAATATTTGCATACACTTGTTTCACTATCCTTTATGAATCTTCCTATCCTTTCTAATTCTCCTCTCCCTTTTTTCTTTTTTTCACCCATAAGTATTTCAGCTTATTTCCTGGTTTCCTTGCCACCTCCCTTAATTCTCTTAGGAACTTTGACTCTTTTATTTTCATCTCTCTCTTTCTTGTTCTTGATTGTATTTACTTATCTGCTCTATTTTGGTCCACACATCTTCCCCATTTAATCTTCTTCTTCTTTTCCATTCTTCATTTGACCATCCTCTCCATTCCAAGAATTTGATTCTTATTCTTTCCCTTTTCGTTACTTCATTTCCTCTCATTAATATTCTCCCACGTTCTTCCTATCCTTCTTCCGAGTTTATTAACCTCTCTTCACAGCTCATTTCCCTTACTCACATTTTTAATTTCTTTCTCTTCATGTTTCTTTTAACAGCCAGTATGTTGGTGTTGATCTCTCCAATTTCATTATCCACCGTATGTATTCCGCCTGCAATTTTTCTATTTCGTCATACCTTCTCCATCCCCATATCTCTGTTCCATACGCCACGGTGCTTCTAACTAGCGCATGATACAGTTTCGTTCTTCTTTCAAAGTCATCTTTGAATAATCTTTCTCCAATCCCCCACATACTTTTCCTAGTGTCATATCCGCTTTCCTAACTACCTTCTTAATATGGTCTGTATCCTTGTTGTTCTCTCTCTCTCTCTCTCTCTCTCGCTCTCTCTCTCCCACTGTATAACCTAAATATTCCAGTTCTCTTACTCTTTCTATTTCTTCTTCATTTCAACGAAATCTTTCCTCATTTCTTCTTCCTCCGGCTTTCCTGCATATCATTTTCTTAGACTTTTGCACATTTAACTCCAAGCATTTCTTATTTATGTATCTCTCGAATCTCTTTATCATATTCTTCAGCCCCTGTGCATTATTTACCATTAACACAACATCATCCGCGTATGAAATTGTCCAAATTTTCCTTCTACCTATTAGGACTCCTCCTTCCTGTTCTTTGCTCATTTCTTTTTTCCAGGTCTGCAAATGCGACATTGAAAAGTGTCGCGCTTAACGGGCACCCATGTCGAACACACTTTCCTGTTAAAAACTTTATTATCAGTTCCCTCTTCACTCTTAAATTGCGTATAGTTCTGTCGTACATTTCCTATATCCTTATTCTTAGATGTTCGCCTACTCCTTCTTCTTAAAGCTTTTTCCAAATTTCTTCCCTTTCTATCTATCAAATGCTCCCTTCATATCCATGAAAAACAGGTATAGCTTCCCTCATTTTTTTTTTGAGGTTTCTATATCTATAGCCGTTTTAACTGCCACTATTGCGTCTACTGTTCCTCTCCTTGTCCTGAATCCCATCTGCGTATCGTTTAATATCCCATTTTTCCATTTGTTCTTCTAATCTTCTCCTTAGAATGTCCGCATAAATCTTATAACTTGTATCCATCAAAGTTATGCCCCTATAGTTTTAAATCATAACCCTTTCTCCTCTTTTTGAACATCGGACTTATTATTCCTGCTTTCCATTCTTCCAGAAAGTTCCCCTTTCTTCCATGTTCTGTTTATCACATTTGTTAGATTACCTATAGTTATGAAGATGATTGCGTCCTCGATGTTGAATTAAGATATAATTTAAATGCAGGAGTTTAAATTTTAAGTCAGTCAGACTTATAATATCTTATATGATTTGAGTTCAGATCGACGTGAACCAGATCGGTTTTCAATCTATATTTATCTAATAAGTTTTTTGTACGAAAGGACCTAATTTATAAATAATTTTTTCATATATTCAATAAAAATTGGGTTTTCGTATTTATTAAGAATAGGTGTTTACCCTATGATAATTGTTGGTTGGACTTAAAATTCTAATTATTCAATATTAGAAGCGATTGGGTCAATTTCACTGTCAGATTCTTATGAAGTAATTTTATTTTTAACAATATTTTTGTAATATACGTTTAAGATATATATATATATACATATACAAAAAATAATATAGAATAATACAAATAAAAACATAATAATACAATTGAAATATAAAATACAATACAATATAAAAAAATAATATGGAATAATACAAATAAAAATATAAAAATACAATACAATATAAATACAAATAAAATATAAAATACAATACAACATAAACAACAATATAAATACAAAAGAAAATAATACATATAAAAATATAAAAATACAATTAAAATATAAAATACAATACAATATAAAAAAATATAACATAAATGAATATAAAAATATAAAAATACAATTAAAATAGAAAAGAAAATACAATACAATATAAACAACAATATAAATGTAAAAGAAAATAAAATAATAAAATAAAAGAAAATACAATTAAATAATAAATATAATATAAAAAAAGAAAAAATATAAAATTGAATACAAATAGAATACAAAAATATAAAATAAATATTAAGAATATAAAAATTCAATATAAAAATACATTATAAAAAGAAAAATATAATAATAATAATAATAATGATAATTTAATTTATTGCCCACTTTTGTATTACAATTTAACGATCCCATTTCATTTCTATGATTTTGCCAATGTAAGTCCTACCCTTCTAATGTATCCTGCTGTGTCTTAACAATTTTTTTCTATTTTTACAAGTGTTTCCCAATCTGTTTCATATTGCATAGTCTTCGTTTATCACTTTCCTGTTCATCCCATCATTTCCTTCTCCCTATTATATCCTGTAGAAAGGCCAAGTTTGTCCCTGCTCCTCTAATTACCTCTTTCCAATTCCTGCCACTCTCTCCACTTACTTCACATGCTTTAATCATGTATTTCACTGTTTCTTCCTCTTTCTTACAAAGCCTACATGTTCTTTCTTCTTTCGATAGCCAATATTTGTATGCTCTTGTTTCACTACCCTGTATGAATTTTCCTATCCTTTCTAATTCTCCTCTCCTTTTTTCTTTTTTCCCATAAGTATTTCGGCTTATCTCCTGGTTTCCTTGCCACCTCTCTTAATTCTCTTAGGAGCATTGACTCTTTTATTTTCATCTCTCTTTCTTGTTCTTGGACGTCTTTACTTATCTGCTCTATTTTGGTTCTCACTTCTCCCCAATAAAAATATAAAAATACAATAAAAATATAAAATAAAACACAATACAATCCAACGTCTTTCATACCACATTGATCGTGCATCGAACGTGAATCGAACGTGCATCGAACGTGCATCGAACGTGCACCGAACGGGTATTGAACGCAAGTCGTTCACTTCACGTTCCAAGCCGTTCGATTCACATTCGGTGCACGTTCGATTCACGTTCGATGCACGATCAATGTGGTATGAAAGACGTTGCATACACTATCGGAACGTGTATCCAACGTGAATCGCACCACTCGGAACGTGCATCGAACGTGCACCGAACGGGTATTGAACGCAAGTCGTTCAATTCACGTTCCAAGCCGTTCGATTCACGTTCGGTGCACGTTCGATGTCGTTCGATTCACGTTCGATGCACGTTCGATGCACGTTCCGAGTGGTGCGAAAGATGTTTGATACATGATCCGATTGATATGGTGGAGCCAATTTTGTATTAACACAATCACGGGAATGAAATGGAAAGAGTATATGATTGTTAATTTGTAAGCCAATAGTGGATAATAAATGAAATTATTATTATTATTACATTTTATTTTTATTATATTGTATTTTTATATTGATTTTTTTATATTTTTTCTTATTTTATATTATATTCTTTTTATATTATATTATATTTATTACTTACTTCTATTTTATTTTCTTTCATATTTATATTGATTTTTATATTGTATTGTGTTTTATTTTATATTTTTATTGTATTTTTATATTTTTATTGGGGAGAAGTGAGAACCAAAATAGAGCAGATAAGTAAAGACGTCCAAGAACAAGAAAGAGAGATGAAAATAAAAGAGTCAATGCTCCTAAGAGAATTAAGAGAGGTGGCAAGGAAACCAGGAGATAAGCCGAAATACTTATGGGAAAAAAGAAAAAAGGAGAGGAGAATTAGAAAGGATAGGAAAATTCATACAGGGTAGTGAAACAAGAGCATACAAATATTGGCTATCGAAAGAAGAAAGAACATGTAGGCTTTGTAAGAAAGAGGAAGAAACAGTGAAATACATGATTAAAGCATGTGAAGTAAGTGGAGAGAGTGGCAGGAATTGGAAAGAGGTAATTAGAGGAGCAGGGACAAACTTGGCCTTTCTACAGGATATAATAGGGAGAAGGAAATGATGGGATGAACAGGAAAGTGATAAACGAAGACTATGCAATATGAAACAGATTGGGAAACACTTGTAAAAATAGAAAAAAATTGTTAAGACACAGCAGGATACATTAGAAGGGTAGGACTTACATTGGCAAAATCATAGAAATGAAATGGGATCGTTAAATTGTAATACAAAAGTGGGCAATAAATTAAATTATCATTATTATTATTATTATTATATTTTTCTTTTTATAATGTATTTTTATATTGAATTTTTATATTCTTAATATTTATTTTATATTTTTGTATTCTATTTGTATTCAATTTTATATTTTTTCTTTTTTTATATTGTATTTATTATTTAATTGTATTTTCTTTTATTTTATTATTTTATTTTCTTTTACATTTATATTGTTGTTTATATTGTATTGAGAGCCCTCCAACTTCAAGGAAGCGCTGGTGGGGAGTAGGAAGGTGGCGATAGCGCCATCTGACTACCCCGAAACCACGCTAACACCGGAGCAGGGGGATCTGGTGATGAGGAAGCTCGGAGAAGCGATGGACGCCATTCCCAAGGAAATGGCGGCCCCCCGCTTCGAAGAGTGTAGGTTCGTGCAGGGCATCCTCTGGGTAACCTGCACGGACGCCGCAGCCAAGCAATGGCTAAAAGAAGCGGCAACAAACCTGAAGCCCTCGGAGGGCGCATCTCTCCAGGTAATGGAGAGAGAGTGCCTACCCAGGCTTCGAAAGATGGCGACCGTCATCCCCGGACCTCCGGAGAAGACGGAAGTCATCCTACAACGGATCGGCCGGCAAAACCTGGGCCTCCGCACCCAACTATGGAGGGTGTGGGGCAGAAGGGAGGCGGAACGATCCGTGCACTTGATCCTGGGGGTGGACGCGGAGTCGCACGAGGCGCTAAGCAAGCGGGGCTTCGTCATCCACGTGGGGCTGGGCAGGGCGCTCCTTAGGGAGTTCCAGGCTCGGACCGGCGGGGGTGGCGGGGAACCGGAAGCGGCGCGGGGGGCGGCGGCAGCGGCACCCCAGGCCAGTGCAGGGATTGGGCTGGGGGGAGTGGGGGAGGCCTCGGGCGCGGGGGCGATACCCAGCACCGGAGCCGACCCGGCCCCTCAGGACCAAGCCCAGAGCGGAGCAGCGGGGGGAGGGAAGGAACCCTCGGTGGTGGCGACCGCGGGGGAGACCTCCGGCACACCCACGGGGGGGGGGGGGGGGGACCGACTCCCCATGACGAAGGAGGTGAATTTACCCACCCGCGGAAAAAGGGGGAGACCCCTGAAGGCCGTGGGGTGGGGTAGGGCTGGGCCCTCGGGGACCCGAGGAGGAGTCCAAAGGACTACCAACTCGGGGTCACTGAGGGACCAGTTCCTCAAAATCGCCGGGGTGGAGAGCAAGGCCGCCACGGTAAAGCGAAGGGGGAAATAGAAGTGGACCGTAACACGGGACACACTACTTCCCCCGGAGCACGTGCGAGAGCGAGCAATACTGCAGCCAACATGGCTGCAGGATGCATCAGCATCTCGCAGATAAATCTGCAGCACTGCAAAGCAGCGACGGATCTACTTGACCGCCGCACAGTGGTGCTGCAAACAGACATAGTACTCATACAAGAACCTTGGCTGATCAAGGGTCGAGTAGGAGGACTGAACGAGAGACAGGGCACGATAATACACGGGCCCGGTGACCCCGGACCAAGAGCGTGCGTCTACGCGAGTAAAAGACTGCACGCCTTGAGGCTGGGAGAATTCTGCACTAGGGACCTAACAGCTGTCTCAATAGAGCCAAAAATGGGCGGGAACACGGAAAAGGTCGTGGTCTGCTCAGCATACCTACCATACGACTCTGAGGAGTCCCCCCCAACGAGGGAACTCAGAGCACTGGTGGAGGCATGTAAAAATAGGGGGCTGCAACTGGTGGTGGGATGCAACGTCAATGCCCACCACATTGTATGGGGCAGCACCGATATCAACAAGAGAGGGACGAGCTTACTCGAATACCTCTCGACAACGGAACTGGAGATCCTCAATCGAGGTTCCAAGCCCACGTTCGTTACCTCCAGAAGGCAGGAGGTAATTGACATCACGATGGGCTCCAGAAAGGTGGCTCAAGCAATAAAGGATTGGCATGTGGCGGAGGAGGTAACACTCTCCGACCACAGGCTAATCGAATTTAAACTGGCGGGAGACGCGGCACACGAACCCACGGGAGTCTACAGAAACCCCAGGGCCACCGACTGGCAACTCTACAAAGAGGAGCTAGAAGGAAGGCTCGGGGGGAACTTCGGACCCCCGAGAACGGGTGGGGGGATCGAGCAGGCGGTTGAGAAACTGCAGGCTGCGATCACCCAATCGTATGAGGCATCATGCCCGGCCAAACAAAGGAAAAGCAGCAGACGGGTACCCTGGTGGAACCAGGAGCTGACCAGGCACAGGACCAGAACCCGGAAGCTGCTAAACAGAGCCATGAGGCTTGGCACGAGGGTCGAATGGGAAAACTACAAGGAAGCCCATAGATCATACAAAAAGCTCATCAGAGCATCAAAAAGAAAAAGCTGGAGGGGATTCTGCCATGAAGCCGAGGCCCTACCACTAGTGGCTAGGCTTCGAAAGGTTTTTGCAACCGGACCTCCGGAAAAACTGAACGGACTCAGACTCCCGGACGGGAGGTACTTAGAGGACCGACAACAAATCCTAGAACACCTGATAGAGGTCCACTTCCCAGGCTCGGGATTCTGTCAGCAGGGGCAGCCAACAGTAGAGCTGGAACCTCAAAGCGACGGACCGAAGGACTGGGGGATGGCCTCCAGAGTGGTAAACCGAGACAGGATCAGATGGGCCATAAACTCATTTAAGAGATTTAAGAGTCCGGGAGTAGACGGGATCTTCCCCGCCCTTTTACAGGAAGGAGGGGAGGACCTGATAAAACGACTGGACCTTATCTTCAAATCCTGTCTTGCCTTGGGGTATATACCCAAAACATGGAGAACGGCTAGAGTCGTGTTCATACCCAAACCAGGGAAGAAGGACTACGATTCTGCCAAATCCTTCAGGCCTATCAGCCTAACGTCCTTCCTTCTGAAGACGCTGGAAAGACTGGTGGATAGGCACATCAGGGAACATGCGCTGGTGGAAAGACCAGTTCAAAACTCCCAACACGCGTATCAGGCCGGCAGATCCGTGGAGACGGCGCTCCACCACCTGGTAGGGGTGGTAGAAGGGGCCCTGGAGCGGAAACAGTCGGTCCTGAGCGTATTCCTAGACATCGAAGGAGCGTTCGATAACACATCCTTGGATGCCATAAGCAGGGCTCTAGACAACTTCAAGGTCGAAGAGTCGATCGGAAGGTGGATCCGCAACATGTTGCGGACTAGAGCCGTGACGGCCAGCTGGGAAGGGACCACGATAAGGGCTCGGGCCAACAGGGGCTGCCCGCAGGGGGGAGTTCTCTCCCCACTGCTGTGGACCCTGGTGGTAGACGAGTTACTGCGTGGGCTCGGAGAAGAAGGCGTAATAGTACAGGGCTATGCCGACGACATAGCGATCGCTGTCAGAGGCACGAGCCCGACATGCATGGCCAGGAGAATGCAGAAGGCACTCACACTGGTTCAGGAATGGTGCCAAAACCAAAACCTAAGGGTAAATCCGTCCAAGACGGAGATGGTACTGTTCACGAGGAAGCGGAACTTAAAGTTTAAGGCCCCCTCAATATTCGGAGCGGAGCTTCACACCTCCTCGGAGGTAAAATATCTGGGAGTGACCCTGGATAAGAAGCTCACGTGGAAAAGCCACATCACGAAGCAGACCCAGAAGGCGCTTGTCACCTACTGGGCCTGCAGAAGGATGTTCGGCAGCACATGGGGATTAAAACCATGGGTGGTTAAATGGATCTATACAGCCATCCTGGAGCCCCAACTAATATACGCCTCAGTGGTATGGTGGACCTCCATGAGGAGGGACACCCACAGGAGGACATTGGGCAAGGTGTATCGCCTGGCACTGCTGGGGATAACGGGTGCGTTTCCCACCACGCCCACCCTGGCGATGGGGGCCTTGCTGGACCTGCCGCCGCCGCACTTGGCTGCGGAGGCCGGGGCTAGGAAGGCTGCCCTGAGGATACACTTTACGGGAAGATAGAAAGGCACGGGGAATGGGCACGCGGCGATCCTGCAGCACGTAAGGGACTCGTACGAGGCTCTGGACTGCGGAGGAGACCAATGTGACCCAGCCTACCGCTTCCAACATAACTTCGTCGTTCGCTTTCCAAGCAGGAAGGACTGGGAAGAAAACGAGAAGGAGTTACTCTCTCCGGGGGGACTTATCTGGTATACAGATGGTTCCAAAACCAAAACCGGAACCGGAGCCGGGATATGTGGGGAGAGGCCCAGGGTGGAAAGATCCATCGCCCTGGGCCCACACGTATCGGTCTTTCAGGCGGAGGTGCAGGCTATCAGGACCTGTGCCAGATTGAATCTGGACAGGGGCTATGAGGGCAAGCACATCTATATCTGTAGCGACAGTCGGGCCGCACTGGGATCCCTCCGCAACACGGTGGTGAGATCCAGTCTGGTGCTAGACTGCGTGGACGCGCTGACGCAATTGGCTAACAGCAATCGCGTCAGTCTACTATGGGTTCCGGGGCATGCCGGAATCGAGGGAAACGAAGGAGCAAACGTCAGGGCTCGAGAAGGTGCGCGTAATCTGGATCGTGACCCGTCGTGCATCGTAGGTGTCGTAGGTGTCTCAATTTTAATTGTATTTTTATATTTTTATATGTATTATTTTCTTTTGTATTTATATTGTTGTTTATGTTGTATTGTATTTTATATTTTACTTGTATTTATATTGTATTGTATTTCTATATTTTTATTTGTATTATTCCATATTATTTTTTTATATTGTATTGTATTTTATATTTCAATTGTATTATTATGTTTTTATTTGTATTATTCTATATTATTTTTTGTATATGTATATATATATATCTTAAACGTATATTACAAAAATATTGTTAAAAATAAAATTACTTCATAAGAATCTGACAGTGAAATTGACCCAATCGCTTCTAATATTGAATAATTAGAATTTCAAGTCCAACCAACAATTATCATAGGGTAAACACCTATTCTTAATAAATACGAAAACCCAATTTTTATTGAATATATGAAAAAATTATTTATAAATTAGGTCCTTTCGTACAAAAAACTTATCAGATAAATATAGATTGAAAACCGATCTGGTTCACGTCGATCTGAACTCAAATCATATAAGATATTATAAGTCTGACTGACTTAAAATTTAAACTCCTGCATTTAAATTATATCTTAATTCAACATCGAGGACGCAATCATCTTCATAACTATAGGTAATCTAACAAATGTGATAAACAGAACATGGAAGAAAGGGGAACTTTCTGGAAGAATGGAAAGCAGGAATAATAAGTCCGATGTTCAAAAAGAGGAGAAAGGGTTATGATTTAAAACTATAGGGGCATAACTTTGATGGATACAAGTTATAAGATATATGCGGAAATTCTAAGGAGAAGATTAGAAGAACAAATGGAAAAATGGGATATTAAACGATACGCAGATGGGATTCAGGACAAGGAGAGGAACAGTAGACGCAATAGTGGCAGTTAAAACGGCTATAGATATAGAAACCTCAAAAAAAAAATGAGGGAAGCTATACCTGTTTTTCACGGATATGAAGGGAGCATTTGATAGATAGAAAGGGAAGAAATTTGGAAAAAGCTTTAAGAAGAAGGAGTAGGCGAACATCTAAGAATAAGGATATAGGAAATGTACGACAGAACTATACGCAATTTAAGAGTGAAGAGGGAACTGATAATAAAGTTTTTAACAGGAAAGTGTGTTCGACATGGGTGCCCGTTAAGCGCGACACTTTTCAATGTCGCATTTGCAGACCTGGAAAAAAGAAATGAGCAAAGAACAGGAAGGAGGAGTCCTAATAGGTAGAAGGAAAATTTGGACAATTTCATACGCGGATGATGTTGTGTTAATGGTAAATAATGCACAGGGGCTGAAGAATATGATAAAGAGATTCGAGAGATACATAAATAAGAAATGCTTGGAGTTAAATGTGCAAAAGTCTAAGAAAATGATATGCAGGAAAGCCGGAGGAAGAAGAAATGAGGAAAGATTTCGTTGAAATGAAGAAGAAATAGAAAGAGTAAGAGAACTGGAATATTTAGGTTATACAGTGGGAGAGAGAGAGCGAGAGAGAGAGAGAGAGAGAGAGAGAGAACAACAAGGATACAGACCATATTAAGAAGGTAGTTAGGAAAGCGGATATGACACTAGGAAAAGTATGTGGGGGATTGGAGAAAGATTATTCAAAGATGACTTTGAAAGAAGAACGAAACTGTATCATGCGCTAGTTAGAAGCACCGTGGCGTATGGAACAGAGATATGGGGATGGAGAAGGTATGACGAAATAGAAAAATTGCAGGCGGAATACATACGGTGGATAATGAAATTGGAGAGATCAACACCAACATACTGGCTGTTAAAAGAAACATGAAGAGAAAGAAATTAAAAATGTGAGTAAGGGAAATGAGCTGTGAAGAGAGGTTAATAAACTCGGAAGAAGGATAGGAAGAACGTGGGAGAATATTAATGAGAGGAAATGAAGTAACGAAAAGGGAAAGAATAAGAATCAAATTCTTGGAATGGAGAGGATGGTCAAATGAAGAATGGAAAAGAAGAAGAAGATTAAATGGGGAAGATGTGTGGACCAAAATAGAGCAGATAAGTAAATACAATCAAGAACAAGAAAGAGAGAGATGAAAATAAAAGAGTCAAAGTTCCTAAGAGAATTAAGGGAGGTGGCAAGGAAACCAGGAAATAAGCTGAAATACTTATGGGTGAAAAAAAGAAAAAAGGGAGAGGAGAATTAGAAAGGATAGGAAGATTCATAAAGGATAGTGAAACAAGTGTATGCAAATATTGGCTAATGAACGAAGAAAGGATATGTAGGCTTTGTAAGAAAGAGGAAGAAACAGTGAAACATGTGATTGAAGCATGTGAAGTAAGTGGAGAGAGTGGGAGGAATTGGAAAGAGGTAATTAGAGGAGAAGGGAAAAAACTTGGCTATTCTACGGGAGATAATAGGGAGAAGAAAAAGATGGGAAGAACAGGAAAGTGATAAAAGAAGATTATGCAACATAAAATAGATTAGGAAACACTTGTAAAATAGAAAAAAAATTGTTAGCACACAGTCGGATACATTAGAAGGGTAGGACTTACACTGACACGATCACGGGATTTAAATGGAAAGAGTATATGATCGTTAAATTGTAACACAAAAGTGGGCAATAAATTAAATTATTATTATTATTATTATATTTTTCTTTTTATATTGTATTTTTATATTTTTATTTTTATACTGAATTTTTTTATTCTATTCGTTTAATTTTATATTGTTTTTTTATATTTTTTCTTTTTATATTATATTCTTTTATAACGAATTTTTATATATTTTTTTCTTTTCATATTATATTTATTATTTTATTCTATTCCTTTTATTTCATAATGTTTTTTATATTTTTTATTTTTTTTTATTTTTATATTTTTATATTTTATTCATTTATATTCTATTTTCTTTTTTCTTTTCATATTATATTTATTATTTAATAGTATTTTCTTTTATTATTTTATTTTATGTTCTTTTATATTTATATGTTTTTATATTGTATTGTGTTTTATTTTTTATTTTAATTGTACTTTTATATTTTTATATTCAATTATATTTATATATTTTTATATTTTTATTGGTGAAGACGTGTGAACCAAAATAGAGCAGATAAGTAAATACATTCAAGAACAAGAAAGAGAGATGAAAATAGAAGAGTCAAAGTTCCTAAGAGAATTAAGGGAGGTGGCAAGGAAACCAGGAAATAAGCTGAAATACTTATGGGTGAAAAAAAGAAAAAAGGGAGAGGAGAATTAGAAAGGATAGGAAGATTCATAAAGGATAGTGAAACAAGTGTATGCAAATATTGGCTAATGAACGAAGAAAGGATATGTAGGCTTTGTAAGAAAGAGGAAGAAACAGTGAAACATGTGATTGAAGCATGTGAAGTAAGTGGAGAGAGTGGGAGGAATTGGAAAGAGGTAATTAGAGGAGAAGGGAAAAACTTGGCTATTCTACGGGAGATAATAGGGAGAAGGAAAAGATGGGAAGAACAGGAAAATGATAAAAGAAGATTATGCAACTTAAAATAGATTAGGAAACACTTGTAAAATAGAAAAAATTGTTGTGACTCAGCAGGATACATTAGAACGGTAGGACTTACATTGACACAATCACGGGAATGAAATGGAATGAAACTTGGCTATTCTACGGGAGATAATAGGGAGAAGGAAAATATGGGAAGAACAGGAAAATGATAAAAGAAGATTATGCAACATAAAATAGATTAGGAAACACTTGTGAAATAGAAAAAATTGTTGTGACTCAGCAGGATACATTAGAACGGTAGGACTTACATTGACACAATCACGGGAATGAAATGGAAAGAGTATAGGATCGTTAAATTGTAACACAAAAGTGGATAATAAATTAAATTATTATTATTGTTATTCCTATATTTTTTCTTTTTATAATGTTTTTTTATATTTTTATTTTTTATTTTTATATTCTATTTATATTCTATTTTTATATTATGTTTTTATATTTTTATTTTATTAATTTATTGTATTGTATTTTATATTTTTATATTTGTGCTTGTATTATTCTATATTATTTCTCAATTTTATTCACCCATCATTCTCCTTCTCTCTTTGCCACCTAATTCTGAGATTCGACGTTTCCGAAAAAAGTATTATATTTTGTTCGTGCCTTCATCTCGCTGCCAAATGATATCATCTCGCGCGGCTGCTCCAGAGGAGTCAAATTACACACGATCATGCGATACGCTGCAACGTTAAATCAGAACGTTTTAAAAACTTGTTAGCTTTAGAATGCTGGCTACATAATGGTTCGGAAAAAATATATCTGTTTGCTACATAATAGTTCGTTATATATCGGTGATTAAAAAATTATTATTTCTCTGTGTTGGGGAAAAAATTTCCATCACATATTGGAATGGAAAAAAATTTCTGCTGACACCACATAATTCTTTCTATGATTCGAGCGTTCTTCGCGCTGTCAAATGTCGTCACCCTGCACGGCTGCTCCAGGGGACTCAAGTTACATACGATCACGTGACACGCTGCGACGTTAAATCGGAACGCTTTAGAATACTGTTAGCTTTAGAATAAAATGTGATTGTACTCTCAATCATATTGTGGATGATGCTCGTAGTAAAAAATGGTAAATTATATTCTTTTAATTTTATGATTTATATATATATGATATATATTTTATATTATGATATTATATATTATGATATATATAATTTCTCAATTTTATTTACCCGTCATCCTCCTTGCCACCTAACTTTAAGATTTGCTGACGCTGCATAATTCTTTCTATGATTCGCGCTAATTCTGTTTCGTTCGAGCGTTCTTCACGCCATCAAATGATATCATCCCGCGCGGCTGCTCCAGAGGAGTCGAATTACGCATGCTATCGCGCGATACGCGGCGACGTTAAATCGGAACCCTTTGAAATACTGTTAGCTTTAGAATGCATGCGATTCTATCCCCTATGTATTACTCTCTCTTTCCCTCCTAGAATTTTAACTTTAAAGTAATGCTCCGTCTCTTTCCCTCGAAGACGCGGTGTCGAAAAAAAAAACGCCGATCTTTCCCGACATTGTTCGAAACAATTTCTGAAAAATTCGTTCAAGCCTCACGATCAAAGCCGTTAAAAGCCGTTCGATGCATATAGTTCGAAGAAGGGAAAGAAGATACATGTGAATAAGAAGAGGATGGTCAGTGAAGAAGAAGATAAGGACACGGGTGGCCTGTGACGAAGATAATGAAGAACAATGACATCGTACTGTTGCAAAGCTAGGCACTTCTCGATTTCATGATAGGATGGGATTTTAGCATGTGAGAGCCAGGATATGCAGCGAGACCAGTTGCATTCAAATCATAGTCAAAGTGACAGCTAATAGTTGTGAAATTGCTTTGAAGGATATTATCAATCGTTCAACACATGGAAATACAATCGATTAATACCGTAAGTTTCCATTATCATATTTTTTAGTGAATCGTAGTGTTAGTAACGGTGAGAACTATAAGAAAAATCGGTTTCAGATTATGTCATTGCCCATTAATTTGAAACGTCCGGCTACTGCTACGATCACCGCTGCTGCGTCAATTATCCATCCTTCCAGCCCGAAAGTGTATGTGGCCTGTCAAAATGTTGCGGTTCAAACCGAAGAAATTCTAGGTGCAAAACTTTATGAGGCGGAAGCTGTTCACGATGGCGACATTTTTTTAAAAGTTTTTAAAAAACAAAAAATCCAAAATCCAATACTCGACTACTTAGAGGATGATGATGATGATTATGATGAGGAATATTGGATGCATCGATATGAACAACAAACGTTTTTCGGCTATTTCGACGATGATGATAATGTGCAAATAACTATATCTCAGAAGAATCTTGCGCGTCCTCCAAAGAGTGTGGCTTGGCGAAACGTCACAGCTAACAATATTCATTTGGATACTTATAGGAATAAAGTATCAGGGCTTTGGGCTAGCGTTGTTGGAATTCAAACTGACCCTGCGCAAGTTCCTATAGATTTATTATTAACTGAACTATTTACTAAAGATGTTACCGAGTGGGAATAATTAAACCGAATCAATTTTAATCATGTTTTTATATTCTATTTATAATTATATTCTTTTTGTAACAATATATATTCTTAAAAGGTATTTTATTTCTCCATTTATTTGCCCATCTTCCGTTTTCCTGCTCGTCACATAATTTCCATTATTTCTATTATTTCTTATTATTATATTCATATTAAGGACAGCTCCCACCCTAGGTTAGGTTCGGGTGGGCCAAGTTCTGAGAGAGATTTTTTTCGGGGGTCAATGCCTCCCTCTGAAAAATGGGTCCGGTCTGGAGAGGTCTCCGCGGCGGCTCGGCCCGGACTGATCCCCTCCATCGTCGCGGCTTCCCCCACTCCGCGGCGCGTGCGCGCGCAACCTGTCTTCCTCACCCCGCAGGCCCCGCGCCCAGGTTTCCCTCCGCCGCGCTCCCCCGCGCGCCCTCACTTTCCCCCCGCCCCCGCGCTCCCCTCAGCACACCCGGGTTAGAACTGTCCTTGTATTACTACTCCGAGAACATCAAAGTTTCATCCAAACTGGGTAGGGCCTTAACAAATTATTCGAATATATAATGATTTAACTGTAGAATTGGAATTAGGACCCAACAAAGTCAAAATTGTACACGCGAACTGTTACGTGAGGGTGTTAATTTTAAAGAGACCGAGCGGTTGAGTCTAATTTTCTCAGGTAACGCTTAACGAATTTTAAGAGATTTTACAATTTTGAATTGATTAGATTATTACGCAAAAATCAGGATTGTTTTTGGGCGCGGCTTTTGTCTATAACCTATACAGGTTGTCCAATCGGGATGTGGTACTTTGGTGAAGGTGGTTCGAAACAAAATTAGACAAATTAAGGAATAATATACCATGTATTACAAAAAGAAATATATAAAGGGGTTTTGAAAGGTGGTACAAAATGGGGAAAATTACATGGATTCGTGTTACGCCAAATTATATATAAAAAGTCAAATTATGTAAAATCCTAGACTCGTTTACAAGGATTTGATTCAGTCGCAATTGAATGTGAACGACAACGTTGTATGGTGAACAAATAACGGATCAACAATAATTGATCGAGGGAAACCCCATAACCCACTAAGTGGTTGGATCAATAATCGTGTCTATTGTTGTTAATTTTGTACATTCGCTCGAGTTATTTGTATAATTAATTTGGTTACAATTTACATTACGCGAAACAAGCCAATTTTTAAAACGCGTCACACGCCGAAGGGAAAGTAGCAGCTAATTGAGGGAAAACCCATAACCCACTAAGTGGTTGAATCGGCTGCCGCTTCCGTACAATACCATGAATAGATGGAATCACTCACCAACTCTGTACAAGAGATTGCTAATTCGTATTTTCAAGTCTGTCTCACTCTGGCTCTGTATGACCTGGAGGGTCCCGCGTCTAAGATGGTGAAGCGCAGGAGTGTCGCACAACACACACGATTGTCAAAATAGTTCACTATATATTATAATTAAGCGCGAGAATATTAATATTTGGCTAAATAAAACGGTGTTAAAACAAATAATATATAAACGCAAAAGTATTGTTGAAAAACGCAAGAATATACAAGTCTCTACGGGGACTGAGTCCTTCCACGCACTATGTGATAATCGGGAACTCCGGCTCAAGACTATTTTATCGAATAGTAACGTCCCTCGGACAGATCGACCACGCACTATGCGACTTAACAGCCGACTGTCGTAAAATGGTAAATTTTGAATAAAATGATAAGTAATTATGTAGTAACTACGAGGGAACTGAGTCTTTCCACGTTATTATTGCACGATGGAACCCTAGCTCAAGCGCTTATTAATAATAATAGCGATGTCCCTCGGACAGATCGACCACGCACTATGCGACTTAACAGCCGACTGTATCGAGCGTTCGCAGGGCAGCCCCGAGCACTTGGGACTTTGAACAAAGAGAGTCAAATTGCTGAGCATGCATTTCGTACACACGGGCCCAACCGTCGTCACCCCGGACCGTTCCCAGCCTCGCAGTGCTTAGGGTTTTGAATGTTATCACATCCGCCGTTCCAAGAACGTTGATGCTGACGAAAGGTTTTCTTATGGAAGTAACGCAGTGGCGTAACAATTATAAATCGGTTATTATACTATATCAGATCATTGACAACTGATCGAGGGAAATTCCCATAACACGCTAAGCGGTTGGATCAGATGTCAATGATTCTGTAATAAAATTTTAACGAGGAAGAAAGGAAAGAAAAACCGAATATAAAGTAGTCTACTACAATGCCTCGGAAGGCTTATCACAACGCGCATTCCAAAAACGTCGACAGCGTTGAAAGATCGTTGACAATAATCTTTCATGAGAATATACCGTGGCGTGACAGCTTCAAACAGAATTAAATCAGAAATAAGTCAAGCACTATTGAGAATATCTACAGATAATCGACTATTGATTGAGGGAGATTCCCATAACACGCTAAGCGGTTGGATCAATAGAGAACATCTGCGAAATGACTATAAAAATTAGTAGAATTTAGAAATGAATTTGGAAAAATTAACCGGCACGTAACACGAACAAACTAAAATTAGCTTGTATTAGACCAGATTTGCCTTAATATGATGATATAATGTAATGAAAATAATTGTAATTAAGTTAATACAACTAAGTTAGTATATACTGAAAAGTTAGGTTATTCTTTATCGCGTGCGTCATCCAGTGTCTGTAGCAGACTATAAAAAGTTGTTTCAAAAGAAACATCTTTTTTTTTGTAAGGGGGGAGGTGTTGCGTACCGCGCAACCTCGAGTTGGTAACAATGCGTTTTCACTATAGAAAGATTTGGGAGCTTCTGCTACGAGGTTGTCTGCCATGATAATTAGCTAAAGTTTAAATTTGACGCTTTCTTAAATAAAAATGCGAATTGTATATTTGAAGACATTATAATTAAGTTTAGTTTATGTTCATTAAGATGCGTTGGGTTGTTATATTGTAATCTATAATTTCTGTACACGTCATAGATTTAATCAATGCGAAACCAACATGTTTGAATTTCGACTTTTGCATGGCATATAAGGAAGCCGCTCGATGTATTAGCTTTTGTCACTTTTTGCCGTAGAAATGAAAAATAACAAATCAAGAGATCGTCAGACCAATCTTGCCTGTACTAGCGTTAACACGTTTATTCCTGAGCTCAGTTACAATAGTTACAATTCATATTTCCATTTCTTAAGTAGTCAAGAGTTATAATAAAACAATTAAGAATATAAAAATATCATATAGTTGCATAATTAAAGTGTTAATTTATTTAAACGCGAACGCGCGACTCCGAGCAAAGCGGTTCTGCGCTTCACGGGCATCGATCCAGCCCCTAGGACCATCATCGGCTGCAGGAATACCGCAACAATATACCATGATCTAAAATGTTACCACATGCATTGTCGTGCAGTACCGACCAACAGACTATCAACCAGTAGAGATCAAATTTTTCTTATCTGTAAGTTCAATCTGATATCAAATAAATAATAAATAAGGTTAATAATAAATAAATAAATAATAATAATAATAAATAATAATAATAATAAATAAATAAATAATAAATAAGGATAAAATAAATAAGGATAGGTGTGATAACCGGCCAAACAGGAAGATAGGAATTAATAAAGAAGTTACCCACTGTGTTATTTGCAAGGAATCATTTGACGAAGATTGGGTGCAGTGTATCGAATGTGAAGGTTGGGCACACGTCGAATGCACAAATCAGGAAAATATTAATTATTTTATTTGCGATGTGTGTACTAATAAAATTTGAAAAAATCTTTTATTGTAACAATTAAATGTCTTTTTATTAACATTGTTAGTCATTTAGACTTAAAAATCTACTAATTTAACAGTTGGTCGGTATTGGGCGACACTTTTTCGTTTCCTAGAAATTACAACTTTAATACTTTTGCGAATTATCAATTCTTATTATTAAATTTCACAAAAATAATTTCCCTCCTCTTATTAAGTACCATCTATACCAGGCCTGGGATTTAAGTGAACGCAGCGGCCGATTTTCAGAGGCAACGCCTCCTTTCTCCCGCCGCACGTCTTGGCTCCCGCGGCGGCCCAGCAGCTAAGAGCGTCTCAGGCCCGTACCACGTGAACCGCGCGTAGCGTATTAAGGTGACATTGTATCAATAGGTTTCTACATCGTCCCAGAGAGCACGATTGTCGATGCCTTTTTTTTGTCAACTCGCCACGCCTCCTTGGCCGCCGCGGGGGCCAAGACGTGCGGCGGGAGAAAGGAGGCGTTGCCTATGAAAATCGGCCGCTGCGTTCACTTAAATCCCAGGCCTGATCTATACTACAAACATGTTTTTGAAGTTTTGATTTTTATCGACTCTAGCCGAAGATATAACCAAAAAACTTAGAGCGGTCGGTACTGCAAGACTCTCCCCTATACCTGGAGAGGGAACAGCAGTGGGAAGAAGAAGAGGCGACAGCGGTCTGAGGGAAATAGAAGATAACAAGTGAACCTATCCTTCTTCCTATTATCCCTCTCACTCTGTCCTATCTGTGGTATGTATGTATGTGTGTGCGCAGATAACTTCACTCACATGCACTATACATTCATAGCCTGTTGTAAGACAGAGATAGGTTCAACCGTTATCTTCCCTCTTTCTCGGACCGGCCGCCATCGTTTTGTTCCCTCTCCAGGTATTCTTATAGCTCAATGCCAGACTCTTATTATAGTGTCTCTAACTCTACTGTAGGGATTTTGGTAACAAAATGTGCCAAATTGATCCCTTGTTTAGCCCACGGTGAAAGGGGGGGGGGGTAACCTATCCCGTAGGATAGGAATAAATATCGTGTTTACGAGGAAATGTAAGGTGTTTAATTAAGACACAAAACCTCTCCGGCCAACTCGCCGTTGAGTTTCTACTAAATATAGTAATTCAGTCTTGACTTCGATTTACTAAGCGATATGCTTAAACTAGGCTTAACTGTGCCTAATATATCTGGAGAATAACTCCTAGCACTAAGTCTGATCGACGCGAAGTAGAGAAGTGAAGTGGCGTGCTTCGTGGCAACGCTTGCCGTTACAAGCGAGCTCCCCACTCCCAGAACAATCCCCTGTGGAGGGGGTAGGCGCTCCCCACACTACTACTATACTGCATTCCATACTAGAGCATACCGACGCCCTTACCGATTTGCGACAGATCTGCGCAGCTCCCACTTCTACCCACAGTTTGAACCGCATGCGATTGGTCGTGATAATTTTCAAGGAATAACGTGAGACCTGGCCGTTGACAACGTAAACAATGCACGAAAAGTTGACAGAGAGAGTAGAGAGCCGTGCGACGGAGAAAAACATAGGCGGTTCAGTGGGGAGTCGAGCGTAGCAACGCCTCCTGAGGGTCGTGCCTGCGCGAAATCGGTATGCTCTAATGTGGAATACAGTATAGCCGTGCTATACAACGTGGCAACACCACTCATGTGCGGATCGGGAGTCCTATTTTCAATAGTGGAGTTTTGTATTCAGCATTATAATTAACGTTATTTTGCGATATACAACTATACTAATATACAGTATTTTTATTAACTATGTATAAGGAATACGTAAATATCATAACTATAGTAAGTAGAAGTAATACAGAAGTATATTAATGTTTATAAATGTAGTATATATTTTGTGGACTGTCGGAATATTTTGGTGTTGTGTAACGTACCGCTACAAACCGCCCTACATTTTTCCATTCCATTCTATATTAATTAATAATTTCATTGATCATTTTATCCTTTATACAAATTAGTATTAAGAATATTGTAAACACTTGCGAGCGACATCCCATGCGACGGGAAAACAGTGAATCTAGTGACGCGCAACGCATGCGAATAGCCGCATATTCAAGCAGTAAACTCAGTGCCGCGAGTGAACCAAAGACGCATGCGCACACCGTACGATAAACCGGACGCCGAGTAAGCCGAGCGTAGTTCGCGAGTGGCGCGAACCGGATGCTAATTATAATTGGTGCGCAAGATTCGCACAGCCAGTGATTGGCGGGCTGAGTACGCCGAACTAGTATAAATACCGGGCCGCCAGCAGCAGCAAAGCAGACTTGGTTCTGCCACCGAACCTTCCAACCTAAAGCCGCTTTAACTAGCTCCTCAGTCTTGCAACAAGTTTATTTAAACTTCCACCTCTTTCCGAGGCCGCTTTAACTAGCCCCTTAACTTCCTTCATATGTCATTTTCACTAGCCTTTCTAATACCATTCTAAAGCGTGGGCCAGCTAATAGGCACCAGAAGCAATTACAAATCTGAGGGAAGGAATCCTCTCACATACTAAATCGACCAAGCGTCACTCTCTGTATCACCGACTTAGCGTTACATCCTTAAATCTATATTCGAAATTACCGACTTAGGGTCAAAACCTAACTATAAGCGAGCAATACGTCGTTACGTATTTAGATTAATTAATTGTACTAATTCATACGACTCCGTGTCGCAATTTATGTTTAATTTCTAGCATAATTCTATTTTTGATTAAATCCTTGTTATTATTTACTAAAGAAGGACTCTCGTATCTTGAAATTCATTTCTTAATCGCACGTCACCCGAACAAATCCCACAAATTCACAGGTAAACCGCTCTACTTGTGAATCTCCTGTAAATAACGGCAACGTCTCGTTCGAGAACGTTATAGGAAGTTAATTTTGGTGACAGCGGTGGGATAGAAATTGCTTTGAAACCGCAAACGAGTGGCAAAGGAGATACATTCTCCTAGCGAAGAACAAGACTCCTTCTTTTTTACTAAGTCAGGCGCGTTAATAAAGGTAAAATCATGGACGCAACAGGGACCAATACCCCTCAAGTAGACGCAGTTATAGAAGAATTACAACGCTTACAATTAAGTCAGGAAAATGCACGCCAACCGGATACGAGAATTCGCGACGCCGCAGATACGGTTCCGATTTTCGACGGGCGAAACATTACTATACATCAATTCTCGAAATGTTGTAGGAACGTGAAAAATATGATCGCACCAAACGCCGAATACGGTTTAGTACAGTTAATCAAATGTAAACTGCCCGGGCAAGCCTCTCGGGTAATACTAAACGGCGATTACAATACGATAGAAGAAGTAATTAAAGTCCTAAGTTCACGTTTCGCTCCGCTACATTCTTCAGTCCAGTTATATGGAGAAATGTCAAAAATCGCTCAGTTACCAAATGAAGCCACCGTAGATTATAGCAGTAGAGTCTCCGGGATTCTCCTTCGATTGAAACACTGCAATGAAATAAAAGTTCCCTTACACGTCCCTCAATATAATCAATCCGCGGAGACCAATTCTATTAAGGCCTTCTTAACAGGATTAAAACCAGAAATATACGCATGAATGCGAACAGTCGAATTCATTGACCTCGATACCGCCATTAGCGCCGCTATCAAAGCCGAGGCCGAGTGCCAGGATAACTTAATGCGAAATAAATTCGCAGAAGGATCATCGCACTCCGGGCAGTGCACTAATTGTTTCGGTTACGGTCACTCAGCCAGTAACTGTAGCAGTAAATTTCCGGCAAGACAAATAGCACAGATTAGTTGGCAATCGAAATATTGCGACCATTGTCGTAGGGTAGTGTAACCCCACTCGGTGGGAGTTACTCGTCGGACGGGTGTTCGAGATAGTCTAGTGCAGGCCCGTCCAAGGGTTTGCTCGTGCGAGCAGCCGCGAGTTGCTCTTCGCTCTCGGAGCCACGGAGCCAGGCCCAAGAGCGAAATGCCTTCTTGGAGGGGGAATCTGTGAACGCTACCTATCCCCACTCTTTTACAGCTGCCTTTCTTGCCGTCGCTCTTGCCTGCGTTCGCAACAGCTCGTAACCACTCGCGGCCGCTCTTCAAGGGCAAGAGCAAAAGTTGGACGGGCCTGGTCTAGTGAATGAAACAAGGTGGACGGGGCAGACGGTTCTTTATTCTGACTAGAATACAAGTTTACCCGGCCAGGTCGATGCTGGCTAACAGTGTGTGGTCGGCTTACTCTATCGCGAGTCGCGGAGTGAATCGCTGCGCAGGCGCGGTTCGCGGCGGCGGTGAATCGGCGGAGGCGCGTGGCGCGAATGTGGTTCGTATCGGCGGACCCGGCGCGAACGCGGTTCGTTTGCGCGGTGGACGAGGGAGGGGGAATTAGTCGTTCTGGTGCCTTGGCTGTTATCTCCACCAATGGCCCTGACTTGGAAGTCTTGTGTCCGGTCGCCCTGTGGGTATAACCCGCGGGAGATACGGAGACTGTAGGATGTCCTCCGGGACAGACTAAGCCTGACCTTAAGATTGACTGCGGATATCGACCTGCGCTTAGAGGTTGGCGTACTCGCGTTCCTCTGGGAGCCGTGGAGGTAGGGGGATTCCAAAAACTTGCGCAGCGAGTCAGCTTGTGGTTTACAAGAGGTTCACTGGGAGCTCTAACCGTTCGCCTGTAACGCTCGTGGCAGATTCTGCCTGACGGACCCGCCGCCCTGGCCTATACCGAGCGCCGTGTTAACTTCACCAGTGAGAGCGCCGCTCGGCGCGTGGCCATCTCGCGGCCGCGCTCGGTAGCGACGGGCTGCGCCAGGCGCGCGGAGTGGGGAAGATTCGCGTCCCACCGTATCTAACTCGTTACAGTAGGACATACAGTTCAGGAATGCCGGAAGATAAACTCCGCGCCGAAATCAACGCCGCACAACCCAGGTTCGACACCGTCGTCAAACAATACCGGATCTCAAACAATGCCGCGCCAAACACAATCAATAGAATGTAGATACTGCAAAAACAAAGGACACACTATTCAAGAATGTCGAAAGAAAATGTATAACGACAAACGAACAGCAAACACCGAATTCCCTTCAAAATCCTGTACGCAGTCAATCCGTCCTAAAATTACGAATATCAGAAACGTGGAGAACCCCTAGTTTAGCTTTATCCAGTCCAGAATTAACGTCAGATAGAGTAATAATGATGATCGATACAGGAGCTGATTTGAGCGTGATCAAAGAAGAAGTCGTTTCGCCAGGCACACAGATTTTTACCGACGTAATCTACGAACTAACGGGAATTACGGATGGTTCTCTATCCACTATAGGATACATTAAAACCAGAATATTAGATACAGTAGCCGGAAATCACGTAGTTAAAACCTTACCTACAGCTCAGGACGGAATTTTAGGCTCAGATTTTTTCCACAGCAGCGGAGCTGTTATAGATTATTCAAGGAAAGGGATCACCATAAGAAACGAATTAATTCCATTTAAAAACGTGGAGATAAAAATTCCTGCTCGAATAAGGTATCAAATCCCGATCAAAATTCTAAACCAAGGTCTAAAAACGGGATACGTACCGAAATTAGACGTACACCCCAAAATCTTAATGGGTAATGCTATAGTTACAAACGACGATGGAATAGGATACCTTTACGCCATTAACACATATTCCAACGATATAAAAATCGAAATACCATCTGTAGAAATAGAACCGTACGAGGAAATAAAATTTGAAAGAAAATTAGCATCTCCAGACCACGTTGGGCAAGTACTCAAACTACTTCGCCTTAGTCACCTAAATCCAGAAGAAAGAGCCAACATCGAAAACTTAATCAAACAATACGCGGATAGATTCCACCTCCCTGGTAAAGAATTAGGAGTAACAAATGCAGTATCACATAGAATAATTACTGAAAACGAGGCGCCAGTAAACGTTAAACAATATCGGTATCCCCAAGTTCATAAGGAAGAAATTAACCGACAGATACGCGAGCTCATACAAAAAAAAAATAAAACCCTCAACCTCTCCGTACAACTCCCCGGCGTTTATAGTAACCAAGAAAGAGGACAGCGAGGGTAATGAACAATGGAGAGTTGTAATAGATTTCCTTCAATTAAATGAAAAAACGATTGACGACGCATATCCTTTACCTAATATAGTCGATATATTGGATCAACTAGGCAGCGCAAAATACTTCTCAATATTCGATCTAGCATCAGGTTTCCATCAGATACCTATGCATCCAGATGATAAGCACAAAACCGCTTTCTCAACGCCCTATGGGCATTACGAGTTCAACCGAATGCCTTTCGGTCTCAAAAACGCCCCCGCGACAATTCAAAGATTGATGGACCAGGTACTATCTGGATTACAAAGAATATAATTATTCGTGTACTTAGACGACATAGTAATCTACGCTATAGTCGTGTTCTGATTTATTGGCCGGTGAGTTTCCTGAAGGGTATTCTCCCACCACCTGCTGCTTGCCTCGGTGCTACTTTTCTCTAGCTTCTCACCAAGATCCTAAGGAACTTCAACTGCCAATCCACGATCGTCAGGTGGTGGTGGCTGATTTCTCCTTGCGCGCTGCTCGAGAAACTGAACTCACCGGCCAATAAATCTGAACACGACTATAGTTCACTTCAAGAACACACTACAAAATTCATAAAATTAATGAATCGACTAAGAGAAGCCAACCTATCCCTGCAACCTGACAAATGTGAATTTCTAAAAAGAGAATTGCGTTACTTAGGTCACGTTATTAGTGAAGAAGGGGTTAGGCCAGACCCAAAGAAACTAGACGCAGTTAAACAATTCCCACTACCAAAAACTGCCAAGAACATAAGACAATTTTTAGGATTAGCCGGATATTACCGAAGATTTATAAGGAACTTTTCTAAAATAGCAAGACGACTATCCGACCTAACCAGGAAAGATCGCAAATTCGAATGGACAACCAGACAACAAATGGCTTTCAGGACATTACGGAACGCATTATGCGAGGAACCTATATTACAATATCCGGACTTTAACAAACCTTTTATTATAACTACAGACGCCTCTGGTTATGCAGTAGGAGCGGTTCTAAGTCAAGGAGAAATCGGGAAAGACCTACCAATAGCTTACGCTTCAAGAATATTAAACGAAGCCGAATATACCCTAATATACGCGGTACAACATTTCCGCACATACATACACGGGAAACGTTTTTCTTTAGTCATGGACCATAAACCACTAGAATGGCTCCATACTTTAGATAATCCTACCTCGAGACTCATGCGCTGGAAAATAAAATTAGCAGAATATGACTACAAAATCATATACAAGCCCGGGAGATATAACACTAACGCAGACGCCCTCTCACGAAATCCAGTAACCATACTCCCGTTACAAGTGGAAGGGAAAAGATCACGCTCCCCAACCGCCACAAGATCGGGATCCCCAAATTAAGGCCCAATGAAACAACCAAGGGGAGATGGATCCTCGTCATCATCATCATCCGAATTCAATCCTAATCAAATACAAATGAGAAGGAAATTCAAAACGAAACATAAAACTACAACATCCACATCGTCAAGCAGACCAGTCGAGAAAAAAGGGGAATTACACGAAAAGGGGAATCAGAAGGAATGGAGGTATCCACCGATAGCTACGAAACAACAACAAATATTCAGGTATCAGTAGAGGTTCACCCCTCCCCTGAACAAATCGGTCTTCCACCGTCAGCCCCTAGACCAACCACCCTTAAGCCCGCAACAAATGGAAACAGAAATAATCGAACCAGATTGGGATCAAATCATGGAAATAGGCGAAAACACAGAAATCCCAAAGAATCATACTTATAGAGAACCTCCTAAAATAAATTCTAGCAATAGCAGTAGCAGCAAGGCGGATAGCCCACCAATAAAAGGAAAAAAATACTGCACACGAGATTCTAGTCAAACATTGTCTGGACCAGTATCACCAGTAACTATAAAAAAAGATTCAAACAACAATTTTAAAACATTCACTGGACCACCCCGACAGCAAGTATCATCACGTCAAAAAGGATTACCACAACAACAATTACGACAGCAAGCACTACCCAAAATAACCAACCAAGAAATAATTCAAGGTAGAGTCAAAGAAATTGCAGACCATCTATTGATGAGAAGGGAAACTATAGGAATATTCATTACTACACGGGGCAAACCAATAGGCGAGGGAAGCACAGAATTTATAACAAAAAAACAAATTAAAATTACCTCACTCTTACCACTCCAGGCAGGAAGCATAATAAAAATTCCAAAAACAGAACGGACCATCTTAGGGATGGTAATGCCAAATCCTCCAAATGAAGAAGCCTACCATACCGCAATTAGGATCCTATATAATAAATTAACAGAGGATAACATTAATAAAATCTCATTACCCAAAACAGAAATTAATATATCATGGGAAAAATTAAAACAAATGATCACACTAAGATTCTTACAAACAAACATCGACATCACAATCTGCAATGGTATTGTACAGCTGCCATCACAACAAGATCGTTTAATAATAATTAAAGAAAACCATGAGTCACCAGTAGGAAGACACAAAGGGGTAACCAAAACCTACAACAGAATCAGAAACCTATACTATTGGCCAAACATGAAAAAAGATGTGAGGCAACACATTAATACATGCATAAGTTGTCAAAAGAAGAAACTAGTGCGAACTAAAAATAAAGAACCAATGATAATAACAGATACACCACTAGATGCCTTTGACAAAATATCCATGGATATTGTGGGACCATTGCCACTCACAAAGTCAGGGAAAGTATATATACTCACCATACAGGACAATTTAACAAAATTTTCATTAGCAATACCATTAGTCTCGTTCACAAGCGAAGAAATAGCCCAAGCATTTACCACACATTTCATATGTCAATACGGGTGCCCAAAAGCCATTCTCACAAATCAAGGATCTTCATTCATCGGTTCTCTCATGCAAAACTTTGCAAAGGCCTTCAATATCAAGCAGTATAAAACTTCAGCATTCCATCCACAGTCCAACGGTTCTCTGGAAAGAAGCCATCATGTATTAGTCGAATATTTAAAACATTACATAACCAAAGAAAAACAATGGGACCAATGGCTACCACAAGCAATGTTCTCTTATAACACTAGTATACATGAAGGTACCAAATATACTCCCTGCGAATTATTATATGGTAGGAAGGCCAGACAACCGTCAAGTTTAATGCCGAACGACTCCCTCACTACATATCCAGACCTTGTAGATAGGTTAGTAACAACTTTAATTAACATTCGCGAACTGGCACGTCAAAACTTAGAAAACTCAAAATATCTCCAAAAATACTATTACGACGAAAAAGTATCCTCAGTTAATTACCACAAAGGCGAACAAATTTACAGTTTTAAAACCAAAAAGAGATAAATTTAGCGACGAATACGACGGACCAAACACAATTGTATGTATAAACTTTATTATTCTTCTAGGGGTTATAATCTCCCATACATAATCACTTATATCTACCCTAGCCTACTTCTTCTCCGCTTCCTTACTTCTAACTTAACCTACTCTTACATCTACTCTATACATTACAAACTACTGCTCTCTCGCTCGTCCGCTCTCCCCTCTCCTCTCCCTCTCCTGGACTCCCACTTCCACTCGCCGCCCTTTCACTCCCATCTCTTCATTCAACTTCCCGCTCACCCTTCTTTTCATCCACACGCCTCCCTTCTTTCCTCTAAACTCCTTAACCACTCCTCCCCCTCCCCCTCCACCCCCAATACCTCACCCACCATCTCCTGCCACCCTCTCTCCACTACCCACCCCATACAGACCTCCCACACATGTTCCCAAGACTCCTCGCCCCAACCACATACCCCACACCTTTTTTCCCCCTCATCCCAATATCTCCCCCCTCTCATTTCATTTCCCAACCTAAACCTGGCCACCCTTTTCCATCTACTCTTCCCCCAACCCTTCTTCAAATACCCTAGTACCCCCGGGCCCTTTACCCTCCCATACCACCTATTATATTTTGACTCCCCTATCCTCCTCCACCTCTCCTCCTCCTGCATCTTCCTTTCCTTGTCCACTATCTCCTCCCCTCTTACCTCCCCCTTTTTCCTTCCCCTTTCTACCTCCTCCACTGTCCACCCCCTTTCCCCAAAGAACTGCTCCCTTTCCTTTTCCCACCCCTCCAGCACCTTTCCCCTCTTAAACCTTCCCTTCACTTCCTCCCAGCATAACCTCGCTAGCTCCCCTCCTTTTCCCTCTTCCAATTTTCTTTTATACCCCCACGCCCTCATCCCTGCCCTACCCCTCAACAGCCCCCTTTGCAACTCCTCCCTGACTATATATCCTGCCGTGTCTCTATCCACCCCTAAAACCCACTTCAAGAACCTGTCTTGCAGCGCCTCCACTTTCCCCCTCTCCCACACCTCCACCGCCCAAACCAACCTGTCGAATAACCATATTCTTCTCCCCCAGTCTTTCCCGAATAATCGTTTCCCCAACCCCCACACCTTCCCCATTACCGGTGCCCCCTTCCTCGCTCTCTCCTCAACATGCTCCTCCTGCCCCCCACTCCCCATTATCGTTTATCCTAAATATTTAAAACTCCTCACTTCCTCCAGCTCTTTACCCATCCATCTCCATTTTATTTTTTTTCCACCTCCCCCCACCCCTCCTACACCTCATTATCTTCGTCTTCTCCACGTTTACCTGTAGACCTTTCCCATCCATATATTTATCCAGCTTTCCTATCATTCCCCTCATCCCCTCCTCATCCTCCGCTAGCACAGCCACGTCATCAGCATATGCTAGCGTGTATATTTTCCTCCCCCCTAATTTCACTCCCCACCATCCTCCCCTCTCCAGCTCCTCGTCCATGTCTACTATAAGCAGTGTGAATAGGCTTGGGCTTAGGGGCCACCCTTGCCTCACCCCCCTCGCTGTCCAGAACATCTCCCCTTCCTCCTCCCCCACCCGCACCCTACACACTGTCTCCTGCAGCACTTCTCCGCACCTCTCCACCAGCTCTTCCCTCACCCCCCTCTTCCTCATCGCCTTTATTAACACCCCTCTGTCCACGGAGTCAAACGCAGCCTTTAGGTCCAAGAATAAAATCATCATCTTCCTTTCCTTCCTCACCACCTGCCTTTCACCAGATAATTCAATACATAAACATTATCCATACAGCCAACCCCCCTTCTGAACCCCATTTGACTCGGTGGCAGCAATCCCCCCCCCCCCCCCTCCACATCCGCCCTTAATCTTTCAGGCAACACAGAGGCGTAAACCTTGTACGCCGCATGCGTTAGCGTAACTCCCCTATAATCTTCTACTTTTTCCCCCGCCCATTTTTTCAGCACCGGCACTACCACCCCTTCTTTCCACCCCTCTGGCCAACCCTCCCCCCTCCAGACCCTGTTACATATTATCCACAACCCCTCCATCACCTCCTCTCCTCCATACTTCCATACCTCATTTTGGATCCCATCTCCTCCCCCTGCCTTCCCACCCTTTAAATTCCTCACCACCCTTTCTACTTCCTCCCGCCCCAACTCCCCCTCTTCATCCGCTTCCCTCCCTCTCCCCCCTCCGTTTCTCGCCCTCCATTCCACTCCTCCCAGTAATCCCCTAAAATACTCGTCCCATTCCCTTATTTCTATTCTATCGTTTATTCTCCTTTTCTTCTTCCTAGCCATGTTTACCACCTTCCACACCTGCCCCTCCGTTCTTACACCTTCTACTTCCTTTTCCCACCTCTCCACCTCTTTTTTCTTCTTTTCCTCACACAACTTTCCGTATTCTCTCTTCCTTGTCCTAAAAACACTCCCATCCCCTCCTTCCCCTCTCCACCTCCTCAACTCCCTCCTCACCTTACCCTTCACTTCTCTACATTCCTCATCCCACCAACCTCCGTTCTTTTCCCCCTTCCCTATCTTGCTCACTGCCTCTTTTATTCTACTGCTCAGCTCCCCCCATTCCTCCTCTACCCCCCTCTCCCTTACCTCCCTTTTCCCAAAGCTCCTCCTAAATTCCATTCTACCGTCATCTGTCCAATTACCCCTCCCCCCATTCCGCCCTACTCCTTTTTCCCAGTCACTCCCTCCTCCCTCCCTCCCCCATTTACCCAGATCACCACCGAGTGGTGATCTGAGTCGACCCTCTCCCCTACCTCTAGCCTTTCCACCATCTCCCTAGTCTCCTCATTCCCTAGCACGTAGTCTATTACCGATACCCCCCTCCCACCGGTAAATGTCCATTCCCCCTCCTCGTCCCCTTCTACGCTCCCATTCAAAATCCCCCACCCCCTTTCCTCCAGGTATTTACACAACTTCCTCCCTTCCCCGTTCACCTCCTTATCCTTTGATCTCCTGCTCTTCACTCTTTCTCCTGCTCTTCACTCTGCATAGAGACATTCATGCACATAAGTGCCGATAATGAGGAAGCCCTAGATCTAGGGCTATCACTTAACGTGCTAGAGGCTCACGAAAGAGGCCAATCACGGCCCCAGTATTAAATTAATCATATATTTTTCCACACATAGCAAGACAATTATTTCAACCCTACCCTTTGATTTCCCTATCGAACGAACGAGAACGAGGATCCTGCACCAAGGACAAACCGGGGCGCGAAATAAATAAACTGCACATTCCTGAGCTGTAAACAGAGTCGCGTAGTAATTAGAGAAGGATAGAAAATTTTCGCAGAAATTTTATACCCCGACAATATAAATAAAGACATAGTAATTAGAGCAAGGCAAGAAATATTAGGGGACATTGTTCAGTTAAGGGGAGAGGTCACTGAAAAAATCGTGATTTTCGACCATTTTTAAGATTTTTTTTTTTTGCATTTTTGACAAGTTTGAACCCTTGTTCAACCGTACACAACATGGTTTGAAATTCAGTGTTGCCTTTCTACTAGAAAAACCTATTTTTCCGAAACCTTGCAAAAGAGTCGAAAATTAAAACCTTCGTTTTTCGGTATATCTCTCTATTATTTAGCTCTTTGAGTATGTTCAACCGCTCGCTAGAGTTTTGGGAAATCCAAATTAACTGCGAGGCCTTGAAATTGTTTATTTTCACTAATGGCCAAAATGCGTTTCACGATTCTAAAATGCACGCGTGCTCTGTAACAGAATCCATTTGACTGCGCCTACTAAACTACGAACGCTTTTTTACAAAGTACTGTATGTGACTGAGTTCGTAGTCAGGCTGCGTATCCCTCGGCTATCGGTAACGCGGCCATGTACAGTAGGTAACTCTCTAAGCGGGCCCAAAAGGGTCAGTGGCTGCCGACAGAGGTCAGTCTCTCCGGGCGCTAGACACCATATTTTTTTAAATCTTTCAAAACTCTGGTTTACGAGAGAATATAGAGTGAGATTTTACGGTGAAGAGAAATTAGCTTGCATAAAACGAGTGAAATAGATCTCATTAGCCGAAAATATCGCAAGAGTAAGAGGAGAGTGAAGCGTGATGTTCGTTTAGCAAAACAAGCGGCGATAGTTGCTAAATTGGAGAGGAATAAACCTGCAATAGATGATTCATCTAGTGCTCATTTCGATAATGGCAAAGAGAAGGCGACCAGTATTAAGAAACTGGAATACTTCAGAAATAATGAAGAAAAACCTGTTTCTGAAATGCAGGATGAATTTTATATAGTGCACAGATCTACAATTCAAGAGTTGATCAAAGACTGGACTTGCAGTGTTTGCCATTCAAAAATGGTTATTCTGGATAGTGACGTACAGGTAAAGTGACCATCCTCCTCAAACATATCGGAATAATCCCAAATTTTCACTCTTTTCATCATTTTCATTTTGTCCCGTTTTGTTCCGAATTATAAACATTTTTTCCATTTATTATTACAAAGTTACTCTGCCTTGATTAGTTTTCTGACTATAGAAAATTCCTTACACATATTTTTGTGTTTATAAAAAGTTCTTTATCCCTCCTTGTCCAATCATCCTGAATTCTGTATTTGGAAATCTGATCTCTTTACATATAGGGATTCACAAGAAAATTGACTGCAAGATGCACCAGTTGTGAGAATATTATGGGGCAAACTTACACCAGCCCCAGGATAAGCACCGATGAAACCACAAAACGACCACCGTTCCTGATAAATAGGAAAATGGTAGATGCTTTTGTCTCTGTGGGAGCTGGTTACGCTGCAATGGAACGGTTTGGAATGGAAACCGGTATCAATGTGCTTTCACCAACAGCATGGAAAGCACACCTTGAAAAAATTCAAGCAAGAAATAAAGAATTCAAGGAAACTATTCTTAGGAAGTCGTGCCAAGTTGTGAGAAACATGCACACTGCTGATGAAGGTGAAGTGCTCGATACACAAATATCATTCGATGGATCATGGCACAAGAGAGGACATACTTCCCTTCATGGCATCGCCTTTGTCATAGACATAATGACAGGACTCGTTGTGGATTATGAAGTGATGTCAAAGTATTGCCACATGTGTGCGCTACGAGCAACTGAATTCGAAGCAGATTCACCAGAATTTATCAAATGGAAGAAAGTGCATGTGGAAATAGGAGAATGTCAGGTAAGTTTTGTATATGAATATAATTTTGATATATCCATAAACCAGAAAAATATGTATTTGCATGTATATATGTATATGCACGCATTTATTCTTTTAGATAAATTTTGAAGGATCCTCCGGAAGGATGGAGATCGCAGCTGCTGAATCAATGTGGAAAAGATCCATCGAACATTGTAACATGCGATACACCACAATGTTATCAGATGGTGATGCAAAGACCCACACTTATCTTCAAAGTTTGCAAGTGTACGGTCCTGACATTGACATCCGGAAAGAAGAATGTGTAAACCACATTGCGAAGCGCATGGGTACTGGCCTTAGAAATGTTGTCAAAGAGTGGCGAGCCAAAAATGTGACACTTGGTGGCAAGGGTGAAGGCACACTCAAGGAATCTACCATTGACAAATTGACAGCATATTACAGGTTATAAAGCGATTGCAGAAAATATATATTTTATCAATTTGATATTTTCTGTCGAATTACAAAATTTACTTCTAATGTTACAGAAATGCCATAGTAAAAAATATGCCAAATGTAAAGGACATGGAAAATGCCGTGATGGCTACTTTAGATCACTGTAGCTCTACAGACAGTAAACCTAACCATGCCAGATGTCCTAAGGGCAAGCAATCGTGGTGCTTTTACAATCGAGCAAAAAGTACTAGACAAAAACCAATGAGCCACACACACATGTCACTCAAGCTGTCTGAAGATGTCGCCACCAAAGTGAAACCCCTATATGAAAGACTGTCAAATGAAAATTTGATGGCACGGTGCTGTAAGGGAGGCACTCAAAATGCTAATGAATCTCTCCATGCAAAAGTATGGAGATTCTGCCCGAAGACAATATTTGTGTCGAAAGCAAGACTTGAAGTAGCTGTGGCACGTGCTGTCTCAGAATTTAATATGGGTTGCGTAAGCTCATTGACAGTGAGGAAACAAACAGCTGGGGAAATTATAACTGAAACAGCTAAAGGCAGAGACACCAGAAGAGAAACCTGCAGTGCACAACAGGAGGCCACTACAAGAAAGCGCTTTAAGAGGAAACACAACGCAAGGAAAATTGCTGCTGAGAGGAAGAGACGCAAGATTGATGAGGATGTGTATCAACCAGGTGGATTTTAAAGTATACACAAATGAAAAATGGTCTGGAATTTACTCTTTAGATTTCAAATGCATTTATCTCAGAACTTACTTTTTTAATATATTTAATGTTCCTTGCGCAAAACTGTTGGTCTGATTCTCTTGCAGCTTGGCATACTTGAAGAGCAACATGAGACCAAGAAAATTGTGTATCGGCATGAAGAAATCTGCAAAACTCTTTGCGGTATGCTTGTTTTTCCTCAAAATTTTAATCAAATATTGCAGTTTTTACATTTAATAAATTCAATAATTTTTAGCTCAAAAAGCATGAGACGTAGGAACTTCTCGATACACAACTTTTTACTCTACCATGGACCCTTCTTCGCTGCAAAACCTGGAGGCTGTGGCATCACACACTTTGCGCAAGAAGATTTTTGAAGTTATGCTTGATTTTTGCAATGTATTGTAAATTGTATGAAAAGTAATAATTAAAACTGAGTCTACCCTGGCAGCAAGGACTTTATTTCGAACCTACTTCCTTCCCTTAAAAGGAATTTCGCATGTTTCAAATATTTTCGGATTTCAAAGTTTCAGTGACCTCTTCCCTTAAGCTTCATTTGCTTTCGAGTATACAACACAGTAGGAATAGCATTCATATTAGCACTGTACCAAACCGAGCGGGAAAGAAATTAAATAAATTAAGAAATTCGACGCCGATGAATTCCACACCATCAACAACACCGCCAACACCATCAAATCCAACATCACCATCCAAGCCTATACCATGGAAACTACTAAAACTAACAATACCAGAGGTCGATTGGCAACCATACAAGAGGCTCACCCATTAGCTGGCCATACACGGAGATATTTCCCGGCGGTTTTCTCCGTCGCGTTTCAAGTCGGCGGACTTAACTGCATGTTAGTGGTGCATGTCTATGAACGATTTATACCGTCACGGTTCTCGTGACAAACTTCAACCGCGTGACAAAACAGTTGTTCAACATTAACGTGCAGTTTTTGTCTGCAGATAAAATCGACAGGTCGAAATTGAAAAAACTGAAAATCTACTATTGATTTTATTAGGACCTTGAATAAGTTCTCGCTGTTTTTTTTTACAAAATAAAAGCTTTATTTAAATTATAAGGAACAAAAACATTTCATTCAAAGTATTGCCCATCACTAGCGACCACTTTCTCCCATCTTTCTGGCAGTATATGAATTCCGCGTCGGAAAAACGACATGTCTTTTGAGGCTATCCAAGAATCGATCCATTTTTTAGCTTCTTCATAAGAATGAAAGCGCTGGTCAGCTAGGCCATGTGCCATCGAACGGAATAGGTGAAAATCAGAAGGGGCTATGTCAGGTGAATACGGCGGGTAGGGTAGAACTTCCCATTGAAGCGTTTCCAGGTAGGTTTTCACTGGTTTTGCAACATGAGGCCGAGCGTTGTCATGTAGCAAAATCACTTTTTCGTGTCTCTGCTCGTATAGCGGCCGTTTTTCTTTTAAGGCTCGACTTAAACGCATCAATTGAAGTCGATAGCGCTCCCCCGTGATAGTCTCATTCGGTTTGAGCAGCTCATAATAAATTACACCCTGCTGATCCCACCAAATACAGAGAAGAAGCTTCGAACCATGGATATTTGGTTTTGCAAACGATGTTGATGCATGGCCGGGCTTACCCCACGATTTTCTACGCTTTGGATTATCGTAGTGTATCCACTTTTCATCGCCAGTCACGATGCGGTGCAAAAAACCTTTTCTTTTCTGCCGTTGAAGCAGTAGTTCAGACGTGAGAAAACGCCGTTCGACGTCTCTCGGTTTCAATTCATACGGTACCCAATGTCCTTGCTTCTGGATCATTCCTAAAACTTTTAAACGTTTTGAAACAGTTGACTCATCTACTTGTAATGTTTTTCCAAGTTCTGCTAGCGTTTGACATTGGTCTTGATCGAGTAATTCCTCCAACTTTTTGTCTTCAATTTTTTTCGGTGCGCCAGAACATTGTTTATCCTCAAGTTCAAAATCATTATTTTTGAAGCGTCGAAACCAGTCTCTGCATGTCGTATCCGACAAAGCATTGTCACCATAAGTCTCAGCAAGAATTCCATGTGCTTCAGCTGCAGATTTCTTTTGAATAAAATAGTGCAATAAAATTCCCCGCAAATACACTTTATTTTGTACAAAAGTAGACATTTTCAGAACTAAGAAAAAATTACTTTGTTTACACTACAGTGAACTACCATACACTGAAATTTAAGGTTAGATACAGTACTGCCTTGCATGTGTGTTACCATTCGAAATTTCACGAACGGGGTACTGTTACTGCCATCTTTGAAGAAACAGCGAGAACTTATTCAAGGTCCTAATACTATTGTCCACACACGGGGAGGTTTCCCCGCGGTCTTCATCCGTCGCGTTTCAAGTCTGCGGATTTAACTGCATGTTAGTGGTGCATGTCTATGATCGATTTATACCGTCACGGTTCTCGTGACAAACTTCAACCGCATGACAAAACAGTTGTTCAACATTAACGTGCAGTTTTTGTCCGGAGACCGACAGGTCGAAATTGAAAAAACTAAAATGTCATCTAACGATATCGACACACGTTTCATGAGTAAAGTATTCATTAAAAAATTTATAGAAATTTATGAAGAACATCCTTCGTTGTGGAAAACAACGGACAAAAAAGTTTATTTAAATAAAAATTTAAAAGATAGAGGTTACGACGCTCTGGTTGCATTTTGCAAAGTTACATATCCGGAAGCCGACAAACAATTTGTAAAAAAGAAAATACAGAACCTGAGGGGCTGTTTCCGGAAGGAACTGAAAAAAGTCGAAAGTTCCAAACGTTCGGGTAGTGGTACCGACGATATTTACGTACCACAGTTATGGTATTTCGATTTATTACTATTTACAAAGAAGTATTTACTATTTACAAAGCGGAGAAACCTCTTCGTGTATGGCCAGCTATTGCGATCCACGGCGACGCGCATGGAAATATATATTTCTATTCGGAACACAGAATGCACCAGCCCCAACTACAGGAGCACCAGTCAACCCAAACAAAAACGTGGGAAATCTCCAACAGATGGAAGAAGAGGTAGAGCGCCAAACTTCCTCCCACAGCATCCATTTCTAAAAACTACATCTCTCGGAACGAGAGAAAAACCCATCGGCAAGATGTAACGTACCGCTACAAACCGCCATACATTTTTCCATTCCTTTCTATATTAATTAATAATTTCATTGATCATTTTATCCTTTATACAAATTAGTATTAAGAATATTGTATATACAGTGGGTCCAGGGACAGTGTGGCCAATGAGCCGGAAGCTCCTTTCCCTTCCATCTCCATATCACCTTACTCCACCTCCCACCCCCCCTTCTACACCTCATCACCTTCGTCTTACCCACATTTACCTGCAACCCCTTCCCCTCCACGTACTTTTCTAGTTTCCCCATCATCCCCTTCATTCCTTCTACGTCCTCTGCCAGCACCGCCACATCGTCCGCGTATGCTAAAGTGTAGATCTGCCTACCCCCCAGCCTTACCCCCCCCCCCAGCCACCCCTCCCAAGCTCATCGTCCATGTCCGCTATCAGGAGCGTGAACATGATAGGACTCAACGGGCACCCTTGTCTTACGCCCCTCGCCGTCCAGAAACCCTCCCCCTCTTCCTCCCCCACCCTAACCCGTCCCTTCGTTTCCCTCAGCACCTCCTCACATCTCACCACCAACCCTTCCCTCACCCCCCTTCCCCTCATAGCCTTTATCAACACCTCCCTGTCTACCGAGTCAAACGCGGCCTTCATATCAACAAATAACACTACTATTTTCCTCTCCTTCCTCCCTATTTGTCTGTTGATAAGATAATTCAGAGTGTACATGTTATCTATACATCCCACCCTCCTCCTAAATCCCGTTTGACTCGGCGACAGCATTCTCTTTTCCTCCACCTTTAACGTCAACCTCTCCGCCAGAACAGATGCGTAGACCTTGTACGCCGTTTGCGTCAAGGTAATCCCCCTGTAGTCCTCCACCCTTTCCCCTGTTCCTTTCTTCACCACCGGCACCATCACCCCTTCCTTCCATCCCTCCGGCCACCCTTCCCCCCTCCACACCCTATTGCACAACCCCCACAGCTCCTTTTCTACCTCCCCCCCCCCCCGTACTTCCATGCCTCGTTTGGTATCCCCCCCCCCCCACGGCCTTCCCGTCCTTCAACTTCTTTACCACCCTTCTAATTTCCTCCCATCCGATTTCCCTCTCTCCGTCCCTCCCCCATTCCTTTACCCCCCCTTTCACCACCCTCCACTCTACCCCTCCTAATAGCCCCCTGAAATACTCGTTCCATTCCTCCATTTTTAATTTTTCATTCACCCTCCTTCTCTTTCCCCTCTCCCTGTTCACCACCTTCCAAACCTGCCCTTCTGTCCACACTCCCTCCAGCTCTCTTTCCCACCGTTCCACCTCCTTCTTCCTCTTTTCCTTACATAGTTTCGCATAAGCCCATTTCCTCTCTCTGTAAACCTTACCGTCCCCTCCCTCCCTTCTCCACTTTCTTAGTTCCTTCCTTATCTTGCTCTTCTCCGCTCTGCACCCCTCATCCCACCATCCTCCCTTCCTTTTCCTCTCTCTCCCCTCCTCAGACTTCTCCACCGCTCCCTTTATCCTTTCTCCCAACTCTCTCCACTCCTCCTCCACCCCACTCACCCCCTCTTTCCTCTTCCCAAAGCTTTCCATAAACTTCTTTCTCCCCTCCTCTGTCCAATTCCCTCTTCCTCCTCCCCTTCCCCCACTACCCTCTCTCCTCTCTACGTCACCGCCTCCCTTTCCCCTTAGCCATACCACCACCGGGTGGTGGTCCGACTCCACTCTCTCCCCCACTTCTACCCTCTCCACCTTCTCCCACGTATCCTCATTCCCCATCGCATAATCAATTACCGAGTTTGCCCTCCCTCCTGTAAACGTCCATTCCCCCTGCTCATCCCCCTCCACCCCCCATTTAGTATACTCCAGCCCCTTTCCTCCAAGTACCCACACAGTCTCCTCCCATCACCATTCCCCACTTGGTCCTTCGATCTCCTGCTCACCCGCCCCCCTCCCGCTTCCTCCCACCCCAACACCCGTCCCCCCTCTTCCCCTGTCCTAGCGTTAAAGTCCCCCCCCCCCCCGATTAACCCCCTCACACCCCACTCCTTCCTTGTCAAATCTCCATTTACGTACACCCCCACTATCCTCCACCACTCTCCCCCCAACCTCACCTTTTTCGTCATTATTCCCTCTCTCACACGTTCCTCATCCACTTCCACTTCCAGCCCCTTTCTCACCCCCATTAGCATTCCTCCTATCGCCCTACCCTTCTTTTTCTCCCTCCGCGCCCATTGCGCATCCCCTTGGTAGCCTCCTCTCCACCTTTCCCCATCCCCCTTCCTCCATCCATGTCTCACTCATTACAACCACGTCCCATTCCTCCAGCCCTCTCCAAAAGTCCTCGTCTTTATTCCCTAGCCCTGCTACGTTCCAGAACGCAACCTTGTATCTACTCCCCCTTTTCTCCACCTCTACCTCCACTCCCTCCCCCCTTTCCCTTACCCTTCGTTTCCCTGTTCATCTACCCATCTTTCCCTCAACTCATCCCACCTCCTCACCTTCCCGTTCACCCAGATCTTCATGTATTCGATCTGAACCTTCTTTCCTCCATCCCTCTCCCTCGCCGCCTCTCTTTCCACCTTCCATCTCGCTTTACTTTCCTCCTCCGTCAAGTCATCATCTATCCTTTCCCTTCTGCCCCTTAGTTTTTTCTTTGCCTCCATTACCTTTATCTTCTCTTCCCCCCCCCCCCCGCCAACTTCACTAGAATCAACCCGTTCCCTTTCTCTCCCCTTCTTCCTATCATTTTCACCTCCCTTATCCACCCTCCTCTATACCCATCTCCGCCCACAACTTCTTCACCTCCTTCTCTTCCTCCATTTCTTTCGCCCCCAATCCCCTTACCACCACATTATTCCTTCTTTCCACCCTCTCTTTCTTGTCCAGTTTTAATTCCATCTTTCTCATTCTTACCCAACCATCCTCCATCCACTTCTCCATCCTCCCTATCATCTCCTCCACCCTTCCATCACTTTCTTCCACCCTCTCTCTAACCTCTCCTCCATCCCCTCGCTCCTCCTCTTATCCTCCCTCCTTTCCTCCTCCCACTTCCTCCTTTCCTCTCTCCATTCCTCCATCACCTTCCTTCTTTCCTCCCTTTCCTTCCTCATCTCCTCTTTCACCTCCCTTAACTCCTTTTTCATCTCCTCTTTCTCCCCCCTTAACTCCTTCATCATCGTCTTTAACATCACCACCACATTTCCCATCTCCTCCCTTTCTTCGCTACCCCCCCCCCCCCCCTTTTCTTCCCTCCCTCCGGCGATCTCAGTATTACACTCTTCCCTTCCTCACCTCTTCCTACACCTTCCCTACTAGCTCCTGCACCTCTCTACACCTTCCTCACTCATACTTCCTATAACCCACTCTCCACACCATGCACACACGTCTAGCACTCTCGCGTCCGGAAACGGAAGTCCGCATAATTAGCTATTGAAAGGAACAATTATGCATTTAATTATAAAATTGTGTTAGAGGACAGTATTATAATTATGAACAATTTTCTCACCACCCTACGGGTATTTACCATGGCGCGTTACCCTTTTCTTAACTATAATGAGTTAACTTATATAAAATATGTTTATGATTTTCAGATTGCAAATGTTGAAATTGCAAATTACCATCACCTATTATGGCTTACATTATTGGATATACATAAATAAATGAGTTTATCACTTATTCAATGAGAACAGAAAGGACCCCTCTTTGTAAGTGATCAAAATATACGTCGCCTATAGTTTTACCGTTATCATCCACAATTAATAATCGACATACACTGCCCGAAATTACCATAAAGCCACCTACATTTTAATGTATTTTTTTAAAAATATTACGAAATTTGATACTCTGTCTCGTCTACAATACATCTAAGGTCGGTATCAAATATATTGGCCGGTGAATTCGGTTTCGCGAGCAGCGATCGAGGAGAAATCAGCCTTGAACCTTTTACGAATAGGAGAGAACATCTTCGTTATAGGCCAGTTTGCAAGAAGATAATTCTAGTTGCCATTGACGTTGCGACCTCTTATCAGAATAAGCATCTAACAAATACGTTTTTAATGCACTCCAATTTGTAAAAGCGCGATTTCTAACTAAGGCTGTCGCGTTACCCGTTATTCTTGTTTCGATTATTGCGAATAGAACTGCTTTATTCTCTTCACTTAACTAAAGAAATTGCTTTGTCACAATTATCACAGAATTCATATAATAAACATTTCGTACCATCAAACGTTATTAACATCTTTGCTGCGAGTTCGATTTTTATTCCGACTTGTGCCATGTTGACTTGTAATTTATCCGTGAGAGATTGAGAAAGATGAAAAGAAAAATATATAGAATATTTGGATTCCTTAACTTACAATACAATAATTAGACGATGCAACATTCTTCTTCGATGAACGTTGTCCCAAATAGAAACAATCCTGTGTAGGGTATGCCACGCAGTGGTGGTTGTTTCTAAGGAGAAGGTTGAATTCAGTGATGATCAGCCAGAACGACGTTGAATTTTTCTCTTCTTAATCTTCGGTAGTTCTTCCTCGAGACGGCAGCAAAGTTCACTTACTGGATGTAAGTCTGCACACGCTCGGCAAGGTGTTGTTGCTATTAGGCTTAATTATGGCCCGAGAATAGCGTCTTCACCAATGGATCCTTTTCAGATTTAAAGACTGGATAGTCACCGCAGGAAGCTTCAAATTCTTAACGAATTCTTCCTCGTTACTTAATTAGAGATCCCACTTCTGACACCAATTTTTCTTGTGTAATGGACACAAGGATAATCAAACTACCGTTTTACGAATAATCTTTATAAAGATATTTATTATTAAGAATATATGAGATTCAACTTGTACTGGACTCCGTGACTGACAATGAGACTAATGGTTTTTAGAATAGTAGTGCTGAGGATAAGGGGATGCGATGGGGTTTTAAAGGTTTCGGATGACGGGATATTCAGAGAGTCAGGATTTTGGATAATATAACGATATTATAACGACGCATTGGATAAGATAACGATAGGTAGCAGGTATGACGCAGTATTTACATTTACGCAGCATTTGTCTAGTTAGTATGATTCATGTATAAAGAGAAAGTCAGAGGAAAACGATAAGTAAGGGTCAGTACATTACAGAAGAACAAACACTTCAAGCTTTGATTTTGTCAATGCCGAACCGCATTTTGTATGTTATTCGAAGAAATGGCAATTACACTAATTATTAATATAGAAATAAAGTAAAACTATCGTTAATTTTGTTTTTATTTATTTAAAAAACAAGTGACTTTATAGAAATTTCGCACTTTGTTCCTTGTTAAATTCTATTTTTACGTTTTTTTTTTTTTAATAAATGTTACTTCTATTATTCCAACCGATCTATATGCTGTTTTTAACTCTCCCAAAATGGTATGAAACACAAAGTTATCAATACTTGGCGCTCTGCAATGGAAAAGCATCCATCCCAACTCCTATGGACGGCTGCGACTGCTGCGGCCGCGCCAGGATTGCTATAGCCTAGGCGCGTTTGGTTCATGAGCAGCCTAGGCTACGCGAGACACAACACAATGCCACGAGTGTCTGTTTTCCGCCGTAACAGCAGAATCTCCTAGTCGCACAGCGGCTGCCGCTCTACTTCTCCAGAAGCAGTCTAGCGACTCTAGCCACTCTGCGATCCATCTCACATTCGGACAGATTATCCAGAAATAAGGAAAGAAGTCAGAATTCATAACTTATGGAATTATGTTTTTTTTATATATATATTTCTTGTAAACTAATAATATGAGCTCTTGTAAAAAAAGGTAAAAATATCATGACGGCTACATCTGATCTGCGTGTAAACACATGTCAAATTTGTTGTTTTATGCAAAATTTTAAGTGATTTCTTTCAAAGTTTGTTAAAGTTAAGTTAAAGTTCGTTATATACATTTATTTTTCTATAAGAAACCCACTGAAAAAGTATCAGTATTTTTCGACTTTTGAGTTACCTTCCGCGAACTTGTATAATCAATATATATTTGTCCTTGCAACTGCGAAAACGAGATTTGACAATAGTTGCTAATAATGGAGTAATCACTTGTATTCTATATCGTACAGTGGGCCTGAATCCCAAGAAATAGGGGAAAATGCAACATTCCATTTTTCGCGTTGAAAATGCTGAATATTATTAAGCAAGTTCATAAAAATTTGAGTTAATATACAACTCATAACAAAGTTTGAGGTTATTTAAAAAAATAACGTCAACAATATCAATAAAACTAAAAAAAATTATAAATACATACTATGGAAAGTGCAGAAATAATAACTTGAAAACCGAACGTTACCCCAGCGTGTGACTTGTTACATACGCAGATTTATCTTTGACTTTCTAACCCTTTTGGGTGTCTGGAATGCACGTGATCCGACGGAGTCATCGTTTCCTGCAATGGTGTGATGCAACCAAGTTTTCCCCGAAAACCTAATATTCAATGAAGGCACCCATGCCCCCACTACTTTCTAGCCGAATTTCACCGTATAAAAAGGGCCACGAATGCACACTCGGGGGCTCATTTCAAGTGTAATACGTTTAGACTAAAGAGGCTTGTAAGATCGAGAAACATTCTTCTTCAAGTATTAATTCAACTTAAACCATACAGCTCGCAGTGTTGCTGATAGGTGTTGTAATTGTTAAACTCTTTGAGACCCCCGCATTTGTCAGTGCGTCAAAACCGAGAGGTGGACTTAGGTACCGCGACAACTAAACTCTTAAACAATTGTAAGAACCGAGCTTATTGAATATAATTTGTTATTTCTTAATCAGAGTTCTTTTATTTGAACCAATCACTATCTGAATTTCCTCTTCGAGATAAACCCACATAGATACTCCTTTACCGCTCAAGGTGTATCACATTATAAAGTTACGAGGCTAAACTAACATTCCTAGTGGCTCCCGGGGATACCAGACCCCGGTTCGTCCACGACTTCTACCTTCCTAGTGCCTCCCGGGGATACCAGACCCCGGTTCGTCCACGATTTCCACCTTCCTATCGGCTCCCGAGGATACCAGACCCCGGCTCGTCCGTGAAACTTACCTTCCTAGTGGCTCCCGGGAATACCAGACCCCGGTTCGTCCACGACATCCAACCTCCTTATAGCGGCTCCCGGGAATACCAGACCCCGGTTCGTCCACGATATCCAACCTCCTTATAGCGGCTCCCGGGAATACCAGACCCCGGTTCGTCCGCTACTAACAAACTCAAACAACCAAAATTAATCCTCGGCTTCGCAGCCGCCATTCTCAGTGCCCTCAGCCTCGGCTCGTAACAGACTTAAACCACTAATAAAGTATCAAAAAACATTTTCCAATTTTTTATCACGATTAAGTTAAAAAATAGAAAAACAAATTAATAGATGTAAAAAATATTAAACTATACATCACTAGAAAGGAATAGGTTCATCCTATTTTTTGCCACAATTTGAATTCCGATATTTTAAAAGAAACACCCAAATGTCATTGACTTCTTCAATCCGGTAGATAAACAGAACACGATATACATATAAGCAAAATGGCTAGTCTTTCACTGTCTTCGACGGTCCTCGAGACCTCATACAACAATAGACCCTCTTATCAAGTGCTCGAAAAGGGCCTGTGCGGCGCGTCGTTGCACTGGTGGAGGCCATGGCGTCGACGCTTAGATATAGGAAATACCATTTGCGACGACCCACAGTGGTTCGAGTATACTACATGCTAGCTGGACAAAATTATTTTTTCGCGGGTTTGGGTTCATATAGGGTCCAAATTGTTAGAAAACATACCTGATTCGTATTACAGTTTATTATTTCACTAAAAATATCAATAAAATAAAAATATGACTAATTCAATAAAGGAAAAAGGACAAAACGACGGTATTGTACATTAAATATAATTAACAGTTATAACATTATGTCTATTCCTGTAATTTCTGAGTTTTTAAGTTATAAAACCTGGTTTTTGAAATCAGTTTTCTCTGCATCGCTATTAAAATAGTGTTTTACTATATGTTCCACGTCGATCCACGCGACAAGGGTTGAATGTAAGGAAAGTAGAGACACTCTAGGTTATTTTAATCAATCGGTCGATCTGCAAAAATGTGCAAAACTATATTTTTTTAATTGTTTTCGAGCGAGACGCTCGGCAGGAGAGATAGCACAGTTGTTATATTTTTTTCGCGGTATTGAGTTTATACGGGGTTCAAATTTTTAGAAAACAAACCTGATTCGTATCACATTTTATTTTGTCACTAATAATAATAATATTATTCTTATTATTATTAACGGGTATAACACTTTAAATATATTATTCCAAACATAAGAAATAAGAAAAACTTACTACTAGGTTACAAGTCGTTAATTATGTTTACAAATATGATATGAATCAGGTTTGTTTTCTAAAAATTTGAACCCTATATAAACTCAATACCGTCAAAAAGTATAACAACTGTGCTATCTCTCCTGTCGAGCGTCGCGCTCGAAAACAATAAAAAAAAATATAGTTTTGCAAATTTTTGCAGATCGACCGATTAATTAAAATAAACTAGAAAGCCTCCACTTTCCGTAGATTCAACCCTTGTCGCGTGGATCAACGTGGAACATATAGTAAAACACTATTTGATTCCACTGACTGGTGCTACAGAGCGTCGCGCTCGAAAACAATAAAAAAAATATAGTTTTGCACATTTTTGCAGATCGACCGATTGATTAAAATAACCTAGAATGTCTCTACTTTCCGTACATTCAACCCTTGTCGCGTGGATCGACGTGGAACATATAGTAAAACACTATTTTAATAGCGGTGCAGAGAAAACTGATTTCAAAAACCGGGTTTTATAACTTAAAAACTCAGAAATTACAGGAATAGACATAATTTTATAGGGTAAAGGCAGGTAATATGGAACGGCACGTAATATGGAACTTCGTAATATTTTGATAACGAAATAACGAACACTGCAGGCAATCGTGTATATTAGATCCCTAGACACAATAGACGATGATACTGACAATTGAGCACCAGTCGGGCATCTATCATTGAAAGAGAAACGTTTATATTTTTTCTGGGGTGTAAAAGTTTCTGAAAAGTGCAACAAACGGTTCAATATTGTAGCGAAGGTATGTTACAAAGTATTATTTTGATATAATTTATCATTAAATATGCGTGGTCTTGATTATTCAATAATAGTTTACTAATAAAGTTACTTTCTTCTTAGAATAATTCTTAATTTCTTATCGGAACATGTGTGTACGTAATATGGAACATACCGAGTAACATAGATGAAGTTGATAATGACGATGACGACGATGATGCGGAATGCTCACTTTACGATGGTAATTATAAAACTAATGGCAATGAAAAGTAGACCCAATGTATTCGCTGCTTTCAGTGGGCACACGAAGAATGTGGAGCTTTCGACGTATTATTCACGTGCCCAACGTGTAGGAGACACAGAAAGCAGGAATAAATTACAAAAATGATGTATATTTATTTATTTGTATCTTCTACTTAATAAATCTTCAGTTTTAGTAAAAAAAGGTAAAGATTTTTAAGTTTTCTTGACAAATTTCCTAGGTGTTCCATATTAGGACCCATTTTTTCGAACGGACGATTTTCAGTCTTTTCGGTTTTTTTATTATAACTGCAAAACCATTGGATTTTTTTACATTTGACTAGGTAAGTATCATTATGCATTAGTTCCTTCGTCCCCTCATGTCCGTTTTATTAAAAAACACAAATTCCCCTGCTTTTGACAAGCTTTTGAAATCAGATGTTCCATATTACCTGCCTTTACCCTAACTGTTAATTATATTTAATGTACAATACTGTCGTTTTGTCCTTTTTCCTTTATTGAATTAGTCATATTTTTATTTTATTGATACTTTTAGTGAAATAATAAACTGTAATACAAATCAGGTATGTTTGCTAACAATTTGGACCCCATGTGAACACAAACCCGCGAAAAAATAATTTTGTCCGGCTAGCATGCAGTATACTCGAACCACTGTGCGACGCCAGTTGGAGTCGCTGGCGGCTGTAGCCGCCGGTTGCAGTCACTGGCGGCTGTAGCCGCTTATTGGAACGGCCACATTAAGGGGAGGTTCTGGTCTAGAGCCCAAAAAAATAGGTGATTTTTAGGAATTAATTAAAGGAAAACTACTGTGTATAATTTAGTCCGTTTCCGGTCGCGTGGAAGATTGATGTGCGAAAGGAGCGGTGTAAGTGAGCGAGAGGATAGTGTGGTGAAAGTGTGAGGAGAGTGTGGTGAGGAGTGGAGAAGGGAAAGTGCTAGGGTTGAAGGGAAGAGGGAGAAGGGAAAGGGCGAACGGTGTGGGGTGTAGAGGTGAGATTGTGAGAGAGAGAAAGATTTGGAGGTTAGGGCAGTGCGGCAATAGTGGCGTGAGGCGGGAAGAGAGGCAATTGGCGGGTGGCGCGCTCTGCGGAAGATAGGAGGAAGTAGGACAGGTGACAGAAAGGAGGGAATTTTAAACGGTTAGGGAAGTGAAAGGAGCGTGGGAAGAGAAGAGCGAAAGGGTATAGAGAAGAGGGAAAGGGAATAAGAGAAAGCCAAGGGGTAAGAGGGGAAATGAGTGGAGGAAAGGAAAAGGAGGAGAGGGTAGGAGGGAAGGAAGAAGGAAAAGTTAGGGAAATGGGGGAAAGGGGCCAAAAAGTAGAAAGAGGAAGGAAGGATAGTGGAAGTAGTGTAGGGAGTGTGGGAAGTTTGGAAAGCATGTGGGGTATAAAGAGGAAGGATAGGGAGGAGGAAGAGGGAGGGGAAGATAAACAGATGAAGGAATTCAAAAGGAGCGACAAAACGGCGAGATCACCAGTGGGAGGGAGTAAAGGGGGAAGGGAAGGGAAAGAGGAAGGTATGGGAGGGTTAGAAGGAGTAATGAGGGAAATGATGCGGGAGATGAGGGAAATGAGAGAGGAGATGAGGGTGGATAGGGAGGAGAGAAGAAGGGTGGAGGAGGAGATGAGGAGGGAAAGGGAGGAAAGAAGGAGGGAAGAGAAAATATGGAGAAAAGAAAGGCGAAGGTGGGAGGAGGAGATGAGAGAAGAAAAGGCAAGGAGAGAAGAGATGGAGAAAAGGATGATAGAAAGGGACAGGAGGTTGGTGGAAGTGATGGGGAGGGTAGAGGGATGGGAGAAGGAAAAAAGTAGCGGAGGGGATAAAGAAGGGGTGGAGAGAGAGGTAGGGGAGGATTGGAAAATGAGGGTGAGAAGAATGGAGATAAAGCATGATAAAAAGGAGAGAGAGGGAAGAAAAAATAATGTGGTGATAAGGGGGATAGATATAGAGGGAAAGGATGTGAAGGGGAAGTGAAAAAGTTATGGGAAAGGATGGGGGTGGAGGAGGAGGGAATAAAAGAGGCTGTGAGGATAGGTAGAGCGGGGAGAGATGGGAGTGGTATGGTGTTGGTCAAACTGGCGGGGAGGGAGGAAAAAAGGAGGGTGATGGAGGCGAAGAAAAAGTTGAGGGGCAGGAGGGAAAGAATAGAGGATGACTTCACGGAGGAGGAGAGAAAGACGAGGTGGAGGATAGAAAGAAAGGCAGAAGTTGAGAGGGAGAGAGGAAGGAAAGTACAAGTGGGGTATATGAAGATGTGGGTGGACGGGAAGATAAAGATTTGGGATGAGTTGGGGGAAAAATGGAGTGAGGAGAAGGGAAACGGGGGAACGTGGCAGGGGGAAAGGGTGAAGGTAATAATAGGAAGGAAGGAAGGAGCAAAGGGAGGAGATTTAAAATAGCGTTTTGGAATGTGGCAGGGCTAAGGAGAAAGGATGGAGATTTTTGGAAGGGGCTGGAGGAGTGGGATGTGTTTGTGCTGAGCGAAACGTGGTTGGAGGAGAGGGAGTGGGAGTGGGTGGAGAGGAAAATACCCAGGGGTACGTATGGGAAAGACAATGGGCCAAGAGGGAGAATAAGAAGGGGAGAGCAATGGGTGGGATGTTGATGGGAGTGAGAAAGGGGTTGGAAACGAGAGGGGAGGGAAGGGTAGAAATAGAAGGGGTGTTGACGAAGGAAGTGAAAATGGGGAGAGAGTGGTGGAGGATAGAAGGGGTCTATGTGAATAAGGATATAGATAGGAAGCTAGTCGAGCTAGGGGAATGGACGGAGGAGAGGGAGGGGGGAGTGAGAAAAGTAATAGGGGGGGACTTTAATGCTAGGACAGGAGAGGAAGGAGGGGAGGTAGGGGAGGGGAGAGGGGGGAGGGGGAGGGAGAAAGTGTGAATAGCAGGAGATCAAAGGATAAGGAGGTGAACGGGGAAGGGAGGAAATTGTGTAAATACTTGGAGGAAAGGGGGTGGGGGATTTTGAATGGGAGCGTAGAAGGGGACGAGGAGGGGGAATGGACGTTTACCGGTGGGAGGGGGGTATCGGTAATAGACTACGTGTTAGGGAATGAGGAGACTAGGGAGATGGTGGAGAGGCTAGAGATAGGGGAGAGGGTCGACTCAGATCACCACCCGGTGGTGATCTGGGTAAATGGGAGAGGAAGGGGGGAGGGAGTGACTGGGGAAAAAAGTAGTAGGGCGGAATGGGGGGAGGGGTAATTGGACAGAAGAAGGTAGATTGGAATTTAGAAGGAGATTTGGGAAAGGGAGGTAAGGGAGATGGGGGTAGAGGAGGAATGGGGGGAGCTGAGCAGTAGAATAAAGGAGGCAGTGAGTAAGACGGGGACGGGGGAAAAGAAGGGAGGTTGGTGGGATGAGGAATGTAGAGAGGAAAAGGGTAAGGTGAGGAGGGAGTTGAGGAGGTGGAGAAGGGAAGGAGGGGATGGGAGTATATATAGGAGAAGGAAGAGAGAATATGGAAAGTTGGGTGAGGAAAAGAAGAAGAAGGAGGTGGAGAGGTGGGAAAAGGAAATAGAAGGTGTAAGAACGGAAGGGCAGGTGTGGAAGGTGGTGAACATGGCTAGGAAGAAGAAAAGGAGGATAAACGAAAGAATATAAATAAGGGAATGGGACGAGTATTTTAGGGGATTGCTAGGAGGAGTGGAATGGAGGGTGAGAATGGGAGGGGAGAGAAGGAGGGAAGCGGATGAAGAGGGTAGTTGGGGCGGGAGGAAATAGAAAGGGTGGTGAGGAATTTAAAGGGTGGGAAGGCAGGGGGAGGGGATGGGATTCAAAATGAAGTATGGAAGTGTGGGGGAGAGGAGGTGATGGAGGGGCTATGGGTGATATGTAATAGGGTATGGAGGGGGGAGGGTTGGCCAGAGGAATGGAAAGAAGGGGTGGTAGTGCCGGTGTTAAAAAAAGGGGCGGGGGAAAAAATAGAGGATTATAGGGGAGTTACGCTAACGCAGACGGCGTACAAGGTTTACGCCTCTGTGTTGGCTGAAAGGTTAAGGGCGGATGTGGAGGGGGGGGGGGGGGTTTGCTGCCACCGAGTCAAACGGGGTTCAGAAGGGGGGTTGGCTGTATGGACAACATTTATGTTTTAAACTATATGGTGAACAGGCAGGTGGTGAGGAAGGAAAGGAAAATGATGATTTTGTTCCTGGCCCTAAAGGCTGCGTTTGACTCGGTGGACAGGGGGGTGTTGATAAAGGCGATGAGGAAGAGGGGGGTGAGGGAAGGGCTGGTGGAGAGGTGCGGAGAAGTGTTGCAGGAGACAGTGTGTAGGGTGAGGGTGGGGGAGGAGGAAGGGGAGATGTTCTGGACAGCGAGGGGGGTGAGGCAAGGGTGTCCCCTAAGCCCAAGCTTATTCACACTGCTCATAGCAGACATGGACGAGGAGCTGGAGAGGGGAGGATGGGGGGGAGTGAGAGTAGGGGGGAGGAAAATATACACGCTGGCATATGCCGATGACGTGGCGGTGCTAGCGGAGGATGAGGAGGGGATGAAGGGAATGATAGGAAAGCTGGAGAAGTACAGGGTCATCGTTTAATCCTGCAACCCGCGCGCGCGCGAACCTGTAAAATGGCAACACCGCCTCACGGACGCAATCCACTACAACCATGCACCGTCCCGGCGTTCGGAGAGCTGCTAGCGACCGCTAGACAGCAGTGATGCCCGAGCTTCGAGAATTTTGGGCTGGTCTCTTTCAAATTAACGTTGCGAAGAACTATTCAGAATTTTCCGGCCGGGGTTGAAAAATTTGGGGCCTTTTTCGTATAACTTTTGAACTATAAGAGATATCGGAATGCAATTTACGCTGGTAAATGAGGAAAAATTATTCCCTCTTAATGATGGATAATTTAACATATTTTACGTTTGTAGCATGCAGAAAAGGCGGATGAGAGACGCTGACCATCGAGACGTTTCGCGGACACGCTTGTAGGCCGCCCGAGAGGAGAGACGTGCGGGCGCGGAAGCGCGTCTCGCGAGACCCGCGCTTGACAACGCGTTGTTGATTTCGGCGGCCGCGGATAGCAACGATCGGGTATAAATTAGAGGACCGCAAAGGCAAATTCTTCTTCGCTGCTTCGAGAGAGAGGACGAGGTACACACACGGCCGCTCTCGAACAGCTTAGGGACTCCGGCAGGAGAGTTCGGCGATAATACCTGGACGCCTGCTGGAGGAACTAGAGTCTGTTCCTGGACGCTCGACCGGTATGGAGAGTACGGCGATAATACCTGGACGCCTACTGGTCGAGAGAGTACAGAGCATCTCTTTAGAACTAGAGGAGAGTTCGGGAGAATATGCCTGGACGCCCGTTCGATATGGAGAGTTCGGCGACAATACCTGGACGCCAATCGAACGGGAGAGTACAGATGGACCTCCTGGACGCCTCAGTAGATTAGAGAGGAGAGTACGGGAGATTATTCCTGGACGCCTGTTCGGTATGGAGAGTACAGCGATCATACCTGGACGCCTACCGAACGAGGAGAGTACAGAGTAACTCCTGGACGCCTCTGTAGATTAGAACCGCGAAAGTACAAAGTCCCTTTTCTGAATACCCTATCGTTGAGAGAGGAGAGTACGGGAGATTATTCCTGGACGCCTGTTCGTTATGGAGAGTTCGGCGACAATACCTGGACGCCAATCGAACGGGAGAGTACAGAGTAACTCCTGGACGCCTCATTAGATTAAAATCATGTACCATATGCACCTCGTCCATAATAACAATTGAAATTGTATAGATTCACCGAGACACAATGTCTGATTTACGGAAATTTGTAGCCCCTTCCTTCCAACCAACCATGTACTCCCTCCTAATACGAATAAATTTCGTCTGTCCAGAAATTTTCCAAACTCCTTACCAAATCCCGAGGCTACACGTTTACTTAATTTTTCTTTTATCATTTTTTTAACCATAATTGCTTAAAAAGCTTTTGCAAACTGTTTATTTGATAATGTATTTAACGCTGTTTTTAAAATTCGTGGTGTTGATAAACAATAGGCTTGTTGTTTCTGTATCATTACTTTCATAAATTGAGAAATTAAATTTTTATTGAATTATGTGTTAGTTCTGCAGACCTCCGAATCTATTGTTCTGGTTTTCTTTTTTATGATTTTATCCTTAATGCGGTGCATACCTAAATCAGACGTAGGGGGTAACTAATGGGACGTGTCTTTGATTGTAGCGGTGTTTGATTTTTTTCTCTAGAATTGTTGTGTTTGAATGTTTTAACTACTCAATGCCACGCCTATTCCGGCTTCCGATAATGTCATTTTTTTTAATGATGTGCCATTATTGTGGCTTTTACAAGCACGTGGTGAAAAATATCTCCGTACAAGGGTATAGCGCCGCGGTCAACCCTGTCGTAGCTAAAATTTTTTAAATTGAGACGAGTACGAGATCAGTTGACATTATTTTCAAACCTCATTACAGTAATCTGGGGTGCGAGTGGTAAACGGATCATAAAAGCGGAGTGCGCGGCTCGATTACCTGGGCCGGGAAATTCCCAATACCTAGCTCTTTGCGACGCTAAAATTTTCGAAGCCGGGCATCACTCTCTCCGCTGGGCCGGTGCATGATTGTAGTGGAATGCGTCCGTGAGGCGGTGTTGCCATTTTACAAGTTCGCGCGCGCGCGGTTTGCAGGATTAAACGATGACCCTGTATATGGATGGGAAAGGTCTACAGGTAAACGTGGAGAAGACGAAGATAATGAGGTGTAGGAGGGGTGGGGGGAGGTGGAAGAAAATGAAATGGAGATGGAAGGGTAAAGAGCTGGAGGAGGTGAGGAGTTTTAAATATCTAGGATCTAGAGACGCGGTAGCGTCTCGACGCCAAGTACATGAAAAAAGAACACCCTATATGTCGATGTCGCTACCGTGTACCTTTACTCGTCGCGGAGACACTCTAACCTAATTCTGACATTTATACATTAATATCTCATCACGCCTGCAATATTTTGTAAATTTAAAGGCATTTTTCTTATATAAACCGCATATCGGCTTTCGAACAAGACCAATTTCAATAAAATCGGTCCACGCATGACAGAGATATCGTAATATCGTCTAATGGATCTGTCGAAAATGGTACGATTTGTCTTCTTCTGATTCTCCTAGAAATTTTTCGTCATCTTTAAACAAACATTACGTATATATATCGTCAATATATATATATACGCGTTACGCGCCCACCTTCAGCCAACACATGTATCGTTCTTCGTTCGTCGTCCGCCATTGTACGTATATACATATATATATTATATACTATTTTGAATTTTATAACCTAAGTGCTAAGTGTCAAATAAAGTAAGTTGTCCGAATTTGAAATGTCACGAGTTTTTACACTAAATAGGAGACTGAATTATTGTCTCAATTAATAAGGTAAGTCGCCAAAATTTTTTAATAAGTTTCTTATGTAGAGTCGCAGACTTGGAAGTTGTCCGGAGATGGTTCGACTGATTGTGAGAAGCATCTCCTTTCACATAAATGTCTGGAAATTTGTACAATGAATCGAACCTTCTCCGGATAACTTGTAAGCCTGCAATTCCACATAAGAATTTAAATGCAATTTGTTATTGTAACAAATTGCATTTAAATTCTTATGTGGAATTGCAGGCTTGCAAGTTATCTGGAGAAGGTTCGATTCGACCGAGAAGCATCTTCTTTTGCATAAGTTTCTGAAAATTTGAACCATATGTACAAAGTAATGTATTGTAACAAATTGCATTTATTTAAATTGTCAGATATTTATTTTTATAACATTTTAATTTACAGTTTTTATGTAAAGCCTACGTATATAAACGAAAGGGACGCAGAGGCTTGGATAAAAATGAAAGGGACGCAGAGACTTGGATAAAAGTGAAGGGGACGCAGAGGCTTCGATAGAAGCATCTTCTTTCTCACAATTTTGAAAACTTCCCAAATAAGGTAAATCGACAAACTTTGTATAAAGACATAGCATTAATAATTATTATCTCCCTTGATGCTTTTCAATCTTTTGTGATAGACATTCGTAATACTTTAATTAATAAAATCCACAGTAGTTGTTACGCTATTCATTAATTCTTTAGATTTCCATTATTTTTGTAACAAATTGCATTTATTTATTTAAATTGTCAGATATTTGTTTTTATAGCAAAACTATTTTTTTTTAAATTTACAGTTTTTATGTATATAAATGAAGGGGACGGAGAGGCTTGGATAAAAATGAAAGGGACGCAGAGGCTTGGATAAAAGTGAAGGGGATGCAGAGGCTTCGATAGAAGCATCTTCTTTCTCACAATTTTGAAAACTTCCCAAATAAGGTAAATCGACAAACTTTGTATAAAGACATAGCATTAAGAATTATTATCTCTCTTGATGCTTTTCAATCTTTTGTGATAGACATTCCTAATACTTTAATTAATAAAATCCACAGTAGTTGCTACGCTATTCATTAATTCATTAATTTTTTAGATTGCCATTATTTCAATTCACCAATAAACATACTAAATTTTATTCAAACACCAATAAATTGTGCGTTAAAAATATTGAATCTCGTTTATTTTCGCTGATTCGCTGAATTATTACCATTAGCATTCAAATTTCCTGCAACATTTTCTGATAAAAAACTTCAAAAAAGTAAAAAAATACGCCAAGTACATGAAAAATCACAAAAAATAGAAGACAATAATAATCACAAAAATTGAAGATACTAATAATAAAATAAAATATAATTTTTAATTTTGATAATTTTTAAGTTATAAAAAATAATATTAAAATTTATCTGATGTCAATCCCTATGCAAATTATCTTTGTAAAAAGAAGTGAGATCTCCACAAAAAAACTTCAAAAAAGTAAAAAAATACGCCAAGTACATGAAAATCACAAAAAATAGAAGATAATAATAATTACAAAATTAAAAAAAGATGTGAAATCAAAATGAGCTGCCAGTACATAAAGATGCTTTCCAACTGCGCTTTAGATGACCCAACTACATATGCACAGCTAAAATTCCATTACTCATAATGGCTATTTATACAAAGAAAAAATGTATTAAATAATAATATGCAGATATATTTTTATACAAATAAATATTTTAATACGAATAAATATTTGATTCAAAATACTTGGCGCTGCGCCCCGAATTGGTGTTGCTAAACTCAATAAATATGTAATAAATTGCATTAATCCTTTTCTTTCTTTCTTGTACGTGTGTGTGTGTGCGTGCGCGTGCATATGTTACGCATGGTATTAGAATTAAATATACGTAGAATAAATCTGACTGCGATTCTAATATGTGTATGTATATGTATTTTATATTGTAATGGAGTTGTTGTAAATTATTAATACTAAGGCATTTAACATTTTTTCGGTTGCGCAGCGCCAAGTATTTTGAATCAAATATTTATTCGTATTAAAATATTTATTTGTATAAAAATATATCTGCATATTATTATTTAATACATTTTTTCTTTGTATAAATAGCCATTACGAGTAATGGAATTTTAGCTGTGCATATGTAGTTGGGTCATCTAAAGCGCAGTTGGAAAGCATCTTTATGTACTGGCAGCTCATTTTGATTTCACATCTTTTTTTAATTTTGTAATTATTATTATCTTCTATTTTTTGTGATTTTCATGTACTTGGCGTATTTTTTTACTTTTTTGAAGTTTTTTTGTGGTACACTATAATGAGGAGTGGCGGGCAGGAGGAACATGTTGAGGAGAGAGTGAGGAAGGGGGCGGCGGTAATGGGGAAGGTGTGGGGGTTGGGGAAAAGATTATTCGGGAAAGACTGGGGCAGAAGAATATGGTTGTTCGATAGGTTGGTTTGGGCGGTGGTGGGATATGGGGTAGAGGTGTGGGGATGGAGGGAAAGGGGGAAAGTGGAGCCGCTGCAAGATAGATTCTTAAAGTGGGTGTTAGGGGTGAACAGAGAGACACCGGGATATATGGTTAGGCAGGAACTGCAAAGGGGGCTGTTGAGGGGTAGGGCAGGGATGAGGGCGTGGGGATTTGAGAAAAAATTGGAAGAAGGAGAAGGAGGGGAGCTGGCGAGGTTGTGTTGGGAGGAGTTGAAGGGGAGATTGAAGAGGGGAAGGGTTTTGGAGGGATGGGAAAAGGAAAGGGAGCAGTTCTTTGGGGAAAGAGGATGGACAGTGGAGGAGGTAGAAAGAGAGAGGGAAAGGGGGGGGGGGGATCAGGGGGGAGGAGATAGTGGACAGGGAAAGGAAGATGCAGGAGGAGGAGAGGTGGGGAAAGATTGGAGAGTCGAGGTATAATAGGTGGTATGGGAGGGTGAAGGGGCCGGGGGTACCGGGATATTTGAAGAAGGGTTGGGGGAGAGTAGATGGCAAAGGGTGGCCAAATTTAGATTGGGGAATGGCGTAAGAGGGGGGAGATATTGGGAGGAGGAGGAAAAAAGAAGGTGTAGGGTATGTGGTGGGGAGGAAGAGTCTTGGGAACATGTGTGGGAGGTATGTATGGGGTGGGGAGTGGAGAGAGGATGGCAGGAGATGGTGGGCGAGGTATTGGGGGAGGAGGGGGAGGGGGAGGAATGGTTAAGGAAAATAGAGGAAAGGAGGGAGGGATGTGGATGAGAGGAGGGAGGAGATGAGAGATGAATGAGGACATGGGAGTGAGAGGGCGGCGAGCGGAAGCGGAGGTCCAGGGGGGAGAGGAGACGGGCGAGCGAGCGTGCGAGCAAGCGTGCGAGCGGCGAGCGAGCGAGCGGTGGAGGAGAGGAATAGAGTTAAGAATAGGCTAAGGTAGATTTAAGGAAAAGGAGAAGGCATAGGATAAGGTAGATGTAAGTGTAAATGTAAGTGTAATGTGAAGAAAGATTATAACCCCGAGGGGAATAATAAAGTTTATATATATACTGTGTATAATTTAATGGTGACTTGTTGCATTGTATTAAGGATGTCTTAAATTATAGAAATATATTTTTTGTTTTATAATTAATCAGTGCAGACAGCCCTGGGGAGTCGTTAAAGTTAAGGCGTCAAAAAATTGATCCAAATCGGTGGGATCTCTAAAAGTTATTATCCGATTCGACTGAAACCTTTTTTATTTTGAAGATTATTCTTTTTTCTAGGGAGGGGGGACTAAAAAAATTACAAAAATCACATTTTTTTTAGAAAATAACGACACTTCTCGTTTGAAATCACTTTTCCCTGTATTTTTCGTCCTTTCATCGCCTTTGAAAATTATGAATTTTCAACTTTTTGTAATTTTTTTAGTCCCCCCCCCCCCCCCCTAGTCAGAAGTATATTCTTCGAAATAAAAAAAGTTTCAGTCGAATCGGATAATAACTTTTGAAGATACAGCTCCCACCGTTTTGAGAACACTGTTTCGAGAAAAACGGGTTTAAAGTTTTACGTGAGCGCCGAGTGGCCGGTTATGACCCATGCATTTGCCGCTACTCAAGTGCCTATAACTTCGGGAATTTTGCGAATTTCAATAAATCCTTTTAAACACGTTTTCCTAAAAGGTTGAACATTCTAAAAAAGGTATAAAAAAAAATCGGCATTTAAACCAGAACCTCCCCTTAAGGCAGAGTTCGGAGATCTCCGGCGGAGCCGAACACCTACAGAGGCGGTGGTAATGTGTGCGTGACTTGACTCCAGCGCGAAGCCAGCCACGTGGCGAAAATGCGAAACGAATGTGACGTCACAGATGTACCGATGCCAGCGCCCAACCAAGCCACATGTGCCACGGGCGCGCATGCGTGAGACGCCACGATTGGAGACCAACCGACGCCAGCGCCAAACGAGTAACGCCGCGACCAACCAGCGTCGACAACATATGTCCCGGTGACGCTGATTGGCCGTGGTGTCGGTTCGTCTCCCATCGTGCGTCTCACGCACACATTACCACCGTTCCCTGTAGGTGTTTTTCTCTGACCAATAGCAGTGCAGGGGGCTCCAGCTCTGTATCAGCTCCGCCGGAGACCGGCCAAGCTACCGTTGCACGGAGCCGAGAGTCTACCGTAGTGACGTCACATTCGTTTCGCGTTTTCACCACGTGGCTGACTTCGCTTTGGCGTCAATTCACGCACACATTACCACCACCTCTGTAAGTGTTCGCCTCCGCCGGAGACCTCCGAACTCTGGTCTGACAAGGCAGGGTCTGCTGGCAGATGGACGGCAGATCCGCAGCAGACCCTGCCTTCAGATGGCGCTATTGGATGTGTCGGATAAGTGATCCTCTAGGTAGTGATACACAGATGTGGCCACCATCTTGGCCTAAAGCGGAAGTCACAAATTGGCGGGCACATTTTGAAATAACCGAGAAAACTGAAGTTGAACTATTTCCTTCTGCCCTTCTTCATACAAATTAAAACATGTTAGGTTAAATACATTAGACTGTTTCTAGATCTCTACGGAGCACGTAGGGTTTTCCAACTTTACTTAAAAGGTAAAAGACTAAAAAGGTATATTTCGGGTCAGGCATAATAACAGCGACACTGAGCCTCGCCCTTTCTGTACATTGCATTTCTAACTTCACTACGTTGTATCGAATATTATAAAAGAATAACGACTAAAAGAATAAAAAAAAAATTTATTATTATTATTATTAAAAGACGTGTGGAACTTCCAATATTTCAACATAGCTTGAAAAATGAAAAAATGCTAGATAGGATATTTTAACTGAGGAGAGCAGAATATAGAAAAGATTTCTGGTAAAAATCAAATCTATAAAGCAGTTTCTCACATACCTTATTACATTTGGTAATTTTGTTATTTACTTTTAATCTACAAGTACAAAATTTTTAAATAATTTTCATCTGTCACGCTTTCACTGCAACTGTCACAAAAAAGGTTAAAAAATATGTCAAAATATCAAAACTTTCTTTTTCTACTTATTTACTTGCTCTCTCTCTACTTCCGGTGTCGGACACTAATGGTGTCGACCAATAGAAAACGGCGGCCACATCTGCGTATCACTACCTAGAGGATCACTATCGGCCGATTTCTTCACCTTCAGTAATCTTCCAGTTAAAGTTATGTTCCAGATAACTGCCAAATGATAGAATTCTACTGGCTTAGAGCATATAAATGCTCAAAGCCAATTGGTCGTTCACTGACCGGAAGATTACTGAAGATGAAGAAATCGGCCGTATGTCGGACGGGCAGCAGGATCTGCTGTGGATCTGCCGGCAGTTGAACTGCAGATCCGCAGCAGATCCTGCCTTGTCAGGGTCTGCCGGCAGAACCGTAGTTGAATGCGGACATAAACTGCGCCGGATCTGCCGGCAGACCTGGTTATCAAGGTACACTCTGTGTCTCGCGCTGCGCATATATATACAGGGTGTCCCAAAAATGTGCCGAAACCGTCTATAGACATCCCAGAGCCGTCCACAGATGTCCCGGGGACGTTTTGTTACCAATCGGGACATTCAGACCTGCAGTCCTAGAACGGACCTAAATCAGACGTCCTCGGAATGTTGTGTACTGTGTGGGTGCCTCAAAACTGTCGACAACGTCACACGAGAGACAAAGACATGTGCGAATTGGTGCGAGAGAGAGAAGTATAGGTTCCCAATCGACCGTAATGCACATGCGCCGATATCATGCAAGATATCGATTACGGTCGATTAGGGGCGGCATTCTCAGTCGTTGCTTAAGCAAGCGCTTAAGGGGGCCGTCTCAAGTTTGTTATTGTCCGAATCGATCGAAGCGTCCCCGGTAAACAAACGGACCCTAATGAAACTAGTGCGGTCGATAAAAAGAACTTATATAGAGGTGACATCTGCAGGTACTCTACGTAGACGAATTTTTTACGCAAAGTTGCCACATTTTCTGTTCTCTCCGTCTCTGCCGAATACTTACGCCACGAGAGCTGCGTCTAGCGTCAGAGCCTCGCTGAACGTAAAGGAGGATAGCAATAATGAAAGATAGAGAGGTCCGAGAGTGTAAGAAGGAAAGATGGAAAGATACCAAACCTGACACAATTTGAACTGTCATTATTAACGATATTACAGATAAAATTTATTTGCAGAATTGAAAGCCCGTTTGGTTAAAAGTAGTCCGATTTAAATTATTTCCTCGCTGAACGTAAAACAGGATAGCAATAATGAAAGATAGAGAGATTGGGTAGTGAAGTTAGGAAACATGTCAATGAAACAATTCTAATTTGCGTATCAATAGTTTTTATTTATACGTAAAAGGATGTAATATTTCGTATAATCAATGTGCATTTTCAAAGCATACAATTTGAATAAGGTACATCACCGAAATGTAACACGCCGAATGTAATAAAATCTATAAATGCTATAGTTCTTTTAAAAACATATGACGCTTTCTTTTTTATCTAATTATACATCAAATTATCTTGTTTATCAACAAGATTTGTCTGAATCATTTTTTTATAACATAAATTTGGACACAAGTATATTTCAATTTAATACTTTCGTACATGCTTTTCTTCGTAATTGTTATTCCACGATTGAAAAAATTTATCAATATAAACTAGAGATCAGTACTAACAATACGTATATTTTGGAATGTGTCGCTAAACGATTTTATTTAGCTACGATCCCCTGTTCGTTCGTATGTTTGATTGAAATCTGGAAACTCAATTTTAATCCACTTCCAACCATCCAATTGTCTGAAACCTTTGCAGGGGTGCGTAGTTTTGATGACAATGCAAAATTATGAAAAAAAAACTCCAAGGGGGTGAAAAAATTACCCAGTCACCGATAAATTAGAACCCATAACATCAAATCCAATCAACAATCAACCACTCGCGTTCTTTACGAACTTTTAGCACTGTAGGGTTCAAGCAAACTGTTAAACTGCATACAACAATATAAGATATTTGTAAAGAAGTTTGAGCTGTGAAATGTAAATCCACGAACACTAAAAACTAGAAAATAACAAAATTTATAATAAACGATTTTATTAAAAATGCATTAAGAACTAAAAAATAATTATTTTCTTATACTACAATTTTGATGGTGTATTTTCATTTTAAATAAAATGGAGCAGGATATCTCGCAATAAATTCATTTCGACACTTAATGCTGTACTAAATTGATTCATATTCTGCTACGAAATATTCTGCTCCACGTTTTTATTTAAAGTTAAAAAACACCATCGAAATTGTAGTACAAGATTAGAAGTATTTTTGAGTTGTCAGTGCCTTTTTGACAAAATCGTTTAACAGAACATTTTTTTATATATTTTTTGTCTCTAATCAAGTTACAGTCATCACAATAAATCAATCCAACTTCATTGGAGAATTGAAATTCGACATTCCAGCTTTCGCCCCCTTGAAATGGACAATTACAGATAAAAAAAGTGTGTACAGTGACTCGCAGCCATAATCGTACACTCTTTAAAATCGCATAACTTTTTTAGAATTGGTTCAAACGACTTGAGATTTTTTTTAAAAGCTAGAAGGATTAGTTTGCCAACTGATGTGTTTTGTCGTTTTCAACAACAATGCAATTGGTCGGAATAGCGAAAAAAATAGTAAAGGTCGTTTTTAGAATTTTTTTTTGTGAGCCTGTAATGAAAATTCAAAAATCCCGTTTGTAGATTGAAGTAATACATGCTGCATATACTTCAATCTACAAACGGGATTTTTGAATTTTCATTACAGGTTATGCGACAAGAGTGTACGATTATGGGTGCGTGTCATTGTATTTTTCGAAAAATACAGTATTGTCTCGTTAGCGGATCGGTTAGGTCAGGCCTTCCCAAGTAAGGGAAATCTGCTCCTGGAACACATGTTTCGGTTCTCCCTCCAATACTCCCACTCTCAGAGGAGACAGTAACGCCGCTAGGAAGCAGAGAGAGAGGACAGTAGGAATCGTCCCACCTTAGCTGAAGGCGCAGCGTTCGAAGGAGAACCGAAACATGTGTTCCAGGAACAGATTTCCCCTACTTGGGAAGGCCTGGGTTAGGTGTACACGATGTTAACCCCCGGCAAAGGTGCCCTCTGTGAGAGAGAGGAGCGTGGGAGGAAGAGGTGGAGGGTGGCCCCCTAGTCGGGCCACCACGGTCTTCCTCGCGAGTGCCGCCGTGGACGCGCAGTGGCAGTGCGTCAACTCCACGGCGGCGGCGAAGGGCAGACGTGCGGAGGGTCCCTGCGAGGAATGGACCCTCCAGGGGGGCGACTAACAGTTGTCGCCCCCTCGGTAGCGATCGACAGCCCCGGGGGCGGGTGGGCCACCGATGGGCCACCCAGTGTGTGTTCTCTGACGGCCCTCGTGGCCAAACACACCTTAGCCCCCGAACCGCCTCGGCCCGTCGCTACATCTCTGGGCCGAGCGGCGGGCTGTTCGATCGCGGGGCCGTGGGGTGAGGGTGCCGGGGGGCACCACTCACCCTAGCAGCAACGGCCCCCACATGGCGGCGCGGGCGTATGGCCCGTCGCGCGTCGCCGAGAAGGAGCTGGGGGAGGAGTCATCTCCCCCAGGGATGACCCCGGCGCATCAAACGCGCCGGGGCTGGCGGGCGGTGTCGCTCAACAAGCGCACTGGGGGGAGGCAAGCGAAAGTATCGCTAGTTTGATCTCGCGAAAGTCCTCCCCCTCAGGCGCGCGACACCGCCCCTGAGGAGGCCATCTTGGTGGTTTTAGTGGGTTCGAGTCCCACATAACCCCCCGCCCGCCCCCGCGGGCCGGGGGTATCCGTGGGGATTTCCACCAAGTAAAAAAAAAAAAAAAAAAAAAAAAAAAAAAAAAAAAAAAAAAGGTGTACACGATGTGGACTTTTTGTTATCCCCACTACTTCTGTCTCACTCTTGTACGGCAAAGGCGAGAGCGAGGAAGAGGCACTGAAAGCGAGCGAGAACGGTACGAGACAGATGACGGGATGATATTTTGTCTCGCTCCATCTTTCTGACGCCTGACACTCCGTCCTTTGCGTTCGCGGCCGTCGCGCAGGCAAAGCATTCCATCTCGCTCCCCCCTTCGACCAGAGATGGGCATTATTTAAATAAAAAATTATTTAAATAACGTATCAAATAAAAGAGGCTTTATCTTTATTTGTCATCAAATAAAAATAACCCAGAGTTACTTTTATTTGAAACGTCACAAATAATGTTTTTTGTTCGACGTGAATTTATCCGACAGCCACAAATAATTTTTTGGTTTGTCGGGAATTTATCCGACGGCCACAAATAATTTTTTTATTTGACAGGAATTCATTTTAACATTTAATTAATTTTATCGTCTTTTCATTCATTTGTATTTCAAAATTATTTGAAGCTGAAGTAATTCTGAGGGTAGAAAACGGGAGAGAGAGGGGGAGCGTGTGCTAGAAAGCGGTAAGCAGGAGAGCATGATGCACGGAGGTAGTAATTACAGCGAGAGGGAACGGGAGCGAACGAGAAGCCCGTTGCTAATATCCACCTCTCTTTCTAATCCCTGGTCCCCCTCGCTCTAACAACTACCTCCTCGCATCATGCTCTCCTGCTTACCGCTCTCTAGCACACACTCCCCCTCTCTCCCGTTTGCTACACCCAGAGTTATTTGAGCATCAAATAATTTTCAAATACAAATGAATCAAAAGACGACAAAATTATTTGAATGTTAAAATGAATTCTCGTCGAACAAAAAAATTATTTGTAGCCGTCGGATAAATTCACGTCGAACAAAAAAATTATTTGTAACGTTGCAAATAAAAGTAACTCTAGCTTATTTTTATTGGTAAATAAACATAACTCTCAGTTATTTTTATTTGACGAGTCTCGAATAAAATTTTTGTCTTTTATTCGAAATCAATTTTTTATTTGAAATAATTTTCTACCCATCTCTGCCTTCGACCAGAAAGAAGCGAGAAACGAATACCGGAAATTAGGGAATCTTGTCCATTGATGGTCTTCCTACAATTTTCCCAGGTCGCTCATTACGAAATATGGCGTAAGCAGTGTGGATCTGTATCACATTATGAAATACATTAGGAAATAGGGTTGTTTTATAAGCGTACAAATTTTAATGTAGATTTATAAGCTGTTAAACTTTACCTGAAATATGTTACTTATTTCATTTGTCCTGGCATTACTGTCCCATACACCAGGTTTGCAGTAATTTGGCAAGAGGTCCGCCTGTAACAAATGATCGCAGACATTTCGCTAAGTTTGGTATAAAAGTAAAAATTTGTTTCAATAATTCGTCGAACATTGTGCATACCTTTTTTTTTGGCGGGGGGTTATGTGGGACTCGAACCCACTAAAACCACCAAGATGACCTCCGCGGGAGCGGCGTCGCGCGCCTGAGGGGGAGGACTTGTGCGAGATCAAACTAGCGATGCTTTCGCTTGCCTCCCCCTCATGCGCTTGAGGTACGACACCGCCCACGCCCCCGACGCAATTTGTCGCGTCGGGGTCTTCCCTGGGGGAGAGGTTTACCTCCCCCAGCTGCTTCTCGGCGACGCGCAAGGGGTCATACGCCCGCGCCACCATTTGGGGGCCGCTGCTGCTAGGGTGAGTAGTGTCCCCCGACACCCCCACCCCACGGCCCCGCGATCGAAAACCCCCGCTCGGTCCTGGAACCAGGAACTGGCCAGAGCGGTTGGGGCCGAAGGCGTGACTGGCCACAATGAGTGACCCGCCCGCCCCGGGGCTGCTCGATCGCAGAGGGGACGACAACTGGTAGTCGATCCCCCCTGGAGGGTCCATTCCTCGCCGGGACCCTCCGATGTCCGCCCTGTCGCTGCCGCCGCGGACCGACGCGGTGCCACCACGCCGCCGTGGCGACACTTGCGGACCATGAGGTGGCCCAATCCTATGGGGACCACCTTCCTCCCCTCCCAAAACCCCCTCTCACTCTCACTGAGCAGGGCCACTGCCGGGGGTTTACGAACCCCGGACTACCCTCCCTTCCCCCCAACACTGTCGTGGGGGGAGTCGACGACGACGGCGCGTGGCCGGGGTCAATACCGGGGGAGCGGGCGACCTACAATGTCGCTGGACCGCGTCCCCCGGCCCCGGGTCATCTACGCCTCGCTCGTCGTCTGCCGGGAGGCCGTGGGATACGGTTCGGGTGACCCGACCGTTCCCTGTCCCCCTCCGCCTCCTCCTTCTCGAGCATTATTTGCTCCGCGAAGAGGGAGACGGCCTCCCAGCAGCCCCGATCTTCAGCCATCCGACGCACGACTGTCGGGAAACTGAGATCGGGGCCCAGCTGCGCCTCCAGGACTCGGCGGTCGTCCACCCACTCCCGGCATCGCGCCAGGGTGTGATCCGCCGAGTCCAAGTCGCCCGAGTCGCAGCTGTGGCACTGCGACGTTGCCTCCCGCCCTATGCGACACAGATAATCCCCGAAACAACCATGTCCGGTGACTATCTGCGTCAGGCGGAAGGTCAGCCAACCATACCTGCGCCCCGTCCACTCCCCAAGGATGGGCTGTAGCGCCCCGACGACGCGTCCCTCCCGATGTTCGGGGAGGGACAACCACTCGACCCACTTGTCGCCGGTGCGTCGCCGGGCCTGGCCTCGAACCTCCACTTCACGTCCCATGGCCGCAGGGTCCCCCGCCTCGCGGAGAGCGCGGACGGCGGAATAAACCTCCGCCTCCATCTCCGCGAGAAGATGGAATGGGGGGGACGCGGCCAATGCGGACAGTCCGGCGTGTGACACCGTGCGATAGGCTCGCACGGCTCGGAGGAGCACGTGGCGGTGGGCTCTAGCCAAGAGCTCCCGCCCAACGCGACACTCCTCCAGGTCACCGGCCCATATGGGTGCGCCATACAGCACCATGGACCGGATGACCGTCACATATAGTCGCCGGACACCCTCGCGAGGGCCCCCGAGATTCGGCATTATTCGCGCAAAGGCGAAAATTTGCCGCTCTATTCGGGGGCCGAGGGCCTTGAAGTGGGGTGTGAACCGCCAGTAGGTGTCAAGGGTCAGGCCGAGATATCGCATCGATCGACCGACCCTGACGTTGGCTTCCCCGATCCTTAGAGACGCCCGGTTCGGGACACCGGTCCCGTTCCGGTCCGCGAGCCATATCGCCTCGGTTTTCCCGAAGGCGACTCGCAGACCGAGCGTCTCGATCGAGGCCACGACACGTCGCAGTGCCTCCTCGGCGAGGCTGAGTGCCTCCTGCCACCGCTGCCCGGAAGCCACCACCAAGGTGTCGTCTGCGTAGCAGACTAGCGACACCATTGGTGATGGCATATCAACCCGCAGCACCGCGTCGAACGCGAGGTTCCACAATAGGGGGCCCAACACGGACCCCTGTGGAACGCCGCGGTGCACTTGAGCCGCCCCCGCCCCGTCTCGGCCGTCGTATTCCACAACCCGGCCGCGGAGATAGTCCCGGATCAGGCGGCGAAGGTAGAGCGGGATGTTGTGATACAACAACGCCCGCTCAATCGCCGCCCAGGAGACGGTGTTAAACGCGTTCGCTATATCTAGCGAAACAGCGACGCTCACACCGCCTCCCTCAACCGCCCTGTCCGACAGCGTCCGAACCAGTCGAATGGCGTCGATGGTCGAACGCTGCCGCCTAAAACCGAATTGGCGGTCGGAAAGATCCGGGCCCACGGTACCGAGGTGGGCCTCGAGGCGGGCAGCCACGATACGCTCGAGGAGCTTGCCCGCCTCGTCTAATAGGCAGATAGGCCGAGGGCGACTCTGCGGGCTTTCCGGGCTTGCGGAGCAGCACCAGCCTCGCCTCTTTCCAACTTGGGGGGAACTTCCCGGTTCTCAGCACGGCGTTGAACAGCCGCCTGAGACCGTTTCCCAGGGCGCTCATTGCGCAGGCCCAAACTCGCCCGGGCACTCCGTCCGGACCTGGAGCCGCCCTTCTTCGGCACATGCGTGCCACCGAAGAGGCGAACTCCTCGCCGCTCACCCCGGGGGCGTCGGATGTATCGGCGCCCCGTGTCAACCATGGGTCCCCGGCATCGATGTAGCCACCCTCTCCCGGAACCGGGGGATGGGGGAAGAGCGTCGTGATAACTTCGCCGAGGAACCCAGGCTCCAGACCCTCCGTGACTGGGGGCGCCCAAGGACCGAGCTTGACAGACACGGCCTTGTACGGGCGCCCCCAAGGGTTCTGGTCGAGGGTCGCGACGAATTCGTCCGCGGAACGGGCTTTGGCCCGGGCGATCTCTCCACGGAGCTCTCGGCGCGTCGCTGAAAACGCGACGCGCAGCTCCTGGAGTAGCCCCTCCGGTAACCGCCGAGGATCTTTTCGGCGGGTATTGGTGTACCGGCGACGTGCTACGAGATTCGCCGCTCGTAGCTGGGCGATCTCGGGCGTCCACCAGTACACCGCCTTCCGACCCCTGACGGGCGCCCCGGTCCGCGGCATCGACGCATCACAGATGTGCTGCATACTGCGGCGGAACCAGAGGGCGCCATTAACGGGGTCGTCCAGCACGTTGCCTGGCAGCGGCGGCCAGGCGACAACGGAGGCAGCTAGTTGGGCCGCGTCGACGTCTAAGCGTCCGAGCGCCCATCGTGGGGGCTGCTCGCGCGCCCGAGGGGCACGTGGAGGCGGGGTGACGGAGGTACCCAGCATCAGATACATATGATCCGATAGGGTCTCTGTGTCCTCCGCCACCCAGCAGCGCGACGTTTTAGCGGCGGCAGCGGGGTTGACCCAAGCCAAGTCGATTATCGACTCGCCCCGCATGCCGCGGTACGTCGTCACTGCATGGGGGTTCTTTAGTGTGAACCCCATCGCCTCCGCCCACTCGAGTAGCACATGCGAACGCATGGGCGTTGAAATCTCCCAACAGGACGACCGGCCGAGATGATAGGGGGGCGATGAATGCCCCCATCTCGTTGAGCCGGTCTTCGAACTCCGGGACCGTGAAGCGCGGCGCGAAATAGCAGCCCACCACGAGGAAGTCCCCCCAACGGACGGCCATCCAGCCCTGCCCGTGCCGGGCGACCGAGCACGGCAGGGCCCCTCTCCCTATGTCCCACACCATCGCCACCTGCCGATCCGGGTTTGTGGACCGAAAAATTCGGTCCTCCAACGGATACGGCTCGGTGACGATGGCCAGCCCGGCCGCCAACTCTATGCGAGCCTGCTCCAGCAGGTCGTGCGCTCGCATAGAGTGGTTGACATTGGCCAGCAGGATCGGGGGGCCATTAGGCATCGCGTGTTTTCGCGGTGCCGGCCTCCGCCGGATCCTGCTCTGGCCGGGCTACAATCCCGGTATCGGGAGGGTTCCCGGTAACACTCTCCGTCTCTGGCGGGGTTGCGCCACCGCCGTACGACGCGGCGACGGATTGTGCGAGTAAACGCACCTCCTCCCTATCTTCCGTCGTTGTCGCTGTCCCCCCCCCCCAACCCCGTCGTTGTACCCCCCACCCCCGATGATGATGTGGAAGACGAAGTAGCAGCCCTACCTACTTTGAGGTAGGCTTCTCTTCCCACCGGCTGGACTTCGGGGGGAGAAGGGGCGGCTTCGCGCTTGTCCGCGCCGCGCACCCTCCTCTTCTTCCCGGTCCCCTTACCGGCACTTGCCCGCTCCGGCGACGCGGCGCGACTGGACGAGGAGTCCGGATTCTCCCGGTCTATCCGTTTCCCCGACCCCGATTTCGCCGCAGAAGTGGCATCCAGGGGGGTTATCTCCATCTCCCCTGGAGCCCTCGCGGTTACGGGGGGGGGGGGCGCCCTCCGCAGATGTCGTAGCGGGTGTCGGTGGCGCGGGAGTCGCTGTCGCAATCGCTCCCCTCTTGCCCTTCCCAACCCCTTTTCCATTGGAAGGGGGCGCTCCCCTCCTCCCCCTACTTGACGGAGGGTGACACGCCGGACCACCCATCCGGTGCCCGCCCGGCAGGCCTGCCCCTGTGCACAGCAGGCACTTGGGGGCGGCCGTACAATTGCGAGCGGTGTGCCCCTCTTCGCCGCAACGATAACAGGCACGACTCCTGTCGGTGGAGCTGCCGCACTTGGCCTGCACGTGCCCGAACTCTAGGCAGCGGAAACACTGCAGTTTCCGCTGCACTAGGGGCACGACATTGGCCTTGAGCTTGTCCACCACCAGGGTGGATGCCCGCAGCAGCCTCACGGCAGCCGCCACCGGCCCGTGCACCCACACCGAGAACAGCCCGGCGGAGTCGCGGCGCCTGTCGCCGAGCCTGACATCCTCGGCAGCACACGCACCCTGTGCGGCGATCGCCTGACGCACCGCTCCCTCCGACGCCAGTTCCGTCAGGCCGCATATTCTGAACTCGGCCATTTTTTTAGGACAGTGGACCTTAATGCCACTGCCCTCGAGCCGCTCCGCCAGCCTCGACTTGAGTGCGGCGGCTCTGGCCGAGCTCTGCGCCCCCGGAACCTCCAAAACCAAGGCCCCTGTGGCGGCGCGCCTAGGACGCATGGCGTCTATGCCCAGCTCCGCCACATTAACGCCCGACATCGCGGCCGCCACCAGCGCCGCGAAGGACTCCCCCCCCCCCCCCGGCCGGGGCAGTGATGGACACTGCGGCCGATTTGGGAATACGCGGGAGGAGCCTCGGCGCGGTGGGGGCACCGGGACGCCGGGAAGCCGCCGCAGCGGCAGGGCGGCCCTTACTCTTCCCTGAACCAGCAGGGGCAGGAGGCACGGTTTCCTTCCCCCTCGCCGTCCCCCCGGTCGCTTTTCGGGCCTTTCGGCCCAATACACGGGCCCACATCTCTCCGGGAGCATCCCGGAGCCCGGAGACCGCGCTACCGCCGGCCGGAGTCTTTCCGGAGGGGGCGCCGGGAACCGGCGGTATCACCCCCCCCCCCCCCGTCAGCGGTTTTGGCCTTAGCCTTAGCAGCGTCCCTGGCGGCTCCTCTCCGCTGCCCACGCGACAGCTTCTTTTTCGGGGGCGGGCTTGCGGCACGCGCCTTGCCCTTGTCCGTGTCGCCGGACGTTCTGTTCCCGGATCGACCGGGAGCACTCGCCAGCTTCTTCCCCGCCCTCTCCTTCTCTTTGACGCTAGCCGCCGCAGCATTGGAAGCCCCGGCACCGCGCTGCGCCGTCTTCTTCTTCTTTCGGGACGGGGCCACAGCCTCGTTCGCGGCTTTCTTACTCGCTCCAACTCCGGCCCCAGTCTTTGGGGCATGAGGCGACGACAACCCCGCGGGGGGGCGCGCTACGGTCAAGAACCCTCCCCAGCGCGAGGAGCCGCTCGTCGAGCCTCCTCTCGATGGCCTCCACGCGGCTCAGCACGTCCTCACACAGCCGCTCAACAGGCGCAGGGCCGGCATCGCCGGGCAGGGCCTCCCCGGAGGACGATGGTTCGGGCGAGACAATTCTCCTCCTCTTCTTTGCCGTCGCCCCCTTGCCTCTATCCGTTTTCACCGCCGGCCTGTCCGGAAGGGGGGCAGGCCTCGCCGCCCACGAGGGACCCGGGGTGGGCGCCACCTCCACCTGGACGCAGGAGTTCGTCCAGGGGGGCACGCAGGACGGAAGGAGCTCGTCGCGGGTGGGCAATGGGACGCCGGGGCGGAAGGATAACTCCTCCGACTCCCTACGTCCACCCCCGCGAGAGACGCACGCGCCTCGAGTCTCGCGAATTTTCCCCGCAGGAACTCGAGCTCCCTCTCCCTGACATGCAGGCATTCACCGAGGGAGTGCGCCTGCTCCGTCAGGTTCCGCACCTGCGTAGAGAGCTGCTCGGACCTACGCTCCCAGGCTCCCTGGCGGTAAACCACCTCCCTAGCCGGCTTATCGGGGTTCTCGCCCCGCTCCGCCCTCCCGGTCAGCTCCGCCGCAACCGCTGACGCACGACGAATCGCAATCCGGATCGCGCGGGCGTCCGTCGATTTCACGTGTTTGGCCGCGGCAATGACCGCCGCGACCGTATCCAGCTCTTGCTGGGCCTGCCCAGCTAGTCCACCAACGGACATTGTTTCTGCCCAATCGCGAAGCTCGGTTCGCATCGGGAGGGCCTTCATCCCCGGGCCCAGCCGCGCTGGGTCCGTCCACGTGCCGGGCTTCCGGCCACGTTTGCCGGGAACGAACCCCGGCCTCCGCCTTGTGTCGGTCCTGCCATCGGAGGACGACGGGGGAGCGTCGAGACAGCTCCCCCCGGCGGCGCCACCGACACGAGTGTGTCCCGCACTCGCGCCGGCGCTCAGTCCGCCGTTGTCGTTACTACCTCCGACCGGTAGATCGACGTCCATCGACGCCTTTGCGCCGTTAGGCCCCCCATAGCCCGCGTTCGCGACGACCGGTCCTCGGGGGCGCATCTCGTCGTCCCCCTCCGACTCGGAGGAGATGACGATGGTCTTGGTCCTATCGCATCGATGCAGAGTCACGCGAAGCTCTGGCACCCCCACCGAGTCCGGCCTCGTCACCGCCGTCGCGGGAATTTCCGCCTCTGGGCGGCTCCGCGTCGACAAAGCGAAGGCGATGGCAGACGGGTCGAGCTTCCCCACCAGCATCGCGACATCCTTCTGGATGCCGAGAAGACCCTGGAAATCCTGGGGGTTCACCGTCTCGACGCTCCTTACGAGCGGACCGACTCGGGCCCCCAATGTCTCGCACTCGTCGTCCTCCCAATCGCAATCGCTCTCATCCTCCGGGACATGTATCGAGGGTGAGTGAGCCCCCGACATGTCATTTATAGTGTCCAGGCTTAAAGCCTGGCCCTCCCTGGATCCACTGGCGCCGTCTGCGCCCTCCGTGGGGTGTGCGTCGTGGGAAGTGGCTGGATTGCCGCCCCCACTAGCATCGCCCTCCTCCCGCTCCTCCACCCTCCCTTCTAGGCCTGACACCCGCGAAACCGCGATCGACGACAGGTCCTGTTTCGAGGCCGGTGACCCGCACGTAGCGATCAAACACCGGTCCTCCAAGAGCTCCAGCGACATAACCCGGTCGCTGGTCGGAGACGTTGTTGCCCGTGTCACGTCCCGGGTGAGGTCTTTGGGGACGTCGACAATGGGGAAGGAAAAGATAGGCGCGAATCTAGAATCCAGCACTCTGAGGTTTGAGGGACTCAGGCGCGAATATTTAATCCGTCACGCTGAGGGTTTTGAGGAACTTAGGCGCGAATATTAAATCCGTCACACTAGGGTTTGAAAGGAACTTAGGCGCGAATATTAAATCCGTCACACTATGGTTTGAAAGGAACTTAGGCGCGAATATTAAATCCGTCACACTAGGGTTTGAAAGGAACTTAGGCGCGAATATTAAATCCGTCACACTATGGTTTGAAAGGAACTTAGGCGCGAATATTAAATCCGTCACGCTTTGGTTTCTGGAGGTGATCAGGCGCGAATGTTAAATCCGTCACACTAATCGACCAGGGAAGGTAGAAGATACTTGGAGAACACCCGTTACAGCACTTCGTATTTGTTTTGGTTCGATAGTTAGGATTTACTGTTGCAATTGTATAAAAGAAACCGAGCTTAGTTCTTCTACGGATTGCACGGCTCATGCAGTAATATGTTTGTAAACACTAGCCGCTCTCTCGCGAATCAGCTGTTGCTGCGGGTCAGTTACGTTTGGACGGTTTGCGACTCGAGGATACATATAATAATTCGAAACGTGGTAGATAACAGAGCGGTTTATTAGCCTTTTTAGAACGTTTATAACAATGCGGGGACTTGTCGTTAGGGTATATATATATATAATGATTATTAGCAATGTATGGATATGAAGTGATATAATAATAATAATATAAGAATAATAATACAAAATATAAATGAAAAGCAGCAAGCTTTAGAATGCAATAAGCGTTGATATACAAAGTAATATGAATATTTATAATAGAAAGAATTAGCGAAATTATATATATGTAAATTATAGACACAAGTATTTATGTAAACAGTAATGAATTTAGTATTATGGAGATGAATAATTATATGATATAGTAATAATCACTTACAGTGGTTCTCGTTGAGCACTGATTCTAACACTTTGAATACTGAGCAATAAATCTTTAACACCGATAGATACTTTTAACGATACTTTGTCGGAAGTTCTGCGATGAAAGAGGACGAGGCCTCGCAGGACCTCGTATTTATGTATTCTTACAGGAGTATTGCGGGGGTTACGCGCGGTAAAGACCTTGACACATTTCGGAATAAGACGTAGGATGATTTCCGGGGTTTTTACAAACGGTATGGCTATTAATAGCCATATTTTATGTCACGTACGCCAAATGCGTTGTAATTGGGCTTCTAGGGTTTTTATGAACGGTATTGGAGATACTCAACTCTTCGATTGGATTTTGGGTGTTTGATAGGAAAGGGGTTAGAGTGGCTTGGACTCTGTGAATTGTAAAGAGGGGATTGAGACGTGGTCTCGATTTTAAGAGGGATTTATAACGAGGGACTTGTTTGAATTCGTTTTTAAAGGGAATGATTCGTGCCTCGTAGGACGAATAGGCGAAGAGGGTTTTGAAACGACCATCTCGCGATGGGGACCACTAAGGTGCATCTTCGAGGTGGAGGTTTGTGTTGGTCATCCCGTGCTGTTGACCGCTAAGGTGCAACATCAAGGTGATCAATGATTGAGGAGATGGGGTAGGAGTTGAGTTTGAGAGAGTTTGATGGAGTGTTTTTAAGGTTTATGGAATAAGAAATGCGCGAAAAATCGTGGGACGTTACACCTCCCCCCTTATATGAAGAAATGCGTAGCATTTCTTAACACAGGGTAAGGGTGTTTTGAAATGAGCAAAGAACGAAAAGAAAATAAAAATATGTGGCCCATTTGGCGTAACAAAATGTGTAGGAGAAGATAACGAAAATAAAATAAAATATGTTTAAAATAACGAAATAAAAATGGTTGGCCTATTTGGCGAAAAGAAAAATAAGAAGATATGTTTGATTTTTAAAGAAAATAAAGGTATTGATTGGAAATGAGAAAGAAAAGAAAAACATTTATATAATAAAAATAAAGAATATATATAAAAAGAAATATAGAAAGTAAGGAATATTTACAAGGAGAGGATAGGATTAAAGAAAGGAATTTCGGAGGGATTAATAGGGAGGGAAGGAATATTCGAGGGTCGCGAAGGTAGGATCGTCCAGGATGAACGTGAGGTCGTAACCGTCTTTGTACTGGTCATTGAACCACCTTAGAAACGCGGGTGTCAGCTCCGTATGGTCTGGGATCTTGGTAGCTGACCCCGTGTCCAGGATTTCCACGACACCTGGAGGTGGAGGGATAATGGAGGGAATTTGAGAGGTGGAGGGTTGATATGGGACTGGAGGGGGACGGGAGAGTACCTCCTCGTTTATTGGAGGGCAGTTTGGGGTTGGTGGGTCCATCGGTGTCCTCAGGGGGGAGTCATCGATGGTGATAATCTCTGGCTCTGCTTCCCTGATGATCACCGTGGAAATGATTCGGGGAAGAAGGGGCGAAAGGCTTCTGCCCTCCCTGATGGCCTCCTTCCGCATCCGTCGGATGTGGGCCATCCTCCTCTTGAGGCCAGCTCCTCGTCTATTTGGCCCATTGGGCTTGTGGGCCCTTTTGTGCGGCATTATATTTTTCACCTAGGAAATAATTTATTAGTACATGCTTGTATGGGATTAGGGTCAACCGGGATCCTCGCGTAATCGACCAAGACGTGCTTTATTAGCATGTATGATTTTCGTTTTTCCTTTCCACGATATTTTCAAATTTTGTGAAGGGATCACCTCCAATATGGTGTGGGGACCCGAGTATTGGTCTCCGAATTTTCCTTTTTTTGGTTCTATTAGGACGAAAATTGGGTCACCCGGTTTAAAAGTCTCTTCGTTTATATGTCGGTCATAATATCTTTTATACCGAAGTTTTGATTGATTTAATTTTTCCGCAGCGGCGGTTTGTAATTCTTGCACCCTCGTACTCAAGTTCGAGAGGTATTGGTTATAGGTTTCGTTTTCGAAGTCTTCGGGTACTCTTTTCCGGCTGGGTACCCGGGCTATTTTCCCGAACACTAACTCGTATGGAGTGTAACCAGTGCCCTCATGGACGCTGGTATTATAAGAGAACGCGGCTAAATCAGTCCATTCATCCCAATCATCATATTTACTGATATACATTTTTAAATATTCTGTTAGAACTATGTGCGATCGCTCTAAAGAACCATTTGTCTGTGGGTGAAAGGCTGTGGTTCGAAATTGTTCGATTTTAAATTTTTGTGCAATAGTTTTCATGAATTTACTGGTGAAGTTTGCTCCTTGGTCAGTGAGAATGGCTCTGGGAGCTCCGAATTGACAGATGAATTTCTTAATGAACGCATCTGCGATTTTTATTGATGTCGACTGTGTAAGGGGTACGCACACGAAGTATTTTGTTAACAAATCTTGTATTGTTAATATATATGTATTTCCTTCTCTGGTAGTAGGTAACGGTCCCACTATATCTAGCGCAACTTTGTCAAAGGCTCGTCCAGGCGTGTCAGTAAGAATCATAGGTTGTTTGGTTTTGACGCGGACGAGTTTCTTTCGTTGACAATCCTCGCATTTTCTAATATAATCTTCTACGGCTTTCTTCATTCCTTTCCAAAAATAATGGTGTCTAATTCGGTTGTAGGTTTTAGTTACTCCTTTATGTCCAGCTAATGCAGACGCGTGATTTTCCGTAATTATACTTTGTCTCTTTGACTCTTCGGGAATTTGAACTATCTGTAAACATATCGTGACTTCGATGTCTTCTTCGTCGATGGTTTCGAGAATATCCATAATGATATCTTGCCAGGTCAATTGATCGATATTCGTTGTTTTAGCTATACTAAATGAATATATGATAAGTTCGCGTACTACGTCCTTAAGGGAAGAAAGGGCCTCGCTCCATGTCGTGGTGTTTAAAGGCGTACTCTGCGTTTCCTTAATAACTAAACCGACGAGAATTTGTCCCTTGTTATAAGTTACGTGAGCTCTGCCCAGTGTGAGGTTATTTGTATTTATTTGGATTTCCGCTTCCTGCAGCTGTTTAGCTCCGTCGTCGCAAGGTTTTCCGTCAGTACTCAGGAAGAAAACAAGCGTTTCTTTTCGCAGGGATAACGGGTCGCGACTAATTATTGGTTTTATTCTAAGATCCCTGTCGGGGTCTGCTTCGTATGTTTCTACTGGAGAATCGTCCAGTTCGATTAACGACGATTCTGAGTCTGTTGTTGATTCGTTTGATGCATTAGATTCTACTTCGGAATTAGGGTCTTCCTGTTCCTGTGGTGTTGGAGATTGCGGGGGTGAAGCGATTTGATGGGGAATATTTATTTCCTGTTCTTCCTCCCTTTGGTCTTCCTTATCTATGTCACTCATAGGTTCTGGTGCGTTTACTGGGGAGATGTCGGGTGGTATTATTACGGGTGTTGGAGTTTTGCGCACCTTTCGGTGTGGTTGGGTCCTCGTGGGTTTTGCCTTTGGGCGGTTGTTAGTTTCCTTGGCAGTTCGAGACTTTTTACTAGGTACCCATTCTTCGTTAGTTTCCTCTCGCGGTCGTGTAGGACATGCTCTCTTTACAGGAGGATTACGAGACAGGGCATCAGCAAGCTTATTGCTTTTCCCTGATTGATAACGAATTTCGTAGTCATATTCCGCTAACTTTAAACGCCACCTAACGAGACGTGACGTTGGATCTTTTACCCTATGTAACCAAATTAGAGGTTGGTGGTCTGTATATAATATAAATTTCTTTCCATATATATAAGGTCGGAAATGTCCGACACAATAGACAATGGCTAGTAGTTCTTTCTCTATGGTTGCGTAATTTATTTCTGCTTTATTTAAGAGACGAGAGGCATAAGCGATTGGTAACTCTTTTCCATCGATATTTTGACTTAATATTCCTCCTATAGCATATTCGGAAGCGTCGGTGGTAACATGAAATTCCAGGTCAAAATTCGGGTATTGCAGGATAGGTTCTTTCTGCAATGCTAATCTTAAGTGGTCAAAAGCCGTTTTCTGGGACGGTCCCCACTCAAATATTGTGTCTTTCTTTAATAGTTGGGTCAACGGACGAGCTATTTTAGAAAAGTCTGGGATAAATTTCCTATAGTATCCGGTTAAACCAAGGAATTGTTTGATTCTTTTTGCTGTACTTGGTGCCGGGTAGTTTCGGACGGCTTCAATTTTTCCTGGATCAGGTTTTACCCCTTGCTCAGTGATTATGTGACCCAAATATGCGACTTCCTTGTGTAAAAATTTACATTTCGAAGGCTGAAGTTTAAGATTCGCCTCTCTTAGGCGTTGAGCAAGTTTTTTAAATTTCATCAGGTGTTCCGTGAGGGAACTCGCATATAGGACGATATCGTCCAAGTAAACAAACATTTCCGTGCCCTGAAGTCCCGTAAGTGTGTGGTCCATTAGGCGTTGGAAAGTTGCTGGTGCATTACATAGTCCAAACGGCATTCTGACAAACTCATAATGTCCATGAGGTGTGGAAAAAGCCGTTTTAGGTGCATCTTCCGGTTTCATAGGGATTTGGTGAAATCCTGAAGCTAGGTCGAATACAGAGAAGTATTTTGCTCCTCCTAATTGGTCCAGTATTTCAGTAATGTTTGGAAGTGGGTATGCATCAGGAACGGTCTTTTCATTTAAATCTCTAAAGTCAATTACCATTCTCCACAAGAGTTCCCCATTGGGTCCTGGTTTTTTGGAGACGATCCAAATAGGCGAATTGTAAGGCGATAACGACGATTTTATAATGTCGTTTTCAAGTAAATTTTTTACTTGTTTGTCTATTTCCTTCTTATGTACAGGAGGGAAGCGATATTGTTTAGTATTTACAGGCACTGGGTCCGTTGTCTGGATCCCATGCTGGATAGCGTTTGTATGGCCTAACCTCTCATCCGGTAAATGGAAGAGGTCATGGTATTTACATAAAATTCTTTGGACATGAAGTTTTTCCTCCGGATTCATATGTTCCGTTGAAATTAACTTAAGCACTCGTTCCATTCTTGTTGCGGTTTCTTCAGAAATTGTTTGTATTTCCTCACCCGACGCCATAGTTAGAGACTCATGGAATCCTAGGGGAAGGGTTGTTTCGGCATAATGCCCTGGGAATGAGAGTGAGTACACCTCTGCGGGTGTCTCTGAATGATGGATCGACGGATCCTGGGGAAAGAGGGGTTTGATTTTTGTTAGGGTTGGAATAGGAGTGACGCGTTTAGGCGTCTTAGTCTCTTTCGATCGTCTTTGTTTGGGTTCTGGGATCACAATTTCGAATTCTTCCAATTCAACAGTAGGTACAGTGATTGTTGTGTCCATTTCATTAGAATTTATAATTTGTAGGTACGCTTTGCCGTCCTGATTACGGACGAGGGCATGACCTGCATGAATACCAGTGCCTAAATCTAATTTGGGTAAATATCCTTCCTTTATGCTTGAATTTGCTATATTTACAAAACAAACTGTCTTTGATCTAGCGGGTAACACGAGTTGATCCCTATTTACAAACGGAATGGAGTTTCCTTCGAACTCCAACTGTTTCTTTGAGTAGTGTATTGAAGCGTTCTGTTTTATAAAGAATTCAGTTCCTAATATTCCGTGTGGCTTAATCGGGAAGTCGTTTTCGACTATATGGAATGTGACATTTTTGCCTAGTAGAGCTATGGTTACTGTCCCAAAGGTGGGGACGAGGTCTTTAGCAATGCCTCTTAATTGCACTTTCTTATTGATATCTATATCTTGAGGTTGTTTTAGTACGTGAATTTTCAATAGGTTCACTTCGGATCCAGTATCAATCATTAATTCTGGTGCCATTAAAAAATCCGGGGATTGAATGATCACTGACGGGGCTTCATCGGTGGCATTTAACCATGCGGTAGCGATTCTGGTTTTGTTATTCCCGCCTCCGCTTGCATTATTATCGGGCGCGTTGCTGCTTGGCCCGTTCCACGGTACGCGTCCGCTGTTGACCGTAGGGGCAGAGCGTTTCCCGAGTCTCGTTCCTGGGAGGTTCCAGGGTTTCCCTCATTGCGATTGAATATTCTCTTTCTACATTCAGAAATTAGATGTCCGGGCTTTTTGCAATACGCGCAAATACGTAATTCCGTAGGCGTTGAGGGAGGAGGTCGGGTTTTGTCCCAGTAAGGGAGTATAGGGTTAGATGCCTGATTTCCATATCCTGCAACGCGATTTGGAGAATATCTCTCGAAGGTTTGTGGAGCGGTACCTTGGTTATTTCTACAAGTCCGCGCATCATGTCCTGTTTTATTACAGAGTTGACACGTTAATTTCGGGGTCTTTTGTTCCGAAAACCTTTGTCGATCCTTTTCTATTTTCTTATCTACGAATATGGCTAACTCAAAAGCTTCCTCAAGCGTTTCGAAATTATTTTGGAGAAATCTATTTCGTATATATGGAGGAAGACCATCCACAAATGAGTCTAGTGTCAATCGCTCTATATCTTCGAGGCGATTCTGTGTAAAATCACGATAAGATTCGCTGTCCTCTTCCATAATAGCGAATCGGAGGTCCTTAACACGTGAAATATATTCCAACATGTGTTCGTTGGTTCCTTTAATGACATTAGCGAGTTCTCCACGATAGTGGTCCGACGTTTTCGCAGGGGAGAAGGTACGTTTAAGTGTTTTTATTAAGTCGTTTACGGAGTCGAAGACCCGATCCTCAACTGCCAAGTATGCATGGTCTTGTAATTTATTCGTCAACAACCTCGCTAGCTGAGGTTCAGCATGCGAGGGAACCAGAGCCTTAGCCCTATTGCAGGCTCTCGCGAATTGCAAAATGGACATATTATGACCGTTAAATTTTGGGACTGTTTCTACGGCGTCCTTTAATTTTATCTGGGGGGATGGACCCTGGTCCGGAATATTATTATTCAATGCCTCAGGAGTTTTATCAAAATTGAATACCGGTTTTCTATCAAAACGGGAGGAAGCCGGTGTGGCAAAATTATTCGCGACTGACGGGGGTGCATGAAGTTTCTTCATCGTTGCTTCGATGTTCCGTATTTTATCGGAAAGACCTTTAAACGTGGGTTCGGATGGTCCGGCGCCTACGCCCGTATGCGTTTTAGTTTCGAGGTTTTCCGAAATTTTCGCGGGCAAACCGTCAGTCTCGGTTCGTTTGTCGCTTAATTCTTGTAAGGCTTTCATTATTTCGGCGGTCGCGATTACTATAGCACTTTTGGAAGGTCCCGCGTCTTGGTCTATCACGCAGGGGTCGTCGATATCGCTGTGTTCAGACATTTTAAATTTAGTAAGTTTTATTATCTTAGGGTGATTTAGGGGGTTTCCTATATTTAGGCGTCCGGCCGTAGTTATTCAAAATCTATAGTACTCTCTACCCGGGTAGTTTAGATCAAATCTGTTGTAATTTTTACTTAATCGGCGGCAATCCTCTGTGCACGCGGCACGATTTTTAATGGGCCGTAGTTTAAACAAAAGGTTTTTGCAACGAGAGCATTCAGGAAACGTATCGTTATGTTGGTGGTAGTGTACTTGATTTATTTCATCTACCTCCACTGGATTCGAATTAAAACAATTTAGACAAATTTTTCTGCCTTCCGGGGTCGTAACTACTCCTCCGGAGGTACAAACAAACGCGTTAGAATCTAACAAGACGCCTCTATATCTACGGCTTGGGTAATACAAATTGTCTATACTTGGTTGGTTATCACACATGCTAATTGGAAAATATTATTGGCGTTGAGTACTCGACAGGTCTTTGCCTGTCTGAAATAACAGACGTTCCACCTTGGGCTACTAAGGTTACGTCGTGCAGTTTAAAAATCTAGTTCTTCTGGTTCCTCAAATCCGTCGTAGGTTTCTCCAGAAAGGATATAGAATTCTACGCATATGGGACAACTATGCATGGGGCGAGTTTGGTATAGAAGATTTCCACACCATTCGCAAGGGGTAATCGTAGTTGGCGTTTCGTAATAATGAAGGAGCTGCTCCTTTTCTACTTTTTCTGGGTACAACCAGGAGCAGGGCAAGCAAATATCTTCCTCTTTGTAAGTTTTAGCTGAACGGCCTCTAAGACAAACTAAGCTCTGCATGCACTCAATGGTGCACGAAACGGTGCCTTGTAACCTTTGGCGTCGTTGGCCTGCTATGATCACTTGTGAACGCGTAATATACATAAGTTATAAATTTGAGATTATACGTCTAGGGTTTTTATAAATTGCTGTTATCGAACCTTAGGTAACTTTTACCCGTGAGGAGATAGCTTGCCGTGCACTCGGTGCAATCTCTTATGGGGCGGTTTGGTAATAGTGATTCCCTACACCGCGGGCAATTTACAGGAGTCCTATAAGTATAATAATAATGAGTCCAATATATTTCTATAGTGTCTGCGGGCGCTTTGTCAGAACACTTCAAGCAGACCTCGTTACCGTCTCGTGTAGTAGCGATCCCTCCAGAAACGCAAGTAAGAGCGTTCAAATAGGCCGTTAGGCTCTGTAGTCTGCGGCTTCTGTACGAGGGTGCACACCGATTTGGGTGCTCAATGCACATGCTAAATATAGGGACCTTGTGGGCACCGTATTAAAGACTATCTTTTTAACAACGGCTAACGAAGATCCCACCGCTGTCACCAAAAATATGTCACGTCCCGGGTGAGGTCTTTGGGGACGTCGACAATGGGGAAGGAAAAGATAGGCGCGAATCTAGAATCCAGCACTCTGAGGTTTGAGGGACTTAGGCGCGAATATTTAATCCGTCACGCTGAGGGTTTTGAGGAACTTAGGCGCGAATATTAAATCCGTCACACTAGGGTTTTGAGGAACTTAGGCGCGAATATTAAATCCGTCACACTAGGGTTTGAAAGGAACTTAGGCGCGAATATTAAATCCGTCACACTAGGGTTTGAAAGGAACTTAGGCGCGAATATTAAATCCGTCACACTATGGTTTGAAAGGAACTTAGGCGCGAATATTAAATCCGTCACGCTTTGGTTTCTGGAGGTGATCAGGCGCGAATGTTAAATCCGTCACACTAATCGACCAGGGAAGGTAGAAGATACTTGGAGAACACCCGTTACAGCACTTCGTATTTGTTTTGGTTCGATAGTTAGGATTTACTGTTGCAATTGTATAAAAGAAACCGAGCTTAGTTCTTCTACGGATTGCACGGCTCATGCAGTAATATGTTTGTAAACACTAGCCGCTCTCTCGCGAATCAGCTGTTGCTGCGGGTCAGTTACGTTTGGACGGTTTGCGACTCGAGGATACATATAATAATTCGAAACGTGGTAGATAACAGAGCGGTTTATTAGCCTTTTTAGAACGTTTATAACAATGCGGGGACTTGTCGTTAGGGTATATATATATAATGATTATTAGCAATGTATGGATATGAAGTGATATAATAATAATAATATAAGAATAATAATACAAAATATAAATGAAAAGCAGCAAGCTTTAGAATGCAATAAGCGTTGATATACAAAGTAATATGAATATTTATAATAGAAAGAATTAGCGAAATTATATATATGTAAATTATAGACACAAGTATTTATGTAAACAGTAATGAATTTAGTATTATGGAGATGAATAATTATATGATATAGTAATAATCACTTACAGTGGTTCTCGTTGAGCACTGATTCTAACACTTTGAATACTGAGCAATAAATCTTTAACACCGATAGATACTTTTAACGATACTTTGTCGGAAGTTCTGCGATGAAAGAGGACGAGGCCTCGCAGGACCTCGTATTTATGTATTCTTACAGGAGTATTGCGGGGGTTACGCGCGGTAAAGACCTTGACACATTTCGGAATAAGACGTAGGATGATTTCCGGGGTTTTTACAAACGGTATGGCTATTAATAGCCATATTTTATGTCACGTACGCCAAATGCGTTGTAATTGGGCTTCTAGGGTTTTTATGAACGGTATTGGAGATACTCAACTCTTCGATTGGATTTTGGGTGTTTGATAGGAAAGGGGTTAGAGTGGCTTGGACTCTGTGAATTGTAAAGAGGGGATTGAGACGTGGTCTCGATTTTAAGAGGGATTTATAACGAGGGACTTGTTTGAATTCGTTTTTAAAGGGAATGATTCGTGCCTCGTAGGACGAATAGGCGAAGAGGGTTTTGAAACGACCATCTCGCGATGGGGACCACTAAGGTGCATCTTCGAGGTGGAGGTTTGTGTTGGTCATCCCGTGCTGTTGACCGCTAAGGTGCAACATCAAGGTGATCAATGATTGAGGAGATGAGGTAGGAGTTGAGTTTGAGAGAGTTTGATGGAGTGTTTTTAAGGTTTATGGAATAAGAAATGCGCGAAAAATCGTGGGACGTTACACCTCCCCCCTTATATGAAGAAATGCGTAGCATTTCTTAACACAGGGTAAGGGTGTTTTGAAATGAGCAAAGAACGAAAAGAAAATAAAAATATGTGGCCCATTTGGCGTAACAAAATGTGTAGGAGAAGATAACGAAAATAAAATAAAATATGTTTAAAATAACGAAATAAAAATGGTTGGCCTATTTGGCGAAAAGAAAAATAAGAAGATATGTTTGATTTTTAAAGAAAATAAAGGTATTGATTGGAAATGAGAAAGAAAAGAAAAACATTTATATAATAAAAATAAAGAATATATATAAAAAGAAATATAGAAAGTAAGGAATATTTACAAGGAGAGGATAGGATTAAAGAAAGGAATTTCGGAGGGATTAATAGGGAGGGAAGGAATATTCGAGGGTCGCGAAGGTAGGATCGTCCAGGATGAACGTGAGGTCGTAACCGTCTTTGTACTGGTCATTGAACCACCTTAGAAACGCGGGTGTCAGCTCCGTATGGTCTGGGATCTTGGTAGCTGACCCCGTGTCCAGGATTTCCACGACACCTGGAGGTGGAGGGATAATGGAGGGAATTTGAGAGGTGGAGGGTTGATATGGGACTGGAGGGGGACGGGAGAGTACCTCCTCGTTTATTGGAGGGCAGTTTGGGGTTGGTGGGTCCATCGGTGTCCTCAGGGGGGAGTCATCGATGGTGATAATCTCTGGCTCTGCTTCCCTGATGATCACCGTGGAAATGATTCGGGGAAGAAGGGGCGAAAGGCTTCTGCCCTCCCTGATGGCCTCCTTCCGCATCCGTCGGATGTGGGCCATCCTCCTCTTGAGGCCAGCTCCTCGTCTATTTGGCCCATTGGGCTTGTGGGCCCTTTTGTGCGGCATTATATTTTTCACCTAGGAAATAATTTATTAGTACATGCTTGTATGGGATTAGGGTCAACCGGGATCCTCGCGTAATCGACCAAGACGTGCTTTATTAGCATGTATGATTTTCGTTTTTCCTTTCCACGATATTTTCAAATTTTGTGAAGGGATCACCTCCAATATGGTGTGGGGACCCGAGTATTGGTCTCCGAATTTTCCTTTTTTTGGTTCTATTAGGACGAAAATTGGGTCACCCGGTTTAAAAGTCTCTTCGTTTATATGTCGGTCATAATATCTTTTATACCGAAGTTTTGATTGATTTAATTTTTCCGCAGCGGCGGTTTGTAATTCTTGCACCCTCGTACTCAAGTTCGAGAGGTATTGGTTATAGGTTTCGTTTTCGAAGTCTTCGGGTACTCTTTTCCGGCTGGGTACCCGGGCTATTTTCCCGAACACTAACTCGTATGGAGTGTAACCAGTGCCCTCATGGACGCTGGTATTATAAGAGAACGCGGCTAAATCAGTCCATTCATCCCAATCATCATATTTACTGATATACATTTTTAAATATTCTGTTAGAACTATGTGCGATCGCTCTAAAGAACCATTTGTCTGTGGGTGAAAGGCTGTGGTTCGAAATTGTTCGATTTTAAATTTTTGTGCAATAGTTTTCATGAATTTACTGGTGAAGTTTGCTCCTTGGTCAGTGAGAATGGCTCTGGGAGCTCCGAAATGACAGATGAATTTCTTAATGAACGCATCTGCGATTTTTATTGATGTCGACTGTGTAAGGGGTACGCACACGAAGTATTTTGTTAACAAATCTTGTATTGTTAATATATATGTATTTCCTTCTCTGGTAGTAGGTAACGGTCCCACTATATCTAGCGCAACTTTGTCAAAGGCTCGTCCAGGCGTGTCAGTAAGAATCATAGGTTGTTTGGTTTTGACGCGGACGAGTTTCTTTCGTTGACAATCCTCGCATTTTCTAATATAATCTTCTACGGCTTTCTTCATTCCTTTCCATAAATAATGGTGTCTAATTCGGTTGTAGGTTTTAGTTACTCCTTTATGTCCAGCTAATGCAGACGCGTGATTTTCCGTAATTATACTTTGTCTCTTTGACTCTTCGGGAATTTGAACTATCTGTAAACATATCGTGACTTCGATGTCTTCTTCGTCGATGGTTTCGAGAATATCCATAATGATATCTTGCCAGGTCAATTGATCGATATTCGTTGTTTTAGCTATACTAAATGAATATATGATAAGTTCGCGTACTACGTCCTTAAGGGAAGAAAGGGCCTCGCTCCATGTCGTGGTGTTTAAAGGCGTACTCTGCGTTTCCTTAATAACTAAACCGACGAGAATTTGTCCCTTGTTATAAGTTACGTGAGCTCTGCCCAGTGTGAGGTTATTTGTATTTATTTGGATTTCCGCTTCCTGCAGCTGTTTAGCTCCGTCGTCGCAAGGTTTTCCGTCAGTACTCAGGAAGAAAACAAGCGTTTCTTTTCGCAGGGATAACGGGTCGCGACTAATTATTGGTTTTATTCTAAGATCCCTGTCGGGGCCTGCTTCGTATGTTTCTACTGGAGAATCGTCCAGTTCGATTAACGACGATTCTGAGTCTGTTGTTGATTCGTTTGATGCATTAGATTCTACTTCGGAATCAGGGTCTTCCTGTTCCTGTGGTGTTGGAGATTGCGGGGGTGAAGCGATTTGATGGGGAATATTTATTTTCTGTTCTTCCTCCCTTTGGTCTTCCTTATCTATGTCACTCATAGGTTCTGGTGCGTTTACTGGGGAGATGTCGGGTGGTATTATTACGGGTGTTGGAGTTTTGCGCACCTTTCGGTGTGGTTGGGTCCTCGTGGGTTTTGCCTTTGGGCGGTTGTTAGTTTCCTTGGCAGTTCGAGACTTTTTACTAGGTACCCATTCTTCGTTAGTTTCCTCTCGCGGTCGTGTAGGACATGCTCTCTTTACAGGAGGATTACGAGACAGGGCATCAGCAAGCTTATTGCTTTTCCCTGATTGATAACGAATTTCGTAGTCATATTCCGCTAACTTTAAACGCCACCTAACGAGACGTGACGTTGGATCTTTTACCCTATGTAACCAAATTAGAGGTTGGTGGTCTGTATATAATATAAATTTCTTTCCATATATATAAGGTCGGAAATGTCCGACACAATAGACAATGGCTAGTAGTTCTTTCTCTATGGTTGCGTAATTTATTTCTGCTTTATTTAAGAGACGAGAGGCATAAGCGATTGGTAACTCTTTTCCATCGATATTTTGACTTAATATTCCTCCTATAGCATATTCGGAAGCGTCGGTGGTAACATGAAATTCCAGGTCAAAATTCGGGTATTGCAGGATAGGTTCTTTCTGCAATGCTAATCTTAAGTGGTCAAAAGCCGTTTTCTGGGACGGTCCCCACTCAAATATTGTGTCTTTCTTTAATAGTTGGGTCAACGGACGAGCTATTTTAGAAAAGTCTGGGATAAATTTCCTATAGTATCCGGTTAAACCAAGGAATTGTTTGATTCTTTTTGCTGTACTTGGTGCCGGGTAGTTTCGGACGGCTTCAATTTTTCCTGGATCAGGTTTTACCCCTTGCTCAGTGATTATGTGACCCAAATATGCGACTTCCTTGTGTAAAAATTTACATTTCGAAGGCTGAAGTTTAAGATTCGCCTCTCTTAGGCGTTGAGCAAGTTTTTTAAATTTCATCAGGTGTTCCGTGAGGGAACTCGCATATAGGACGATATCGTCCAAGTAAACAAACATTTCCGTGCCCTGAAGTCCCGTAAGTGTGTGGTCCATTAGGCGTTGGAAAGTTGCTGGTGCATTACATAGTCCAAACGGCATTCTGACAAACTCATAATGTCCATGAGGTGTGGAAAAAGCCGTTTTAGGTGCATCTTCCGGTTTCATAGGGATTTGGTGAAATCCTGAAGCTAGGTCGAATACAGAGAAGTATTTTGCTCCTCCTAATTGGTCCAGTATTTCAGTAATGTTTGGAAGTGGGTATGCATCAGGAACGGTCTTTTCATTTAAATCTCTAAAGTCAATTACCATTCTCCACAAGAGTTCCCCATTGGGTCCTGGTTTTTTGGAGACGATCCAAATAGGCGAATTGTAAGGCGATAACGACGATTTTATAATGTCGTTTTCAAGTAAATTTTTTACTTGTTTGTCTATTTCCTTCTTATGTACAGGAGGGAAGCGATATTGTTTAGTATTTACAGGCACTGGGTCCGTTGTCTGGATCCCATGCTGGATAGCGTTTGTATGGCCTAACCTCTCATCCGGTAAATGGAAGAGGTCATGGTATTTACATAAAATTCTTTGGACATGAAGTTTTTCCTCCGGATTCATATGTTCCGTTGAAATTAACTTAAGCACTCGTTCCATTCTTGTTGCGGTTTCTTCAGAAATTGTTTGTATTTCCTCACCCGACGCCATAGTTAGAGAATCATGGAATCCTAGGGGAAGGGTTGTTTCGGCATAATGCCCTGGGAATGAGAGTGAGTACACCTCTGCGGGTGTCTCTGAATGATGGATCGACGGATCCTGGGGAAAGAGGGGTTTGATTTTTGTTAGGGTTGGAATAGGAGTGACGCGTTTAGGCGTCTTAGTCTCATTCGGTCGTCTTTGTTTGGGTTCTGGGATCACAATTTCGAATTCTTCCAATTCAACAGTAGGTACAGTGATTGTTGTGTCCATTTCATTAGAATTTATAATTTGTAGGTACGCTTTGCCGTCCTGATTACGGACGAGGGCATTACCTGCATGAATACCAGTGCCTAAATCTAATTTGGGTAAATATCCTTCCTTTATGCTTGAATTTGCTATATTTACAAAACAAACTGTCTTTGATCTAGCGGGTAACACGAGTTGATCCCTATTTACAAACGGAATGGAGTTTCCTTCGAACTCCAACTGTTTCTTTGAGTAGTGTATTGAAGCGTTCTGTTTTATAAAGAATTCAGTTCCTAATATTCCGTGTGGCTTAATCGGGAAGTCGTTTTCGACTATATGGAATGTGACATTTTTGCCTAGTAGAGCTATGGTTACTGTCCCAAAGGTGGGGACGAGGTCTTTAGCAATGCCTCTTAATTGCACTTTCTTATTGATATCTATATCTTGAGGTTGTTTTAGTACGTGAATTTTCAATAGGTTCACTTCGGATCCAGTATCAATCATTAATTCTGGTGCCATTATAAAATCCGGGGATTGAATGATCACTGACGGGGCTTCATCGGTGGCATTTAACCATGCGATAGCGATTCTGGTTTTGTTATTCCCGCCTCCGCTTGCATTATTATCGGGCGCGTTGCTGCTTGGCCCGTTCCACGGTACGCGTCCGCTGTTGACCGTAGGGGCAGAGCGTTTCCCGAGTCTCGTTCCTGGGAGGTTCCAGGGTTTCCCTCATTGCGATTGAATATTCTCTTTCTACATTCAGAAATTAGATGTCCGGGCTTTTTGCAATACGCGCAAATACGTAATTCCGTAGGCGTTGAGGGAGGAGGTCGGGTTTTGTCCCAGTAAGGGAGCATAGGGTTAGATGCCTGATTTCCATATCCTGCAACGCGATTTGGAGAATATCTCTCGAAGGTTTGTGGAGCGGTACCTTGGTTATTTCTACAAGTCCGCGCATCATGTCCTGTTTTATTACAGAGTTGACACGTTAATTTCGGGGTCTTTTGTTCCGAAAACCTTTGTCGATCCTTTTCTATTTTCTTATCTACGAATATGGCTAACTCAAAAGCTTCCTCAAGCGTTTCGAAATTATTTTGGAGAAATCTATTTCGTATATATGGAGGAAGACCATCCACAAATGAGTCTAGTGTCAATCGCTCTATATCTTCGAGGCGATTCTGTGTAAAATCACGATAAGATTCGCTGTCCTCTTCCATAATAGCGAATCGGAGGTCCTTAACACGTGAAATATATTCCAACATGTGTTCGTTGGTTCCTTTAATGACATTGGCGAGTTCTCCACGATAGTGGTCCGACGTTTTCGCAGGGGAGAAGGTACGTTTAAGTGTTTTTATTAAGTCGTTTACGGAGTCGAAGACCCGATCCTCAACTGCCAAGTATGCATGGTCTTGTAATTTATTCGTCAACAACCTCGCTAGCTGAGGTTCAGCATGCGAGGGAACCAGAGCCTTAGCCCTATTGCAGGCTCTCGCGAATTGCAAAATGGACATATTATGACCGTTAAATTTTGGGACTGTTTCTACGGCGTCCTTTAATTTTATCTGGGGGGATGGACCCTGGTCCGGAATATTATTATTCAATGCCTCAGGAGTTTTATCAAAATTGAATACCGGTTTTCTATCAAAACGGGAGGAAGCCGGTGTGGCAAAATTATTCGCGACTGACGGGGGTGCATGAAGTTTCTTCATCGTTGCTTCGATGTTCCGTATTTTATCGGAAAGACCTTTAAACGTGGGTTCGGATGGTCCGGCGCCTACGCCCGTATGCGTTTTAGTTTCGAGGTTTTCCGAAATTTTCGCGGGCAAACCGTCAGTCTCGGTTCGTTTGTCGCTTAATTCTTGTAAGGCTTTCATTATTTCGGCGGTCGCGATTACTATAGCACTTTTGGAAGGTCCCGCGTCTTGGTCTATCACGCAGGGGTCGTCGATATCGCTGTGTTCAGACATTTTAAATTTAGTAAGTTTTATTATCTTAGGGTGATTTAGGGGGTTTCCTATATTTAGGCGTCCGGCCGTAGTTATTCAAAATCTATAGTACTCTCTACCCGGGTAGTTTAGATCAAATCTGTTGTAATTTTTACTTAATCGGCGGCAATCCTCTGTGCACGCGGCACGATTTTTAATGGGCCGTAGTTTAAACAAAAGGTTTTTGCAACGAGAGCATTCAGGAAACGTATCGTTATGTTGGTGGTAGTGTACTTGATTTATTTCATCTACCTCCACTGGATTCGAATTAAAACAATTTAGACAAATTTTTCTGCCTTCCGGGGTCGTAACTACTCCTCCGGAGGTACAAACTAACGCGTTAGAATCTAACAAGACGCCTCTATATCTACGGCTTGGGTAATACAAATTGTCTATACTTGGTTGGTTATCACACATGCTAATTGGAAAATATTATTGGCGTTGAGTACTCGACAGGTCTTTGCCTGTCTGAAATAACAGACGTTCCACCTTGGGCTACTAAGGTTACGTCGTGCAGTTTAAAAATCTAGTTCTTCTGGTTCCTCAAATCCGTCGTAGGTTTCTCCAGAAAGGATATAGAATTCTACGCATATGGGACAACTATGCATGGGGCGAGTTTGGTATAGAAGATTTCCACACCATTCGCAAGGGGTAATCGTAGTTGGCGTTTCGTAATAATGAAGGAGCTGCTCCTTTTCTACTTTTTCTGGGTACAACCAGGAGCAGGGCAAGCAAATATCTTCCTCTTTGTAAGTTTTAGCTGAACGGCCTCTAAGACAAACTAAGCTCTGCATGCACTCAATGGTGCACGAAACGGTGCCTTGTAACCTTTGGCGTCGTTGGCCTGCTATGATCACTTGTGAACGCGTAATATACATAAGTTATAAATTTGAGATTATACGTCTAGGGTTTTTATAAATTGCTGTTATCGAACCTTAGGTAACTTTTACCCGTGAGGAGATAGCTTGCCGTGCACTCGGTGCAATCTCTTATGGGGCGGTTTGGTAATAGTGATTCCCTACACCGCGGGCAATTTACAGGAGTCCTATAAGTATAATAATAATGAGTCCAATATATTTCTATAGTGTCTGCGGGCGCTTTGTCAGAACACTTCAAGCAGACCTCGTTACCGTCTCGTGTAGTAGCGATCCCTCCAGAAACGCAAGTAAGAGCGTTCAAATAGGCCGTTAGGCTCTGTAGTCTGCGGCTTCTGTACGAGGGTGCACACCGATTTGGGTGCTCAATGCACATGCTAAATATAGGGACCTTGTGGGCACCGTATTAAAGACTATCTTTTTAACAACGGCTAACGAAGATCCCACCGCTGTCACCAAAAATATGTCACGTCCCGGGTGAGGTCTTTGGGGACGTCGACAATGGGGAAGGAAAAGATAGGCGCGAATCTAGAATCCAGCACTCTGAGGTTTGAGGGACTCAGGCGCGAATATTTAATCCGTCACGCTGAGGGTTTTGAGGAACTTAGGCGCGAATATTAAATCCGTCACACTAGGGTTTGAAAGGAACTTAGGCGCGAATATTAAATCCGTCACACTATGGTTTGAAAGGAACTTAGGCGCGAATATTAAATCCGTCACACTAGGGTTTGAAAGGAACTTAGGCGCGAATATTAAATCCGTCACACTATGGTTTGAAAGGAACTTAGGCGCGAATATTAAATCCGTCACGCTTTGGTTTCTGGAGGTGATCAGGCGCGAATGTTAAATCCGTCACACTAATCGACCAGGGAAGGTAGAAGATACTTGGAGAACACCCGTTACAGCACTTCGTATTTGTTTTGGTTCGATAGTTAGGATTTACTGTTGCAATTGTATAAAAGAAACCGAGCTTAGTTCTTCTACGGATTGCACGGCTCATGCAGTAATATGTTTGTAAACACTAGCCGCTCTCTCGCGAATCAGCTGTTGCTGCGGGTCAGTTACGTTTGGACGGTTTGCGACTCGAGGATACATATAATAATTCGAAACGTGGTAGATAACAGAGCGGTTTATTAGCCTTTTTAGAACGTTTATAACAATGCGGGGACTTGTCGTTAGGGTATATATATATATAATGATTATTAGCAATGTATGGATATGAAGTGATATAATAATAATAATATAAGAATAATAATACAAAATATAAATGAAAAGCAGCAAGCTTTAGAATGCAATAAGCGTTGATATACAAAGTAATATGAATATTTATAATAGAAAGAATTAGCGAAATTATATATATGTAAATTATAGACACAAGTATTTATGTAAACAGTAATGAATTTAGTATTATGGAGATGAATAATTATATGATATAGTAATAATCACTTACAGTGGTTCTCGTTGAGCACTGATTCTAACACTTTGAATACTGAGCAATAAATCTTTAACACCGATAGATACTTTTAACGATACTTTGTCGGAAGTTCTGCGATGAAAGAGGACGAGGCCTCGCAGGACCTCGTATTTATGTATTCTTACAGGAGTATTGCGGGGGTTACGCGCGGTAAAGACCTTGACACATTTCGGAATAAGACGTAGGATGATTTCCGGGGTTTTTACAAACGGTATGGCTATTAATAGCCATATTTTATGTCACGTACGCCAAATGCGTTGTAATTGGGCTTCTAGGGTTTTTATGAACGGTATTGGAGATACTCAACTCTTCGATTGGATTTTGGGTGTTTGATAGGAAAGGGGTTAGAGTGGCTTGGACTCTGTGAATTGTAAAGAGGGGATTGAGACGTGGTCTCGATTTTAAGAGGGATTTATAACGAGGGACTTGTTTGAATTCGTTTTTAAAGGGAATGATTCGTGCCTCGTAGGACGAATAGGCGAAGAGGGTTTTGAAACGACCATCTCGCGATGGGGACCACTAAGGTGCATCTTCGAGGTGGAGGTTTGTGTTGGTCATCCCGTGCTGTTGACCGCTAAGGTGCAACATCAAGGTGATCAATGATTGAGGAGATGGGGTAGGAGTTGAGTTTGAGAGAGTTTGATGGAGTGTTTTTAAGGTTTATGGAATAAGAAATGCGCGAAAAATCGTGGGACGTTACACCCGGTCGTCGCCCGGGAGTGTATGTAGGGCACTGCCCTTTTGACCCTCCATAAGAATCCCACGAGAAACCGCTTGGGAGGTCGCACGACGGTAGAGGCGGCCTGCCGTCGTGAAGCCATTATACCCGGGCCCCTAGGGGCGCGGGCTACATCTGGGGGCGGCTGGTCTCAGACGGATCTTCGTTAGACGGAGCATGACCCGCTCCGCCCATGTGTCCCCTCGAACTGAGGAGATCACATGCCCTGGCACCACCAATGGGGCTCACGGTTGGGGGGTGTTATTATAGAGGTTTTCCTTCCCTCGCAGCCCAGCCGGTTAAGGCAAGACCTTCGATCCGTGTTAGCTTCGCATACCCCCGGGAGATACCTCTCCGAGGGGTCGTCGTTCCACACAACACGGATTACGAAATCCCGTAAGCGGTGCGCTTACGGGCTTCCCCTCTAAGGCGGGGGGAACGCCGTAGCCTCAAGACCTTCCCGAGACTACGAAACATCCCCGCAGCGGAGGACTTCCGCTGCGGAGAATAATACCCCTACGGACAAGCCGATCATAGGGGTGAGTGAAATGCCATGTCCGCGTTCGCGCCCCTACACGACTATGTTGTGCAGGGACCCCAGGAGCACCACGAGGAGGTGCGGTACATGGACTTACCCCGGTCGGGCCTCCAACTTCGTCCAAGTTTTCCGCCCCGGGCTGCCTCTGGATCCTCCCCTCGCGACCATAAGGTCCGAGGGGTACCACCAGAGGCGACGACCCAGTTGAGAAAACATGGAACCCATCGGAGTTCTCCATCGACCATGCACCGGCAAGCCGACAGCCGATGGAGAGCCCTTCCAGAGTCTTGGGATTTTTAGCTGACCAGTCGGGGACCACCCGTATCGGCAAAGACCGCATACGGACCGACTGACCAAATCCCTTGCTCCCACATTGTGCATACGTGCGACGCCCGTACATACGCATCAGCATTATTTTTTTTATTTTTTTTTTTTTTTTGAGGGGAAAAATGCTTTATGCATACCCCGGCTACAGTGTTGCCGGGGTTATGTGGGACTCCCCGGTCTCCGGTATACCCACTAAAAACCCCCTCTAGGTGCTGCCTTCTCATTCCGGGCCCCTTGAATTCTGTCTATCTGCTCCTGTAAACTTAGAAATATGTCTGAAAAAAATTAAAGGGTTAATTAAATTTTATATTTCCTTCGTCACTTTCTTAGGAAAGTGACGACGGCGTCGATCGACTCGCGTGATCATATGATCAGCGAGGAAAAGTGCCATTGCTGGCACTTGTGACCACTGACAAGAATCAGCGGTGCGACGCCGGATCGATCAAATTTATTATATTTTTCGTCACTTTCATGGCAAAGTGACGGCGGCGTCGAGCGACTCGCGTGATCGTATGATCAGCGAGTAAAAGTGCCATTGCTGGCACTTGTGATGACAGGTCCCGCGCTTTACAACGCGGTGCGACGCCGGACCGTTACAACAGTTTCACTATTTTCGGCTGGAGACCTTTTTCGGTTTTTCAAGCTTTTCGGTTTTTCTTTTGCTCTCTCTTCTAGTATAAATTGTAGCTCCCGAATAGGCATGCTCCTATTGTGCCGACTATCTATTAATTCGGGTAGCATGCATTGTAAATAAAATTGAACCAGTTTTGGCTCCATTTGACTTTTCCAAAAGGCATCATCTCTCTCTACTCTTATAGATTTCAGCCCCTTCGGGGTCCAAAGGCAAAATATACAGTACTTTCGGTCAGTAATATGTGACTGACCTTGTACTTGATAAAAATAGTGATGCGTTTTGCTCATTGAAATACCTGTTTCAAAGTTGAAGATGCGTCGGACAGTGGAAACTTGTTCAATAGCTTCTTCCGGCGTAAAGTTCTCCGCTGATTTGGGGCATTTGATTTCCAAAATACCCTCTTGACCGATGATTCCATCCGGTGAAGCTCCTAAGTAGGAGATGCAGCTATCGATGAAAAGTCCACATTCTGCAATATCTGTGTATTGCTTCTTCAATTCTTCGAGAGCAATTTTCTCGCATTCTTTGCCGTATTCCACTGCGGGTGCACTAATTATCTTCGGATACAGAATTGATTTTACTGAATTTGCGCAACACGTGTCACGTCGGCGACGGCACACTTGTCCAAAATTTGATGCTGTCAACAATTTGGACCTGTACTGCAACCATCTGCGATTCTTTGCTTGTCCGATGGTTTCGTCTTCAACAGCGTGTCTTTTGGCTTGCCAGTCATTGAGCATTTGCATATGCTTTGCCTCCTCCAGTTTATACATTTCGGATGGCATGTCTGGCTTCTGTGCATTTTGTCCATAATCAGAATCTTTCTGCTTGGGCAAATGCTTGCGTACATATCGCGCAGCCTTCGTTTCCTTCTGTTTTTCATTTCTCTTTTCATTTTCTTTCTTCGTTTTTTCTTCCATTTGGCTTACAGATTCGGGCGTTTTCTTCTCCATTATCGCATTCAATCGCGAGTGCACTTGGTTCGAGTTGTACTGCACGACAGCAGCAACACATCTCCCTGTATACGATCCTCTTTCGGCGAAATTTAATCTTTTTCCGCCAGTGTACTTAGCAATTAGTCCGTTCAAACTTTCCACAGCGTTATTCGTAGTATTATACAGTAAGCTCTCCGCATGAGCTAACAGTGGACGAAGTATTTCTTTTACTTCCTGGTACACTCCAATTTTCACCAATTCTGGAACGATGTTTCTTTCATTCTCTTTATTCTTTCCATCGCAGAAATATTCTAGTCTTGCACACTCTGCGTGTTCACCAAACACGTGGCTCGGAACATTCTGTATATCGCCATGCAAATTCTTTGTTTTTTGTTCGATTGATACATTCTGATTGTATCTAAACTTTGCGGCTTGTACGATGTCCGTGCGCATCCGGCAAATGCTACTTTCCACAGTTTTCCTCAATGGTCCAGGAGTAGTCTTCTTTACAATCGCCTTCATTTTTGTGCAAAAGTTTCGCAACAAATGATTCGTGCATTCAATTTTTTCTACACGTATCTGTCTCTTATATGGGTCCGCATCAATAATCTTCTTATACACGCTGCTATCCCCATCAGCAATCAGAGTAGAATAAACGAGCCCACGTTTTTCTACGCTAGTCTAGAATCCTTCTACTATAACATCGCTTTCCATAGCAGTCGATGCTCGAGATGTGTTCCAGTTTTTGAAACAGGTGTGCTTTCGGGGTTCTTTCTTGTTTTTCGCAGCAATCCGACAAATTCTGCAAACTTTATTTCGAACGCCGTAAAATAAAACTTTTTTCGTGTGATAGCCAACTATCACACCGACTCCAGACGCAGAATCATAACATCCACTGCGGTAGGATCGCTTCATCCAGCTTCCGTCGGCCACAACGGGGATGTGAGGGATCCCTGATTCGGAAAGAACGTCGCCTCTTTCAATCGCCAAACGTTTTTCTTCTTCAGCCGCTGCTAGCATCTCTTCTTCTGCAGCGGCAATTGCGGACTTGACGAATTCATCTTGATCCTTCACGAACTCTCTCTTCGACATGCAACGTATGTTCACTCCTGCAAAAGTGTGTTGCAACTGGGCATAACTGCCTCCACATAAAATTGTTGCATTAACGGCGCCCTGATTGCAATCCACTTCTGCGGCTTCGTCCGGTTGATTGCAGATTTCAGCTTTATAATGGCATAAAGTGCACATTACACTGAAGATGCTCTTGAGGCCATGCCGTTGTACACCAGTTATTCTTAGGTGTTCAATGCCACAGTCTTCCCTACCTTTTGCATGCATACCTATTTTTTGCAATTGAGCAAGCACATTTTGGAAATTCATTATATCGTTGCTATTTAGGAGACTCGATTGCTCTTGTGGCTCGTTCTTTTCAACTTTTTCTATAACAAAGTGTTCTTCTTCGTTACTTTGTATATCAAATTCTTCTAGCGCCTCTTCAGTTTCTCCCGAACTGGCCGTATCAGTATCTTCATCGGATGGCGAGTACATTATCTCTTGTCGCGTATGATGTCGTCCGTCGGATGTTGATGGTTCCTCTACTATAGATTCCCCGGCCACTTCTTCTGGATATTGTCCTACGGCAGTGTCGTCTGCCGTTTTTGCACTTTCTTGTTTCTTTTTCTGAAGGGCTAAGGACATTCTCCTTGCGCGGTATGCTTTCCGTGTCGATAATCTCTTTCCGTACGGACGTAATTTTCGCGGACGACACGGAGAATTATTGTCCATATCTTCTTGCGCATCCTGCATATTCACATTTAGAGTGCCACTCATTTTACACTAAACCAACAAACGCAACACAAACTCAAACACAATACACCACAACTCAAAATCCTTCTACCCGTTACACAAAAACGTAAACGCGAACCGTGAACGCGAAACGTGAATCCGAAGATTCGTCTGTGGTGCGTTCTAAAACAAATGACGCTTTACAAATCAGGCAACGGCACACACACTCAGTCAGTAACCAACGGGCCACTGCTGCTGGAGGGGGAAACACCTACAGGAGTGGTGGTTATGTGTGCGTGACTGTGCAGGCGCAGTTCACGCAACGCGACCACCGCTCTGGTAGGTCTTTCCCCCTCCAGCAGCGGTAGCTCATTGGTTCCTGGCTGACTCTTTGTGCCGTTGCAAACAAGTAGTGTTCCTTCTCGAGAATTCTTTCTCGAGAATTTCTCGAGAAATTTTATAATTTCTTATTTCTCATTTCTCGAGAAATTACATTGTTTTTCGAGAATCTTCAGTGTAAGAAAATTATTATAAATCCCATTAGTTTTCAGAAATGAATTTTCAGTTGGTTCAAATTGTGTGTTAATCGTGAACATATAAACACATCTACAATCAGTGATAAATGTTAGCAATATATGCGAATAATTGCGCGATTGTTTATAAACTTTTCTCTTCGTATCGCCGATGTTCTATGTACAATTACACCCACATCCACTCAAAATGAAAGAAATTTTTCTACAGCCGCAGATTTTGTCACAAAGAAAAAAGAAGTAGATTGGCTGACGCGACATTAGACGCATTGTGCTTTTGAAAAAATACTATTTTAAAACAAAGAAGTAAATTTTCGTTTTGCTCACATTTTATATTAAATAAATAAATTTATCTATTATATTTAATATCTGTTTTTTTTTCATTTACACAAGTTTTGTTTAAGTTGGACACGAATAAAAATTTAGATAAATATTATCAACATTATTCAAAAATTATAAATTTTACAATGGTTTTTAATTTCTTGAGAATTCTCGAGAATTCTCGAGAAATATAATCTGATTTCTCATTTCTCGAGATGCGAAAAATATCGAGAAATCAGGAACACTACAAACAAGGGCAAGCGTGTGACGACGTGACGCGGACGTTTAGCCATGCAGAATTCAGAAAATGTAAGTATTATATTTTATACTATTATACAGAGTGACTCTCTGGCTAGAGTATTCAAAGGCGATGCCGCCAATAAGCCACGTCTTGCTGAGTTTCGTGAATTTCGACGCCCGTGACGAGATTCACTACGACATATTAGAAAATTCTTTATTGTTCATCGCATCGATATAGCAGTGATATCAATGAATTCCTGGCGTTCTCCCGATTAAAATCATGTCATGTAAATCGGACTATTTTTAACGAAATTAGCGTGGGGCCATTTTCATCGGCACGACATTGATTGACGCCATTTTCGCAAAGATCTGTTGAGAAATGCAGAACGTGGAATTCGTCACTTCCACGAAACGCAGCATGGCGCGGTTTATTGGCGACATTGTAACAGAGAGCTGACTACATAGGGCTCCACATGACTCGATGCAGTCACAGTTCTTATTGTTGGATTAGTGTCGCCGAATACGAAATCGCCGGTCTGCCGCGTCAGTCCGGTCACCCCCCGCGTTGGTTCCCCGGACTGACGCGGCAGACCGGCGATTTCGTATTCGGCGACACTAATCCAACAATAAGAACTGTGACTGCATCGAGTCATGTGGACCCCTATGTAACCAGCTCTTAGACTATTGTCTTTGAGGAATGTAGCGAGAAAATCACGCTGTACAATCTTACTATTTGCCATAAAATAATACAATCATCATTTCATTTCCAGATGAAAGATATGTTACCGACTGGCTCGGCGGGGAGTGTGGAGGGGGAGAAGGAGAAAAAGAAGGAGGAGAAGAAGGGCGAGAAGAAGAAGGAGGAGACGCCAGAGGAGAAGGCGGAAAGGGTCGAGAGGAAAATGGCAAAAGTAAGTTGTGTTGAATGTCTGTGTACAGTATTGTCTCCGTATATGTGGTCGCTGATCGGGACCAGCGTGGAGTTTCTATCGTGAATAAGTAGATCCGTAATTCCGCGTGTTCGTTTCTCGCTTATTTCTGGCCGAAGGGGGGAGCGAGATGGAATGCTTTGCCTGCGCGACAGCCGCGAACGCAAAGGACGGAGTGTCACGGCGCCCGAAACACGGAGCGAGACAAACGACTCGACAAACGACACGCTCGCTCTCGTTCCATCTCGCTCTCGCCTTCGCCGGACAAGCGTGAAACAGAAGTGGTGGGGATAACGAAAAGTCCACATCGTGTAAGTACACCCTTAGAGCATATATATATGGAGGTATCATTGCCTTCGAGTGACTGCCTCGAAACTGTCGGGCAACATCACGGGAGAGAAAAAAAGAGAAGTATATGTCCTATTCGACCGATATGCCCATGCGCCGATATCGTGCGAGAGAGAAAGACATGTGCGAGCGAGAGAAGTATAGAGGAACAATCGGCCGTAATATACTTCTCTCGCTCGCAAGATGTGTTTCTCTCTCGCACGGTATCGGCGCTTGCGCATTACGGTCGAATAGGACACATACTTCTCTCGCTCGCACGTCTTTCTCTATCGCACCATGTTGGGGACAGTTTCAAGCTTTCAATGAGACCTCCATAGTATACAGGGTGTTTCTCTACCTGTGGTCAATACTCTAAGGGATGATTATACCGGCGAAAATAAGACGAAAATCAAGAGTGACGAAATTGCGGTAAACGCTTCGTTTTCGAGGAAATTGACTTTGAATTTCACCTAAATACGCGTGCCCCTCAAGCGCCTACGGTGCACGCGTATTTAGGTGAAATTCAAAGTCAATTTCCTCGAAAACGAAGCGTTTACCGCAATTTCGTCACTCTTGATTTTCGTCTTATTTTCGCCGGTATAATCATCCCTTAGAGTATTGACCACAGGTAGAGAAACACCCTGTATGCTCTAAGGGTACACCAAACTGTGCCGCTAACGAGACAATACTCTATTATTATTGAAAGTGGTATAACTCGATCTGTAGCTAGAAAATCGTTTATTTTCTTTAACATTTTTAATGATTATTATTCCATAATAAAATTACACATGTTTATAGTTTTAAAAACATTACCCGATTTGATTTACGGATGCGAATATTTTTAAATTGGTTCAAAAGCGTACTCTTCCAATGTATGAATAAATGGACTTATACCACTTTAAGTAATAACGGCTCATATGTAGGCGTAGAAACTAGAAAATGTCATTTTAATGTTAATGTTTCAGATGGACAAAGAGCTAAAACGCCTCAAATACGGGAGGAGGAGTGATGGAGGCCTGGAGGCCGCCGTGGAGGCCACCGTGGAGGCCGCGGTGGAGGCCGCGGTGGAGGCCGTCGTGGAGGCCGCGGTGGAGGCCGTCGTGGAGGCCGCGGCGGCAACCCCATAATTATTAATAATTATTCAAATTATTAACTTTTGTATTTGGTTAAATAAATTTATTTACTTAAATATATTCGATTAATTATTTTTCGTTTTGTTTGTTATGGAATGTAAAACTTTCACATTTTCTATCATATCGGCATGAACGTTTCAGTAACATACTGCTGAGATTTTCCAGATGAAAATGAATATAAACACGGTAAAAAAAGGATTATTTTTAGTATTATTAAATTAGAAATGTTACGCATTTATATTTAATTATCTAATATAGTTCTAGCAATAAACCGATTTATACGGTATTTGAATTCATTTTAATGTGGAAAATTTCAGCAGTATGTTACTCAATACTGAAAACGTGACGTTTTACATTTTATCAACACTGTATGCCTCTCCAACCGAAGATTACAAGCCGTCGCACAGTGGTCTGGAAAGCGGCGTTTTGTGGCCAAAAGTCAATTTTTCAACTTAAATGTTTACAGAATTTTTTTTTTTCCTATGTATTGATAACCCTCTACACCTTCAAACTCCAATCATATTATATATTTCAGGTAATTCTATAATCAGATATAAAGAATCGCCACTAGGTGGCTATAGCGGATCGAGGTCGATAAATTAACTAACTGGTCACAATGGTTATTCGGGCAATAAATAAATAATTCTGTTCTAACAGATGATTAAATTCTGTTAAATACAACTGCAAACCCGGACTTCCGTTTCCGGACGCGTGTGTGGAAGGTGCGTGGAAGCGAGAGAGATAAGCGGGTGAAGGATAGTGTGGGGAAGTGGTGAGGGAGAGTGGAGAGTGTGTGTGTGGAAGGTGAGGGTGAGAAGTTAGAGGGAAAGGGCTATTTAGAAGAGGGCGGAGGGTGAGAAGAGTGGAGAAATAGGAAGGATAAGAGAAAGTTTGGAGGTTAGGTGGAAGGTGAGAGAAGTGTGGCGGGAAAGTGAGTTATAAGGAAAGTGGAGACATCTAGGGGATAGGAAAGGAAGGAGAAGAGATAAAAGGCGCGAGATTTGAAAGAAGAAAGTGAGGATAGTGAAATGAATAAGGGAAAGGATAGAGGGGCAGGGGGGGCTGAGGGTAATAGAGAGATGCAAATAGAGGGAATGGGAGGGGGGGACGGGAAAGGGGGGGAGAGGGAGAAAGGAAAGGGAAAGAGCGAGGAAAGGGTCAGGAAGGACAGCACAAGCAGTGTAGGGAGTAGCATAGGGAGTTTGGAGAGTTGCTGGGGAAAAAAGAGAGAGAGGGAGGAGGAGGAGGGGGCGGGGGGAGAGGAGAGGAGAAGCAGTTTTAAAGGAGTGGGAAAACAGCGAGATCGCCAGAAGAGGGGAAGATTGCGGATAAGAAGACGGGGGATGTAGGGGGGGTGGGTGGGTTGGAAAGGATGATAAGGGAGTTGGTGAAGGGAATGAGTGAGATGAAGGGGGAAATGAGGGAAATGAAGGAAGAATTGAGAGAAGAGAGGGAGGAGAGAAGAAGAGTGGAAGAGGAATGGAGAGGGGAAAGGAGGAAGTGGGAGGAGTGGATGAAGGAGGAAAGGACAAAAAGGGAGGGGTTAGAGAAAAAAGTGGATAGGCTGGAGGAAACGGGAAAAAAGATGGAAGAGGTGATAGAGAAGGTAGGGAAGTGGGAAAAACAGGGATTGGGAAGTGGAGGTAAAGAAGCGATGGATGAAGAACAGGTGGAGGAGTGGAGGCTTAGGATTAGAAGAATGGAGGTGAAACAAGACAAAAAGGAAAGAGAGGGTAGAAGGAACAACGTGGTGATAAGGGGAATAAAGGTAGAGGGGGTGGTGGTGGGGGAGGAGGTAAAGAAGCTCTGGGGAAGGATGGGTCTGGAGGAGGGAGGCATAAAGGAGGTGATTAGAATAGGGAGGGCAAGAAGGGATGGGTTCGGGATGGTTTTGGTGAAGCTTGCGGGAAGGGAGGAGAAGAGGAGGGTGATGGAGGCGAGAAGGAAAATGAAGGGTGGGAGGGAAAGGATTGAGGATGATTTAACGGAGGAGGAGAGGAGAGGAAAATGGATGATAGAAAGAGAGGCGCAGAGAGAAAGGGAAAAGGGGAAGGTGGTGCAAATAGGATATATGAAGATGTGGGTGAATGGTAAGATAAGAAAATGGGATGAGGTGGGGGAGAAATGGATAGAGGAGCAGGGAAACGGTGGGGGGTCGAGAGGAAAGGGGGGGATTAGGGGGGGGGGAGAGGGAGGTAAAAAATGCAGGGTGGCGTTTTGGAATGTAGCGGGACTAAAGAATAAGGATTGGGATTTCTGGAAAGGACTAGAGGAATGGGAGGTGGTTGTTTTATGTGAGACGTGGATGGAGGAACGGGATTGGGAATATGTAAGGAGTAGGTTGCCAAAGGGGTACGTGTGGTGGAAGTAGTGGGCGAGGAGAGAAAATAAAAAAGGGAGGGCGATAGGGGGGATGGTGATGGGGGTAAGAAAGGAGGTGGAATATAGGGAACAGGAAGGAGGGGAGAAAGAAGGGATAATGGTTAAAAAGGTATTGTTAGGGGGGGAATGGTGGCGGGTGGTAGGGGTATATGTAAATAAGGATTTACAGAGGAAGCTGGAGGAAATGGAAGAGTGGGTAGAGGGTAGAGAGGAGGGAGTAAGGGTGGTAATAGGGGGGGACTTTAATGCGAGGACGGGGAGGGAAGGGGGAAGGGTATGGGGGGGGAGAAGAGGAGGGGGAGGAAAATAGAGCGGAAAGCAGGAGATCAAAAGATAGGGAGGTAAATGGGGAAGGCAGAAGGCTGTGTAGATTTTTAGAGGAGAAGGGGTGGGGAATTTTAAATGGAAATATGGAGGGGGATGAGGATGGAGAGTGGACGTACACGGGAGGGAAAGGGAACTCAGTGATAGATTATATAGTAGGGAATGAGGACACAAGGGAGGGGGTTGAAAGGATGGAAGTGGGTGAAAGGGTTGAATCGGACCATCATCCGGTGGTGGTATGGCTGAGGGGGAAGGGGGGCGGGGAGGGGGAAAAGAGGGAGCAGAAAGCTGTGGGTAGGGGATTGAGGAGGGGAAACTGGACAGAGGAGGGGAGAGAGAAGTTTATAAAGAGGTTCGGAAAGAGGGAGGGAGGGGATGGAGGAATACAAGAGGAATGGAGAGAGCTGAGAGATAGGATAAGGGGAGCGCTGGAGAAGGGGGGGGAAGGGGAGTGAGAGGGCAGGAAAGGGGGGGTGGTGGGACGAGGAGTGTTGGGAGAGGAAAAGTATGGTAAGGAGAGAGCTGAGAAGATGGAGAAGGGAGGGAGGGGAGGGGATAGAGTACAGGGAGAAAAAAAGAGAGTATGGGAAAATGTGTGAGAAGAAGAAGAGGGAGGTGAGGGAGAGATGGGAGAAAGAGGTGGAGGGGATCAGGACGGAAGAGCAGGTTTGGAAAGTGATAAATAGGGATAGGAGAAGGAGGAGGAGAGTGGAGGAAGGAATAGGAATGGAAGAGTGGGAAGAGTATTTTAAGGGGTTGTTGGGAGGGGTAGAGTGGAGGGTGAGGAAAGGGGGTGAAAGAAAGGCAGGGGAGGATGAAGAGGAGGAGTTAAGGATTGAGGAGGTGAGGAGGGTGGTAAGGAACTTGAAGGAAGGTAAGGCAGGAGGGGGGGACGGCATACCCAACGAGGTTTGGAAGTATGGGGGGGAAGAGGTGGAGCAATGGCTATGGGACATATGTAGAAGGGTGTGGAGGGGGGAAGGTTGGGTTGAGGAGTGGAGGGAGGGAGTGGTAGTACCCGTGCTGAAGAAGGGGAGTGGGAAAAGCGTGAAGGATTATAGGGGAATTACTTTGACACAGACGGCATATAAAGTATATGCGTCCGTGCTGGCGGAGAGATTGAGGGAGGAGGTAGAGGGAAAAGAGCTGCTACCACCGAGTCAGGCCGGCTTCAGGAAGGGTAGGGGAACTATAGATAATATATATGCTTTGAATTACCTGATTAACAGGCAGGTAAACAGGAAGGGGAAGAACATGATCATATTCTTCATAGACCTGAAGGCGGCCTTTGACTCGGTGGACAGAGAGATACTTATTAAGGCGATGAGGAAGAGAGGGGTAAGGGAGGGGTTAGTGGAAAGGTGTGCGGAAGTTTTGAAGGAAACAGTTTGTAAGGTGAGAGTAGGGGAGGAGGAAGGGAAGGTTTTTTGGACGGCTAGAGGAGTGAGACAGGGGTGCCCGCTAAGCCCGAGTATGTTTACGCTGCTGCTTGCGGATCTGGACGAAGAGCTGCAAAAAGGAGGATGGGGTGGGGTGAGATTGGGGGGGAAGAAGATATACACACTGGCGTACGCAGACGATATCGCTGTGATGGCGGAGGATGAGGATGGGATGAAGGGGATGTTGGGGAAGTTGGAGAAGTACATGGATGGGAAGGGACTGCAGTTAAATGTGGAAAAATCGAAGGTGATGAGGTGCAGGAGGGGTGGAGGTAGATGGAAAAAGGTGGGTTGGAGGTGGAAGGGAAAGGAGCTGGCTGAGGTAAGGGAGTTTAAATATTTGGGTTATACACTGATGGGAAATGGAGGGCAGGAGGCTCATGTAAGGGAGAGAGTGAGGAAGGCGGCGGCGGTGATGGGGCAAGTGTGGGGAATCGGAAAGAGGAGATTTGGAAAGGATTGGGGGAAAAGAGTATGGATGTTTGATAGGTTGGTATGGGCAGTAATAAGTTATGGGGTGGAAATCTGGGGTTGGAAAGGTAGGGAGAGGGTGGAGGGGGTGCAGGACAGGTTTTTGAGATGGGTTCTGGGGGTTGAGTGGTGTACGCCGGGTTATTTAGTAAGGGAGGAGTTGCAGCGGGAGATGTTGAAGGGAAGGGCGGGGATGAGGGCGTGGGAGTATGAGAGGAAGCTGGAGGAGGGACAAGGACGGGAGGTGGCAAGGATGTGTTGGGAGGAGATTAAGAGGAGGGCGAGTAGAGGGGGGGTACTGGGGGGATGGGAAGAGGAGAGGAAAGGGTTCTATGAGGAGAGGGGATGGACGATAGAGGGAGTGGAAAGGATGAGGGGTAGGGGAGAATTAAGGGGAGAGGAACTGGTAAGGGTGGAGAAGAGGTTGCAGGAAGGGGATAGGTGGGAAAAGATTAGGGAAGCCAGGTATAATAGGTGGTATGGGGTGGTAAAAGGGGTGGGGGTTCCTGGATACCTGAGGAAGGGGTGGGGGGAGAGCAGATGGAAGAGGGTGGCGAGATTCAGGTTGGGGAGTGAGATGAGGGGGGGGGGAGATACTGGGAGGATGAGGGGAAAAGGAGATGTAGGGTATGCGGGTGGGGGGAGGAAACATGGGAACATGTATGGGAGGAATGTACGGGGTGGGGGAGGGAAGAGGATGGCAGGAGATGGCGGGGGAAGTGTTGGGAGACGATGGAGAGGGGGAAGGGTGGATGAGGAAGGTGGAAGAGTGGAGGGGGGTACAGGATGAAGGAATGAATGGGTAAGGAATGGGAGTGAGAGGAGGCGTGCGGAAGCGGGGGTCCGGAGGAGGGAGGGAGGGACAGGGGAGGTGTGCGAGGCGGTGGCGAGCGAGCGAGCGAGCGGGCGTGCGAGCGAGCGGGCGTGCGAGCGAGCGGGCGTGCGAGCGAGCGGTGATTAGGCTTAAGGTTTAGGTTTAAGGAGATGTATTGAGAATTGTAATCCCCAAGGGGGCACAATAAAGTATACAGGGTGTCCCAAAAATGTTGCGTTTCCTTAAAGGGGGTGATTCTGGGGGTGATTTCAAACAACTTTTTCCTTTGCGAAAATGCTCTCCGATGTTTCGTTAACGAGATATTAATAAAAAGCACCGACCAATCACAGCGCGAGTCTGACGGCCGAGTTCCCGCGGTAGCGTGGCTACGAGCCGCGCTGCGACTGCGACGAGCAAGCAACTCGGCATGCATCGAAGAAACTTGCGTAGACTGGCAAATGAAGAAGACGTAACAAATAAAATCGAACATGTTGTCATGGTTTGTTCGTCATTTAAAGTGAATAATGAATAAAGGATAAATGGATGAAAATCACGTGTAACGTAAAAAGACGAATACGCAGTTTTTTTTTAGAAGATTCGAAAATAATAATTATTTGAAGTGGGAGGATAAGGAATACGTAAATTTCCTTGTGTTAATAACGTAGCCACGAAAAGGTAATGTAACAGGAAATTAACGAAAGGTGATAGGCGTTAGTAACTAAAACTCACCCTTGTTGGAAATTCACCTGCAGCTTGAAAATCTGTGTCACAGGGTCACCGAACCGATCCTGGTCATCGATGGACGTGCTCCGTGCACAGCTGGTCCCAGGTATCCTTACATTCCCACTACCCAAAGTTAAGGGTCGCAATGTCAGGTGCGTCCAGGTCAACGTACCGAATATTCACTTCACTGCACGGCTACTAACACTGATCACTTTATTTATCCTGAAGTATTCTTGGGCCGTGTACATTTCTGCGACGCGATTGCTAGCTGACTGACAGGATTTTTTCCAAGCAACTTCCGCTACCCCCAAGTAGCTTCTCTGGTTCCATTATGAGTTAACTCCCACCAGGGCAAGAGGCTTTAGGTAAAAAGAAGCCAACACATTTTCGGAACACGTGTTTTGCAGAAGTGCAACGAACACTTTCACAAAAGCCCGCGCTCCGTCCTTCTACTGCCAATGTACCCATTGCTTCGAGATAGAAAACAGACACCACGTGTATCGGTTCGAAAGGGTCCGAAGAGAAGAGACAGTCTTCGAGTTACTATAAAGAAGAAAATGCATACCATTCCTGTTTCCCCTTTCCGACACCCTGAGTTCACGACTGCTACGAGGCGGAACCAATTAAGTCATAAATTATCCGAAACTGTAGGAAACCGTTCTCTACCGCCGACTCGCCGGACAATAAACCGCGACCCTGGCGAAATGCTCTGACTGATCAGCCTGATTAATTTTGAAGAACTAGAAATTACAAAGAGGTAGTCCGCTGACTGCGCGTAGTCCCGCCTGCTTCGTCCTAGCTTCAAATTAAAGACGGATCCCTTATCTCTCGAGTATAAACACGCGCTCAAATTTCAAAACAAAAGCACGCGTCGACGTATTCCGTGCGAGCGATGGTGGACCTTGGGGAGGAGATACTGCTGTGAAGAGGGCCTCTTCAGGACAGTGGCCGTTTGGGAGGGCTGCAGGGCAGATTGGTTAGTTTGGGACCAATCGGACTTCAAGGCCCACCATCTCTAGCAGGGAATACGTCGACGCGTGCTTTTGTTGTGAAATTCGAGCGCGTGTTTATACTCGAGAGATAAGGGATCCGTCTTTAAATTGAAGGTAGGACGAAGCAGGCGGGACTACGCGCAGTCAGCGGACTACCTCTTTGTAATTTCTAGTTGTTCAAAATTAATCAGGCTGATCAGTCAGAGCATTTCGCCAGGGTCGCGGTTTATTGTCCGGCGAGTCGGCGGTAGAGAACGGTTTCCTACAGTTTCGGATAATTTATGACTTAATTGGTTCCGCCTCGTAGCAGTCGTGAACTCAGGGTGTCGGAAAGGGGAAACAGGAATGGTATGCATTTTCTTCTTTATAGCAACTCGAAGACTGTCTCTTCCCTTCGGACCCTTTCGAACCGATACACGTGGTGTCTGTTTTCTATCTCGAAGCAATGGGTACATTGGCAGTAGAAGGACCGAGCGCGGGCTTTTGTGAAAGTGTCCGTTGCACTTCTGCAAAACACATGTTCCGAAAACGTGCTGGCTTCTTTTTACCTAAAGCTTTTTACCTAACGGAAATTTACGCATTCCTTATCCTCCCACTTCAAATAATTATTATTTTCGAATCTTCTAAAAAAAAACTGCGTATTCGTCTTTTTATGTTACACGTGATTTTCATCCATTTATCCTTTATTCATTATTCACTTTAAATGACGAACAAACCATGACAACATGTTCGATTTTATTTGTTACGTCTTTTTCATTTGCCATTCTACGCAAGTTGGCTCGTAGCCACGCTACCGCGGGAACTCGGCCGTCAGACTCGCGCTGTGATTGGTCGGTGCTTTTTATTAATATCTCGTTAACGAAACATCGGAGAGCATTTTCGCAAAGGAAAAAGTTGTTTGAAATCACCCCCAGAATCACCCCCTTTAAGGAAACGCAACATTTTTGGGACACCCTGTATACTATAATCAGATATAGTGTTATAAAGTGTAAATCATGAAATTTTAAGTGAAACTAATTGTTGTAATTACTCGTTATAGAACAATAAAATATAGGTTTGTATTACACCAGTATGTAGGTAAGGAAATATATTTTAGTTATTTATATGTGTTATAAGCATTTCTTAATGTGTATATAAACAATGTAAAATTTATAACTATTTACACTTTGAAAAGGCTTATAAAAAAAATGATTAGAAGTGATACACATCGGACCTATTTTATATGAAAGCTTAGACAATTGCTGTTCAGATCATGTAAATTTTAAGTGCAACTTCCTGCAACCTTTGGCTCTATAGGGATTTTAAAATCCGTTGGGCGAGGAGTTTTGGCGTTCTGAACGCGTGTCCCTATGCAACCACTTGACAGGCGCCTGAGGAGGTTGAGGGAAATCTGAAACGCTTCCATTGCGTGGACCTTATCTTCTGTTAGTATTAATTCGTATAAACACTGGATATTGCCTCATTCAAAGTGTCTTTCTGCCTCCTCGGATTAGTCTTTTACCGAATGCGCACAGTGAGCCATCTCTTGCAGTTTGAAGTTTTCATTTAATTTTATATATTAGGTACAGTAAAAATTCTCTAAATTAAAATTATATGTTATATTTAGAAGACGTATAATAATCAGGTATTTATATGTATATTTCAGCTATATTTATCAATCAGTTTTCGTCTTCTTCCGTTTTACGTTCTTTTTTTATCTTTTCAATATTGTCTACTTTTCCAAAAATGTTAACTTAACTAAATGTACTCGAATTTTATTATAAAAGCAATTAATTTTGACTTACAAAATAGCCATAAACATGTCTAGAATTTTGCTGTGAAATTTCATTCTTTTGTGCACAGTAACAATTACTATTCTTTTAATAATTCACTCTAAATAATCGTATTACACCACAATTAGTATAAATAGTCGTAATACATCAAAATATGTGTGGAAATAAATCGATATAAGTATTATTTGAATTTTGGCCACGAAACGCCACTCTCCAGACCACTGTGCGTCGCCGAACAGCCCAAGTCCTCGCTGGTCGGGACCGGCGCACAGTGGGGCTGGAGAGGAAAAAAGTCTTAAAATGAAAGTTGTATTTTTATGTATCCATCACTATATCCTGATAGCCAATAGACCAATGTATCTAACCTATATGACAGATATGTCATATTCATGTTAATTGCAAAGAAAAATTGATCTGAAGTTGACCTTTCGTCTTCTAAAGGGAAACGTGTCCATATTCGTACCAGATTGTCGAATTTTTTCTCAATTCCTCTAAATATTTTTATTTTTTTACCGCATATATTTCGAATGTGTATAGTCTCAGCTTATTTGTGACATAAATAGTTTTCGAAAATTCTTTACCGTAATCCCACTATACAACTTCAAATGAAGCTACCTAGTATTTCAGGTTTTCATTAACACTTTTAGGTTTATAAAAAAAGCTCCGCCTTCCTCCGGGCTCTAGATAGTACTAATTGACAACAGATGCCATCTACTAACAGCCCTCCAAAAATTGGCTGCATATATTTGCAAGTTTGACTGTTATTAATACATAATCACCCAAGTGCGCTGTGCATGCGTTTTCGCAGAAACTCATCACAGCGGTATTTCTCGCTATTTTTGCCCAGTTTCTATTTTCTATTATTTTTTTATAGTTATAGTTTTTATGGACACGTAATATTATGATCATTAAATAATAAAAAAGCAATAAAAATTATAAATAAAGTATTGGAGCTAAAGTATTGGAATATTAGTTATAGCTTCAGCAATTTTTCCATTTATTATAGTGCAATACAGAATATTATTAACATTACTTTATTATATAATTTTCGTTGTTTAATGTTATATGTTATAATTTAATTGTGTTATTTTCTTTCTCTATTACGTTTCATACTGTTTGAAGCTAATTAATAGATTGTTTATGTAATATTACATATTTATTAGTACATAATTATCATATATGGTCTTTGTATACCGAATGTTTACGGGGTTTATTATTATTTCATTTGTTAAAAATACATCAATATTATTTATGTTCCTGTCCATATAACCGTTGGCTATTAATAAATAATGTAAAAAAAAAGTACTCAAAAATATTGAGAAACACCGAAGTTATGAGATTTTTTCCGCGAGTCCTATGTTACGTGCCCCACTGTGCGGCGTACAATGGTTCCAAAGTGCCTTTCTGTGGACAAAATTCCGTGTCTCCGTCAATTCTCAACCGATTTTTTATTTCTTTGGCTCATTTTGTAGAGGATTAAATTTGCTAAAATGTCACACAGTAGTTATCCAAAATTTTCTTTAGGAATTAAAAAAAAAACAAATTCTGAACTCTTGGTTCCGAAACAACGACTTTATTAACCAGTTTTTTCATATAACATTAAAACGAGATAAAATATGTTGAGGATACGAAGTAGGCGAGCCCGCGCCGCAAGTATATATATATGTGTATGGATGTATATGTGTGTATGGATGTATACATGTGTATGGATGTGTCTATTGTAAATACGACGAGAGCAAGAAGGAGTCAGTCGGTGTATAATCGCCACAGAAGCCACCACGTGTAAATAAAAGTCCAATTGTGTAAAGTGTCTTAAAGTGTGTATTAAAAGGTCCAGCCTTCGATTATAGATTCCTTAGAACAACAGGTTATGGGCCCAGGAGTCGCGAAGTGCGGATATTAATTGCAAAAGGGGATAGTGTGAGAGTAACCACGTAGCGACCATTGAAACGGGAAAACCATTACACTCAGGAGGTCATTAGAACGCGAACAAATTTCATTTGCGAAAATGGCAACAGCATCGATAAAAATAGATCCGTTGACCGGAGACAACTATGATACGTGGAAAATACACATGAGAGCAATTCTGAAAAAGAATGACTTGTGGGACTATGTTTCCGGAACGAAGCCAATACCAATCGCCATCAAGGATTCGAAGGATCTGGAAGAGTGGTTACGTAATGACGGAAAGGCTGAATCAGATATACTGTTGGCGATAAGTACAAGTGAATTGGTGGCTCTTGATGGGCTGGAGACATCAAAAGCCATTTGGGATAAATTGAAAACAATGTACGAATCAAGTGAGCCGGCGCGAAAAGCAACCTTATTGAAAAAACTCGTGTTGACACGCATGCAAGAAGGAGATGACCCCAAGAAACATATTTCGGAGTTCTTCGACGCAGTGAGAAAATTGAAAGAAATTGGATTGGTCGTGATCGATGAATTGTTAGCTATATTGCTGTTGTATAGTTTGCCGGACTCGTTCACGATATTTCGTACCGCGATGGAATCACGCGACGAGTTACCCACAACCGAAGTACTCAAGATAAAAATTATTGAAGATCACGAGGGACGTCGATCTATTGAGACCAACAGCAATCATGGGGTTATGTACGCAAACAAATTAAGTGCGCACATTAAACGAAGCGAAAAGAATGAGAGGTCCGAGTATGGGAGACAGAGAAACAAAAGTAAAATCGAGTGCTACCGTTGTGGTCGAGCGGGTCACATACCCAGAGAATGCCGCACGAATCTCCCATCAAAACCAAAACAAAGTGCGAGACAAATAGAAGATAAAGACAACGAGTCTGACAATGAGTCAGCGAGTTCGAAGGCTATAACGGGTGCCACAACTATGCTAAGCACCACCGAAGAGGCAATGTACGGACAAGAGAAGGAAAATGAGTGGTGCATTGATAGTGGGTGCTCCGGTCACATGTGCAAGGCGAGGAGCATGTTTGTGAACTTCGCGCGAGTGAACACGGAATTGAATTTGGCAAATAATGAGAGTACCAAAATTACCGGGACAGGAAATGTTTACCTGACAGTGGATACCGGCAAGGTCGAGCGTGTGGTAAACTTCGAGAAAGTATTCTATGTGTCGGATCTGCGCACCAACTTATTAGCAGTGGCAAAGATGACCGATCACGGATTCGAAGTGAGATTTCGTGAGAAAGATGCAGTTGTAATAGACAGAGACGATAATGTAATCATGCGCGCAGACCGAATCGGTAACTTGTATTATGTAAGATGTAGCCGAGCGAGTGCGAATAATGCGGAGCAGAAGACCGCGGAGAAACGTGACATACAGGAATGGCACGAAAAATTAGGTCATTTAAACGAACGAGACTTGAAAACAATGGCCAAAAATGGTGCAGTTTACGGTTTAAACCTCAAAGATGATGAAAAACTATCCGAGTGTGAAGTATGTATTCGTGAAAAACAAACGAGTGCGCCGTTCCCGAAGGGGGTGGACGGCCGTTCACGGGACCTACTCGAGATTGTGCACACTGACGTCTGTGGTCCAATGAGGCATCAGTCTTACGGAGGTAAAAAATACTTTGTCACATTTATTGACGACAAATCGCGATGGGGAGAAGTATACTTCGTTAAGAGCAAAACTGAGATCTTAGATGTGTTAAAAAATTATAGGGCGGAAGCAGAGACATTAACCGGCAGAAAAATCAAGGCATTACAGTCGGACAATGGAACGGAATATTGCAACAGGGAGTTCGACACATTCCTGAAAGACCATGGAATACAGAGACGATTAACAGTGCCGCATACACCGCAGCAAAATGGCGTAGCAGAGAGAAGAAACCGAACGTTAGTCGAGATGGCGCGATGTATGATGCGTCAAGCAGGCGCCCCCCCCCCCCCCCCCCCGCGTTTTGGGCTGAAGCGATAAACACGGCTTGTTATGTACGTAACAGATGCCCAACAGCTGCGTTGAAAGGTGAAATACCATATAAAGTATGGAAGGGGAAGAACCCCACGGTGAGTTATATGCAAACATTTGGATCAAAAGTGTACGCATTGGACAAAAATCCAAAGAGAGGTAAATTTGACTCGCGATCAACACCTGGAATTTTTACGGGCTATTCCAGGGAATCAAAAGCGTACCGAATTTACTTGCCTTAAGAAAAGAAAACGATCGTGAGTCGTGATGTGAAATTCTTGAGCGTACCAGGATTCAAGCAGGAATATCGCGAAATAATGGATGAAGAAGATAGTAACGACGATATAGTGGTCGAGATGACAAAGGGAAATGAACCAGAAAGTCGTCACGACGACGTTGAAGAAAAAACACCTGGGACAAGGCATCCTAGAGTGAGAGATGCTACAGTCTCGTGGGAAGAATTCGTGCAACCCGCCAAGCGTGGAAGGGGACGTCCGAGACAAATACGTACCGGAGTGGTGGGGAGACCGCGCAAGCTGTATCAGTCAGTAGGAGCGTCAAGCCAAGGATCAAGTGGGAAAAGTACAGGCGAGTCCAGTACGGAGCACACAGAAGAATATCCAGTATTGGATGACAACGTATTCACGGAAAGTGTAAACCTAGCGCTGATAGAAGATCCAATAACGTGGGAGCAAGCGGAAGAATCGGAGGATGCCAACGCATGGAGAACTGCGTTAGAAGATGAGTACCTGGCACAAATAAGAAATGGTACATGGGAGATTGTCACACGACCATCGAACCGAAAAGTCATCGGAAGTAGATTTGTATTCTGTACTAAGAACAATGGTGACGTCGAGAGGAAGAAAGTACGACTGGTTGCGAAGGGTTGCTCCCAGAGGCCAGGGGAGGATTTCCATGAAACGTATTCGCCTGTAGTAAGATCTACTTCAATACGATTATTGGCAGCGTTGGCGGCAGAACTGGAATTGGAGATTCATCAAATGGATGTCACCACTGCATACTTGAACGGCGATCTTGAAGAAAAAGTGTACATGGAAGTGCCGGAACAATTACGTGAAGTGATTGAAAAAATAAGAATGAATAAGCAAGTTGGTTCGTGCGCGGAAATTACTCGTGAGAAGGTAGTGAAAGAAACAGCCAATCGCTGGCACAGCGAGTTAAACGCGAAAAATTTACAGTGTATGTTTGTTGAAAAAGTCATTGTATGGACTGCGCCAATCGGGCTTACAGTGGCACCGAAAATTGGTGGACAAATTGGGCAAATTGGGCTTCAATGCATTGTCGGAAGACCCATGTATGCTTATATCACAGAATGAAGATAGTGTGATGATAATCGCGGTTTATGTAGACGATTTATTGATTGCGACCGACAATACTGAGTGGATGAGTGATGTTAAGCGATCGTTGTCAGAATCCTTTGAGATAAAAGATTTCGGGAAAGCGAACCGATGCCTCGGGATCGAGTTTTTTTGTGACAAGAACTATCGGGTGTGTCTGAAACAAAAGCACTATATCGAGGCAATATTAGAGCGTTATGGAATGAAAGAATGTAAACCCGTGTCAACACCGATTGAATCAAACTGTAAATTGTCGACACCGGAAAATGCGAATGAGAGTGAAATGAGAAAGTATCCATATAAGAATTTGGTAGGCGCCTTAATGTATTTAGCCGTGACCACGAGACCCGATATCGCGTACCCGGTAAACCACTTGAGTCAATTTAATAGTAACTATAGTATTGAACACTGGACAGCACTTAAGAGAGTACTTCGCTATTTAAGGGGTACGACTGACAAGGGAAGTTCGGCAACCCGAAAATTCAGAAAATTATGAAACTCGGTGTGCAAGTAGAGTTGTTCATCCGTAACGCAACCCTATTTTTTGTTGGTGCCATAATTCAATTTTTAGGGGTGAAATCACCCCTTGAAAAAAATTCAGAATTTTATTTTCCGTGGAATATCTCGAGAACGGTGAGAGATATCGAAAAAAAGTTTAAACAAAAGTTGCATCCTACTTTTATATCTAGAAAACCGCGTAAAAATAATTTTCGAAAAATCCATATTTTTCAAGTTACCCCCACCACCGATCCTTAAAAATAAGTTTTTGTATTTTGTAAATATACGCTGAAATACCTCTGGATAATCTCTTTTCATACATATATATAGTTTATGTGTTATAATTTTTTTGCAAACAAACAAAACCTCTATTACCGAATTTGAAGTCCATTTTGGCAGTTTCCATTAATAACATGGTTTCTTAAAGCCATATTTAGGTTATTATTTATGTAAAGTTTAGACAGCTTTCAATTATTTAAGCAAGGCAGTACGTGCCTAAAATTGCATCAAAGGTAAAACTCATTAAAACTGATCAGTGACGTGCATGAATCATTATGATATCAGCACATTCGTACATGCATTACTTCAAGTGTAATCGTATTAGGCTATTTTGGAAACCACACGATAAATAAATAATGCGTGAAGATTTACAATGACTTCGCAAAATATATATTTTATCATTAAAATGACGCAGAATCGCATTGATGCCGATAACCTTGTCGAACCTTCCGATTTGCATAATGCATATGTATATGAATTTTAAATGATTGTAAATCAATTTTACTTTTACATCCCACTAATAACATATATATAATATTACAGTTAATATTAAATTTAATTATAACATTATAGCAGTTTTCATTAATGACGTGACCGCATAAAGTAATATTTAAACATTCGCAGTCTCTTTTTGTACATGTTGTATTGTTTGATTATACATTGGAAGAATTATACTAATAGAAGACGATAGATACATTAAAAATTACGGTTTGTAATTGGTACAATAATGATATTCTTCATAGAAATGATGGAAACAAAAGTACTTGCCGCACCATGCACATCGCATAAAAGCCGGCTCCTCACAAATACTACATTTGGGTATAGTCTTTTCATTCCTGAAGTAACAGAAATCTACAGGATTTTGAAATTCGCTTGGATGCGTTTCTAGATATCCGCTTTTAGGGGTTCCTAAAATTGCATCCAAGGTAAAACTCATTACAGTTAAACCACACGATAAATAAATAATGCGTAAATATTTACAGTGACTTTGCATCATTTTAATTGTAACTGATAATATTCTTGTGCCACATTCACTTTTCGGTAAACATATTTACGTATTCGCGTCTTTTGATTGATATAAATATTCCCGAGGTTGCAGCGAATGGCAGTTACATTTTTGCAAGCAGTCAGTTACCATTCAATTGAAGAAAGTGAGTGATCATTGTTTGAAAGGCTTTTCCTGAAAATGCAGTCGATTAATGTTGCTAACGTAATAAACATGTTAGCCACTACGTTTCAAATTGCAAGTATAATACAGACACCTATAAACTCGGTAGAAACGGAACTGCACAATGAAATTCGGGACATTATAAAAAAGTTTCAAAACATACATTCCCCACCATTAATTGAACATGATTATGTGCTCGATTTTGCCGATCCATCCGAACCACATGGTGCACAAGTTGTAGAGTACATTATGCCTGCAGAAGAAGAAGAAGACAGTTTTGACCCTGCAGAATGTACTGTTGATGATGAAGGTGGAAAAGTCGACTTAAGTTATAAAAGAAAAGCAGTAACGTTTTGGAAAAGTGGAAAAAAGGCACGTCGATCGCTTACCAGTGTACAGAAAAATTATCGCATGGTTAAATCTTTGCCGCAGCTATACAGGTGGGAGGCGAGTATAGAGAGAGGTGGAACAAATGCAGATAAATTTGCATTTATTGCGGAATATGTACTGCAAAATTTTGAACAAGCTTGTGACAGAAGATCTATTGTTCATGACATGAATTTAAGATTGTGGGCCTTGGAGGCAAAAAACCAGGTGGACCTACCCCAATTCGTGGCAAGTAAATGGTGGATTTGGAACTTTAAGACTGCGCATAGGATTGTGTCCCGCAAGATAACAACATTCAGGACGCAATTTACGTTTGAAGATATTGACAATATCAAAAATATCGCAGAATCGTTTGTTTCTCGCGTAAAGTCTAACATCCCATCTGTCGGAGTTGAAGAAATTTATAATGCAGACGAGAGTGGCTTCAACCTTGAAATACATTCTGGGCGAACATTGGCGAAATTAGGAGTGAAAACGGTAGAAGCGACGATTCAATCGGTATCTTCTACAACACATAGCTACACTATAATGCCTATTATATCAGCAAGCGGACGTCTTCTTTCACCACTATACATAGTTTTGAAGGAATCTACAGGAACACTTGGTCCGATAGTGCAAAAAACTCTATTCCGCCCGGTTAATATTTATATCGGAGCTTCAAAGTCAGGAAAACTCACGTCTGAACATTTTAAAACTTGGTTTAGCGAAGTGTATCTACCGAATACTGGCCGTAGAAGCATGCTCCTACTCGACTCGTGGACGGGACACTGCCCAAATGAGTTACAGCAGTTGATTCCACAAGACAAGGAAGTAACTTTTTCAATGATTCCAAAAAAAACGACGGCCATCGTTCAGCCTTTAGATGTGTTTGGATTCCGGATTTGGAAAAATTTCGTGCGGACATTTTCGGATAATGTGATTCTCCAAGAGAGAGATGTCAATTTGCACTTACGTAATGAAATAATTAAATTGCAGTCCCTAACCCACAACCAGTTTTCTTCGCCTAGATTCAAAAACCTTTTTCAATATGCTTGGTTTAAAAGCGGATATCTAGAAACGCATCCCAGCGAATTTCAAAATCCTGTAGATTTCTGTTACTTCAGGAATGAAAAGACTATACCCAAATGTAGTATTTGTGGGGAGCCGGCTTTTATGCGATGTGCATGGTGCGGCAAGTATTTTTGTTTCCATCATTTCTATGAAGAATATCATTATTGTACCAATTACAAAGCGTAATTTTCAATGCATCTATCGTCTTCTATTAGTATAATTCTTCCAATGTATAATCAAACAATATAACATGTACAAAAAGAGACTGCGAATGTTTAAATATTACTTTATGCGGTCACGTCATTAATGAAAACTGCTATAATGTTATAATTAAATTTAATATTAACTGTAATATTATATATATGTTATTAGTGGGATGTAAAAGTAAAATTGATTTACAATCATTTAAAATTCATATACATATGCATTATGCAAATCGGAAGGTTCGACAAGGTTATCGGCATCAATGCGATTCTGCGTCATTTTAATGATAAAATATATATTTTGCGAAGTCATTGTAAATCTTCACGCATTATTTATTTATCGTGTGGTTTCCAAAATAGCCTAATACGATTACACTTGAAGTAATGCATGTACGAATGTGCTGATATCATAATGATTCATGCACGTCACTGATCAGTTTTAATGAGTTTTACCTTTGATGCAATTTTAGGCACGTACTGCCTTGCTTAAATAATTGAAAGCTGTCTAAACTTTACATAAATAATAACCTAAATATGGCTTTAAGAAACCATGTTATTAATGGAAACTGCCAAAATGGACTTCAAATTCGGTAATAGAGGTTTTGTTTGTTTGCAAAAAAATTATAACACATAAACTATATATATGTATGAAAAGAGATTATCCAGAGGTATTTCAGCGTATATTTACAAAATACAAAAACTTATTTTTAAGGATCGGTGGTGGGGGTAACTTGAAAAATATGGATTTTTCGAAAATTATTTTTACGCGGTTTTCTAGATATAAAAGTAGGATGCAACTTTTGTTTAAACTTTTTTTCGATATCTCTCACCGTTCTCGAGATATTCCACGGAAAATAAAATTCTGAATTTTTTTCAAGGGGTGATTTCACCCCTAAAAATTGAATTATGGCACCAACAAAAAATAGGGTTGCGTTACAGATGAACAACTCTACTTGCACACCGAGTTTCATAATTTTCTGAATTTTCGGGTTGCCGAACTTCCCTTGTGAGTATGGACTTATGTATGAAAAGACAGGGTTGCCATTATTTGGTGTAGTCGATGCTGACTGGGGTGCGAACGTCGACGACCGACGCTCGTATTCGGGCTATGCGTTTATACTAGGAGGGTCTGCAATAAGTTGGGAAGCGCGTAAGCAAAGGACAGTTGCCTTATCTACTACAGAGGCCGAATATATGGCATTAGGCGAAGCGACTAAAGAGGCTTTGTACCTACAAAGTAGTCTAAACAGTATAGGCCTATTTGGTGAAAATGAGTGCGTTGTGCTATTCAATGATAATCAAGGCGCGCAGAAGCTTGTAGAGAATAATAGGTATCACTCAAAAACTAAGCATATCGATATAAGGCATCATTTTATACGCGATGTTTATAGTAGTGGGGGAATAGATCTCAAATATCTGCCTACGAACAAGATGCCAGCAGATGTATTGACAAAAGGATTGAGTGGAAGGAAGCATCACGAATGCTTGGTCAATCTGGGAATGGTAACGCACCAGACCATGGTTGCGCAAGCTCGCAACTTCGAGGGGAGGTGTTGAGGATACGAAGTAGGCGAGCCCGCGCCGCAAGTATATATATATGTGTATGGATGTATATGTGTGTATGGATGTATATGTGTGTATGGATGTATACATGTGTATGGATGTGTCTATTGTAAATACGACGAGAGCAAGAAGGAGTCAGTCGGTGTATAATCGCCACAGAAGCCATCACGTGTAAATAAAAGTCCAATTGTGTAAAGTGTCTTATTAAAAGGTCCAGCCTTCGATTATAGATTCCTTAGAACAACAAAATAAAAGAAATATAAATTAAACAATTCAAATTTAAACGAGTTAGTCTTCTTTCATATATTCTACATCTTCATAATTAGACAAAAGATATTTTGCGTCTTTTTCAAGTTCAACAGACGCAGTTGGCCATTGGGACCTCAAAATCGAAATTCGAAAAATCGAAGATTTTAAAAGATTCCGGCAATATAATACCAGAAAAAGTTGGAGGTTTTCGACAAATGAGGATATAATGCATAATTTATTAATAACATCGAATCCTTTAATTTCGATTTTGAGGTCCCAATGGCCAACTGCGTCTGTTGAACTTGAAAAAGACGCAAAATATCTGTTGTCTAATTATGAAGATGTAGAATATATGGAAGAAGACTAACTTGTTTAAATTTGAATTGTTTAATTTATATTTCTTTTATTCTTTCTTGTTTTAATGTTATATGAAAAAAACTGGTTAATAAACTCGTTGTTTCGGAACCAGGAGTTCAGAATTTGTTTTTTTTAATGCCTAAAGAAAATTTTGGAAAACTACTGCGTGACATTTTAGCAAATTTAATCCCCTACAAAATGAGCCAAAGAAATCAAAAATCGGTTGAGAATTGACGGAGATACGGAATTTTGACCGCGAAAAGTCACTTTGGAACCACTGTGCTTCGCCGGACAAGAGTGAGACAGAACTCAGAAGTGGTGTGAATAACGAAAAATCCACATCGTCTACACCAGCGCTGTTCAAGGTCGCTCCCGCGGGAGATTGGGGTTCTCCCACTCTCGTCCGCGTTGTCAGGGATACCGCGCGACGCTAAAGAGGCGACCATGACAGACCAGCGTGTCCGTCACCGAGCGAGCTCGGACGCCCGATACGACATGTGATTAGTGACACGCGGCGTCGCAGCCAGCAAATGCTATTACTTCCCGGTATATGTTGTCAGTCTTGGTGACCTGTACTTTTCAAACAATTCTGAAACTAGGAATATCATAAACAAGCCTGACACATAGGTACGAAAGTCAACGAATTAATCTGAAATGACCCATATCCAAGTGACAGACGGCTCGCGGACGTGGCAGCCTTCTTAGCGTCGCGCGGTCTCCTTGACGACGGAAGGCACGCTATGCGAGAGAAAGATTGGAAGGGGAAACAGGCGCGTGAGGGGCCCCTACGCTGGACAGCGCTGGTCTACACCAAACTGAGTCCGTAATGAGACAATACTGTAGTATCTTTTATTTTAGTTTATCCAGATATTATATTTGCCCATTTCTGTTCTCTAGCAGCTTCGCCGTGATTCATTCAAGCCTCCCTTACGAGAAAATAGTAATAGAGGAAATGCGGCAACAGCGTGATACGCCTCTCGATACGTCTCGGCAACTATGTTTTTCCTATATTTATCGGCTAGCTTGGACTTCTACCGTTTCTGATGGTAAATAGCGCGAAAATACCACCAGCGCCGGGGACGGAGAATCCTTGAAGCTTCATTCTGTCATTTCTCGAGGCTGTCTCAGTACACGATTCAGAAATTCATTAATATTTGAACGTACGGTGCTTATTAGCGTTCAAACGCACCGTCCCACCCCCCACAGATGTTTACTGCAGGCAACTGTACCCGCAAAAACTTCCTTCTGGTCGATTCCAGGACGAAATTCGGTTGAACCGGTTTGTTTACAACACGCGTATACGTACACGCTTAACTTAGCTTGTGTGAGCGTCCGCACACATTCGCGGCCCGGTGAGACGGCCCCCTTAACAAAGTTCGCCTTATTCCACCTTATTCGAATAAGACGAGCTTAAGACTTCATGTATTTTCAGTCCGAACTTAAGATTTGCTCAGCGAAGAAGACGGTGATGAATTGACGAAAGCATTTGAGCTATTCCACGTCAAAACGGATACAGGGAAAATTTAGTTTCACCGCTTCTCTTCAAAATTACAGTATGTATCGATAACCTTGCAAAAATAAAATATACTGAATTATAGAGGCCTATGTCAAATAGTTTTCGAAATATTTAATGTTAAAATCTTAAAAATTGGAACAAAATCGGCTGCCGCGTCATCACTTAAACTGTAATATCTCGGTCATTTTTACAGATAATGTCTCCGTCATGGGCTCATTTTAAAGCTGAAGGAATGCTTTCTCAACCCGTATATCGAATATTTTATTTATTGTTAATAATCTTGACAGTAATTGATGTTAAAGTTTCAAATCCCGATTTGACGTCGTTCCCACCCATGTTCCGGCTTGAAAAAAATACCATTCGATTCGTTGAGCCTTCAGCTAATAAATGCGTTTTTCAAAAAAAGTGGAGAGATTTTGGGAACAGTTAACAAATAATAAAACTTACGATAGTGCACACCGCTTAGAACTGCATAGATCCCATGGTCAGTCCGCACGCACGCGCTTTCAAAACAATCGCCTAGCGTAGGAAAGTATTTATATACGATGCGACAAAACAAACTTTTCGTTCAGTGTTTTCGATATTCTCGAGAAAAATAATAGGAATCTAGAGACGCGGTAGCGTCTCGACGCCAAGTACATGAAAAACACCCGGTATATGTCGATGTCGCTGCCGTGTACCTTTATTACTCGTCGCGGAGACACTCTAACCTAATTCTGACGTTTATACATTAATATCTCATCGCGCCTGCAATATTTTCTAAATTTAAAGACATTTTTCTTATGTAAACCGCATATTAGCTTTCGAATAAGACCAAAATCAATAAAATCGGTCCACGCATATCAGAGATATCATAATATCGTCTCATGGATTAGTCGGAAACTGTAAGATTCTTCTTCTTCTTCGTCAAGGAATTTTTCGTCAAGGAATTTTTCGTCAACATAATACGTATACGCGTTACACGCACACCTTCACTACTAACACATGTTTCGGTCGTCGACTCTCGGGATCGTCGTCCATCTTTGTATGCATATTTATTTTATAACCTACCAAGTGCTAAGTGTCAAAAAGTAAATTGTCCGATTTGAAATGTCACGAGTTTTTATACATTACATAGGAGACTGAATTATTGTCTCAATTAATAAGGTAAGTCGCCAAAATTTTTTAATAGACTTTTTATGTAAAATCACAGATTTGGAAGTTGTTCGAAGAAGGTTCGACAGAAAAGCATCTTTCTCATAAGTTTCTGGAAATTTGTACCATGCATGTACAGAATAATATATATTGTAACAAATTGCATTGCATTTAAATTGCCAGATATTTATTTTTATACCAATAATTTAGAGTTTTTATGTAATAAGAAATAGATTTCTTATGTAGAGTCGCAGACTTGGAAGTTGTCCAGAGATGGTTCGACTCAGAAGCATCTCCTTTCACACAAGTTTCTGCAAATTTGTACCATGCATGTACAAAATAATATATATATTGTAACAAATTACATTGCTTTTAAATTGCTAGATATTTTTATACCAGCAATTTAGAGTTTTTATGTAACGTTTATATTATATATTATAGAAATGAAGGGGATGCACAGGACTGCGATAAAAATGATGCACAGGCTTGGATGGATAGAAATGAGGGGAAAGCACAGGCGTGGAGGTTGTCGGGAGAAGAATAGATAGATAGACACAGCATCTTGCTTCGCACAAGTTTATGGAAAGTGAAATAAGGTAAATCAACAAAATTATAAGCATACTAAACTAATTTTATTTATATTGTAGTTAAAAATTGCACTACATTTAAATTGCCAGATATTTGTATTTGTATACCAACAATTTAGAGTTTTTATGTAAAGCTTAGTATATTATAGAAATGAAGGGGACGCACAGGACTCCGATAAAAATGACGCACAGGCTTGGATGGATAGAAATGAAGGGAATGCACAGTCGTGGAGGTTGTCCGGAGAAGAATAGATAGATAGACAGAGCATCTTGTTTCGCACAAGTTTATGGAAAGTGAAATAAGGTAAATCGACAAAATTATAAGCATACTAAACTAATTTTATTCCAAAACCAATAAATTGTGTGTTGAAAATATTGGATCTCTTCGTTCATCTTCGCTGAATTATTACCATAGCATTTCAATTTCTGGCAACAAGATTTTCTGTCATACGCTCTCATTTCTTTCGGACACATTTGTAATCTACACTTATTATAGCAAAATGCCAGTCTATTTCTATATAGTTGCTACGCTATTCATTAATTTTACTAGTTTTCCATTAACAATATTTCAATTCACCAATAAATATTTGTATATACTATACTAAACCAACACCAGTAAAAATATTGAATCTCTTCGTTCAGTTTCTCTAAATTACCATTAACATTTTTTAAATTTCTGCCACAAGACTTTCTATCATATGCTCTCGCCTCCTTTGGACACATTATGTAGTCTCTACAATTACTATAGCAAAAGGCCACTATGTCTATATAATTTCTATATAAGTAAGTTCTACGTTAAGTTGTATCCCCATTAAAAACTTCAAAAAAGTAAAAAATACGGCAAGTACATGAAATCATATAAATCACAAAAAATAGAAGATAATAATAATAAATCACAGAAAAATAAGAAAATATACAAATCACAAAAAATAGAAGATAATAATAAATCACAGAAAAATAAGAAAATATACAAATCACAAAAAATAGAAGATAATAATAATCTTTGTAAAAAGAAGTGAGATCCCCATAAAAAACTTCAAGAAAGTAAAAAAATACGCCAAGTACATGAAAATCACAAAAAATAGAAGATAATAATAATTACAAAATTAAAAAAAGATGTGAAATCAAAATGAGCTGCCAGTACATAAAGATGCTTTCCAATTGCGCTTTAGATGACACAACTACATATGCACGGCTAAAATTCCATTACTCATAATGGCTATTTATACAAAGAAAAAATGTATTAAATAATAATATGCAGATATATTTTTATACAAATAAATATTTTAATACGAATAAATATTTGATTCAAAATACTTGGCGCTGCGCCCGGAATTGGTGTTGTTAAACTCAATAAATATGTATAAATTGCATTAATCCTTTTCTTTCTTTCTTGTACGTGTGTGCGTGTGTAAATATATGTAGAATAAATCTGACTGCGTTTCTAATATGTGTATGTATATGTATTTTATATTGTAATGGAGTTGTTGTAAATTATTAATACTAAGGCAATTAACATTTTTTCGATTGCGCAGCGCCAAGTATTTTGAATCAAATATTTATTCGTATTAAAATATTTATTTGTATAAAAATATATCTGCATATTATTATTTAATACATTTTTTCTTTGTATAAATAGCCATTATGAGTAATGGAATTTTAGCCGTGCATATGTAGTTGTGTCATCTAAAGCGCAATTGGAAAGCATCTTTATGTACTGGCAGCTCATTTTGATTTCACATCTTTTTTTAATTTTGTAATTATTATTATCTTCTATTTTTTGTGATTTTCATGTACTTAGCGTATTTTTTTACTTTCTTGAAGTTTATCTGCTTACCATACAAAAGATGAGCAATAGTAGGGAACTTTTAGTGAATCTTCCTTTTCTTTTTTTACATGTTGTCACTGAACAAAAAGTTGGCATAACGCTTTTGGCATTCTGTCTTCTACCAGCTTTCTGAGCAGTCGAATAAAACTCCAAAGTTCTACTTAAAAATAGTTTTTTGAATTTTATTTTATTTCAAACTCCCACACTCCGACGAACAGAGCGGTCCAGCGCTCCACGGGCACCAACCTGCGTTCTCATATTAAAATCACCGCAAAATTACGCAACAATCCGTAACTTATGCTGGAGTTTCTATCCCTTGGCCTGATTGTGTTCGATACAATTTTGACTATTAATGTAGTAGCCTCTCGACTTTAAGCCGGGGTTTCAAAATTTAAAAAATAATAAATATTCAGAATGATAAAAACATATTCATAAGTATATTTTATTTCTATGGCGATGATAATCACAATGGTACAATCCTGAGGAAATAACATTTTAGCCGAGTATTTGTGTATAATGGAAATATTTATAACACGTAATGACAATGAAGTACTGCGGAAGAAGGAAAGGTCTAAATGTATTCTGGTGATACATCAAAATTCCGTTACTCCGTGTAAAATAAAATTGTCAAGGATGCTTCCTGGAAGAGTATAGCAGAATACAATTTTCCGTAGTTTCATAATTATATGAAAATAAAAGATGTTCAAATAGATACCTACAGTGCATCAGAGATTAATTGTCCAGAATTAAATTTTACGTTTCTTCTTAATTGACATTCAGATTTTGTAGCCTGGAGCTTACGGCGCTGTTTATTTGCTCTTTGTCGGTGTCACTTATCTTTGTGCTTGGCGTCAAAGTTTGGCCTAGTCTGGTGCATTCCTTTTTGTGCATAAACCAGTGAAGTCTCTGGCATTCTCTGTCGCAGTATTGAACTGTTTTACATTTGCTGCACTTCTTACTAGCTTTGTCCTCCCCGCACGTGACACAAACTTGCGCGTTGTCAGAGAACGCTCTTTGTCCATTAATCGCTGCTGATACAAGTGATACAGCAGAAGGTGGATCGCTGGCTGTAAGGGTTGCTACCATTTGACGAAAGATCGTGCTTTCCCTGTACGGGAACTCCCTTACACATTCCCTCAGGAAAGCTTCTTGGTATTCTGGCATACCGTCGGTTTTGCCACACTTCAAAAATTTCCTGATTAGAACCTCTATGGTATCTGACTTCTTTTCTTCCCCTTCTTCGCTTGTTTTCTCACTTTTCTCAGCCTTCATTGCTTCTTGCCTTTTTTGGAATTTTATTACCTCTGTCACGATGCAACTTAAATAATGATATTTGAATGCCATCACCTCATTCGTCTCTGCGCCTCTTGTCATTGCCTTATGGCGCATACATTCTAGGACTTTCTGTATCTGAAAATTGGAAAGCGGAAGAGAATATAGTTTGGAATCGCTTATAATTATGCGAGAAATTATGCCTTACCTTGGCAGCATTCTCTAAGAGACCAGGACATCTTTGTAAATTCATTACTACGCGCACAGGATGTACGTTGACTTGCATTATGAACTTGTGGAAAGAATCTGCCAAGTGCAATGGGAGCATCGATTCAGTTTGCAAACCTTGTGGTTTAACGTAGTAATCTATGTCAGCCTTTGGAATGAAGTTATTGATAGTTGCTACACAATTATGGTTGCCTACGAAAGCAGCCATCTGAGCTGGAGTACGTTCTACGCTGTTTATAGCAGTTAATCTTGCTCCATGGGACATCAAAAGATGGCAGAGATCAGCATTTCCACTCAGAGCCGCAAAATGAAGAGCAGTGTATGCATGTTCGTGTTGGCACGCATTTACATCTGCTCCCTGTAAGAGAGACATTAATAAACAAAAACAATAAAAACACAGAATTCATATAAATAGGTTCCTCTGATTTCGTGTACAGAATTTCTAATGCCTGTTCAAAGAAACAATGAATCAATGTTATAAATCATTAACCGAGCTGCTCGTTCTATATATCTTTTGAATGATGTACGTATTTCTAAAATATACCTCGTTTCTTTACAAAACAATCAAATTTTGTCTAACATTATTTACCTGTCACATAGGTGCAAGACATAAGAAAATGTATAGAGAGAACGTGTCACTGTTAATTTCTCATGAGAAATGGACGTGATTCGAATTACTAAAAACATAAACATATCTACAAATGCTTGTTACATACATCTTTAGACACTTAACCTACCTGATCCAGGAGCATCTGTACTATTTCTTTGTTTCCTTTGTAACAGGCGTGTAGCAGCGGACTCATACCATTTTCATCGACGAAATCTATTTTAATTTTATTCGCTGCCAACAGCGTTTTAAGTTCCGACACTTCATTGTTACTGATTTTCTCTAAAATCTTCTTTTGTATCTCAATCAGACTCTCCGTGGCAGGCGCCATTTTTGTTACTATCGATCAGCATACCGAGAACTCGAATACTATGGAATGGTCGAGAACATTGAAAAGGAAGCATCCTTATCGATATCTGAATACAGCCTGTTACCAAAGAGTAGGTATAACCAGTGATGGGTAAAGACACGAAATTTCTGTTTTATACACGACTCGTGTCTTATACGTCGTTTATGTCGTGTATGTCGTGAACGTCGTATAGCGCTGGAATAAAAATAACTAACCTATAAAACATTTTTCGCATAGGTTATTAAGAGTGCCAATTTATTAATAATTATAATTCTGATTAAAAAAATTAAATTAAATTAAGTTACACTGACGAAAAATGGATATTGATAGGTTAGTAAAAGAAATGCATATAGAATAATAAATATAATTTGTTTGAATTAAAAATAATGTTAATAAAGACTATTTTTATTGTAGGAAAAGAAAGTTGGATCAATTACTAGTCAATTTTATTTTTGGCTGCAATATACTTCTTAACATAGTAGAATCAACACATTTTAAAGCGTTTATCAATAAATTGGACCATCATCCATCAGTTTAAAGCTTGTACAAGGAAAACATTATCCACAACAATTTTAGATACAGAATAGAACTTGTTAATTCTATAAGGAAAGATGAACCACAAGAAGGAGTACTATTAACTGATGGTTGGAAAAATTCAATAGCTGGCATTAAAACTGTTGTCTTACAGAATTCAAAATAACGCTACAGGGATATTCCACGCGAACTCGGACACTTTTTGGAGTAACATTTCAGAAGTTATTCAATTTTATTTCAAATTTATTTCAATTTTTTAAAAAAAAAAATTTGAACCATTTCTGTGCAATTATTATAAACAAATGCATTTTTTTAACATGGGGCGCGATTTTAAAAATCTGAAAAAAAATCAGAATATAGCCCTATCCTTCCCCTTCATGGTCTAATTGTCAAAAATATGGACATTTTAAAATTGGCCCTGTAAAAATTGCCGAAAGTTGACGCTGCGTCAAATCACACCGGCTCAACTGCCTGAGCCGTGCGGTACTCGCAGCGGCCAAGCGGATATATCTGCTATTCTTATTGGGAAACCAAGAATTTCGATACGCCAACTAGTGACAGAAATTGAACTACTGCGGGTAGGCCGAAATATATACGAATATCAGTGTTTATATGGATATGTTGTGAAAAACAAATGTTTTTAAATTATTTTGAACACTAAATTTTTACTTCTTCGATTAATAAATACTTATTCGGAATGTTTGGTGGGATCTGGGCCTACTGGCAGTAGTTCGCCAACAGCGCTGAAGTCTAAGCCACGCCTCCACTTGGTTTCCCAATACAATGTTCTCGAATATGATAAGTATTTGTAAAAAACTGAAGAAAGACAACTTTTACTGTTTTTTATACACAACATAATACGGTAACTCAATTTTTGGTGTTCGCAATATTTTCCGCGAAACGAAGGTGACCCTCAGTTTTTTAAATGGAATGCTATATATTTGATTATCCAATATGAAAGCGACTGTCAAGACAAATTCAACAATATGGTACACTACGACCTTCAAGACTACACATGGTTGGGAATTTAATAAATATATCGAACTATCTATCTAGTACAGGCCTGCCCCATCGGGTGCAAATACCTCCTGAATTTCTGGGACCCGGGCAACAGCCGAGCGCGGGACTGTAAAGTTGCTACACATTGCGAAATTTGTAATAAGAGAACTGCATGAGTGTGCGTCCATGTAGGCTCGTACCACTACTCTTTGCAATTCTGGGCGCCGGGTCAGGAGCCAAACATGGAGCTATTTCGTTGCTCAGTTTCACGCTCGGCTGTGCTATTCTTTGCTACTATAGAATTATTTATTATGGTAAGGAACCCCGGGATGATGCATATGTGTAACAAGCAATAAAATTGAAAATATAGAAACGTATTATACAATTTCACCGAAACATAACATATTTAGAATGTTATTACTATAAAAATAAATAACTTACAAAGATAAAGAACAGAATTTTATTGAACAATATTTATACACACACATTTGCAAAAGTTAAAAATTATATACTAATAAATATATACATACATATTATATACATTTGTAAGTTATTTATTTTTATAGTAATAACATTCTAAATATGTTATGTTTCGGTGAAATTGTATAATACGTTTCTATATTTTCAATTTTATTGCTTGTTACACATATGCATCATCCCGGGGTTCCTTATCATAATAAATAATTCTATAGTAGCAAAGAATAGCACAGCCGAGCGTGAAACCGAGCAACGAAATAGCTCCATGCTTGGCTCCTGACCCGGCGCCCAGAATCGCAAAGAGTAGTGGTACGAGCCTACATGGACGCACACTCATGCAGTTCTCTTATTACAAATTTCGCAATGTGTAGCAACTTTACAGTCCCGCGCTCGGCTGTTGCCCGGGTCCCAGAAATTCAGGAGGTATTTGCACCCGATGGGGCAGGCCTGATCTAGTAGATTGAATTTCATATTTCATTTCTAACCATGTGTACTCTTGAGGGTCATAGTGTACCATATTGTTGAATTTGTCTTGACAGTCGCTTTCATATTGGATAATCAAATATATAGCATTCCATTTAAAAAACTGAGGGTCACCTTCGTTTCGCGGAAAATATTGCGAACACCAAAAATTGAGTTACCGTATTATGTTGTGTATAAAAAACAGTAAAAGTTGTCTTTCTTCAGTTTTTTACAAATACTTACCATATTCGAGAACATTGTATAAGAATAGCAGATATATCCGCTTGGTCGCTGCGAGGACCGCACGGCTCAGGCAGTTGAGCCGGTGTGATTTGACGCAGCGTCAACTTTCGGCAATTTTTACAGGGCCAATTTTAAAATGTCCATATTTTTGACAATTAGACCATGAAGGGGAAGGATAGGGCTATATTCTGATTTTTTTTTCAGATTTTTAAAATCGCGCCCCATGTTAAAAAATGCATTTGTTTATAATAATTGCACAGAAATGGTTCAAATTTTTTTTTTTAAAAATTGAAATAAATTTTCCTTAAAACTTCAATGTCTTCTCTACAAATCCCCGTAAAGCTCATCTCCATCGGTTTACTACTTCCATAGTTATAATTTATTGAAAAAAAATTAGCACTTACCTTCAAACAGTTGCAAAATCTATATTTTTCAAAATTTTCAAAAATCCTTCTACACATGTTTATACACCCCTAAAGACTACAACATATTCAAATTTGAGCCACTTCTGAAATGTTACTCCAAAAAGTGTCCGAGTTCGCGTGGAATGTCCCTACAGCAACGTTTAACGAAAGTCATTATCTTGCATATGGATTAGCTATTTTCTCAATGCGCATAGGTTCGTTGTAAAACGAGAAATCGGTTAAAAGACCTCAAATTGGCAAAATTAGTGGGATTTTATGATTCACTGAAACTAGATGACTCTGTTACATTTGTCTACTGATGAAGGCTGAAGTTATTTGCATTATAATAAAATTTTTAAAAATTGTAATCTTACAAAAAATAATTTTTAAAGTTAGTGTGTTAAAATTAAAATTACAAAACATGGTAATAACGTTAATAACACATTTTTACATAGAATTAAAATAAAATTTATTCAAAATTAACATTTCGTACAAATATAATGTACACAAAAAGATTGAAATATTCTAAATTCTAGTACTATAATTCTAAAACATTTTTAGAATTCCTACAATATGAATCTAAAAAATTGTGTAAGCTAAACAATACCTAGCTTTTACAAACAAAACCCAGACAAATGTGAAAAGTATTAAAGTACTAAGTATTAGTATTAAAAGTACTAAGACCACGCTTTCACACGCTTTGCAACACTTTTTTGGGGTTAGGAAAGTGACAGTTTTGACGTAATCAACGTATTCCATATACAGTATTCTATAGTATTTTCATGCAACCAACAAGCGAGGCAGAAAGAACTATATTTTTCCTACACTTTAATTGTTGAAACGTTAAAATAATGAATATTTCTATTTACTATATTTGCGACAAATGACACGTATAAAATGGACTTGAAAACGACATATTATACATACATATCCGACATGTCGGAAATGCATTTACGACGTGACATAAAATACCGACCCACCACTGGGTATAACCACTGATATGTATATACTACTGGGGCTGTGTTCCGATTCACGCATTATGCGCATAGACCGCAGAGAAAACCGTTCCGTTTCATTCTATGCGTGCATTGGTTGCGTTGGTGGCGCATACGATTCCCTAGAATTCTCCCACCTCTAGCGCATGAAGCGTGCAGTTCATGCGCGCATGCGTATTTGTCTCTTTACGTACGCTTTAAAAAACATGCACGTAATTATGTGGTCCGCTGCTCGAAGTGACAGAAAATATAACCTACATATATGCTACATGACAATAAATGCTTATTGGATATTTCGTTCTTTTACGCTATATTTGTCAACTTTTTATAATTTAACATCCTTCCAAAATATTATTGTTTTCATTGATATGAAAATTCAATGTAGTGTATTACTATATTATTTCAATATGTGTTGTGAGGTAAGACCGGCCAAAATTGAGGGGTAATCGTAGCCAGCTTTTAACATTACTTTTTTCTGGCTTAAATGCAACTGACATAAAAGAATTACGAATAAGGCAGAATGAAGCCGGGAATATTACTTTACACGCTTCCACATAAAAACTCAAAATGAAAAAATTAAATTTTATGGGCATATAATAATATGAAGAATGTTCAGGATGGAATAGCCCTGAAGAATACATTTGTGATTCATGTATATAGTAATTAATTTTAAAACATAAAAATAATATTTTTTTATTAATTTTACAGTTTTCCCACTTCTTTTATAAAGAAAAATCATAGCCAGAATTACCCCACGTTAATTCTGTAATTCCAGTCAAATGGACATTTTTTATGTTATTGCTTCCAACTTTGTTACAACGTAAATTTATACTTTCTCGGTTATAAGAATAAAAACTAATTAGACACTTCAAACTAGCAGTTCATATAAAAACCAGAATACAGAAGCACACGTAAAGCGACAAATACGCATGCGCGTAATATGCGCATGGACTGCCCATGCTTTTATTTTCTGCACTTGCTGCACGCATTATGAGCTAGAAGTTGGAGGATTCTAGGGAATTCTACGAAATTGGTACTGCCATCTCTGCACTCGCTGTATGAATTGCAACCAACGTAACAGACTCAATTTCGAAGCGAACAACACATCCCTAGAAGGTTTTAGGCAGGGTCGAAACGAAAGATGAGGAAGGAAGCAAATACGTAGCGCGCATTTCTATTTCTTAAAGGCTTTTACTGCTAAGTTTTTCGAGCGTGCTCTTATAATGCTAACTTTACCGCTATACTCTAATCCAGAAAACGTACGAGAGCCTGCGGTTCTATTCAATAGCCTTCAAAGTACTTAAGTTTACCCCGGACGCGGATAATAAATAACTTCATTTTTCCATTACACATCTGTTTACCAAATTACGCTGGGTAAGCAGCAATTCGTCCTGTAAAACTCATAAAATATGGTCTTCGCTTTCAATAATTATCGCTGTTCAAGAAGAATAGAAAAACTCGGGTTGAGAAAATCCAGCAATAAAGCCATCAAATTTCGTTAGGAGTCGGTCCCCGATCCTTAAGACGAAGTAACCGATGTTGTTAGGAAGCGTGCTTTGACCACCGTCCAAAAGTCTCGAATTAAATTAACCGTAATCCATCCAACTGCATAGCTATTTGTAAGTAAGTTTGAACATTCCCGCGTAACCTCACGAGCATCAGACGCATCGAAACCCGTTCCGTTTCGTTACTGCAGTTCATGCGCTGCTGGAAACGGAACGCGGTTCATGCGCGCAGCGTCTGCGCTGCGGTCTATGCGCATAATGCGTGAATCGGAACACAGCCTGGATAGCGTATCCCGTGTTAAAACCGTGTGCCAACTTGATGATCCCGCCGCCATTTTAATCTGAGTAAGATTCTCACTTTCCAGCGGTAAATTTGAACGGTAATAAAGGGAGATATACATAACGAATAAGTGTATGTAAAAAATTATTATTTTAAATAAAAGATGTAATAAAAAATAAACGTACATAAAACAAAAGGAAATGTATAGATGGCCCAAAATAAGAAAATAGATAATGAACTGATTAAGTTTAAGACAAAAGACCATTAAATATAAATATGAAAACTTTTTTTATTAAATGCAATAAAAGTACACATATATAAGATATAAAATTATATGACAGATATAAAAATTGACGTAAATTTAAAATATATATCGTAGCCGTTGGGAAGGCGTTGAATCGATCTTTTAATTGAAATTTCATCTAACATGAAACTGACCAGAACTTTCTTGGTGTATTTTTTTGCTTCTGCTGCTTTAAACTTCAAAGCTTGGAAGCTTTCGAGGGTAAACCCCGGTTCACCGTCGACCGCAGAATACCATGAACGTATGGTACTCGGATCTGGCAAAGCTTTGCAAAATTTGCGCCTCACAAAGCCGTACGCTCTAGGAGAGTAGAAATGCAGTGGCATAGCAAATGCTCTAAGTGCTGCTGGATATTTTGCGCTCGATATACCTGACAGTTTCTTCTTATCTTGTACTTGTTGCTCTTTTACATTACTTTGATTTTTAATGAATCGTTTTAAAAATTGGGAAACGTCAGTATCTGCAATGGATTCCAAGCATTCCAATGCCGAGTCTGGAAGAGATGGATTTTTTCGTAACGCACTCACAATTTGTTTTAAAGAAGTTACTTGCCGCTTCAACCGAGAAATGTGCTGCTTTTGAGCATGTTTTTCCAGCTTCAACGCTTGTATTCGCTTTTCCTGCAATAACATTTTTTTCATCATCGACCTCGGACTTGTTTGATATCGATGATCATGGGCGACATGACGAATGCGACGTGAGGTAGTTGGTGTTTGTCCATTTCTCTGCATACAAGTATTTGCCGCTTCGCTTGCTGTACTCGTAGAAGGTACTTCATTCACCTGGCATTGCTTCTTATCTACGCATAATATATTATTAGTTATTTATACACTATTATTTGAATCGAATTTCATATTCACATAACTGATTTGTAACAAAAGTATTAATTTAAAAGTTATAAATATGATATTTCCTTCATTGCAATAAAGATATGAAATTAATTGCTAAACTTTTGAACAATGATATAATTTATATGACGCTTAAATTTTAGACCAATTTATTTGAATTCACCTGAATCACTGGTACTTGCTTCAATTGGATTTACCATACTGTAGTTAGTGTCAGTTTTTGACATTTTTGGAGGAGGTAAATCAAGTGATAAACGGTGCTTTTCACGCCCTTCATACGCTGCTAATATTTCTGGCGACAATGAGGGATCTGTTTCCATATGTGATGCAGAGGGTTGAGAATTGCTGTTGAGTTCTGCAGCAGGTGTTTCTAAAAATAGTATTTTACTATAATGTGCATTATATTCCAAAAGTAAAATAAAGAATATATAAAAAACACAAACAATCTTACTGTCAATTAGCGGCAACTTAAGTATCGTAGGAACCGCATTGCTCTTTAGAGTTAACGTACAGGCATTACGACCTGTTTTACGAAAATAATCTTTTTCAAAATGCTCACTACAAAGCACACTTCTCTCATTGGGAACAAAGTCCTTTACAGCCATTGCTGCAATCCACTTCTGATGCAGTTCTGCATTATTTAATGAAAATCTGCAAAATAAGGAAGTCATGTTTCAAATTAATGTCAAACACTGAAACAATATTAATGAACTTATGTAAAATAATTTATGGAAAAACTTCTTAAATTAGAGTGATATCATTCTTCATTGTACTATAAATAATTAAACAATTGCATTTGGTTATTTTATAATAAATTTTATTTTAGTCACTTTAACTTAAAAATACGCTGCTTAATTTGAATAATTCAGATATTACTTGCGAAATGATATGTTTTTATCCTGTCCTTTTTTAGCATGACAGAAGCCACAACCAGCTTTGTATTGCCCAAAAATGGTAGGAATGCTTCCAGGGAGAAGACAACCTTTGCCAGTGCCTTCGTGCCTTCATTTTTTTTCGAAATGACTGGAACATAACATGGCGTTTTTTGGTGGCACAAAATTGGAGCCCAAACCCATGTTGTCTAGCCATTCTGTGGCTATTAACGGAAAACTATATGAAACAAACAAAAATATTTTTTATTTCCTTAGGAATATTTATTATGAGTAAGAAGTTCCACTTAACCTACAAGTAGCATATAAATGTTATCTAGAGACGCGGTACCGTCTCGACGCCAACTTTTACTTACCCGTGATATGTTATATTGTCCCCCAATTTTTTTGCACCGCAAAACATGCATGTTCTTACCATTTTGATTCTGTCGTAATCAGGCACCATGGCACCAACTATGTATTTATTGTTTGTTTGCTTTGGCCAGATATGACTTCGCGTCGCTGTGTGACGTCACACTTGAGAATCGTACTCAGATCAAAATGGCTTCTATTTGGCACAAGCCGCCTATCCTCGTTCACTATCCAGTAGTATATACAGATCAGTGGGTATAACCCTGTTGTGTACTCCCGCCTAGCGGCGTGTGTTATAGGCTTCAGAAACGCGAAGTTTAAACCGGAACACACGAATGTAATAGGAAAGGGAGACAAGATGAAGCTCGTACAAGCCCGAGGTGTTTGAAAATAGTTAGAGATTCTTTTAATAAGGGAACTTTAAGATTATAAACTAATCGATACTAATCGATACTAATCGATACCCACCTGGATACGGGTGTTTGAATAAATGAACTTCTCCTTCCTCCCTTCTCCTAGGTGTGCGATTCCAGCGCAACGTTGTTAAACGCTTGATTTCGTAAAAGTTGATAATCGAAAGGAATCGGATCAACGAATAAGAATTTAGCTAGCTAATTAGTAAATTTGCGATTGGCTCTCGGTAACTAAGCCATTTTGTAATTAACAAGGGGAAAAGCGAAGGACCTTTTGGAAGCGTCACTCGAGCCCATAAAGCAGTAGCGAGCAGTTGTATTGAGGAAGTCTCTTGAAATTTATATAGCAATAGCTATTTTATTAATTAAAGTTCCAAGTTTTGAGTTATAATTGTTCTTTATTGTGTTATTCTCTTATTTATTATTCGTTCTCAGTACATTTATTTCTCGAATAATCCTCGTCCTAGGAGCAGAGTGCCTTAGCACTCCACGGGCATTGACACCTCGCCGAATTCCCTACGAAGAATCCGGGAGAACCAGCCGGCCACGCAACAACCCATAAAAAACTTCAAAAAAGTAAAAAAATACGCCAAGTACATGAAAAATCAAATAAATCACAAAAAATAGAAGACAATAATAATCACAAAAAAAAATAGAAAAAGTATACAATACAAAAAAAGATGTGAAATCAAAATGAGCTGCCAGTACATAAAGGTGCTTTCCAACTGCGCTTAAGATGACACAACTACATACACACAGCTCAAATGCTGTGTTCATACATTCCATTACAATGTATTACATAATATTAAGCAGATATATTTTTATACAAATAAATATTTTAATACGAATGAATATTTTATTCAAAATACTTGGCGCTGCGAAACCGAATTGATGTTGCTAAACTAAATACATATGTATAAATTGCAATAATCTTTTTCTTTCTTTCTTGTGCGTGCATTCGTGAATGTGTGTATGTGCATATACTACGTGCTTATGATATTCGAATTAAATATATGTAGAGTAATTTTGTCAGCGTTTCAAATACTCGCATGTATATGTATATGTATATGTTTATGTATTTTAGATTGTAAGGAAGTTATTGTAAATTTTTAATAATACTAAGCAATTAACATTTTTTCGGTTTCGCAGCGCCAAGTATTTTGAATAAAATATTTATTCGTATTAAAATATTTATTTGTATAAAAATATATCTGCTTAATATTATGTAATACATTGTAATGGAATGTATGAACACAGCATTTGAGCTGTGTGTATGTAGTTGTGTCATTTATTGGTTTATTGGTTTATTTTTTACTTACAGTCTCCACCATACACTGCAAGATGGCATTCCAAGCATGTGCCCAGTAAACAAACTGACTGCAGTCTGACCACAGATTGATGTCAGATTCGAGTATATTCTGACGTCAGATTCGGGTCCTACTATGTCCGCATTGGACTATGGTTTTGTGGTCAGAGCCTGACCTCAGGATCTGATCGCAGATTGATGTCAGATTTCGATCAGATCTTGCTGCCGTGGCTGACCGCAGATTGAGAGCAGAAATCGAGCAGATCCTGCGCAGCGCGATCTGACGGCAGATTGGTGTCAGATACAGAGCAGATTCTGACGTCAGATTCGGTGCCTATTATGTCCGCATTTGACTATGGTTCTGCGGTCAGAGCCTGACATCAGGATCTGACCGCAGATTGATGTCAGATTTCGATCAGATCTTGCTGACAAAAACCGCCCGCAAATTGGCGGCAGAAATCAAGCAGATCCTGATGTCGGCCATAGTAGGCAATTTTATATAATAGTATAGATTTAAAAACAGTGCGAAAGTCTTTAGCGTAAATAATATATAGAACACGTATATAAGACCGACTTGAAAGATCTGATTCCTACCATATTTTATGGAAGAAAGAAAAGTTGGTAAACCATGTATTTAAACGGGTATTATAACATTTTTAATGTTTTACTTAGCAAGTTGTTAGTGAATTGAATGCCAGGTCGGCTCAAAATAATGATTTAAACTTTGAAAGACAGTTCTTCCAAATAAAAAAGAGTTAATGATAACTACTATTTATTCAGTCGTCTTAGGGCGGTATTATCATCAATCGTTTTTTAGTTTTTAGCATGCGGCATCTTCTACTAGTCTAGTAGATTAATAAAGGATGCCGGATGCTTAAGACGAAGATCGTCTTCAGCAACGACTTGATAATACTGCCCTTACAGACGGGTATACCAAATATATACTCCGCAGTGGAATGCCGGCAAATACGAGTCGTACTCGAGAGCCCTGAATGATCAAGCCCTCGGCCACTTATTCCCGCCACGGTGCTATTTCGCAAGCGAGAAACGCTCGCCCAATCGCGCCCTGGCGGGGTCGTGTCGTGAACTATGTCAGCAGAATCTGCTGTATTTCTGCTGCCTATCTGACGTCAGATCGCGGAGCGCAAGATCTGCTCGATTCCTGCCATTAAATTGTATCAGCAGACTTTCCTTACTTTCTACCGCCATTCTGCTGTCAGATCCTGATATCAGAATCTGCTCTGTATCTGACACCAATCTGCCGTCAGATCGCGTTGCGCAGGGTCTGCTCGATTTCTGACATTAAATTGGATTAGCAGATTCGCCGCAGTATCTGCCGTCAAACTGCCCGCAGGCTATGTCAACAGAATTTGCTCGATTTCTGCTGCCTATCTGCCATCAGATCGCGCTGCGCAGGGTCTGCTCGATTCCTGCCATTAAATTGTATCAGCAGACCCTGCCGCCAATCTGCTCTCAGGTTAAGGCAGCACAATCTGTCGGCTTTCTGCTGTCAGTCTGCTTTCATCATCGAATATAACAAATACTGTATCAAATCTGTAGTCTTTCTGTCACAAACATTTGTACTCAGGCGTTGAGCAAAATCTGCAAATACGGACGTGGCTATCTGGGAGCTTACACAGCCCAACGAACAATCGTCTACCCTTTTATACATATTATTGCACGCATATTAAATACATAAGTCCTTTCTCATACAATTATACTTTTATCATTCATCCTAGGTCACTCCCTATATCTCCCTCTACTATCCCTGTCATACCCATCATTACTTATCATTACTTATACTCTGTTTAACTCTATTCTAGTATTCCAATATCACATTATCACATTATCACATTATTTGTCAGTCTTTATCTCCACCGTCATGGTCCTTCCCTCATGTTTATCTTCCCTCCATCCATGCTATATGTCCGATTCCGTTTCTTCTTTTTCCTCTCCCTTCCGTTTCGTTTTAGTATCATATTTCCTTTTTAATTTTGTGTAAGAAACCCACGATGATCCTTGCAACACATGGTTCCATTTCACTAATCATTTTCAGCACGTCGACTTCCTCTTCTACTCCTTTCTCTCCTAGTAGTCTTCTTAAGGTCCCCCTTTCCTCTTCATATTTGCCGCATCTCCAAATCACATGTTCTATGTCCTCTACTCCCTCTCCGCAGTCGCATTCCGGCGATTCGATTATATTTTTCCTGTACAGTGACGCTGCCAAATTATAATGGTTTGCTCTTATTCTGTTTAATGTATTAATTGATTTCCTTTCCAGTCTTTTTAATTTTTGAAACCACGGTTTTCTCTTCCCTAAATTATTGTTCGTTATCTCGATGTATTTTATGCCTTTATATTCTCCTTCCCCTCTCATTTCCCTAACCGACTCTCTCCATGCTTCTTCTTCCATACTTTTCATTAAATCACCCATTGGAATCTTTACGTTATCTTCTGGTACTCCCTCTGTCGCCTCCTTCGCTTTCCTATCCGCTCTCTCATTCCCCTCGATGCCTATATGAGCCGGGATCCATACTATCCCTAATCTTCCAGTTTCACGCCCCGTGTCCCTCAGAGTTTGCCTCCTTGTTCTCTCCCTTTCCATCAGTTGGGTCTTTATTCCTCTCTCTCTCTCTCTCTCTTCGATCCTCTCTCTCCCTCCTCACTATTCTCAATGCCCATCATTGCACTCATGGAATCTGTAAATATAATCACATCCTTGTCATTATATTCCCGTATTGCTATCGTTACCGCTTCTTCTATAGCAATTATCTCCGTTGTATAAATATTTGCCATCTTGCATATACAGAAACCCCTCTCCACCCATTCATCCTGTTCGCTTTCTTTTATTATAATACCTATGCCATTGGCTTCGGCTTCTTCTTTCTTAGATCCGTCCGTATATATTTCCACTGTATCCTCTCTCTTCATGTTCATCTTTTCTTTTATTTCCTTGATAAATGTTTTGTTGTCTATACTTGTATCTTGTATACTCCTTCCGCTTTCCCAATCCATAAGATTCCCAATTCCCGAGATCCCCCTCTCCCGTTCTCCCATAATTTTGTCTCATTTCACCCTCCATCTCATCCTCCCCCTCCATAAATTCTTCCATTCCTCTCGTATCTTTCCAAGCTTTCACCAATCCACCCTCTGTCTTATCCCCTTCGTCCGTGTCACTCCTTTCCTCCGCCAATTTCCTTACTGCCTCCAATACTTCGCTACTCGCCCTTCTTCTTTGCTTAGTAATATATTTCCTTGTTATCATTCTTCCTCTGCTCTTCATATCCATTATCCCAGCCTCCACTGTCATAACGTTTGTAGGCGTGGACATTCTATAACCCATAGCCACTCTTATTCCAGCATTGTGTATTTTCTTGATTTTCTCTACTATTTCCCCTTCCTTGTCATAATATATCTGTATTCCATATTCCATTACAGATCTTACTAATGCTTTATATAAGATTAACATTGTTTCGGGGTTAGCTCCTTTCTTAATGTGTCCAATATACCTCAACATATCCAACCTTTTTTTGGCTTTATGTGTTATAATCTCTATGTGTTCCTTGTAGTTCAGTCTTTTGTCCATAGTTATCCCTAAGAATTTTGCACTATCTTGTTCGTATACTAATTTATCTTTAATGCTTATGTTTATTTTCATCCTATTCCTCCTGTTTCTCTTCTGCGTAAAGTTAACTAAGTTGGTTTTTTCTTCCGCTATGTCCAGTTTTAATTCCCTCAGGTTACCCATTATTGCTTCTATAGCTTCTGTGATATTCTTGGAGTTTATCTGCTTCGCATTACTAGTGGTGTATACCACTATATCATCCGCATATTGCAGTGTCCTTATTCTTTGTGTGTTTAGATTCCTCGTGATATCCGCTGTATAGATGTTGTACAATATGGGACTGATTATGGCCCCCTGTGGTAAACCTTTACTTTGTTTACCCTTTACCGGATCGTCGTGACTTCTTCTGCATATCATTTCCCTTCCCTTAATCCATTGCTCCACATACTTTCGTATTCTATTTGGGCATGCCTTTCGTTTTAGTGTTTCTACTAGAGTCTTATGATCCACATTGTCATATGCTGCTTTAATGTCTATAAATGCAGCCAGCGTTTCCCTTCTGCTTTCAAACCCTCTTTTAATGTCCGATGTGAGTATTGCTAAGTTGTCTATTGTAGATCTACCCTTCCTGAAACCATTCTGGTGCTTGTCCATAATGTTATTCTCTTCCGCCCATTTTCTTATTCTGCCGTTTACTATTTTTTCCATTATTTTACCCATGCATGTTGTAAGTGCTATTGGTCTTATAGCCTTTTTATTGGGCTTATCCAGAAATATTATTGTTGCTCTCTTCCAATCCTTGGGGATTATCTGCTTTATCCATACTTCATTGTATAATTCCTTCAAAAGTTCCGCATGTTCTCTAGTGAGGTTCCTATACACATTGTAGTCTATTCCATCTTCTCCCGGTGCTGAATTTGTATTGGCGGTTAATACCGCTACCCTTATTTCCTCCATACCTATCTCTTGATCCCATATACTTTCCTCTCCAGTATTCTCTTCATCTCCGTCGATTTCCTCCGATTCTTCTTCTTCCTCATCCTCTTTTCTCCTCTGAATAATTTTTTCGATTTCTTTATTTTCCATTTCTCTCCTCTCTACCGTTGTGATACTATTTTTCGTATTCCCTTCAAACCCTCTTTGTAGTGTTTTTATTTTTTTCCATATTTCACTTCCATTTGTTTGGTGATTTATTGAACTAGCCATTGTTACCCACGATTTATCTTTTTTAATTCTTGTCATCTCCCTCATTTCTTCCTCTCTTTCCTTTAATTCCTCCCAATTTTCCTTATTGGGTTTCTTCACGAATTTAATAACCGCTGTTTTCCTCTTTCTCTTTCCCTCGTTGCATTCTTTATCCCACCATGGGTGTTTTCTCCTTCTGTTCAGCTCTCCTTCCTTCCTCAATCCCCCATTTTTCGTCCTTCCCAAATATTCCTCACCGTTTCCTTCCATCTCTCCATTGTTCTCGTTTCTCCTTCTGTGTCTTATACTCCTCTTTCCTCTTTCCTCCTTTTCCATTGATCCTTCTATTGCTTTTAAGATACTGTTTTTAATTATGTCACTCTTGTCCTGGACGCTCTCTGCACTCATGAATGTTTGTTTGGTTTCCTCCATATTATCCGATAGATGTTTTCTGAATTCATCCCACTTGATTTTATCTTTGTTGAATTTCTTTGTTGAAAACGTGTTTCTCTTTACTTCTTCGATTTGTTTGAATATGTTTACTCCTATCATTTGGTGGTCAGATCCCAACGTTTCTCCTTCCTCAATTACCTCCGAATCCTGGTATATGTCAAATGAGGTTATTATTAGATCTATATTCGACGGTCTATACTTTCCCGATCCTATCCTAGATGTCGTTTGAGTATTTTTAACATACATGTCAGCCTCCTGTATGGCTTCCGATAATTTTATACCATCTTGACAAGTCATTTCACAATTCCATTCCCTATTTCTCGCGTTAAAGTCCCCCATAAATATCGTTTCGATTCTGTCTCTTCTATTCTCAAACAACTTTCTCCATTCTCTACCGTTACATTGTATCTCTGATTGTTTATATATCAATATAATGTCCATTTCTTTGTTGTCTACCCTTACCGTTATAACTATACTCTCCGTTTTATTACGGATCCATTTTACATCATCCCTGCGCCACATCGTTATGCCATTTCTAACTAACAGACATAATCCTCCTCCTCTTTTATCTTTTCCCCTGTCCTTCCTCTGTATATTGAATCCGTTTACCCTGAATTCATCCTTTTCGCTTAGCCATGTTTCCGTTATGCCCACTATATCGTACTAGTTTTTTAACCTGTCTTCGCCAGGCATTACTATCCTATGTGTATAATAGGATGCCTAAGGTAACCAATATTACGTATATGTACAATGCGGTAGCGGATTCTACATTGTACATCTTTAGTCTCACAGGTACAACCCATTATCGAATTTTCCAAGGTTTTGATTTTTTACGGCATCTTTGGGTTCCGAAGAAACTTCATGCTGAATCTAAATCTTGTAGGTCATCGGGAAGTACGAAAAAAAGCCTGTAGACAGATTTTGCTAACAAACGAACATCCACCTTAAGCGTCTTATTATATAGGATTCCCTCACTTTCTCCCTTATTTCATGTTTTTTATTCCTGACGCTTCTTGCGTTCCACACAGCCACTCTACATTGTTTTTCGTCTCTATCCATGACTTAAGCTGTTATATTTTCCCCTATTTGTACTGGTTTCTATTATTACGTCTTCATTCTCTTTGTCCTCTGGGATCTTTATCAAATTCTTACCCGTTGTATTACTCTTTTCCACATTCATATCTATATCTTCTTCAGATTCTCCTTTTTCATTTTGCACGTCTTCCACCAATTCTTCCGTGCCGAAGCTTTCGTACTCCGCCTCCATGCTATCCACTTCGCCATCCTCTTCCGTAATTTCTATATTCTGTACTTGTATAATTTCTCCTTCCTGTCTTTCTTTCCTCCCATCACTCTCCGCTTCATTTTCCTTTAATTCTTCCCCCTTCTTCTTTTGTTCATGTTTATCATGTTTGTCCCTATTGTTTGGTTTCTCTTCCATTTTCTTTTCTTTTTCCTCCTCCCTCTTGTTGTTTATTCTTCTCTTACTTTTACTGTGTAATTCCATATCATACACCGGGTGGTTATTCCCATTCCTTTCCTCTTCCTCTTCAATTCTTATTTTTGCGTCTCGTTCCTCCTTCTCCTTTCCTTTTTCCTTTAGTCTTTCCCCTATTTTTTTCAGTAAATCCTTTTCTTCTAATATTTTAATTATTTCTTCCAGCAGATCCTCTCCGCTCTGATTGTTAAGTTTGTTAATAACTTCCATATTCATTCTACTACCTTTTTCCTCCTCCACTTTCCTTATCTCCTTTTCTTTCGCATTATAACTGGTTAAGTATCTTCTTTGTGCTCCTTCCTGGTACGGAGCGGTCTCTTCCTCGTTAGCTAGGTTGATCGTTCTTGGTATAAAATGTAGCCTTTTTTCTTCCTCTTGTTCGTTTGTGATTCTTCCTCCCTTGTATGATTCTTGTCCTGCTTGCCTGACTCTCGTATTCCTGTTTCTCATCTCTACTACATTGCTACTGTGTCCCCATTTGAACTCTTCCGGTCTTCTATTATCGACTACTCTATTACCTCTCTCCTCTATTCTTGTATTTTCTTTATGTTCATCGCTTGTCCCTTGTTCTTGACCCCCCCCTCCCCTCCCCCCCCCCCCCCCGATATACATTCTGTCCTTTATTGCGTCCCCATGCCTTTTTCATTTTGTCCATATCACTGTCTATTGGTACTTCTAAATTTTCCCAATAATCTATCTTTTTTTCCTTCTTAGCGTCGGAAAATCCCTATTCCATACATCTTCCCCGTTCACATCAAATACCCCCATGCTATTGTCTATGTTCGACCCATACGGGTCCTCTCTTCTTATCTGTTCCGTTGCCGCTTTATACGAAATATTTTTATATGCCATAACTTTCTTAATGATCAACTCTCTCTGATATAGCGGGCACTCCCTTGCAACACTCCTATGCCCCCCCCCCCCCAAGTTAACACATTTTGGTTTTTCCGTGCACCTCCCGTGATAAACTCCAGTACAAATAAAACATCTTTAGCACTTATTTAACCTTAAGCACTTATAGCATTGTTTTACCGATTCTATAAACGGTTTAACCCTCACCCACATGAGCCCAAATCCTATTTCTAGTTTTGTTGGCAAGGATTCCCCTTGCATTTTTAGCAGTATCGAATTACTATCCTCCCAGGTCGCCTTCCCGTCCTTCATTCTTCGTTTCTTCAATCTTTCCAGTGTGTAGACCCCTTGGCCTGGCACGATCTCTTCATATAATTCTTCGATCGAGTCTACCCAGTCATGAATCACTCCTTTTCTAATTTTCCATCTGTTAGGGATGTATGCCCTATAGTCCTCCGGATTAAGTCTGCCTTTATCAAGAATGCTGTTTGCGTCCTGCTTTCTTTTATACGTAATCTCCACTTTGTTAAAACCCACCATTTTTATTCCCTGAAACTGTATTCCTTCCTTTACAAGCATCCTATATAGTTTGATCAAATTATTATTTTTCTTCGATGTGGTTTTATCCTTATTCAACTCTACCGTCACTAAGTACTCGTTTCTCTTAGTATCCCATTCGTACCTTTCCTTTCCCTGATAACCAGATCTGGCGGCAGGATCTGCCGGCAGCTGCGGTGCAGTCTACGTCCGCATTCGACTACGGATCTGCCGGCAGAGTCTGCGTGGCAGGGTCTGCCGGCAGATCCACGGCAGATCCGCGGCAGATCCTGCCGCCCGCCTGACATAGTGATCCTCTAGGTCAGGCCTGCCCCATCGGGTGCAAATACCTCCTGAATTTCTGAGACCCGGGCAACAGCCGAGCGCGGGACTGTAAAGTTGCTACACATTGCGAAATTTGTAATAAGAGAACTGCATGAGTGTGCGTCCATGTAGGCTCGTACCACTACTCTTTGCGATTCTGGGCGCCGGGTCAGGAGCCAAGCATGGAGCTATTTCGTTGCTCAGTTTCACGCTCGGCTGTGCTATTCTTTGCTACTATAGAATTATTTATTATGGTAAGGAACCCCGGGATGATGCATATGTGTAACAAGTAGAGCTGTTCGAGTTCTCGGAAAAAGCGAGCCGAGCCAGGCTCGGTTTTTCGAGCCGAGCCGAGTCGAGTACCCGTAAAATCCGAGTAGCTCGATAAATCCGAGTAGCTCGAATTTTTTCGAGTAGCTCGAATTTTTTCGAGTAGCTCGAATTTTTTCGAGTAGCTCGAATATTTTCGAGTAGATCGAATATTTTCGAGTAGCTCGAATATTTTCGAGCGGCCCGAAAGAACCGAGAAACTCGAATTTTTCGAGCAGATCGAAATTTTCGAGCATCTTGAAGCTTAAAGCTTGAAGCTTGAACGTTTCGGGCAATACGAATGTTGCGAATATTTTAGGTTACGTTTATCTACTGGAATGTAAATAATGGTTCTCGATAAGTAAAGTAAATAATTAAATTATAAGCTGTAAATGGAAATATTTTATAACTTTTGAAAAGTACTAAATTCAAATATTTATTTTTTTCTTTTCATTTTTTCGTGTCTTTATGAGCGTATTCATACAGTTCTGTATATATTATCTTTCTTTTCTCCTTATTTTTTTTCTTATTTTTTTACCTTCTTCGTATGGGTTTTACCTCTGTCGTACCATTGTCAACACAGAGCGTTAAATACATAAATAAATAAATAAATAAATGAATGAATGAATGAATGAATGAATGATTGAATGAATGATTGAATGAATGAATGAATGAATGAATGAATGAATGAATGATTGAATGAATGAATGAATGATTGAATGAATGAATGAATGAATGATTGAATGAATGAATGAATGATTGAATGAATGAATGAATGATTGAATGAATGAATGAATGAATGAATGAATGAATGAATGAATAAATAAATATAAATAAGCGTATATAAACATATTACGAAACGTAACACCATTTTATTTTTTTATATTTGCATTTAAAAAGCATATCTTATCAACTTTTTCGGGCAATAGAGAGGCCCTCTTCTGATTTACTTCATTCCCCGCTAGTGAGAATTGCTTCTCACTGAACGCCTGTGTGGCTGGTATACCTAAAAAATCTTTGGCCACGCGTGCCAAATACGGGAAGCGGGCTGTATTCTCCCTCCACCACTTTGTAATACATGTGTTATTTGGCATAATTTTCTCCTCCATGTACTCCTTCACTTCTTTCTGGAGTGCTGAGTCCGCAGTATCATCAGTCTTTTGCTCCACTCTTTGAATATCTTCAAAAAATGCGAAGAGACTCCCCGACGGCGATGATACTGCAATAAAAACAAAATATATAACATACAACATTCAACACAATATGTAATAATCTGCTTATTGTTTTACACCCACTTGGCGGTTGGTTTGGAGATATGCTTGTTGCATGCTCATCGCCTACATCGAGGTACCCGATTGCAATTCGATACAGCAAACAGTGAGATGCCTCTTTCTTTTCTCCTGCCAACAATCGATCTTTAATGCGAGGGTCCATGACCATTGCAATTATTAAAGAATTGCAACCCTCTATAAAATGGAATCTGGTGTTTAAGTGTAGTAATAAGTTATTTTTGAAATGTGTTGGCGGCGTATCGTTGTTCTCTGTGGTGTGTGTTAATTCGTTTTGTAATCCGTGTATAGTGGGAATGTATCTGGGCAATGTTGGTGTATTTTCGACTGTTAGTAAGAGGGTTGCTTCTTTGAATAATTCCACTGGTTTGCAATATTCTTTGATCATGGACCACTCGCAGCTGTTTATATTGTTCGGCATTCCCGGCTCACCAAGAACTGCATTTATTGATCTCTGTACCTCGAGTAGACGATGTAACATATAGAATTCGAAGTTCCACCTCGTCTCCACATTGCCAATCAATTTGATAGGTTCGCAATCGGGAGAGTCTCTTTGCTGTTGTTTCCTCAGTTTGTCGGTGGCTGATGGTGTACGGTGGAAAAATGAGACAATGTCTTTGCATTTTTTTAATATGCCGACGAATTCTTCCGATTCTTCAATGGCATCTTTAATGACCAACTGAAAAGAAATCGTTGTATTAAATGTGACATGTTGGCGATATATTATTTATTTTTACATTTAATTATTTCTCTCTTTTTCTTTACCTGCAGAGTGTGAGCGAAGCAAGGGATACGCTCCCACGTACGGCCCAATCTGATGGCCTTGACTACGTTTGCCGCGTTGTCTGTGACAAAAAAAAATCTTTGCATCACTTTTATCCAGGCCCCACTCAACTATACTGGTTTGCAGTAGGCTTTGCAAATTCTCGCTTGTGTGTGCTTTTGGCATGCAGTGTATGTCCAGTGTATAATTTTTTATGTCAAAATTTCCGTCTAAATAATGCAGCGTTAACGACGTATAACTGTCGTTCGCCCGTGACATCCAGGTGCCGGTTGTGAAAGCGAACGTGCGCACCTAGGTAATCCAAAATAGTTACACGAAATTTATAAATATTACATAAAGTTAAAAAGGTTTTTTAATATCGCACAAAACATGCTGATAAATGTGACGAACATTAGAAAAGTTATACTTACAGTTCTGACATCCTTAACAATCTGTTCTTCGATTCTTTTTCTTTCGTTCCGATATAATTCCGGTATTAGTGTTTCGGAAAATACTGTTGGCTCCGGGATTTGATATCTGGGCTCTGCAATATTCAAAACATTTCTAAATCCCGTATCACTTAAAATGGTAAATGGTTGACAATCTAAAACTATCATCCGGGCTATGGCGTTGGTTAAATCCTTCGCCTTTGGGGAATTTTCGTCTAATTTTCCAAATTTTTTGTGACTTTCGGATACATCTTTCACTATCGCGCTGTTCTGTAATGTCTTCTGAGCCAGAGTCTTGTACACCTCGCTATGCTGGCTTTCCATGTGTCTTCTAAGGGATGTGGTACTTCCTGCTTTGGTTTTAAATGTTTTTTTACAAATATTACAAACACCTTCCTCGCGATTTGATTTTGAAAACCATTTCCATATCTCGCTTTGATTTTTACGTTGTCTCTCCGTCCCGGTAACGAATGCATTTTCTTCGCTACTCCCGCTACTATTTACAATTATTACAGTATTTTCAATACTTTCATTATATACACTATTTACATCACTCTCAACAATTTCCATATTATCCATAAATTGATATTCCATATCACTAATTAGTAATTTCGGAGAACTATGTCACCACCAAGTATGATTCGTCAAGCAGCAATAACGCGTTATTTGCGTTTCTATTTCTATTGATTTTCTAGTTTCTAGGCAGCAGTTTATAAAGTGAAAAGCGCGTGATCGATCGCGATCGGCGGAATCGATTGCGGAGGAGCGCGATCGCGTATCAAATTTCCGATGCAACGTGATCACGCTCTTCTGTCTTCACACAATTAACATTTAATTACGCGATCGCGATCCTCCGCAATCGATTCCACTGTCCGCGATCGATCACGCGCCTTTCACTTTATAAACTGCTGCCTAGAAACTAGAAAATCAATAGAAATAGAAACGCAAAATTCATCATTGGCGTTATTGCTGCTTGACGAATCATACTTGGTGGTGACATAGTTCTCTGAAATTACTAATTAGTGATATGGAATATCAATTTACGGATAATATGGAAATTGTTGAGAGTGATGTAAATAGTGTATATAATGAAAGTATTGAAAGTACTGTAATAATTGTAAATAGTAGCGGGAGTAGCGAAGGAAATGCATTCGTTACCGGGACGCGGAGACAACGTAAAAATCAAAGCGAGATATGGAAATGGTTTTCAAAATCAAATCGCGAGGAAGGTGTTTGTAATATTTGCAAAAAAACATTTAAAACCAAAGCAGGAAGTACCACATCCCTTAGAAGACACGTGGAAAGCCAGCATAGCGAGGTGTACAAGACTCTGGCTCAGAAGACATTACAGAACAGCGCGATAGTGAAAGATGTATCCGAAAGACACAAAAAATTTGGGAAATTAGACAAAACTTCCCCAAGGGCGAAGGATTTAACCAACGCCGTGGCCCAGATGATAGTTTTAGATTGTCAACCATTTTCCATTGTAAATGACACGGGATTTAGAAATCTTTTGAATATTGCAGAGCCCAAATATCAAATCCCGGGGCGAGCAGTGCTTTCCGAAACAATAATACCGGAATTATGTCGGAACGAAAGAAAAAGAATCGAAGAACAGATTCTTAAGGACATCAGAACTGTAAGTATAACTTTTCCAATGTTCGTTACATTTATTAGCATGTTTTGTGCGATATTAAAAAACCTTTTTAACTTTATGTAATATTTATAAATATCGTGTAACTATTTTGGATTACCTAGGTGCGCACGTTCGCTTTCACAACAGACACCTGGACGTCACGGGCGAACGACAGTTATACGTCGTTAACGCTGCATTATTTAGACGGAAATTTTGACATAAAAAATTATACACTGGACATACACTGCATGCCAAAAGCACACACAAGCGAGAATTTGCAAAGCCTACTGCAAACCAGTATAGTTGAGTGGGGCCTGGATAAAAGTGATGCAAAGATTTTTTTTGTCACAGACAACGCGGCAAACGTAGTCAAGGCCATCAGATTGGGCCGTACGTGGGAGCGTATCCCTTGCTTCGCTCACACTCTGCAGGTAAAGAAAAAGAGAGAAATAATTAAATGTAAAAATACATAATATATCGTCAACATGTCACACTTAATACAACGAGTTCTTTTCAGTTGGTCATTAAAGATGCCATTGGGGATTCGAAAGAATTGGTCGGCATATTAAAAAAATGCAAAGGCATTGTCTCATTTTTTCACCGATCAGCATCGGCTACTGACAAACTGAGGAAACAACAGCAAAGAGACTCTCCCGATTGCGAGCCTCTAAAATTGATTGGCAATGTGGAGACGAGGTGGAATTCAGAATTCGATATGCTACATCGTCTACTCGAGGTACAACAATCAATAAATGTAGTTCTTGATGAGCGTCGGATGCCGAAAAATATAAACAGCTGCGAGTGGTCCATGATCAATGAATATTGCAAATCATTGAAAATATTCAAAGAAGCAACCCTCTTACTAACAGTCGAAAATACACCAACATTGCCCAGATACATTCCAACTATACACGGATTACAAAACGAATTAACACACACCACAGAGAACAACGATACGCCGCCAACACATTTCAAAAATAACTTATTACTACACTTAAACACCAGATTCCATTTTATAGAGGGTTGCAATTCTTTAATAATTGCAATGGTCATGGACCCTCGCATTAAAGATCGATTGTTGGCAGGAGAAAAGAAAGAGGCATCTCACTGTTTGCTGTATCGAATTGCAATCGGGTACCTCGATGTAGGCGATGAGCATGCAACAAGCATATCTCCAAACCAACCGCCAAGTGGGTGTAAAACAATAAGCAGATTATTACATATTGTGTTGAATGTTGTATGTTATATATTTTGTTTTTATTGCAGTATCATCGTCGTCTGGGAGTCTCTTCGCATTTTTTGAAGATATTCAAAGAGTGGAGCAAAAGACTGATGATACTGCGGACTCAGCACTCCAGAAAGAAGTGAAGGAGTACATGGAGGAGAAAATTATGCCAAATAACACATGTATTACAAAGTGGTGGAGGGAGAATACAGCCCGCTTCCCGTATTTGGCACGCGTGGCCAAAGATTTTTTAGGTATACCAGCCACACAGGCGTTCAGTGAGAGGCTATTCTCACTAGCAGGCAATATAGTAAATGAGAAGAGGGCCTCTCTATTGCCCGAAAAAGTTAAAAAGATTTGTTTTTTAAGTGCAAATATAAAAAAATAAAATGGTGTTACGTTTCGTAATATGTGTATATACGCTTATTTATATTTATTTATTCATTCATTCATTCATTCATTCATTCATTTATTTATTTATTTATTTAACGCTCCGTGTTGACAATGGTACGACACAGGTAAAACCCATACGAAGAAGGTAAAAAACTAAGAAAAAAAATAAGGAGAAAAGAAAGATAATATATACAGAACTGTATGAATACGCTCATAAAGACACGAAAAAATGAAAAGAAAAAAATAAATATTTGAATTTAGTACTTTTCAAAAGTTATAAAATATTTCCATTTACAGCTTATAATTTAATTATTTACTTTACTTATCGAGAACCATTATTTACATTCCAGTAGATAAACGTAACCTAAAATATTCGCAACATCGTATTGCCCGAAACGTTCAAGCTTCAAGCTTCAAGCTTCAAGATGCTCGAAAATTTCGATCTGCTCGAAAAATTCGAGTTTCTCGGTTCTTTCGAGCTACTCGAAAATATTCGAGCTACTCGAAAATATTCGAGCTACTCGAAAAAATTCGAGCTACTCGAAAATATTCGAGCTACTCGAAAAAATTCGAGCTACTCGAAAATATTCGAGCTACTCGGATTTATCGAGCTACTCGGTTTTTACGGGTACTCGGCTCGGCTCGGAAACCGAGTCTCGGCTCGCTCCGAACTTCAAGCTACTCGAATATTCGAGTACTCGAACAGCCCTAGTAACAAGCAATAAAATTGAAAATATAGAAACGTATTATACAATTTCACCGAAACATAACATATTTAGAATGTTATTACTATAAAAATAAATAACTTACAAAGATAAAGAACAGAATTTTATTGAACAATATATATACACACACATTTGCAAAAGTTAAAAATTATATACTAATAAATATATACATACATCAAGAGACACGGTAGTGTCTCGCGCCAAGTATATATATATATATATATATGTGCAGCGCGAGCACTGCCGTGTCTCTATTATACGCCACGACTCGCTATTCTGAACCCTGAGATTTCCGAATCTCAATAACGGCTGATCCGATTCGATTTTGAATGGTCTTAATGGATAGCCTGGGTACGATTTACATAAGAAAAGTGTCTTCGTTTTGTTCCTACGTGTATTATGAGCTGAGATATTTCGTTGTAAAGTGGCAATTTGCCGATTTTCATGTTCGTAAAATGAAATCTTCATCGTCATCGTCCTACACTTCTAGGCAAGAGGGGGTGAGGAAATGTCTCTCAGGCACGTCGTTCATTGGATGTGGGTTCGGCCAATCGTGTAACCAAATATTTTGTGTTGTGACAGCTAGACAGAGATATACTATAACCAACCAAGTGCTAAATGTCAAATGGAGTTATACTATAACCAACCAAGTGCTAAATGTCAAATGGAGTAAGTTGTACGAAATTTTGAGATGTCACGAGTTTTTACACCAAATAGGAGACTGAATTATTGTCTTAATTAACAAGGTAAGTCGCCAAAATTTTTTAAATCGATTTAGTATGTAGAGTCGCAGATTTGGAAGTTGCCGGAGAAGCTTCGACAGAGAAGCATCTTCTTTCGCACAAAATAATATATATTGTAACAAATTGCATTGAATTTAAATTGCTAGATATTTTTATACCAGCAATTTAGAGATTTTATGTAAAGCTTATATATATTATATTTAGAAATGAAGAAGACGCAGAGGACTTGGATAAAAATGTAAGGGACGCACAGGCTTGGACAGAAATGAAGGGGGTGCACTGGCTTGGACAGAAATGAAGGGGATACACAGGCTTGGAGGTTGTTTCGCACAAGTTTCTTGAAATTTGTCAAATAAGGTAAATCGACAAAATTTTTCAAATTAGCGTAGCATTGATATTTAACCCGTAACTGGTATCCTGGGGTCGCTCATTACCCCCGGCACGCAGAGTTCGCTGTGAAACTTTTGGTTGTCTAAGTTTGTAAACTGAATTTATAATTAACTTTGTAGTAATACTTTAAATTTTTACGTTTCTATTATTTTATATATTACTTAAGAACAAAATATTCATAGAGGTTCTTCTAGTGTCGACTTTCCAAGTTTCTGTGCCCTTTTTTATTTGGGGTCTGCCACGACTCCAGTATACCAGTTACGTTTGAAAAAAACAGTATACCAGTTAAGGGTTAAGAAAATTATGGCGTACTGCTTGCAATGTCGAGTACGTCACATTAGTGAAGAAAGTGCGCTGAATATGCATCTCCCTCGATACTTTCCAAACTTTTGTGAAACATATTTTCACATAAGATTTGAAATCTCTGAAGTATTATGAATATAATATTTTATTAAAATCCACAGTAGTTCCTACGCTATTCATTAATTTGATTAGTTTCCCATGAACAATATTTCAATTCACCAATAAACATACTAATTTGATTTTATTCCAGCACCAATAAATTGTGTGTTAAAAATACTGAATCTCTTTGTTCATTTTCGATAAATTACCCTTAGTATTTACATTTCCTCCAACAAGACATTCTGCGCTCTCATTTCCTTCGGGCACATTTTGTAGACACTAACATTTACTATAACAAAGGGCCACTCTATTTCTATATGTTCTACGTTAAGTTGTAACTAAAATGTGGATTTTATATATTTACAGATAATCTACGTTGGAGAAAAAAATTTATTGTGACATAGTATTATATTAATTAAACGATTTTATTCAGCTTCAATCCTCTGTTTGCTTCCTGTATGTTTGCTTCATGTCTGAAAACTCAAATTTAAACCAATTCCACCAATCCAATTGTCTGGTAGCTTTGCAGGTGTGTGTAGTTTGGATGGCAATATAATATTTCACTTAATATTAATAATTCACCCGAGGGGGTGAAAAAATTATCCAGTCATAATAAACAGTATAAAATGTGTGAAATCCCCACAAAATTACCTTTTTAGAAAAAAGGTACAAAAAAGAGCGCCAAGTATATAATCCCATAAAAAAAAATCCCATTTAAAAACAATGTCGTAAAGTGATTGATATCAATAAACACTACTACAAAATGTGTGAAATCTCCACAAAATTACCTTTTTTAAAAAAAAGGTACAAAAAAGAGCGCCAAGTATATAATCCCATTTAAAAACATTGTCGTAAATTAATATAAATTTATTAATGTGCTATATTTAACTTTACAAAAGTAACGATATACAACAGTTGCGCCAATTATCACACTGGCTATTTGCACAAAGAACAAAATGTATTCAATAATATTAAGCAGATATATTTTTATACAAATAAATATTTTAATACGAATAAATATTTTATTCAAAATACTTGACGCTGCGCAACCGAAAAAATGTTAATTGTCTTGGTTAATAAATAAAACAAGACAAGACACCACAGAGACAAGAAAGAAAGAAAAAGATTTTAATGCAATTTATGCATATTTATTCAGTTTAGCAACACCAATTTGGAGAGCAGCGCCAAGTATTTTGAATAAAATATTTATTCGTATTAAAATATTTATTTGTATAAAAATATATCTGCTTAATATTATTGAATACATTTTGTTCTTTGTGCAAATAGCCAGTGTGATAATTGGCGCAACTGTTGTATATCGTTACTTTTGTAAAGTTAAATATAGCACATTAATAAATTTATATTAATTTACGACAATGTTTTTAAATGGGATTATATACTTGGCGCTCTTTTTTGTACCTTTTTTTTTAAAAATATTATATACATTTGTAAGTTATTTATTTTTATAGTAATAACATTCTAAATATGTTATGTTTCGGTGAAATTGTATAATACGTTTCTATATTTTCAATTTTATTGCTTGTTACACATATGCATCATCCCGGGGTTCCTTATCATAATAAATAATTCTATAGTAGCAAAGAATAGCACAGCCGAGCGTGAAACCGAGCAACGAAATAGCTCCATGCTTGGCTCCTGACCCGGCGCCCAGAATCGCAAAGAGTAGTGGTACGAGCCTACATGGACGCACACTCATGCAGTTCTCTTATTACAAATTTCGCAATGTGTAGCAACTTTACAGTCCCGCGCTCGGCTGTTGCCCGGGTCCCAGAAATTCAGGAGGTATTTGCACCCGATGGGGCAGGCCTGCTGTACTCGGTCCACCCATTGTCCCGCAGGAAACGCGAGTTGAAGAATAATAGTTATACTTATTACAATATTTTACAACAATAAGATATCATTACTTTATCATCAGCCAATACCGAAACTAATTACTCGATAACACAGCATAGGTACCCAAAAATAATTAAGTGCTAAAAATTAAGCTCATTCAAGCATTCCATATAAATTGTCATAACCTTTCCAATTCCAAGTGATCATAACCCATATAAATTTGCATAACGCTTACAACACACACAATTAAAGCTACTTAAGAAGGATCTAATCTTATATACGCTGACTTTAGCTTATTCGCATGTACTATCTTAGATCTCTGTGCCGTTATTACTATCTCCACAAAATTACCTTTTTTAAAAAAACCCAGTAAACAAACTGACTGCAGTCTGACCACAGATTGATGTCAGATTCGAGTATATTCTGACGTCAGATTCGGGTCCTACTATGTCCGCATTGGACTATGGTTTTGTGGTCAGAGCCTGACCTCAGGATCTGATCGCAGATTGATGTCAGATTTCGATCAGATCTTGCTGCCGTGGCTGACCGCAGATTGAGAGCAGAAATCGAGCAGATCTTGCGCAGCGCGATCTGACGGCAGATTGGTGTCAGATACAGAGCAGATTCTGACGTCAGATTCGGTGCCTATTATGTCCGCATTTGACTATGGTTCTGCGGTCAGAGCCTGACATCAGGATCTGACCGCAGATTGATGTCAGATTTCGATCAGATCTTGCTGACAAAAACCGCCCGCAAATTGGCGGCAGAAATCAAGCAGATCCTGATGTCGGCCATAGTAGGCAATTTTATATAATAGTATAGATTTAAAAACAGTGCGAAAGTCTTTAGCGTAAATAATATATAGAACACGTTTATAAGACCGACTTGAAAGATCTGATTCCTACCATATTTTATGGAAGAAAGAAAAGTTGGTAAACCATGTATTTAAACGGGTATTATAACATTTTTAATGTTTTACTTAGCAAGTTATTAGTGAATTGAATGCCAGGTCGGCTCAAAATAATGATTTAAACTTTGAAAGACAGTTCTTCCAAATAAAAAAGAATTAATGGTAACTACTATTTATTCAGTCGTCTTAGGGCGGTATTATCATCAATACTTTTTTAGTTTTTAGCATGCGGCATCTTCTACTAGTCTAGTAGATTAATAAAGAATGCCGGATGCTTAAGACGATCTTCGTCTTCAGCAACGACTGATAATACCGCCCTTACAGACGGGTATACCAAATATATACTCCGCAGTGGAATGCCGGCAAATACGAGTCGTACTCGAGAGCCCTGAATGATCAAGCCCTCGGCCACTTATTCCCGCCACGGTGCTATTTCGTAAGCGAGAAACGCTCACCCAATCGCGCCCTGGCGGGGTCGTGTCGTGAACTATGTCAGCAGAATCTGCTGTATTTCTGCTGCCTATCTGACGTCAGATCGCGGAGCGCAAGATCTGCTCGATTCCTGCCATTAAATTGTATCAGCAGACTTTCCTTACTTTCTGCCGCCAAACTGCTCGCAGGCTCTGTAAGCAGAATCTGTTGTATTTCTGCTGCCTATCTGACGTCAGATCGCGCTGCGCAGGGTCTGCTCGATTTCTGACATTAAATTGGATTAGCAGATTCGCCGCAGTATCTGCCGTCAAACTGCCCGCAGGCTATGTCAACAGAATCTGCTCTGTATCTGACACCAATCTGCCGTCAGATCGCGCTGCGCAGGGTCTGCTCGATTTCTGACATTAAATTGGATTAGCAGATTCGCCGCAGTATCTGCCGTCAAACTGCCCGCAGGCTATGTCAACAGAATTTGCTCGATTTCTGCTGCCTATCTGCCATCAGATCGCGCTGCGCAGGGTCTGCTCGATTCCTGCCATTAAATTGAATCAGCAGACCCTGCCGCCAATCTGCTCTCAGGTTAAGGCAGCACAATCTGTCGGCTTTCTGCTGTCAGTCTGCTTTCATCATCGAATATAACAAATACTGTATCAAATCTGTAGTCTTTCTGCCACAAACATTTGTACTCAGGCGTTGAGCAAAATCTGCAAATACGGACGTGGCTATCTGGGAAGGTACAAAAAAGAGCGCCAAGTATATAATCTCATAAAAAAGAATCCCATTTAAAAACATTGTCGTAAATTAATATAAATTTATTAATGTGCTATATTTAACTTTACAAAAGTAACGATATACAACAGTTGCGCCAATTATCACACTGGCTATTTGCACAAAGAACAAAATGTATTCAATAATATTAAGCAGATATATTTTTATACAAATAAATATTTTAATACGAATAAATATTTTATTCAAAATACTTGGCGCTGCTCTCCAAATTGGTGTTGCTAAACTGAATAAATATGCATAAATTGCATTAAAATCTTTTTCTTTCTTTCTTGTCTCTGTGGTGTGTTGTCTTGTTTTATTTATTAACCAAGACAATTAACATTTTTTCGGTTGCGCAGCGCCAAGTATTTTGAATAAAATATTTATTCGTGTGACGTCCCTATAATTTTCACCCAATCCTAACTAACTTACTCCTTATATGACCTACCCAAGAACCTACTACTATCTATAAACCACAACTCTTAACCCCTTTACCAATCATCAGGTCTTGGACGATGTACCTTAGCGGTCCCCATCTCCAGCTGATTCCCCTTCCCCTCTCCGCCTTAGAGGCATTATTCCCTCCTCAATTACGAATTGCAACAAGCCCTCGCCCCAAACTTTCTAAATCAAAACCTCTTCCCTCCCCCTCTCTTCCAATGTAAACCACAAAAGTCCACCCAACGGATTGAGTGCCCCTTTTCGAAATCCCATTGTCTTACAGCCTAATTATAGATCAACCTTTAATTCTTACAAAAACTCCAGAGTTATTACGACACATACTTTACGGATGACTCATCACGCATACCGCAAATTCCACGCATACTTTGGGCATGAGTCATCACGCATACCTCAAATTCCCCGCATACCTCACATTCCATCAATTTGTATAAATACCGGTGCCGCGTGGCCCACGCATCATTCATTATTAGTCCTTGCTATCAGTCGCGATGACTATTCTTTAGTATCTTCACGCATCATTATTATTCCGTGCTATCGCCAAGTCGCGACCATTACTCTGTGGTTTTCTTTATTAGTTATATTCTTACATTTCAATTCAGTGTACATCAACCAGCGTCTACATCACTGTAAGCGTTTCCATTTCTTTTATTTTATAATATTGTTTATGCTTTTGTTTATTACATTTCATTGCTACGTTATTTCTTCGTGTTAATTTCTTTGCTTATCGCTTTATATATATATATATATATATATATATAGTTTAGTTTGCATTTATATCTTGCTTAAGTTTTAGCCTCATATTATTATATTGCTATCTTTATCATATAATCTCTTATTGTTTAACTCCATTGCTTCGCATCTTTTGCTATTTTTGCCTAACGTTAATTATCTATCATTTACCTTTATATAAATGTTATGTGCCTATGCTAAATGTCCAACGCATAATTATAAGGTGTTTATTACTATCTGTTACGTGTTCTAATAAATAACGCTTTCGCTTTTATCTTTAACCGTCAATTCTCGCTATTTCGCCTCGAATACCTGGAACCATTACGCGCAACGACTACAGCTGATCGGTCTCCGCAAGCGCCGGGAGTTCTTGCCCGTGTTTACTAACGTTCTTTCATATAGAGTCCCGTATGGGTATTCCCAAACCTATAGTAAAAACCCTACTATTTACGCCTTTTTCATACGATGCAGTTAGTAAGCCAATTATCGAGCCATAAGTCAAAGCCAGTACTCTCACGTGCGTCACTCGGGTGTACGATCACCATTCAGCCTTCCCTGGTCGATACGAGTCACGAAGCATAGCCTTCATAAAGAAGCAGGTCTTCTTACGAAGCAAAGTCTTCGAGCTCTCCTAAAAGTCGCGAAGCATAGCCTTCATAGTGAAGCTGGTCTTCCCACGAAGCAAAGTCTTCGAGCTCTCCTACACCTATCCGCAAGTTCAGAACCATAGCCTTCATAAAGAAGCAGGTCTTCTTACGAAGCAAAGTCCGCACGCAACCTCCCTACCCCATATATGTCACGATCCAAGTCCCGCCACCCAGGACGTGACATTCGTATTAAAATATTTATTTGTATAAAAATATATCTGCTTAATATTATTGAATACATTTTGTTCTTTGTGCAAATAGCCAGTGTGATAATTGGCGCAACTGTTGTATATCGTTACTTTTGTAAAGTTAAATATAGCACATTAATAAATTTATATTAATTTACGACAATGTTTTTAAATGGGATTATATACTTGGCGCTCTTTTTTGTACCTTTTTTTTAAAAAAGGTAATTTTGTGGAGATTTCACACATTTTGTAGTAGTGTTTATTGATATCAATCACTTTACGACATTGTTTTTAAATGGGATTTTTTTTTATGGGATTATATACTTGGCGCTCTTTTTTGTACCTTTTTTCTAAAAAGGTAATTTTGTGGGGATTTCACACATTTTATACTGTTTATTATGACTGGATAATTTTTTCACCCCCTCGGGTGAATTATTAATATTAAGTGAAATATTATATTGCCATCCAAACTGCGCACGCCTGCAAAGCTACCAGACAATTGGATTGGTGGAATTGGTTTAAATTTGAGTTTTCAGACATGAAGCAAACGTACAGGAAGCAAACAGAGGATTGAAGCTGAATAAAATCGTTTAATTAATATAATACTATGTCACAATAAATTTTGTTCTCTACCGTAGATTATCTGTAAATATATAAAATCTACATTTTAGTTACAACTTAACGTAGAATATATAGAAATAGAGTGGCCCTTTGTTATAGTAAATGTAGAGACTACAAAATGTGCCCGAAGGAAGTGAGAACGCAGAATGTCTTGTTGGAGGAAATTTAACTAATGGTAATTTATCGAAAATGAACAAAGAGATTCAATATTTTTAACACACAATTTATTGGTGCTGGAATAAAATTAAATTAGTAAGTTTATTGATGAATTGAAATATTGTTCATGGGAAACTAATCAAATTAATGAATAGCGTAGGAACTACTGTGGATTTTAATAAAATATTATATTCATAATACTTCAGAGATATCAAATCTTATGTGAAAATATGTTTCACAAAAGTTTGGAAAGTATTGAGGGAGATGCATATTCAGCGTACTTTCTTCACTAATGTGACTTACTCAACATTCCCAGATAGCCACGTCCGTATTTGCAGATTTTGCTCAACGCCTGAGTACAAATGTTTGTGGCAGAAAGACTACAGATTTGATACAGTATTTGTTATATTCGATGATGAAAGCAGACTGACAGCAGAAAGCCGACAGATTGTGCTGCCTTAACCTGAGAGCAGATTGGCGGCAGGGTCTGCTGATTCAATTTAATGGCAGGAATCGAGCAGACCCTGCGCAGCGCGATCTGATGGCAGATAGGCAGCAGAAATCGAGCAAATTCTGTTGACATAGCCTGCGGGCAGTTTGACGGCAGATACTGCGGCGAATCTGCTAATCCAATTTAATGTCAGAAATCGAGCAGACCCTGCGCAGCGCGATCTGACGGCAGATTGGTGTCAGATACAGAGCAGATTCTGTTGACATAGCCTGCGGGCAGTTTGACGGCAGATACTGCGGCGAATCTGCTAATCCAATTTAATGTCAGAAATCGAGCAGACCCTGCGCAGCGCGATCTGACGTCAGATAGGCAGCAGAAATACAACAGATTCTGCTTACAGAGCCTGCGAGCAGTTTGGCGGCAGAAAGTAAGGAAAGTCTGCTGATACAATTTAATGGCAGGAATCGAGCAGATCTTGCGCTCCGCGATCTGACGTCAGATAGGCAGCAGAAATACAGCAGATTCTGCTGACATAGTTCACGACACGACCCCGCCAGGGCGCGATTGGGTGAGCGTTTCTCGCTTACGAAATAGCACCGTGGCGGGAATAAGTGGCCGAGGGCTTGATCATTCAGGGCTCTCGAGTACGACTCGTATTTGCCGGCATTCCACTGCGGAGTATATATTTGGTATACCCGTCTGTAAGGGCGGTATTATCAGTCGTTGCTGAAGACGAAGATCGTCTTAAGCATCCGGCATTCTTTATTAATCTACTAGACTAGTAGAAGATGCCGCATGCTAAAAACTAAAAAAGTATTGATGATAATACCGCCCTAAGACGACTGAATAAATAGTAGTTACCATTCATTCTTTTTTATTTGGAAGAACTGTCTTTCAAAGTTTAAATCATTATTTTGAGCCGACCTGGCATTCAATTCACTAATAACTTGCTAAGTAAAACATTAAAAATGTTATAATACCCGTTTAAATACATGGTTTACCAACTTTTCTTTCTTCCATAAAATATGGTAGGAATCAGATCTTTCAAGTCGGTCTTATAAACGTGTTCTATATATTATTTACGCTAAAGACTTTCGCACTGTTTTTAAATCTATACTATTATATAAAATTGCCTACTATGGCCGACATCAGGATCTGCTTGATTTCTGCCGCCAATTTGCGGGCGGTTTTTGTCAGCAAGATCTGATCGAAATCTGACATCAATCTGCGGTCAGATCCTGATGTCAGGCTCTGACCGCAGAACCATAGTCAAATGCGGACATAATAGGCACCGAATCTGACGTCAGAATCTGCTCTGTATCTGACACCAATCTGCCGTCAGATCGCGCTGCGCAGGATCTGCTCGATTTCTGCTCTCAATCTGCGGTCAGCCACGGCAGCAAGATCTGATCGAAATCTGACATCAATCTGCGATCAGATCCTGAGGTCAGGCTCTGACCACAAAACCATAGTCAAATGCGGACATAGTAGGACCCGAATCTGACGTCAGAATATACTCGAATCTGATATCAATCTGTCGTCAGACTGCAGTCAGTTTGTTTACTGGGTTGCAAGCAGTACGCCATAATTTTCTTAACCCTGAACTGGTATACTGTTTTTTCAAACGTAACTGGTATACTGGGGTCGTGGCAGACCCCAAATAAAAAAGGGCACAGAAACTTGTAAAGTCGACACTAGAAGAACCTCTATGAATATTTTGTTCTTAGGTAATATATAAAATAATAGAAACGTAGAAGGACTTCCGGTTCCGGACGCGTGGGAGAAAGGTTGAGTGTTTGGTGCTGCGAGGTGGGTGAAGGAAGAGTGAGTGAGGAAGTGAAGGAAGGGAGAGAGAGTGAGTGGTGAAGGTGGGGCAGAAGTGAGAAAGTGAGACGGATAAAGGGAGTGCAAAGGGAATAGGGCGAGTGAGGAAATAGAAGGGAGAAAAGGATAGATTTGGAGGTTAGGAGCGGAGATAGGCGCTGCGTGGCGGGAAGAGAAAGGCTGGAGGTAGTGAGATCTGTCGGACGGAGCAGCAACTAGGAGCGGAAAAAGGCGGGAGGTTTGAAAAGGAGTAGGAAGGAAATAGAAGAAAGGATAAAAGGATAAGAATAGGAGGTCAACGGTGGGTAGAACAGAAGGAAGAGGTCAAATGGAGGGGAATAAGGGAGAGGAAGGAAGGGTAGGGGGGAAAGGGAATGGAGATGGAATGGGGAAGGAAAAAGGAAAATGGGAAAGGGAGGAAAGAAAAAGGAAGGAGAGTGTGAGCAGTGTGAGTAGTGTGGGGAGTAATGCGGGGAATCTGGAAAGTTACTGGGGGAAAAAGAGGAAAGAGAGGGAGGAGGAGGAAGGGACGGGGGAGGAAGGGAAGAATACAGGATTTAAAAGAAGTGTGGTGACGATGCGGTCACCGGAGGACAGGAAAAAGAGGGGGGGGAGCAGGGAAAAAGATGAGATGGGAAAGATGATGGAGATGATGAGGGAACTCATGAAGGAGGTGAGGGAGGAGAAAGAGGAGATGTGGAAGGAGATGAGGGAGATGTTAGGGGAGATGAAGAAGGAAGGGGAAGAAAGAAGACAGGTGATGAAGGAGTGGAGGGAGGAAAGGAGGAAATGGGAGGAGGAGAGGAGGGAGGAGAAAAAGAGGAGGGAAAAGATGGAGGAGAAGTTAGAGAGATTGGAAGAGAGGGATGAGAGGGTGGAAGAGATGATAAGGAAGGTAGAGAAGTGGGAGGAGGAAAAGGGAGGGATGGGTAGCACGGTGAAAGAGGGTGGAGGGGATGAGGAAGAGTGTATGCTGAGATTGAGGAGAATGGAATTAAGACAGGACAAAAAAGAGAGGGAGGAGAGAAGGAATAACGTAGTAGTAAGGGGGCTGGGGGGAGGAGAAGAGGTAGAAAAAGAAGTGAAGAAGTTGTGGGCGAGGATGGGAATGGAGGATGAAGGAATAAGGGAGGTGAGAAGGGTAGGGAGAACGGGAAAAGAAGGGAGAGGACTGGTTTTGGTGAAGTTGGCGGGGAGGGAGGAGAAGAGAAAAGTGATGGAGGCGAGGAGAAAACTGAAGGGCAGGAGGGAAAGGATAGATGACGACTTAACGGAGGAAGAAAGGAGGGCAAGGTGGAAGGTAGAAAGAGAGGCGGAGAAGGAAAGGGAAGGGGGGAAAAAGGTGCAAGTTGGATATATGAAAATGTGGGTAAACGGGAAGATGAGAAGGTGGGACGAATTATGGGAAAGGTGGTGTGACGAACAGGGAAACGAGTGTTAAGGGAAAGGGGGGAGAAGGAGGGGAGGTTGGGAGGGGAAAGAAAAGAGGGAAAAGGGAGGTACAAGGTCGCATTTTGGAATGTGGCGGGGATGAGAAATAAAGATGAGGAATTTTGGAAGGGTTTAGAGGAATGGGAGGTGGTAGTGATGAGTGAAACATGGATAGAGGAGAGGGAATGGGAGTATGTAAGGGGCAGATTGCCAAAGGAGTATGTGTGGGAAAAACAGTGGGCCAGGAGGGAAAGCAAGAAAGGAAGAGCGATAGGGGGAATGATAATGGGGGTGAAAAGGGGAATCGAAATAGGGCAGGGGGAAGGAGGTGGAGGGGAAGGGGTAATGGTGAGGAAAGTGAAATTGGGGGAGGAATGGTGGAGAGTTATAGGGATATATGTGAATAAGGACTTGCAAAGGAAGTTAGAGGAACTGGGGGAGTGGATAGAGGAGAGAGAGGAGGGAGTGAGAGTAGTAATTGGAGGTGACTTTAATGCGAGAACAGGGAGGGAAGGGGGAAGGATATGGGGGGAGGGAGAAGAGGAGGGGGGAGCAGGGGGGAGCAGGAGGTCGAAGGATAGGGTGGTAAATGGAGAGGGGAGGAGATTATGTAGATATTTGGGGGAGAGGGGGTGGGGAATTATGAATGGAAATGTAGAGGGGGATGAGGAGGGAGAATGGACATATACAGGAGGGAGGGGGAATTCGGTTATAGATTTTGTAGTGGGGAATGAGGAAACAAGGGAGAGGGTAGAAAGGATGGAGGTGGCGGAGAGAATTGATTCAGACCACCATCCGGTAGTAGTATGGCTGAGGGGGGAAATGGAGGAGAAGGGGGAGAGGAGGAAGAAGGGTGTGGAGAAGAGAGGGGGGAGAGGAAACTGGACGACGGAGGGAAGGGAGGAATTTGCAAGGAAGTTTGGTAAAAGAGACGGGGGAGGGAGAGGAATAGAGGAGGAATGGGCAGAGCTGAAGGAAAGAGTGAAAGGAGCAATGGGGAAGGCAGAGGAAGGAGGGCAGAGGAGAAAGAAGGGGGGATGGTGGGACAGAGAGTGCAGAGAGGAGAAGGGGAGGGTGAGGAGAGAGCTTAGGAGGTGGAGAAGGGAAGGGGGGGATGGGAAGGAATATAAGGAGGGGAAAAAGGAATATAGGAGGATATGTGAGGAAAAGAAGAAAAAGGAGGTGGATAGGTGGCAGAAGGAGGTGGAGGGGATAAGAACGGAGGAACAGGTTTGGAAGGTGGTAAATAGGGAGAGAAAAAGGAGAGGGGGAGTAAATGAGGAGATAAAAATAGAGGAATGGGACGAGTACTTCAGGGAGTTGTTAGGGGGGGTGGAGTGGAGGGTGAGAAAGGGGGCAGTAACAGAGAGGGGTGAGGACGAGGAAGGGGAGATAGAAAAGGAGGAGATAAAAAGGGTAGTGAGGGGGTTGAAGGATGGGAAGGCGATGGGAGGGGACGGAATACCCAATGAAGTGTGGAAGTATGGGGGGGTAGAGGTGGAAGAATGGTTGGGGGAGGTCTGTAATAGGGTGTGGAAGGGGGAGGGCTGGTTGGAAGATTGGAGAGTAGGAGTGGTGGTGCCGGTGGTAAAGAAGGGGGTGGGGAAAAAAGTAGAAGAGTACAGAGGAGTGACGCTGACACAGACTGCATATAAGGTATATGCGTCTGTGTTAGCTGAAAGGTTGAGGAAAGAGGTAGAGGAGAAGGGGATCCTACCACCAAGTCAGGCGGGGTTCAGGAGGGGGATGGGATGTATAGATAGCATATACGTGTTGAACTATCTCATCAACAGGCAGGTGGAAAGGAAGGGGGGAAGCTGGTAGTGCTGTTCCTGGACATGAAGGCAGCATTTGATTCAGTGGACCGGGAGGTATTAATTAGGGCAATGAGGGAGAGAGGAGTGAGGGAGGGGCTAGTGGGAAGGTGTGAGGAGGTGCTGAGGGAGACGGTAAGTAGGGTAAGGGTGGGAGGAGAGGAAGGGAAGGACTTCTGGACGGCGAGGGGGGTGAGGCAGGGGTGTCCGTTAAGCCCCAGCCTATTCACCTTGCTGCTGGCGGACCTAGACGAGGAGTTGGAGAAAGGGGGGTGGGGAGGGGTGAAGGTGGGGGGCAAAAAAATATATACATTAGCATATGCTGATGATATTGCGGTGCTGGCGGAGGATGAGGAGGGGATGAGAGGGATGATGGGAAAGTTGGAGAGTTACCTGGATAAGAAGGGGCTGCAGGTGAACGTGGGGAAAACAAAGATGATGAGGTGTAGAAAGGGGGGAGGGAGGTGGAAGAAGGTGACGTGGAGGTGGAAGGGAAAGGTGGTGGAGGAGGTAAAGGAATTTAAATATTTGGGGTACACACTGATGAGGAATGGGGGGCAGGAGGCACACGTAGGGGAAAGGGTAAGGAAGGGGGCAGCAGTGATGGGTCAGGTGTGGGGGATAGGGAAGAGACGGTTTGGGAACGATTGGGAGAGGAGAGTATGGCTCTTCGAGAAGCTGGTGTGGGCTACAATTAGCTATGGAGTGGAGATATGGGGGTGGAAGGGTAGGGACAGAGTTGAGGGACTGCAGGAAAGGTTTTTGAAGTGGGTGTTGGGGGTGGAAAGGTGTACCCCAGGTTACATGGTAAGGGAGGAGATGCAGAGGGAGATGTTAAGAGGGAAGGCGGGGATGAGGGCATGGGGGTATGAAAGGAAGCTGGAGGAGGGGGGTGGGGGGGAACTGGCAAGGAGGTGTTGGGAGGAGATTAAGGGAAGGGCGAAGAGGGGGAAAGTGTTGGGAGGGTGGGAAAAGGAAAGGCAGGAGTACTATGAGGAAAGGGGGTGGACTATAGAGGAGATAGAAAGAGCGAGGGGAGGGGGGGAGCTGAGGGGGGAAGAATTGGTGAGTAGGGAAAGAAGAATGCAGGAGGAGGAAAGGTGGAAAAGAATTAGTGAGTCGGAGTTCAACAGGTGGTACAGGGTGGTGAAGGGGAAAGGGGTGCCAGGATACCTGAAGAAGGGATGGGGGGAAAGCAGGTGGCAAAGGGTGGCGAAATTTAGACTGGGGAATGGGATGCGGGGAGGGAAATATTGGGAGGAGGAAGAAAAGAGGAAGTGCAGGGTATGCGGGTGGAGAGAGGAAACGTGGGAGCATGTGTGGGAGGAGTGTATGGGTTGGCAGGAAGGAGGGTGGCAGGAGAGGGTAGGGGAGGTACTGGATGACGAGGGTGGCGGGGAGAAGTGGATGAGGAGGGTGGAAGAAAGGAGAGGGGAAGGAGTGGAGGAATGGGTGAGGAAGGAATGAGAGTGAGTGGCGGCGTGCGGAAGCGGAGGTCAGAGGATAGGGAAGGGGGGTGAGGGAGGCGTGCGTGACAGAGGAGAGCGGGCGAGCGGGCGAGCGAGCGAGCGGGCGAGCGGGCGAGCGAGGGAGCGAGAAAGAGGGTATAGGATAAGAGATAGATGTAAGGAATAGAATAAGGTTTAGGTTAAGGAAAAATGTACAGTGGGAAAAAAGGATTGTAATCCCCAAGGGGAAACAAATAAACAAGATATAATAGAAACGTAGAAATTTAAAGTATTACTACAAAGTTAATTATAAATTCAGTTTACAAACTTAGACAACCAAAAGTTTCACAGCGAAATCTGCGTGCCGGGGGTAATGAGTGACCCCAGGATACCAGTTAAGGGTTAAATATCAATGCTACGCTAATTTGAAAAATTTTGTCGATTTACCTTATTTGACAAATTTAGAGAAACTTGTGCGAAACAAGATGATTCTCTGTCTATGTAATAACCTTCTCTGGACAAACTCCAAGCCTGTGTATCCCCTTCATTTCTGTCCAAGCCTGTGCATCCCCTTCATTTCTGTCCAAACCCGTGCGTCCCTTTCATTTTTATCCGAGCCTGTGCGTCACCTTTATTTCTATTCAAGCCCATGCATCTCCTTCATTTCTACAAGTTTTACATAAAAACTCTAATGTAAAAATAGTCTGATGGTATAAAAACAATATATTATTTTGTAAAAACTTGTGTCAAAGAAGACGCTAATCTGTCGAACCTTCTCCGGACAACTTCCAAGTCTATGCGTCCCCTCCGTTTCTATAAGCTTTACATAAATAGTCTATTAAAAAATTTTTGTGACTTACCTTGTTAATTGAGACAATAATTCGGTGTCCTATGTCGTGTAAAAAGTCGTGACATTTAAAAAATGTTGACAATTTCCTTATTTCACACTTCGCAGGTTATGGTTCTTTAATATCCTTAATACTAGCTAGGTTACGTTTATATCTCTACAGACGTGCTTTCTGCTAGCTGTCACGTGACTATTTGTTACGCGATTGGCCGAACCCGCATCAATATATAGATATACACGCTGCGCGAGAACAGAGTGTATCAAGTTACACCACGATCCAATGAACGACGTGCCTGAGAGACATTTCTCTCTAGTGATGGCGATACAGCCCCACATGTATCGATATTTCGTATCGATACGTATTGACAGTCCAAGTATCGATACAACTGATATATCGGAGACGAAGTATCGATATATCCAATATCGATACGTACGTATCCACATGAAAGTATGCAATCCAATTGGTCGTTTACTGACTGGGACTTTAGTCGGAGGTGAAGAAATCGGGCACTACAGGATCACTCAGCGTGCGGACCAATTATGCTCAACAATGGAGGGGGAAAAACACCGACAAGAGGTAGTGGTAATGGTGCGTGAACTGATCGCCGATCACTATAGTGTCCGCGTTTGTGCTGCGGTGCAGTTGTATCGATATTCATGGGTTAAGTATCGATACAGCAATATATCGTTACATTAAGTATCGATACAAAATATCGATGTATTGGTTGCAAAGTATCGATATTCCGATATATCGATATTGTATCGCCATCACTATTTCTCTCCCTTTCATGTTCCCCTCTTGCCTACACTTTACCAGGACGATGCTGAATTTTTAAGAACATGAAAATCGGGAAATCGCCACTTTACAACGAAATATCTCAGCTCATAAGGCACGTAGGAACAAAACGAAGACACTTTTCTTATGTAAATCAAACCCAGACTATCCATTAAGACCATTCAAAATCGAATCGGATCAGCCGTTATTGAGATTCGGAAATATCAGGGTTCAGAATAGCGAGTCGTCGCGTAATAGAGACACTCTGTGCTCGCGCTGCGCATATATACATATATATATACTTGGCGCGAGACACTACCGTGTCTCTTGATTTCTATAGTTAGATCGTCATGCATTCGAATAATCTTATAAGGAAGAGTCCAGTTTGAATCAAACTTAGAAGTCTTAGGTTCTCTAAGCAAATATACATCGTTGTTTGCATTAAATTTACGAGGATTATCATTCTTATCATAATATATTTTACTCCTTTCTTTTGCCTGTTCCAGATTGGCTGCCGCCGTAACTTGAGTAGTAGTGATTATTGTGAAGAGTTGATGTAGATATTGAACGAACGTCCGAGGTACTTCCTGTTTAGAGAATTCCGATGGAATGGTAGCCTTCCTACCAAAGACCAGCTCGTGTGGTGTAAAACCAGTAGCCTCGAGTACGGAAGTATTATAAGAAAATATTCCGAATCTAATCCAACTGTCCCAGTCAGTCTTAACACAATAGTGTTTCAAATAGTCAATGAAGACACGATAAGCCCGCTCTAAAGACCCCAATGACTGTGGGTGGAATGCAGTAGAAGTAATCCTCTGTATTTCGAAGATTTTGCAGAAATTTTTCATTACGGCGCTAACAAAATTGCTCCCCTCATCCGTATGGATAACTCGAGGACAACCAAACTGACTAATGAATTGCTCAGCTAGAGCGACCGTGACAGATATGGAATCAATAGTAGGTAATGGAATAGCATCTGAATATTTTGTCAAATTATCCTGGAGTGTTAACAAATATTTATTCCCTTTTCCTGTTATAGGTAATGGACCAACAATATTCATCTGTACCTTTTTGAAAGCTCTTTCAGGAGTATCAGTGATACGCATTGGTTGTTTTGTCTTAGCCGAGAGCATCTTATTTCTTTGACAACTCGAACAGGTACGAATGAAATGTGAAATTTCCTTTCCCATACCTAACCAATAAAAGTCCTCCCTTATTCGCTTGAACAATTTGGTCATACCCTGATGACCTCCTACTACAGACTCATGGTATTCCTGAATAATCAAAGGTCTTCTTGATAGGGAAGGAAAAATGATTTCTCCGGTGCAAACCGTAATATTATATTTTGAGTTATTAAATGTTTGTTTTAAAAGATATTCAAAAGAATTCCATTTAATGGGTTCAATATTATTATCCTTTTTGGATAAACTAATAGATGTTATACTCTAGGATTCCATTAAATTCTTAAGAGATGACAATGAAGACGCAAGATGTCTAAAGTTCTGTTGTTCTGTCTGGACTATCTTAGAAAATAGATGAAAAATTAAATATTTTTCACCAGGGAAAACCATTGCCTCGCCAATGTTAATGGATTGTTGTTTTATTTGTTCCACAGAAAAATTACATTGGTTAAACAAATCCTGACTGACTTGTGACACAATTTGGCAATTAAGGTTGAAGAAATGGATACGATTATCTTTCCGCATATGAAGATGATCTTTAATATAAATAATGGAAGGTAAGAGTGAGAGAGGGGATGTTTGAGGTGGTGATAAAGTATTTGTCGCTAATATTTTGACTCTACTATTTCTAAATGAATCATCTTTCTCTGAGGTCATTTCTACGGAGGATCGTGCCAAAGCATCACCATGCTTACTCTCAAAAACACTAGGCTCGTCAGCCTGTACCACATCAACATTTCCAAAAACAGGATCTCTCGCCAACGTCCCCTCACGGACCATGGACCCCAAGTTAGCAATCTGAGCGGAGTCTTTCATATAGACCTTCCCGTTAGCCAACAGACCAGCCAGCGCTTGGTTCCCACGAGGTACAGAACCTTCCCCGACCGGTGTCTGAAGCGGGGTGCCTTTAAAATCGGCCTATCCGATAACCAACAGACTACCATGTCGACGAGAATCCTCCATACCCCTCAAATTCGATCCTCCAGCCACTACATAGTCTTTAGAAAAATTATTACCAGACTGAGAAGGTCCCACATTCTCAGAGTATCTAGAGACGCGGTAGCGTCTCGACACCAAGTACATGAAAGACACCCTGTATATGTCGATGTCGCTACCGTGTACCTTTACTCGTCGCGGAGACACTCTAATCTAATTCTGACATTTATACATTAATATCTCATCACGCCTGCAATATTTTGTAAATTTAAAGGCATTTTTCTTATATAAACCGCATATCGGCTTTCGAACAAGACCAATTTCAATAAAATCGGTCCACGCATATCAGAGATATCATAATATCGTCTCATAGATTAGTCGGAAATGGTAAGATTCTTCTTCTTCTTCGTCAAGAAATTTTTCGTCGACTTTTCGTCGACATAATACGTATACGCGTTACACGCACACCTTCACCCAAAAGAGGGACTAACACATGTTTCGTTCGTCGTTCGTAGACTCTCGGGATCATTCGGCAGGGATTAGAGATGGAGTGCAAAATCACTAACAGTGATTTATCACAGTGATCGCAAATTCACGATCACGGTCGTGATTGAAGTTAAATCACGGTCGTGATTGAAGTTAAATCACGACCGTGATTGTGATTCTTTAACTTGAGTGAATTGTGTACTGTAATCGTAATTCTCGATCTTAATTGAATTATTTTTTATGAAATACTTTAATAGAGCTGGTGTTACAGTCAAAACGTGCTAATTCAGCGAATATACATAATATTCATTCATAAATAGTCAATGTATGCACGCACTGATTTGATTGGCTAAAGTATTCACATATATACTGCAGCTCATTTAAGAAGTAACTTATTTCGCGCATGTTGAATGGACTATTCGACTGTCGCCAGGTCTCTGTTCCCCCACTTTACCACCCAGGCTTCCCTCTCTCCTTGCACCATTCCGATTCTCTTTCACATACCGGGTAACCAAATAAAATGTGTATTCTACTAAATTCGTGCCAGACTTCCGTTTCCGGTCGCGGTGGATGAAAGGCGAGCGAAGATTGTGTGGTGCTAGAGGTGTGGGAAAGTGTGGTGAGGAGGTGAAAGGGAGAATAGAGTGAGAGTGTGGAGGTGAAGGGAGAGGTGTGGAAAGGATTGTGATAAGTGTCACGTCCTGGGTGGCGGGACTTGGATCGTGACATATATGGGGTAAGGAAGTTGCGTGCGGACTTTGCTTCGTAAGAAGACCTGCTTCTTTATGAAGGCTATGGTTCCGAACTTGCGGATATGTGTAGGAGAGCTCGAAGACTCTGCTTCGTAAGAGGACCTGCTTCTTTATGAAGGCTACGCTTCGCGACTTTTAGGAGAGCTCGAAGACTTTGCTTCGTAAGAAGACCTGCTTCTTAATGAAGGTTACGCTTCGCGACTCGTGGAGAGGTAGGAGAGCTCAAAGACTTTGCTTCGTAAGAAGACCTGCTTCTTTATGAAGGCTGTGCTTCGCGACGTGTAGGAGAGCTCGAAGACTTTGCTTCGTAAGAAGACCTGCTTCTTTATGAAGGCTATGCTTCGTGACTCGTATCGACCAGGGAAGGCTGAATGGTGATCGTACACCCGAGTGACGCACGTGAGAGTACAGGCTTTGACTTATGGCTCTATAATTGGCTTACTAGCTGCATCGTATGAAAAAGGCGTAAATAGTAGGGTTTTTACTATTGGTTTGGGAATACCCATGCGGGACTCTATATGGAAGAACGTTAGTAAACACGGGCAAGAACTCCCGGCGCTTGCGGAGACCGATCAGCTGTAGTCGTTGCGCGTAATGGTTCCAGGTATTCGAGGCGAAATAGCGAGAATTGACGGTTAAAGATAAAAGCGAAAGCGTTATTTATTAGAACACGTAACAGATAGTAATAAACACCTTATAATTATGCGTTGGACATTTAGCATAGGCACATAACATTTATATAAAGGTAAATGATAGATAATTAACGTTAGGCAAAAATAGCAAAAGATGCGAAGCAATGGAGTTAAACAATAATAGATTATGTGATAAAGATAGCAATATAATAATAAGAGGCTAAAGCTTAAGCAAGATACAGGGTCATCGTTTAATCCTGCAACCCGCGCGCGCGCGAACTTGTAAAATGGCAACACCGCCTCACGGACGCCATTCCACTACAACAATGCACCGTCCCGGTGTTCGGAGAGCTACTACCCATACAGCACACTTCGTTGCAGCTGTATTTCCGGAACGTTGCTGCAATATTGCGTTGTTGCAGGTTGCATTGCAACATTGTAGGAACGTTCCTGCAATATTGCCGTGCATTATTGAAGTGGCAATGATTCTACAATATTGCAAGAACGTTGCCGTGCAATGTTCCATTGACAACGATCCTACAATATTTCTGCAATATTGCGCGCACATCGACGTGCAATGTTCCACTGGCAACGATCCTATAATATTTCGGCAATATTGCGCGCAAATCGTTGTGGCAAATGTTTCAGTGGCAACGACACAGCAAAATTGCCTACATATTGCCGTGCAATACTGTAGTGGAAATATTGTAGAGACAGTACAGCAATATTCTGAAGCAACTATGACTTTAACAAAATTTGAAATATGACGTCAAGTAGATTCTACAGCATGTTTCACTGAACTGGATATGCTAAAATTATCTCGTTGGCCGTTGAAGATATGAAAAAAGTGTTATTGTGAGAGTTGTTTGTACATGAATTTAAATTATAGAAGAGATTTGAAAATGAATTTAATTTATTTAGATACAGTAGATACTATATATTTTAATGTGTGAAATTATTATTATTATTATTATTATTATTATTATTAAACGTCTTTATTGCACAAACACGTATATACAATCAAACAAGAGAAAAGAGAGATGAAAAGACAAATGGAAAGTTTTAGTCTAAAGACTACTTTCCAACCTAACCTAAAATGACACCGGGTTAAAGTTACAGTCCACACCTACAGTGTTAAAAATCCCTAATAGGTTTGTCAAATGAGCCTTCGTTTTTGAATAATTTGAGTTTAAAGTTTTCCACTGTTGGAGTATAAGTTCGAATACGTAAGCAATCTTTTCAATCAGCGGTTGTAGCTGCGGCGGTAAAGTGTTCGTCTACGATGCTACAGGTCCTGGGTTCGAATCCCCCTGGGGTAAAAATATTTTCTGTGAGAAAAAGACACACGGGCGTTATACTACTACGATTCTGCACACATTCATGTCATCGCGTCCCTCATTGTCCGAAACGTTGCGGTGGGAGGACCATTGCTGTAAAATTTCCGAAACGCTGCGGGAATATACTCCTGCAATATTGCTAAGGCGGGCGTAGGCGTGAACCTGCAACTTCCCTGCAATGATACGGTGCAACATTGCAATCTCGCACCGCAATATTTCCGAAGAGTTGCAGGATCATTGCTACAATTTTGCCGTTTTGTTGCAGAATCATTGCCGAAACGTTGCAGGACTACATGTTTGCAATGCTGCTGCAACATTGCAAAAATACACACCTGCAATATTGCGAAAGCGGACATAGGACTGAACCTGCAACGTCTCTGCAATGTTATGGTGCAACATTGCAATCTTGCACCGCTATATTGCAGAGACGTTGCTGCAATGTTATGGTGCTGTGTGGGTAGTGACCGCTAGACAGCGGTGATGCCCGAGCTTCGAGAATTTTGGGCTGGCCTCTTTCAAATTAACGTTGCAAAGAACTATTCAGAATTTCCCGGACCGGGTTGAGAAGAACTAGGAGACTTTTTCGTATAACTTTTGAACTATAAGAGATATCAGAATGCTATTGGCGCCGCAAAATGAGGAAAAATTATACCCTCTTAATCATGGATAATTTAATATATTTTACGTTTACTTAATTTTTCGTCTATCAATTTTTTAACCAGAATTGTTGTGGGGCTATACAATTCCAGGATAGCACAAGTCATTAAAAAATTGAACATATGACAGGTCATACTTTCTTCATCGGATCTTTACGAAAGTATCATCAATTGTGTTCCGTGTTTCTCGGTTTCTTTTTCTATTTTCTATATTCTGAAATCTAAGGGTCCTTACGCAGAAATAAAAGTGAGCAACTTTCACCTCGCAATGACCGGCCGTCTTTTCCGTACATCTGCGTTGCACGCGGTGGCAACGACCACGGTCACTGGGGGGTGACAATAAGCAGAGACAGGAAAGGTCGTCGGCACGAATCCGATAATATTGGGCCTGGTCTGGGCGCCTTCGCGTACGACGTGCAGTGGGCTGGAAATTCGTTTTTTGTGGGCAAAAGTCAAAACTATCCACGGAATATCACACCTCGTTTAGCGTCCAAATACACTGTGGATTGTATTGCCGAAGCAATTGTCAATTATATACCTGATACAGTGTATCGTTGGTTGTTCTGGCTGTGTTAAGGGGGTATACCCGTTTGAATCCTCGGAAAATGTGTACATTTTGAGGATTTTTTTACTAGTCAACGGTTCGATGTAGATTTTCCGTTTTCTTACTATCTTTAAATAGTATTATGAACTACTAGAAAAAAAGTTTCAGTTAAAAAACTATTGTTTTTGGGAAGTTATGCATACACATCCGAAAGTCTTTCGATTTTAGACGGCTAAACGAACCAGTGCACCGATACCACATTTTATTAACATCAAACAATGCCACAGACAATACAACATTCAATGACTTGAAGTTGTTTCGGGTAGACGGGTACCCGACGGGTCAAAAAGTAAGATTTCTAGTCTGAAATAAAAAGTAGTACAATTATTTTTTTTAAAGTATGTCAATAGCTATCGTTCAACGAAGCCGATCTTGAAAATTTTGAAAAATAAAGAAATGGTGGGATATCAAAGGTAATGTTAGATTTTTCTAACAGAAAAATCCACCTTTTTTCTTTATAAATAATAAACGGGGAATCGGAATAAAAAAAAGCCTTCGTTGGACGATGCGGAATCTTATTATGATTCTGCATGCAAAATTGGAAGTGAATTGGTTGAACGTAGCGCGAGTTTTTAGGGCCACCGTAATGAAAAATATAGCTTCGCTGCGATCGGTCGAGCCGCCGTGTCGCGCCGCGCGCCGCTCCGTGCTACCTGGGATGTTTCACTCAAATGCCTGTAACTTTGTCAATTTTCCGAATTTTTACATCATACCTGTTTTATACTACTTCTAAAACACCAATCTATGAAAATATGTAAAACAGGCCACCGTAATGAAAAATGTAGTTCCACTGCGATCGGTCGAGTCGCCGCGCATCCCCGTCCGGTGCTACCTGCATGGTTCCATTCAAATGCCTGTAACTTTGTCAGTCTTCCGAAATTTTACATCGGACTTGATTTATAATATTCCTTTAAACATCAAACTATGAAAATATGTAAAAAGAAAAAATCCGATTTTTGACACTTTCAAACGGTTATGCCCCCTTAATCGTGACTGCAAGCCCAGCCTTTGCGAAAGTTCATTATATTTGTTTGAAGTTCCATTGCATCATTGTTCCGACGTGAATATAACATCTACTTTTGCAGAAGTACAGTTACAAGCCCTACTCCACCACACCGTGTCGAACGCTTGTTAAATGTACAAAAAGACGTTGTATCTATGAGAAAACAGTAAAAGTAATGTTAATTACTTCAATTTATCAAGTAACACGCTTCCTGAATGAAGTTAAGACCAACAGAATCTTATAGAAGGTATTGGTGAATTAATGCCAAATGTTCTACTATGCTGTTCTACCCTCATGGTTTTACGGTTGGGACTTACGCTGTATCTGGCTTCGAAGGGGGTGCGTAAGCTAAACAGCGGAGGTTCTTAAGCAATCCGTACCTGCAGCTAAATCCGCGCGATGAGGTGACGCGGAAAAGAACAAGACAATTAATGAATTTGTAACCTTGTCCGCGCGGATTTAGCTGCGGGTAAAACGGCCATTCGCCCCTACGGCGTAGGACGAAAATCATAAAGTCCCTTTACCTGAGAACGGAGGCACGATAGCGACGGAAGTCGATATCCCTGGAAAACGGCATGGTATCGATTGCCCCTCATCGACATATCTGGTAGACAAATGTTTCCCGACAAACGCTTCGTGAACAAGCGATTGCCTAGTCGCAAAGAAACGAAGAAATTTCGCGTCAACAATACCAAATTTCCAGCTGTAAATCGCCTGCGCTGCCAGGACTGTTTAGCTTACGCACCCCCTTTTGAAGCCATAAACAGCGTAAGTCCCCAGCATAAAACCCTCGAAGGTAGAACAGCATGGGCCCACCCGCCCTTGACTATACTTATTCTTATTAAAATACACGTTGACAGGAACAGTTTGTACATACTAATATGTATAAAGAATTGTTAAGTTATCCACATGTATATTCATTATTCTTTCTTAACTATCTCCTACCAAGTCAATTTGGCGTGTGAGATGCGTATACGGTTCGGCAACCGACTTGCGAGCATACAGTAGGGGAAAGGTGGGATAGTTGATCACAGTTTTGCTATTTTACTAAAATAATAACAATGGTTTGCTTTGTTTCTATTTAATTACTTAAGTTGTGATTCTTAGAGTATTCTCAATATACTTGTACAAATTTGGGAGTTGAAACCTAATTTTAATGACCGAATTTAAACATTTTTCGGCAGTGACGTTGTGCACAAGTATCCCCCACTAAAGGGGAGACTTGATCAAAAGGTTAGGGAGACTTGATCAGTGAACTTTAAGAGTAAATAACACATTAATTTTTTAAAAAATACTAATTATCTTGGTCAATAACATGAAATAAAGCATATATTATAAATGGTAAGTAAACTATAACTAACTTGAAGGAATTACTGAAAAAATAAAACCGATGAATGACATAAAACAACATAAATGCATTCTTAAAAGACATTCCATTAGATATCCTTTGATTCAGATGATGACGAAGAAAAGATTTCCCTTCTCACTGTCTTTGCTATATTTTTCTGCTTTATTAGCCTGGAGCTTTTTCACCTGTTCAAGTATCCCACCTCACATACTGATCAATTATCCCTCAAAGCACTCGATTTGAAAAAGGTGAAAAACTAAACTTACCTTAAATATTTAGATCAATCAATATACAGCATTGATAGACCAGATATGGCTGTTTTTACTTAATATATTTTAAATCGTTGAAAATGCAACATTCAGTCGAAAAGGAGGAAGAACAAGGTGACCGAAATATTTACTTTTTGGCTGCAAATAAGATCAAAGCTTCTAACTGTACTATTCTATGCTCCCAGGACATTCCACGGGAAATCGGACACTTTTTGGAGTAACATTTCGGATGTGGCTCAAATTTGAGTATGTTGTAGTCTTTAGGGATGTATAAACATATCTCGAAGGATTTTTGAAAATTTTGAAAAATGTCGATTTTACAGCTGTTTGAAGGTAAGTGCTACCTTTTTTCCAATAAATTATAACTATGGAAGTAGTAAACGGCTGGAGATGAGCTTTACGGGGATTTGTAGAGAAGACATTGAAGTTTTAAGAAGGATTTATTTCAATTTTTTGAAAAAAGAATTTGAACCATTTCTGTACAATTATTATAAACAAATGCATTTTTTTAACATGGGGCGCGATTTTAAAAATCTGAAAAAAATCAGAATATAGCCCTAACCCTCCCCTTCATGGTCTAATTGTCAAAAATATGGACATTTTAAAATTGGCCCTGTAAAAATTGCCGAAAGTTGACGCTGCGTCAAATCACACCTGCTCGACTGGCTGAGCCGTGCGGTACTCGCAGCGGCAAGCGGCTATATCTGCTATTCTTATACACTGTGCTCGAATATGGTAAGTATTTGTAAAAAACTGAAGAAGGAAAACTTTTAGTGCTTTTTATACACAACACAGTACGGTAACTCAATTTTTGGTGTTCGCAATATTTTCCTTGAAACGAAGGTGATCCTCAATTTTTTAAATGGAATACTATATATTTGATTATCCAATATGAAAGCGACTGTTAAGACAAATTCAGCCATATGGTATACTATGACCTTCAAGGCTATACATGGTTAAGGATGAAATAAATATATCGAACTATCTATCTAATAGATTGAATTTCATCTTTTATTCATAACCGTGTGTAATCTTGAAGGTCATAGTATATCAGATCGTTGAATCTGTCTTGATAGTCGCTTTCATATTGGATAATCAAATATATAGTATTCCATTTAAAAAATTGAGGATCACCTTCGTTTCAAGGAAAATATTGCGAACACCAAAAATTGAGTTACCGTACTATGTTGTGTATAAAAAACAGTAAAAGTTTCCCTTTTTCAGTTTTTTACAAATATTTACCATATTAGAGAACACTGTATAAGAATAGCAGATATAGCCGCTTGGCCGCTGCGAGTACCGCACGGCTCTGCCAGTAGAACCGGTGTGACTTAACGCAGCGTTCCATTCAAATAATTTTCATTTGGCCAATTTTAAAGTCTCCATCGTGTTCCAAACATGTCCATAAAGAGGACAAACAGGGCTATATCCTCCTATTTTTTCAATTTTTTAAAAAGTTGCCTTCAATTATAAAATTGCATTTGTTTACACGAATTGCAAAATAAATGGTTAAAAATTTGTCTTTTTTCAGTGAAATAATTTTTATTAGGTACTCTTATATCTCCACTGCAAGCACTCAAAAGGTCATTTTTGTCGGTTTGTTAGTTCAAGAGTTACAATTTTTAGAAAAAAAGTAAACACTATATTTCAAAGAGCTGTAACATCCACAATTTTTGAAATTTTCAAAAATCCTTCGAGATATGTTTATGCATCACTAAAGACTACAACATATCCGAGTTGTACCAAAATCCGAAATGTTACTCCGAAAAGTGTCTGAGTTGGCGTGGAATGACCCTTTTCGAGCAGTGAGGATGAGACACTGCAGGAGTCCTCATACCTCCCAAGGGCTCCAAAAATGAAAAGTAACATTACAACATCAGGTGCGTAAATGGGAAGGGAAAGGTATCCTGTTCAATTATTTTTCTTACTTTGAGCAAGCGAGTCTGCAAATAGTGGAGCATACTAATCCCAATAAGTATTTTACACGCTTACCCTTGTTTTTTTTTTTTTCTTTCCGTTATTTATCGTCGCATCAACCACTACTAGTTTGGGTTATTAGCGACGTACCCTCCAGTCCCAGCAGCAACGGCGTACCGGGAGAAAGGTGGTCACCCATCTCCTTCCCCAGTACCCGCCCCGTGATGTTTAACTTCGGTGATCTAACGAGAACCGGTGTATTCATCACGGCTAAGGCCGCTGGTCCTTGTTTTTTCTTCGAAGCATTGCCCGTTGTTATTTCACATGATGTGTTTCTGATCGTACCTAGGGGAGTACATAAATAAGAAATTCTCCGTTTTCAAGTACGCTAGCATAGCAACGTCGAAAGATTCCAACTGCCATTTTCGTTTTCGCGGCCAATCAACTTTTCAATTTGATTTCTTATATGTCCCATTTCGCACGTAAATCCTCCCGGAAGCGCTTTGAGACGTCACCCTGTATATATACATCGAAAGTCGCTGCCGTGTATCTTTACTCGAAACACGGCTATTCCAATCTTACCTGAAACTTATTTCATTAATATCTCATCACGCCTGCAATATTTTCTAAATTTAAAGGCATTTTTCTTGTGTAAACCGCGTATAAGTTTTCGAACAAGACCAAATTCAATCCCCATAGAAACCTTTAAAAAACCTAGGAAGAAAATTATTTTCACTTCTTTTTTTAAGTTTTTTAGGGGGATTTCTTCTTACTTCCAAACAATCCCAAATACTCACTCGAATTTTTGAACAGCGATCTAATTTCAAGAACATTTCCACAAACATACAATGTTTCCAACACTTATACTTTTAATATATTTACGACCAAAACAATTGTCATTACCAGCCACAGTTCTAACGCAACTGCCACTTACAATGCCATGTAGCAGTGCCCAGGAAGAAAGTGGAGGGAGCAACGCTTCTTCCTTGGGAGGAACTGCTGAAGATGGTAAGTTGGGCTTGGCGGTATGGCGCCTTCGTTAAAGCACCAACGAGGGCGCGAGATACGAAGCACGTGTATTTAATGTTTTTCTCCACAGTTATACTTATATCTTTTCAACCAAACAATTGTCATTACCAGCAACAGTTCTAACGCCGTTATCGCCACCACTAATCTTCAATAATATCCAGGAAGAAAGTGGCGCGATCACCGCTTCCTCGGGAGGAAATGCCGAAATTAGCAAGCAAAATATATGTGTACAATGATAATTGTATGCGGAAATATTTCTTTATCATGGACTGTGAACTTGCAGTGAAAGAATATGAACCGTAATAAACAATTTTCAGTAAGCAGCAAGGAAATAATGGCCCAATTAAGAATGATTATCACGCAGAATCATTTGTTGCGGGCCATAGTCAGCGACACACAAGATAGGGTTAAAAACCTCGAGGAGAAACTGGAGAGTGTGGTGCAATCGCAGGACCGGCAACAGAGCGAAACATCCTTTTTTGCCAAATTTAACTACTTGGGATTCCCGATAAATTCTCTGCAAAGTTTTGCAAATTTGGAGAGTATTTTGCAAGAGGAATTTTTTAGGAATTAGAATTTTTTTAGTATCCATTGCTCGATTAAATTAAAATGAGTTTCGATTACCGTGAAATCTACATAGTTTGATATATCATGCTTTGTATCTACAAGATATACAATTTTCCACATTGGACGTTAAGGTGCGGTCAACTGGCATGTCGCGAACCAAAAACTTGCTCTGAGAATTCCCAATTCACTGAGCATTGGAGAGTATAGTTTCGTTTCTTACCTTTTTTGGATGGTATCATTTTAATTTAGCCGAGCACGTTCTAATTATATTTTGTATGCAAGAAATATTTAAAGTTTAAATTTTAGGTGAAGGAAATATCAAAGTTCGGGGGAAAGGATAATTATGATTTTGTTAAACGGGCGTTGACCACGCTGGTACATAATGACATGGCCCTAAAATATAGTTGGTTGGGAAGGAAGGGGAAACTTGTATTCCAAAACACTGCTACATCCAAACTAGTAGAGTAGTCCCCGAATTATCGAGAAAAATTCGGGGGGACTGGGGATTCTCCATAAACCGGGGCAGGGGAAGTAAGGTAGTTGACCCAGTCGCCGATAGGTTAAGCAGGTGGGCCTAGTCGTCGATAATTTGAATTAATATTGAGATTTTATAAGGTTTTTGAACAATATTGTGATGATATATGTAGATAAAGACTTAAATATTAATTTGCAATTTTATTTCTTACACAATATTGTTCAAAAACCTTATAAAATCTCAATAGTAATTCAAATTATCGACGACTGGGTACCTATCGGTGACTGGGTCAACTACCTTAGTTTGCGCCTAATAAACTGACGCTTGTCAGGACCCTCGCCCGAACCTTTCAACAAGGAGAGTGAACGACGTAAACCGAGAGTGAGTGAAATAGCGCACCAGCGGGAGACCCTCGGTCTACGGCGAATTGAAATTCAGTATTGAATATGAAAATTTTCATATTACTGATCACACTTTGATGGGAGTACTACCGATGGATTGAGGAGTTTATGTCGACGAAAATGAGTCCAAACACGAAACAATTCGGTTAATTTTTTATTATGATAACACGATTAGATTCCAGTTCCCCGGTTTACTGAAAATGGACCAAATTTCTCCATATTTGAACTCATTTTCATTGGGAAATCCTGAAAAATCCATTGGCAATACTTTCATGAACTTTTATCAAAAACATGAACATTTTATTTTTCTCTACTGAGTATTTTACCTGACCCAGCGATTTTACTACTCTCGGCAGTCAACCGGCGGTCTACCTGGGACCGAAGGCCCTCGTTCGCACCGAGGAAGCAAAACTGTGGGATGGGTACTGGAAGTCGCCTACCAGGACTCGAACCCGCGATCTCTACGTTTGCGCGCTGGCCAGCCGCCTTAGCCACCTTTTTTTTAAAAAAAAAGATACGTTTATTTTTGCCCAACAATGATAAATGTGCTTAATACAAATATAAAGAAAAATATAAATATATCCTTAAACGTATAAAATAGGAACTATTTAATTGCTTAAAGACTAAAGACTCCTAATTGGGAGTACGCGTAGTCTTGGACTCTCTCTTATCTTATAATAGCACTTATTGCCCACATATCTTATTTTTAATAGTTATTTTCTACCATAACTTTCGCTTTGATCTATATAAAGAAAAAGTATAGAGTCGGCAATTCTATACCCCTTTGTATAATGGGAAGGAGTGAAGGAGAGCTACGGGGGGGGGGGGGGGCGCCTTAGCCACCTCGGCTACCGCCGACTCCCTATGATGTCGTTGTTCCGTGCCCTCTCTTATGGTGGGGGTTCCTGATTCCACATGTAATTATCACCCTTATTTCACTATGGATAATATTGATTTAGAATCGAATGTAATGTCTTAGGGGAAAGTAGGGCATAACCGGGTACCTAATGTATTTTTCCTGCTAGCATAAAGTCAGACGGCGAAATAAACTTTGGACACCGCTAGAAATCTTAATTGGACCTTACAGAATCAGAAAATGAGAATTCTTATATGAAAAAATTATTTGGCTCACAGGAAAACGAGTTTTCTCGACAGTATGCAAATACCCGGTTTTACCCCATAGGTGTGGGTAATACCGGGTACCTATTAAGATATTGATGCTGACGTTCTCATTACTGCTACGAAAAAAACTCATACCACCTTTTTCGTAGAGAATTTCCTACGCTGTAAATGGTATAATAACCGTTTCTGTCGCAAAACTGCTATATAACGAGATATTCGCGAAAAACACTTGTGTTTTTTCAACCCTCTGTAAAATTTTTAGCGGCGGTCGGATTGATGGGGACTTTTGACATATTGTTTAAAACGACCAAATAAAGGCCCATACCAAAATTTAGCTTGATGGGATTAACGGATCCTAATGTCACTGGACTAATACATAGAACCCGGTTTTGCCCCAAATGAGGTAGTTTACTAAACATTAAATATTTACACTTCAACATGCGATAAAGAACCGGGTAAAGCGGCAAAATACTGTGAAAAGTCTACAGAATACAACGCAGTACTTACCGTAATCGATTCTTTAAATCCAAGTGGTATAAAAAAGGCAATTCACCGACGCAACGCTGGAACTTTTCAACTCGAAATTTTTAAACTTCTCTAAATGAAAAACCACGACGGTCTTTGCTCTACGATTGATCTCAGTCCGTCGTGAGGTCTACCCGAGTGTAACACCGTACGTTGGCTGCATATCGCACGTCTTGTCTTAGAGAAACAGTGGTACCCGGTCTGACCCGCGTACCCGGTTATGCCCCATTTTCCCCTATTAAAATTCTTGTTGAAGCTTCAGCAGACAAGACAAACGTTACGGGGTCCAGAAAACAAACGGAAACCAACATACAACTCTGGTTAAGGAGGGCTTACGACCGGCAACAAACATTACAAAAGAAGTTTCAGTGAGTGAGTCCAGAAAAGAAACGGAAACCAATATACTGTTGTGCTAAGGCGCCTGAGGCCGAGATTCTGGTAGCGAATCTCAGGGGTGCTCCGGGCGTCCTTCGCTGTTGCTGTCCACGGGCTCCGAAGGTTCCAAGGTTTGGTCAAAAAGTAAGAGATCTACTGTCGAACAGGGAAGAATCGACAAAAAAATATGTCGCTTTGAATAGTCACTTGTTTACTCATTCTTAAATGTGGAGGAATACGCCATCGCCATCTTCTTCTGACTCATAACTGATAATTTACAACAATTCCCTCTATGTATCAGACGATACACTATTTACTTTACATGAATTTCTTTTAACTGATGTCCTTATGATCAGACCACATCATTCGATCATTCAGGTTTCGAGGTATTCTGCTTTCAATGTTCATACTTCTGAGCCAAGGAAACATACTTAGAAATTTCTTATGTTTTATTTATCTTCCCGAGTATTTGCTAGCATAGAAATGGCAACCACATTATTATGGACGATCGTGCGATTCGCCGAAGACGACCTAGTAGAAATGGTCCCTTCAAATTGGTTGGACGGCGACAAGTGCTACTGGCCGAACCTTGCAAGGGGTAAAATTGCGCGAGCAATAAAGAATTGCGAAGCTGTGCAAAAAGATTGGTCAGTCCATATAGTAAGGCAGTTTGAGAATGCAACGTACGGTAGGTTGATTTTATTATATCAATTACGAATTATTGTACTAATCAATGGCTAATAATAACACCAATTACTTATGAATTATGACCCTTAGTTTTTTAAATGAATTCAAAGATATCTGAAAAATTGGATGCATTTCTGGTGTCCTTTTCCCTTTGATAGTTGTTTAAACATATTTCAATGTTCATTAATGTCATAAGAACTTATATCGTTGTGGTAGGGATGGTTCGTAGAATTGTTAGGTCCTGAAGGGACTTTTCTATAAATCACCCCGAGCGGCTGTAATGATCTATCGGGTTCTTGCTCTATCTAAATGCTAAAGCACATCTTGACTATACTTACCAGGGAAGGATGGGGAGGAAAGGGTTGAATGAACCAATTCACAAAATTAGAAGAGAAAACAATAGGATGAGATATATTCTGGGAGGAAATATAATGATTGTATTATACCAAACATACCACAGAAACGGCGTTCACGTCCCCGTTATCGCTAGGCGCTCGCGTGTCGCTGCTCGCTGCACCTTGAATTGGTCTCAGCCGTCCCACAGTGGTCTGGATGGTGGCCAAAATTCAATTTCTCAACTTCAACTTTACAATGTCAATTTTTTTTTACGAATTGACATTCCTCCAGAGCTTCTAAATCCGCATAGCTTTCCCTTTTCAGATGATTCCATCTCCCGATCTTACTACCATTAATTCCCAATGTTCTTTTAATACCGCCCAGAGTAATGTAGATTTCCTTGAGAATGTGGAGGAAATTGAAAATTTCGCCACATTCGAAAATTCTCACACCACCACTGATAGTCCTGATTTATCTTCGCCAATAGCACACTGGGCCGTAAAGCATAATATTTCGCATCGAGCAATCAATGATTTATTACACATTTTAAAAGGATCAATTTCAAGCCGTTTACCCTCAGATGCCAGGACCCTTTTAAAAACGCCCAGAACTTTAGAAATTAAACCTGTCGAACCAGGGCATTATTACCATTTTGGTTTCAAACCCACTATTCGAAAACTCGTACAATCTGTAGATTTATCCGATATTAAAGACAACACAATTTATATTAATATTAATGTCGACGGTTTACCACTTTTTAAAAGCACATCGAGTCAAGTTTACCCCATCTTAGCTTGCATTGCCGGATTCAATAAAGTCGAAATGATTGGCATTTATCAGGGGCTTCAAAAGCCCAATGATGCAAACGCGTTCCTAAAAGAATTTACCACAGAGGCCATAGATGTAATTAACAACGGAATTTATATTAACAATCATTTATACCAGTTGAAAATCAAATCATTCCTATGCGATGTCCCCGCTAAATCCTTCATCAAATACACAAAAGGCCATGCCGGCTATTCGTCTTGCACGAAATGCTGCATCGAAGGTACCCGTATAAACAATAGAACTTGCTTTCCCGAGACACATAGTCCTTTAAGGACAGACGCCGACTTCAGGTCACAAATTGACGAAGAGCACCACAATGGCACTTCAATTCTACAAACCATTCCTCACCTCGACATGATCAATTCCTTTCCGTTAGATTATATGCATCTCATTTGTCTGGGCGTAGTCAAGAAGTTACTTTTAAATCTGTGGTGTTGTGGCACCCCCGGTACTAAAATATCACAAGATTCAATATCAAACATATCATCGTCATTAGTAAGCCTATCTAGCAGCATTCCAAAAGAATTGAACAGGAAGCCTCGAAGCTTGAATGATATACACAGATGGAAAGCAACAGAATTCCGTCAATTTTTAATGTACACAGGGCCAGTAGTTTTGTTAAAGAATATTAGTATTGATAGGTATAAAAATTTTCTAGCACTCCACGCCGCATGTGTCATTTTGTCTCACAGAACATATTTCACTCATATCGATTATGCATTAGAATTACTAGAGTATTTTGTTGAAACCTTTGAATTCTTATATGGATCAGAACACATTTCACACAATGTTCATAATTTATTACACGTAGTAGATGATGTGAAAAATCACGGCCCTTTTGATGATTTTAGTTGCTTTCCCTTCGAAAACTTCTTGCAGTGTATTAAGAAATGTATTAGGAAGAAAGAGAAACCGTTGCAGCAGATTGTGAAGCGGCAACTAGAGAAGTCTCTTTGGAGCACAGAGACAGTAGCCGATCATTCTACATATCCGATTTTCAAGAAAGAACATTTTCGTGGTCCATTAATAGCAAATATTGACATTTCACAACAATTTAAAAGTATAATTTTCGGCAATTTTATCTTACAGATCCGGCACCCTAACAATTGCTGCCGTCTTAATGATGGCAGCATTATCATTTTAGAGAACATTATTATGTCCGAAATCAAACAAAAAGTAATTGGCAGAAAATTTAACGAATTACTAGATTTTTATGACGAACCGTGTAAATCTTCCAGTTTGGCAATTTTCCTTTCGCGATATAACAACTTAGGTCCTCTTGAAATATTCAATGTAGCGGAAATAGCACAGAAGTGTATTAAATTAGAAACTCCAGATAATATTATAATTTTCCCTCTACTTCACTCTACTCTTCAAAAAAAATCGCTAAGAGATTTTCCACCAGTGAGGATGAGACACTGCAGGAGTCCTCATACCTCCCAAGGGCTCCAAAAATGAAAATGAATATTGGAACATCAGGTGCATAAATGGATAGGGAAAGTAGCCTGTTCAATTATTTTTCTTACATTGAGCAAGCGAGTCTGCAAATAGTGGAGCATACTAATCCCAATAAGTGTTTTACACGCTTACCCTTGTTTTTTCTTCGAAGCATTGCCCGTTGTTATTTCACATGATGTGTTTCTGATCGTACCCAGGGGAGTACATAAATAAGAAATTCTCCGTTTTCAAGTACGCTAGCATAGCAACGTCGAAAGATTCCAACTGCCATTATCGTTTTCGCGGCCAATCAACTTTTCAATTTGATTTCTTATATGTCCCATTTCGCACGTAAATCCTCCCGGAAACGCTTTGAGACGACACCCTGTATACATACATCGAAAGTCGCTGCCGTGTATCTTTACGCGAAACACGGCTATTCCAATCTTACCTGAAACTTATTTCATTAATATCTCATCACGCCTGCAATATTTTCTAAATTTAAAGGCATTTTTCTTGTGTAAACCGCGTATAAGTTTTCGAACAAGACCAAATTCAATCCCCATAGAAACCTTAAAAAAACCTAGAAAAAAAATTATTTTTACTTCTTTTTTTAAGTTTTTTAGGGGGATTTCTTCTTACTTCCAAACAATCCCAAATACTCACTCGAATTTTTGAACAGCGATCTAATTTCAAGAACATTTCCACAAACATACAATGTTTCCAACACTTATACTTTTAATATATTTACGACCAAAACAATTGTCATTACCAGCCACAGTTCTAACGCAACTGCCACTTACAATGCCATGTAGCAGTGCCCAGGAAGAAAGTGGAGGGAGCAACGCTTCTTCCTTGGGAGGAACTGCTGAAGATGGTAAGTTGGGCTTGGCGGTATGGCGCCTTCGTTAAAGCACCAACGAGGGCGCGAGATACGAAGCACGTGTATTTAATGTTTTTCTCCACAGTTATACTTATATCTTTTCAACCAAACAATTGTCATTACCAGCAACAGTTCTAACGCCGTTATCGCCACCACTAATCTTCAATAATATCCAGGAAGAAAGTGGCGCGATCACCGCTTCCTCGGGAGGAAATGCCGAAATTAGCAAGCAAAATATATGTGTACAATGATAATTGTATGCGGAAATATTTCTTTATCATAGACTGTGAACTTGCAATGAAAGAATATGAACCGTAATAAACAATTTTCAGTAAGCAGCAAGGAAATAATGGCCCAATTAAGAATGATTATCACGCAGAATCATTTGTTGCGGGCCATAGTCAGCGACACACAGGATAGGGTTAAAAACCTCGAGGAGAAACTGGAGAGTGTGGCGCAACCGCAGGACCGGCAACACAGCGAAACATCCTTTTTTGCCAAATTTAATTACTTGGGATTCCCTATAAATTCTCTGCAAAGTTTTGCAAATTTGGAGAGTATTTTGCAAGAGGAATTTTTTAGGATTTAGGATTTTTTTTGTATCCATTGCTCGATTAAATTAAAATGAGTTTCGATTACCGTGAAATCTACATAGTTTGATATATCATGCTTTGTATCTACAAGATATACAATTTTCCACATTGGACGTTAAGGTGCGGTCAACTGGCATGTCGCGAACCAAAAACTTGCTCTGAGAATTCCCAATTCACTGAGCATTGGAGTGTATAGTTTCGTTTCTTACCTTTTTTGGATGGTATCATTTTAATTTAGCCGAGCACGTTCTAATTATATTTTGTATGCAAGAAATATGTAAAGTTTAAAATTTAGGCGAAGGAAATATCAAAGTTCGGGGGAAAGAACAACTACGAATTTGTTAAACGAGCTTTGACCACGCTGATAGACAACGACATGGCCCTAAAATAATTAACGATTACAGAATTCTATACCCCTTTGTATAATGGGAAGGAGTGAAGGAGAGCTACGGGGGGGGGGGGGGGGGGCGCCTTAGCCACCTCGGCTACCGCCGACTCCCTATGATGTCGTTGTTCCGTGCCCTCTCTTATGGTGGGGGTTCCTGATTCCACATGTAATTATCACCCTTATTTCACTATGGATAATATTGATTTAGAATCGAATGTAATGTCTTAGGGGAAAGTAGGGCATAACCGGGTACCTAATGTATTTTTCCTGCTAGCATAAAGTCAGACGGCGAAATAAACTTTGGACACCGCTAGAAATCTTAATTGGACCTTACAGAATCAGAAAATGAGAATTCTTATATGAAAAAATTATTTGGCTCACAGGAAAACGAGTTTTCTCGACAGTATGCAAATACCCGGTTTTACCCCATAGGTGTGGGTAATACCGGGTACCTATTAAGATATTGATGCTGACGTTCTCATTACTGCTACGAAAAAAACTCATACCACCTTTTTCGTAGAGAATTTCCTACGCTGTAAATGGTATAATAACCGTTTCTGTCGCAAAACTGCTATATAACGAGATATTCGCGAAAAACACTTGTGTTTTTTCAACCCTCTGTAAAATTTTTAGCGGCGGTCGGATTGATGGGGACTTTTGACATATTGTTTAAAACGACCAAATAAAGGCCCATACCAAAATTTAGCTTGATGGGATTAACGGATCCTAATGTCACTGGACTAATACATAGAACCCGGTTTTGCCCCAAATGAGGTAGTTTACTAAACATTAAATATTTACACTTCAACATGCGATAAAGAACCGGGTAAAACGGCAAAATACTGTGAAAAGTCTACAGAATACAACGCAGTACTTACCGTAATCGATTCTTTAAATCCAAGTGGTATAAAAAAGGCAATTCACCGACGCAACGCTGGAACTTTTCAACTCGAAATTTTTAAACTTCTCTAAATGAAAAACCACGACGGTCTTTGCTCTACGATTGATCTCATTCCGTCGTGAGGTCTACCCGAGTGTAACACCGTACGTTGGCTGCATATCGCACGTCTTGTCTTAGAGAAACAGTGGTACCCGGTCTGACCCGCGTACCCGGTTATGCCCCATTTTCCCCTATTGAAATTCTTGTTGAAGCTTCAGCAGACAAGACAAACGTTACGGGGTCCAGAAAAGGAACCGAAAACAACATTGATAATATTGATTTAGAATCGAATGTAATGTCTTATTGAAATTCTTGTTGAAGCTTCAGCAGACAAGACAAACGTTACGGGGTCCAGAAAACAAACGGAAACCAACATACAACTCTGGTTAAGGAGGGCTTACGACCGGCAACAAACATTACAAAAGAAGTTTCAGTGAGTGGCGGTGGGAGGGGGTCGTGGTGGTTTTTAGTGGGTAAACTTGCGACAAGAGTTGGGCGAAATGTAATCTACTTACAACTTACAAATTACGATTAAAATGTAATTGTGTAGTTGATTACACACTATTTTCTGTAATCGTTAATTTAGGTAGTTGACAAAATTGTGGCCAACCACCTACATTAACGATTACAGAAAATAATGTGTAATCAACTACGCAATTACATTTTATTCGTAATTTGTAAGTTGTAAGTAGATTACATTTTGCCCAACTCTGCCAGCAAGGAGTCCCACACTACCCGGCACACAACATCTCGCCGGGTGTGCGCAATGCATTTTCCCCACGTAAAAAAAAAAAAAAAAAAAAAAAAAAACTGGCTGACTGCAAATGAATGCGGACCGGCCGCCTCCCGATGAACAACATCGCTAGCTACTTACTTAGTTGTGGCACCACGGACCTGGTTTTACGTAACATCTTATTATAATATATTATCAATATAGGATAGGTAAACTTTCATGTTTTCTTTTTCAGCGGCCCTCAATAAGTCTGTGCGTCCCTGAAGTAGAGTCAACATTCCACAACAAAGCACGATTCACGAGCCTGGGGAAGCGCAACATTGTGGAAAAATCGCTAATGCCTTCCATGCACACATCGACGCTTGAGCAACACGCGTGTTGTACACCGATTTGTACATTTTCAATAGAAGCTCGGATAAGAAAGTTTGAAAAATTGACTTTCTTTATTGACTTTATTGATACAATTTTGCTGAAATACCGTCTCACCCCGAAATGCGTCTTATAGGCGACGCACGGTGGTGCAAAATCCCCAAAACGTGGCAAAAACTCGATGTTCGTGGAAACGGTATTTTAAAAATTTGACGTAGCAATATTAAAATATAAAAATTCAAGAACAGTTCAAATTACAGCTTGGTCTATTGGTAGATAAACCGAAAACAAATTATGGTAATTCGAATGACGGCAACACAGCCCGTCGATTTTTCGAAAACCATGGTGTTTCGGCACGTATAACTGGTATAGACGAAGATTTGATTAAAAGATTTTATTATATTTTACTTACAATTTCTAGTGGATATCATGTAGATGTTCCAACTTTTGAACAATATTGTTTGAATACAGCCAAAAAATTCGTGGACCTTTACGAGTGGTACAATATGAGTACAACAGTTCATAAAATATTGATTCATAGTCCACAAGTAATTTCCCAAGCAATTCTACCTATAGGTCAACTTGGAGAAGAAGCGCAGGAAGCCAGAAATAAAGACTTGTAGAGATTAAGGGAATTCAACGCCAGAAAATTTTCTCGTTTGCAAAATCTAGAAGACGTGTTTCACGGACTTTTGATTTCTTCAGATCCATATATATCAAGTTTAAGATTTTTAAAACCAAAAAAATTAAAACAATATCCCAATGATGTCCTTCAGTTTTTTAAAGAACCGGATGACCGATGAAATCTTAATAAAATAATCTAGTTTATTAAAAAAAAATACGAGAAGAGATCAGTTTTTAAAATTGTTTATCCCTTCCCCATTAATTAATTTTTTCCATGTATATATTTCATTTTGCGTAACAAGTCATAAAATGTCATGATATCTGATTTAGAAATATATTTGGAATTTTTGCCACGTTTTGGAGTTTTATTTTGCACCACTGTGACCAAGGTCGCAGACTTTTTTTGGATTATAATGTTCATATTTGTGTCTACTTTTAACTGAAAAAAGAAATTTAGGTGGGACTTGAAGGACCATAATTATAAACAAAAAAATTATAATTAATGTCCAAATTTGCAACTTTTTCTGTATTTTACTCGTTTAGAGTAAAGTATTTATCGCATTAAATAGTATCCATACGATAATACTTAAATACTTCAAGAATTAAAAACAAAATCAACAGAAACTGGAAAGAAACATTTTTTTAAAATATCATATAACGCCGTTGTTTTTAATGCCATTTTTCTTTTTATAACTTATATTATAATCTACGATCGATGTATTTTAATATTGCTACGTCAAATTTTTAAAATACCGTTTCCACGAACATCGAGTTTTTGCCACGTTTTGGGGATTTTGCACCACCGTGCGACGTCTTTAAGATGTCTTTTCCAGATATCTTTCAGATGTCTTTTCCAGACATCTTTTATCTGTCTTTTCCAGACATCTTTCAGATGTTTTTTCCAGACATCTTTCAGCTGTCTTTTCCAGACATCTTTCAGATGTCTTTTTCCGGACATCTTTAACATGTCTTTTTCCGGATGTCTTTAAGATGTCTCTCTCCGTAAGCTTTTAAGATGTCTTTCTACAGATGTCTGTAAGACTTCCACAAAGACGTCTGTAAGATGTCTATGAGATATCTGTAAGTCATCTGTAAGATGTCTTTCACAGGTCCGTGAGACGTCTTAAAGATGTCTTTGTCACGAATCAGGACATTCAGACGTTCAGACGGAAAACAGACGTGAAATGTATGTCTATAAGATGTCGTGTGCTGTCTGGGATATAATGCGTGACACGGGAGAGAAGCGATTTCGCCTCGCGTGAAAAACTTGACGCTCTTCGGAATCGTTTACTTCTCTTCCTTGTCACGCAATATACTAATAGTTACCGATATTTTCGCGGCATTAATTGATATACTTAAGAAATTTAAGTAATACATATATACGTAATACTGTTGTCACTTAGTTCGAATGATTTATCAAATTTGGAACGTTAAATTTTTTATAGGGAAACGAGAAATACAAGCTAACAAATTATTCCTTATTATTCAACAGAATATATTTAATCTAGGTCTGTGAAGATAGCACCCCCAAATTCGATTTTTTAAAAAAACTCAACGGCATTCGTTTGTCCATCGTTTGCCCACGTTTGCCGAACAAAAATTTTCGTTTGCCCATCCTTAAAAAAAAAATTATGGCCAAAAAAAAAATTTTCATCAGCACCCCCATGAAAAAATTTTAATGATTTGTCAGTGGGAAATGATTGTCCATCGTATGCCCACGCTTGCCCACCAAAAATTTTCGTTTGCCCACCCTCCAAAAAAAAAGTTATGAACAAATTAAAAAAATTGTCTTCAGCACCCCTCATTTACACGTTTGAACTTTTTAAAAATAGGAGACGATTATCCACGATGTGGCCACGTTTGTCCACCCAAACACTTCGTTTGCCCACCCTCCAGAATCGAATTAAAAAATAAAAACACCGGAAAGAAGGGTACCGGAGGACGCGACCACGTTAAAGTTCGGTTATTTTCGAAAATATTATCAAAATCGTTCTTTCAACGATGCAGTCCTTTAGCTTAGATGTAGAAGAGATTCGTCCACCCAAAGATTTCGTTTGCCCACCCTCCAGAATCGAATTAAAAATTAAAAACCGCGGAAAGAAGGGTCCTGGTGACGTGATCGCGTTTATATTCTACTTTTTTAGAATATATTATCATAATCGATTGTTCTTACCGTAAGGGTTTAAGGTGTTTGGTGGTATATAATCAAAAATTTTTGCACACACTTCTTCCCGTCACTTTATTCGGACGACACATCGATTTGTAGCTCTCATCGAATGTTTTACACTTTTCACACATCTGCTTCATGTGCAGAATGACACCAGAGTCTATCAATGCTTTTCTAGGCACTTTTCACTAATCACCACATAAAAATCGCAAAACGGAAAATAATAGAATATTCTCACAGTTACTTCACAAGCCGTAAATGAACGCACGATCTTGCAAGAGCTGCGGTCGAACTCTGTAGACTGACTGACTTTCGTGTGTAGTTGGAAAGACTTCGAGAGTATCGCAGACATCTGTTTACGTTTCATCAATGGCTCTTGACGCCGCGACCCTTTAGGGCAGGGGTGCAAAAGGGAGCTGTTTTAGCGCCTAGCTGCGAGCAACCCGTTTGTCCCATTGCTAAGGTTAGAATCGGTGAGGAGAACTGCAGTAGTGTACGTGCATGCTCGTAGGCTCGTAGCGTAAGTATATATGGCTGGGTTCAAGCATATCAAATGCACGTACACTACTGCAGTTGTCCTCACCGATTCTAACCTTAGCAACGGGACAAACGGGTTGCTCGCAGCTTGGCGCTAAAACAGCTCCCTTGTGCATCCCTGCTTTAGGGCGTCAGCGTTGCGAGCCGTCAGCGAAATAAAGTAACTACGCATTTATAAAAATTTCTAATAAGTTGTCACCAAATATGCTAATCTCTTACGTTAAAAACAATCGGTGGAATTTGCCAATAAATTTGAAAAACATTTCAAAATTCCAGTGGAAGAAGAAGACAAAAAAGAAATAGTGGATAGCATTAAAGTTTCTAATAAAAGTAATACTAGAATTTGAGAACTCTAGCCTTACAATAATCCGAATAAAATAAATAATATACTGCCGCAATTATATTTTGATATTACATTATCTGAGGAGCAATAGATAAATAATAATTAGAGACAATGACCACCTTTAAGTGGAATTTTGATCAAAATCTTTGTCCACCTTTAAACAAATACTTGGAGAATGAATGATTTACATCAGGCCTGCCCCATCGGGTGCAAATACCTCCTGAATTCCTGCGATCCAGGTAACAGCCGAGCGCCGGAACTGCGCCACTGCTACCCGTTGCGAAATTGGTGAGAGAACTGTATGAGTGTGCGTCGTGGTACGAGCCTGCATGGACAGCCGCACACTCATGCAGTTCTCCCGCAACCCATGCTGTGGTTAGCAACGTAATCAGTCCCGCGCTCGGCTGTTGCCCGGGTACCAGAAATTCAGGAGGTATTTTCACCCGATGGGGTAGGCCTGCTTTACATTAATTACTGATTACATTTTGAAAGAAATTTGATGTTCCACTATTCGTCCACAAGTATCGACGATATTTTTTTATTGTGCATCCTGTTCGTGCGGACAGGAAATGCACAACTAGCTGGTTCGAAATACTAGCCGGAATAATCGGAAAGGGTGTTTCGCCAGGGTCGTCGTTTATGGTGTACTTTATGACAACGGTAAACGCGCGTAGGGTTGGTTACCGACTGATTTATAAGTCCCTGAAAAAATGGCACGATGGCAATTGTGCCCTATTCGACATGTGGCAGGCAAATGTTCCCCCACGAATGCTTCGGAAGTAAGTTTTGCCCAATTGTAAACGAATAAATGCATCTTCGCCTTGTTCCGAGTCCGCCTTTGTTCTGTAAAGGCGCGTATCGACTTTTGCGAGGATTCTTTCGGATTGACTTTCCAATGCAGCCTCCTGTGGCAAGCTCCCGCGGCAGCCTCGCGAGGAATTCTTGCAAAGTCGATACGCACCTTAAGACAGAACATATCCCCCATTAAAAGTTATGACCAAAATTGAAAATTTGATATCAACGCTCCAGAGATTAAACCAAATGAATATAACAGGAGCGTTTATAAAAGGAAATTCCAAGTTCGTAGTATATATCTACTATTACTGCAATATCTTATTTTTGCATAATTTTATACATATGTGTATACTGAACAATTGCGCAACAAACTTAAAAAAATTTTGTTTAAAATCTTGGCTTGTGTCTTATTATTAACCCTCTAAGTACGGGACATCGAGTCATGTGCCTGGGTCTTGACGGACCCACACCGATAGGTCACTATTGCCCACTTGAAACCAGTGGATGAAAGCCAGACCACGGTGGGAAAAGGTCACGGGCGGAGACAACTCGACTTTCCCCAAACGTGTATTCGGCAACACTCAAGGTTAAGTCCCTTCTAACATCGGCGAAAATTCGGGCCTAACTCTGAGTTGTAAACATCTGCAACACAGACGACCGGGTTAGACCTCAAGCATTGCCTGTCGTAATATATTGTACAGTCCTGTCCCTGTTACAGGGTGTACAAAAATATTAAAAAATGGTCGAGTTATTTGTGGCCCCGGGAAGTTCCTCCGCGTGAGCGATGTATCAAATATCTGCAAAACTAATTGTCCGATTTATTTCAAACCTGGTACACATATTCTTAATGGTATTATCTAAAACGTAACACATCATTTTTTTTATGCGATAACCCATCCGTATATAATAAATGTCTTAAGTCTGCCTTATTATGTAAACAATGAATAGTGATATTCACCTTGCTCTCATTTGTACAATAAATTTTTTTCTTCTCAAATCCGTATGCTACCATGTAGATTTATATTAATGAACACTAGAATCGTGGTCTTTTTCATGTTAGATAAACCTGGACGTCATAATTGTATACATCGTTCACACGCGTAACGGCGAAGGAGGTTCACGGGACAAGAAATAACTCGGCCATTGTTTAATATTTTTGTACAATATTTATACAACATATGCGTTAATACATGCTCTACACATAAGAAGTAAAGAAATAGTTTTGAACCTCACAGTATCTGTAAAAAAATCGTCTAGTTTCGAACGTTTCAGGATGGCGTAACCCCTTCATAAAGGGTGTTGCCCGTTAATGGTTAAATAAGTATAAATGAATAAATAAAGAAATAGGTATAACATAGACTGCGAAATTTTATGCAAATGCATGTTTTTGTAGTAATGGATTAAACCAATGGACCTTTGGCCGATTTATATTTCATCATTAAGGGGAGGTTCTGGTCTAGAGCCCCAAAAAATAGGTGATATTTAGGAATTAATTAAAGGAAAACTACTGTGTATAATTTAATGGGAGTTGTGGCATTGTATTAAGGATGTCTTAAATTATAGAAATATTTTTTTTGTTTTATAATTAATCAGTGCAGACAGCCCTGGGGAGTCGTTAAAGTTAAAGCGTCAAAAAATTGATCCAAATCGGTGGGACCTGTATCTCTAAAAGTTATTATCCGATTCGACTGAAACCTTTTTTATTTTGAAGATTATTCTTTTTTCTAGGGGGGGAACTAAAAAAAATTACAAAAATTACATTTTTTTTAGAAAATAACGACACTTCACGTTTGAAATCACTTTCCCCTGTATTTTTCGTCCTTTCATCGACTATGAAATTTATAAATTTTCAACTTTTTGTAATTTTTTTTAGTTCCCCCCCCCCCCTAGAAAAAAGAATAATCTTCAAAATAAAAAAAGTTTCAGTCGAATCGGATAATAACTTTTGAAGATACAGCTCCCACCGTTTTGAGAACACTGTTTCGAGAAAAACGCGTTTAAAGTTTTACGTGAGCGCCGAAGTGGCCGGTTGTCACCCATGCATTTGCCGCTACTCAAATGCCTATAACTTCGGGAATTTTGCGAATTTCAATAAATCCTTTTAAACACGTTTTCCTAAAAGGTTGAACATTCGAAAAATTAAATAAAAAAAAAATCGACATTTAGACCAGAACCTCCCCTTAAGAGGATTTTAAAAATATATTTGTAATTTTGCATATTCTGGGTATTTTTTACATTTATTTACAAATTAGCTCGAGTAATTGTTAGAAGTTGCTGAAGGCCGAGGCGTATTAATGTTGGGTGATAACTTTTTATTGCTACGTTGATGGCACGCAACGCTGACGCCCTAAAGCAGGGATGCACAAGGGAGCTGTTTTAGCGCCAAGCTGCGAGCAACCCGTTTGTCCCGTTGCTAAGGTTAGAATCGGTGAGGACAACTGCAGTAGTGTACGTGCATTTGATATGACTTGAACCTAGCCATATATACTTACGCTACGAGCCTACGAGCATGCACGTACACTACTGCAGTTCTCCTCACCGATTCTAACCTTAGCAATGGGACAAACGGGTTGCTCGCAGCTAGGCGCTAAAACAGCTCCCTTTTGCACCCCTGCCCTAAAGGGTCGCGGCGTCAAGAGCCATTGATGAAACGTAAACAGATGTCTGCGATACTCTCGAAGTCTTTCCAACTACACACGAAAGTCAGTCAGTCTACAGAGTTCGACCGCAGCTCTTGCAAGATCGTGCGTTCATTTACGGCTTGTGAAGTAACTGTGAGAATATTCTATTATTTTCCGTTTTGCGATTTTTATGTGGTGATTAGTGAAAAGTGCCTAGAAAAGCATTGATAGACTCTGGTGTCATTCTGCACATGAAGCAGATGTGTGAAAAGTGTAAAACATTCGATGAGAGCTACAAATCGATGTGTCGTCCGAATAAAGTGACGGGAAGAAGTGTGTGCAAAAATTTTTGATTATATACCACCAAACACCTTAAACCCTTACGGTAAGAACAATCGATTATGATAATATATTCTAAAAAAGTAGAATATAAACGCGATCACGTCACCAGGACCCTTCTTTCCGCGGTTTTTAATTTTTAATTCGATTCTGGAGGGTGGGCAAACGAAATCTTTGGGTGGACGAATCTCTTCTACATCTAAGCTAAAGGACTGCATCGTTGAAAGAACGATTTTGATAATATTTTCGAAAATAACCGAACTTTAACGTGGTCGCGTCCTCCGGTACCCTTCTTTCCGCTGTTTTTATTTTTTAATTCGATTCTGGAGGGTGGGCAAACGAAGTCTTTGGGTGGACAAACGTGGCCACATCGTGGATAATCGTCTCCTATTTTTAAAAAGTTCAAATGTGTAAATGAAGGGTGCTGAAGACAATTTTTTTAATTTGTTCATAACTTTTTTTTTGGAGGGTGGGCGAACGAAAATTTTTGGTGGGCAAGCGTGGGCATACGATGGACAATCATTTCCCACTGACAAATCATTAAAATTTTTTCATGGGGGTGCTGATGAAAATTTTTTTTTGGCCATAATTTTTTTTTGAAGGGTGGGCAAACGAAAATTTTTGTTGGGCAAACGATGGACAAACGAATGCCGTTGAGTTTTTTTAAAAAATCGAATTTGGGGGTGCTATCTTCACAGACCTAGATTAAATATATTCTGTTGAATAATAAGGAATCATTTGTTAGCTTGTATTTCTCGTTTCCCTATAAAAAATTTAACGTTCCAAATTTGATAAATCATTCGAACTAAGTGACAACAGTATTACGTATATATGTATTACTTAAATTGCTTAAGTATATCAATTAATGCCGCGAAAATATCGGTAACTATTAGTATATTGCGTGACAAGGAAGAGAAGTAAACGATTCCGAAGAGTCCCGTGTCACGCATTATATCTTTTTTCAACACCTGCATGAAAGGTGTGTTTTTGAAAGCCTGCTCAGCGATTCGCAAAAAATATGCGTGTTCGATTACTTTTTTATTCTGTCAAAATTAATAAATACGTGTATTTATTTTCCAACAAATCGATAACGATTAGTCGAACAACTGCATCTTCATACCATAGGGTAACGTCAAACTCCAGTTTCTTTGGGAGGAAAGTAAGAAATTGCGAATACGCATGCGCGTAAAGTCTTTTTCCCTTGGGTGATAGACTTTACGCGAATACGTCTGAAATTAGTAATTTCGCTCCCGCTCAGCAGGCGTAAAAAAACACACATTTTCATACAGGTGTTGAAAAAAATCTATTGAAAGGCATTTGTTCTGTAAATTACGATAGCGATAGTGTTTTGTCAATTTGATCATAGCAGAGAAGGACATTTTGTGTGATTTTACGTACCAAGCATTTGTGGCTTAAATAATTTTAAATTTGTATTATATTATTTATATATATATAGTTTATATTATATAGTATAGTTTATTAGTTATAATATAGTTTATATTATATAGTCTACTGGTGTTTTAGTAGTTCAATAGTTAATTTTCTTTTTATCTGGTTTGCCTTTTGCTAATAACGGATAATAATGGATTCAACAAGAAATGGTAAGTTGTCCATTAATAATTTTTTTTTTATGTACGTTCAAGACGTCTTAAAGACAGTTTATAGACGACGTGTGCTATCTGGGTACACTTGTTTTTCTATATATATATTACAAATATTTTATAAAGAGGAACAGCTTTAAAAAATTCAATTTGAAGAAACAGGATTAAGAAAATGAAAGTATATATAATATATAAATATATATAAAAGTATATATAAATTATAAAGACAAAATGTATTGCATCATACTGTAGCGGCCGCTGCATACGAGGCTAACTTCAGTTAGTTGGCAGCGCCTCTATATCGACACTTGGCCAAAGAGGAGATATAGGTTATGTTCCGATTCACGCATTATGCGCATAGACCGCAGCGCAGACGCTGCGCGCATGAACCGCGTTCCGTTTCCAGCAGCGCATGAACCGCAGTAACGAAACGGAACGGGTTTCGATGCGTCTGATGCTCACGAGGTTACGCGGGAATGTTCAAACTTATTTACAAATAGCTATGCAGTTGGATGGATTACGGTTAATTTAATTCGAGACTTTTGGACGGTGGTCGAAGCACGCTTCCTAACAACATCGGTTACTTCGTCTTAAGGATCGGGGACCGACTCCTAACGAAATTTGATGGCTTAATGAGAATGTACCGCAAATGAAACTCGGTTGAAGTGGCGCTCTGATCGTAGTGCTCTGAACATGCGCGTGATGACGCCGTGACGTCAAACCAATCAACGCCAAGATGAGCTTGGCTTTGCGCTAGCGTTGATTGGTTTGACGTCACGGCGTCATCACGCGCATGCTCAGAGCACTACGATCAGAGCGCCATCTCGACCGAGTTTCATTTGCGTTACATTCTCATTGGTTCCTGGATTTTCTCAACCCTAGTTTTTCTATTCTTCTTGAACAGCGATAATTATTGAAAGCGAAGATCATATTTTATGAGTTTTACAGGACGAACTGCTGCTTACCCAACGTAATTTGGTAAACAGATGTGTAAAGGAAAAATGAAGTTATTTATTATCCGTGTCCGGGGTAAATTCAAGGTTTTGAAGGCTATTGAATAGAACCGCAGGCTCTCGTACGTCTTCTAGATTTGAGTACAGCTGTAAAGTTAGCATTATAAAAGCACCTTCGAAAAACTTAGCAGTAAAAGCCTTTAAGAAATAAATATGCACGCTACGTATTTGCTTCCTTCCTCATCTTTCTTTTCGACCCTGCCTAAAACCTTCTAGGGATGTGTTGTTCGCTTCGAAATTGAGTCCGTTACGTTGGTTGCAATTCATACAGCGAGTGCAAAGATGGCAGTACCAATTTCGTAGAATTCCCTAGAATCCTCCAATTGCTAGCTTATAATGCGTGCAGCAAGTGCAGAAAATAAAAGCATGGGCAGTCAATGCGCATATTACGCGCATGCGTATTTGTCGCTTTACGTGTGCTTCTGTATTCTGGTTTTTTATATGAATTGCTAGTTTGAAGTGTCTAATTAGTTTTTATTCTTATAACAGAGAAAGTAAAAATTTACGTTGTAACAAAGTTGGAAGCAATAACATAAAAATGTCCATTTGATTGGAATTACAGAATTAACGTGGAGTAATTCTGGCCATGATTTTTCTTTATAAAAGAAGTGGGAAAACTGTAAAATTAATAAAAAAAAAATTATTTTTATGTTTTAAAATTAATTACTATATACATGAATCACAAATGTATTCTTCAGGGGTATTCCATCCTGAACATTCTTCATATTATTATATGCCCATAAAATTGAATTGTTTCATTTTGGGTTTTTATGTGGAAGCGTGTAAAGTAATATTCCTGGCTTCATTCTGCCTTATTCGTAATTCTTTTATGTCAGTTGCATTTAAGCCAGAAAAAAGTAATGTTAAAAGCTGGCTACGATTACCCCTCAATTTTGGCCGGTCTTACCTCACAACACATGTTGAAATAATATAGTAATACACTACATTGAATTTTCATATCAATGAAAACAATAATATTTTGGAAGGATGTTAAATTATAAAAAGGTGACAAATATAGCGTAAAAGAACGAAATATCCAATAAGCATTTATTGCCATGTAGCATATATGTAGGTTATATTTTCTGTCACTTCGAGTAGCGGACCACATAATTTCGTGCATGTTTTTCACAGCGTACGTAAAGCGACAAATACGCATGCGCGCATGAACTGCACGCTTCATGCGCTAGAAGTGAAGAATTCTAGGGAATGCTATGCGCCACCAACGCAACCAATGCACGCATAGACTGAAGCGGAACGGTTTTCTCTGCAGTCTATGCGCATAATGCGTGAATTGGAACACAGCCCTAATAAGAGGCATCACTCGACAAGGACAGAAATAACCTAGGGAAATCACTATACAACCAATTTAAATGCCCATTCGGCAATGATCGCTAAGCTTCGGCAATGATCGGTCAACTTCGGCAATAATCAGCCAATTGTGGTATGGTACATTTAGTCGATTTGAATATCCCGCTCGAAATATACAACCAATTTAAATGCCAAGGTCAAGTAAGGACTTCAAAGGTTCCGCCCGAAGTGACGCCTCTTATTATACCTACTCTTTGACTTGGCGGGAAGCGCTTCTTCATGGTCCGAGATACTACGCCATATTGTCTAGAGTAGAGCTCTAATTATTCGACTATTCGATTATTCGACTATTCGATTATTCGAATAATTCGAATATTAGAATAATTCGAATAATTTCGAATACAAATAATTTCTTCGAATATTCGAATATTCTGATCAATCGAATTTCTGATTGTACCGAATAGGAATCTGAACATGAAATATTTGTTCACAGTTTATCGTGATATTCTTTTCATATTGAACTCGTTTCTTTGCGAACGCGTGCTCAGACCATACGATTCTTTTCATATTCTTAAACTATATGATAAAACTAATCCAGTAATGTACACACTAGGATGGACCTTAGTTACTCTTGTCGAAAAATAAATTTCAAATTTTTGGCGGGGACACCCCCCAGTATGATGCCACTGGGAGAGAAAATAATGTGTGTAAAATTTGAAATCGATCGGACAACGGGAAGTTTTTTTATTTTTTTATTTTTTCGCAGTTGAAGTTTTTTTATTTTTGGAATTCGTTTTTCTCCATTGTAGTATATCGTTCATATACATTTTTATATATCGTTGAATTTGTCTTTTTACGCTCTTTAACAATATAGAATCAAAGTATAAGGTCACTTAAAAAAAAACATCATGACCTTGAAATCTTAAAAATTGACCTTCAAAAAAACTTTTTTCTTTGGCATTATTTTTACCTTGCCAAACAGTATAACTTCTTTCCAAGAAATTTTTTCACATATTCGCAAATGAAGATACTTTAATTTTTATCTTTAAACAATTCCCAATATAATATAATACGAATACTGTAATATACTTATAATGTAGTAAATAATACAAGAAAGTAGTTTCAGAACTGAAAAGGAATATTTGGAGGAATAAAAAATGAAAGTATTTTTTTCGAGTAAATATCTTATATTTCTTTCAATAGTGACCGTTTTGTTACATCCGGAAACTGTTTTCTATGTTCGGAAACAATTTGTAATATATATTGTTTTTCCTCCTCGTTTTTGGCCAATAACTGATTATATTCCTGCATAAGTTTAACACCACGCTTAGCAGTGTCATTAACAACTTTTAAGCCTTGAACGATGTTCAATCCGTATAGAAAATCGTTCTCATTTTCCCATACATTAGGATCCTTTTTTAAAAATTCAATGGGAATTGAGAATCGTTCGAAAAATCTTTTTGAACGTTCAGATATAAAATGGTCAATTCCTATTTCAATATAGTTTCCCACCTCATTTGGATTAATTGTATATTTTTTGCACGATTCGTCGACTTCAGTATTAAGCGCTTCCACCATTCGTAATTTTGTGTTCTTTCCCACAGCTTTATCAAAAAATGCTAACGCTGCCATTTCTGGTGATAAATACCATAAATGGTTGCACATTTTCTTTACAGCTATAAGACTTATTTTTTCATCGATTGTGCGGTACGCATAGAGTTTTTGCAAAAATTCTAAGTCTTGTCGTGGAGCTTCCGCTGTCATTGCCCACACAGCACAACGTCTGGCAAAGTCTTAAAGACGTTGTGCTGTGTAGGTGTAGCTCGAATCCACGGTTTTATATAAAAAGCGGCGAGAAAGATACATATATCACGAATTCCAGTTTCTTCTTCCACAGTTATTGAAAATTGGTGTTTAAATAAATATATTTTCAAGCAATACAGTGGACGCTGGATAATATGCCGCTGTTTAAAGTGCCGTTAGGAACGCCCCAGCTCACACGCATTTCTCGCACGCGTGTGTGCACGTCCCTTTCTCTCACGCTCAGCGAGCCAATGAATGCTAACCCTTAATGGTACCTCCACACTGGAGTTCGCAAGCAATTCGCAAGCAATACATATACGTGAATGTGTTTTTTCTTTTTCTCACTAATAATAAAACTCTTGCGAACATATTTTTGTCTTATACACATAGACACTTTCTCGCGAACTGTTTGCCGATGAAGACACATCTTAACTCATACATTTTTTAATGACAGAAGTATAAGTACGTATAATATCGTTTTATTCAAATGTTTTTTTAAATATTTTGAATTATGATCAGTTACATTTTGTATTAGGCACATTTATTTCATATTGGGCATTAGGGTGGACCTTAGCTACTCTTGACGAAAATTAGTTTGCGAGATTTTTTTGGTCCCGTACCCCAGAAATGTGACACTTGTTGGGAAAATGATCTGGAAAAAATTTCAGCTCGATTGGACCACGGGAAAAGGACGCGCAACGAATTTGAAAATTTTGAACTTTTTAAACCTTGACATAAATATACATTATGATACATCGTTGAATTTGTATTTTTTTTCTGTTTAAGAATACATACATAGCGTATACGATTGTTAAGAACAAACGTCCGTGACCTTGAAAACTCGAAAGAGTGACCTTGAAAAAAAAATTTCCCCCATTATATTCGCCTCTTTATATACTAGAACTTTTGTCTGAAGAGTTTTTTCATATATCCATAAACGATGGAGATATTAAACATTTTTTATTTTCATTATAACGCTCAATTATACAGAAGAAAAGCAGTTCTAAGACTGAAAATAAGTTATTATAGCTATTATGTAAATTACAAATAGAAATGTCATTAAAGTATTGCGTCCCAGATTTGCTCGTGGACTCGTCAGTAGGGCCCAGCAGAACCAGAAAATACAAATGTCGCGAATTCCAGTGGCCTTTTCGCTAGTCAAGGTAAATTCTTTTCGGAATAAATATATTTTGATACAATATATCGCCTTGGCCACCCATCGAGCGTGATGTAAAGCTCCTGGAACTCGAAATATATAATTTGTTCTAGGAGTACCGCCTAAGAAAAGAACTGTAAGCTCCAAGAATTCTCTATAATCTTCTCGTGGTTGATTGATGTTTTTCAAGATTTGCATTGCAAACTCCAGCACTTCAGTACTATTTATAATTGTAGATTGGTGGACGTACTCATCTTCAATTCCTGCCACAAAATTCGATTTATTAATCTGGGGCCAAGCCTGCAGAAATTGTTTAAAAAAAATTGAATATTTGGACCCGATGATTTCTCTAACTTCATACCAAAAACACACCGTAAAATAATTTCATATATGTGATGACGCCAAGGAAAATATAGCAAATCTTTTTCAAAATTTTGTTCGAGAAAGATACACGCGCTTGGAAACGTCCCATGTTCGATGACGTTATGTCACAGCAAAATGCTTTGCCACCTAAATCCCATTTCTGCACTAAATCGTATACCACAGAAGCTTGTTTGTCTCCAGTACCCGATAAAATTGCAGGAATTCCAAGCAGCTGCTCAATACCTCTGCAAGTTATTAGTAGGTACAGGTAAACGATCCATTTTCTCATTGCCTATTAAAGCTGGCAACAGCTTTCCGTCCCAATGTAATAGCACCAAGCTCACAGTCTTTGAACGCTACACGATATTTATCGGCAAGTTGTGCTCGAAGATCCGTGCGATGACGCCGTACAGACGTTCGATTGATAATTAAGTGGCCTAGGTCATGACCAAGAGCTTGAGCTGTTGCTGTTATTATACGAACAGAATCACGATCGCTTACTTTGCACTTGTCAAGGGTTGCAACCAGGGACCCGAAATAACAGTTACTTTTTAAATTTTTTCGAAAAAAATCATTGAGAAAAAGTTAATTTTTATTTAAATGGAAGTCCGTCTTCATTAAACACTTCATAAATTTTTAGAAAAACAAGTGATTAAAATATATTAAGATTTATCTGTTTTGGTTACGAATAACCATTATTGGCAACCGAAATATTTTTTGGTCACTAAATGTAGTAGTAGGGGTATTAGGAGCCGCGGCGTAAAAGAAAATTTGAGTATAGGCAGGTATAGACGTGTGTGTAAGAGTAAAACAGCATCCCACACTGTGCACTATCTCTTTTCAACAGCGCGCCGCGGCTCCAAAATCCAAATACCCACAGTTCATATTCCAGATATTTCATAGTTCAATAGTTATACCGTAACCGAAAAAAAATCCCGCAATATATATTGGTTATACCGTAACCAAAAAAAATTCCCGAAATATATATTGGTTACGCCGTAACCAAAATAATTTCTCGTCAACAATAATGGTTATTCGCAACCAAAAAAAATCTGGTCATCGATAATGGTTACCCCATAAAAAACTTCAAAAAAGTAAAAAAATACGCCAAGTACATGAAAAATCAAATAAATCACAAAAAATAGATGACAATTATAATCACAAAAATTGAAAATACTAATAATAAAATAAAAAAAAAGTGAAATCGAAATGAGCTGCCAGTACATAAAGGTGCTTACCAACTGCGCCTAAGATGATACAACTATATATAATAACATATACACAGCTAAAATGCTGTGTTCATACATTCCGTTACTCATATAGCGGACATTTTAATTAATCCATAAAAAAGAATCCCATTTAAAACCATTGTCTTAAATTAATAGATTTATTACAAAATTAATGATATACAACAATTGCGCCAATTATAACAATGGCTATTTATACAAAGAAAAAATATATTAAATAATATTAAACAGATATATTTTTATAGAAATTAATATTTTAATACGAATAATGCGTTCGTCTGTATGTGTGCATGTGCATATGCTACGTATGATATTAGAATATACAGGGTCATCGTTTAATCCTGCAACCCGCGCGCGCGCGAACCTGTAAAATGGCAACACCGCCTCACGGACGCATTCCACTACAGCCATGCACCGTCCCGGCGTTCGGAGAGCTGCTAGCGACCGCTAGACAGCAGTGATGCCCGAGCTTCGAGAATTTTGGGCTGGCCTCTTTCAAATTAACGTTGCGAAGAACTATTCAGAATTTTCCGGCCGGGGTTGAAAAATTTGGGGCCTTTTTCGTATAACTTTTGAACTATAAGAGATATCGGAATGCAATTTACTCTGGTAAATGAGGAAAAATTATTCCTTCTTAATGATGGATAATTTAACATATTTTACGTTTACTTAATTTTTCTTTTTTTCATTTTTTTAACGATAATTGTTTAAAAAGGTTTTGCAAACTGTTTATTTGATAATGTATTTAACGCTGTTTTTAAAATTCGTGGTGTTGATAAACAATAGGCTTGTTGTTTCTGTATCATTACTTTCATAAATTGAGAAATTAAATTTTTATTGAATTATGTGTTAGTTCTGCAGACCTCCGAATCTATTGTTCTGGTTTTCTTTTTTATGATTTTATTCTTAATGCGGTGCATACCTAAATCAGACGTAGGGGGTAACTAATGGGACGTGTCTTTAATTGTAGCGGTGTTTGATTTTTTTCTGTAGAATTGTTGTGTTTGAATGTTTTAACTACTCAATGCCACGCCTATTCCGGCTTCCGATAATGTCATTTTTTTTTAATGATGTGCCATTATTGTGGCTTTTACAAGCACGTGGCGAAAAATCTCTCCGTACAAGGGTATAGCGCCGCGGTCAACCCTGTCGTAGCTAAAATTTTTTAAATTGAGACGAGTACGAGATCAGTTGACATTATTTTCTAACCTCATTACAGTAATCTGGGGTGCGAGTGGTAAACCGATCATAAAAGCGGAGTGCGCGGCTCGATTACCTGGGCCGGGAAATTCCCAATACCTAGCTCTTTGCGACGCTAAAATTTTCGAAGCCGGGCATCACTCTCTCCGCTGGGCCGGTGCATGATTGTAGTGGAATGCGTCCGTGAGGCGGTGTTGCCATTTTACAAGTTCGCGCGCGCGCGGGTTGCAGGATTAAACGATGACCCTGTATGTAGAATAAATCTGACTGCGTTTCTAATATGTGTATGTATTTGTTTATGTATTTTAAATTGTAAGGGAGTTATTGTTAATTAATAATACTAAGACAATTAACATTTTTTTCGGTTGTGCAGCGCCAAGTATTTTGAATAAAATATTTATTCGTATTAAAATATTGATTTCTATAAAAATATATCTGTTTAATATTATTTAATATATTTTTTCTTTGTATAAATAGCCATTGTTATAATTGGCGCAATTGTTGTATATCATTAATTTTGTAATAAATCTATTAATTTAAGACAATGGTTTTAAATGGGATTCTTTTTTATGGATTAATTAAAATGTCCGCTATATGAGTAATGGAATGTATGAACACAGCATTTTAGCTGTGTATATGTTATTATATATAGTTGTATCATCTTAGGCGCAGTTGGTAAGCACCTTTATGTACTGGCAGCTCATTTCGATTTCACTTTTTTTTATTTTATTATTAGTATCTTCAATTTTTGTGATTATTATTGTCATCTATTTTTTGTGATTTATTTGATTTTTCATGTACTTGGCGTATTTTTTTACTTTTTTGAAGTTTTTTATGGGGATCTCACTTCTTTTTACAAAGATAATTTGCATAGGAACAGACTTTAGATAATTTTTAATATTATAAATTACAAATTATCACGCGACAGAATTAAGTATAAATTCTATATACAACGTAAGTTAAACAACTACGAACAGAAACCATATGCACCGGATTGCCAATCTATATGTATTATATTATATGTATAGTACTTTGTGTACAATACATGGTGCGCGAATATATATACAAGGTGTCCCAAAAATGTTGCGTTTCCTTAAAGGGGGTGATTCTGGGGGTGATTTCAAACAACTTTTTCCTTTGCGAAAATGCTCTCCGATGTTTCGTTAACGAGATATTAATAAAAAGCACCGACCAATCACAGCGCGAGTCTGACGGCCGAGTTCCCGCGGTAGCGTGGCTACGAGCCGCGCTGCGACTGCGACGAGCAAGCAACTCGGCATGCATCGAAGAAACTTGCGTAGACTGGCAAATGAAGAAGACGTAACAAATAAAATCGAACATGTTGTCATGGTTTGTTCGTCATTTAAAGTGAATAATGAATAAAGGATAAATGGATGAAAATCACGTGTAACGTAAAAAGACGAATACGCAGTTTTTTTTTAGAAGATTCGAAAATAATAATTATTTGAAGTGGGAGGATAAGGAATACGTAAATTTCCTTGTGTTAATAACGTAGCCACGAAAAGGTAATGTAACAGGAAATTAACGAAAGGTGATAGGCGTTAGTAACTAAAACTCACCCTTGTTGGAAATTCACCTGCAGCTTGAAAATCTGTGTCACAGGGTCACCGAACCGATCCGAGATGGTGGGCCTTGAGGTCCGATTGGTCCCAAACTAACCAATCTGCCCTGCAGCCCTCCCAAACGGCCACTGTCCTGAAGAGGCTCTCTTCACAGCAGTATCTCCTCCCCAAGGTCCACCATCGCTCGCACGGAATACGTCGACGCGTGCTTTTGTTTTGAAATTCGAGCGCGTGCTTAGACACTTGAGATAAGCAAGCGACGTATTCCGTGCGAGCGATGGTGGACCTTGGGGAGGAGATACTGCTGTGAAGAGGGCCTCTTCAGGACAGTGGCCGTTTGGGAGGGCTGCAGGGCAGATTGGTTAGTTTGGGACCAATCGGACCTCAAGGCCCACCATCTCTAGCACGGAATACGTCGATGCGTGCTTTTGTTTTGAAATTCGAGCGCGTGTTTATACTCGAGAGATAAGGGATCCGTCTTTAATTTGAAGGTAGGACGAAGCAGGCGGGACTACGCGCAGTCAGCGGACTACCTCTTTGTAATTTCTAGTTCTTCAAAATTAATCAGGCTGATCAGTCAGAGCATTTCGCCAGGGTCGCGGTTTATTGTCCGGCGAGTCGGCGGTAGAGAACGGTTTCCTACAGTTTCGGATAATTTATGACTTAATTGGTTCCGCCTCGTAGCAGTCGTGAACTCAGGGTGTCGGAAAGGGGAAACAGGAATGGTATGCATTTTCTTCTTTATAGTAACTCGAAGACTGTCTCTTCTCTTCGGACCCTTTCGAACCGATACACGTGGTGTCTGTTTTCTATCTCGAAGCAATGGGTACATTGGCAGTAGAAGGACGGAGCGCGGGCTTTTGTGAAAGTGTTCGTTGCACTTCTGCAAAACACGTGTTCCGAAAATGTGTTGGCTTCTTTTTACCTAAAGCCTCTTGCCCTGGTGGGAGTTAACTCATAATGGAACCAGAGAAGCTACTTGGGGGTAGCGGAAGTTGCTTGGAAAAAATCCTGTCAGTCAGCTAGCAATCGCGTCGCAGAAATGTACACGGCCCAAGAATACTTCAGGATAAATAAAGTGATCAGTGTTAGTAGCCGTGCAGTGAAGTGAATATTCGGTACGTTGACCTGGACGCACCTGACATTGCGACCCTTAACTTTGGGTAGTGGGAATGTAAGGATACCTGGGACCAGCTGTGCACGGAGCACGTCCATCGATGACCAGGATCGGTTCGGTGACCCTGTGACACAGATTTTCAAGCTGCAGGTGAATTTCCAACAAGGGTGAGTTTTAGTTACTAACGCCTATCACCTTTCGTTAATTTCCTGTTACATTACCTTTTCGTGGCTACGTTATTAACACAAGGAAATTTACGTATTCCTTATCCTCCCACTTCAAATAATTATTATTTTCGAATCTTCTAAAAAAAAACTGCGTATTCGTCTTTTTACGTTACACGTGATTTTCATCCATTTATCCTTTATTCATTATTCACTTTAAATGACGAACAAACCATGACAACATGTTCGATTTTATTTGTTACGTCTTTTTCATTTGCCATTCTACGCAAGTTTCTTCGATGCATGCCGAGTTGCTTGCTCGTCGCAGTCGCAGCGCGGCTCGTAGCCGCGCTACCGCGGGAACTCGGCCGTCAGACTCGCGCTGTGATTGGTCGGTGCTTTTTATTAATATCTCGTTAACGAAACATCGGAGAGCATTTTCGCAAAGGAAAAAGTTGTTTGAAATCACCCCCAGAATCACCCCCTTTAAGGAAACGCAACATTTTTGGGACACCCTGTATATATATATATATATATATATATATAAATAAAGCCACATTTTAGTTATATATAACTTAACATAGAACTTATATAGAAGTAGAGTGGCATTTTGCTATTGTAAGCGTAGACCGGAAATTTAAATGCTAATGGTAATAATTCAGCGAAAATGAACAAGGAGATCCAATATTTTTAACACACAATTTATTGGTGTTGGAATAAAACTAATTTAGTATGTTTATTGGTGAATTGAAATAATGGGAATCTAAAAAATTAACAAATAGCGTGGCAACTACTGTGGATTTTATTAATTAAAATATTACGAATGTCTTTCACAAAAGATTGAAAAGCATCAAGGGAGATCAGTTTTCAGCGTACTTTCTTCACTAATTCGACTTGCTTTACATCGCAAGCAGTCCACCATAATCTATTTTCTTCACAATTCTTAACGCTATGTCTTTAAACAAGTTTTGTCGATTTACCTTATTTGACTTTCTAGAAACTTGTGTGGTGCAAGATGCTCGGTCTATCTATCTAATCTTCTCCGGACAACCTCCGCGCTTGTGCATTCCCTTCATTTCTATCCATCCAAGCCTGTGCGTCCCTTCATTTTTATCCAAGTCCTGTGCGTCCCCTTCATTTCTATAATAAGCTTTACATAAAAACTCTAAATTGCTGGTATAAAAATATCTAGCAATTTAAAAGCAATACAATTTGTTACAATATATATATATATTATTTTATACATGCATGGTACAAATTTCCAGAAACTTATGCGAAAGGAGATGCTTCTCAGTCGAACCATCTCCGGACAACTTCCAAGTCTGCGACTCTACATAAGAAATCTATTAAAAAAATTTTGGCGACTTACCTTATTAATTGAGACAATAATTCAGTCTCCTACGTAGTGTAAAAACTCGTGTCATTTCAAATTGGGACAATTTACTTTATTTGACACTTAGCACTTAGGTTATAAAATTCAAAATAGTATATATATATATATATGTACGTACAATGGCGGACGACGAACGAAGAACGATACACGTGTTGGCTGAAGGTGTGTGTGTAACGCGTGTATACGTATTATGTTGACAAAAATTTGAGATTGAAGAAGAATCAGAAGAAAAATCTTAAACCTTACCGTTTTCGACTAATCCATGAGACGATATTATGATATCTCTGATATGCGTGGACCGATTTTATTGATTTTGGTCTTATTCGAAAGCTGATATGCGGTTTACATAAGAAAAATGTCTTTAAATTTACAAAATATTACAGGCGTCATGAGATATTAATGTAATAAATGTCAGAATTAGGTTAGAGTGTCTCCGGGACGAGTAAAGGTACACGGTAGCAGTCGAAAATATACAGGGTGTTTTTCATGTACTTGACGTCGAGACGCTACCGCGTCTCTAGATTCGTAACCAAAAAAATTCTGGTCATCGATAATGGTTATTCGTGACCAAAAATATTTCGGTTGACAAAAATGGTTATTAGCAGGGACTTAATACCGGTATAACGCTCATACCGGTATTTCGCCATTACAGCAATACCGATACCGATATCATACCGAAACAGATCAATACCGGTACCGATATCGTACCGAAATAGATAAATACCGAAATCGTTATTGTACCGAAAAATAAAAATACCGAACCCGATATCGTACCGAAAAGAATCGGTTACCGGTAACCGAAATAAATACCGGTATTTTTCGGTATTCTTTTCGGTAACATTTCTATAGACATATATAGACGGAGCGTGTCTAAGGGGTCGATGTGAGGTTCGCGGTAAGGGGAGCGATACAGGCAAATCGGGTATCGCAGTGGCTATGCATGCCGAACAGAATACCGAAAAAATACCGGTATTTATTTCGGTTACCGGTAACCGATTGTTTTCGGTATTTTTATTTTTCGGTACAATATCGATTTCGGTATTTATCTGTTTCGGTACGATATCGATACCGGTATAGCTGTAATGGCGGAATACCGGTATGAGCGTTATACCGGTATTATGTCTCAGACGAAGATAATACCGAAAAATACCGGTATAATACCGGTATTTTACATACCGGTAGGAGTCCCTGGTTATTAGTGACCAAAAAATATTTTCGATGACAATAATGGTTATTCATAACCAAAATCATTTGAACAAAAATATTAATTCTTATGCCATAACTTTTAAGATTTAGGGTATAACAGTTATGGTCCCTGGTTGCAACAAGTTTTGGTGTAATTATATCAATTTGAGCACGTCTCTTTTTAGGGTTGCTTGGACCAGCTTCATCCACGGGAATAATAAATTCAATATTTTCACCCTCACTTGATAGGTGACCATCTTCTTCGCTGGATGATGCTACTTTGTCCATTGTTTCGTCTTGATTTAAACGATATACAAGTGTCAATAAAGACCAATATATCTTATATTGTATATCCAAGATAACGATCAATATTTTGAGTTTTAAAAATGAATTGCATAAAGAATATTTACCTTGCACAGCTTCTACTTCACACTGCGCCTGCCTTGATTTTTCTTGCTCCTTCCGAAACGTTTTTTTCTGTTCTTTCCGGTATAATATATGATCACTTCCAATCATAGAACCTGGACGTCCTTTTTTTGTTGATTTAATAGAAAAAGTTTGTCTTCCTCTACTTTAATAGTTTTTAACGCATCGGCGGGTGCAATATCAAAAAGGTTATCTAGCTTATATACAAACTCCTTCTCCCGATTTTTTTGGGTTTCAGTATTGCGGTTGCAACTTTTATGCAAAGTCGCCCATTCTTGACACAATGCATCTAGCTTGTCTATGCAATGCTGTGGTCTTTTCGTTGGAATCCGCGCTTTCTCCCAAAATACTTCAACTTCCTTAATAATTAAAGAAGCACTAGACTTAAGATTCAATTTCGCATATTGTGAAATAGGACTCTTAAGACTTTCCTGTTGGATGGCAATTTTGCACCGATAATTTGACTTTCGTCATGATCGAGTAAATATAATTTTTTCCTTATACATTCGATTTCATTGTCACTTTCACTACGATATTTCACTGTTACCTCGCTGAACGCTCAGAACATAAGGGCCCAACTATGAGTTTTCGGACCTTCTGTCGATGATGAGAATGTTTAATATCTCCATCGTTTATGGATATAAGAAAAAACACTTCAGACAAAAGTTCTAGTATATAAAGAGACGAATATAATGGGAGAAAATTTTTTTTCAGCGTCACTCTTTCGAGTTTTCAATCGTACGATTTAACAATCGTATATGCTGTGTATGTATTCTTAAACAGAAAAAAATACAAATTCAACGATGTATCATAATGTATATTTATGTCAAGGTTTAAAAAGTTCAAAATTTTCAAATTCATTGCGCGTCCTTTTCCCGTGGTCCAATCGAGCTGAAATTTTTTCCAGATCATTTTTCCAACAAGTGTCACATTTCTGGGGTACGGGACCAAAAAAATCTGATGTTCAAAAAAAAAGGTCCACCCTATTGGGCATAAATAGTTATGTAAATGGGTAAGGGAAAGATAAACTGTAAAAATATACGACAGGTAGAAGGTGTACCGAAGTTACAGATTTATGTATTACAATGTTAAAAAATATATTTAACGTTAATTCTAAAAACTGAAACACTGAAAGATGCTAAAATATTACGATTATAAATAAAAGTTACATTGCTATATAAGCTTTCTTTATTCATCGTACATGTATAACGTGCTTATAGTAAAAATGTGTGTCTTCATCGGTAAACACTTTGTGAATAGGGATCTGTATAAAATTTAAATATGTTCGCAAAAGCTTTAGTGAAAGAAGTACGATTTGTACCTATACTGCTTGTGAATTGCGCGAACATCAGTGTGACGCACCTTAAGAGTATTCTGGTAGGGGGCAGCCATCACGGAAAAGAAAACAGGAGAGTTATGGGGAGAGCGCGCGTTACATTGGCTCTCGTTAATATGCCGCTTCTGAGAAAACACCGCCTCTAGAGCCCCGACTGCGGCACATTATCGAGCGTCCACTGTATAAAGCTTTTGCCATCCATCGAGCGTGGTGGAAAGCTCCTGGGGCTCGAAAACTTATATTTTTTGGTGGAGTCCCACCGAGGAAAATAATTATTAATTGTAAAAATTCTTTGTAATCTTCTCCAGGTTGATGTTCTCTTTGTAAAACGTCTATTGAAAATTGGATTGTTTCTTCAATAACTGTATCTGTAATTATTTGACAGACATATTGGGTTTCAATTCCGGATACAAAATTTAATTTGTTGATTGTTGGCCAAGCATTTTGAAAATTTTTGAACAGTGGAACATTTGGACCGGTAGACTGGTACATTTTTTCTTTAAAGACGCCTTGTAAAATGATTTCGTAGATATGGTGTCTGCAGGGCAAATATAGAATTTCTCTTTCCAATTTTTGTTCAAGAAGAACGCAGGCTCCTTGGTAGCGTCCAGTATTTGAAGCGGTAGTATCACAAGAAAGTGCTTGTACTTTGTTGGATAATCCCCATTCTTCTAATAAATCATACACCGCAGAAGCTTGATCGTTTCCACTGCTAGACGAAATCGTTGGAATTCCTAATAATTTTTCCACACCAATGGAACTGATCAACACAGGTAGTCTTTCGATCTTTTCTGTCCCCTTTAAAATTGGTAAAAGCTTTCCATCCCAATGGACTGTAATTGCATTGAGCTCGCAATCATTAAATTTCTCGCGTAATTTATTTGCAAGTTCTGCACGATATTTAGTTCTCTGGCGGCGAATAGATGTTCGATTTATTATTAGGTCGTCTATATTATGTCCGAGAGCTTGTGCAATTATTGTGATGATGCCAATACTATCGCGATCACTCACTTTGCATCTGTCGAGCATCGCAACCAGATTTGGCGTTATAAATTGTTTTTGAGCGCGTCTTCTTTTGGAGTTACTCGGACCAGGTAAATCAACCGGATCTTCAATTCCAATATTTTCATTCCCAGGGAACTGACTTTGATATTCAATGGAGGATGATGATGATGATGATGATTCAAATTCTACTGTTCTGACTTGTTTAAAAAGAAATCAAAATGTTTATAGAAATAGTAAAAGTAATATAAAAATAATATAATTCACAATATTTAGATGTATAAAAATTAAATATATAAGAAATATGTACCTTCAGCAACACTGATTTCATATTGCATTTGTCTGGATTCTTGTTGGTCTTTTCGTATTGCTCGTTTCTTTTCTTGCTCGAATAACACGCGATCCGTTCCAATCATTGACCCAGGTCGTCCCTTCCTTCTTTGATTTTCCAAAAATAATTTATCTTCTTCCATTTGTATTAATTGTAATGCATCAGCGTGTGCAATATCGAAGAGGTCCTCCATTTTATCGAGAAAATCTTGCTCTCGTTTTTCTTGAAGTTCACTTCGGCGTGTAGAATTTCGTTGTAACGCCCTCCAATCATTGTATAGCGATTCTAATTTTGTAATGCTATGCTGTGTCTTTTTTGTAGGGATCCGTGCTTTTTCCCAAATGACCTCAATTTCCTTTACAACTAAAGAAGCACTCGTATGAAGATTTAGTCGCACCTTCCGTATGTTATAAAACAAAACTCGTAACACTTGTACATTAGATGGCAACTTGGCACCAATTATTTGACTTTCGTCATGATCTAATAGAAATAATTCTTCGCTTCTGGTTTGCATTTTTGATTCGAATTTTCGAATTTACTTCACTGAACGCTCGGGAAATAGGCACTATTGTAAGAGATTTAAAAAGTATTTCATGAAAAAGCAACGATGCGTCGTCGACAATGGTACATTCAAGAATGCGCCTCGGCAACCCAGTCGCCTCGAGCCTCCCTTGTTTGGGCCCTTAGCAGCCCCCCAAAGGGTTTATGACACCCCCAAATGCCGCTCAAGCTTTCTCTTTTCCAAGACCCTCCACGACGACGGCTAAATGACCGCTTGGAAACACATCGAAAGACAGTCGAAATCCCATATTCCTTACACTATGAAATTCAGTTTTTAATTCCAAAGGCCCGACCCCTCCTAAACCTTTGGTTCTGGATCTTCTGTTCAGAACAAGTCGAAAACTAACGGATTCTTAGAGGTTCTAACTACCTACTTGATGCAAATACAACTGCATTTTCAAATTTTTCATGACCATTTACACAATCTACTCCACGCCTATAAACTAAAAATAATATTAAATAATTAGAAACAATGTAATCTTGATGAAAGTATCAGTTACTACATTAAAATTTTGAAATCTGTTATTTATAAAGATATGAAAAATTTCTTAGACAAAAGTTGTACTGTTTGGCAAGATAAAAATAATGCCAAAGAATAAAGTTTTTTTGAAGGTCAATTTTTGAGATTTCAAGGTCATGATGTTTTCTTTTTTAAATGACCTTATACTTTGATTCTATATTGTTAAAGAGCGTAAAAAGACAAATTCAACGATATATAAAAATGTATATGAACGATATACTACAATGGAGAAAAACGAATTCCAGAAATAAAAAAACTTCAACTGCGATGAGGCACGTCTTCCCGTTGTCCGATCGATTTCAAATTTTACACAAATTATTTTCTCACCCAGTGGCACCATACTGGGGGGTGTCCCGAAAAAAAGTTGAAAGTCGAAAAATAAGGTCCACCCTAGCGAGCATACATAATCTGTCAATGCAATTATATTTACCATACAGAGTAACACAATATTTTTATTACAACTTTTTTATCACTTAATTATAATCTTAATTTTAACTTAATTATATCAATTTGTGTTAATAATTCATTTACAACTCAATTATGTATAAAAATCCCGTTACTGGTGAATTACTTGAACAGCCAGGCAATTAGCGGTTTACAAGCAGCAAATCCATTCACATTTTGTATATTTTGAACTAAAGGTCTGTAACATATATCATAATTAAAAAAATAAAGAGAAAACTTGGCGATTGAAAAATGGAGTGATATTTGATCACTCAATCGATTAACCATAATAATATTTCCATTATGAAATAAAAAAATGAATGAAAACCTACTTGCACATTAAGTGAAAAATATCCGTTTTCATGCCGGAAAATTTCATCAATATTCTGGAATCTCGTGGACACTAATGTAATGTGTAGGTACTGTCAATGGCTCCATTGATACCAGGAAGACTTTTTCTGACTCATTTCGTTTCTCAAAATCATTGGAAAATTGATGATACTCCTCGCATGCTTTGAGATCCCTTGGTAGTTTTATATAATCCAAAATTAAACTGGCAAGTAAGAGATTTACTCGAAAATAATTCTAGATCAGCTCCTGCCCAGCAGCAGCTGTAAATATTTTTTAAAGAATTTCCTAAATACACACTCTTCAATTATGAATATTTCAGATGTTAAAAATAAAATATTATAATTCTAAATTACCTGAAAACTTGCAGTTGCATATTACCATAAGCATACACCTAGTTGCAATTGCATGGAATGGACAAGCCACGGTTGTCAATTTTCACAAGTCCTTCGTGAATCGTTTGTAAAATACCATAGAGTACGGGAGTCCTTGCCAAATCGATAACGCCTTTTGAATTCATCTTCACCGCAATGATGAAAAGGATTTTGCCTGTCACGAATATAACCTCTGATAACAGAGCTATTGTTCGCTACATCATCATTCATATTGCTAATATCAATATCCTCAATATCACTAATATTAATATTTTTAATATCAATGTATTCAGGATCCAGTAAATCTATTTTTCTCCGACGTTTTATTACACTTGCTTTTTTGCACACTTTATACTCGCTTCCTTGACCAAGTAATGGTGTTGAATGGCGTATAAGTTGGACTTAAGGGGTCTCCCTAGTGTGACGGTTCAAAAAAATCGATTTTTTTTTTTTGTTTTTTTCTGAAAGTTCAACATCTTAAGAACATATTCCTAAAATATTATAGCTGAATTCGAAATTTTGGCAACGCTGTGAGCTATGAACAGTAGCGCGCGACCGATATGGCGCCATGTATACCCGCTACATTGGCGATGGCGACAGTAAAACGTATAAGGGCATTGTGGATTTGAATCCATATGACGTGCAGGTGAAAAAGTTAGAGTGTGTTTTACACGTTAAAAAAAGGATGGGTTCTCGTTTGAGAGCAGAAAAAAAGAAACATAAAGGAATAGGGGGAAAAGGTCCGGGAAAATTAACGGATAAGTTAATAAATGATTTAACAGCATATTATGGGTTAGCAATTACACGACACACGGATTCAGTGGAGGAAATGAAGAATGCGATTTGGGCAACGTATCACCATAAGTGCTCCACTGATACAGCGCCCGAACATGATTACTGCCCTACCGGAGCCGACAGCTGGTGTTCGTGGCGCCGCGCTGAAGCAAAAGGCGCCCTCGACAATTACACTCATGATCCACCCCTTACTGAAATCGTACAGCAGGTTATAAAGCCCATTTATACCAATTTATCCCAACACGAATTGATAGAGCGATGTCTAGGCGGAAACACACAGAACAATAACGAAAGTTTTAATCAGTTAATTTGGCATTTCGCCCCCAAACATATATACTCTGGGCCAAAAACAGTTGAAGTAGCAACATATTTAGCAACTGGCATATTTAACGATGGCTACCAGTCACTATTAAGAGTATTAAATACGATGGGAGTAACAATTGGCCCAGAAGCCAAAAGTTTTGCCGATACGCAAGACGTGAACAGAGTTTGCCTTGGAGAGAAAAGGCATCAGGAAGCATCAAAAGAAGCTCGAACTGCTCGAAGGAAAGCAAATGCAGCTTTACAAGAATTGTATGAAGAAGAGGAAGGTGTACTCTATGGGCCAGGCATCGGAGACTAATCGTAAGTATGATTTATTATTTGAAAAATGGTACTTGAATCTTTAAACGCGTTTTACTCGAAACTACATTTTTCGGCCCGGCGATCACGATATCTCCAAAACTACTCAACCAAACGACTTAAAACTTAACATATATATTGAGTGCGTGTTCTCTTAGGATTTGACCTAGAATGAAGTCATTATTTGCAAAATTCGAATTTTGCAGCTCAAAAAACTGACCACTTTTTTGCCGCGAAATGAAAACTTTTCTTTAAAGTGCCGCCATTTTTTTATTTGGTGATTTTCTATTTTCATTCTAGTTCAAGTCCTAGCTACATTCATATAGTTTAAGAAAATAACTGTGTTTTTTGTTTCAGATAACCATGGCAGCCGGAATCGTGATCGCCAGCAGCAGGCGTTTTTTTGCGAGCTTTTCATTATAACCCTTATAACATAAAATATAATTATCATTAATGCTTCAAAAAATTCAAGTAGATTGTCAAAATGTAACTGAATAAATACCCCAAAGTTAGAAACCGCAATATCAAGTACATTTCCTTCAAAAAAATTCCCAAATATAGCCCTATTTTCCAGGCGTCACACTAGGGAGACCCCTTAAGTCATCTAAAAGGTTGACTTGAAAATATAACCTCACTTTGCGCGAATAAGATCGTCTTAAGAAGTTCTTATTTGACTGAGAATACATACGCACTTCAGCCATGCTTAAGAAGCGACTGAGAATCTCGAATAAATGAAGATTTCTTAACAAAGTAAATGCTTGAGTCGATGCTTATTTCCTGACTAAGAATCTAGATGGGGTCTTAAGCAAATGCTGAAGCTGAACTTAAGAATAAGCAACGACTGAGAATACCGCCCCAGGAATCAGTAAGAATGCGCTTGTTCTTTATGTAATGTAAGTATATTGATATGGAAATTAAATAAATTTGATAATGGAAGAAAACTCTACACCGTTGTCCAATCCTTGGGACACCTTACCCACGATAACCACATTCGATAGAGGTATGTAACATAACCTGAAAATCCCCGCTCATTTTTAAAATACATCTGAATCCATAGTGTCTGTATGACAAATCAATCCGTTTGTCTATTCACTCAAAATGGCTATTTCTTAAATATATTGTTTTAATTGAAAATAATAATTGTGCGATAGTTGATTTCCACATACAACCAAATATCAATAGACTAACAAAGAACTGTCAAGTATAAAACGTTCTAATCAAAATGTTTTAAATGCGTATATGGATACATGAGAAAAGAATTCAGAAGAAAATAATCATTTTCTTCTGAGAATTGAACATTTAATAAGTGCATCATATTTATTGTTAGGTAACAATACAAGAACCACAATTTGTTTGGACAGTGATACCTCTCAAACCAATGGACAAGTTGTGAGCATTGCTGCATCCTCCACTAGTCTCCTAATTGAGTCGCTCATAGAACAACTTTGTACAATGTTCGAGAGTGATACAGTCCGTAGGAACAGATTATATTTTGGTAATTTATCTACATTTCTGAAAGAGATTAAGTTTCACATGTTGCTTCTAATATTATATTCTGTTTTCTTTGTACAGTTGTGAAATAAAGTGAATTAATTTTGGCATGGAAATACATTGATTTTCTTATTTCATGTAATCACATAATTCATATTTTACGTTCAGTAAAATACATTTAAGACTTCGATGTCTTCCATCCTAAAGAATTATTTTAAAATTGATTACTTTCCCAATACTGAATAATGTTCTTCCTTCAAATTTTGGGTATTGGAAATAAAATTACTTTTCATTTCCATTCCAAATTATGTAACTTTTTTAAAATTCATGAATGAACTTTCATAACATCCATTTCTAGCAATCTGCGATAAACTTCACGAACTGAACTTAATTGACAGTTCCTACAATCTGATGGAATTCGAACAATTAAGGGGCCAATATCAGCGTGCACTCTATCATTTAGTTACCGTCGCACGTGCATCAACTGGATGCGAGAGTGTGCTACAAGTTCCAAAGTATATAATATTTAAAGTAAATTATAAGAACACAGATTGTATACATCTAAACAATGATATAATCCTCGCCTATTTATTTTGCATAGCTTATTGATGACAGAATGGTCCCGGTATCACCGAGAGTTTCAGGAAATAAGTTTCATTGCTGCTGGAGGATTTGGTAATGTTTATAAAGCTTTGCACCGTCTCGATGGTATTGAATATGCAGTGAAGAAAATAGTAGTACGTTCTGGCAGAGTTACAAGTATTATGCAACATCTCGAAGAAGTCAAAACTCTGGCCAAATTAAATCATACCAATATAATTTCATATAAAGGGGCATGGATCGAACCGACATTATCATCAAATTTTATACCAAGCCTACCATTTCCGAGTCATGCTCAGGGCAAACCAAGTTCCATAGACCACAAAAGAATAGATATATACAGATCGTACACGAGTGAAAACTTTAACATACAGAGTCAGACAAGTTCTAGTAATAGTTGGAGCAATCAGAGTCGAAAAGAAAATGCAGAAACTAGTAAAAAGATTAATTCAAGGTCTGGTATGTATAACCATACCGAAATTACAGAACAAAAACCATTCTATGCAAGGTCGACAAATTCTGCAACTAATGATATTATTAACGAAAGATTTGACGAACTTAACACTTCAACTAACGTTATAGGACAGCGAATAGTAGAAGAGAATATTGCCAGTAAAAATACGGAGAAAACCAATTCAAATAGTATATCTTTCAGAAGCGATAGCAAGCATCAGGATCACAAAACGGAAAATAATATAAATTCTACCGATGGTACCGATTCGTATGATGAATCTAACAAGAGACTTTGTCCATACGTACCCCAAGTGGTTCGTATGAATCTTTCATCTATGTTCTCCAGCTATGTAAAATTTAATTGAAATTAAACATAATCTTTCTTTGCAGAATGAAAAGTATGCGACGCTGTACATTCAAATGGCACTTTGCGAGAAGACACTTCAACAATGGCTCGAAGAAAGGATTGAGCTGTCTTCGCAGACACTAATCATTGGAATATTCACGCAAATTCTGTGTGGCTTGGACTACATACACTCTCGCGGAATTGTGCATCATGATATAAAGGTAGAAAAAGAAATAACGAACCTGTGCTGAAAGTGAAACATCATACTTGCAGAACATCTGCTCTAGTGCTTATCGAACTACACAGATTTTCTGTTTCATTTCAGCCAAGCAACATATTCATTTCAACGTCAGGTGATCTACAAATACAACTAGGAGATTTTGGATTGGCTTGTCCATTGCAACGGGAAAATCATCCTTCTGTAGTTGGTACACACATGTACGCTGCGCCAGAACAACTCCAGGGAAAGTGTGATCCTAAAGTACTGTTTTATTACTCGAATCCTGCATCAATTTTAATGACTGTTTTATGTTAATTTATGCTGTTTCAGAGTGATATATATAGTCTAGGAATAGTCCTTTTACAGTTGTTGGTACATACTAAAACTCACATGGAACGGACTAAAATAATTAGCAATTTGAGAAGAGGCCAAATACCAACGCCGTTAACTGCCACCTATCCGAACTGGGTATGTTCTTAAAACAAAAACTAATAGTTCCAATTGGAAGTATATTTGAAGATAAAAGTAATTCGTACTCCTACAGGCACATATAGTGAGTCAATTAGTGCAAGTAGATCCTAAGACGCGACCGTCAACGAGTCAACTATTACAAAACTTAAATGAAGACAAAGATGTGACGATAGCTCAATTGAGAAATTCGATTACAGAGAAAGACGATATGATACTACAGTTACAAGACAGGATATCGATGTTAGAAGCACAGATTACCAAATACAATATACCATTAGAAAATACGTAAGCTTTTATGGTAGTTGGATCGAGAAAAAACAAACTCCAAAGGTCGCCACCAGGTAGCGTATCACAGCTTATTGTTAGCCAATCCCAATAGCATAGCATACACTGATATATAACACTGGATGCGGCATCGACTCCTACATGATGTAAGGACATAAGGGTTGTGTTCCAATTTACGCATACTGCGCATGAAATTGATGGCATCTTATTGGTGGTATCGTACGATGCCCTAGAATTTCTCTCACTTGCCACCAATACGATGCCACTTCCGGTGCAGTGAGCGTGCAGCAATCGCAGAAAATCAGAGGAGAAGCAGTCACTGCACCGCTCGCTGCACCGGAAGTGGCATCGTACTGGTGGCAAGTGAGAGAAATTCTAGGGAATCGTACGATGCCACCAATAAGATGCCATCAATTTCATGCGCAGTATGCGTGAATTGAAACACAACCGGTGTGTCCTCGTGCGCAGCCTTCCAGATTAGCCAATAACGTGCCCTTCCCAAGATCGTCCATATTGGATGGTCAACCAATACGACATCCTATTACATTCCTGTAGTCTTGTTCAAATTTCGCGCCTCTAGAGTTTACGTTACACGAAGTTAGGTAGTACACTCGGCTCAAACGATTGTGGCCGATCGAGATTCGATTGCATTCGAGCTTACTAAGGCTGACTTTTTTGCATCGCTAACATTCTACAGTATTTCATGAATATGGTGAGACGGGAACCTGTAGCTTGGCAGTGCTCTCACCATATTCATGAAATACTGTAGAATGTTAGCGATGCAAAAAAGTCAGCCTTAGTAAGCTCGAATGCAATCGAATCTCGATCGGCCACAATCGTTTGAGCCGAGTGTACATTGGCTGTGTTCCGATTCACGCATTATGCCCATAGACCGCAGCGCAGACGCTGCGCGCATGAACCGCGTTCCGTTTCCAGCAGCGCATGAACCGCAGTAACGAAACGGAACGGGTTTCGATGCGTCTGATGCTCGTGAGGCTACGCGGGAATGTTCAAACTTACTTACAAATAGCTATGCAGTTGGATGGATTACGGTTAATTTAATTCGAGACTTTTGGACGGTGGTCGAAGCACGCTTCCTAACAACATCGGTTACTTCGTCTTAAGGATCGGGGACCGACTCCTAACGAAATTTGATGGCTTAATTGGTTCCTGGATTTTCTCAACCCTAGTTTTTCTATTCTTCTTGAACAGCGATAATTATTGAAAGCGAAGATCATATTTTATGAGTTTTACAGGACGAACTGCTGCTTACCCAACGTAATTTGGTAAACAGATGTGTAAAGGAAAAATGAAGTTATTTATTATCCGCGTCCGGGGTAAATTCAAGGTTTTGAAGGCTATTGAATAGAACCGCAGGCTCTCGTACGTCTTCTGGATTAGAGTACAGCTGTAAAGTTAGCATTATAAAAGCACCTTCGAAAAACTTAGCAGTAAAAGCCTTTAAGAAATAAATATGCACGCTACGTATTTGCTTCCTTCCTCATCTTTCTTTTCGACCTTGCCTAAAACCTTCTAGGGATGTGTTGTTCGCTTCGAAATTGAGTCCGTTACGTTGGTTGCAATTCATACAGCGATTGCAGAGATGGCAGTACCAATTTCGTAGAATTCCCTAGAATCCTCCAATTGCTAGCTTATAATGCGTGCAGCAAGTGCAGAAAATAAAAGCATGGGCAGTCAATGCGCATATTACGCGCATGCGTATTTGTCGCTTTACGTGTGCTTCTGTATTCTGGTTTTTTATATGAATTGCTAGTTTGAAGTGTCTAATTAGTTTTTATTCTTATAACAGAGAAAGTAAAAATTTACGTTGTAACAAAGTTGGAAGCAATAACATAAAAATGTCCATTTGATTGGAATTACAGAATTAACATGGGGTAATTCTGGCCATGATTTTTCTTTATAAAAGAAGTGGGAAAACTGTAAAATTAATAAAAAAATTATTATTTTTATGTTTTAAAATTAATTACTATATACATGAATCACAAATGTATTCTTCAGGGGTATTTCATCCTGAACATTCTTCATATTATTATATGCCCATAAAATTGAATTGTTTCATTTTGGGTTTTTATGTGGAAGCGTGTAAAGTAATATTCCTGGCTTCATTCTGCCTTATTCGTAATTCTTTTATGTCAGTTGCATTTAAGCCAGAAAAAAGTAATGTTAAAAGCTGGCTACGATTACCCCTCAATTTTGGCCGGTCTTACCTCGCAACACATGTTGAAATAATATAGTAATACACTACATTGAATTTTCATATCAATGAAAACAATAATATTTTGGAAGGATGTTAAATTATAAAAAGGTGACAAATATAGCGTAAAAGAACGAAATATCCAATAAGCATTTATTGCCATGTAGCATATATGTAGGTTATATTTTCTGTCACTTCGAGTAGCGGACCACATAATTTCGTGCATGTTTTTCAAAGCGTGCGTAAAGCGACAAATACGCATGCGCGCATGAACTGCACGCTTCATGCGCTAGAAGTGGAGAATTCTAGGGAATGCTATGCGCCACCAACGCAACCAATGCACGTGTTACGTGTTATAGCGGGGATTTCGAGATCCGGATGCGGATGGGTTCGCTGCCCGTGGAGCGCTAATGCGCTCTGCTCGCGTTCGCCCTTGGTGTCGGCCTCCAATTTTCTTCCAGTGATGATCAGCAAAGAAGGAAGTTAATAAACTGAGACTAATTTCTGTTGTTACTTAGTTTTAGTTTTAGTTTTATATATTTTAGGTAGGACAATTAAGAAATGCGTCTGATTGCTTTAAACGTTGATCAACGAATGAATGTGTACAAAGATGTCGTCTGTTCTATCTAAATATTAACATGTTTTTGTTAATTAAGATATCCAATAAAATAAAAGGTTTCTTAATTAATTATTTTACGAATTATACGATTGGTCCTTCACTAACTAAAACGAGCGTTTCACATGATATCAATGATTCTATTAGCAAAGCAACCGAAACATTTATTTAATCGATATAATTTAGCGAGCGCCTCTAAGAGGTAAGTATTCCTTGGAAAGTTTGTTCAAATTTCGATTGCTTCGTTTTACAGTTTAAACTTGACGCGCCTAGAATTCGCTACGCAGAGCCATCTTACATGAAGCTAAGTTCACATGTTACCACGGCATACCGTAACATTCCTTCACCCTTACGGAGAAAAGGTGTTTTTATAAAACAACTTTTCTAATTTTACAATTTGCTGATGATAATACAATTTCGAATATATAAATACTTTAATTAGTAACTTAATAAACATACAAAACTTGAATGAAACATTTAAGAACAACAATAAGAATTATTATAATTTAATTGAGATCTTAAAATCGTAAAGAAATATCTAGAGACGCGGTAGCGTCTCGACGCCAAGTACATGTTTCCTTTACAGAGATTTTTCGGTTAAGAATCGTCAGAAGAGCAGCCCGGCCTAACGCACGCTAATTTGAGTTTATTTGTGTGCACTATTTTAAATTTGTTAGAACCCAACATTATTTCTACTGTTAAATCGTTAATTGCCCTGCTGATCTTGTAGGGACCAATCCAATTACAGTCAAGTTTTGTCCTTGGTTCCTTTTGAAGGTAAACATCATCGCCTACGTTAAATTTACGAGGGTTTGCCCCACGGTCATAATACCTCTTACTCTTCTCCTTAGCTCGTTGTAAATTTTCAGCGGCAAGTGTCTGAGTAGTGGTGATTTTAACAAAAAGGTCGTCGAGGTACTGGATGAAAGTGCGTGGTACTTTCTCTTTGGCAAATTCAGATGGAATTTCTGCTCTCACCCCAAAAACCAATTCGTGTGGTGTAAACCCCGTGGCCTCATGCACCGAAGTATTGTACGAAAACATTCCAAATCGAACCCACTCATCCCAATCATTTTTAGCGCAATAATGCCTTAAATAATCGACAAAAACTCTGTGTGCTCTTTCTAGGGAACCTAAAGACTGGGGATGGAACGCCGTGGAGGTTATCCTTTGTATTCTGAATATTCGACAGAATCTTTTCATTACCTGACCAACGAAGTTTCTACCCTGGTCAGTGTGAATAACCCTTGGACAACCGAACCTGCTAATAAATTGCTCGGCCAGGGCAGTTGCTACAGTTATTGCTTCCATATTAGCTAACGGAATGGCATCGGAGTACTTAGTTAGGTTATCCTGCAAGGTGAGAAGGTACTTATTCCCTTTTGGGGTCAGAGGCAGAGGCCCTACAATGTCCATTTGAACTTTCTCGAAGGCTCGCCTCGGCGTGTCTGTGATACACATTGGTTGTCTGACTTTTGCAGAATGGATCTTGTTTCTCTGACAGGTGGGACAAGAACGGACAAATTCTGAGATTTCCCTCATCATCCCCTGCCAATAGTAATGTTCCCTTACATACTTCTGGAGTTTACCCACACCCCTATGACCACCGGCTGAAGACTCGTGAGATTCTTTGATTATTTTTAAACGGCCAGACTTAGCAGGTGTTATAATTTCGCCAGTGCATATAGTAATTAAAAATTGAGAATCAGTGAAAATTCGCTTAAATAAATCCTCTACTTGTTCCCATTCAAAATCGTTAAAGTTATCAAGATCTTTTGAAATACTAAAGGCCCATGTTTTTAATGAACTCATGAGGGTTTTAAGTGCCCTTAAGGAGGCTTCTATATAACCAAAATTTAAACATTCCTCAGAATTATCCTTGAAGAGTAAAAGAAAAATAGAAAATTGATCACCAGGAAGTGCCATAGCATCGCCAACCTCAAGTTGATATTGCCGCATCTGTTGCAAGGAAAATCTATTTCGTTTTAACAAATCAATCGTAACTTCGGAAGTAATATTGCCATTAAGTGGTAAAAAGTGAGCAAGATTGTCCCTCCGCATGTATAAATGATCTTTTATATACAGGATGGTTGGCAGAAGGGAAAGGTGAATTGTTTGTCTATTTATGTTCACATTATTAGCCATAACTTCACTAATCTCCTTATTGGGTGACTCATTTATTTCATAATCTACTGAGGTCTTTTCAACGAGGGACTCCCGTGCAGCTTTGATCGCAGAACAGTTCGGTAATTCTGCCTCTGGACTTCCAGTTCCAGGCATAACAGTTTCTTTTCGTGTTTCTTCATCCACAGTACAACAACAACAACAACAACAAGGTGCCCCTCTACCTTGACGATCAACACTCTGGAGCCCCATGCAAGTCACCGCAGGGGTCGACGAGTCACAGGGTCTCTTAGGAGCACTGCGAGCCCCGGGCTCATATCGAACACAGGCCGACGCCCTAGTCTCCTGAAGCGCGATCCAGAGGCTTGGAGTCAACGTTTGCCGACAGGAGGTTCGAAACGGCGACACCATGTCCGACTGGGAGAACCCTCTAAAATTCTCAATTTCTCTTTCAAATGTAAGTGATTCTAACATATCAGTTTCCAAATTTAGTGCCTCAGAATTATCAGCTTCTATCTTCTCGCGCGCCAAGAAGACAGATGCTACCATTACTTCTATTTCATTGCTAGTATTCTTGTCATCTGTTTCATCCGCCACAGAATCTGAAAACGGTGTCATGTCTGCACAGACAAGCACCCTCTCCGGATCTACAGAGTCAAAACGGATCGTATCGTCAGTCAGTGCGTTTGGTGATCGGGGGACAATGCTCTGGCAAGGATCAACAGGGTTTCGCGAGAGTGCATCCGCATTAGAATTGGCTTTTCCCGGTTTGTAAGCTATATTGTAATCGTACTCATTTAGACGAATTCGCCATCTCATTAATTTGGATGTGGGGTCCTTAGCGTTATGCAGCCATACTAGAGGGCGATGATCGGTAATCAAGGTAAATTGTTGGCCGTACAGGTAAGGTCGGAAATGCTCTACCCCGAACAATACTGCTAAAAGCTCCTTTTCAATCGTAGAATAATTGGTTTCAGCTTCGTTCAAAGTTCTAGAGGCATACGAGATAGGAAGATCACTACCGACCTGCCCTTGACTCAACACAGCACCTATAGCGTAGTCCGAAGCATCGGTGGTCACGAGGAAAGGCTTGGTAAAATCAGGGTACTGCAGCAGGGGCTCTGAACAAATTACATCTCTCAGTTGCTCAAAAGACTTTTGAACGTCTGACGTCCAACGAAAAGGAATATCTCTCTTTAGTAAGCTAGTCAGGGGTTTGGCAATTTTGGCCATGTTGGGAATGAATCTCCTATAATAGCCCACGAGCCCCAAGAATTGTTTCACATTTTTCCTTGTTTTAGGTATCGGAAATTGCTTTACGGCAGAGACTTTTCCAGGATCCGGTTTCACCCCCGCACTCGAAATTACATGACCCAGGTAAACTATTTCCTTTTGTAAAAATCGGCATTTTTGTGGTTGTAAAGTTAACCCGGAATTTTGTAATCGCGCTAAAAGTACTTTTAATTTCCGATTATGCTCTTCAAGTGAATCCGCGTAGACGACAATATCATCCATGTAGACAAAAAGTTCTATGCCCTGTAACCCCGTTAGTATTAGGTCCATAACTCTTTGAAAGGTTGCGGGCGCGTTCTTTAGCCCGAACGGCATCCTGTTGAACTCAAAATGACCGTGTGGAGTTGAGAAGGCAGTCTTAGGTTTTGATTTCGGGTCCACGGGTATCTGATGGAACCCAGAGGCTAAGTCTAGAGTGCTAAAATACTTAGCCCCTCCTAATTGATCTAAGATCTCAGTAATATTGGGCAAAGGGTAGGCGTCCGAAACGGTCACTTCGTTCAATTTCCGATAATCTATGACCATTCGCCACTTAGGTTTTCCCGAAGAATCCGATTTTTTTGGAACTATCCACACCGGTGAATTATATGGTGAACATGAGGGTTGTATTATTTTGCTGCTCAGTAAGGAATCTACCTGCTTGTTTATTTCATCCTTGTGGACTAGAGGATATCTATACTGCTTGGTCTTAATAGGAATTTCGTCGATAGTAGTTATGGTGTGCTGTGTAACGTTAGTAGACCCTAAATTATCCGACGGGAGATAAAACTGGTATACGAATCTGTTTATAACTTCTAAAATACTACTCTTCTCAATCTCGTTTAAATGGTCTAGTTCGAGCAACCTAATCAACTGGGCTAATCTTTGAGCGCGATCTTTGGATTTGTCAACGTCGGGGTCGGAATTGATTGTTTGCGATAAATCAGAAAAAGGCTTAGAGTCAAATTCTTCTAACTCAATAGGAGGTACCGTCAGGACGATATGGTCGCATGTAGTATTTATAGCATATAGTTTTACAAAGCCATTTCGTTGACTAGCTAGACATTCGCCTAATAAAACACCGGGTCCAGCGTCTAATTGTCGTACGTAACCCGAAGAATTATTACCTATGGCGGGTACATTAATTAAGGTTTTGGTTCGCGGGGGTAAATTAAGCGGGGTATTGACATTGAGGGAGGTTTCTCCTTTTCCAAATTTTAGCACGCCAGATAAATTTTCTTTAAATTCAATAGTTGCCTCTTGTTTTTGCAGAAACGAGATACCTAAGAGCCCGGCACTCTTAAGGGGAAAATCATCATTTACTATTTGGAAATGGATGGGAGTGTTGTGGATTATAACAACAACCTCGCCCTGCGTTTTGATTATCCCTGCACCAATACCCGTAAGTTCATAGACCTTTCCACTATTAATTCGCAAATCGGAGACTAATCCTGCGCGTTTTATTAGATTCAATTGTGAACCGGTGTCCACCAAGAATTTAGCGGAGCCCTGAGAAAAACGATCGCTCTCAAGGGAGACAACAGGTGGTCGAACGGCATCAATTACATCGAATCTGTGGCAGACACGATAGACACGGCGCGTGCAATTAGGGGTTTGGTCGGCACCGTGCCCTTTTGCTGACTCCCCTTTGAGTTTAAATTTTGATGAGCTTTTAAAGATGTTGGGTCACACTGGTCCGCCCCGAAGGAATAATCGCGTTGATTTTGTCCCGAATTAAAATTTCTCCGGTCATCCCTGGTAGGTGAATAGCGCCGGTTCCTTTTAGAATTAAAGTCCCTCCGTTCTCTACTATGATTTGAGTTACGCCGATCCTCGGGTGTCGCGAATGCAAACGAATTTTGTGAAGGTTGAGGACCCCGTTTATAGCATTGTGCCTCCAGATGACCCGTTTTCCTACAGTAATTACACCTTTTGAAATTACGAGTTGAAGGAACATACTTGTTATTGCTTACCAGCGGGCAATCTGACCGATAATGGCCAAATTGGTTGCAATTAAAACATCTAATGTTTTCATTTGAATTTACCGCGAACACCGTAGACCGATTTGCAGACAATCTGTGACTCACGCTGTTATTCACATTCCTTTTCTGCCTAGCACACCTAGTAGCTAAACGGATAGCGTCTGCTAGTCCTTCCACCTCCTGATTAATAATGGACATCATCATCGCGTCATCACGTAAACCTCCCAGAAATCCCGATACCGCTTCTTCTTCGAGTACTGATTTGACACCCTTAACCTGCTCTAGGTTTGACTTTTCCTGAGCTATCTCTATTCCATTATCCAGAATTTCGTGCACTCTAGCACCAAACTCCTCTATAGTTTCCCCATCCTTACGCTCTATGTTCCTGAGATCGTCTAACGCGGCTTTGACATTGAAACTGTCCTCATACGCGACTTTCATTAAGTTGACCAATTCTTCTACCGTATTCGGCACCGTTCCCCCAGTAATTCTGTTATAGTCACGAATTTGCATCTTATTGCGCATGATAGCCAATAAGTAGTATTTATCCTCCCTTTTCACAAGTGAGTCGGCTAACCTACACTGACTTATAAATTTGCTTACAGATCCCGGTTTCCCGTCGAAGCAAGGAACAAAATCAGCGACCATTTTGAGTGGCATACGCGAAGCTCCGTCTGACGGCCCACGCGAAAAGTTCAGTGCATTATTGTCAATGGACCCAGTATCGTTACCCGAATCAGATACACTATTTTCCAAAGGAGTGGAATTTTGAAACGGCACTACATCTAGGGATGCAGCTGTGGAGCCGGAGGCACCTAAGTTAGGTACAGCCACTACATCTTCCACCACGAAGCAATTACCACTACTCAGACGGTTCTTGCGTTTTTTTTTTTACAAATTTTCGTGCGAACGGTGGCATTTTAAACTAACAAATATAACGATTCTAACGGCGATATTAAAATATAGAATTTTGATATGAACTCACAAATACAATGACGTAGATTAATGAATTAAACTGGACTCGCTCAAGTGACTGCTGGTTCGCTCGACTTTCCCGCTCCGAAGATCTGCTGATGTGTCCAGCGACGACTGCGTTGGTTCAGCTGCTCCAGTTGTAAAGTCCACGTTGTTCAATGAAGCCCCAAACAGCGACGGAAGGACGTTGAATGGTGGCTCCGTTGTCTCGTTCAGTTCCCCGTTGTCTCGATCGGCTCCGTTGTCTCGATCAGCTCCGTTGTCTCGATCAGCTCCGTTGTCTCGATCAGCTCCGTTGTCTCGATCAGCTCCGTTGTCTCGTTCAGCTCCGTTGTCTCGTTCAGCTCCGTTGTCTCGATCAGCTCCGTTGTCTCGATCAGCTCCGTTGTAAGGTTTTACGGCCAGGTGCGTGTGACTCCGAAAAGACTGGCACGGACATTCGAAGTCACCCTCCTCTGGTATTCACCCTTGTTCCTGGGGAAACCGTGCCCAAAAACCCAGGAAAGAGGGTTGCACGAACTGGCTAACGTTTCTTCAATTTTTGCGCCCGCGAGCCGGCAAATTTTGATGATCCCACCGCTGTCACCAGAACTGTTACGTGTTATAGCGGGGATTTCGAGATCCGGATGCGGATGGGTTCGCTGCCCGTGGAGCGCTAATGCGCTCTGCTCGCGTTCGCCCTTGGTGTCGGCCTCCAATTTTCTTCCAGTGATGATCAGCAAAGAAGGAAGTTAATAAACTGAGACTAATTTCTGTTGTTACTTAGTTTTAGTTTTAGTTTTATATATTTTAGGTAGGACAATTAAGAAATGCGTCTGATTGCTTTAAACGTTGATCAACGAATGAATGTGTACAAAGATGTCGTCTGTTCTATCTAAATATTAACATGTTTTTGTTAATTAAGATATCCAATAAAATAAAAGGTTTCTTAATTAATTATTTTACGAATTATACGATTGGTCCTTCACTAACTAAAACGAGCGTTTCACATGATATCAATGATTCTATTAGCAAAGCAACCGAAACATTTATTTAATCGATATAATTTAGCGAGCGCCTCTAAGAGGTAAGTATTCCTTGGAAAGTTTGTTCAAATTTCGATTGCTTCGTTTTACAGTTTAAACTTGACGCGCCTAGAATTCGCTACGCAGAGCCATCTTACATGAAGCTAAGTTCACATGTTACCACGGCATACCGTAACACACGCATAGACTGAAGCGGAACGGTTTTCTCTGCAGTCTATGCGCATATGTTGCGTTATCCGCTGGTGTTAATCCATGCATTATATGAAGTTAGCTATAAGTCATAGAGACATCGAAGTTAGATGTAGAGCGGGATTCAAAATCCTTTTGAATTGAAGAATAGGAATAATATATAATATAGATTCGAAATGAACGAAACATCTGAAAGGTCTTAAGTAATTATGAAACGGAGGACAAGGAAGAATTTATTGTAGAACGCGTTGTGCATCTCGAGGGTTTTTTCCCTGCTATTGTTAAACGTGTCCATACATTGTTAGCAGCTGATGCCTGAACTCAGAAGGCGTACGAAAACCTAGGGGCGCATTCATTAGCTTTCAAGTTACCGTTAGACCAGGCGAGGATAGTAAATAGCTTAACTTTCTCCTCTGCACATCTGCGTGCCAAATTTCGTTGAGCGAGCGGCTGCACGTGTCATAAAAGTACTTAAAACTCTGTCCTCCCTTTCAATAATTGTCGATGTCCTGTTAGGGTAAAAACTCCGGTCGAGGAAGGCTGAAAGTCATAAAGCCATAAACTTTCTCCGAGTGACGTCGTCTTGACCTCGAGCGTTGCGCTTACTTACCTGCGAGATATGTATATACTGTACGTAGCCTATGTACTACCCCTATGTACTTGGGAAGCGTACCTCGATCAACAGAGGAGAGTGGGAGGAAGCATGAAGGAAGGGCGAAGGACAGCCCACTAACGAAGCTAGAGGGATGACACCGTCTTGATTGGGCGAAAGGATCCGGAGAGGGAGTCCGAGGAAGACTTCAAACTTAAAGGAGTAGGGACTCGGAGGTGACAAGCGAGGCGTTATTTTTGTAAAAGATCAGATCAAACTTGTCAGCAGACTTGAAACAGTTTACGTAGAAAATATACAAATAGTTTCTGAACATTTTACTTTGTGAAATCATTTGAAATACCCGCGCACTCCAACGAGCTGAATGCTTCAGCATTCCACGGGCACCAACCCGCGTTCCGTTCTGAGAATCACCGCCGGGACGCGCAACACATAATGCGTGAATCGGAACACAGCCATTATAAACCCCATAATGTAACTAGGCGGCCATATTTTAACATGGCGGAAAGTGGGAAGGCGCAGTAGAAGACGAAAATGAGCTGCCGGTCGAGCACACCTTATGTCCTTACATCGTGATATCAGTGATAGCATAACATAGCTTAGGCTGTGTTCCAATTCACGCATTATGCGCATAGACTGCAGAGAAAACCGTTTCGCTTCAGTCTATGCGTGCATTGGTTGCGTTGGTGGCGCATAGCATTCCCTAGAATTCTCCACTTCTAGCGCATGAAGCGTGCAGTTCATACGCGCATGCGTATTTTTCGCTTTACGTACGCTTTGAAAAACATGCACGAAATTATGTGATCCGCTACTCGAAGTGACAGAAAATATAACCTACATATATGCTACATGGCAATAAATGCTTATTGGATATTTCGTTCTTTTACGCTATAATTGTCACCTTTTTATAATTTAACATCCTTCCAAAATATTATTGTTTTCATTGATATGAAAATTCAATGTAGTGTATTACTATATTATTTCAACATGTGTTGTGAGATAAGACCGGCCAAAATTGAGGGGTAATCGTAGCCAGCTTTTAACATTACTTTTTTCTGGCTTAAATGCAACTGACATAAAAGAATTACGAATAAGGCAAAATGAAGCCAGGAATATTACTTTACACGCTTCCACATAAACACCCAAAATGAAACAATTCAATTTTATGGGCATATAATAATACGAAGAATGTTCAGGATGGAATACCCCTGAAGAATACATTTGTGATTCATGTATATAGTAATTAATTTTAAAACATAAAAATAATAATTTTTTTATTAATTTTACAGTTTTCCCACTTCTTTTATAAAGAAAAATCATGGCCAGAATTACCCCACGTTAATTCTGTAATTCCAATCAAATGGACATTTTTATGTTATTGCTTCCAACTTTGTTACAACGTAAATTTTTACGTTCTCTGTTATAAGAATAAAAATTAATTAGACACTCCAAACTAGCAATTCATATAAAGAACCAGAATACAGAAGCACACGTAAAGCGATAAATACGCATGCGCGTAATATGCGCATTGACTGCCCATGCTTTTATTTTCTGTACTTGCTGCACGCATTATAAGCTAGAAATTGGAGGATTCTAGGGAATTCTACGAAATTGGTACTGCCATCTTTGCACTCGCTGTATGAATTGCAACCAACGTAACAGACTCAATTTCGAAGCGAACAACACATCCCTAGAAGGTTTTAGGCAAGGTCGAAACGAAACATGAGGAAGGAAGCAAATACGTAGCGCGCATTTTTATTTCTTAAAGGCTTTTACTGCTAAGTTTTTCGAAGGTGCTTTTATAATGCTAACTTTACAGCTGTACTCTAATCCAGAAGACGTACGAGAGCCTGCGGTTCTATTCAATAGCCTTCAAAACCTTGAATTTACCCCGGACGCGGATAATAAATAACTTCATTTTTCCTTTACACATCTGTTTACCAAATTACGTTGGGTAAGCAGCAGTTCGTTCTGTAAAACTCATAAAATATGATCTTCGCTTTCAATAATTATCGCTGTTCAAGAAGAATAGAAAAAGAAAAAGGGTTGAGAAAATCCAGGAACCAATTAAGCCATCAAATTTCGTTAGGAGTCGGTCCCCGATCCTTAAGACGAAGTAACCGATGTTGTTAGGAAGCGTGCTTCGACCACCGTCCAAAAGTCTCGAATTAAATTAACCGTAATCCATCCAACTGCATAGCTACTTGTAAGTAAGTTTGAACATTCCCGCGTAGCCTCACGAGCATCAGACGCATCGAAACCCGTTCCGTTCAGAGGTGCAAGATGCGAAGATTTCCGACTGCATCGCCGCCTGCGGTGGAGTAAGGAATCTCAGCTTGTGACATCTCCGCTCTATAGAATAATATTCTCTGGTAGTTTCGTGCTATGCAATTTACATAGCACGAAACTACCAGAGAATATTATTCTATAGAGCGGAGATGTCACAAGCTGAGATTCCTTACTCCACCGCAGGCGGCGATGCAGTCGGAAATCTTCGCATTGTTACGTATTTTAGCGGGGAAATTGGGATGAGGACGCAGGTTGGTGCCCGTGGAGCGCTGAACCGCTCTGCTCGTTGGAGTGCGCGGGTATTTGAAATAATATAAAGTACACGAAACTATTTTGAGTTAAACTTCGAACTGTATTTGAACTATTCAATAAGCTGGCTGTCGACAGAATGAATGCAGAGTACAAGAAAACGCGCCGAGCTCATCGGCGAAGTCGCTGCCAAGATCCTGTTGATCCTCCCCTAGATCCTTGTTGTCCGATCAGCGCGATTGCATCCCTCAAGCTTCGACAGTGGGTTGTCCTTCGCCCTTCCTTCACGCTTCCTCCCACTCTCGTCTGGTGATCGAGGCACGCTCCCCGTTTTACATATAGTGGTACATAGGCTACGTAGAGTACATACATATCTCGCAGGTAAGTAAGCGCAACCCTCGGGGTCAAGGTACAATTACATCATAATATTTATCAGCTGTTGAAATTTACAATTCCATGAATCTGAAAGCACGTACAATTCCTTGAATCTGAAAGCACGTACAATTCCATGAAACTGAAAGCACGCACAATTTAATGAATTGTTTTATCAAATCGAGAAATGTTTTTCGTGGTTAGAAAATTAAAATTTCCATTCATAACGTCATTTTCTGAGTATATTTCATGGAATAGTATTTTTTAAATTAATTTGTTTATGTTTACCAAATTCATGCGTTATATTAGACTCTAATTGATTTTAGTATCATTTTCATTTTCATGTTTACAGATTTCTGTGCTTAAAGAGGTTATCGCTAGATTTAGCACGAATTTTCGTGTTTTCAGATTCATGGAATTGTACGTGTTTCCAGATTCATGGAATTGTATGTGAGACTGCATTTTGATTCCAATTCAATGGTACAACGATAATATATATTTGTAAAAACACGTGGCATCTCAAATTTTGTATATAACCTGACTGTAAGCTGTCAAAATTTGGAGTAAATTGCACATAGTGAAGATAGGAATTGATGAACGAAACATGTATTAGTTCGTTTTGGCTGAAGGTGTGCGTATAATAACGCGTATACGTATTATGTCGACAAAAATTTGAGATTGAAGAAGAATAAGAAGAAAAATCTACCGTTTTCGACAGATCCCTGAGACGATATTACGATATCTCTGTCATGCGTGGACCGATTTTATTGAAATTGGTCTTATTCGAAAGCCGATATGCGGTTTACATAACAAAAATGCCTTTAAATTTAGAAAATATTGCAGGCGTGATGAGATATAATGTAATAAATGTCAGAATTAGGTTAGAGTGTCTCCGGGACGAGTAATAAAGGTACACGGCAGCGACATCGACATATATATATAGGGTGTTCTTTTTTCATGTACTTGGCGTCGAGACGCTACCGCGTCTCTAGATTATACTGGATTGATCACGTAATCACATACATATTGCTACACTTTTTATATTTAAATAAGATGTTTGTACATTCTTGTTGTCATTGAGTCTTTAACTCAATTTTTACAGACAGTATTATAATTTTTAAAGTATTTTTTAGATGTGTTTTTATGAATATATAGGCCATTTCAAAGAAAAGATTTTAAATTTTTGTAACACGATACTGATTAAAAGAAAATAGTTATAAAATTATGAAAATTGATACTCCTTTTTTTGAAATATTGCATAAATTATAACTCGTGTTATGTAATATATAGGAAATATATTAAAGGTATCAGGAAATTTGTACGGTAGCATATTTGACGCGCACGTGTGCCAAATATGGTACCGTACATACACGCATACAAGGGGGGGAGGGAGAGGGAGAGGGAGAGGGAGAGAGAAAATTACTGTTCTATGACATGTAAAGCTTTTTTATGATACTACTATTTTGTAAATATTCTTTTAATCTGTTAATTAAAAGGTTTTTATTCAATATATATGCACTTTTAATCTTGTCGTTGCACTATGGTATTTAACAACTGTTTAAGCTGCATTCCAGCAGTTATTCTAGTAAATGGTTTCTGTGGTGTAACGCATTGTTGTATTAAATATTGCATATTTGAATACGTCTTTAGTATATCTGCAGGTATATCGTGCAGAAGACCACCAGGTAGCACATTGTCATTTATATTTAATGCTAATAACGTCTAAAAATATAAAATTTAATCAAAAATGATGTTAAGGTAACATGCTTTTTCCTCCATTAAATATACTTTCTGACATTGACTGACCTTACATATCGCGTAATAATTGTGATCACTGACTCTGTGACTACATATATCAATGGGAGAAAATACTATACATTGTGAGCAATTCAAACTTTCAGTATTCTCTTGTAATTGATTCCACGTTGTCGATCTCTCTAAACGGTATATTTATAAATCTTTTAAATTTCGTTCTGTACGTTGCTTCGTACACACTTCAATTTAAATAAAAAATAATTGATAATTTAACAGCACTATTACCTTCAAGCACAATATTTTTATCAACAACAATTACATTTTCTAAATCCACAAACTTTGCGTTATAATTTGAATCCACAGCTACATTATCAGCTGATATATCAGTGAAATAAAAACCAAATTCGTCACTCCCATAAGTGAACATATATGCAGAATTTAAGAGACTCGACGCTATTTTAGCCCTGTGTAACCATGGTTCGTTATAATAAGACGTCAATGGTAATCCCACATATTCTTCGATTATAATGCGACCACATGCACCATAATATTTTGGTACAGGCCAGTTGTTGTTTGATGGTAATATCTACACACAAATATAAAAGCTAAAGATATTCATGACTGAAGAATGTTAAATAACTGAACATCAGACATTTTTTATGAATCTTATTCCTGCAACTATTTTTCACCGGAGATATCTACTATACATTGAAATTGGTCTGCAATGTGTTAATTTAATGTTTGTACCTGAAGAAGAAGAGGCTCGGGATTAAGTACCGTTAACATCCAAATGCTTATATCAAGTGCATCCGAGTCGTACTTTTTATTACTAAGATATATTTGTTGTAAAAGATTGCTCAAGTGTTTTACACTAGGACAAACTCTTAAACGATTGAAGTTGTCCTTTGCAAAGTGTAAAGTTACTTGTTGCTCGATAAGTTCATAAAAATTTATGTCACTTCTGCGATCTATTTTTTCTGAATTCCTCGCACAAATACGAGATAAGTTTTTGTCCTCGCAAAGCATTCGATCAAATTCATTCAGTTCTGAAGTATGTGCCAACTTTTTCAATATAACCTTGCTTCCGTTAAGAGTCCCGGGAAATACATTTTTAGCCCCGAAGATGTAAGAAAATGCGGAATAGAAATCGTGTGGCGTAATATCCACTTTGTGAATGTAACTACACGCTGAAATACCGAAACATGCTGGACACTTTTCTAGTTCTGTTAAATGGTTTATATCTGGTTTGAAGGTTATAATCTTGGACCATTTTAGACCAATAAAAACGGTCACGAAGAAGAATGCCTCCCATTTTTTAAATTTCAAAATATTATATATATATGATATAATCATAATTTGGCATTATTTATCATTATTCGCAGAATTAAATGTTGAAGTGGGTTATTCTTTTTTTTTGTTGTTAGGTTACAACATTGTTATTTACAATATTGAAAAACTTTATTCGCGAAGAAGGGAGATGGCGGACGATATTAGTGATGCGCGATATTGGTTTCAACTATCGATAATGCATGTCGATAAATATTTTTCGTTCATTATCGATACATGTGTTACGCTATCGCTTGAATATGGCCGCGGAAATGTATATAATCGATATGTAGAGTATGTACGTAGGAGCGAGATTTGAAACGGAGGATGAGAAAGAGTTTATTGTAGAGCGCGTTGTGCTTCTTGGGGGTGTTTTCCTTGCTAGTTTTGAATGTTTCAAGTTACCGTTAGATCAGGCGAGGGTAGTAAATAGCTTAACTTTTTCCTTTGCACATCTGCGTGCCAAATTTCGTCGAGCGGGCAACGGTACGTCTCGTAAAAGTACTTAAAATTCTGTCCTCCCTTTCAATAATTGCCGATGTCCTGTTAGGGTAAAAACTCTGGTCGGGGAGGGCTGAAAGTCATAAAGCCATAAACTTTCTCCGAGTGACGTCGTCTTGACCCCGAGGGTTGCGCTTACTTACCTGCGAGATATGTATGTACTGTACGTAGCCTACGAGGTGTGTAAATAAAGTAATGAGACTGATTTTTTTTAAATTTTTTATTCACATATAATTACAATGCAATATTGTCTCCTTCAAAATAGGTCCCTTGGGAAGCCACACAGCGCTGGAGACGGTCCTTCCAATCATCATAGCATTGCTGGAACTCGGATAGTGGAATAGCCTTCAGCTGGTCCGTTACAGCTGAAGGCTATTCCACTATCCGAGTTCCAGCAATGCTATGATGATTGGAAGGACCGTCTCCAGCGCTGTGTGGCTTCCTAAGGGACCTACCCACACAGCACACAACATCCCGAGGACGTCTGTTTTAGGTCCGTTCTAGGACTGTAGGTCTGAATGTCCCGATTGGTAACAAAACGTCCCCGGGACGTCTGTAGACGGCTCTGGAATGTCTATAGACGAATTCGGGACGTTTTTGGGACATTGTGTAACTACAGTGGCGTCATCTGTACAATGTCCTAGGGAGGTCTTGGGGATGCGTATGGGACGTGTCTTTGCGGGGTGTGTAATTCCTCAAGTTCCACCAGAGGGCGACGCGGTTCGAGAATTTCTCGCCGGTGATCGTAGACCCAGTTAGTATATATACAAGTTCCGTCGCAGTCCTTCTTTACTTTTCTAAGGTGGTGACCCACTGCATAGACGGTCCAGTTAGATCACCTAATTTATCGATAAATAGGTCTTAATTACGTCTTTTGAATGCCTGTTTCAGTCCTAATCCAGGCCTGTTTAAGACGTCGTTTAAGACGCTTGTTCAGTCCGAATCCAGGCGCTTTAAAAGACATACCCGGGACGACTGTTTTGGTAACATTCGTCATTCAGAGGACGTGCGTAAGCCGTTCGTGGGACATTCGGTACGGCTGGGACGAACGTTTCCTGGACGTTTTGGGGACGATTATGTGCTGTGTGGGTATTTTGAAGGAGACAATATTGCATTGTAATTATATTTGAATAAAAAATTTTAAAAAAATCAGTCTCATTACTTTATTTACACACCTCGTATGTACCACTATATGTAAAACGGGGAGCGTGCCGCGATCACCAAACAAGAGTGGGAGGAAGCTGAAGGAAGGGCGAAGGACAACCCACTGATGAAGCTTGAGGGATGTCATCGTGCTGATTGGACAACAAGGATCTGAGGGAGGATCAACGGGATCTTGGCAGCGACTTCGTCAACGAGCTCGGGGCTGTTTTTCTTTAACACTGATTCATTCTGTCGACAGCCAGCTTCTTGAGTAGTTCAAATACAGTTTGAAGTTTAACTTAAAATAGTTCCGTGTACTTTGTTTTATTTCAAATACCCGCGCACTCCAACGAGCAGAGCGGTTCAGCGCTCCACGGGCACCAACCCGCGTCCTCATCCCAATTTTCCCGCTAAAATACGTAACACATGAAATATATTACTCAAAAAGTATCGATATTGGTAATATCGATAATTTGATTCAAATAGCGAATTCGGTAACTCGCACTGACTCTGCACTGGTGCCTGAAAATTACTTGGATTGATTGTTTCTGATAGAAACGAAAATAGCTATATAAGAATCAACCAATCCAAGTCATTTTTTGGCACCAGTGCAGAATCAGTGCGAGGTACCGAATTCGCTAAAAGTGTTAAAATGATAACAAGTATCCAGATAGCACACCTCGTCTTAGAGACGTCTAGTTTATGTCCATTTTAGGTCTGAGTGTCTTGATTTGTAACAAGACGTCTTTAAGACGTCTTTAAGACGCATTTGAGACATCTTTAAGACTTTACCAGACGTGCTATCTGGGATCCATTCGGGCGATCTGGGCCTAAGTGGAATTCGCCCATGGATGGTGCAAAAAAATTATTGATATATGGACCAAAAGTATCTGACAGGCAAATATCGATATATGGCATATTATATGCAGTTATCGATAAATATCGCGCATCACTATACTGCTTTGTATTAAGGGGGCCGCCTCATTTTTGTTATGATCCGATTAGAGACACTATCAACAGACGCGGTCGCGTCTGGAAGCTAATTCCCCCTTCCCCTCTCCCCAGCCACCCCGAGCGACCACGTATCTATACACGAATGACAGCGAAATTGACAGGTCTCCGTAGCTATTTTGGTCTTTTTTTCTTGTCTTATGACATAGTCCCGGTGTTTTAACGTGATTAAGCGAATAATTATTTTTTTTCGAACCCATTTGTCGTTTTAGTTAATGCATCAAGCTGTTTTTCTAAAAGATAAAACAGTTATGCAAAATTTTTATTTAGGAAAAGGACACTTTTTTTTACGAGACAGTCAGTCCGCACGTAGGGCTTGTACTTGACGCCAGTAGATGTCGCCATACTCGTTTTACTTCTCCAATTCACGCGGGTAGATGTCGCCTTTCGTAAGCTGAAGTTATCCGGGATGGTTTTGCTGAAAATGCGGTTGCGCAGTTTACAAAAAAGGCAAAAAACCGCTGCTTTCGGTTCGCTAGTAAATGTCACTTACCTGTCAATCAATCACAACTTGCCTGTGTCAGTTATCAAAAGTTTTGAAATGTCACGAGTTTTTCCACCATATAGAACATTGAATTATTGGCTCAATCAATTAACAAGGTAAGTCGCTATATTATTTTTGTTATACAGTTACGGTCTATGTCCACTGATACTTAACGCATGACTTTCTTCTATCTTACGCCACTTTTATGAACTCTGGATGATTTTTTTGGTTAATTAATTGTTTATTAATTTTTGTAGAAAATGCGGGAGGCCGCCCTACTTGATGGTGAGTTTTATTAACAATAAGCTTGCAGAAGAATTAAATAATACAAAATTTTATATATACATTTATTCAAACTCATTTTTTCCAGACTCGAATGATGCCGACAGCGAACAAGGTACCTATAGAACGGCGGCGTTGCCACCACCACCACAGCAGCCGGTGACAAACGGTATTAATTCCTAATATTATTATTAATTAGTATTTTTTATCTTTTAACAATATAATAAAAATTGTTGACTTTAGCTTATATCAGGGGGAGCCCAGGCCGGTTGGTTGTCGCTGACAGTCGCAACTACGTCGCTGCCCCCTCCCCCACCACCACCACCGCCACCACCACCACCGCCACCATATCCACCACAGAGCCCGGCTACGGCACATGGTATTATTTCTTATATAACATTTTTATCTGCGCGTGCCAACAACGTATAAATTATTATAATAATATACTTGCTGACGTTTATTATTATTATTACTGATTACAGGAGGATACACGTCGAAGCGTCATAATAGGAGCAGCTGGAGGCAGGGCGCCAAGTATCTTGAATAAAATATTTATTCGAGAGTGAGGAACCAGCGACTGCCAGCGACAGCCAACCGGCCTGGGCTCCCCTGATATAAGCTAAAGTCAACAATTTTTATTATATTGTTAAAAGATAAAAAATACTAATTAATAATAATATTAGGAATTAATACCGTTTGTTCCACGGCGCCGCCGCCGTCGCCGCTGCCAGCCGTATCCACGGCGCCTCCGCCGCGGCCGCTGCCAGTCGTATATACGACGCCTCCGCCGCCGCCCCTGCCAACCTTAAATACGCCGCCTCCGCTACGTCCACCGCATCAAAATATGCAGGACCCGGCCACGGCAGATGGTATTATTTCTTAATTATTTAATTAAATACCGTAAACTGAGGGAACATTGGCGGGTTTCTGAAACGTTTTGATGTATAATGTAAATATTAATGTTTACATTTGCTTTAAGTATCCTGTCATAACATTGCACCTTTTGTGATTGTACTAAAAGTAACAAACTGCATAAAATTTGTGCCCTTTCGTTCTTTAATACATGTTATAAATGTTAGTGTACCGGGGTAACATTGGCACATCATGTATATAGATAGCATTAACGGGTTATCTGAGATACGTAAACTTAAATTTGTTAATTTTATTTTATTTTTAATTTTATTTTTAACTTCTTAACTAGAACCAATTTGTAACATTGGCACATCATATAAATAGCATTAACAGTTTAAGTTTTACTAATCTGACGTAAAAGAACGTACTTCCAACGTATGCCAATGTTACCCCCTGCTACCAATGTTCCCCCAGTTCACGGTACCTTTTTATGTTTTTACAATATAATAAGAATTAGTCGGCTAACAAGGGGGCTGCAACTGAAATACTATGTGTCCCGCAAAACTTTGAACTCAAATTTCTCGAAAACGAAGACCCATTTTGCAAAATCCCTCTACGGTTTTTTAACACTAGGTGTGCACTAAAATGTCCACCCAGTCTCATTCCAGAACCGATTACATAACCTATGCGGTCCCCTTGTAAGCCTATATCAGGGGAGGCGCACATTTTTTCCTGGGCGTGTCAAAAATCTATAAATTAAAATCTATAAATTAATATAATATAATTGTTGACGTTTTTTACTAATTACAGGATCATCATATGCAACCAAGCGCCATATGAGGAGCGGCTGGAGGGTGCGGGCCCGCCAGGAGCGATCGTTTACTATCCAGGCGGTGCGGGCGCAGGCCTTAAGCCTGCGCGCACAAGCCACCACCCTGCAGCGGTTAGTGCAGGGTGACAGCCGTGGCCGTGGTCGTGGCAGCCGTGGCGGGCGGGGGGCGGGGGGGGGGGGGCAATAATAAATAATATATATATTTTTTTTAATATCATTATTAATATTTATTTAATTACAATTAAACAAAAATTGAAATAAACAAATTTTTAGCGTTTTTGGGCTTTCGTATAATTTTGTCGTCAGTACATTTCTATGCTGATGCACCATCACGTATCATGCATAAAAATGAACCGCTTTGAGGATGAAGACCGTTATGAGATAGGGCACTTAGTAATTTATAACAAATTATGAAAAAAGTAATGAAATCCCCCCCCCCCCCAAACATGACTCATGTATGAATGAACCTAATTCCCTTTAAGTCACGAAAAAAGTTCACATGCAAAGATTGTGAAATCATCTTTGCTAATTCTAATTGTACCCTTCATTCACGAAAAACATTAAAAAAGTTCTCACGCAAAGATTGTGAAATCAACTTTGCTAATTCCGATCCCTTTAAGTCACGAAAAAAGTTCTCACGCAAAGATTGTGAAATCAACTTTGCTAATTCCAATTGTATTCTCGTTTTCCGTTCGAACACTGATTCTTCTGTCACTTTTTATACTTGACATTCCTTTATTGGCCACAAATCAATTCAGTGCTCAGATTTTCAGCTTCGGTTGTAAGGAATTAGCGGGCGTTGTATAAGAAAAAAACTATGAAGTCGACTTAAAACAAAATGTTTCATATTCTCCGCATCTCTCTTACAGCGTATTTTCATGGTCGCAATGGTGCGCACTGGGTGCGAATTTTCGCCAATAGGAAGCGAGAAATTTCGCATTCAGTGCGCACTAGTGCAGCTTGTCAAATGTGCTATCAATGTATTACCGACTTTGATTCGTTTAAATTAGTCTCTACCAAGTTATTATTATTTTCCATCAGAAAACGATTTTTATACGACATTTTTAACAGAAGATGTCCCTCTTATACAACGCCCGCTAATTCCTTACAACCGAAGCTGAAAATCTGAGCACTGAATTGATTTGTGGCCAATAAAGGAATGTCAAGTATAAAAAGTGACAGAAGAATCAGTGTTCGAACGGAAAACGAGAATACAATTGGAATTAGCAAAGTTGATTTCACAATCTTTGCGTGAGAACTTTTTTCGTGACTTAAAGGGATCGGAATTAGCAAAGTTGATTTCACAATCTTTGCGTGAGAACTTTTTTAATGTTTTTCGTGAATGAAGGGTACAATTAGAATTAGCAAAGATGATTTCACAATCTTTGCATGTGAACTTTTTTCGTGACTTAAAGGGAATTAGCTTCATTCATACATGAGTCATGTTTGGGGGGGGGGGGGGGGTAATAGTGTCTCTAGATCCAATTCGATCGAAGCGTCCCCAGTAAACAAACGGACCCTATTGAAACTACTACGATCGATAAACGGCCGATTTCTTCACCTCCAGATATCTTCCAGTTAGAGCTATCTGGCAGATATCTGGCACATGACTGTTTCTTCAGGCCTAGTTTCGAGTTATCTGCCACTTGTCCTCCAGTCAGCGTGGCGTGGAAATCTACTACGGCGGTGTCGGACGAGAGTGGGGCAGACAACGCACGTCTGATTGGTTCAGCGCCAAGCCAAGTGAGGCCGCAGCCAATCAGCGTCGCCGGGGACTCGTTGTCGAAGCTGGTTGGCTGCGGCCTCACTTGGCTTGGCGCTGGCGTCGATGAATTTTCCTCTTGGCGCTGAACCAATCAGACGTGCGTTGTCTGCCCCACTCTCGTCCGACACCGCCGTAGTAGATTTCCACGCCACGCTGCCTCCAGTCAATTTGACTAGAGGTTCGGGTACCGAATAACTGCTGGAAGTGCCAGACAATTCGTTTTTGCAGTAGTGGGGAAAGTATGAAATTTGCTACCAGTGAAAGAGACTTGTGTAGGTATGGAGGTGTTTGAACGAAAATGGATGCGATCGTGGATGTAAACATTTTCGAAGACCTAGCCCCCACAGCACAAATTGTAAATACTACGTAACATGGAAGTCACAAATTCTGTAACTTTTGTTACATGTACAAAATATAACCGCTACGTAATACAGGTGTCACAATGTTCTGTAACTTGTGTTACATAGATAGAACATAACAGCAACATAACCTATGAACATAACTGAAAAGTCATATAAAACATATAATTTTTACGTAACTCTTCTTACGTATAGGCAACATATTAATCCAGATGTAAATGTCATGGAACCTAGGTGTCACAAGTATTCCGTAATTTTTGTTTCATAAATAGAACATAACAGTGACATAAACGATAGAACATAACAGTGACATAAACGAGAAATATAATTTACCGGTTGCTCGGGTGACTGATCGTGACCTTTGAAACGTGGTAACCAGTGGTAATGTTTCCTGTTGCAAAACTCCTGCACGGAACGTGTTAAAATAAGGACTGCGTTTAGCATCGGTGTGTTTAAAGTGCAAAATCTAACGTTTACGTGAGGATTAAACGTGGCGTGTTGCAATTAACAATTATTACATTGGTTTCAGGTGAAGTTGGATACATATTTTAATTAACATGTCAGATAGAAAACGTTTGAGAAGAGATCTTGATACATACTCTTCTCGACATCAAAGAAGGATAATATACCAATATGTGCAGAAGTATCAAATAAATGAAATTGAAGACAAGGATAAAGATACTTCACAATCACACTCTGTTCAAGATACTAATTCACAATTACACTCTGTTCAAGATACTTCACAATCATACTCTGTTCAAGATACTAATTCAGAATCACACTCTGTTCAAGAATATCAATCCGAATATAATGCCAATATGAGCAGTGAAGAATCATTGAATACTGGCTCTAATAAGACAGACCAACTAAAGTGGGAAAATTTAAGAATGGATTTGGCTAGTTGGGCAGTAAATAATAACATTACACATAAAGCAATAAATGAATTATTACAACTATTTTCTTCATATGCACCAACTTTTCATTTACCGAAGGATGCACGCACACTAGTGGGAACTCCTCGTTCCATCAATTGGGAAAACATTCAGGGAGGGGAATATTTGCACTTTGGCTTAAAAAATACTCTTATTTCCATCGCTGAGATGTATGAGAGAGAAAATATGAGAATTAACAATATAGAGCTATCATTAAATATTGATGGCTTACCAGTTTCTAGATCTAATTTGAATGTGTTCTGGCCAATTTTGATGTCCGAAGAAATTTTTAAATCGGTTTATATAGTGGGAATATTTTATGGTCGTGGTAAACCAAAGTCAGCAAATGAATTCATGCAAAAATTTGTGGATGAATTGAAAAATATGAAGAATACTTTTACATATAAAGAACAAAATATATCTGTTAACATGAAAAAAATAATTTGTGATGCGCCTGCAAAGGCATTTTTATTACATACGAAAGGCCATGCAGGATATTCCAGTTGTTCGAAGTGCACGATTGTTGGTCAAACAATTAATAAGACTGTTTGCTTTCCCTTTATGGAAAGTCCAGCTCCTTTAAGGACTGATGAAGATTTTCGCCAACAGAAAGATAAGAATTACCATACTGGAAAAAGCTGTTTATTAGAGATAGAAAATATTGGTTTAGTGTCAAATGTACCCATAGATTACATGCATTTAATTTGCCTAGGGGTAATGAGAAAATTGTTATTACTATGGACAGAAGGTCCACTATCAGTGAGAATAAGCGCAAGTTTAAGAGAACGTGTTTCAGAAAAACTGACATCTGTAGGAACCTCTACATCTATTGAATTTTCAAGAAAGCCAAGAAGTCTCAAAGAACTAAAATACTGGAAGGCCACAGAATTGAGGTCTTTCTTGTTGTATACAGGTCCAATTGTATTACAATCTGTTTTACACAGAAACATATATGAACATTTTTTATGTTTACATGTGGCCATTTCAATATTAATTACACCAACCCTAATTAGCACTGAAGAGAATATACAATATGCTGAAAATCTGTTGCAATACTTTCTAAAAAAGTTTGACATATTATATGGGAAACAATTTGCATCACACAATATTCATAATTTACTTCATATATCTAATGACACCAAAAATTTTGGTGCTCTAGATAATTATAGTGCTTTTCATTTCGAAAACTTCTTAGGCAAATTAAAAAATGTACTAAGAAAAGCAGAAAAACCTCTGCAGCAATTGGCAAAGAGATATGGAGAAGTGCAATATGCAGGTATGTCAAGATCATTGACAAAATCAGGAGAAATTATTATGAAAGAGAATCACGAAAATGGCCCTATAGTATCTTTCTTTCACAACAAAAATATTACACAATATAAAAAAATGCAGAATGACACGCTTTATTTAAACTGCAACAATGATGGAAATAATTGTGTCATGTTAAAAAACAAAATAGCTGTTTCTATTTTAAATATAATAAAAACACGGAAAGATATTTACATCGTAGGACACAAATTTAATATAATGAAGAATTTATATGAGAAACCATGCCCTTCTTCATTTTTACAAATTTTTATTGTTACTAAAGATAAACAGTTACAATATTGGCCTATATCGCATATAACACATAAATTATGGGTTATGAAAAAAAGGGAAAATGAGTATTATGCAATGCCGCTGCGACATAAAGTAAATTAAAGACAATTTTTCTTTAAGTCGTTAAATCACGTAGTAACAAAGCAGAAGACAAGTTGTGAACGCTCGGAAATTGGTAGTTGTTGCGAACAGTTGCGAATCGTACGTTGCGAACAGTTGCGAATCATACGTTGCAATTTGCGTTCTAGATCAGTCTGGATTGTATTCGACCGAGCAACGTGCGGGTGAAAATCTTAACGTCTTTATCTCTGTTTTGGCTTGAAGGTGTTACGTATGTGGAATTTTCCCATACGTCGCTCTCAACCGTCTTTCGAGCTCGCGTCTGCGAAGGGAAAACGCCCTAAAAGCCTTTCGCTTATCAACCCCACTAATGGAGGTCAAGATTTCTACCAGCTGCATCGCGACCGTGAGAACGGGAGTGACACGACGACGACCCCGAAGGATTTTCCTTATATGGAAATTCATAACGCATCCCCACTCATTTTTGGGACTATATAAACCCTTCGGTTTCTACCCTCGGTGGTTAATAGCTATAGAGTCACGCGTAACGTCACGTCGTGTCACGCTCGTACAGAGTTGGTTAGATTCAGTTCGATCAGGCTAAAGTCTCTGTCGGAATCAAAGTTAATCTTGTAGAATCCGCGAGTCGGTATATATTCTATTTGGAACTTTGAAATATCCACTCGTACGCCCCGCATCGCCAGTGCGTCAACACCGTGCAATTAGTGGTAACATATACACATCTTTTATTTAACCAATTTATCGCGACACTTACATTTGTATTAATTGTTTATTCAATATACTTATGGTGTTCACGTCTAAATCGAGTCGATTTCGTTAAACCTATCTTTTACCCAGCGATCCTTATAATATTAGTAGCACTCACCCACAGATACAACTTTACCGCTCGAGTTGTATCAAATTAAGAGTTACGAGGCATTACTAACATTTCCCGCGACTCCCCGATTTAGCATCAGTAGTAAGACTATGACAGTTCTAACCCGGGTGTGCTGAGGGGAGCGCGGGGGCGGGGGGAAAGTGAGGGCGCGCGGGGGAGCGCGGCGGAGGGAAACCTGGGCGCGGGGGCCTGCGGGGTGAGGAAGACAGATTGCGCGCGCACGCGCCGCGGAGTGGGGGAAGCCGCGACGATGGAGGGGATCAGTCCGGGCCGAGCCGCCGCGGAGGCCTCTCCAGACCGGACCCACCGTCGGAAATTTTTCAGAGGGAGGCATTGACCCCCGAAAAATATCTCTCTCAGAACTTGGCCCACCCGAAATTTTTTTTCCGGACCTAACCTAGGGTGGAGACTGTCCTTAATATGAATATAATAATAAGAAATAATAGAAATAATGGAAATTATGTGACGAGCAGGAAAACGGAAGATGGGCAAATAAATGGAGAAATAAAATACCTTTTAAGAATATATATTGTTACAAAAAGAATATAATTATAAATAGAATATAAAAACATGATTAAAATTGATTCGGTTTAATTATTCCCACTCGGTAACATCTTTAGTAAATAGTTCAGTTAATAATAAATCTATAGGAACTTGCGCAGGGTCAGTTTGAATTCCAACAACGCTAGCCCAAAGCCCTGATACTTTATTCCTATAAGTATCCAAATGAATATTGTTAGCTGTGACGTTTCGCCAAGCCACACTCTTTGGAGGACGCGCAAGATTCTTCTGAGATATAGTTATTTGCACATTATCATCATCGTCGAAATAGCCGAAAAACGTTTGTTGTTCACATCGATGCATCCAATATTCCTCATCATAATCATCATCATCATCCTCTAAGTAGTCGAGTATTGGATTTTGGATTTTTTGTTTTTTAAAAACTTTTAAAAAAATGTCGCCATCGTGAACAGCTTCCGCCTCATAAAGTTTTGCACCTAGAATTTCTTCGGTTTGAACCGCAACATTTTGACAGGCCACATACACTTTCGGGCTGGAAGGATGGATAATTGACGCAGCAGCGGTGATCGTAGCAGTAGCCGGACGTTTCAAATTAATGGGCAATGACATAATCTGAAACCGATTTTTCTTATAGTTCTCACCGTTACTAACACTACGATTCACTAAAAAATATGATAATGGAAACTTACGGTATTAATCGATTGTATTTCCATGTGTTGAACGATTGATAATATCCTTCAAAGCAATTTCACAACTATTAGCTGTCACTTTGACTATGATTTGAATGCAACTGGTCTCGCTGCATATCCTGGCTCTCACATGCTAAAATCCCATCCTATCATGAAATCGAGAAGTGCCTAGCTTTGCAACAGTACGATGTCATTGTTCTTCATTATCTTCGTCACAGGCCACCCGTGTCCTTATCTTCTTCTTCACTGACCATCCTCTTCTTATTCACATGTATCTTCTTTCCCTTCTTCGAACCATATGCATCGAACGGCTTTTAACGGCTTTGATCGTGAGGCTTGAACGAATTTTTCAGAAATTGTTTCGAACAATGTCGGGAAAGATCGGCGTTTTTTTTTTCGACACCGCGTCTTCGAGGGAAAGAGACGGAGCATTACTTTAAAGTTAAAATTCTAGGAGGGAAAGAGAGAGTAATACATAGGGGATAGAATCGCATGCATTCTAAAGCTAACAGTATTTCAAAGGGTTCCGATTTAACGTCGCCGCGTATCGCGCGATAGCATGCGTAATTCGACTCCTCTGGAGCAGCCGCGCGGGATGATATCATTTGATGGCGCGAAGAACGCTCGAACGAAACAGAATTAGCGCGAATCATAGAAAGAATTATGCAGCGTCAGCAAATCTTAAAGTTAGGTGGCAAGGAGGATGACGGGTAAATAAAATTGAGAAATTATATATATATATATATTGTTACAAATCATAAAATTAAAAGAATATAATTTACCATTTTTTACTACGAGCATCATCCACAATATGATTGAGAGTACAATCACATTTTATTCTAGAGCTAACAGTATTCTAAAGCGTTCCGATTTAACGTCGCAGCGTCTCACGTGATCGTATGTAACTTGAGTCCCCTGGAGCAGCCGTGCAGGGTGACGACATTTGACAGCGCGAAGAACGCTCGAATCATAGAAAGAATTATGTGGTGTCAGCAGAAATTTTTTTCCATTGCAATATGTGATGGAAATTTTTTCCCCAACACAGCGAAATAATAATTTTTTAATCACCGATATATAACGAACTATTATGTAGCAAACAGATATATTTTTTCCGAACCATTATGTAGCCAGCATTCTAAAGCTAACAAGTTTTTAAAACGTTCTGATTTAACGTTGCAGCGTATCGCACGATCGTGTGTAATTTGACTCCTCTGGAGCAGCCGCGCGGGATGATATCATTTGGCAGCGAGATGAAGGCACGAACAAAATATAATACTTTTTTCGGAAACGTCGAATCTCAGAATTAGGTGGCAAAGAGAGAAGGAGAATGATGGGTGAATAAAATTGAGAAATAATATAGAATAATACAAGCACAAATATAAAAATATAAAATACAATACAATAAATTAATCAAATAAAAATATAAAAACATAATATAAAAATAGAATATAAATAGAATATAAAAATAAAAAATAAAAATATAAAAAACATTATAAAAAGAAAAAATATAGGAATAACAATAATAATAATTTAATTTATTATCCACTTTTGTGTTACAATTTAACGATCCTATACTCTTTCCATTTCATTCCCGTGATTGTGTCAATGTAAGTCCTACCGTTCTAATGTATCCTGCTGAGTCACAACAATTTTTTCTATTTTACAAGTGTTTCCTAATCTATTTTATGTTGCATAATCTTCTTTTATCACTTTCCTGTTCTTCCCATCTTTTTCTTCTCCCTTGTTACGTATGTGGAATTTTCCCATACGTCGCTCTCAACCGTCTTTCGAGCTCGCGTCTGCGAAGGGAAAACGCCCTAAAAGCCTTCCGCTTATCAACCCCACTAATGGAGGTCAAGATCTCTACCAGCTGCATCGCGACCGTGAGAACAAGAGTGACACGACGACGACCCCGAATGATTTCCTTATATGGAAATTCCTAACACATCCCCACTCATTTTTGGTACTATATAAACCCTTCGGTTTCTACCCTCGTCGGTTAAAAGCTATAGAGTCACGCGTAACGTCACGTCGTGTCACGCTCGTACAGAGTTGGTTAGATTCAGTTCGATCAGGCTAAAGTCTCTGTCGGAATCAAAGTTAATCTTGTAGAATCCGCGAGTTCGGTTTATATTCTATTTGTAACTACCACTCGTACGCCCCGCATCGCCAGTGCGTCAACACCGTGCATCTAGTGGTAAAACACAATTTCTATTTATTTAACTACTCGCGACACTTACATTTGTAACAATTGTTTGCTCAATATACTTATGGTGTTCACTTGTAAATCGAGTCGATTTCGTTAAACCTATCTTTTACCCAGCGATCCTTATAATATTAGTAGCACTCACCCACAGATACAACTTTACCGCTCGAGTTGTATCAAATTAAGAGTTACGAGGCATTACTAACATTTCCCGCGACTCCCCGATTTAGCATCGGGTTCGTTCGCACCTCTTTACCAAAACAAGTCATCTTCACCAACCCAGTGGCTCCCTGATTTCGCATCAGGTTCGTCCACGAAAACTAACCCTACCTACGGCTCCCTGATTTCGCATCAGGTTCGTCCGTATCCTACAGCTCCCTGATTTCGCATCAGGTTCGTCTGTAAATCTACCTACTTCCGAACAGCTCCCTGATTTCGCATCAGGTTCGTCTGTGAATAATCCAACCTCCTAGCAGCTCCCTGGTTTCGCACCAGGTTCGTCTGTGAACTTTATCCTAGTGACTCCCCGATTTCGCATCGGGTTCGTTCACGACGTTTCACCCTCCTACGGCTCCCTGATTTCGCATCAGGTTCGTCCGTGTCTGACTCCATTCCTAGAGGCTCCCTGATTTCGCATCAGGTTCGTCCTCGCCGTCAATAATCCTAGCGGCTCCCTGATTTCGCATCAGGTTCGTCCGCGCACCTAACTAACAAATTCATATCCGTATTCCAAGGGAAATACCCCTCTCGCCGGCCTCTCGCGTTGCCGCAGCCCCGGCTCGTAACAGAACTGGTGACAGCGGTGGGATGCTACTGCATTAGAATCGCTGTAAAAATTTGGGTTTTTAAATACGTTAAATCACTCGTAATTTATTATCGACGATATACTAGTTTTCTCTAGTCAAGTCACTTATTTATTTTAACATGGCAACTACACAGGCGAACGTTTCTTCTAACGACATTATGAACTTGACAGTTTCAATTGCAAACTCAATGTCACTCTTGACGCAACGGACATGTATACAGAATATTACTATGTCAATTCCAACATTCGACGGTGAAAGTCCAACCTTGTCGCGTTTCGTACAAAATGTGGAAGACGGGTTAACTTTGATTCCTAAGGATACGGAAGCCGAGTATCTTGCAATAATTTTAACGAAACTGATCGGTCCAGCTCGCAGGTGCACGTTAGAGCATAAATTCGAGTCTGTTAAGTTATTAGTTCAACATTTGAAAAAGAGATTCGCGCCGGGAAGAAGTTTGTCATATTTTCAAGTTGAAATCGCGAAATTAAGCATTCGCGAAGGAGAAAGTCTGCGACAGTACGTCGACAGGACTAGTCATCTCGTTTATTGTGCGCGCGGAGCTATTCGGGAAAGGTATCTGGATCACGCTGAAGATTTCGTCAAAGAAATGGAAAAAGACGTTAAAGAAAACTTCATTGATGGTTTACCGGATCGAATTTCTTGGAAAGTGTCGGCTCAGAGTCAAGACATTAAAACACTTGAAGAAGCTTACGACGCCGTGCTACAGATAGACAGAAAATTAAGGAATCGGCGACAGTCGCCCCGTAATGAATCACCCTCTAGGTGGTCTCGCCGAGATCATTACGCCGAAGATTCTCGTCGGCACGACCGTGAAGTGTCATACCCACACTCTCCGAGTAGATACGACCAGAATAGGGATCGGTTTACAAGAACGTCTGCTTTTGAAGAGGACCGAGAAGGACGAACACGCTCGACGGCCTGGACTTTGCGTCACCGGAGCCCCTCGAAATCGCCTTCTTATCGCTCCGACTCATCGTACGCAGATGATGGAGAAAAACATTATTCTATTTTAAAAAATCCCGATAAAGATCGTAAGCCGAGTTTATATTGTTGGCATTGCGGTACAGCCGGACATGACGGAAAATCCTGTAGGAAACAACCGCGTAGTCCGAGATATAGACGAGACTCGCGAGATTCGTCCGTCGAATCAAACAAGTCTTTAAACTTCGATCGCGCTCAACGTATAGGCGACACGATGAGCGGAAACAAGGAAGCTCGCCAAAGGACAGTCCGCTTCGAGGAGGAACTCTCATCAAGGAAGCACCTGCCCCACGCATCAACATCAAGGTTCCAGAACTGGAGTCAGGAACGGGAGAATTCTTAATCGATGGTGGAGCATCCGTTAATTTAGTAGTCATTAACGCCCTGGGAGAAAAAGCCGCGATAAACTCTCGGGAAGAAATCGAATTAACCGGAATTACTACTAATCCAATTCATACTTTGGGAACAACAATTCTTCATATCCACGAAGCTCCCGCACTTTTCTATGTAGTAAAAGAGCTTGCAATAGAAGCAGACGGACTTATAGGAAGCCCATTTTTAAAACAAGAGGAGGCCGAAATTTCCTATTATCATAAGACTTTGGTGTTGAAGAACAAACCAACCCGACCTTTACGTTTTTCAAATTATCAAGACATACCTCAAACAAAAGTACTACTGACGTCGACCAAACATCGTATCGAACCTAGGACGTCGCAACAGATTGCTATAACAATAGCAAACCCCAGGATGAAGGAAGGATATTTACCACGTATCAAGACCCTCGAACATCTTTACATAGGGGAAGCAGTTGTAAGAAATAATAAGGGAAAATGCTACGTTATGGCAACAAACACCAGCGATGTACCACTAGACGTAGAGATAGAACCACAAACATTAGAGCCATTCGATATCTTCAGTTCGTCAGATGAAGATTTTCACCCATCTGTAGAACACCCGTCAAAATTCAAAACAAACGAAGATAGGATACAAAAAATTTTAGAAACCTTAAATACCAAACATTTGAACAAGGAGGAACTAGATTTCGTTAACAATTTAGTTAGAGATTTCCCCGATCGTTTTTATCTTCCTGGAGATAAACTTGGAAAGGCCCGCGACTTTAAACACTCTATCCATACATCCAACGATATTCCAATCAATACAAGACAATATCGTTATCCTCTCATACATCAAAAGGAAATTCAGAAACAAATCAGCGCGTTATTATCAAATGGTATAATTACACCTTCAAAATCTCCATACAATTCACCTTTATGGATCGTACCGAAGAAAGAAGATGAGAACGGAGTGAAGCGTTCGCGTCTGGTAATAGATTTCCGTGGCCTCAACGATATAACTATTTCCGATAAGTACCCATTACCTCAAATCACGGAGATATTAGATCGATTAGGAGGAGCTAAATATTTTTCAGTCTTTGATCTTGCCAGTGGATTTCACCAAATAGAGATGGATCCGAAAGATAGAGCAAAAACAGCATTCACTACTCCAAATGGACATTACGAATTCACTCGAATGCCTTTCGGATTAAAGAATGCACCACCCACCTTTCAACGCCTGATGGATCAAGCACTCACTGGACTTCAAGGAACAGACCTCTTTGTCTACCTGGATGACATAGTGATTTACGCATCATCGTTACAGGAACATAATATCAAAGTCAAAAAGTTGTTGAACCGCCTTCGAGAACATGGATTAACCCTCCAGACCAACAAATGTCAATTCTTGCGAAAGGAAGTGGCGTACCTTGGACACATTATTTCAAAGGAAGGAGTAAGACCTGACCCTAGGAAATTAAAATCTGTTCAAGATTTTCCAACACCCACATCGCAGAAGAACATTCAACAATTCTTGGGACTTGTAGGATATTATCGAAGATTCGTACCTAATTTCACCACAAAAGCTAAACCTTTAATCAATTTACTAGGAAAAGGTATCAAATTCAAATGGACAGAAGAACAAGACCAGAGTTTTAAGCAATTGCGTAGCGAACTTTGTCAACAACCCATATTGCAGTACCCAGATTTCAGTAAACCTTTCATTGTAACGACAGATGCATCTGATTACGCTATTGGAGCTGTACTCAGTCAAGGAGAGATAGGAAACGACCTGCCGATTGCCTACGCATCTCGCAGCCTAAATAAACCTGAGAAGAATTATTCAGCTACGGAAAAGGAATGTTTGGCCATGGTTTACGCCGTAAGATACTTCAGGCCTTACATCTACGGAACTCCATTTACCCTCGTTACAGATCACAGACCACTGGTCTGGTTACATTCTGTCAAGGATCCAACTTCTAGACTTATGAAGTGGAAGCTCCGACTTTTAGAATACGAGTACCAGGTTGTCCATAAATCTGGAAAGACGAATAAGAACGCAGACGCATTATCCCGCAACCCTCCGTCTGCCTGCCTACCTCTTATTCCACGAGAGCTCCAGGACCCCGACTTCAAAGCCCAGATACCGAAAACAGACGCCAACGTCGAAACCATCGGACATCGCATACGACAGTTACGACGAGATAGAGAAATTCGACCCAAGTATCGAGAGACTAGCAGCAGCTCAGATGAAATAGAAGAAACCGCACGTGGGAACGTTCAACATTCTCCAATAATACATAAGAACCGATCTTTTCCCAGCTTATCTCAAGAGGTAACCATGTCAGATGAACGCCAGGAAACCATAAACAGTTTTTCGCCCGCAGCAAACTCCACTCAAATAATTCCTTTAGATAAGGACCAGACTGTCTTTGACAATTTGATATCCTTTGAGGAGCCGCTCGAAAATACTGTAATAGAAAATGCAAGGAACGTACAACTAGATTTACTCAGTACCCCGCAAGTATCATCGGAAGTCATGGAAGAACCTTTACAACCCTCAATAAACCAGCTACCTGCAGGAGATACAACCGAAGCAAGTGTAGGACAAACACCTGACAGCAGGTCAACTCAACCTAGGGTCTTTGACCGCACGCTCGACCCTTACCCATTTGTCACTACCGACACCGAGAATTCAAACGACCTTGACGATCTGGAAGGGATCCCACTAGACCAACCACATAAAATTATCGTTTCTTCAAATACTTTTACCGCTGAAGAAGGACATTACGTACACTTCATTTCTGCCGACTGCAATTTAGTAAACCCCGTTGGAAAATTATTACTAGACACTGAAGTGATTAACAAACCAAATCTTCTAGCAACACAACCAAAAAAGGGACAAGTGATAACTACAGACAATGGATTATTTAAAACTTTCAGTATAATAATCTCAGACAATTTCTTTGATAATATTAAAAGAGTAGATGTGCTCAACGGACTGAAAACTCTTCGACTCACCTTAGATCAGAATCAGATTAAATCATTTCGAATTTCTGCCACGGGGGACCTTCACAAAATACCATCCAACGAATTCGTCAGGATATTAGAAGAGGTTTTCATAGGAACAGGCCTGCAGATTATTCTATGCAACTGTACCATCACTACACCATCCGAAGAGGATAGACAGCACATCATCTGCGAGGCTCATGACAGTTTAATTGGAGGACATAAAGGAGTAACTAAGACTTACAAACGCATTCGATCAAAATTCCATTGGTCACAAATGCGCAACGACATTCAAGACTACATCCGAAGATGCCAAAGTTGTCAAGAACAGAAATTAGTCCGAGCGAAAACTCGACAGCCGATGTTGATCACTGACACACCTATAGGAGCCTTCGACAAAATTTCCTTAGATACAGTGGGACCTTTACCAATTACACCCAGTGGGAATAGACATATTCTGACCATTCAAGATAATCTAACGAAATATTGCGTAGCCGTAGCAATACCCAACATTCGAGCTGCTACAATTGCAGATGCTTTCGCTAGACATTTCATAGCAGTTTACGGTACACCTCGCGCAATATTAACAGACAAGGGCACTAGCTTCATCGGAACACTTATGACCAATCTATCTGAAATATTTAAAATCAAACAAATCACAACCTCGGGATACAGACCACAAACCAATGGATCTCTGGAACGAAGTCACATCGTCCTCACCGAATACCTCAAGCATTACATGGATAGTTATGAAGACTGGGATTTATTGATACCATTCGCAATGTTCTCTTACAACACATCCGTTCATGAAGCAACTAATTTCACCCCATACGAATTAATCTTCGGAAAGCCAGCTCGAGAACCAAGCTCTTTTCCAAGTGGCGAAAAATTAAAGTCATTTGGAGACTACTTAGTAGAATTAATAACACACATGACTAATATTCGGAATATAGCCTCAGATAATCTAAATTATTTTCCGTCCTCGACACAACGGTAAGCCTACCGTATGCCCAAATATGGTCATTATCACCTTGCAACCGAGACATACCCTGGCAAGCAGTGAGAGTCTACCTGAGGGGCACTCTACCCTTCCAATGGCCGCCTCTACAAACAACAACCTGTACGAAGATGCTGATGGGGAACACAACAGATGGCATCACAGCCACGATGATGCTCGACCGGCTACCCGGACAACCATCACTGGACTTCATCGAGGACTGGCTGCAGATCGGCTACGTAGTGCCCAGCGATAAATAAAATTCGTACACCCCGCAACACCTAGCGATAAGTACACTACATTACATTACACTACACCCGACAATTTTCTTTCACACATCTACTTATGAAAGGATTTGTGGGGCGTTTTTCCTTCTTCTGAAAAGCATCACGAGAATCGCGACGTTTTGTCTTAGGGGGGAGATGTTACGTATGTGGAATTTTCCCATACGTCGCTCTCAACCGTCTTTCGAGCTCGCGTCTGCGAAGGGAAAACGCCCTAAAAGCCTTCCGCTTATCAACCCCACTAATGGAGGTCAAGATCTCTACCAGCTGCATCGCGACCGTGAGAACAAGAGTGACACGACGACGACCCCGAATGATTTCCTTATATGGAAATTCCTAACACATCCCCACTCATTTTTGGTACTATATAAACCCTTCGGTTTCTACCCTCGTCGGTTAAAAGCTATAGAGTCACGCGTAACGTCACGTCGTGTCACGCTCGTACAGAGTTGGTTAGATTCAGTTCGATCAGGCTAAAGTCTCTGTCGGAATCAAAGTTAATCTTGTAGAATCCGCGAGTTCGGTTTATATTCTATTTGTAACTACCACTCGTACGCCCCGCATCGCCAGTGCGTCAACACCGTGCATCTAGTGGTAAAACACAATTTCTATTTATTTAACTACTCGCGACACTTACATTTGTAACAATTGTTTGCTCAATATACTTATGGTGTTCACTTGTAAATCGAGTCGATTTCGTTAAACCTATCTTTTACCCAGCGATCCTTATAATATTAGTAGCACTCACCCACAGATACAACTTTACCGCTCGAGTTGTATCAAATTAAGAGTTACGAGGCATTACTAACATTTCCCGCGACTCCCCGATTTAGCATCGGGTTCGTTCGCACCTCTTTACCAAAACAAGTCATCTTCACCAACCCAGTGGCTCCCTGATTTCGCATCAGGTTCGTCCACGAAAACTAACCCTTCCTACGGCTCCCTGATTTCGCATCAGGTTCGTCCGTATCCTACAGCTCCCTGATTTCGCATCAGGTTCGTCTGTAAATCTACCTACTTCCGAACAGCTCCCTGATTTCGCATCAGGTTCGTCTGTGAATAATCCAACCTCCTAGCAGCTCCCTGGTTTCGCACCAGGTTCGTCTGTGAACTTTATCCTAGTGACTCCCCGATTTCGCATCGGGTTCGTTCACGACGTTTCACCCTCCTACGGCTCCCTGATTTCGCATCAGGTTCGTCCGTGTCTGACTCCATTCCTAGAGGCTCCCTGATTTCGCATCAGGTTCGTCCTCGCCGTCAATAATCCTAGCGGCTCCCTGATTTCGCATCAGGTTCGTCCGCGCACCTAACTAACAAATTCATATCCGTATTCCAAGGGAAATACCCCTCTCGCCGGCCTCTCGCGTTGCCGCAGCCCCGGCTCGTAACACCCTATTATCTCCCGTAGAATAGCCAAGTTTTTTCCCTTCTCCTCTAATTACCTCTTTCCAATTCCTCCCACTCTCTCCACCTACTTCACATGCTTCAATCACATGTTTCACTGTTTCTTCCTCTTTCTTACAAAGCCTACATATCCTTTCTTCGTTCATTAGCCAATATTTGCATACACTTGTTTCACTATCCTTTATGAATCTTCCTATCCTTTCTAATTCTCCTCTCCCTTTTTTCTTTTTTTCACCCATAAGTATTTCAGCTTATTTCCTGGTTTCCTTGCCACCTCCCTTAATTCTCTTAGGAACTTTGACTCTTTTATTTTCATCTCTCTCTTTCTTGTTCTTGATTGTATTTACTTATCTGCTCTATTTTGGTCTACACATCTTCCCCATTTAATCTTCTTCTTCTTTTCCATTCTTCATTTGACCATCCTCTCCATTCCAAGAATTTGATTCTTATTCTTTCCCTTTTCGTTACTTCATTTCCTCTCATTAATATTCTCCCACGTTCTTCCTATCCTTCTTCCGAGTTTATTAACCTCTCTTCACAGCTCATTTCCCTTACTCACATTTTTAATTTCTTTCTCTTCATGTTTCTTTTAACAGCCAGTATGTTGGTGTTGATCTCTCCAATTTCATTATCCACCGTATGTATTCCGCCTGCAATTTTTCTATTTCGTCATACCTTCTCCATCCCCATATCTCTGTTCCATACGCCACGGTGCTTCTAACTAGCGCATGATACAGTTTCGTTCTTCTTTCAAAGTCATCTCTGAATAATCTTTCTCCAATCCCCCACATACTTTTCCTAGTGTCATATCCGCTTTCCTAACTACCTTCTTAATATGGTCTGTATCCTTGTTGTTCTCTCTCTCTCTCTCTCTCTCTCTCTCTCTCTCTCTCTCTCTCGCTCTCTCTCTCCCACTGTATAACCTAAATATTCCAGTTCTCTTACTCTTTCTATTTCTTCTTCATTTCAACGAAATCTTTCCTCATTTCTTCTTCCTCCGGCTTTCCTGCATATCATTTTCTTAGACTTTTGCACATTTAACTCCAAGCATTTCTTATTTATGTATCTCTCGAATCTCTTTATCATATTCTTCAGCCCCTGTGCATTATTTACCATTAACACAACATCATCTGCGTATGAAATTGTCCAAATTTTCCTTCTACCTATTAGGACTCCTCCTTCCTGTTCTTTGCTCATTTCTTTTTTCCAGGTCTGCAAATGCGACATTGAAAAGTGTCGCGCTTAACGGGCACCCATGTCGAACACACTTTCCTGTTAAAAACTTTCCTATCAGTTCCCTCTTCACTCTTAAATTGCGTATAGTTCTGTCGTACATTTCCTATATCCTTATTCTTAGATGTTCGCCTACTCCTTCTTCTTAAAGCTTTTTCCAAATTTCTTCCCTTTCTATCTATCAAATGCTCCCTTCATATCCGTGAAAAACAGGTATAGCTTCCCTCATTTTTTTTTTTGAGGTTTCTATATCTATAGCCGTTTTAACTGCCACTATTGCGTCTACTGTTCCTCTCCTTGTCCTGAATCCCATCTGCGTATCGTTTAATATCCCATTTTTCCATTTGTTCTTCTAATCTTCTCCTTAGAATTTCCGCATATATCTTATAACTTGTATCCATCAAAGTTATACCCCTATAGTTTTAAATCATAACCCTTTCTCCTCTTTTTCAACATCGGACTTATTATTCCTTCTTTCCATTCTTCCAGAAAGTTCCCCTTTCTTCCATGTTCTCTTTATCACATTTGTTAGATTACCTATAGTTATGAAGATGATTGCGTCCACGATGTTGAATTAAGATATAATTTAAATGCAGGAGTTTAAATTTTAAGTCAGTCAGACTTATAATATCTTATATGATTTGAGTTCAGATCGACGTGAACCAGATCGGTTTTCAATCTATATTTATCTAATAAGTTTTTTGTACGAAAGGACCTAATTTATAAATAATTTTTTCATATATTCAATAAAAATTGGGTTTTCGTATTTATTAAGAATAGGTGTTTACCCTATGATAATTGTTGGTTGGACTTAAAATTCTAATTATTCAATATTAGAAGCGATTGGGTCAATTTCACTGTCAGATTCTTATGAAGTAATTTTATTTTTAACAATATTTTTGTAATATACGTTTAAGATATATATATATATATATATATATATATATATATATATATATATTGTATTATTATGTTTTTATTTGTATTATTCTATATTATTTTTTGTATATGTATATATATATATATATATATATATATATATATATATACATATACAAAAAATAATATAGAATAATACAAATAAAAACATAATAATACAATTGAAATATAAAATACAATACAATATAAAAAATAATATGGAATAATACAAATAAAAATATAAAAATACAATACAATATAAATACAAATAAAATATAAAATACAATACAACATAAACAACAATATAAATACAAAAGAAAATAATACATATAAAAATATAAAAATACAATTAAAATATAAAATACAATACAATATAAAAAAATATAACATAAATGAATATAAAAATATAAAAATACAATTAAAATAGAAAAGAAAAGAAAATACAATATAAACAACAATATAAATGTAAAAGAAAATAAAATAATAAAATAAAAGAAAATACAATTAAATAATAAATATAATATAAAAAAAGAAAAAATATAAAATTGAATACAAATAGAATACAAAAATATAAAATAAATATATACACTATCGGAACGTGTATCCAACGTGAATCGCACCACTCGGAACGTGCATCGAACGTGGATCGCACCACTCGGAACGTGCATCGAACGTGAATCGAACGTGAATCGAACGTGCATCGAACGTGCATCGAACGTGCACCGAACGGGTATTGAACGCAAGTCGTTCAATTCACGTTCCAAGCCGTTCGATTCACGTTCGGTGCACGTTCGATGTCGTTCGATTCACGTTCGATGCACGTCCGATTCACGTTCCGAGTGGTGCGAAAGATGTTTGATACATGATCCGATTGATATGGTCGAGCCAATTTTGTATTGACACAATCACGGGAATGCAATGGAAAGAGTATATGATTGTTAATTTGTAAGCCAATAGTGGATAATAAATGAAATTATTATTATTACATTTTATTTTTATTATATTGTATTTTTATATTGATTTTTTTATATTTTTTCTTATTTTATATTATATTCTTTTTATATTATATTATATTTATTACTTACTTCTATTTTATTTTCTTTCATATTTATATTGATTTTTATATTGTATTGTGTTTTATATTTTTATTGTATTTTTATATTTTTATTGGGGAGAAGTGAGAACCAAAATAGAGCAGATAAGTAAAGACGTCCAAGAACAAGAAAGAGAGATGAAAATAAAAGAGTCAATGCTCCTAAGAGAATTAAGAGAGGTGGCAAGGAAACCAGGAGATAAGCCGAAATACTTATGGGAAAAAAGAAAAAAGGAGAGGAGAATTAGAAAGGATAGGAAAATTCATACAGGGTAGTGAAACAAGAGCATACAAATATTGGCTATCGAAAGAAGAAAGAACATGTAGGCTTTGTAAGAAAGAGGAAGAAACAGTGAAATACATGATTAAAGCATGTGAAGTAAGTGGAGAGAGTGGCAGGAATTGGAAAGAGGTAATTAGAGGAGCAGGGACAAACTTGGCCTTTCTACAGGATATAATAGGGAGAAGGAAATGATGGGATGAACAGGAAAGTGATAAACGAAGACTATGCAATATGAAACAGATTGGGAAACACTTGTAAAAATAGAAAAAAATTGTTAAGACACAGCAGGATACATTAGAAGGGTAGGACTTACATTGGCAAAATCATAGAAATGAAATGGGATCGTTAAATTGTAATACAAAAGTGGGCAATAAATTAAATTATCATTATTATTATTATTATTATATTTTTCTTTTTATAATGTATTTTTATATTGAATTTTTATATTCTTAATATTTATTTTATATTTTTGTATTCTATTTGTATTCAATTTTATATTTTTTCTTTTTTTATATTATATTTATTATTTAATTGTATTTTCTTTTATTTTATTATTTTATTTTCTTTTACATTTATATTGTTGTTTATATTGTATTTTCTTTTCTTTTCTATTTTAATTGTATTTTTATATTTTTATATTCATTTATGTTATATTTTTTTATATTGTATTGTATTTTATATTTTAATTGTATTTTTATATTTTTATATGTATTATTTTCTTTTGTATTTATATTGTTGTTTATGTTGTATTGTATTTTATATTTTATTTGTATTTATATTGTATTGTATTTTTATATTTTTATTTGTATTATTCCATATTATTTTTTATATTGTATTGTATTTTATATTTCAATTGTATTATTATGTTTTTATTTGTATTATTCTATATTATTTTTTGTATATGTATATATATATATATATATATATATATATATATATATATATATATATATATATATATATATATCTTAAACGTATATTACAAAAATATTGTTAAAAATAAAATTACTTCATAAGAATCTGACAGTGAAATTGACCCAATCGCTTCTAATATTGAATAATTAGAATTTTAAGTCCAACCAACAATTATCATAGGGTAAACACCTATTCTTAATAAATACGAAAACCCAATTTTTATTGAATATATGAAAAAATTATTTATAAATTAGGTCCTTTCGTACAAAAAACTTATTAGATAAATATAGATTGAAAACCGATCTGGTTCACGTCGATCTGAACTCAAATCATATAAGATATTATAAGTCTGACTGACTTAAAATTTAAACTCCTGCATTTAAATTATATCTTAATTCAACATCGTGGACGCAATCATCTTCATAACTATAGGTAATCTAACAAATGTGATAAAGAGACGGGTTAACTTTGATTCCTAAGGATACGGAAGCCGAGTATCTTGCAATAATTTTAACGAAACTGATCGGTCCAGCTCGCAGGTGCACGTTAGAGCATAAATTCGAGTCTGTTAAGTTATTAGTTCAACATTTGAAAAAGAGATTCGCGCCGGGAAGAAGTTTGTCATATTTTCAAGTTGAAATCGCGAAATTAAGCATTCGCGAAGGAGAAAGTCTGCGACAGTACGTCGACAGGACTAGTCATCTCGTTTATTGTGCGCGCGGAGCTATTCGGGAAAGGTATCTGGATCACGCTGAAGATTTCGTCAAAGAAATGGAAAAAGACGTTAAAGAAAACTTCATTGATGGTTTACCGGATCGAATTTCTTGGAAAGTGTCGGCTCAGAGTCAAGACATTAAAACACTTGAAGAAGCTTACGACGCCGTGCTACAGATAGACAGAAAATTAAGGAATCGGCGACAGTCGCCCCGTAATGAATCACCCTCTAGGTGGTCTCGCCGAGATCATTACGCCGAAGATTCTCGTCGGCACGACCGTGAAGTGTCATACCCACACTCTCCGAGTAGATACGACCAGAATAGGGATCGGTTTACAAGAACGTCTGCTTTTGAAGAGGACCGAGAAGGACGAACACGCTCGACGGCCTGGACTTTGCGTCACCGGAGCCCCTCGAAATCGCCTTCTTATCGCTCCGACTCATCGTACGCAGATGATGGAGAAAAACATTATTCTATTTTAAAAAATCCCGATAAAGATCGTAAGCCGAGTTTATATTGTTGGCATTGCGGTACAGCCGGACATGACGGAAAATCCTGTAGGAAACAACCGCGTAGTCCGAGATATAGACGAGACTCGCGAGATTCGTCCGTCGAATCAAACAAGTCTTTAAACTTCGATCGCGCTCAACGTATAGGCGACACGATGAGCGGAAACAAGGAAGCTCGCCAAAGGACAGTCCGCTTCGAGGAGGAACTCTCATCAAGGAAGCACCTGCCCCACGCATCAACATCAAGGTTCCAGAACTGGAGTCAGGAACGGGAGAATTCTTAATCGATGGTGGAGCATCCGTTAATTTAGTAGTCATTAACGCCCTGGGAGAAAAAGCCGCGATAAACTCTCGGGAAGAAATCGAATTAACCGGAATTACTACTAATCCAATTCATACTTTGGGAACAACAATTCTTCATATCCACGAAGCTCCCGCACTTTTCTATGTAGTAAAAGAGCTTGCAATAGAAGCAGACGGACTTATAGGAAGCCCATTTTTAAAACAAGAGGAGGCCGAAATTTCCTATTATCATAAGACTTTGGTGTTGAAGAACAAACCAACCCGACCTTTACGTTTTTCAAATTATCAAGACATACCTCAAACAAAAGTACTACTGACGTCGACCAAACATCGTATCGAACCTAGGACGTCGCAACAGATTGCTATAACAATAGCAAACCCCAGGATGAAGGAAGGATATTTACCACGTATCAAGACCCTCGAACATCTTTACATAGGGGAAGCAGTTGTAAGAAATAATAAGGGAAAATGCTACGTTATGGCAACAAACACCAGCGATGTACCACTAGACGTAGAGATAGAACCACAAACATTAGAGCCATTCGATATCTTCAGTTCGTCAGATGAAGATTTTCACCCATCTGTAGAACACCCGTCAAAATTCAAAACAAACGAAGATAGGATACAAAAAATTTTAGAAACCTTAAATACCAAACATTTGAACAAGGAGGAACTAGATTTCGTTAACAATTTAGTTAGAGATTTCCCCGATCGTTTTTATCTTCCTGGAGATAAACTTGGAAAGGCCCGCGACTTTAAACACTCTATCCATACATCCAACGATATTCCAATCAATACAAGACAATATCGTTATCCTCTCATACATCAAAAGGAAATTCAGAAACAAATCAGCGCGTTATTATCAAATGGTATAATTACACCTTCAAAATCTCCATACAATTCACCTTTATGGATCGTACCGAAGAAAGAAGATGAGAACGGAGTGAAGCGTTCGCGTCTGGTAATAGATTTCCGTGGCCTCAACGATATAACTATTTCCGATAAGTACCCATTACCTCAAATCACGGAGATATTAGATCGATTAGGAGGAGCTAAATATTTTTCAGTCTTTGATCTTGCCAGTGGATTTCACCAAATAGAGATGGATCCGAAAGATAGAGCAAAAACAGCATTCACTACTCCAAATGGACATTACGAATTCACTCGAATGCCTTTCGGATTAAAGAATGCACCACCCACCTTTCAACGCCTGATGGATCAAGCACTCACTGGACTTCAAGGAACAGACCTCTTTGTCTACCTGGATGACATAGTGATTTACGCATCATCGTTACAGGAACATAATATCAAAGTCAAAAAGTTGTTGAACCGCCTTCGAGAACATGGATTAACCCTCCAGACCAACAAATGTCAATTCTTGCGAAAGGAAGTGGCGTACCTTGGACACATTATTTCAAAGGAAGGAGTAAGACCTGACCCTAGGAAATTAAAATCTGTTCAAGATTTTCCAACACCCACATCGCAGAAGAACATTCAACAATTCTTGGGACTTGTAGGATATTATCGAAGATTCGTACCTAATTTCACCACAAAAGCTAAACCTTTAATCAATTTACTAGGAAAAGGTATCAAATTCAAATGGACAGAAGAACAAGACCAGAGTTTTAAGCAATTGCGTAGCGAACTTTGTCAACAACCCATATTGCAGTACCCAGATTTCAGTAAACCTTTCATTGTAACGACAGATGCATCTGATTACGCTATTGGAGCTGTACTCAGTCAAGGAGAGATAGGAAACGACCTGCCGATTGCCTACGCATCTCGCAGCCTAAATAAACCTGAGAAGAATTATTCAGCTACGGAAAAGGAATGTTTGGCCATGGTTTACGCCGTAAGATACTTCAGGCCTTACATCTACGGAACTCCATTTACCCTCGTTACAGATCACAGACCACTGGTCTGGTTACATTCTGTCAAGGATCCAACTTCTAGACTTATGAAGTGGAAGCTCCGACTTTTAGAATACGAGTACCAGGTTGTCCATAAATCTGGAAAGACGAATAAGAACGCAGACGCATTATCCCGCAACCCTCCGTCTGCCTGCCTACCTCTTATTCCACGAGAGCTCCAGGACCCCGACTTCAAAGCCCAGATACCGAAAACAGACGCCAACGTCGAAACCATCGGACATCGCATACGACAGTTACGACGAGATAGAGAAATTCGACCCAAGTATCGAGAGACTAGCAGCAGCTCAGATGAAATAGAAGAAACCGCACGTGGGAACGTTCAACATTCTCCAATAATACATAAGAACCGATCTTTTCCCAGCTTATCTCAAGAGGTAACCATGTCAGATGAACGCCAGGAAACCATAAACAGTTTTTCGCCCGCAGCAAACTCCACTCAAATAATTCCTTTAGATAAGGACCAGACTGTCTTTGACAATTTGATATCCTTTGAGGAGCCGCTCGAAAATACTGTAATAGAAAATGCAAGGAACGTACAACTAGATTTACTCAGTACCCCGCAAGTATCATCGGAAGTCATGGAAGAACCTTTACAACCCTCAATAAACCAGCTACCTGCAGGAGATACAACCGAAGCAAGTGTAGGACAAACACCTGACAGCAGGTCAACTCAACCTAGGGTCTTTGACCGCACGCTCGACCCTTACCCATTTGTCACTACCGACACCGAGAATTCAAACGACCTTGACGATCTGGAAGGGATCCCACTAGACCAACCACATAAAATTATCGTTTCTTCAAATACTTTTACCGCTGAAGAAGGACATTACGTACACTTCATTTCTGCCGACTGCAATTTAGTAAACCCCGTTGGAAAATTATTACTAGACACTGAAGTGATTAACAAACCAAATCTTCTAGCAACACAACCAAAAAAGGGACAAGTGATAACTACAGACAATGGATTATTTAAAACTTTCAGTATAATAATCTCAGACAATTTCTTTGATAATATTAAAAGAGTAGATGTGCTCAACGGACTGAAAACTCTTCGACTCACCTTAGATCAGAATCAGATTAAATCATTTCGAATTTCTGCCACGGGGGACCTTCACAAAATACCATCCAACGAATTCGTCAGGATATTAGAAGAGGTTTTCATAGGAACAGGCCTGCAGATTATTCTATGCAACTGTACCATCACTACACCATCCGAAGAGGATAGACAGCACATCATCTGCGAGGCTCATGACAGTTTAATTGGAGGACATAAAGGAGTAACTAAGACTTACAAACGCATTCGATCAAAATTCCATTGGTCACAAATGCGCAACGACATTCAAGACTACATCCGAAGATGCCAAAGTTGTCAAGAACAGAAATTAGTCCGAGCGAAAACTCGACAGCCGATGTTGATCACTGACACACCTATAGGAGCCTTCGACAAAATTTCCTTAGATACAGTGGGACCTTTACCAATTACACCCAGTGGGAATAGACATATTCTGACCATTCAAGATAATCTAACGAAATATTGCGTAGCCGTAGCAATACCCAACATTCGAGCTGCTACAATTGCAGATGCTTTCGCTAGACATTTCATAGCAGTTTACGGTACACCTCGCGCAATATTAACAGACAAGGGCACTAGCTTCATCGGAACACTTATGACCAATCTATCTGAAATATTTAAAATCAAACAAATCACAACCTCGGGATACAGACCACAAACCAATGGATCTCTGGAACGAAGTCACATCGTCCTCACCGAATACCTCAAGCATTACATGGATAGTTATGAAGACTGGGATTTATTGATACCATTCGCAATGTTCTCTTACAACACATCCGTTCATGAAGCAACTAATTTCACCCCATACGAATTAATCTTCGGAAAGCCAGCTCGAGAACCAAGCTCTTTTCCAAGTGGCGAAAAATTAAAGTCATTTGGAGACTACTTAGTAGAATTAATAACACACATGACTAATATTCGGAATATAGCCTCAGATAATCTAAATTATTTTCCGTCCTCGACACAACGGTAAGCCTACCGTATGCCCAAATATGGTCATTATCACCTTGCAACCGAGACATACCCTGGCAAGCAGTGAGAGTCTACCTGAGGGGCACTCTACCCTTCCAATGGCCGCCTCTACAAACAACAACCTGTACGAAGATGCTGATGGGGAACACAACAGATGGCATCACAGCCACGATGATGCTCGACCGGCTACCCGGACAACCATCACTGGACTTCATCGAGGACTGGCTGCAGATCGGCTACGTAGTGCCCAGCGATAAATAAAATTCGTACACCCCGCAACACCTAGCGATAAGTACACTACATTACATTACACTACACCCGACAATTTTCTTTCACACATCTACTTATGAAAGGATTTGTGGGGCGTTTTTCCTTCTTCTGAAAAGCATCACGAGAATCGCGACGTTTTGTCTTAGGGGGGAGATGTTACGTATGTGGAATTTTCCCATACGTCGCTCTCAACCGTCTTTCGAGCTCGCGTCTGCGAAGGGAAAACGCCCTAAAAGCCTTCCGCTTATCAACCCCACTAATGGAGGTCAAGATCTCTACCAGCTGCATCGCGACCGTGAGAACAAGAGTGACACGACGACGACCCCGAATGATTTCCTTATATGGAAATTCCTAACACATCCCCACTCATTTTTGGTACTATATAAACCCTTCGGTTTCTACCCTCGTCGGTTAAAAGCTATAGAGTCACGCGTAACGTCACGTCGTGTCACGCTCGTACAGAGTTGGTTAGATTCAGTTCGATCAGGCTAAAGTCTCTGTCGGAATCAAAGTTAATCTTGTAGAATCCGCGAGTTCGGTTTATATTCTATTTGTAACTACCACTCGTACGCCCCGCATCGCCAGTGCGTCAACACCGTGCATCTAGTGGTAAAACACAATTTCTATTTATTTAACTACTCGCGACACTTACATTTGTAACAATTGTTTGCTCAATATACTTATGGTGTTCACTTGTAAATCGAGTCGATTTCGTTAAACCTATCTTTTACCCAGCGATCCTTATAATATTAGTAGCACTCACCCACAGATACAACTTTACCGCTCGAGTTGTATCAAATTAAGAGTTACGAGGCATTACTAACATTTCCCGCGACTCCCCGATTTAGCATCGGGTTCGTTCGCACCTCTTTACCAAAACAAGTCATCTTCACCAACCCAGTGGCTCCCTGATTTCGCATCAGGTTCGTCCACGAAAACTAACCCTTCCTACGGCTCCCTGATTTCGCATCAGGTTCGTCCGTATCCTACAGCTCCCTGATTTCGCATCAGGTTCGTCTGTAAATCTACCTACTTCCGAACAGCTCCCTGATTTCGCATCAGGTTCGTCTGTGAATAATCCAACCTCCTAGCAGCTCCCTGGTTTCGCACCAGGTTCGTCTGTGAACTTTATCCTAGTGACTCCCCGATTTCGCATCGGGTTCGTTCACGACGTTTCACCCTCCTACGGCTCCCTGATTTCGCATCAGGTTCGTCCGTGTCTGACTCCATTCCTAGAGGCTCCCTGATTTCGCATCAGGTTCGTCCTCGCCGTCAATAATCCTAGCGGCTCCCTGATTTCGCATCAGGTTCGTCCGCGCACCTAACTAACAAATTCATATCCGTATTCCAAGGGAAATACCCCTCTCGCCGGCCTCTCGCGTTGCCGCAGCCCCGGCTCGTAACACCCTATTATCTCCCGTAGAATAGCCAAGTTTTTTCCCTTCTCCTCTAATTACCTCTTTCCAATTCCTCCCACTCTCTCCACCTACTTCACATGCTTCAATCACATGTTTCACTGTTTCTTCCTCTTTCTTACAAAGCCTACATATCCTTTCTTCGTTCATTAGCCAATATTTGCATACACTTGTTTCACTATCCTTTATGAATCTTCCTATCCTTTCTAATTCTCCTCTCCCTTTTTTCTTTTTTTCACCCATAAGTATTTCAGCTTATTTCCTGGTTTCCTTGCCACCTCCCTTAATTCTCTTAGGAACTTTGACTCTTTTATTTTCATCTCTCTCTTTCTTGTTCTTGATTGTATTTACTTATCTGCTCTATTTTGGTCTACACATCTTCCCCATTTAATCTTCTTCTTCTTTTCCATTCTTCATTTGACCATCCTCTCCATTCCAAGAATTTGATTCTTATTCTTTCCCTTTTCGTTACTTCATTTCCTCTCATTAATATTCTCCCACGTTCTTCCTATCCTTCTTCCGAGTTTATTAACCTCTCTTCACAGCTCATTTCCCTTACTCACATTTTTAATTTCTTTCTCTTCATGTTTCTTTTAACAGCCAGTATGTTGGTGTTGATCTCTCCAATTTCATTATCCACCGTATGTATTCCGCCTGCAATTTTTCTATTTCGTCATACCTTCTCCATCCCCATATCTCTGTTCCATACGCCACGGTGCTTCTAACTAGCGCATGATACAGTTTCGTTCTTCTTTCAAAGTCATCTCTGAATAATCTTTCTCCAATCCCCCACATACTTTTCCTAGTGTCATATCCGCTTTCCTAACTACCTTCTTAATATGGTCTGTATCCTTGTTGTTCTCTCTCTCTCTCTCTCTCTCTCTCTCTCTCTCTCTCTCGCTCTCTCTCTCCCACTGTATAACCTAAATATTCCAGTTCTCTTACTCTTTCTATTTCTTCTTCATTTCAACGAAATCTTTCCTCATTTCTTCTTCCTCCGGCTTTCCTGCATATCATTTTCTTAGACTTTTGCACATTTAACTCCAAGCATTTCTTATTTATGTATCTCTCGAATCTCTTTATCATATTCTTCAGCCCCTGTGCATTATTTACCATTAACACAACATCATCTGCGTATGAAATTGTCCAAATTTTCCTTCTACCTATTAGGACTCCTCCTTCCTGTTCTTTGCTCATTTCTTTTTTCCAGGTCTGCAAATGCGACATTGAAAAGTGTCGCGCTTAACGGGCACCCATGTCGAACACACTTTCCTGTTAAAAACTTTCCTATCAGTTCCCTCTTCACTCTTAAATTGCGTATAGTTCTGTCGTACATTTCCTATATCCTTATTCTTAGATGTTCGCCTACTCCTTCTTCTTAAAGCTTTTTCCAAATTTCTTCCCTTTCTATCTATCAAATGCTCCCTTCATATCCGTGAAAAACAGGTATAGCTTCCCTCATTTTTTTTTTTGAGGTTTCTATATCTATAGCCGTTTTAACTGCCACTATTGCGTCTACTGTTCCTCTCCTTGTCCTGAATCCCATCTGCGTATCGTTTAATATCCCATTTTTCCATTTGTTCTTCTAATCTTCTCCTTAGAATTTCCGCATATATCTTATAACTTGTATCCATCAAAGTTATACCCCTATAGTTTTAAATCATAACCCTTTCTCCTCTTTTTCAACATCGGACTTATTATTCCTTCTTTCCATTCTTCCAGAAAGTTCCCCTTTCTTCCATGTTCTCTTTATCACATTTGTTAGATTACCTATAGTTATGAAGATGATTGCGTCCACGATGTTGAATTAAGATATAATTTAAATGCAGGAGTTTAAATTTTAAGTCAGTCAGACTTATAATATCTTATATGATTTGAGTTCAGATCGACGTGAACCAGATCGGTTTTCAATCTATATTTATCTAATAAGTTTTTTGTACGAAAGGACCTAATTTATAAATAATTTTTTCATATATTCAATAAAAATTGGGTTTTCGTATTTATTAAGAATAGGTGTTTACCCTATGATAATTGTTGGTTGGACTTAAAATTCTAATTATTCAATATTAGAAGCGATTGGGTCAATTTCACTGTCAGATTCTTATGAAGTAATTTTATTTTTAACAATATTTTTGTAATATACGTTTAAGATATATATATATATATATATATATATATATATATATATATATATTGTATTATTATGTTTTTATTTGTATTATTCTATATTATTTTTTGTATATGTATATATATATATATATATATATATATATATATATACATATACAAAAAATAATATAGAATAATACAAATAAAAACATAATAATACAATTGAAATATAAAATACAATACAATATAAAAAATAATATGGAATAATACAAATAAAAATATAAAAATACAATACAATATAAATACAAATAAAATATAAAATACAATACAACATAAACAACAATATAAATACAAAAGAAAATAATACATATAAAAATATAAAAATACAATTAAAATATAAAATACAATACAATATAAAAAAATATAACATAAATGAATATAAAAATATAAAAATACAATTAAAATAGAAAAGAAAAGAAAATACAATATAAACAACAATATAAATGTAAAAGAAAATAAAATAATAAAATAAAAGAAAATACAATTAAATAATAAATATAATATAAAAAAAGAAAAAATATAAAATTGAATACAAATAGAATACAAAAATATAAAATAAATATATACACTATCGGAACGTGTATCCAACGTGAATCGCACCACTCGGAACGTGCATCGAACGTGGATCGCACCACTCGGAACGTGCATCGAACGTGAATCGAACGTGAATCGAACGTGCATCGAACGTGCATCGAACGTGCACCGAACGGGTATTGAACGCAAGTCGTTCAATTCACGTTCCAAGCCGTTCGATTCACGTTCGGTGCACGTTCGATGTCGTTCGATTCACGTTCGATGCACGTCCGATTCACGTTCCGAGTGGTGCGAAAGATGTTTGATACATGATCCGATTGATATGGTCGAGCCAATTTTGTATTGACACAATCACGGGAATGCAATGGAAAGAGTATATGATTGTTAATTTGTAAGCCAATAGTGGATAATAAATGAAATTATTATTATTACATTTTATTTTTATTATATTGTATTTTTATATTGATTTTTTTATATTTTTTCTTATTTTATATTATATTCTTTTTATATTATATTATATTTATTACTTACTTCTATTTTATTTTCTTTCATATTTATATTGATTTTTATATTGTATTGTGTTTTATATTTTTATTGTATTTTTATATTTTTATTGGGGAGAAGTGAGAACCAAAATAGAGCAGATAAGTAAAGACGTCCAAGAACAAGAAAGAGAGATGAAAATAAAAGAGTCAATGCTCCTAAGAGAATTAAGAGAGGTGGCAAGGAAACCAGGAGATAAGCCGAAATACTTATGGGAAAAAAGAAAAAAGGAGAGGAGAATTAGAAAGGATAGGAAAATTCATACAGGGTAGTGAAACAAGAGCATACAAATATTGGCTATCGAAAGAAGAAAGAACATGTAGGCTTTGTAAGAAAGAGGAAGAAACAGTGAAATACATGATTAAAGCATGTGAAGTAAGTGGAGAGAGTGGCAGGAATTGGAAAGAGGTAATTAGAGGAGCAGGGACAAACTTGGCCTTTCTACAGGATATAATAGGGAGAAGGAAATGATGGGATGAACAGGAAAGTGATAAACGAAGACTATGCAATATGAAACAGATTGGGAAACACTTGTAAAAATAGAAAAAAATTGTTAAGACACAGCAGGATACATTAGAAGGGTAGGACTTACATTGGCAAAATCATAGAAATGAAATGGGATCGTTAAATTGTAATACAAAAGTGGGCAATAAATTAAATTATCATTATTATTATTATTATTATATTTTTCTTTTTATAATGTATTTTTATATTGAATTTTTATATTCTTAATATTTATTTTATATTTTTGTATTCTATTTGTATTCAATTTTATATTTTTTCTTTTTTTATATTATATTTATTATTTAATTGTATTTTCTTTTATTTTATTATTTTATTTTCTTTTACATTTATATTGTTGTTTATATTGTATTTTCTTTTCTTTTCTATTTTAATTGTATTTTTATATTTTTATATTCATTTATGTTATATTTTTTTATATTGTATTGTATTTTATATTTTAATTGTATTTTTATATTTTTATATGTATTATTTTCTTTTGTATTTATATTGTTGTTTATGTTGTATTGTATTTTATATTTTATTTGTATTTATATTGTATTGTATTTTTATATTTTTATTTGTATTATTCCATATTATTTTTTATATTGTATTGTATTTTATATTTCAATTGTATTATTATGTTTTTATTTGTATTATTCTATATTATTTTTTGTATATGTATATATATATATATATATATATATATATATATATATATATATATATATATATATATATATCTTAAACGTATATTACAAAAATATTGTTAAAAATAAAATTACTTCATAAGAATCTGACAGTGAAATTGACCCAATCGCTTCTAATATTGAATAATTAGAATTTTAAGTCCAACCAACAATTATCATAGGGTAAACACCTATTCTTAATAAATACGAAAACCCAATTTTTATTGAATATATGAAAAAATTATTTATAAATTAGGTCCTTTCGTACAAAAAACTTATTAGATAAATATAGATTGAAAACCGATCTGGTTCACGTCGATCTGAACTCAAATCATATAAGATATTATAAGTCTGACTGACTTAAAATTTAAACTCCTGCATTTAAATTATATCTTAATTCAACATCGTGGACGCAATCATCTTCATAACTATAGGTAATCTAACAAATGTGATAAAGAGAACATGGAAGAAAGGGGAACTTTCTGGAAGAATGGAAAGAAGGAATAATAAGTCCGATGTTGAAAAAGAGGAGAAAGGGTTATGATTTAAAACTATAGGGGTATAACTTTGATGGATACAAGTTATAAGATATATGCGGAAATTCTAAGGAGAAGATTAGAAGAACAAATGGAAAAATGGGATATTAAACGATACGCAGATGGGATTCAGGACAAGGAGAGGAACAGTAGACGCAATAGTGGCAGTTAAAACGGCTATAGATATAGAAACCTCAAAAAAAAAAATGAGGGAAGCTATACCTGTTTTTCACGGATATGAAGGGAGCATTTGATAGATAGAAAGGGAAGAAATTTGGAAAAAGCTTTAAGAAGAAGGAGTAGGCGAACATCTAAGAATAAGGATATAGGAAATGTACGACAGAACTATACGCAATTTAAGAGTGAAGAGGGAACTGATAGGAAAGTTTTTAACAGGAAAGTGTGTTCGACATGGGTGCCCGTTAAGCGCGACACTTTTATATGTCGCATTTGCAGACCTGGAAAAAAGAAATGAGCAAAGAACAGGAAGGAGGAGTCCTAATAGGTAGAAGGAAAATTTGGACAATTTCATACGCAGATGATGTTGTGTTAATGGTAAATAATGCACAGGGGCTGAAGAATATGATAAAGAGATTCGAGAGATACATAAATAAGAAATGCTTGGAGTTAAATGTGCAAAAGTCTAAGAAAATGATATGCAGGAAAGCCGGAGGAAGAAGAAATGAGGAAAGATTTCGTTGAAATGAAGAAGAAATAGAAAGAGTAAGAGAACTGGAATATTTAGGTTATACAGTGGGAGAGAGAGAGCGAGAGAGAGAGAGAGAGAGAGAGAGAGAGAGAGAGAGAGAGAGAGAGAGAGAGAGAACAACAAGGATACAGACCATATTAAGAAGGTAGTTAGGAAAGCGGATATGACACTAGGAAAAGTATGTGGGGGATTGGAGAAAGATTATTCAGAGATGACTTTGAAAGAAGAACGAAACTGTATCATGCGCTAGTTAGAAGCACCGTGGCGTATGGAACAGAGATATGGGGATGGAGAAGGTATGACGAAATAGAAAAATTGCAGGCGGAATACATACGGTGGATAATGAAATTGGAGAGATCAACACCAACATACTGGCTGTTAAAAGAAACATGAAGAGAAAGAAATTAAAAATGTGAGTAAGGGAAATGAGCTGTGAAGAGAGGTTAATAAACTCGGAAGAAGGATAGGAAGAACGTGGGAGAATATTAATGAGAGGAAATGAAGTAACGAAAAGGGAAAGAATAAGAATCAAATTCTTGGAATGGAGAGGATGGTCAAATGAAGAATGGAAAAGAAGAAGAAGATTAAATGGGGAAGATGTGTGGACCAAAATAGAGCAGATAAGTAAATACAATCAAGAACAAGAAAGAGAGAGATGAAAATAAAAGAGTCAAAGTTCCTAAGAGAATTAAGGGAGGTGGCAAGGAAACCAGTGTTGTGCTAAGGCGCCTGAGACCGAGATTCTGGTAGCGAATCTCAGGGGTGCTCCGGGCGTCCTTCGCTGTTGCTGTCCACGGGCTCCGAAGGGTCGGTTAGAGGTGCCGTGGCAGAAAGATTCAGAGGGAATCCGAAGGGTATGGGGATCGTAGCAGGTTGAAGAATAGGAATTCACCGCGAGGTTTTAAACAAGGGTTTATTTCTGTCCCGATCTGGGTGACAGGTACCGCGTACTATAACGTCAGTCTTTCGGTTACAAGAGAGCCACTCGTGGCTTGTACATGGTTCTTATACCCTAATCGGGGTGAAGTGGGGACCAACGGGGTCTCCATCTTTGACCCGCTTTGGGTGTTTCGCCATATGCTGATGATCCTCGATGCGCTTCCGAGAGTCCTGACACAGCTGTGGCGGTTTTCGGCTGCTCGGTTGCGGCAATCGGAATGTACGCGGTGTCATTGCCCTTAGGCGTTGGTTGGGTCACAACATCCCTCCCCCCTTAAAGAAAGGGTGCTTAGGGGAATTTTATTTATACAATTTCTCGGTACCCTAGATTGTCCTAATCTCGGTGTAGTCGCTGTTTGCAGCGGATTCACGAGTGTTTTCTACGTTAGAGTTAGATGCCGAACGTTTCGCCTTTCGTCTTTTCACAGGTTTCGGTATTTGCATTTTTCGGCGTAGTTGGTAGTCGCGTCTTAACAAATATATGACGAGTACAATAAGTATTATTAGCGCCGTAGTTGTCGTTGTCGGATGTACAATTTGCCAGGTCGTTAATCCTGGTTGGTAATTGCTATTATTTAGATCGCTTTCTACTTGGTTGAGTTGAGTATACAGCGCTGAGAACTCGGCTGGGTTCTTTAAGAGTTTATCTAACTGGAAACGTGTGAGGGGTTGCGTATGTTCGCCTTTTTTTGTTTTATTTATTCCCGTTGTAATATCGTATCGCGGTGCTGTTGGCATTTCGAAGTCCTGACTATATGCTGTTTTCTGTTTTTTTTATTACAACGTTCTTACTCCGGATGTCACAATTTCCCGTAATCCTGAGGATTCCTGTCTTATCTATATCGGTGTGTTCGGGATGTCGCTCGTTACATTGAATAGTTAGTGTCTCAGGTTGGTGCGCCGCGAATATCCACGTGTCCGCGCGCGAGGTACCTATCCACATCGTGTGGTTTGCCGCTATGTTTTTTATTTCGCAATTTTTTGGGAATTGGTCCGAGGGTTGCAGCCACAGGCTTGCTTCGCACTCGAGGTCGTCATTCACACTGTGCGCGATCATTGGTCGTTCGCAATAATATTCTGCGGCTTACATCACAATGCTACATACATACAATCTTTCTTAAATTATTTAGTCGTCTTTCTTATTGTAGTACTATTTATGATACAATGTGATACTAAATTTCGCCTGGGGTATTCCCCATCTCCTTCTTCCAGTCATAAGTTCCCTATTTTCTAGCTTCTCTTTTTCATATACTAATTTTTGTTGTATTTCCCGACGGTTGTTATTCGCTAAGGTGTTTTAGTCTATTCACGTGTGCGCGTAGGGTTTTCCTTCCTTTTTTTATAGTTACATTCACTTTCGAGTTCTTTTCTATTATTATGTAGGGGCCTACCCTTTTATTATCTAACCTTTTCGATCTCCCTCGACGTCTGGATTCGTCGTAGAGCCAAACTTTGTCGCTTATCTTAAATTCAATTCCTCGTGCCTTGTTATCATACTCTTTCTTACTCAGGTGCTCGCGATCTAACTGACCTACCACTCGAGCAATGCGCGTTGTCAGTGATTCTTTCGCGGTCAAGGCGCGAACAACTGCGGCGTTATCGTTGCAGTGCCTTATTTCGCGATCCGTTACTTCGCTTAATTGGATTCGCGGCGCGATTATTTTCTTCGCCTCTTCCGTTATTTTCCTAATGCCGGTTACGCATTGTTCCTTATCGGGTCTCGTTAGCCCTTCCTCTAAATACACGCCATCCGCTAACTGTTGGTTTCCTATTAATTTATCCTGTTTACTATCAGGCGGAATCATTGCTAGTTTCTGTGTGCGTGTGGGTATTGTTAGTTCCCTACTCTTGTTTATTGTTTTCCATGGTTTTCCGTCTACTAGTATGCTCTGCCTGAGATAACTTATGGTTATTCTATTTTCTTTGAGGAAATCTACTCCTAATATCCCGTCTACGTTTGGTAGAGTGTTCTCTTCTATCACGTACAAAGGATGTATCACTTCCTTTCCGTTCACGTAAAACGTGGCATCTATTTTTCCTAGCGTTTCCGTTTTTGCTCCCGAGAATGAAGTAAGTAGGACATCGCTTTGCCCCATTATTATGTCTCCTGGGAGAGCTCTCTTGGCAATTAGAGATACTTCTGCCCCGCTATCTATTAACATTAAGTTTTTCTCTTTCATACTTTCTTTTATTTCTACCTCTATCACATCTGTCCCATTCGAACCGAATCCACCCTTGGAGAGGGATCCTATTTTGCTCAAGCGGTAGGTTTTCGCGGTTTCGCGGGTAGGTGAGTCGTATTCCGACGACTCTGAGCTCTCGCGGCTTCCGTGCGCGGAATGTGCGCTATCAGCGCTTCTGTGCCGCGACTTTCGTTTTTCCTCAGAGGCCGGTTGCTGATCCTCTGATTTGTGCCCTGTCGATTTCTCGCTCCTTTCTTTCGCTGTTACCCGTTGCACTCGCCGGCGGTTTTCCGAAGAATAAAACCTTTTCGAGGGCTTATCCTTGTCTTTGTTCCACCAACACTCGTTAGTGTCGTGCCCCGATCGTTTACAATTGTCGCAGTACCGTGGTGATGCCTGGTGTGCGTCTGAGGAGGAGTTTGTCCCGCGCGTCGCCGGTCGTTTCGTGATCGACCGCTCTTGATCTATCGCTATCGCGATTGCTTCTTGTAGGTCGGCGGGTCGATGTGCTTTCACTAAAACTTTTAGGTCGTCGCGAAGTCCGTCCTCGAATATCGTCAATGTTTGTCTTTTGAATATTTTAACATTTGCCTGTCTTTCAAGCAGACTGTCTTTATCATCGATCCCGGTCGCGATCAGTTCTCTTAGCAATTTTGATACACGGTTACCGTATTGGTGTGCGGTTTCATTGGGGCCCTGTCTGCTATGTAGCAGTTCCCTTTGTACAGTTGAGGCTATACGAGGGGGTTTATAGACCGAAGTTAACGCGTCCTCTAAGTTTTGCATTGTCAGAATGTGGCGCGTTTGTACTTCCTCTAAGGCGTCACCTCCAACCCGCATAGAGATTATTCCTTGTAACATTTGGGCTTTTTCTTCCGCTGTCCGACATGAGTGGTACACATATTTGCAAGCGGTCAGGAACCCCGGTAACTCCGAGGGGTCCTTCCCGTTGAACAGGGGTAAGGCCTTTACTACGTGGAATATTTCTCGGGTGACCGTTCTTTCTGGTATGGAGTTGGGGTCTTCTAACTCGAAGTTAGGGGGAACAAATAAACTAGCGCGTCTCGGTTCCTCTCTAGTCTCGTGGATGGTACTGAAGTGGACCGTGTTCCTGTTTGCGGGCCCGGGAGTGGCGTGCGTAGAGTTCATCGTTTCCCTTAGCCTTCCTATTTCGCGATCTATCGAGTCCTGTAGGGGACCTTCCCTTGCCTCCATGGCTCCCATCCTATCATTCAGAGCTAGTACTCCGTCAGTAACGCTAGCTAAAGAGGTGGTCAACCCCTCGAGTAGTCGTTCTAGGTTTGCTAATCGGCCTTCAAGGCCTACGGAACCCTGTTCGGTGTTCCTGGTTGTGGTTGCCGAAGGGGTGTTCGACATAATGGTATTGGTAGCTTGTTCTCCGCTCGAAATTAAACTATAATCTAACTCGTTGTATGGATATAGTCTCCTGGCGGTTAGGTGTCCGGCGTGACTTGACGCGATTGGTCCTACGGTCGGAACGCTGTGTTCTTCGCTAGTTTCTACGTCTAAAACAAGTCGCGTACGGTCTCCGATTTCCCGGAAGGTCTCGAATGTTGCGTCGAAAAGTGGTTCGGTGGAGGGTTTCGTACGGACTTTAATGAATCTACGCGGAACACTTCGGCGGATTGCTCCAGGCGAAAGGGTTTCTTTTCGCTCGGTTAATTCTAAATTACGCTCGATATCTACATCTAAGGAATGTGCTCGGCGCATGAGAACGGTGGCGTGCGGCCCGGATTCGCTGATAGTGGTATTTCGCACTTACAGCACTAGAAGCAGGTGATGCATCGCTCGTCTCGGTGTCACTAGCAGGTTTTTTTTCGGCGGCGTCCTCTGTGGGTGTCCGTCCGTACTGCGTAGTGGATTGCTCTGTTGTTGATTTGATCGTTGTCTCCGCTAGGTCCTGTTGATCTCGTCGGGCAGACTTGTTCCTCACGTTAGCAGGATCCCACCGCTGCCACCAAGTTTGTTGTGCTAAGGCGCCTGAGACCGAGATTCTGGTAGCGAATGTCAGGGGTGCTCCGGGCGTCCTTCGCTGTTGCTGTCCACGGGCTCCGAAGGGTCGGTTAGAGGTGCCGTGGCAGAAAGATTCAGAGGGAATCCGAAGGGTATGGGGATCGTAGCAGGTTGAAGAATAGGAATTCACCGCGAGGTTTTAAACAAGGGTTTATTTCTGTCCCGATCTGGGTGACAGGTACCGCGTACTATAACGTCAGTCTTTCGGTTACAAGAGAGCCACTCGTGGCTTGTACATGGTTCTTATACCCTAATCGGGGTGAAGTGGGGACCAACGGGGTCTCCATCTTTGACCCGCTTTGGGTGTTTCGCCATATGCTGATGATCCTCGATGCGCTTCCGAGAGTCCTGACACAGCTGTGGCGGTTTTCGGCTGCTCGGTTGCGGCAATCGGAATGTACGCGGTGTCATTGCCCTTAGGCGTTGGTTGGGTCACAACACCAGGAAATAAGCTGAAATACTTATGGGTGAAAAAAAGAAAAAAGGGAGAGGAGAATTAGAAAGGATAGGAAGATTCATAAAGGATAGTGAAACAAGTGTATGCAAATATTGGCTAATGAACGAAGAAAGGATATGTAGGCTTTGTAAGAAAGAGGAAGAAACAGTGAAACATGTGATTGAAGCATGTGAAGTAGGTGGAGAGAGTGGGAGGAATTGGAAAGAGGTAATTAGAGGAGAAGGGAAAAAACTTGGCTATTCTACGGGAGATAATAGGGAGAAGAAAAAGATGGGAAGAACAGGAAAGTGATAAAAGAAGATTATGCAACATAAAATAGATTAGGAAACACTTGTAAAATAGAAAAAATTGTTGTGACTCAGCAGGATACATTAGAACGGTAGGACTTACATTGACACAATCACGGGAATGAAATGGAAAGAGTATAGGATCGTTAAATTGTAACACAAAAGTGGATAATAAATTAAATTATTATTATTGTTATTCCTATATTTTTTCTTTTTATAATGTTTTTTATATTTTTATTTTTTATTTTTATATTCTATTTATATTCTATTTTTATATTATGTTTTTATATTTTTATTTGATTAATTTATTGTATTGTATTTTATATTTTTATATTTGTGCTTGTATTATTCTATATTATTTCTCAATTTTATTCACCCATCATTCTCCTTCTCTCTTTGCCACCTAATTCTGAGATTCGACGTTTCCGAAAAAAGTATTATATTTTGTTCGTGCCTTCATCTCGCTGCCAAATGATATCATCCCGCGCGGCTGCTCCAGAGGAGTCAAATTACACACGATCGTGCGATATGCTGCAACGTTAAATCAGAACGTTTTAAAAACTTGTTAGCTTTAGAATGCTGGCTACATAATGGTTCGGAAAAAATATATCTGTTTGCTACATAATAGTTCGTTATATATCGGTGATTAAAAAATTATTATTTCGCTGTGTTGGGGAAAAAATTTCCATCACATATTGCAATGGAAAAAAATTTCTGCTGACACCACATAATTCTTTCTATGATTCGAGCGTTCTTCGCGCTGTCAAATGTCGTCACCCTGCACGGCTGCTCCAGGGGACTCAAGTTACATACGATCACGTGAGACGCTGCGACGTTAAATCGGAACGCTTTAGAATACTGTTAGCTCTAGAATAAAATGTGATTGTACTCTCAATCATATTGTGGATGATGCTCGTAGTAAAAAATGGTAAATTATATTCTTTTAATTTTATGATTTGTAACAATATATATATATATATATAATTTCTCAATTTTATTTACCCGTCATCCTCCTTGCCACCTAACTTTAAGATTTGCTGACGCTGCATAATTCTTTCTATGATTCGCGCTAATTGTGTTTCGTTCGAGCGTTCTTCGCGCCATCAAATGATATCATCCCGCGCGGCTGCTCCAGAGGAGTCGAATTACGCATGCTATCGCGCGATACGCGGCGACGTTAAATCGGAACCCTTTGAAATACTGTTAGCTTTAGAATGCATGCGATTCTATCCCCTATGTATTACTCTCTCTTTCCCTCCTAGAATTTTAACTTTAAAGTAATGCTCCGTCTCTTTCCCTCGAAGACGCGGTGTCGAAAAAAAACGCCGATCTTTCCCGACATTGTTCGAAACAATTTCTGAAAAATTCGTTCAAGCCTCACGATCAAAGCCGTTAAAAGCCGTTCGATGCATATGGTTCGAAGAAGGGAAAGAAGATACATGTGAATAAGAAGAGGATGGTCAGTGAAGAAGAAGATAAGGACACGGGTGGCCTGTGACGAAGATAATGAAGAACAATGACATCGTACTGTTGCAAAGCTAGGCACTTCTCGATTTCATGATAGGATGGGATTTTAGCATGTGAGAGCCAGGATATGCAGCGAGACCAGTTGCATTCAAATCATAGTCAAAGTGACAGCTAATAGTTGTGAAATTGCTTTGAAGGATATTATCAATCGTTCAACACATGGAAATACAATCGATTAATACCGTAAGTTTCCATTATCATATTTTTTAGTGAATCGTAGTGTTAGTAACGGTGAGAACTATAAGAAAAATCGGTTTCAGATTATGTCATTGCCCATTAATTTGAAACGTCCGGCTACTGCTACGATCACCGCTGCTGCGTCAATTATCCATCCTTCCAGCCCGAAAGTGTATGTGGCCTGTCAAAATGTTGCGGTTCAAACCGAAGAAATTCTAGGTGCAAAACTTTATGAGGCGGAAGCTGTTCACGATGGCGACATTTTTTTAAAAGTTTTTAAAAAACAAAAAATCCAAAATCCAATACTCGACTACTTAGAGGATGATGATGATGATTATGATGAGGAATATTGGATGCATCGATATGAACAACAAACGTTTTTCGGCTATTTCGACGATGATGATAATGTGCAAATAACTATATCTCAGAAGAATCTTGCGCGTCCTCCAAAGAGTGTGGCTTGGCGAAACGTCACAGCTAACAATATTCATTTGGATACTTATAGGAATAAAGTATCAGGGCATTGGGCTAGCGTTGTTGGAATTCAAACTGACCCTGCGCAAGTTCCTATAGATTTATTATTAACTGAACTATTTACTAAAGATGTTATCGAGTGGGAATAATTAAACCGAATCAATTTTAATCATGTTTTTATATTCTATTTATAATTATATTCTTTTTGTAACAATATATATTCTTAAAAGGTATTTTATTTCTCCATTTATTTGCCCATCTTCCGTTTTCCTGCTCGTCACATAATTTCCATTATTTCTATTATTTCTATTATTTCTTATTATTATATTCATATTAAGGACAGTCTCCACCCTAGGTTAGGTCCGGAAAAAAAATTTCGGGTGGGCCAAGTTCTGAGAGAGATTATTTTCGGGGGTCAATGCCTCCCTCTGAAAAATTTCCGACGGTGGGTCCGGTCTGGAGAGGCCTCCGCGGCGGCTCGGCCCGGACTGATCCCCTCCATCGTCGCGGCTTCCCCCACTCCGCGGCGCGTGCGCGCGCAATCTGTCTTCCTCACCCCGCAGGCCCCCGCGCCCAGGTTTCCCTCCGCCGCGCTCCCCCGCGCGCCCTCACTTTCCCCCCGCCCCCGCGCTCCCCTCAGCACACCCGGGTTAGAACTGTCATAGTCTTACTACTAGCATCGGGTTCGTTCGCACCTCTTTACCAAAACAAGTCATCTTCACCAACCCAGTGGCTCCCTGATTTCGCATCAGGTTCGTCCACGAAACCTAACCCTTCCTACGGCTCCCTGATTTCGCATCAGGTTCGTCCGTATCCTACAGCTCCCTGATTTCGCATCAGGTTCGTCTGTAAATCTACCTACTTCCGAACAGCTCCCTGATTTCGCATCAGGTTCGTCTGTGAATAATCCAACCTCCTAGCAGCTCCCTGGTTTCGCACCAGGTTCGTCTGTGAACTTTATCCTAGTGACTCCCCGATTTCGCATCGGGTTCGTTCACGACGTTTCACCCCCCTACGGCTCCCTGATTTCGCATCAGGTTCGTCCTCGCCGTCAATAATCCTAGCGGCTCCCTGATTTCGCATCAGGTTCGTCCGCGCACCTAACTAACAAATTCATATCCGTATTCCTGGGGAAATACCCCTCTCGCCGGCCTCTCGCGTTGCCGCAGCCCCGGCTCGTAACAAAGGTATACATTTTAATTCGGCAAAGTACGCGCTCGTACAGACAGGTTGTCGCGCGGGCACCGAATGCCGAATATAGTCGGGGCTCGTAGCCAAAGGATTAATCTGTGTTTCAAACTTCTTCAAGTTACATATTACTTTTATTGTTCAAACCTAAATATATATTAATTAACATGGAGTATGCAGTGGTACAATTTGAGGATGATTCCTATTCTGAACTACCAATAAATTGGATCATAGATGATTGTGATTCTGCTTTGACTTATTGCTGGTGGCCACCAAGTAATATTAAAAACTTATCATTCTTAATGATAAGGAAAACACCTGCAAATCCGAAGACATGGCAAAAACATTGTGTCTCCATAATAAACGTCTGCTGTAAGTATTATTAAAATATTATCTATTTTATTCCATCAAAGAAATTCACATGAATAAACATTTTTCATAATCTCTGTAGCCACGCTTGCAAAAGCAAGACAAATTGCAGAAAATTCGGACTATTGTACAACAGACAATAATAAAGGCAAAGGTAGAAGAACAAAATTTTTAAACAGCAAATATATAGATGAGTCTTCCAATACAGGCAGCATGAAGGATGTAGATCAGGCCTGGGATTTAAGTGAACGCGGCGGCCGATTTTCAGAGGCAACGCCTCCTTTCTCCCGCCTTGCGTCTTGGCCCCCACGGCGGCCCAGCAGCTAGGAGCGTCTCAGGCCCGTAACACGTGAAGCGCGCGTGGCGTATTAGCGTGACATTGTATCAATAGACTTCCATATCGTCCCAGAGAGCACGATTGTCGGTGCGTTTTTGTTTTGTCAACGCGCCACGCGCGCTTCATATGGTACGGGCCTGAGGCACTCCTAGCTGCTGGGCCGCCGCGGGGGCCAAGACGCGAGGCGGGAGAAAGGAGGCGTTGCCTCTGAAAATCGGCCGCTGCGTTCACTTAAATCCCAGGCCTGATGTAGATGATCCAATAGAAGAAAATGATTGTAAGTTGTATGCTTTTAAATATGTATAATACATTATTCATTAATTGATTGCATATATTTTCACATAATTAATTGATTGCATATATTTTGCAGTGCTTTTACCTGCATATCTACAAGCAAAAATAATGTCTGAATCAGGTAAACGTGCATATAAATGATAATAATAATGACGATAGTAATAATAATTTGCTCGTTCTCTCGGCCTGTTGATTTTGGAGGCGACAGGCAGAACAGCCGAACTGTGTATTATATTACCTTAGAATAATAATATTAATAACATATTACAAAATCGTATGTTTTACAAAATCTCAGGCTTCGTTGAAAGGTATAGATGAACATCTTTCTCCAATTTAATATTCTCCGCTTGTTGAAGACATGATTTATAACACAGCTTCGTCGAAAGATGCTATAGATGAACATCTTTCGCGTATTGAGTATTCTCCATTTGCTGAAGAGGTGATTTACACTGCAGTTTACAAACATGTGTTATATTAATCTAATAGCAATTGAAAAATTCACACATTAATTTTGTTATAGGTTATCGAGGAGGAAAGTGTAGCGGTAAGGGACAATACTACCAATAAAAACAATTTATTAGTGACAGCAGGTAAATACTTGAAATAAATTTATTGAATCATTGTTCAGTTATGTCTTCACGTAATCAATTATTGTCTTAGAGTGTATATAAATTATTCATTTATTCTTTGTAGATCAATTTTCGATAATAATTAGAATATTAACAAAAATAGAGATTAAAATAGAAAATCTACATCAGCGTTTGGACAAATTAACAATGAATAATAATACATTAGTGGGTTCTACGGAGATTGTAAAAGAAAAAAATACTTCCCTCTCCGAACTATTGAAGAGGTTACAAATTTTGAGAAGCAATTACAAAATACAGCAATTGCTAAGGAATTTGTAAGTAAAAGAGAAATATTATACATTCAATACAAAATGCATATGTTAACATTCAGTTACATAAAATGATTGATTCAGATGTCTTATTTCGTGTTTCCTTTTGCAGTTTATTTATATTGATAGATTCGGGGGAAAAACGCCAGCAGATAATGTTCGGCAAATATTGAGCAACCTATTTAGTTCAGAATTTGCCGCGTTATACACGTGGAAAGGGAGGAGAAATAATATTAACATTTCGCAATTACAAATGGTGCGAATAATAAAAGGTATTTACACAGTTATTTTATGAACCCTTTATATTAAAACTGCGAGCTAATGTATACAATATTATTTTTTTATTCAGATAAAATAATAGATAGTAATCCGAACTTCCGCGAAGTCGACTTTAATAAGGAAGGAGCGGAATGGTTTCGACTGGGAGTACAAAGAAAGTGTAGGGAGAAGAAAAAATATTAATATTAGTTTTTAAAATATTTTTTTATTTTCAAATATATAATATAAATTATATATAATTAAATATATAATATTATATATAATATAAAGTTTATACCAAAAAATTTATATATTTTGTTCGTTATATAGGGTGTCCCAGAATTGATGTACATCCCGGAACATGCAATATCCTGATGGAAAAAGACATCGAAAAGTCCTTAACCGTTTTGGGATCCGGGGTTTGGTTTTCGAGATATTAAGAAAAAACCCCGACCAATCAGAGCGCGAGCTTTCCGCTGGAGCTCCCGCGCTAGCATGGCCGCGCGCCGGGCCGCGCTGCGACTACGAACAAGCAAGGCGGCATGCATCGCAGGAAATTGCGTAGAATGGCAAATGAAAAAGACGTAACAAAAAATCTAACCTTTTGCCATGGTTTGTTTGCCATTTAAAGTGAATAATGAATGAAGGATGAATGGATGAAAATCATATGTAACGTAAAAGGACAAATACACAGTTGTTTTTTTTTTTAGAAGAATCGAAAATACTAATTATTTGGAGTGAGAGGATAAAGAACATGTAAATTTCCTTTTCTAATAACGTACACACGAAAAGGTAAGGCAACAGGGAACGAGTGAAAAGTGATCGTAGTTCCTTATTGTGACAAAAATCCGTAGTTCAATAACGGCCAACACTGGTTGTTGACAATGAATAAGTCCGTTTAAAAACTGGGAAGAAAAATAAGGGGAAGGAAATTTGGAGAGTTATCGCCGGAAATAAACCATAGCCTGCGTTAAATTTAAAAAATATTAGTCGCCAATAATGTAATTAAAACTCACCCGTTCGGAAATTCACCTGCAGCTTGAAAACCTGTGTCATTAGGTCACTGAACCGATCCTAGCCATCGACAGACGCGCCGAGTGTACAGCTGATTTCAGGTACACGACACCATCCAAAGTTAAGGGTCGAAACGTCAAGTGCGTCCGGGCCGCACATGTACCGAAGTCACTTCACTGTACGCCTACTAACACTGATCACTTAATGTATTATTAGAACGTGTTCTTTCTACGTTATAAAAATTGGTGGAAATGAATTTTTACTTGGCGTTCGGAGCCGTGAGTATTCCCGCGCACATTCTCACGCTGCAGCACTTACGTCCCCGTTGTTCGGGGGGTACACCCAGAACATCGCGTAATACTCTCGAGCAGTGAACATTTCTGCGACGTGATTGCTTTCTGACTGACAAGATTTTTTCCAAGCGACTTATTCTACCCCCAAATAGTTTCTCTCGTTCCATTATGAGTTGAACCCCACCAGGCCAAGAGGCTTCAGGTAGAAAGAAGCCAGCACATTTTCGAAACACATGTGCTGGGCAGAAGTGCAGCGAACGGGCTATCGTGCTCTTTTACAAAGGTCCGCGTTCCGTCCTTTTACTGCCAATGTGCCCATTGCTTCGAGGTAGGCAGTAGACACCACGTGTTTTGGTTCGAAAGGGTCCGAAGAGAAGAGAAACAGAAAGTCTTCGAGTTGCTATAAAGAAGAAAATCCTGTTTCCTGTTTCCCCTTTCCGATACCCTGAGTTCACGTCTGCTACGAGGCGGAACCAACTAAGCCATAAATTACCCAAAACTGTAGGAAACCGTTGTCTACCGCGACCCTAGCGAAATGCTCTGGCCGAACAGCCTGATTAATTTTTGGGAACTAGCAATTAAAAAGTATTATTTAACATCAATACGGCTCGCGAAGAGACACAGGAAGAAAGAGAGCATGTAGTTCGCTGACTGCACGTAGTCCGGCCTGCTTCGTCCTACCTTCCAATTAACCTGCCGGCGGGCGCGCCCCCTTGAGTCGCGCGAGCGGGCGCACCGTGTACTCAGTACACGGAGTTCTATTTTGGCTGAAAAAAAACGTTTTACCGTGATGTATTCTACTCAGCACCGGTATGTATGTTTTCAGCGAACATTTTTGCATCATACTACGTACTTGTCAGGTTCAAATTCAATTTGGAAGTGTATTTGATTGAATGAAATCGAAAGTATGCCGCGAATCCTGCGACCAACGCGCTCGTGTACTCACAAGTTTTCCAGTTATCCGCCTCCGATTGCTTTGATATTTGGATATGTTTTAGAGGACCGAAAAATAACAGATACGTATTTTTTTATTTTGGCCTGTTTGCATATTTAGGGGGTGAAACCACCCCTCAATGGTTTTCCAGGTATCCCTGCCTTCGATTGCTTTGATTTTTGGATATGTTTTAGAGAACAGAAAAATAAGATATACGTGTTTTTATATTTTGGCCTGTTTGCATGTTTAGGGGGTGAAACCACTCCTCAATGGTATTTCAGGTATCCCCGCCTCCGATTGCTTCGGCCAAAAACCAAAGCAACAGCTGAAAATCTTATAACTTTCTGTACACGGAGGTCTATTTCGGCTGAGAAACGCGTTTTATCGTGATGTATTCTATGCAGCAATCGTGTGTATTTTCCAGTGGATATTTTTGCATCATGCTACGTACTTGGCAGGTTCAAATTCAGTTAGAAAGTGTCTCTGATTGAATGAAAACGAAAGTATGCCGTACACGAAGTATACATATGGCTATATTTTGATTTGCCTATTATATTATTACAAAACATTTATTCGCAAATTATAAATTCTGATCTATCTTTGTCACACGTCCACGTGTTTCACTGACTTGCTGCTCACTGACGGTGTCGGTAACGACACGTTTAACGCGTATGCTCAATTTTGATTAGTGCGTTTGTATCACGAGATACGGGGGGTACCCCGTCTTGCCCCCCAACCCGTCTTGCCCCACCTTCCCCTATATGTTATTTTTCGGTCCTCTAAAACATATCCAAAAATCAAAGCAATCGGAGGCGGGGATACCTGGAATACCATTGAGGGGTGGTTTCACCCCCTAAACATGCAAACAGGCCAAAATATAAAAACACGTATATCTTATTTTTCTGTTCTCTAAAACATATCCAAAAATCAAAGCAATCGGAGGCGGGGATACCTGGAATACCATTGAGGGGTGGTTTCACCCCCTAAACATGCAAACAGGCCAAAATATAAAAACACGTATATCTTATTTTTCTGTTCTCTAAAACATATCCAAAAATCAAAGCAATCGGAGGCGGGGATACCTGGAAAACCATTGAGGGGTGGTTTCAACCCCTAAACATGCAAACAGGCCAAAATATAAAAACACGTATATCTTATTTTTCTGTTCTCTAAAACATATCCAAAAATCAAAGCAATCGGAGGCGGGGATACCTGGAAAACCATTGAGGGGTGGTTTCAACCCCTAAACCTGCAAACAGGCCAAAATAAAAAAATACGTATATGTTATTTTTCGGACCTCTAAAACATATCCAAATATCAAAGCAATCGGAGGCGGATAACTGGAAAACTTGTGAGTACACGAGCGCGTTGATTCGCGGCATACTTTCAATTTCATTCAATCAAAGACACTTCCAAATTGAATTTGAACCTGACAAGTATGTAGTATGATGCAAAAATGTTCGCTGACAACATACATACCCGTGCTGAGTAGAATACATCACGGTAAAACGGTTTTTCAGCCAAAATAGAACTCCGTGTACTGAGTACACGCCAGCGCCCGCCGGCAGGTTAAAGACGGATCCCTTATCTCTCGAGTATAAACACGCGCTCGAATTTCAAAACAAAAGCACGCGTCGACGTATTCCGTGCGAGAGATGGTGGGCCTTGAGGTCCGATTGGCCCCAAACTAACCAATCTGCCCTGCATCCCTCCCAAACGGCCACTGTTCTGAAGAGGCCCTCTTCACAGTAATATCTCCTCCCCAAGGCCCACCTTCTCTCGCACGGAATACGTCGACGCGTGCTTTTGTTTTGAAATTCGAGCGCGTGTTTAGACACGAGAGATAAGCAGGCCCGATTGGTTAGTTTGGGGCCAATCGGACCTCAAGGCCCACCATCTCTCGCACGGAATACGTCGACGCGTGCTTTTGTTTTGAAATTCGAGCGCGTGTTTATACTCGAGAGATAAGGGATCCGTCTTTAATTGGAAGGTAGGACGAAGCAGGCCGGACTACGTGCAGTCAGCGAACTACATGCTCTCTTTCTTCCTGTGTCTCTTCGCGAGCCGTATTGATGTTAAATAATACTTTTTAATTGCTAGTTCCCAAAAATTAATCAGGCTGTTCGGCCAGAGCATTTCGCTAGGGTCGCGGTAGACAACGGTTTCCTACAGTTTTGGGTAATTTATGGCTTAGTTGGTTCCGCCTCGTAGCAGACGTGAACTCAGGGTATCGGAAAGGGGAAACAGGAAACAGGATTTTCTTCTTTATAGCAACTCGAAGACTTTCTGTTTCTCTTCTCTTCGGACCCTTTCGAACCAAAACACGTGGTGTCTACTGCCTACCTCGAAGCAATGGGCACATTGGCAGTAAAAGGACGGAACGCGGACCTTTGTAAAAGAGCACGATAGCCCGTTCGCTGCACTTCTGCCCAGCACATGTGTTTCGAAAATGTGCTGGCTTCTTTCTACCTGAAGCCTCTTGGCCTGGTGGGGTTCAACTCATAATGGAACGAGAGAAACTATTTGGGGGTAGAATAAGTCGCTTGGAAAAAATCTTGTCAGTCAGAAAGCAATCACGTCGCAGAAATGTTCACTGCTCGAGAGTATTACGCGATGTTCTGGGTGTACCCCCCGAACAACGGGGACGTAAGTGCTGCAGCGTGAGAATGTGCGCGGGAATACTCACGGCTCCGAACGCCAAGTAAAAATTCATTTCCACCAATTTTTATAACGTAGAAAGAACACGTTCTAATAATACATTAAGTGATCAGTGTTAGTAGGCGTACAGTGAAGTGACTTCGGTACATGTGCGGCCCGGACGCACTTGACGTTTCGACCCTTAACTTTGGATGGTGTCGTGTACCTGAAATCAGCTGTACACTCGGCGCGTCTGTCGATGGCTAGGATCGGTTCAGTGACCTAATGACACAGGTTTTCAAGCTGCAGGTGAATTTCCGAACGGGTGAGTTTTAATTACATTATTGGCGACTAATATTTTTTAAATTTAACGCAGGCTATGGTTTATTTCCGGCGATAACTCTCCAAATTTCCTTCCCCTTATTTTTCTTCCCAGTTTTTAAACGGACTTATTCATTGTCAACAACCAGTGTTGGCCGTTATTGAACTACGGATTTTTGTCACAATAAGGAACTACGATCACTTTTCACTCGTTCCCTGTTGCCTTACCTTTTCGTGTGTACGTTATTAGAAAAGGAAATTTACATGTTCTTTATCCTCTCACTCCAAATAATTAGTATTTTCGATTCTTCTAAAAAAAAAAACAACTGTGTATTTGTCCTTTTACGTTACATATGATTTTCATCCATTCATCCTTCATTCATTATTCACTTTAAATGGCAAACAAACCATGGCAAAAGGTTAGATTTTTTTGTTACGTCTTTTTCATTTGCCATTCTACGCAATTTCCTGCGATGCATGCCGCCTTGCTTGTTCGTAGTCGCAGCGCGGCCCGGCGCGCGGCCACGCTAGCGCGGGAGCTCCAGCGGAAAGCTCGCGCTCTGATTGGTCGGGGTTTTTTCTTAATATCTCGAAAACCAAATCCCGGATCCCAAAACGGTTAAGGACTTTTCGATGTCTTTTTCCATCAGGATATTGCATGTTCCGGGATGTACATCAATTCTGGGACACCCTGTATATAATATAAAGTTTATATCAAAAAAATTCTAACAAATATTTAACTTTTTTTTAATTAAAATAATCCTTCCAAATACCAATAGTGTAATTATTCATAAGGTAACAATAAAGTTATTTGTGTTATCCTGCTGCTATGTAACAGACAGATAACAGATAAAGGTAAAATTTATATAAAAGTATGACCTTAATGTGACGCGTAGTGTTATGTAAATGAGGCGGACATTTCCACCCTGATGATACCTTCATGTGACCCCCATGTAACGTAACTAGTGATGGCTAGAACCGTGATTTGTGAATCACGAGTGATCCGATCACGTTCGTTCTCAATCACGGTGATTTTTCACAGTGAGAGTCGCTACTTATTCTTAAGCAACGGAGGGCTTCAACGCGTTTTTAATTTACGCTTAAGCAAATGATTGATAGTTAATGTATCGGTCGAATAATAATTCCAGAAGGGACAGAAGAAGTTTTAATAGAAGGTAGACGGAAAGAGCAGTAAAGAAAAAAATAGATAATAGATTTTAGGGAAAATAATCGAAATCTCAAAACACTGGAAATACAAGGTGAGTGGCCACTGAGAGGTTAGGCTGGACGGAAACGTCCGCCCTTTGGGCGACCTGGAAGATGGAACAGTAAAGGAGGAAGTGATAAGGAACGTGAGAGGGCCATGGGGAAAAAACACAAAATTAACAAATGAAGAAAATAAAGAAAATAGCCTAATGAGTAGTGAAGAGATCAAGATGAACAAAGAAAGCGGAACACAAGACAGTGGGTTCAAGATAACATTCAATAATAAAAAAAGGAAATCGAAGAATATGGAAGAAGAAAATCGAGACGGCAAAAAAGTGAAAGACAGCACAATGAATATAAGAATAAATAGTCAAGAGGAGACAGACACAGATGGAAATACAATAGGGGTAAGAAAAGACCAGCAAACTTCAGATCCGAAGGAAAAAAATGAAAATACGTGCGACTTTTATGCCTGGGACTCTAATAGAGGAGAATACCTCGTTACAATCACCCTGAACAAAAATAAAACAACCACCAACAAGAAAACTAATTTACTGAGAATATATAAGATTCTAATGGATTCTGGGATAAAATTCCAGGGACTGAAGATGGTCGGTCTTAACAGAGCCGAAGTGGCCTACAAAAGTAAAGAAGAAGCAAATAATATATTGGAAAAGAACAGACTAAGACCTGAACAATATAGTGCGTACATCACTAACAGATGGAAGCATAGAAAGGGGATAATATATGAATGGCACGACTCAATAGAAGAATTGAGGGAACAACTTAAGAAAGGACAGGGGACTTTTACGTTAGAAAGATTGAAGAAAAGGTGCGTGAAGGACGGAAAGGTAACGTGGGAAGATGGAAAGACCATTCTAATCAAAATGCAGGGGGAATCCCTCCCCACTAGATTGCTAGTGGGTTTCGGACATGTTTGGATAAATGTGAAACCTTTCGTGGAATCGGTGAAACAATGTTTCAATTGTTTTTTTAGCTCATATACCATACAAGATCAGTGATGCCAGAATGAGGACGGGTGCCCTCGAGAATTTCCCCCACTTCGCACGCACACTACGCCGGAGCTGCGTGTCCGTGAGCTCGGCGCTTTGGACAACGTCGAGAAGACGAGAGAGAAAACGAATGTGCGTCTTTCTCTCTCGCTCTTGAAACGCTGTGATCAAAGGTGGGGTGCAAGCGACACGCGGCCGTGCGCGATCTTCCTAAATGCCTCGTGATACATTTTTCACTTTCTGACATATGTATAATACTCTTGTAATGAAAAAAAATTTTGAAAAAATTTTGTTAGGGAAATCACGTTTTAAGACCTCCTGCTCACGTTTTGACTATTTAGAAAAGAGCTTTTTTTTAAATGTCTCATGTATTTGTTAACACGATTACATTTAAACGGCAAAATGGTTTTCAATGAAACTTTATATTAAAATTTTATATTCTTGTCTTAAGATCCAATTAGATCACGAAAAGTGATAATTACCCGTTATGGTTCTTCGATTTTTCAGATATACGAACTAAATTCTACATAAGAAAAAGTTAAATAAAGTTCTTCTGTAACTTGTTTAACAAAGAAAAATGTACATTCATAATTGAGGCATTTGATGGAAAAAGGGCACATACGCCAAAATGCCATTTCAAGAAAATCGATTTCAAAGTGTTCATTATAGTATAACTTAATAAAAAGGAATGCAATTAAATAAATTTTTTTTAAGGATGTAATTACCGTGTCGTTCAAGCGTTCTCAATACAGAAGTCGTGATTTAAAAATGATATGTGTCTTTATTTATAAGTTTTAAACAAGTGGTTTATGTGCCCTTTTTCCATCAAATGCCTCAATTTCTTGTGTTCATTTTAAATTTCCGTACTTTTTATTTGAGCTATTTCTATTTTTCAAGTCTTAAAATGAATTTTTTTATTAAAAGACGAATATTTTGATACTGTACATTGGTGAACTTTGTTAAAATTAAATTCCACTCTTGGCCAGTACCATGCACGCAGTAGAAGCCTTCGATAAAAAAATATTTTTCAGAGTACGATCTAAAATCTAAAATCTAAGCGTAATCACATCAATCGTAATTATATCAAGTTGCGACAAAGTATCACGCACTATTTACAAATTAATTACGCGCAGCGTGCACGTTACCGCTCGATGGAAACTACGGGAAAGTGGTGGTCTCTTCCATCGGGAGAGAAATATAAACAATTGGTTATGCAAAGCTAACATCGCGATACATGTTGTACACTAACAGTACAAAAACATTACAATAATAGAAAAGAAAGGCAGCACGTAAATATATGAATTGGTTTCGATATATTGACGAGATGTACGACTGAAATAATGCTACAATTGTTTACATTTCCAAAGGATAGAAAGCAAGCAAAGGAATTTACTATAATACATGCGACAGAATTTCGAGATAATTGTTACATATAAAATGAACATAATTAAGAATATACATTTATTTGTACAATTATCTCGAAGTTCTCTCTATGAATCATATGTACAGCAAGCAAGCGAATTTATTGCAAGGATAGAACAAGAATTGCGTGAGGTAAATCGAACAACTATTTACATATTAGCGATGTCCAAAAATCGAATGAAATAAAAAATGGATGAAATTGATAATATTCTGGACATCACTAATTTGCATTACCCGACGTAGAAGGAACATCCGCGAGGCCATCAACGGCATGTAAACGTAACCTAGTCTTTTGCTTCTTCGCAAGAATTGGATATAAATGCTCAGATGACATGCGAGATAGATGTATGTCATCTACCTCCATGGTCTGAGCTGTGTCCCCGTACGCCTTTAATGCCGATTTCGTTACGCAAATGGCATTAACGAGGGTCGAACAAAGTCGGTTTCGTTTTTTGTTCTTTATGTCGGGAAGCATGGAAAACGATCTTTCAGCATCGGCGTTTGAATTTGGAAGACTTCTAATGGAATTTAATAATTTCTGCAAACATGGGTATTTAAACGAGCCTTGATCGTTTCGCGTTAACAAAACCGTTTTCCAAACATCATCAAAAGCTAATGTACAAAGCGTCTGCTTGTCTTTATATGCAAAATTCAGGTGCAATGTCGACCATTCTTTTTGCAAACCGTCTTCGTCGAAACCGCCCAATTTATGAGCAATAAAGAGAACACTTTTAAAGGAAGTGTCTCTGTCATTATCTATTAATGCCACATGAGGCTCAAAAACACATAACTTGCTCAGAAATTCGTCATCGATTGGCAATCGATTACGAATTTCGTTTGCAGCCGTTATGTAAAACTTGATACAATTTTCTCGAACGGTTTTGACAACATCGGGTTTGCCTTCTGCAACTAAGTTAGAAAGAAACATGTCACAATCCGGACCTAAATGAATACTATTAATTGCGATTTGGTTATCGCCGTCTGAAAAATCTATGAATCTTATTAAATCCATGTGCTTCAAAAGCTGCGGTTTCAAAAAATTACGTAAAATATTATACAAAAGAGTTTTGGCAGTAGTTTGAAGCAAATGGATTCTTGTATGTTGGGATTGAAAGAATAAACTAAAGTCATTGAAATACAATAGAACGTATTCCAAAAACAGAAGATATGCTTTCGCTTCTGGATTTTGCATGATGACAAGCAAATCTTCCCCAGACTTTGTCTTCTCACTTACGACCAATTCTTTCAGAAATTGCAACACACTGTCCCAATTTTCTAAAAGCGTAACTACGGATGAGTAACGCGATAACCATCGCGTAGTACAGAATTTTAAAATTTTGCGTTCAGTAAATTGATAACATTGTTGAAAATCCCGAAAAATGGCCGAACGTTTGGGACTGCTATAAATGAATGTAGTGACTTTCCGTAACAATTCCTCGCAGACCTCGGGAATGGTAGCGCATGCTTTATGCACTACCAATGCAGAGGAGTGACATGGACATGGCATTGTGAAAAAATTTTCACCGCGAATTTCTGCAAGTTTGGTCTTGAATGACGAGTGACACCCCGTCATAACAGACGCGTTATCACACGACAAAGCAAGAATGTTTCCGAACGGAATTTGCTTTTTCCACATGGAGTTCTTAAAGGAGGTAAATATTTTATCGGCAGTACATTCTCGCGCGTCAAGATTAATTAATTCTACTAATTCCGTTCGAACATCCAAAGTCTCGGGTGCGACATACCGAACAATAAACGACATCCATTTCTCATTGGTAATGTCGGATGTTTCATCAATAAATATTGAAAACTTGGAATTTTGTAAAACATGACTAAGACGCTCTGTTTCCCGAGGACACAGAACGTTCGATATGATATTAGAACACTTTGTTCGACCACACGTCATACGTTCCAAAACACCAGGATCTTTCCCAACGTCTTGGAAAAATTGAAGAATCGCCTCTGCCGATTGATGCGAAATATTTTTCTCTGCAACTAATGCAGCAAAACGAATTTCCGCGATTTTTTTTCGTTCATCAAATGACAAATGCGATTCCTCGCCTTGCGATCCGAAATCGTTCGATTTCCTTACATCTATTCCATTTTTTTGGCAGTTTTTGATGTGGCACTTGGAATCCGCGTGACGTTCGATTTGCGACATCCCGCAAGCAAATGATTTTTTACACACCGAACAGAAACATGAAAAAGGATCATCGGCGACCTTATTCAACCATGGCTTGAAATCCTCAAGCCATTGAGGCATAAAAGTCTTTCTCGAGACCTTAGTACCATGTACAGGTATTCGCGAAATTTTCTTAGAAAACAAATATTTATGTCTCGCTGATTCCGCATGCCTTTTAACGTTCCACGACTGGCAAGAAAAAGTTTTCTCGCAAGAAGAACAGTAGAATAGGCTTTTATCATTAGGAACTTCGCGAATCCACGATCGGAACTTCTCATTCGTTTCCCACAACGACCGATAAACAGGAGTAGCCTTTTCACCTGTTTTCTCAAACGTTTCCATCGTATTTACCACGAAAAAAATGAAATATCCAGGAAAAATATTATATACAAAGCAAAAATGCAAGCGTATAGAAAAGAGGAGATTATAGGGGGCTACTAATTACACAGTATACTTACAACACGACAAACACGAAAAACATGCAGACAGCGCGGAAGAAATAGTATCCACCACCTGATCTCTAAGTCTACTGAAAAGACGGTTAAATGTCGCGAAGCGCGGCTGCGCGCCCCCACAAAACGCATCGGTCACGTAAACAAAGTATACACTTGCGTTCGCGCGGATCTGACCGTCAAATGTACTTGACGAAAACGAGGCCCGAGCGAACCCTCGCAATGAGAAAGGAAAAGAATACATAAGAAATCGTAAAATAGTAAGAAAAATTCAGAAAGGAGAAAAATCGAAGAAAAGGCTAAAAGAAATAACAGCAAGGCAATGGTGACAGTACCGAACTGCCACAGATGCTTTTACCAGTTACCTTTCTCTCCTATTCTTGTACAATAATACCATTATACCAATTTACACATTTTAGTGTACAACATGTATCGCGATGTTAGCTTTGCATAACCAATTGTTTATATTTCTCTCCCGATGGAAGAGACCACCACTTTCCCGTAGTTTCCATCGAGCGGTAACGTGCACGCTGCGCGTAATTAATTTGTAAATAGTGCGTGATACTTTGTCGCAACTTGATATAATTACGATTGATGTGATTACGCTTAGATTTTAGATTTTAGATCGTACTCTGAAAAATATTTTTTTATCGAAGGCTTCTACTGCGTGCATGGTACTGGCCAAGAGTGGAATTTAATTTTAACAAAGTTCACCAATGTACAGTATCAAAATATTCGTCTTTTAATAAAAAAATTCATTTTAAGGCTTGAAAAATAGAAATAGCTCAAATAAAAAGTACGGAAATTTAAAATGAACACAAGAAATTGAGGCATTTGATGGAAAAAGGGCACATAAACCACTTGTTTAAAACTTATAAATAAAGACACATATCATTTTTAAATCACGACTTCTGTATTGAGAACGCTTGAACGACACGGTAATTACATCCTTAAAAAAAATTTATTTAATTGCATTCCTTTTTATTAAGTTATACTATAATGAACACTTTGAAATCGATTTTCTTGAAATGGCATTTTGGCGTATGTGCCCTTTTTCCATCAAATGCCTCAATTATGAATGTACATTTTTCTTTGTTAAACAAGTTACAGAAGAACTTTATTTAACTTTTTCTTATGTAGAATTTAGTTCGTATATCTGAAAAATCGAAGAACCATAACGGGTAATTATCACTTTTCGTGATCTAATTGGATCTTAAGACAAGAATATAAAATTTTAATATAAAGTTTCATTGAAAACCATTTTGCCGTTTAAATGTAATCGTGTTAACAAATACATGAGACATTTAAAAAAAAGCTCTTTTCTAAATAGTCAAAACGTGATCAGGAGGTCTTAAAACGTGATTTCCCTAACAAAATTTTTTCAAAATTTTTTTTCATTACAAGAGTATTATACATATGTCAGAAAGTGAAAAATGTATCACGAGGCATTTAGGAAGATCGCGCACGGCCGCGTGTCGCTTGCACCCCACCTTTGATCACAGCGTTTCAAGAGCGAGAGAGAAAGACGCACATTCGTTTTCTCTCTCGTCTTCTCGACGTTGTCCGAAGCGCCGAGCTCACGGACACGCAGCTCCGGCGTAGTGTGCGTGCGAAGTGGGGGAAATTCTCGAGGGCACCCGTCCTCATTCTGGCATCACTGTACAAGATTCCTAAATCTATATAGAATATTATATATTTCTATATTTATAAGTTTATAGCTTTATATAGCGTTATTTAGACATAGGAAATAAAACGGTAAAGAACAAAATCGGGGATGGGGAATAAAAACGAATCAAGCGTATTTGCGACATGGAATGCTAGAAGTGTTAAAGGGAAAATAATAGAACTGAAGGAAAAAATCAAGGCATATGATCTAATCGGAATTACAGAAACGTGGTTAACAACCAAAGACAGCCTTAATATTGATGGGTATAATATATTGAGAAAGCATAGGAGTAGAAATAGAAGAGGCGGAGGAATAGTGATAGCAAGCAAAAGTAATATAAACATTAAGGTCAGGGAAGATGTAAACTGGGTAGAAAATAAAACAGAAACATTAGCAGTGACAATTAATATGGATAACAAGGAAACAGACATTATAGTTGTTTACAGAGACCCAAATTACACGCTAAACAAGGAAGAATGGAGAAAACTTTTTACAAACAGAAGATACAACACAGAAACAATAATTATGGGAGATTTTAATGCAAAGAACAAATTATGGAATTGCACAGTCAATGACAGAGATGGCACCATACTTGGGGAAACCATTGAGGAGCAAGACATGTTCATAACAAATGAAAATACGACATCAAGAATAGGATCGGGCAAGTACAGACCATCAAACCTAGATCTTATAATATCCACGTTCAATATATTTCAGAACTCTGATGTCATCGAGGAAGGGGAAACCCTAGGTTCAGACCATCAGATTATAGGACTACACGTCACAAAAAATATCACAAGAAATAATAAAAAATCATTTACAACGAGAAAATTTGCGAAGGATAATATTGATTGGAAAATGTTTCAAATGATCCAGATAAGAAACAAGGACTCGCTACTCGAAGAGATCAGTAGATGCTATGGAACAGAGGAGAAATGCAATAGGTTTACAGAAAACATTGAGAAGGCCTTGTCAGATGCAAGCAAAGAAAAACGGGAAGAGCAAAGACTAGAAGAGGAAGGAGACAGGAAGAAAAATGGAAACACAAATATGCGGACACTCGGTCCAAAAAAATACCCTTGGTGGGACGAAGAGTGTAGGAACAAGAAAAAGGAAAGGCAAAAGGCAGCAATAAAATTTGCCAAGAATCCCAATGAGGATAACTGGAACACTTACAAAGAAACGGAAAAGGAAGTAAAAGAAACGATAAAAAAAAAGAGAAACAAGGCATGGGAGGAGATGGCATTGACAATTAATTATCGATCACATGGTACAGAGATATGGAGGAAGATACGAAACTTACAGAAAGGTTTCGACAAAAATAGTATAAATAAAAACATATCGATAAAGGAAAGAGAAGAGTTGGAGGAAAAGGAAATTAAGAAACTACTCCAAGAGAACCATTGCAGAAGTGCAACTATACGGACACCTGTGAACAACGGTGATGATACAGGAAACAACAAATGGAACCGAAATATCACAACAAGAGAGGTAGAATACGCTATAGAAAACGCCAACAACAAATCAGCACCAGGGGAGGATGGAATAGATTATAATGCATTAAAGAACCTTATTCCAGATTATGTAGAAATTATGAGAGAGCTGTATGAAGAAATCTGGAAGTATCAAATTATCCCCAAGAAATGGAAAGGTGCAATAGTGATTTTCCTGGATAAACCGAACAAAAAAGCTCTAAGGCCCATCTCTCTCACGGCGTGTATGGGCAAAATCTTAGAGAGAGTTATAAATAACAGGCTGACCAACTGGGCTGAACAGAACAACATCATGGACAAGAAACAAAACGGCTTCAGAAAGAAACGATCCACTACAGATAACTTGACAATTTTGACCAGTGATGTGAGAAGAGGTTTTGAGTACATGCGAGACACGCTAGCCGCTTGTATAGATGTCAAGTCGGCATACGACAACGTCGATCACGATACGCTTATCCAAAAACTGATACAGAAGAACTGTCCAGAAAAGATTACCAGCTTTGTAGAAAATTGGATTACAAACAGAGAGATAAAATGCATTAGAGGTTACTCAGAGCCAGTGAAGGGAATACAAAAGAAAGGATTGCCACAGGGGGCAATACTAAGCCCGATCTTGTATAATATATATATGGCAGATATCACAAACAATATAAATCTACAGCAGGTTAATATGTTGCAATATGCGGATGACATCGTGGTATACACCACAAGCAACGCGAAAGATCTAAACAGAAACGTACTTGAAGAAGCAATGGGGATAATAATTAAAAATTTAAACAATATTAAACTGGATATTGCTGAAGATAAAACCAACCTAATTAACTTTTCTAAAAAGAATAAATCATCTAGGAGAGAAAAAGCTATGATTGTGGTGAAGGGACGGGAAATTAAGGAAGATGAGAATATTAAATTCCTAGGAATCACGTTGGACCGAAAACTTAATTTTGAAACACATACAGAACTAATGGCTCTGAAAGCCAAAAGGAGACTAGCCATGTTGAGATATATAAGTCATGTAAAAAAGGGTGCCGATCCCCAAACGATGATACTATTATACAAGTCACTGGTTAGATCAGTGATAGAATATGGGATGCCTATTTATTTCAATAATACCAATAGGAACAATAAGATATAAGATACAGTGAAAAAAATACATAATGCTGGAATCAGAACGGCTATGGGCTATAGGATGTCCACTCCGACCAATGTGATGACAGTGGAGGCGGGTGTAATGGACGTAATGAACAGAAGCAAGCTTATAACACAAAGATATATAACCAACCAAAGGTATAAGAGGGAAAGTGAACCACTAGGAGCTATTAAACACCTAGCAGAAACCATGAACGAAAGAGACAACAACACACAGATAAATATATTACAAGCGTGGAAGGACACTACCTTCCTGGAGGAAATAATGGAAAGGGAAGAGGACAATATAGATGTACTACGAGAAGATGAATCGGAAGAGGAAGAGGATATCGACATCGGTGACCTCATCGAATGGGATACGGGAGGTCTGAGGGATGAAGTAACGAGACAAAATGGTAACGTACTGATTCAAGAGATCAAAGAGAAAATGGGCATCAATATGGGCACAGAGGTTGAGATCTATACAGACGGATCGAAAATGAAGGATGCAAATTCTAATGGAGTGGGAATAGTAATTGTGGAAAGAAATGACGGAAATATAATATGGCAGGACAGAGGCTTTGGAATCAATAAGAATGCGACAATATATACGACGGAAGCAATAGCCATCGAAAAAGCTATTGAATATGCGAATGAAGAATGGAGGGAAAAAGACGTTCTGATTTTAACAGACTCAATGAGCGTGATCAAGGGAGTTAGAAACTATGAGATACACAAAAACAGGGAAAAACAAGATGATAGGACTGGAAGAATAAGGAAACTTCTGATGGAGAGAGATAGACAACACAAGAGAGAAAGGAACGGTGCGGAACAGTACATTGGAAAAATCAGAATAGCATGGGTCCCTGCGCATACAGGTATAAAGGGAAATGAAAGAGCGGACAAAAAAGCAAAAGAGCAAACGGCTGGAAATGCAGAACACCAGTGGAAAATACCGATGAAGGACATTAGAACAGCACTAGTGGAGAAGGCATGGGATAAGTCAACCAAGGATATGAAAGAAGAAGGAAAGGAGAAAGGAATCAAATATTTTAATTTAAGGATAAATAATACTGGGAAAAGGAAACCTTGGTTTAAGAAGATAGCGAATATAGAAAGAAAAACTACAACCACACTTAATAGACTGAGAGCAAACCATTACAATCTGGCGGAATCTCTACACAGGAAAGGGATAATAGAATCTCCAGAGTGCGAATGCGGGGAGGGAATTGAAGATATTAACCATGTACTATGGAAGTGTAATAAATATGAGGAAATGAGAGGGGAACTGATAGCCAAAATGACGTCAAAAGGCGTCAAAGAGGGAGATGAAATTATGGAGAGAATAAATGAGACTGAACCTAGTATAGCTAGATTAGTGGTAGATTTTTTAAATAAAATAAAAAAAGATATATAATGCAATATAGAATCTGGATAAGTACAAAAAATGTGCCTAGTGACTGATAGATAAGTTAAGGTAAATGAAACATAACACGGGTAAAGGGCGAAACAGGGGCTCTTAAGGAGAAAAGAGAGAAAAAGGGAAAATTCAAAATAAAAGACTGATTACTTATTACAATATATTATATTAAGTTATAAATATAGAAACATAAGTACAAGTAAATTGAATGTAATATGCAATAATATAAGAGAAAATTACATGTAATGTAGCATAAGCTAAATAGGATAAGCACACTACAAACAATGTGATGTTTAAAATAAGTAATAGATGTAGAATGGGAGATTTGAATGATGAGATTATTGTTCGTTGGGCTATATAAGTAGAGAACTTGAAATGCCATCTAGTAGGGAACTATGTAGCCTGAAAGAAAATAAATACCTTACCTTACCTTACCTTTCACAGTGATCCGTGATTTTCGTGATCGTCTCTGATTGGTGCAGGCAGAACAGTGATCCGTGATCGCTTCTGATTGGTGCAGGCGCAACAGTGATCCGTGATCGCCTTTGATTGGTGCAGGCAGAACAGTGATCACTTCTGATTGGTGGAGAGCATAACTGCTCTTTGCACGCACCCACTGATCTGCACGCACAACATAACCCCAAATTCTATTATCTCTCGAAACATTGTCAAGTCCTCACTGTTCTTATAGAATCTCAGTTGTATATTTTGAACCAATGTAACGGTTCTTGATCTATTTAAATTAACAAATATTTATTCACTTTAGTTAAAAAGTATGTGTGTCGTGTGTCGGGACCGGGCGCACGCAATTTGAGAGACGAGGAGTCTATTCGGCTTCCTTTGATTTCACGCGGTCAGAGTGTAAGGTGTGTCACTATTGAGATTGGTTATGAACCTTTCTTCGGCTTTCTCTTTGACATCCGATACCCGATGCCGCGGCGCGGCGACTACAAATGAAGTAGTGGGGATAGCTTCGCGCTTATAGAGAATCCGAAAACGCGTGCCATTTGAGAGACAGCACTGTACATGTGAATACTTTAGCCAATCAAATCAGTGCGTGCATACATTGACTATTTATGAATGAATATTCTATATATTCGCTGAATTAGCACGTTTTGACTGTAACACTAGCTCTATTAAAGTATTTTATAAAAAATAATTCAATTAAGATGAAGAATTACGATTACAGTACACAATTCACTCAAGTTAAAAAAATCACAATCACAGTCGCGATTTAATTTCAATCACGACCGTGATCGTGAATTTGCAATTACTGTGATAAAACACTGTTAATGATTTTGCACTCCATCTCTAGACGTAACCAAAAATTGATGGTTACGTAGCAGTTACGCGCAAGATACGTTTTGGTGCTGTGGGGGAGAGGATGATGATGATGAAGAAATATTTTTTCAAAGACGACCATACTCCATAAGAGTCAGACGTAGGGATGCCGACCTTACCCTTAGAATCGATTTTTCGATTCAATTCAGATCGTTATGCAAAGAATCGATTCGTAAAAAAATCGGAACCAAAAAATCGATCCCATCGAGATCGATTCATTAGAATAAAAAAAATGGAGGGTAGTTTTGGACACTCTACGGTTGTGTTCCGATTCACGCATACTGCGCATGAAATTGATGACATCTTATTGGTGGCATCGTACGATTTCCTAGAATTTCTCTCACTTGCCCCCAATACGATGCCACTTCCAGTGCAGCGAGCGTGCAGACTGCTTCTCCTCTGATTTTCTGCGATTGCTGCACGCTCACTGCGCCGGAAGTGGCATCGTATTGGCGGCAAGTGAGAGAAATTCTAGGGAATCATACGATGCCACCAATAAGATGCCATCAATTTCATGCGCAGTGTGCGTGAATCGAAACACAACCTACATCAGAGGTGCAAGATGCGAAGATTTCCGACTGCATCGCCGCCTGCGGTGGAGTAAGGAATCTCAGCTTGTGACATCTCCGCTCTATAGAATATTATTCGCCTGCGGTGGAGTAAGGAATCTCAGCTTGTGACATCTCCGCTCTATAGAATATTATTCTATAGAGCGGAGATGTCACAAGCTGAGATTCCTTACTCCACCGCAGGCGGCGATGCAGTCGGAAATCTTCGCATCTTGCACTTCTGCTCTACATTGCAAAATGGGTGCAGTCAAAGGTATTTCATGTCACAATGCAAACATGACTATAGATATAGGTTTTTATTTTCGTTTAGTTAATTTCTTGTAATCCTAACAAAATGTCCTCAGATACTAGGAACCAATCGGAGAATTATTAATAAGATAAATTTCTATTCATCGTTACATTTCCTCTCGGATATCGATTTCTTACTTATTAAGTATTTAACACCTTTGCGCTGGCTTTACTCATTTAGGAGAAGAGATAAAAGTGGAGTTCAAATGTTCAAACATCTGCTTCCAAGGATGTATCGATTAATTTATGATCTTGTAATATATCTATTAAAAGAACCTCTAACTGCTTTCAAACTCCTCGGAGTTGTGGTAACATTAGTTTTGCTTCCCCTTCCTATTACATTTGTATGCTCTGATTCAAATTTCGCACTCGACAGAGAGCATGCGGTAGACAGGGATGGTGCTAAACAAGGACAGGGCTTTATGTGCAAGTGAGAGGGTCTTATGCGGGCGGCGCCAACCTTGGGGTAGCGGCGGACAAAACGCCTTCCCTCGCCTTTCCGTGCTAGAACGCCGATATAGGGATTTCGTGCGTCTACCTAGACTTCGGCCTTGCAGTCTAAAAACTTTCTACCTACGATACATGCTACATCTTTGCCAAATCGATGAGGAATCGCGCCCATCATCCTCTTACGTGTAATGTTATATCAAGCAAAATTCATTTCAGCAAACTAAATAATAATTTGTAGAATTGTCACCATTGTCACTATGCATAACTCAGTGGTTCTTGGACACAGGGGGACCCGACATGCAACGTTGCCAAATTTCCGGAGGGAAGCCGATTTCGCCGCCTAGTGTACACTGTTGCGTGGCCGGCTGGTTCTCCCGGATTCTTCGTAGGGAATTCGGCGAGGTGTCGATGCCCGTGGAGTGCTAAGGCACTCTGCTCCTAGGATGAGGATTATTCGAGAAATAAATGTAATGAGAACGAATAATAAATAAGAGAATAACACAATAAAAGAACAATTATAACTCAAAACTTGGAACTTTAATTAATAAAATAGCTATTGCTATATAAATTTCAGGAGACTTTCACAATACAACTGCTCGCTACTGCTTTATGGGCTCGAGTGACGCTTCCAAAAGGTCCTTCGCTTTCCCCCTTGTTAATTACAAAATGGCTTAGTTACCAAGAGCCAATCGCAAATTTACTAATTAACTACCTAAATTCTAATTCGTCTATTCAATTTCTTTTCGGTTATCAACTTTTACGAAATCAAGCGTTTAACAACGTTGCGCTGGAATCGCACACCTAGGAGAAGGGAGGAAGGAGCAGTTCATTTATTCAAACACCCGTATCCAGGTGGGTATCGATTAGTATCGATTAGTATCGATTAGTATCGATTAGTTTATAATCTTAAAGTTCCCTTATTAAAAGAATCTCTAACTATTTTCAAACACCTCGGGCTTGTACACTCGGCTCAAACGATTGTGGCCGATCGAGTTTCGATTGCATTCGAGCTTACTAGGGCTGACTTTTTTGTATCGCTAACATTCTACAGTATTTCATGAATATGGTGAGACGGGAACCTGTAGCTTGGCAGTGCTCTCACCATATTCATGAAATACTGTAGAATGTTAGCGATGCAAAAAAGTCAGCCTTAGTAAGCTCGAATGCAATCGAATCTCGATCGGCCACAATCGTTTGAGCCGAGTGTACGAGCTTCATCTTGTCTCCCTTTCCTATTACATTCGTGTGTTCCGGTTTAAACTTCGCGTTTCTGAAGCCTATAACACACGCCGCTAGGCGGAAGTTCGCAACAGCGTCTAGCGGCAGAGCCTCGCTGAACGTAGCAACAATGAAAGATAGAGAGATCCGGAAGTGTAAGAAGGAAAGATGGAAAGATACCAAACCTGACACAATTTGAACTATCATTATTAACAATATTACACATAAAATTTATTTACAGAATTGAAAGCCCGTTTCGTTCAAAGTAGTCCAAGTTAAATTATTTTCTGTCAATATCGGCAGAAACACTTTCATATTGGTACGATGAAAAATAAAGAAATTCTGTTTCTGCATAATCGATAATACATCGCCGAGCAACTCCAGGCGACAGGTTAGGCGGGTGAGCGATACAATGTCGCTCGGCTCGACAAATGAAGATAAAGTCTCTTTAATTTGATAGTTTATTTCAATAATTTATGAAACAATACTAATTAGCCAGTCATCAATAAATATAACCGATAACCACAAATATAAACGACTTCCCAGACAGCACACAGACATCTTAAAGACGTCTGGAGTCAGACGTTCTAGACGTCTTACAGACATCTTTAAGATGTATTTTCGCAGACATCTTAAAGACGTCTTTATCAGGTCCAGGTTCGGAAAAAAATAAACGGTGACGAAAGGAATCGAACACAGGACTTTCCGTTTACGAAGCAACCGTTCTTCGCACCTACCCAACATGCTTCATTGTAGACAGTTTCAAATTATAGGTATATATATAGTAATAATTGTTTATATAAAACGCACATTACAGCGAAATATTCTACAGAATATTATTATTAAATGTCTTTATTGGACCATGACAATTATGATATAACAATAATTGTGAATAGGCCAGCTTCAGCATAAATGCTGCTCTACAACCTAACCTAATATATCATTATTCGACCTCTAGACTCATTTCACACACTGTCATACAATTGTATGAAAGAAAAATTGATGAAACAAATGTACAATAATTGCGTTAGTGTATGTTTAATATTTCATGCAAATAGTGCAATAATTTGCAAATCCTTGCGCCGGTCCTGCTTTAAGATTGCTATTTTTGGACGTCTTTAAGATAGCTTTTTACGGACGCCTTTAAGACGTCTTTTGACAAACATCTTTAAGATGTCTTATGGTCGTGTTAAAGACGTGTTGAAGACGGATTGTGGATGTCTTACAGACATCTTAAAGACATCTTTAACACGTTCGCCTAACATCTTAAAGACATCTTTAACACGTTCCCCTAACATCTTAAAGACATCTTTAACACGTTCGCCTAACATCTTAAAGACATCTTTAACACGTTCGCCTAACATCTTAAAGACATTTTTAACACGTTCGCCTAACATCTTAAAGACATCTTTGTCACGAATCAGGACATTCAGACGTTCAGACGTAAAACAGACATAAAATGGACGTCTTAAAGACGTTGGGTGCTGTCTGGGTTGAAATCAGCGACTCGCATTCTTTACGAAAATGACAAAAAGCCGCTACCTTGGGGGTGCCTGTCACATCGCGATTGCCGAAAATACAGAATGTATCGAGAAATGATCCGTCACATATGGACGTTCATATTTATAAAGCAACTAAAATTTTGCAGGCGTTCGTAGTATATCACCATCAAAACTGTAGAACAAGGAAATAATTATTTTTTAGTGACACTAGCACTATAGGGTTTAAGCAAACTGTTTTTAACTTTTTAGTGCATTTTTAATAAAATCGTTTAACATAAAATTTTATTTTTATATATTTTTTTAAACAATTTTGTATGTAGCAAAATAATTATTTAACCCCCCCCATTATTTTCACGCTACATATTTAAAGGGTTGTCACGTCCCGGGTTAAGGATTTAATGGGACAAATGACAAAGGGGTTTTTACATAAATTCCAGGCGCGAATCTATAGTTCAGCGCACCGGGAGGCGAGGAAATCAGGTATTTGACGACGTAATTCTGTACACCAGCCTTTTCGATTGTCAGGCGAGAAATGTGAAATTCTGCACGCTAATCGTCTCGAACGGCCGGGAGAATGTTAGATTCAGGGGATTGAAGATTTAGGGAAGGTCAGGCGAGCAATGTTCAATTCTGCACACTAACCATTTCGAACGTCAGGCGAGAAATGTGAAATTCTGCACACTAATCGTTTCGAATGGCAGGCGAGTAATGTTTAATTCTGCACACTGAAGATTTAGGGAAAGTCAGGCGAGCAATGTTCAATTCTGCACACTAACCATTTCGAACGTCAGGCGAGAAATGTGAAATTCTGCACACTAATCGTTTCGAATGGCAGGCGAGTAATGTTTAATTCTGCACACTGAAGATTTAGGGAAAGTCAGGCGAGCAATGTTCAATTCTGCACACTAACCATTTCGAACGTCAGGCGAGAAATGTGAAATTCTGCACACTAACCGTTTTTTGAACGTCAGGCGAGTAATGTTTAATTCTGCACACTAATCGACCAGGGAAGGTTTAAATGAACTGGTTTGTATTGGGGAGACACCCGTTAGAGCACTTGTTTTGGTTTGCTTAGGTAATCGGATTTACCGCTGCATTATTGTAAAAGACACATGTAATACTTCGCGAAATTCGACTAGTCATACGGTTAAGCGAAACCTATGCGTAAGTAAGTTTAGTAAACACCGTGACGCTTTCTGCGGTCGTTGCCCGTAATCAGCTGTTCCGGCAGCCTGTTTGGATTTAGGGATCTTCGTAGCCGAAGGATTGACACAATAATTCGTAACAGATTTAAAGTAAAATTGTTTATTCACTTTATAGCTTTTGATAATAGGTAATGCACTATTGTTGTGCAGATCGTTACGGTTTATAATGATAGGTTAGCGATGAACATAGCATGTATATAATGATTATGAATTATGAATATGAACATGCAATACAAGATATATATATATATATATATATATATATATATACATTAATAAGCTAGGATGATTTAAGCAATAGGCGTTAATAAGCAATACAAATAGCAATACACAATAATATAAGCGCAATAAGCGTTGTAATGTGAAACAATATGAAACCATAAGAATGTGAATAATTGTTATAGATGATGGTGATATACCGTGGTATTAATAGTAGTTATAATCTCTTACGATACTTGATGGTTGATGGTGATTGAATTTATTTTAAATAACACTTTGATCGACGAGACCTTAAATGGTTTCGTGTAAATAGCTTCCTTTCGAACAAGGATATTCGTCGAAAGAGTGTCTCCTCGGTCCTTTTATTTTGGCGAAAAGAGAGCGTGTCCCTTCGATCCTGGTATTTCGGCGAAAGAGAACTTCTGTCTCCGGGCCCTTGTATTTATATGATTTTGCAAGGGGTTGTGGGGTGTACGCGCGGTATGGACTTTGCCCTGCTTATATAATATTTTACGGTATGAAGGGGGGTGCGCAGTATGCACCTTGGGCTAATTATAAACATGTGTCATGATAACTTTTGGGGTTTTTGCAGGGAGCAAAGGTTGATCTATATTGGGACTCGCAGTTTTTCTACTAGGGTTTTTATACATAGGATTTTGATTTGCTCAACTCCTCGAATGGATTTTGGGTGTTTTAATAGGAAAGGGACGTCGGTGGGTTTGACTGCTTTGGTCATTGAGAGGGTGTGAGACGTGGTCTCGATTTAAGATATTTGTGGGGCGAGGGACTTGTTTAGATTCGATGTAAGAGAGGAATTTGTGCCGCGTTGGGCGAATAAGGGAAGGAGATTTAATGATTGACCGTCTTGAGATGGGGACCGCTAAGGTACATCGCCAAGGCAGCCGAGGTCGTTGGTAAAGGGGTAAGAATTGAGGTTTGGGGAAGATTTGAGCGGATTTGTAGATAGATTTATAAATGAGTTGAAGTAACCGCGCGCGAAAAATCTTGGGGCGTCACAGGGTATAGCCGGTTAAGGGAGTGTCCTGCTTTATAAGGTCCAAAAAATCGATTTTTTTTTTATTGTCTAAATCGATAGATAAACTATCCAAGAATGTATGCACAAAGTTATAGCGGCCAATTCGAAGTATTTTTAAAGATACAGAAGCGAGAGCAGGGAAGCGGCGAGCATCTGTGCGAGCGCTCGGCCGGACACGGGTGCGTGCTTCACCCTTTGACACGTCCCCATTCGTCGATCATTACTTTTAAAGACAATCAAAACGGCAGAGTTGTGCAGTGTAATAGTACAGAATAGTCTTAGAGCAGAGTGAGTTAGAGATTTTATAAGTTGAACGTAGAGAATTGTAGCGATCGACCGCGAGCGAAAGATCGCGAACGCACGAGAATCTCTCACCACCGTCAATCGTTGCACCGGTGCTACTGGCAGATTTGCGAGCATGCGGGACCAATTCGTGTTTATTGGCACTTCGGGAAAACGAATATACCAGAAATTCAAAACAAATAAATAACGCGATCGAGTTCGGTAAGTGCAAAACGTTCGCCGATACCACTGATGCGCAGCGACCCGCGCGGGAAGACAAGCGCCGAACATACAACAGCAAGGAGGCTCGTACGGCTCGAAGGATTGAGCAAATACGAGAAAATGAGTTTGTTGAACAGGCGGAAGGACTATTATATGGGGCAGGAATAGCTGATTAGCAGATCACTGGTGTAAGTTGTTGCGATTCCCGTCTAGCGGCGTGTAGTTTAAGCTTTAGATGCGCGAAGTTCAAATCGGATCACACGAATGTAATAGGAAAGGGAGACTAGGTGAAGTTCGCACAAAGCCGAGGGGTTTGAAAATAGTTAAATATCCTTTTAATAAGAGGACTTCAAGATTATAAACTAATCGATAGCCACTTGGAAACGGGTAATTGAATAAATGAACTTCTCCTTCTTTCCTTCTCCTAGGTGTGTAATTCCAGCGCCGTGTAGTTAAACGCTTGTTCTGTAAAAATTGAGAACCGAAAAGAAATCGAATAGACGAAAGGGATTTAGGTAGTTAATTAGTAAATTTGCGATTGGCTCTGGGTAACTAAGCCATTTTGAAATTAACAAGAGGAAAAGCGAAGGGCTTTTCGGAAGCGTCACTCGAGCCCAAAAAGCAGTAGCGAGCAGTCATAGTGTGAAAGTGTCTTGAAATTTATTTAGCAATAGCCATTTTATTAATTAAAGTTACAAGTTTTGAGTTCCATTTGTTCTTTTATTGAGTTTATCCTTTTATTTATCATTCGTTTTCTTTACATTTATTTCATGAATAATCCGCGTCCAAGAAGCAGAGTGTCCTAGCACTCCACGGGCATCGACCCTCGCCGAATTCCCTACGAAGGATCCAGGAGAACCAGCCGGCCACGCAACAAAGTAACCAAAAATTAATATTTTCTCCTACCGAAAACTTTAAAGCACGATTTCTCCAGTTTTCATTTTTACGATTCTTTAAAATTGGCGGGCGTGATAGCAAAAAACCCGTGCGGCCTATTGAATTAAACCAAAGCTTATGCTCTTCAGTATTAAATTCTTTTCTATGTGAACTAAAAAGATTGTTAAAAAATTATTTTTAAATCACTTTTATAGCACGTTAAAGTCACATACTTTGAAATACCAGAAATACTTTTGAAATACCTTTGAAATACCAGAATTCCCAGCCGGCCCCACAACAGTGCAATTATTAAAAAATGTCGTCTGCAGCGAATTCGATTGTATGGAACTATTTTAAAAAGATAGACATGAGAAATGTATCATGCAATTTGTGTGGAAAGACTTATAAAACTAGTGGAAATAGGATCAACCAAACATTTCACGGACATCCAATCCCAGATTGGATGTTTTAGGTCTGAACGTCTTGCTTTGTAACAAGCCGTCTTTAAGACGCCTTGTGGACGTCTTGAAGACTTCACCAGACGTTGTGCTATCCCAGATAGCACACCTCATCTTAGAGACGTCTAGTTTATGTCCATTTTAGGTCTGAACGTCTCGATTTGTAACAAGACGTCTTTAAGACGCCTTCTGGACGTCTTTAAGACTTTACCAGATGTTGTGCTACCTGGAATCTGGGATCCATTAAAGTTTTGGATAGACAGCCGACACTTTATACCGGTACTGTCGAAAATTGGTCAGAAATATTTCATTACACCTGGTTCGTCTGTTGCATCTGAAAGGGTTGCATCAACTATTAATATCGTAGTTCCCAACAATCGCAGTAGGCTGACAAGGGAGCACATCAAAGAAAGAGTTTTCTTAAAAACTATTTCTCAAAAATACTGGTTCAATTAATTTTTATATTTGTGTATTTTTAAAATTTTTGTATTTTTTCACAGTACCTGCTGAATAAACATAAGGAAAATAACACAATTTGTTTAAATTCTACCTCAATAATTAAAAAAAAAAGAACCGATATATCGATACGATACATATCGATACTTCTAAAAATATCACCATCCCTACACACAGCAAGGTGCAGCAACGTGTAATGTTAAGGGGGCCGTCTCAGCGGGCCTTGTGTGTGTGTACGCTCACACAAGTTAGGAAAAGCGTGTACGTATACGCGAATCCGTTTCAACCAACTTTCGTCGTGGAATCGGCACGAAGGACGTTTTTGCGGGTATAGTTGCCTCCAGTAGACAACCGTTCAGGGTGGTCTGGTGCGTTTGAACGCTAATAATCATCGTACGTTGAAATAATAATGAATTTATGAGTCGAGAAATTACAGAATGGGGCTTCAAGGATTCTCCGTCACTGGCGCTGATGGTATATTCGTACCATGTACCATCAAAACCGGTGCAAGTCCAAACTAGCCGATAAATCCCACACAGCACACAATCGTCCCCAAAACGTCCCGGGGACGTTCGTCCCAGCTGTACCAGACGTCCCGGGGACGTCCCGAATGTCCCACGAACAGCTTACGTATGTCCTCTGAAGGACGAATGTTACCAAAACAGTCGTCCCGGGTATGTCTTTTAAAGCGCCTGGATTCGGACTGAACAAGCGTTTAAACGACGTCTTTGGGACGTCTTAAACAGGCCTGGATTAGGACTGAAACAGGCATTCAAAAGACGTAATTAAGACCTATTTATCGATAAATTAGGTGATCTAACTGGACCGTCTATGCAGTGGGTCACCATCTTAAAAAAGGAAACAAGGACTGCGACGGAACTTGTATATATACTAACTGGGTCCACGATCACCGGCGAGAAATTCTCGAGCCGCGTCGCCCTCTGGTGGAGCTTGAGGAATTATACACCCCGCAAAGACACGTCCCATACTCATATCCCCAAGACGTCCTTAGGGCATTGTACAGATGGCGCCATTATAGTTACACAATGTCCCAAAAACGTCCCGAAACCGTCTATAGACATCCCAGAGCCGTCCACAGACGTCCCGGGGACGTTTTGTTACCAATCGGGACATTCAGACCTACAGTCCTAGAACGGACCTAAAACAGACGTCCTCGGAATGTTGTGTGCTGTGTGGGATGTAGGAAAGACATAGTTTCCGTTACGTATTGAAAGTCGTATCGCGTTGTTGCCGCATTTTCGCTATTACTATTTTATCGTCAGAAAAGCTTGAATGAATCACGATGCATAGCGAACAATATATTATGTACACATACGTATCCGCGTACTTCCACACCAAGTGAAATTATTTTTTGCCTCCTGTGATTTTGTTCAAAGGGTATAGCCGGTTAAGATGGTCAAATGTGCCCCTGAACCAAACTCAAATCGCGATGAGTCATTCGAAAGCTTATAAAAAAAGAATGATTTCTGTCAAGTTTCAACTTTGTATCTCGACCCAGGGGGTAGTAAAGGGTAAAAATAGAAAATCAGATTTTTGGCGAAGTTCTAATATACCAGGGAATTAAAAATTTTTAAAAAATTCAGAGGTATATCTGTTATCGGAGCACATATTAGGGAATTATTTCAGATTTTTAAATTGAGAAACCAAGCTGTGAAAAATAAAAAACGCCAAGAAATGATGAAAAATGCCGGTTGTGTATCGAAGCAGTTCCAGAACTATAATCATATTTTTACTGTAGGTAGGTATCATTGTTACTATTGTCCTGAATTTTTTTGAGATTTTTATATTTGGTGCGCCGCAGTTATAAAAATTAAAAACCGATTTTTTCGTCGTTTTTACCGTGTCAGAGTAACTTATACGTCGAATTGCTTCATGAAATAAGTGTATGTATGTATAACTTTAATGACTCCCCTTAGGGTTACATATCAATTTTTCTCCTCTCTCTCTCTTCTTACAATATACTTATCCTAAGTTTACATCTAAACTCAGCACTACCTTACTTTACGCCTTCTCTCTCACGCCTCTCACTCCACTCTCGCCCGCCTTCCTCCGCCCCTCTCTCCTTCGCACGCCCGCTTAACCTATCTTACTCTATCCTTATCCTATCCTTATCCTATCGCTCTATTTACAATATAAGTCCGCTCCTCCTTCCTCCTCCACCCTTCGCCGTCGACTTCCGTTTCCTCACTTTCACTCCATTCCCTCTTTCGCTCCTTCCCTTCCTGTTCTCTCCTCCAATCCCACCCCATCGCCCCTTCCTTCCCTTTCTCTCCTCCTTCCTTCCAACCTCTTCATCCACTCCTCGCCCTCACCTCCTTCTCCCAGAATTCTCCTTATCTTTTCCCCTAAATTCCCCTTCATGCCTTCCTCCTGTGTGCACCTCTCCACCACGTGCTCCCATGTTTCAACTTCCCATCCGCAGACCCTGCACCTCCTCTCCTCCTCTCCCTCCCAGTATCTCCCTCCCCTCATCTCATTCCCCAACCTAAATCTCGCAATCCTTCTGCGCCTATCCTCACTCCACCCTTCTGTTAGGTATTTTGGTACCCCTCTTGTCCTTATCTCCCTATACCATCCATTGTATCTGGATTCCTTTATCCTTTCTCTTCTCTCTACTTCTTGTCTTCTTTCGTCTTCTTCCTCCACCTCCCCGTATCCGCCTTCCCTTTCTCCTCCCCCTCTCTCCCTTCTAAATTCCTTCCTCTCCTTCTCCCATGCTGACAAACTTAGCCCCCCCTCATGCACCCTTTCCTTTATTTCACGGAGACATAACCTGGCCAACTCCCCTCCTTCCCCCCTACCCAGCTTCTCCTCATATCTCCACGCCCTTCCTCCCGCCCACGTCCTCAGCTTATTCCTCTTCGTTTCCTCCCTCACCATGTACCCCGGTGTCTGCCAGTCCAACCCTAGCGACCATCTAATATATCTCTCCTGTATCCTCTCTACCTCTTCCCTCTCCCTCCAACCCCACACTTCCGCCCCATACCCCACCACCGTCCACACTAACCTGTCGAAGAGCCACATCCTCTTACCCCAGTCTTTCCCGAATTTCCTTTTCCCTATTCCCCACACTTGTCGCATCACCACCCCCGCTTTTTTTACCCTGTCCCTAATCTGGGCCTCCTATCCTCCGTTCCTCTTAAAAGTATAACCTAAATATCTAAACTCCTTTACCTCTTCTATCTTCTTTCCTTTCCACCTCCAGTCCACTTTCTTTTCCCTCCCCCCCCCCCTTTCCTAAATCTTACTACTTTTGTTTTTCCGACATTTACCTCCAGTCTCTTTCCCTCCAAGTATCCCTCCAGTCTCCTGACCATACTCTCCATTTCCTCCTCCTTCTCTGCCATTAGAACCAGGTCGTCCGCGTAAGCCAGTGCACATATCCTCCTTTCTCCCACTTTCACCCCTCCCCATTTACCTCTCCTAAGCACCTCATCCACATCTGCAATCAACAGGTTGAATAGCATCGGGCTCAGAGGGCATCCCTGTCTCAAACCCTTCCCCGTCCAGAATGCCTCCCCTACCTCCCCTCCCACCTTCACCCTGCTCACTGTCTCTTTATAGATTTCCCTCACTCTATCCCTCAGACCCTCCCTCACTCCTCTCTTCTCCATTGCCTCCCATAGCACTCTTCTATCTACGGAATCGAAAGCTGCCCTCAGGTCCACGAAAAGCGCCACCAACTTACCTGAACTCCCTTGTATCTGTCTCCCTATTATGTAGTTCAGAGTGTAAATATGGTCCACCGTCCCTCTACCCCTTCTAAACCCGGCTTGTATTTCAGGCATCATGCCCTTGCCTTCCACCTCCTGCTCTAGCCTCCTCCCCAGAATCGCTGCGTACACCTTGTAGAGTGTCGGCATCAACGTCACCCCCCTATAGTCCCCCACTCTTGTACCACCCCCTTTCTTTCCCACCGGTATAATGATTCCCTCCTTCCATTCTTCCGGCCAGCCTTCCCCCTCCCATACTCTTCCGCATATTTCCCACGCTAAGTCTACCCCCTTCTCTCCTCCGTATCTCCACGCTTCGTTAGGGATTCCATCCCCCCCGCACGCCTTCCCATCCTTCAACTTCCTTATTACTCTCCTTACCTCTTCCTTACTTAACCCCTCCTCCTCTCCTTTTCTCCTACCCCCCTCCCCTCCCATCCTTACCTTACCCTCCACTCCTCCTAACAGACTCATGAAATACTCCCTCCACTCCTCCTTCTTTATCCTTTCATCCACCCCTCCCCCTCTTTTCCTCCCCCTGTTTACTATTTCCCATACCTTGTTTTCCGTATTTGCCTCTGTTACTTCCCTCACCAACCTCTCCCTTTCCCCCTCCTTTTTCCTCTCGCACAGTTCCTTATACACTCTCCTCCTCTCCCTGTAGCCCTCCCTACTCCCCACCCCTCCTCTCCATTTCCTTAGCTCCCTTCTCACCTGCCTTTTCATATCCCTACAATCCCTGTCCCACCATCCTTCCCCCTTCCTTCCCTCTTCCTTTCCCCCTAACTCCTCCCCTTTCCTCATCACCTCCTTAATCCTTTCTACCGCCTTACTTAACCCCTCCTGTAACCCCTCTCCTTCCATTCGCACCCCCTCCATTCCTCTCTCAAATTCTTCCTTCATCCTTCCTGACCACCTTCCCCCTCCTGCCTTCTTTTTCCCTACCTTCCCTCTTTTCCCTCCCCTTCCTCCGTCTCTTACCGTTACCACCAACGGGTGATGGTCCGACTCCACCTTGTCACCTACTTCCATCTTTTCCACCCCCCCTCTCGTCCTCTCATCCCCTAGCACGTAGTCAATCACGGTCTCCCCCCTTCCCCCTGTATATGTGTATTCCCCTTCTTCATCCCCTTCTATATTTCCGTTAAAAATTTCCCACCCTGTCTCTTCTACCAGACTCACCAACTTTCTCCCCTCTCCGTTTATCTTCCGATCTTTCGACTTTCTTCCCGCCGCTCCTTCCTCATCTTCTCCCCCCTCTATTCTTCCTCCCTGCTCTCCCGTTCTCGCGTTACAATCCCCCCCTATTATTACCCTCTCCCCGTTCTCCTGCCCCTCCATCCACCCTCTAATCTTTCCCAGTTTCCTCTCCATATCCCCGTTTATGTATACCGCCACTATCTTCCATTTTTCCTCCCCCGCCTTCACTTCTTCCACCATTAACCCTTCTTCCTCTCCCTGTCCCTGCTCCTCTTTTCCCCACATTTCCTCCCTCACTCCTATCAACATACCCCCCATTGCCCTACCTTTCTTGTTCTTTCTCTTTGCCCATTGTGCCCTCCATCTGTATCCCGCCGGCAGTCTGCGCTTTACATATTTCCACCCTTTCTCTTCTACCCAAGTTTCCAACAAAACTATCACCTCCCACTCTTCTAGCCCCTTCCAGAACTCTTCCTCTTTGTTCCTCACCCCCGCTACATTCCAGAAAGCTATCCTCCAGTTCTTCCTCTCCTCTCCCTTTTCCTTCCTGATTAGTTTTTTGAACCCCCTCCTACCTGTTCCTTATTTCCCCCTGCCCCCTCCCTCTCCCTCCTCCCTCCCCCTGCATTCCCTACCCCCACTTCCCTATCCTGCTCTCCTTTCTCTCTCCCCCGCCAGTCTCTTAGCACCTCCATCCTCTCATCCCAGAACCACATTTTTCCTTCTATTTCTATCCTCCCGTAGCTTATTCTCACTCTCTTCCCTTCCTTTCCTTCCTCGTCCCCTATCTCTTTCAGTAACCATTGCATCTTCCTTTCCTTCCACGTCAGATCATCCTCAATCCTCTCCTTCCTCCCTCTCATCTTCCATTTGTTCCTCATCACCTCCCTTTTGGCTTCCACGCTCTCCATCCTCACCTCCAACATCACCTCCTTCCTATCTTGCCTTCTTCCTCCCAGCTCCTTCGCTCCCACTATCCCCCCTTGCACTCCTACTACTGCTATTACCTCTTTTGCCCTCTGCAACGCCGTCCCCTCCCTTCCTACTCCTTTTATTATCACATTCTTTTTTCTCCCTTCTCTTTCCTTCATCTCCCATTTCCTTTCCATTTCCTTCACCCTTTCCACTTCCCACAAAAACTTCCCTTCCGATGAAGACGCCACCAGGATATCATCGATATACGCATAACAGAATTCCAGTCCTCGCAACACCTCGTCGATGAAACGCTGGAATGTCTGCGCTGCGTTGCGTAAACCGAAGGACATGAACGGAAATTCGTAAAGTGCAAATGGTGTTGTAATGGCGGTTTTCGAAATATCCTCCGGAGCAACTGGAATCTGGTTGTAGGCTCGGACCAGGTCTATTGTTGAGAACGTTGTTTTGCCGTGTAACGCCTGTGCAAAATCCTCAATGTGCTTCACCGGATACCGATCCGGGATCGTCCGCGCGTTGACACCGCGATAGTCTCCGCAAGCTCTCCATTCGTCCTCCTCATCGTTCTCGTTATCGGTCTTTTTCACCTTCTTCTTTTTCGGGACCATGTGCAAAGGAGACGACCAGCTACTCTCCGAGGGTCTTGCCGTTCCCAAACGCATCATGGTTTCGAACTCCCTTCTCGCAGCCTTGAGCCGATCTGGTGCGAGTCGACGTGGCTTGTTGAACACAGGTGGACCCGGGGTAGTACGAATATAATGCATCGTAGAATGTTTTGGTCCGGTAGGCGTCCCTTCTGGTTTAGTTATCTCTGGGAATCGCTGCAACAGATTGTGGTAAACCGAAACGCCAAAAACTGTCTTGATGCAAGGGACCGTTCGCATGCTTCCAAATTCCAGCCGTCCTCTAGTTGAAAGAGTCGTAACCCGGTCCAAAAGTCGCCGATTACGCACATCCACCAGCAGCCCGAAATACGAGAGAAAGTCCACCCCAATGATGGGTTTCGATACGTCCGCGATGACAAACCGCCATGTAAAGTCCCGACGCAACCCGAGGTTCAATGTTAATAAGACAGCCCCGTACGTTGCTATCGTGGTGCCATTCGCTGCAGAGAGCTCGTAGGACGATTTTTCGCACTGTCCTCGGGTCATTTGGCGAGGAAGAACACAAAGGTCGGCGCCTGTGTCGACCAAAAATTGCGTCTTCGAATGGTAGTCTGTGACAAGTAAACGGCGTGATGACGGGCTGGGGTCGCTAGCCGTCATTACCGACCGCCCTGGTCGTTTCCCGCATTGTATGTGCAGGGTGATATGCACTTATGAGCATCACTATCGAACTTCCAATGATACCAGCACATACCGCGTTTTCCATGACGGCTCGTGGAGCGCGCTCTCGTACGCGTGCAATCAGGTGATCTGGAGCGCGGCTCTCTATCAGGACGCGAAGAACGGGAATCGGAGACGATCTCTCGCCGTATGGCTGAAATTTCTTCCCGTAGCGACACCGTAAGTTGTGCCAACTTCGTGTTTAATAGGGCCACAAAATCGTTACCTGCCGACAATGACACCTCTGCTACCTGTACACGAGGGGTTGAGGTCTCGGCGATCGCATCCGCTAGCTCCGCCACCTTATCCAGGTCAGTGTCCCTCTGTGTTGCCAGAACTACCTGCATAGCCGTTGGTAGTCTACCCATCCACAGAGTCCGTAAAACAGTGTCGGGTATTGTGGCTCCAGCCAACTCGCGCAAGTGCCTTAAAAACTGCGACGGCTTCCGATCGCCGATTTCCTCATGCTCAAGCAGGCGTCGTGTCTTTTGCTCCTGCGATAAGCTCAACCGGCGAATCAACTCGGACTTCAATCGGCCATATGGATCGATGGCTGGCGGGTTCACTATGATGTCCCGAACCTCGGCAGCATATCGAGGATGTAATGCGCCCAAAACGTAACCGAATTTGGTGTTGTCGGTCGTCACCCCCCATGCCTCGAAACTGCGCTCGACCATGCTGAACCACATCTCCGGATCAGTTGCACAAAATTCCGGAATACGCACTGCCACACGATTCAACGCGGCCATTGCCGCGTCAACACTACCTTCGACGTCGATACTCATGTCTCTGTTATAATAGTGTCACAACCCTACACCGAGATGCACTCACTACAGCACCCAAAGTTCGAAAAATCCTCTGAACACACAATACTCGGTTCCGCGATCACGTCGGGGTCACCAATAATTGAGGTGGAAGATAATAAAATAAATGAACTCCGTTAACCCACACTCAATTTATTTAACTCTAAGGATCGCAACGTTCAACGAGAGCTCGTGATGGGACATCGGCATGTACTCGTAGGAACTGCTCGACACCAACTGACTCCCTTCACCAACCGTCCCCTTAACCGGGGGTGGAAGAAACGAAGGAAAGAAATAGAAAAAAAGGTAGATAGAAAACTGCAGACAAGCCAAGATAAAGGTAAAAGAGAAAGCTACGGGAGAAGCGACTTCGCTTGGGCTCGCGCGGGCCTGGTCGCCACATGTCCTCAACGAACCCCAGGCCCAGGCGAAACCCTAGAGAAACGAACAGTAGAAGAATAGACAGGAAGTTGTAAACGGTAAGAGAATTTAGAAAAGTGAAAGTTAGAAACGTAGGAAAAGAAAAATGCCGAAGAGAAAGAACATGGTGGCAGAGACGAAACTGTCACAATATAATGTAGGAAATGTTAAATAATATCGTAATTGGCAGGATACTTGACAAGAGAAACGCAGTCCGAACTCATGTTTACGTATATTTCAGGTTAATATATTTTTCAAACATTCTTAAATCATTTGAAAACCAATATTGATCATTGTCATATAGTTAGAAAATATATATAATTACGGGGAAAAAAAGAAAAAACTTTGCCCAAGCGGACTTGGAAGTTCGAGATTCGAACCTATGTTAAAACAGTTCGCAGCGGTATAGCAGCTCGACACTTTTTTTTTTTTTTAGAAAAGTGTTTATTAGAGGACTACAAATCAATTGGTACATCATTGGTACAAAAACATAGAAAAAACTACCACTCTGTCGTGTCGAAGACTAATAAAAACTGCTTGTACAGTGCATCTGTATCTCACAGCCTTACAATTTTTGGTTTTCTATTTAAGTCATATAATCTGTTATTACATAGTATCACATTTGTGTTCACAGTCGCAAGCTCTAGCGAGCCATCTTTGTTGGTGGGAAAAATGTCCAAAAGAAAAAAAACACTATATCGTTCAGGAAATTAAATAAAACGGAAAATAAAAAGAAATCGAGAGCATAAAAGAAGAATGAGAAGAAAGGGAGGAGAGAAGGAAAGACTTAGAATACTTATGATTATAAATATGTACAGCTATATACACGATTAATCCTACAAGGAACTAATATTTGCTGATCGTCGCTTACTGGTTTGGCCTCGATAATAATTGTTGCCGCACAATCAACTCTGGCATATGTGGACTGTTGACATTGAGCCACCAGTATTTAGTAAACTTAAGCCTATAAAAGTCACACAGATCTCTATTCGGTATTATAGCAGCTCGACACTCTACCGCTGCGCCACCGACGCCGTTGGAAATACAGTAGACACTTTACAATGTAAGGCGCATAACATAGTTTCAAATGATTCGGTTTTTCCAGTTTCTTTAATTGCTATGATATTTTGCTGTACGTATAAACATTGAAGATCGCATAAAACACTTATTTCATGAAGCAATTCGACGTATAAGTTACTCTGACACGGTAAAAACGACGAAAAAATCGGTTTTTAATTTTTATAACTGCGGCGCACCAAATATAAAAATCTGAAAAAAATTCAGGACAATAGTAACAATGATACCTACCTACAGTGTAACGTTCCGCTACGAACCGCCCTACATTTTTTCTATACTTCCTATACTAATTATTAATATCATCATTTATTCTATTCCTTATTTTAACTAGCATTAAGTATACTGTAAACATTCGCGAGCGACCTCCCATACGACGGTCAAACAAGCAGACTCAGGTTGTGTTCCGATTCACGCATACTGCGCATGAAATTGATGGCATCTTATTGGTGGCATCGTATGATTCCCTAGAATTTCTCTCACTTGCCGCCAATACAATAAATCAGAAGAGAAGCAGTCACTGCACGCTCGCTGCACCGGAAGTGGCATCGTATTGGTGGCAAGCGAGAGAAATTCTAGGGAATCGTACGATGCCACCAATAAGATACCACCAATTTCATGCGCAGTATGCGTGAATTGAAACACAGCCTATGTGCCGCGCGCGAGACAAGGACACATGCGCACACCGTACGGCTAACCGGACGCCGAATAAACTAAGCGTAGTCCGCGAGTGGCGCGAACCGGATGCTAATTATCATTGGCGCATAATATTCGCACAGCCAGCGATTGGCGGGCTGAGTACGCCGAACTGGTATAAATACCGGGTCGTCGGCAGCAGTAATCAGACTTGGTTCTGCCACCGAACCTACACGACTGAGGTCGCTTTAACTAGCCCCTCAGTCTCGCTAGAAGTATTCTTTAAACTTCCTTATCCTTCCGAGGTCGCTTTCGCTAGCCCCTCAACCTCCTGTCCGAGGTCGCTTTAACTAGCCCCTCACATCGTTCCGAGGTCGCTTTAACTAGCCCCTCACACCGTTCCGAGGCCGCTTTAACTAGCCCCTCAATCCTTCGAGGTCGCTTTCGCTAGCCCCTCAAAATCCTTCGAGGCCGCTTTCGCTAGCCCCTCAAACATCCTTCACGTGTCACTTTTCACTAACCCTTCTAACTCTAAAGCGTGGGCCAGCTAATAGGCACCAGAAGAAATCCTTCCACTATATCATCGACCTAGCGTCGCAATCAAACTCACTAACTCGACCAAGCGTCACTCTCTGTATCTCGGACTTAGGTCGTAACCAAATCAAATTCACGTACTAAATCGACCAAGCATCACTCTCTGTATCTCGGACTTAGGTCGTAACCAAATCGAATTCACATACTAAATCGACCAAGCGTCACTCTCTGTATCATCGACTTAGCGTCTTAATCAAATTCAATTACTAAATTGACAAATAGTCAATCTCTAATTACCGACCTAGGGTTAAGTCCTAACTATTAAGCGAACAATACGTCGTTACGTATCTTATATTAATTAATTATAATTATTCATACGACTTCGTGTCGCAACTTATTTTTTAATAAACCTTGTTATTATTTACTAAAAGAAGGACTCTTGGATCGTGAAATTCATTTCTTAATCGCACGTCACCCGAACCTATCCCACAAATTCACGGGTAACCGCTCTATTCGTGGATAACCTGTAAGGAACGGCAACGTCTCGTTCGAGAACGTTACAACAGTAAAAATATGATTATAGTTCTGGAACTGCTTCGATACACAACCGGCATTTTTCATCATTTCTTGGCGTTTTTTATTTTTCACAGCTTGGTTTCTCAATTTAAAAATCTGAAATAATTCCCTAATATGTGCTCCGATAACAGATATACCTCTGAATTTTTTAAAAATTTTTAATTCCCTGGTATATTAGAACTTCGCCAAAAATCTGATTTTCTATTTTTACCCTTTACTACCCCCTGGGTCGAGATACAAAGTTGAAACTTGACAGAAATCATTCTTTTTTTATAAGCTTTCGAATGACTCATCGCGATTTGAGTTTGGTTCAGGGGCACATTTGACCATCTTAACCGGCTATACCCTTTGAACAAAATCACAGGAGGCAAAAAATAATTTCACTTGGTGTGGAAGTACGCGGATACGTATGTGTACATAATATATTGTTCGCTATGCATCGTGATTCATTCAAGCTTTTCTGACGATAAAATAGTAATAGCGAAAATGCGGCAACAACGCGATACGACTTTCAATACGTAACGGAAACTATGTCTTTCCTACATCCCACACACCACACAACATTCCGAGGACGTCTGTTTTAGGTCCGTTCTAGGACTGTAGGTCTGAATGTCCCGATTGGTAACAAAACGTCCCCGGGACGTCTGTGGACGGCTCTGGGATGTCTATAGACGGTTTCGGGACGTTTTTGGGACATTGTGTAACTATAATGGCGCCATCTGTACAATGCCCTAAGGACGTCTTGGGGATATGCGTATGGGACGTGTCTTTGCGGGGTGTATAATTCCTCAAGCTCCACCAGAGGGCGACGCGGCTCGAGAATTTCTCGCCGGTGATCGTGGACCCAGTTAGTATATATACAAGTTCCGTCGCAGTCCTTGTTTCCTTTTTTAAGATGGTGACCCACTGCATAGACGGTCCAGTTAGATCACCTAATTTATCGATAAATAGGTCTTAATTACGTCTTTTGAATGCCTGTTTCAGTCCTAATCCAGGCCTGTTTAAGACGTCCCAAAGACGTCGTTTAAACGCTTGTTCAGTCCGAATCCAGGCGCTTTAAAAGACATACCCGGGACGACTGTTTTGGTAACATTCGTCCTTCAGAGGACATACGTAAGCTGTTCGTGGGACATTCGGGACGTCCCCGGGACGTCTGGTACAGCTGGGACGAACGTCCCCGGGACGTTTTGGGGACGATTGTGTGCTGTGTGGGATTTATCGGCTAGTTTGGACTTGCACCGGTTTTGATGGTACATGGTACGAATATACCATCAGCGCCAGTGACGGAGAATCCTTGAAGCCCCATTCTGTAATTTCTCGACTCATAAATTCATTATTATTTCAACGTACGATGATTATTAGCGTTCAAACGCACCAGACCACCCTGAACGGTTGTCTACTGGAGGCAACTATACCCGCAAAAACGTCCTTCGTGCCGATTCCACGACGAAAGTTGGTTGAAACGGATTCGCGTATACGTACACGCTTTTCCTAACTTGTGTGAGCGTACACACACACAAGGCCCGCTGAGACGGCCCCCTTAACATTACACGTTGCTGCACCTTGCTGTGTGTAGGGATGGTGATATTTTTAGAAGTATCGATATGTATCGTATCGATATATCGGTTCTTTTTTTTTAATTATTGAGGTAGAATTTAAACAAATTGTGTTATTTTCCTTATGTTTATTCAGCAGGTACTGTGAAAAAATACAAAAATTTTAAAAATACACAAATATAAAAATTAATTGAACCAGTATTTTTGAGAAATAGTTTTTAAGAAAACTCTTTCTTTGATGTGCTCCCTTGTCAGCCTACTGCGATTGTTGGGAACTACGATATTAATAGTTGATGCAACCAGTGATGCCAGAATCGTGGGACACGGGACGGGACGCTTACCCCCACTATGACCTACCGTCCTCTCCCACTATGCCCTACCGGCGTCCCCCACTTTCTTCCCACCGCACTGCACACAAACATATTTTTACTCCTGTCCGTGTGAGCTGCCTGTCGAACTGCCGAGCACACGGACAGGGGTAGGGATATGCTTGTGTGCAGTGCGATGGGAAGAAAGTGGGAGACGACGGTAGGCCATAGTGGGAGAGGACGGTAGGTCATACTGGGGGTAAGCGTCCCGTCCCGTGTCCCACGATTCTGGCATCACTGGATGCAACCCTTTCAGATGCAACAGACGAACCAGGTGTAATGAAATATTTCTGACCAATTTTCGACAGTACCGGTATAAAGTGTCGGCTGTCTATCCAAAACTTTAATGGATCCCAGATTCCAGGTAGCACAACATCTGGTAAAGTCTTAAAGACGTCCAGAAGGCGTCTTAAAGACGTCTTGTTACAAATCGAGACGTTCAGACCTAAAATGGACATAAACTAGACGTCTCTAAGATGAGGTGTGCTATCTGGGATAGCACAACGTCTGGTGAAGTCTTCAAGACGTCCACAAGGCGTCTTAAAGACGGCTTGTTACAAAGCAAGACGTTCAGACCTAAAACATCCAATCTGGGATTGGATGTCCGTGAAATGTTTGGTTGATCCTATTTCCACTAGTTTTATAAGTCTTTCCACACAAATTGCATGATACATTTCTCATGTCTATCTTTTTAAAATAGTTCCATACAATCGAATTCGCTGCAGACGACATTTTTTAATAATTACACTGTTGTGGGGCCGGCTGGGAATTCTGGTATTTCAAAGGGACTTCTGCGTGGTTCGGCGTCCTTGGAGCCCTGAAGAACTCTGCTCGCGAACGCGTGAAGTTAAGTCAACAAAATAACGAAATGTTTGTAAACAAATAACTTAGAACTCAATAAAACTTATAGAACTGAACTGAATTAATTTGTTAAACGATTCAAACTGCTAATTAAGAACGAGAAACATGACAAGGATATTTTTAGATTGGTGAACAGGAATGGATTAATTTATTGAGATACGTCTGGAGCGTTACAATGTTGAAAACCAAATGCGAGGAGAAGAAACAGGCTTCTTCTTACGTTCGTTCCTCTTTTTATCAATAAGTTGTTTTTTCGAGTGATAAGGCAGGAGGCGTAGATAGATTCATAATGCGGTGGAGTTCATTCTTAACTCAGTTTGAACTGCGCGCTTTAAGAGTTTATGTTAAACACCGCTAGAGCGAGGATCGCTGTTGCGTACCGCGCAACCTCGAATTGGTAACAATGCATTTTCCACTATAAAAAAGACTTAGGGGGGCTTCTGCTAGAAGGTTGTCTGCCGTCATAATTAGCCAGAGTTTAAATTCGACTCTTTTATAATAAGAATGCCAATTGTAAATAAGAAGACATTATAATTATGTTCAGTTCATGTTTATTAAGATGTGTTAGGTTATTATATTGTTATTTATAATTCTTGTACGCGTTGTATATTTAATCATAACGAAGCCAGCAACGTGTTTGAACTTCGTTGTTTGCATAGCATGTATGGGAGCCGCTCGATGTGCTGGCTTTTGTCACTTTCATCTGGGAAACGAAAGATAACAACTCCAAAAGATTTGCATTACCAATTCTGTCTGTACTAGCGATAACACGTTTATTTTCTGAGCTCAGTTACAATAGTTACAATTTATATTTCCATCTTTAAGTCGTTGAAAATTATAATAAAACAGTTAAGATTATAGAGGATTTTATTTCCGGTTTGCGAGAAGCGTGACGTGCGAGTGAACGGTGTGAGAGAAAGGAGTGTAAAAGGTGCAAGTAGGGCGAGTAGGGAGTGAGAAGTGGGCGCGGAAGGAGAAGAGAGAGCAGGAAGTGAAGGGAGAGAAAGGGCGAGGAAAAGGGGAGCGAGGGAGAAGAGGAAAACAGGGAGGAAGCACGCGAGTGTTGAGGTTAGGGCAAAGAGGAAAGGATTGCGTGGGAGAGGAAAAGGCGGGAGAGCAGAGAAAGAGAGGAAGGTAGCGACATCGGGCGGCGAGGACAGGAAACACGGAGATAGCGGAGACAGTGGATAAAGAAGGGAGGGAAGGCAGAGAAAATAGAAAAGAGGACGAGGAAGACAGGATGACAGGGAAAGAGGGGGATAAGGGAGATAAAAAAGGGGAGAGAAAAGGCAGTAGATGAGAAGATGGATGAAGAAAAGGAAGAAGAGGCGAAAAAGAGAGTAGAAAGATTGACCAGGGAAAGGAGCATGAGTGTAGGAGGAACAGGGGAAATTGCGGAGATGTGGAAGAGAAAGAGAGAGAAAGAGGAAGAGAGGCAAGGGAAAGGGGGAGAAGAAGAGGCATTCCAAAAGAGTAGGAAAATAGGAAGATCACCGGAGGAGAAAAGGGTAGAGGGAGGGGTAGAGAGACTAATAAGGGAAATGAGGGAAGAGAAATGAGGAATGGAAAGGGTGGAGAAAAGATTGGAGCAGGTAGAGAGAGAGGAGGAGAAGATAAAGGAGATTGACGAGAGGTTAAAAAATGTGGAGAAGAGGAGGGAAATGGAGGAGGGAAAAGGAGAAGAAGGAAGGAGAGGAGAAGGGATGGAGAAGGGGACAGGACGGGAGGAATGTGAAGCAAGGGTACAGGGAATGGAAAGGAAACTAGAAATGAAAGAGAGAGAAGAGAAAAGGAAGAACATTATAATTAAAGGGGTAGGGAGGGAGGGAACGGCGATGAAGAGGGCAAAGGAAGTGCTGGAGGTAGTAGGAGTGCAGGGAAAAATAGAGGGAGTGAGGGAACTGAGGGAACTGGGAGGAAGAAGACAAGGGAGGGAGGAAGTGATGCTGGAGGTGAGAATGGAGAGTTTAGAGGTGAAGAGGGAAGTAATGAGGAACAAAGGAAAGCTAAAAGGGAGAAAGGAAAGGATAGGAGACGATCTGACCTGGAAGGAAAGAAAGATGCAGTGGCTCTTAACCCTTTAACGCACAGATTTTTTTAGACGGGTAGGGTCCAAAATACACAATTTTTTTTGCATAAATTGATGTATTCGGGGTGTTGTAACTTGTTTTGTACATTGGCAGTGGTGAACGAAGGATTTTTGCCGAAATAGAGCAAAGAAAGCAAGAATACAAAACTGGCTTTTGTATTATGCCTTGAATTATGTTTGTAGCAAAAACATATACATTTCCTCCATTGTAATTGGTGCATTATTGCTCGAAGACGTACCTGGTTGCTGTTCGGCATATCTGTTTGTCTCCGTGACAATAAAATTTACTAAATAGTTCGGGAAAAATAATTCAAAATATGACAAACAATTAGAATTACTTTTGACCGTAAACGTGCAACCAGGCGTTTCTGTGAATTGAAATCTTGGTAGAGCAGGATTTGGGTTGCAAACATTTATGCGTTGCCAATTTCCATCAACTAATTCAATTTCGAGGTCACCTTCCTGTTCTCCGTCTGTTTCACTCTCATCAGAAGTATCAGTACCGCTCTCTGATAAATTCATATACTCTATGTCAGTAAAGTCACTATCAGACATTTTCAGTTTCTTATACAACAACAGCAACAGTAACAATAACTAGAAGAATAAAAAACAAAATTAACATCAATAGAAACAACAATGAAAACCACAAAATTGAGGTTGGAAGAATAAGTACTGTAAGAAAGACGATTACTGAATGCTAGTTACCCAAAGACTGAAGAAACAATCACAGGAGACGGCAAAAGTTGTAGATATTATTATTTGTAGTCTACAATAGATTGTGTTAACACAGCAATCTACATGTTTTCCAGTTAGTATAAGATAGTATTGCTTGGGCGCACAGATATTAGCGCCTAAATTAAACAAACCGCCAAACGGCGAACGAATGAACTACACATGCCCGTGACTGCCATGGGCATGTTCGTCAAATAGTACGGTTCAGCGTGTCCCGGTTATGTCACGGGCGTGAGCGTTAAGGGGTTAAAAGAGATAGGAGAAGAGGAGGAGAGAAAAGGGAATACAGTGAGAATAAGCTACGGGAAAATAGTGATAGAGGGGAAAACATGGTTCTGGGACGAGCAGGGGGAGGTACTGAGAGACTGGAGAGGGAAGGAGAGGGGGGGCAGAGGGGGGAACAAGGGGGAAAGAACAGGAAGGGGGTAAGGAGGAGGCGGAAAGGAAAGAAAGGAGTCAGAGAAGCGAAGGGACAAAAAACTAAGGGCGGAGGGGGAGGAAGGGGGAGGGATAGAAAGGCAGGAAGAAAAGAAAGACTGGAGGATAACGTTCTGGAACGTAGCGGGGATGGCAAACAAGGAGGAGGAATTTTGGAAGGAGATAGGAGAATGGGAAGTAATAGTATTGATGGAGACATGGATAGAGGAGAAGGGATGGAGCAGGATTAAGCACTGACTGCCGTCGGGATATAAGTGGAGGACACAGTGGGCAAAGAGAAGGAATAGGAGGGGGAGAGCGATGGGAGGCATGGTGATAGGGGTGAGGGAAGAGATGAGTGGAGGACAGGAGAAAGGTCCAGAAGAAGAAGAAGGGATAATGGTGGAACGAATACAGGCGGGGAAGGAGGAATGGACGGTGGTGGCGGTATATGTAAACGGGGACATGGAGAGGAAACTGTAAAAGATTAGAGGATGGATGGAGGGGCAGAAGGAGGGAGAGAGGGTGATAATAGGGGGGGGGGACTTCAATGCGAGGACAGGGAGGTTGGGAGGTAGGATAGAGGGAGGAGTGAAAGAGGAAGAAGGGGGAAGAAAGTCGAAAGATAGGAAGGTAAATGGGGACGGGAGAAAGTTAATAAAATTAGTAGAAGAGACAGGGTGGGAAATTATGAACAGGAGCACAGAAGGGGACAAAGAGGGAGAATATACCTACACGGGGGGAAGAGGAACAACGGTGATTGATTATGTGGGATATAAAATATATTTAATATATACAGGAAATATATACAGGGTGTAAACAGTATACGTAGCAATATTTTAGGGGGTGGTAGGGGAGGTCCAATGGAACATAAAAGTCCTATGACATAATGTCCGATCTGTCTCCATTTTACAGTAATAATGCCTCAAAGTTAACATGTCTATATGCTAAACTAATAGTCGCAAGATTCCATAATTTTGCACATACATTGGAGACCACCAGTAGAGTAAAATGGTCTCAATACATTTTGTTGTATCTCGTATAGTTTCGCTGTTATAAAGGTTTAAACATCGGAGATGTTTGTGGAAAAGATCGTCGCTACACGCACACAGATGAGCCGTAGCACAAAGACCGTCCGTTGTGAGCTGTTCAAGATGACCCAGTAAGCAAGTAACTACGGGCCCCTTACAGTAGCGGTCCCATTGAGGACCTGTTTGGAGTAGCGGAGGCACTTAGGGTCGTCAGCTAGAAAATAAGAAACAAGTGAACGAAAACTCTACACGTGTTCTTAGGCCAGGCGTGCAGTGGTGGCAATTTGTTGCATGACAGTTTTGATGCTCATGAAAAATGCATTGATTTACATGGAAGTAAATTCCTTTGACGACGTGACTGCAAAACGTGTTTTTTTTTCAGAAAGTGATAAAACTGTTTCTTTCCTTTTAGTGTGACTAAACTGTCACGCAACAAGCTGCTGTCAATGCGCGGCTACTCTGACCTGAATGTGTAGTAAAGAAATGCAAATTTCGCTACCTACATTTATTTGCAAAAGATGTTCGAAATGGTTGCCGTTTGCATCCAGACACGCCTGACACTGACGTAACCAATTGTCGCGAACGCGGGCGAATATTCCAGGCTGCTCGCGTATAACGTTACCAGCATGAAATACTCTACCTTGCAATTCCTCTAAGGTTTCAAATTCGATGTCCGTGTATACTAATGACTTCATGTGGCCCCATACGTAAAAATCCATTGGATTTAAATCTGGGCTTCTTGGCGGCCACGCAACCGTACCATTCCGTGCAATTATTCGGTTCCCCCATATTCGTTCCATAGCTGGTATAGCTCTTCCCATATGGGCTGGGGCGCCGTCGTGAAGAAGCCACATATTTCTTCGGGTGGCCAGGCAAATATCTTCTAACAGAAGTGGCAAATCCCGTCGAAGAAATCTAGCATATTTTGCGCTATCTAGACGCGCCGGCAAAATATGCGGTCCGGAATACGGCAACGCGTGCTTTTCTTTTGAAAATCGAACGCGTGTTTATACTCGAGAGATAAGGGATCTGTCTTGCATTTGACGGTAGGGTGAAGCAGGCGGGACTACGCGCAGTCAGCGGACTACCCTTTCTCTTCCTGTGTCTCTTCGCGAGGCGTATTGATGTTGGATAATACTCTTTAATTTCTAGTTCTCCAAAATTAATCAGGCTGGTAGAGAACGATTTACTACAGTTTTGGGTAATTTATGGCTTAACTGGTTCCGCCTCGTAGCAAACGTGAACTCAGGGCATCGGGAAACGGAAACAGGATTGGTATGCCTTTTCTCCTTTTGTAACAGTTCGAGGACTTTTCTGTTTCTCGTCTCTTCCGACCCTTTCGAACCGAAACACGTGGTGTCTGCTGTCTATCTCTAAGCAATGGGTACATTGGCAGTAAAAGAAGGGAGCGCGGGCTTTTGTGAAAGTGTAGGATGGTTCGTTCGTTGCACTTCTGCAACGCACATGTGGCTCGAAAATGTGCTTGCTTCTTTTTACCTAAAGCATCTTGTCCTGGTGGGAGTTAACTCATAATGGAACGAGAAAAACTACTTGGAGTAGAGGAACTTGCTTGGAAAAATCCTGTCAGTTTGCAATCGCGTCAGAGAAGTGTTTTCTACACAAGTGTATTACGCGTTGTTCCGAGCATAAACCTAGAACAACGGAGACGCACTTACTGCTGTACGAGCATTTGGGCAGCTATATCCGCGGCACCGGACGCCAAGTGAAAATTCATTTTCACCAATTTTTATAAGGTACGAACGCGTTCCATGAAAAATAAATTAAGTGATCAGTGTTAGTAAGAGTGCAGTGAAGTGAATATTCGTTATCTACATTAACCCAATCGCAATTGACGTTGCGACCCTTTTACTTTGGTTAGTGTCGCGTACCTGGGACCAGCTGTGCACTGAACGCATCCGTCGCTGACCAGCATCAGTTCAGTGACCTAGTGACGCAGGTTTTCAAGCTGCAGGTGAATTTCCGAAAGAGTGAGTTTTAGTTACTATATTGGTGATTATTAGTTATTAAATTTAACGCAGGCTATGGCTTATTTCCGGCGATATTTATCTAAATTTCCGTACCTAAATTTTGTCTTCGGGGGTTTTAAACAGACTTATTCATCATCAGCAGTGTTGGCCGTTATTAAACTACGGATTCTTATCACAATAACGAACTACGATCACGTTTTGTTTATTTCCTGTTACATTACTTTTTCATTTAAGCGATATTTGAAAACGAAATCTACGTATTTCTTGTCCTCTCACTTCAAATAATTATTATTTTCGATTCTGTTTTAAAAAAAAATGTGTATTCACTTTTTTACGTTTGACATGATTTGCCTCGATTTATCTTTTACTCGTAATTCACTTTAAATGACAACCAAACGATGACGAAAGGTATCGATTGCCGTCGTTTTCGCAGAGATCTGATGAGAAATGCGGAGCTGAAAGAGTTTAGTTCTTAATAGGTATTCAAACCCCTTCAAGGGTCGGAAGCCATAAACTTGCGGTGAAGCATCATGGTGTGTTGTCTTCGCCACGGGATATGATGCGGCATCTCCTTGAGTCGAGTCGCTGGAGGATCACTCTTAAGAGTCTATCCTTCCGAAAAACACACCACTTTGGGAATTACATGAAAGATCAGAAGTCAATACCCTGTTTCAATGTGTTGGTCTCACCAATATGCGCGAGCTACTACCCGTTTCAAACGCATGGTGCAAACTTTAGGGCATTATTACTGTAAAATGGAGACAGATCGGACATTATGTCATAGGACTTTTATGTTCCATTGGACTTCCCCTACCACCCCCTAAAATATTGCTACGTATACTGTTTACACCCTGTATATGTATACAAGATTGAAAGAAACTAAAACTAATACAGTATAAACGACTACAACACAAAACCACTCGACTCAACACAAAACAACTCGACTCCACACAACGACCCAGTATATCTACCCGCTCCGCCGGTTGTTCCAACTCTGCCCTTTCCCGGAAAAACTCGCCTTTCCGAAAAGGACGCTACACCCTCACCACGCATGCTTTCCAAGTCGCCCTCATGCCCAAATATGGACATCGCTTCGCCGCGCGCTTTCTCGCCCCGACAAACCCTTGCGCGCGTCGCTGGGCCTGGTGACGCGTTGGGTTTTCCCCAACGGGCCTGTCTCCTCCGAGGTTCTCAACGTCTCCCTGAACTTGTTCCGATACTACATTCGGCCATCCTAATATGATATCTGCCCTCAGATGTCCTTGGTTCTACCCTACGCTATTTCACTATCCTCGGACAGGCCGTCTTCTTCGTCGGTGACCCACAGCTTCATGTGGTCGGCAGCCGTAGACGTCGTTCGCGGACCCTCGTGTTCTCCAACCTTTTCCACCACGTAACGGTTATTCCTCAATACCTTTTTTACGCAGTAAGGCCCAAAATACTTCGCATGGAACTTCAAGCCTGGACCGGCTTGCGTTCTTTTAATTGCTATCAGCTGGCCCTGCCTGTACTCCGTGGCTTCCTTGCGATTCTTGTCAAACGATTTTCTGTCCTGCGCTTGAACCTCTGCGATTTTCCCCTTCGCTTGTAACCGCATCTCGTCACGCTCTTCTTGAAACATAGCGATCCACTCTCCCTCTATCAACTTTCTGATCTCAGGATCCTCACGCATTCTTACATGTGTACCAAACAACAAACGAAAAGGCGTTGTATTGATACTCCTACTCGGTGTTGCGTTCAGATATTTTTGAGCTGATTCAAGGTATTTGTACCACTCCTCCGGCTTCGGCGCAGCTAATTTGGTCAGCAACGATATAAGCGTCCTATTGACCCTTTCTATCTGCCCGTTCGCTCGCGGCATCCCCGTTGTTATCAACACGTGACAAATCCCTTCCTCTTCACAATAATCCTTAAAGGCGTCAGACGTAAAACTCGTACCGCGATCGGAAATAATTCGCTTGGGATTACCGAATATTACGGACTGCTTCCTTAAACGGTCAACGACTTCAGCAGAACTCGTCGACTTTGTCGGATACAACCAAACAAACTTCGTGAACGCGTCAATAACAGCGAAAATATGTCGATAAGACTTCTTTGTAGACTGCAACGGTCCAAGATGGTCAATGTGGTACGTATCAAACGGCACTTCCCCCTTTTCAATATTACACAAAAACCCCTCCAGCTTACCGTGTTTCCGCTCGGCTAGAATACAATTTATACAATTTCGTACAACTTTTTCTACCTTCTGACGCATTCCCTTAAACCAATAATCTCTCTTTAATAACGCTTCAGTCTTAATCACCCCAAAATGACCGCGTTCGTGCACCCGGCGGACTACCTGTACCTGCATCGGTTTAGGTACGACCACCAGCGGGGTGTCATTTACCACTCTGTACAACACGTCACGACTTACAACATAGCCAATCTTTCGGTATTGCTCAATGTTCTTACAAATTTTCCGCAATTCGTCGTCTCCCCGTTGTGCTTCACGCAACCTAACAATAATTCCGTCGTCTTCTTCCTCTACTAGCATAATTGTAGGCAACGGGTTTCTACTCAGGGCGTCGACATGACCCATACTTCTACCCGCCCTATGCTCAATCGTATACTTGAATTCCGGGAGCAGAAGAACCCATCTAGCTACTCGCACGCACATATCTTTCTTATTCATTGTCAACGTAAACGCCTGACAATCGGTAACAATTTTAAATGAAATTCCTAACAGGTAAACTCGAAACTTTTTCAAGGATTTAATGATCGCTAAGACTTCAAGTTCATAACTCGGGTATTTCTCCTCGGCAGGCGTAGTTTTCCCACTCGCATAATACACAGGATGGAAAACACCATCCTCGGTATCGCGCTGCAATAAAATTGCTCCGTATCCTAAACCAGACGCATCAGTGAGCAACTCTGTCTCGGCGCCCCTACGATATAATTTTAATACCGGTGCACTACTCAACATTAACTTCAATTTATTAAACGCTTTCAGTTCCAACGCACCAAACCTAAACTTAACATCCTTTCTCAACAAATCCGACATTGGACGCGCTATAACTGAATAACAATGGACACATTTTCTAAAATATCCTGTTAGGCCTAAAAAACTCTGAACGTCCTTCACACACTGAGGTTTCGGGAATTTAGTTACGGCTCTAGTCTTATGTTCTGATGGCTGAATGCAAGCATTTTCGACAATATGCCCTAAGTATTCCACCCTCGTTTGCAAAAGATTACATTTACCCCAATTCACTACTAATCCGTATTGACTCGCTACGCCCAATACAGTTTCAAGGTTTGCAATTGCACTTACAACATCATTAGCTAGAATTATTATATCATCCATGTAAACGCGAACCATTCCCACCGCTATCAAATTTCTGAACACGGCATGTATGAACCTTTGGAAAACGGCTGGCGAATTACAGAGTCCAAAAGGCACTTTCAAAAACTCGTAATGACCGTTGGGTACAACAAAAGCGGTATACTTCTGACTACCTTCTTCAATGGGCACATGAAAAAACCCATTCTTTAAATCAGGTTGTGCTAAACACTTTCGCGCCCTGTAGTGAATCTAACTCGTCCTCTATTAACGGCAAAGGGTACCTGTCCTTCACTATTTTCTTATTCAGGTATCTAAAATCAATGCAAATTCTAATTGTACCATCTTTTTTCACGACCAACACTATCGGACTCCCATAATCCGAGTAAGACGGTCGTATAATCCCATTCTCTAACCACGCCTTTATTTGTTCATCGACTATTGGTTTTTCCTTGGGAGACAATCTTCGCGGTAAACAGGCACATCATCAACAAGAATAATGCTCATCGTAACCCCTACTTCGCGTGTTTTATTAGGTTTATAATTTTCGACTAAAACTTCTATTGCCTCTCTATGCTCAGGAACTGTAATATGCGACAAATCTACTCCATTCACTGCAGGTTCAACACTAATGCTATACACTTCTGGCACGTCTAGCTTTCTAATAGAAATTTCTCCCCCTTTCATTACTAGCTCTACGGAGTCTAGAAAATCTGTACCAATTATTAAATCGTGTGACGTCAACACGTCAGGTACAACATGTATGTCTATTGGATACACTACATGATCTATCGTTATGTGTGTTGAAAATACTCCTAACGTATGATGGCTTTCCACCGCAACGCCGCGAAATTGCAAAATCGTGTTACTTAGTCTAGGCGCGCCAATTTTTACATAATGATCTGCTCGTATTAAATTCAAATCGCTACCCGAATCTATTAACGCTACCAACTCACAATTTTCAATCTGTACCACTTTAAGGCGCTTTTTCCTCGATGCTTCCGATGTACTACTCACATCCTTTACAGGTTTACTCTCACCTTTACATTCAAGCGCAACATGCCCAAACCCATGAGACTTAAAACACTTCGTGCCTTTACTTTTCGTCGGACAAGTCGCAATTAAATGGTTCCGTTCCCCACATAAGAAACATTTTCGTACACCTCCTTGTATCACAGCTCCAGCACCTTCTCGGACCGTCTTCTTCGTCTTCTCTTCAGTTCGCCTGCCCTTCACTCTTGCATTCTCCTTCATGACTTCGTAGGACTCGAACTTCTCCTTCAGCTCTCGTACGCTTTTGGCTCCGTACAATATCATTTTATTGCACTCATCGTCTTGAATGCCTTCAATAATATATTTAATGGTCGCGGTGACTTCCATGTCTGCTTGTTTGGCTATCTCTAGCATCTGGTAGATGTACTCCTGATATGACTCATTTATTTTCTTGGTCCTACGCGACAATTCTTTATGTATTTTATGCACGTCTACCACTCGTGCGAACTCGGATCTCAACGCTTGCTTCATCTCAGACCACTTACGGCAACATTTCTCATAGTTAACGTACAACTTAGCCGATCCGCGCAACAATCGCTTGGCATATACAACTTTTTGAACATCACTCCATTTGCACAGTTTCACCATATCTTCAAATTCTTCGAGCCAGCAACGGACGTTTACCTTATCATCACCGCTAAACGTACCCATAGACTCCTCAACGTCCTTAAATGTCAGCATTTGCGTTTGCCTTGTGCATTTTTTAACATCAACTTCATCCTCGCTTTTGTCAGAATCAACTTCATCCTCATCTTCATCTTCATCTTCGCCATGCTCGGCTTACAATGTAAGAGCAGCTCTCAGCCGATCCTGTAGCTCCTTCTTGTTTCCGGATATCTTCAGCTTACGGTTCCGCAACTCCTGTTTCAACTCGGGCAGCATCATGGCGTCGACTCGTGCCAGCTCAGCATTGCCGCCATCTTCTTCCCCAAGATCGACAATAGTATTATCAGCACTTCCCTCGTCACTCATTGTGAATATCGGTTTATTTCAACTCTTTAGTAACAGTACTTCACTGTCACTGCACAACAACCGTTTCACTGGATACAACTTCACGATTACCGCGTAAATAGCTTTGACCGACAATCCTGTTTTCCTGTGTTTTCTATCCCGGAGGGGCCCCCAAAATTGTGAGATATAAAATATATTTAATATAAACAGGAAATATATATATGTATACAAGATTGAAAGAAACTAAAACTAATACATTTAATGTTTTGAGCGTCACGAGTACATCTACCCGCTCCGCCGGTTGTTCCAACTCTGCCCTTTCCCGGAAAAACTCGCCTTTCCGAAAAGGACGCTACACCCCCACCACGCATGCTTTCCAAGTCGCCCTCATGCCCAAATATGGACATCGCTTCGCCGCGCGCTTTCTCGCCCCGACAAACCCTTGCGCGCGTCGCTGGGTCTGGTGACGCGTTGGGTTTTCCCCAACGGGCCTGTCTCCTCCGAGGTTCTCAACGTCTCCCTGAACTTGTTCCGATACTACAATTATGTGTTGGGGGATGAGAGGACGAGAAGAGGGGTAGAAAGGATGGAGGTAGGGGACAGGGTGGAATCGGTCCATCACCCGATGGTGGTAACGATGAGGGAGGGAGGAGTGGGGGAGAGAAGGGGGCGGTGGTCGGGAAGGATGAAAGAGGAGTTTGGGAGGGGGATGGAAGGAGTGAGCATAGAAGGGGAAGAGATACAGGAGGCGGTGAGCAAGATGGTAGGAAGGATTAAGGAGGTGATGAGGAAAGGTGAGGAAGCAGGAGATAAGGAGACAAGGCGGAAGGGGGAGGGGTGGTGGGACAGGGAAAGCAAGGAGATGAAGAGGCAGGTGAGAAGGGAGTTAAGGAACTGGAGAAAGGGGGAGGGGTCGAGAAACGGGTACAAGAAGAAAAGGAGGGAGTACAAAGAATTGTGCGAGAGGAAAAAAAGGAAGAGAGGGAGAGGCTGATAAGGGAAGTAGCGGAAGCGAAAACCGAAAACAAAGTGTGGGAGATAGTAAACAGGGGAAGGAAAAGAAGGAAGCGGGTGAACGACAAAATAAAGAAAGAAGAGTGGAAGGAGTACTTCATGGGGCTGCTAGGAGGAGTGGAAAATAGGGTAAGGATGGGAGGGGAGGGGAATAGGAGGAAGGAAGAGGAAGAGGAAATCAGCAAAGAGGAAATAAGAAGGGTAGTGAGGAGACTGAAGGAGGGAAAGGCGATGGGCGGGGACGGGATCCCAAACGAGGCCTGGAAATACGGCGGGGAGAAAGGAGTGGAGGTAGCATGGGAGATATGTAGGAGAGTATGGGAGGGAGAAGGATGGCCGCAGGGATGGAAGGAGGGGATAATAGCACCGCTGGTGAAGAAAGGAGGGGGGACAAGCGTGCAGGACTACAGGGGAGTAACGCTCATGCCGACCTTATGCAAGGTGTATGCTGCGGTGCTGGGAGAGAGGCTGGTGCAGGAGGTGGAAGGGAAGGGGATGATCCCTGAAAATCAGGCGGGGTTCAGGAGAGGAAGGGGGACAATAAACCATGTATATGTGCTAAACCACATTATAGGGAAGCAGACCAGAAGGAGCAAGGGCAAACTGGTGGCGCTGTTTGTGGACTTGAGGGCAGCGTTCGACACGGTGGACAGGAGGAAATTATGGGAGGCGATGGAGAAGAGAGGGGTGAGGGAGGGGCTGAGGGAGAGAGTGAAAGAAATATACAGAGAGACAATCAGCAAGGTGAAGGTGGGAGGGGAGACAGGGGAGAATTTCTGGACATCGAAAGGCCTAAGGCAAGGGTGCCCGCTGAGCCCAATATTGTTCAATCTGTTGATAGCGGATGTGGAGGAGGAACTAAGGAAAGGGAACTGGGGTGGGGTGAGTATAGGAGGTAGGTAGGAGGATATGCTCTCTTGCATATGCCGATGACCCGGCGCTGCTGGCAGGGAAAGAGGAAGAGATGGAGTGGATGATCAGGCGACTGGAAAGGTACTTGAAGGGAAAGAACCTAGAAGTAAACGTGAGGAAAACGAAAGTAGTAAGGATCAGAAAAGGGGGAGGGAGAGAAAGAAAGGCGGAGTGGAGATGGAAAGGGAAGGAGATTGAGGAGGTTAAAGAGTTCAAGTACCTAGGGTATGTTTTTAAGAAAAACGGGAGCCAGGAAGCACATATCAGGGACAGGGTGAAAAAGGCGGGGGTAGTGATGCGACAGGTCTGGGAAATAGGAAAAAGGAAATTTGGAAAGGATTGGGGACGAAGAATGTGGCTGTTCGACGCGCTGGTGTGGACGGTGTTGGGATACGGAGCGGAGGTGTGGGGGTGGAAAGAGAGGGAGGAGGTAGAGAGAGTTCAGGAAAGGTACGTAAGGTGGTCTTTGGGGGTGGATTGGAGGACCCCGGGATATATGGTGAGGGAGGAGACAAAGAGGGAAAATCTGAGGACGTGGGCGGGGGGAAGAGCGTGGAGGTACGAAAAGATGCTGGGAAGGGGAGAGGGGGGGGAGTTGGCCAGACAATGCTTGAACGAGGTAAGGGAGCGGGAGAAGGAGGAGGGAGGGGGGATGTCGGTGTGGGAAAGGGAGAGAAAGGAATTAGGATGCAGAGAGGGGGGGGGTGAGGGAGAAGAAGGGGTGAGGGGTCGAGGAGGGTACAAAGAAATGGAGAAAGAAGACAGCAAAAGGCAGGCAGAGGAGAGAAGGGAAAAAATACAGGAGTCCAGATACAACAGGTGGTACAGGAAAATAGTGACAAGGGGAACTCTCAAATACTTGGAAGCGGGATGGAGTGAAGAGAGATATTATAGGAGGATAGCGAGGTTCCGGCTAGGGAACGAAATGAGGGAGGGGGGGTATTGGGAGAAGGAGGAAGAGAGGAGATGCAGGATATGTGGGGGGGGGGGGGAAGAAGAGACGTGGGAACACGTGCTGGAGAGATGCGCAAGGGAGGAGGAAGGAGAGGAAAGGGGAATAGGGGAAAAAATAAGAGAAATACTGGACGAAGGAGGTAAGGGAGAAGGCTGGATAAAGAGGTTAGAGGGGAGGAGAGGAGAGAGGGATGGAGGAGCGGGGGAAAGGGGGGGGGAGGGAGGGAGGAGGGAACTAGCGAGTGAAAGGAGGAATTGAATGAAAGAGAGGAAATGGAAGTCGGGGGCGGAGAAGAGGGGCGAAGGCGAAAGCGGAAAAGGCGTAGGTTTAAGAGGCAGCGGGTGAGAGAGCCGAGAGGGAGACCGATCAAGGAGAGAGAGAGGAAAGTAGAATAAGAATATAGGATAAGATTAGATAAGGATAGGTTAAGTTTAATTGTAAAGGAGACTTGTAACCCTAAGGGGAAACAATAAACCACATACATACGTACAGTTAAGATTATAAGAATACCGAATATTTGCATAATTGGAGTTCAAGTTAGTTAAAAACGAACGCGCGACTCCGAGCAGAGCGGTTCTCCGTTCCACGGGCATCGACCCAGCCCTTAGGACCATCGCCAGGCTGCAGGAACACGCAACATCGCAACTCGCAACTAGAGACACTACCCAGATAGCACACCTCGTCTTAGAGACGTCTAGTTTATTTTATTTTATTTCTAGTTTAGTTTATTTATTTTAGGTCTGAACGTCTTGATTTGTAACAAGACGGCTTTAAGACGCCTTGTGGACGTCTTTAAAATGTTACGTATTTTAGCGGGGAAATTGGGATGAGGACGCGGATTGGTGCCCGTGGAGCGCTGAACCGCTCTGCTCGTCGGAGTGCGCGGGTTTTTGAAATAAAACAAAGTACACGGAACTATTTTAAGTTAAACTTCAAACTGTATTTGAACTACTCAAGAAGCTGGCTGTCGACAGAATGAATCAGTGTTAAAGAAAAACAGCCCCGAGCTCGTCGACGAAGTCGCTGCCAAGATCCCGTTGATCCTACCAAAGAGGAGGTATAATAAGAGGCGTCACTCGACAAGGACAGAAACAGTTTGGAGGAAATCACTAGAACAACCAATTTAAATGCCCATTCGGCAATGATCGGAAAACTTCGGGAATAACCAGCAAACTGCGGTAAGGTTTAAATATTTCGTATACTGTCTGTTTGCAATGTCCCGTGATTAATGCTAAAACGTTTGTTTTCTCTCTTTTGTGAAAAAAAATGCGAACTATGGAATATGTTAGAAACATTTCCGGTACGTTCGCCTTGCAAACAGGGCGCGATCCGGGCCGGTCCCGGCTATCATAAACTGCAATAAACTGGGAATTTCCCAGGTTAGCGTCGCAAAGGGGCAAATTTGCCTTTCAGCTATGGCACGATCATTCCTTTTGAAAACTTGTAGACGTGCGGTTCGAACATTTACTTACTGTGTATTGTTTCGCGTGTGTGCATTTAAATTAAGTATTTTCCTATATTTCCTTTTTACTTTCACTTTTTCTTTTCTTTAGTGCAGTAGCCTTTTCCTTTCTGAGTAAGGTGCTATTATCTCACACTTTCTTTTTTCTTTTCTTTAGTACATATGTATTATTGTTCCTTTACCTTAGTGCATCAATTTCTCCCCCTGATAACCATCTGACGCCAATCTGACATCAGATTGGTAGCAGAGTCTGGCATGAGAGCGCAGAATCTGACGTCAGATCCGTAGTCGTCTGTGTCCGCATTTGGCTGCGTTCTGAGGTACAGAATCTGATGTCAGATTCTGATGTCAGATTCTGATGTCAGATCGGCAGCAGATGGACAGCAGATTCTGCCGTCTGCTTGGCACAGCTAACAGCGCCATCTGAGGGTCAGGATTAGCAAACTAACGTGTGGTAAGAAAAAAAAATACCAACAAATACGAAACGTTGTAATTCCCAAGCGGTCACCCATCCAAGTACTAACCGCACCCAATACCGCTTTAACTTCAGTGATCGGACGAGAACTTGTGTTTTTTCTGACACGAAATGATCGTTGGAAAAATTTGGCTCTTATTAATACTTCTTGTGTAAAAATCTTCATACTATTATATTCTAAGAACTTATTATATAGCCTTTAAGTCGAAAAGAGTCGTTGTTCTGTGGTATAAGTACCTGTTTAAATTACAAATGATATCAATATTAAATAACTTACCTAACGCAATTCTTTTTACCTGTTGTATATCATTTTTATACATTTTCTGTGGATTTTACTGACATGGTAGTAGATTTGGACAGAGTTTAAATGTATTCTACAGGAATTAAAGGTTAATGTTATGAATTTATTATATGAATTAACTTATTTTCACAATTATATAATAAATTAACTTATTTTCACAATTTAACCTTTAATTCCTGTAGAATACATTTAAACTGTGTCCAATTCTACTACCACGTCAGTAAAGTACACAGAAAATGTAAAATTGTAGTTTAAACAGGTACTTATGCCACAGAACAACGACTCTTTTCGACTTAAACGTTATATAATAAGTTCTTAGAATATAATAGTATGAAGATTGTTTAAAAATAAGTATTAATAAGAGCCAAATTTTTCCAACGATCATTTCGTGTCAGAAAAAACACAAGTTCTCGTCCGATCACTGAAGTTAAAGCGGTATTGGGCGCGGTTAGTACTTGGATGGGTGGTGACCGCTTGGGAATTACAACGTTTCGTATTTGTTGGTATTTTTTTTTCTTACCACACGTTAGTTTGCTAATCCTGACCCTCAGATGGCGCTGTTAGCTGTGCCAAGCAGACGGCAGAATCTGCTGTCCATCTGCTGCCGATCTGACATCAGGATCTGCTGTCAATCTGCTGCCGATCTGACATCAGAATCTGACATCAGATTCTGTACCTCAGAACGCAGCCAAATGCGGACACAGACGACTACGGATCTGACGTCAGATTCTGCTGCCAGATCTGGTTATCAGGGTGTAATTTGTATTATGATTATGGAAGGGATGAAGTAATTGGTTTTGAGGATAGTGGAATTGTTAAAACGTGTAATCCTGCCAATTACGCGACTGTTATAATGGCAAGAGGCATTAAGCAAAGTTGGAAGCAGCCCCTAGGATACATGTTCAGTACGACTGGTATGACAGCGCCAAATTTAAAAGTAATGATACATAATTTTATTAAAAAATTAGTGGAAATTGGACTCACAGTTGTAGGCCTTGTTACGGATATGGGATCCAATTTTCAACAATTAGCGAACATTTTAGGCGTTCGTAACAATAATTCTAAAATAGTTTTAGGTGATTTAGAATTATTTTATATATTTGATCCCCCCCATTTACTTAAATCTATACGCAATAATATGTTAACATATCAGTTTCATTGGGAAAATAAAAAAACTTCGTGGTCATTTATTGAACAATTTTATAATAAGGATAAAGAGTTAAATAATAAATTAGCACCCAAATTAACTAAAAGCCACATTTATCCAACAAATTTTGAAAGGATGCGGGTTAAATATGCAACTCAAGTTTTAAGTGCTACAGTTTCGGCAGGTATGGAAACTCATTTAGTTTTAGGGAGTTTACCCGAGGATGCAGCTGGAACAATTGACTTCATTTCTTTCTTTGATAAACTCTTTGATATATGCAATTCTTCTAACTTATCAAGTTCTAAAATGTTTAACAAGGCATTCAGTGGCCAACAAAATTATATAGATTTTCTTAATACAGCTTTAGAATTTTTAAATCAATTAAAAGTAATTAGTAATGAAGGAAAAAATACCACATCATATGTAAAATGTATTAAGGGGTGGAAAATAACTATAAATTCTTTAATAAATATTTGGACATTTTTAAAAGAAAAAAAGTTTTCGTTTATTCTCACTAGACGGTTTAATCAAGATTGTTTAGAAAACTTTTTCGGTAGTATTAGACAGCAAAGTGGAAATGTTACAAATCCAACGCCAATTCAGTTTGCAAGAGCATTTAAAAAATTATTTTTGGTAGATTATTTTCATTCGGAATTTATGAACTGCAGCAGTGATTTCGATAATATATTAACAAATTCACCCAATTTATCCCAACAAGCAGCTTCTATAATAATGGTTCCAGCTGTTAGGGAATCTTTTCTTGTAGAAAATTGCGACTATCACGAGAAGTCTTTGCCAGAACAAAATGCTTTCAAATATGTTGCTGGATATTTGTTAAATAAGTGTTTACAAATTCATTGTTGTGATATATGTAAGAAATTTGCTAACGACGATACAGAATTAGATGCAAGTAATTTGTTTATTCATTATAAAGCGTATAATAAAGAATATAATATATATGGAGCTTTAAAGACTCCACATGAAAGTTTTTATAATTTCGTATTTTCTATGGAAACAATGTTTTTTTCAAATATTAAATCCCTTTTACCCCTTCAGGACGTAGGCAAGAATTTATTGTTATTATTTAAGGATATTGTAGGTTTTTCACATCCTTGTACCAAATTCCCGTTAGAATATTTATTAAAATTATTTATCCGATTAAGAATTTATTATGTATTAAAAAATAGTAATAGAAGTTTCAAAACATGTATAAAGCGAGATAGGAAAGTGTGTATACTTATGAATATGTAAATATTTTGTAACCGTATTTATATGTATGGATTGTATATATGTATGTAAGGAAATGTATAATATTGTAGAGAGTATAGAGTGTATAAATGTATGTGGGCATAGCATAAGTAGCGAGCGCGGGTGTTGTACGCAGTGCTGGGGCGAGGTGGGCAGGAGAGTGTTCTGTGTAGAGTTATCTGCCGCTCCTCTCGCTAAAGCGCGAATGTAGCCGTGGGGTTTTAGTGAGTAAAAGTCTCACACTACCCCGACGTCTCCAAGGGAAGGCGAATCCAAGCCCTCCCTTCGAGACGTCGGGGTGTCCTATGAGGATTTCCCCACGTTAAAAAAAAAAAAAAAAAAAGCGAGTTCATTTCTTGGCAATTACATTGAAATAAAGATTAAGTATATACTTCTTTAACATACTTGTACACAATATGTATTATTATAATTTATTTTTAATAAATATTCTTTAATTCATTCAAAATGTATACTTTTGTTGTACATTTGTAAAACATTTTTATATTTTAGCATTTTTTTATACGTATATGTCACTTCAACCTTAAACTTTTCAAATCTAGAAGTTATTAATATATCACGAAAAACGGTACTGATAATATACAGATAGTTTATAACATAAAATTGTAATACATAGAAGTGACGGAAAACCCGTATTACATTTAGTCGATTTGAATATCCCGCTCGTGTGTACAACCAATTTAAATGCCAAGGTCAAGTAAGGACTTCAAAGGTTCCGCCCGGAGTGACGCCTCTTATTATACCTACTCTTTGATCCTACCTTAGATCCTTGTTGTCCAATCAGCACGATGACATCCCTCAAGCTTCATCAGTGGGTTGTCCTTCGCCCTTCCTTCACGGTTCCTCCCACTCTTGTCTGGTGATCGAGGCACGCTCCCCGTTTTACATATAGGCTGTGTTCCGATTCACGCATTATGCGCATAGACCGCAGCGCAGACGCTGCGCGCATGAACCGCGTTCCGTTTCCAGCAGCGCATGAACCGCAGTAACGAAACGAACGGGTTTCGATGCGTCTGATGCTCGTGAGGTTACGCGGGAATGTTCAAACTTACATACAAATAGCTATGCAGTTGGATGGATTACGGTTAATTTAATTCGAGACTTTTGGACGGTGGTCGAAGCACGCTTCCTAACAACATCGGTTACTTCGTCTTAAGGATCGGGGACCGACTCCTAACGAAATTTGATGGCTTAATTGGTTCCTGGATTTTCTCAACCCTAGTTTTTCTATTCTTCTTGAACAGCGATAATTATTGAAAGCGAAGATCATATTTTATGAGTTTTACAGGACGAACTACTGCTTACCCAACGTAATTTGGTAAACAGATGTGTAATGGAAAAATGAAGTTATTTATTATCCGCGTCCGGGGTAAACTCAAGGTTTTGAAGGCTATTAAATAGAACCGCAGGCTCTCGTACGTTTTCTGGATTAGAGTATAGCTGTAAAGTTAGCATTATAAGAGCACGCTCGAAAAACTTAGCAGTAAAAGCCTTTAAGAAATAGAAATGCGCGCTACGTATTTGCTTCCTTCCTCATCTTTCGTTTCGACCCTGCCTAAAACCTTCTAGGGATGTGTTATTCGCTTCGAAATTGAGTCTGTTACGTTGGTTGCAATTCATACAGCGAGTGCAGGATGGCAGTACCAATTTCGTAGAATTCCCTAGAATCCTCCAATTTCTAGCTTATAATGCGTGCAGCAAGTGCAGAAAATAAAAGCATGGGCAGTCAATGCGCATATTACGCGCATGTGTATTTGTCGCTTTACGTACGCTTTGAAAAACATGCACGAAATTATGTGGTCCGCTACTCGAAGTGACAGAAAATATAACCTACATATATGCTACATGGCAATAAATGCTTATTGGATATTTCGTTCTTTTACGCTATATTTGTCACCTTTTTATAATTTAACATCCTTCCAAAATATTATTGTTTTCATTGATATGAAAATTCAATGTAGTGTATTACTATATTATTTCAACATGTGTTGTGAGGTAAGACCGGCCAAAATTGAGGGGTAATCGTAGCCAGCTTTTAACATTACTTTTTTCTGGCTTAAATGCAACTGACATAAAAGAATTACGAATAAGGCAGAATGAAGCCAGGAATATTACTTTACACGCTTCCACATAAAAACCCAAAATGAAACAATTCAATTTTATGGGCATATAATAATATGAAGAATGTTCAGGATGGAATACCCCTGACGAATACATTTGTGATTCATGTATATAGTAATTAATTTTAAAACATAAAAATAATATTTTTTTTATTAATTTTACAGTTTTCCCACTTCTTTTATAAAGAAAAATCATGGCCAGAATTACCCCACGTTAATTCTGTAATTCCAATCAAATGGACATTTTTATGTTATTGCTTCCAACTTTGTTACAACGTAAATTTTTACTTTCTCTGTTATAAGAATAAAAACTAATTAAACACTTCAAACTAGCAATTCATATAAAAAACCAGAATACAGAAGCACACGTAAAGCGACAAATACGCATGCGCGTAATATGCGCATTGACTGCCCATGCTTTTATTTTCTGCACTTGCTGCACGCATTATAAGCTAGAAATTGGAGGATTCTAGGGAATTCTACGAAATTGGTACTGCCATCTCTGCACTCGCTGTATGAATTGCAACCAACGTAACGGACTCAATTTCGAAGCGAACAACACATCCCTAGAAGGTTTTAGGCAGGGTCGAAAAGAAAGATGAGGAAGGAAGCAAATACGTAGCGTGCATATTTATTTCTTAAAGGCTTTTACTGCTAAGTTTTTCGAAGGTGCTCTTATAATGCTAACTTTACAGCTGTACTCTAATCCAGAAGACGTACGAGAGCCTGCGGTTCTATTCAATAGCCTTCAAAACCTTGAATTTACAAACAAAAATGAAATAACTTCATTTTTCCTTTACACATCTGTTTACCAAATTACGTTGGGTAAGCAGCAGTTCGTCCTGTAAAACTCATAAAATATGATCTTCGCTTTCAATAATTATCGCTGTTCAAGAAGAATAGAAAAACTAGGGTTGAGAAAATCCAGGAACCAATTAAGCCATCAAATTTCGTTAGGAGTCGGTCCCCGATCCTTAAGACGAAGTAACCGATGTTGTTAGGAAGCGTGCTTCGACCACCGTCCAAAAGTCTCGAATTAAATTAACCGTAATCCATCCAACTGCATAGCTATTTGTAAGTAAGTTTGAACATTCCCGCGTAACCTCACGAGCATCAGACGCATCGAAACCCGTTCCGTTTCGTTACTGCGGTTCATGCGCTGCTGGAAACGGAACGCGGTTCATGCGCGCAGTGTCTGCGCTGCGGTCTATGCGCATAATGCGTGAATCGGAACACAGCCTCTGTGGTTGTTCGACACAGGGGGACCCGACATGCAACGTTGCCAAATTTCCGAAGGGAAGCCGATTTTGCCGCCTAGTGTACACTAGGCGGCGAAATCGGCTTCCCTCCGGAAATTTGGCAACGTCGCATGTCGGGTCCCCCTGTGTCGAAGAACCACTGAGTTATGCCTAGTGACAATGGTGACAATTCTACAAATTATTATTTAGTTTACTGAAATGAATTTTGCTTGATATAACATTACACGTAAGAGGATGATGGGCTCGATTCCTCATCGATTTGGCAAAGAAGTAGCATGTATCGTAGGTAGAAAGTTTTTAAACTGCCAGGCCGAAGTCTAGGTAAACGCACGAAATCCCTATATCGGTGTTCTAGCACGGGAAGGCGAGGGAAGGCGTTTTGTCCGCCGCTACCCCAAGGTAGCCGCCGCCCGCATAAGACCCTCTCACTTGCACATAAAGCCCTGTCCTTGTTTAGCACCATCCCTGTCTACCGCATGCTCTCCGTCACTCCCGTGCGGCGAATTGCCGCTAAGAGGCTAGTTATTTCTTACGAAGGAGCAATAAAAACTTTCTACCTACGATACATGCTACTTCTTTGCCAAATAGATGAGGAATCGAGCCCATCATCCTCTTACGTGTAATGTTTTATCAAGCAAAATTCATTATAGCAAACTAAATAATAACTGTAGAATTGTCACCATTGTCACTAGGCATAACTCAGTGGTTCTTCAACCCAGGGGGACCCGACATGCGACGTTGCCAAATTTCCGGAGGGAAGCCGATTTCGCCGCCTAGTGTACATATTGTTGCGCGTCCCGGCGGTGATTCTCAGAACGGAACGCGGGTTGGTGCCCGTGGAATGCTGAAGAATTCAGCTCGTTGGAGTGCGCGGGTATTTTAAATGAATTCACAAAGTAATATTTCAGAAATTATTTGTGTATTTTCTATGAAACTGTCTCAAGTCTGCTGACAAGTTTGATCTGGTCTTTTACAAAAATAACGCCTCGCTTGTCACCTCCGAGTCCCTACTCCTTTAAGTTTGAAGTCTTCCTCGGACTCCCTCTCCGGATCCTTTCGCCCAATCAAGACGGTGTCATCCCTCTAGCTTCGTTAGTGGGCTGTCCTTCGCCCTTCCTTCATGCTTCCTCCCACTCTCCTCTGTTGATCGAGGTACGCTTCCCAAGTACATAGGGGTAGTACATAGGCTACGTACAGTATATACATATCTCGCAGGTAAGTAAGCGCAACGCTCGAGGTCAAGACGACGTCACTCGGAGAAAGTTTATGGCTTTATGACTTTCAGCCTTCCTCGACCGGAGTTTTTACCCTAACAGGACATCGACAGTTATTGAAAGGGAGGACAGAGTTTTAAGTACTTTTATGACACGCGCAGCCGCTCGCTCAACGAAATTTGGCACGCAGATGTGCAGAGGAGAAAGTTAAGCTATTTACTATCCTCGCCTGGTCTAACGGTAACTTGAAAGCTAATGAATGCGCCCCTAGGTTTTCGTACGCCTTCTGAGTTCAGGCATCAGCTGCTAACAATGTAAGGATACGTTTAAAAATAGCAGGGAAAAAACCCTCGAGATGCACAACGCGTTCTACAAAAAAATTCTTCCTTGTCCTCCGTTTCATAATTGCTTAAGACCTTTCAGATGCTTCGTTCGTTTCGAATCTATATTATATATTATTCCTATTCTTCAATTCAAAAGGATTTTGAATCCCGCTCTACATCTAACTTCGATGTCTCTATGACTTATAGCTAACTTCATATAGTACATGGATTAATACCAGCGGATAACGCAACAATATCTCGCAGGTAAGTAAGCGCAACCCTCGGGGTCAAGACGACGTCACTCGGAGAAAGTTTATGGCTTTATGACTTTCAGCCTTCCCCGACCGGAGTTTTTACCCTAATAGGACATCGGCAATTATTGAAAGGGAGGACAGACTTTTAAGTACTTTTACGAGACGTACCGTTGCCCGCTCGACGAAATTTGGCACGCAGATGTGCAAAGGAAAAAGTTAAGCTATTTACTACCCTCGCCTGGTCTATCGGTAACTAGAAACATTCAAAACTAGCAAGGAAAACCCCCCCATGAAGCACAACGCGCTCTACAATAAACTCTTTCTCATCCTCCGTTTCAAATCTCGCTCCTACGTACTCTACATATCGATTATATACATTTCCGCGGCCATATTCAAGCGATAGCGTAACAAAGACTTTACCAGACGTTGTGCTATCTGGGTATAATAAGAGTCAGGAAACGAGGGTATTTACTACCCTCGCCTGATCTAACGGTAACGTGAAACATTCAAAACTAGCAAGGAAAACCCCCCTAAGAAGCACAACGCGCTCTACAATAAACTCTTCCTTTTCCTCCGTTTCACATTTCCTTAAGACCTTAATATTCCGTTCGCTTCGAATCTATATATATTATTCCTATCTTTCAATACAAAAGGATTTTGAATCTCGCTCTACATCTAACTTCGATATCTCTATGACTTATAGCTAACTTCATATAGTACATGGATAACGCAACAGTGCACACATATATACAAGTTGATACAAGGCATACATTGCGGTTTGTTATAATTTAAGGTGTTTACATTCAAGAACCTTAATTTTAAAAATGGACTACCATGAAATACTACTTTGTCTGACAACAGTCAGTGAACCTGACAATGGTATTAATATTTTTATACACCAGAAATGAATATATTCGTGAAAAGTTTTTACTTTATTGAATCTTTTGCAGAGGAGACTAAAAATTTCAATGACAGATTGCAACAAATTTTGAGGAGTACGCTGTCTGCTTTAACAAAATGTGATAAGTTTGTGAGAGATGACAACGAAGATGAAAATGAATCCCTTGATGTTAGGTTGTGCAAGAGCTACAAACAGAGTGGAATTTAATTTATAGTACGACTGAAAAGGGAATACTATCTTGCTAAAATATAAATGAAAAATACAAAAGGGGGTCTCATTAAGCTCATTTATGAAGAAATCTAATTTAACATTTTTTCTTAACAAACCACCTTTGCAGTTATATCATAAATTATGCTCTGCTATGAATAATGTTCAAATAAAATTATGTCTGTCAATGGGCCTAATGAATAAAAACTCAGCAATTCGTACAAGCAATTCCTTATTAGCAAAATCAATTGCTTAAAAAACAATTACCTAAACAAAAAAGGAATTTCTTATTTTCATATGAATAAAAATTATAAGGAATTGCTGGATTTGCTAGATCGTATAAGTAAATGGTAGCTGTAACTGCCAGTAACGTTCTCACTCTCTCAGTGCTCCTGAACACAAGCGCTCACCTTTGTAGAACAGGAGTAAGCAGGGTTGCTATGAAGCATTTTGATGGACAAGAGCATTTATTTGTCTGGGATAATCATGTCGGACAATAGTGGTATTAGTGACAGCGAGTAATCTGATAAGCAGGGCGTGGAATTGCAGCTCGCAATCGTTTGCAATCACTCCACAAATCACCCCTTTTAACCCGCCGGCAGGCGCGCGTATGTACGAGTATACACGCAGTCAGTTTCTTGCTGAAAAAACCGTTTTACCGTGATGTATTGTACCCAGCACCCCTACGTACTTGTCAGTTTCAAATTCAGTTGGAAGTGTTTCTTATTGAACGAAAACGAAAATATGCAGCGTATCCTGCCGGTGAGCGCGCCCGTGTACTCACAAGTTTCCCAGGTGTACGCCTCCAATTGCTTTGGTTTTTGGATAAGCTTTAGAGAATAGAAAAATATGATATACGTGTTTTTTTATTTTGGCCTATTTGCATCTTTAGGGGGTGAAACCACCCCTCAAATTTCATACAAATTTTAAAACCAGAACAATCGGAGACGAACTCCTGAAAACCTTTTAGGGGTGGTTTCACCCCCTAAAGATGCAAACAGGGCAAAATAAAAAAATTCTGTTCTCTAAAGCATATCCAAAAACCAAAGCGATTGGAGGCGTACACCTGGGAAACTTGTGAGTACACGGGCGCGCCCGCCGGCAGGATGCGCGGCATATTTTTGTTTTCATTCAATAAGAGACACTTTCAAACTGAATTTAAATCTCACAAGTACGTAGCATTATGCAGAAATGTCCGCTGGAAGAATACATAAGGGTGTTGGGTACAATACATCAGCGGGTTAAGGATCGGAAACATTTTTGTTACACCCTGTATAATTCATATATGAATTTAAAACGGCTGCAATTAATTACACTGACCAACACGATTTTTGGTCTGCAATATCCTCTGGGTGATTCTTGTAGAGTTTTTCGTTCTGAACACAAATCCGCAAGCAAAATTGCTCTTTCACCCTCAGTTTATGAAAAATTCGATTTTGAAAAAAATGCAACTTTTCAACTTTGAACATCTTTTGTGTCGAAATGGTAATAGTTATTCGAAGGAAAAATGTCTGCTGCATCGCGTGGAATGGTCAGATTTTCTCCTAGACCCTTAGTTTTGGAAATAAATTGAAAGATATCTTCAAAAATGGGTGCATTTTGGGTGTCATTTTCCCTTTGATCGTTGTTTAAACATATTTAAATCTTCATAATGCAATAATAACTTATACCGTTGTATTCGGGAAGGTTCGTAGAATAATTTGACGCAACCAGCAACCGAATAACTATTACCGTTTCGACACCAAAGATGTTTAAAATTGAAAATTTGCAGTTTTTTTCAAAAACTGAGAGTAATGACGCTTTCTCTCTAATACATACGGATGAAGTAATTGGTCCTTTAAGCCAATGTTAGCATGGGGTACAGCAGTCTTAAAAATTCTTAAGGAATTGCTTATTTAGCAAAAGCAATTGCTTCTTTTACTTATTCGATTATAAGGAATTTCTTAAAAAATTATGCAAAAGCGATTCCTTTAAGCATTTAGGAATCCCTTGGCAGTTTAGGAATTCCTACAAGATAAAGCAAATGCTTGTTTTTATTCACATGAATTTAAGCAATTCCTAGTAAAATATTTAAAAAAAAGCAATTGCTTACACTTTATTCATTGGGCCCAATATGTATTGAAATTAATTTCCGGTTTCGTTTTCTAGATATCAATATTTGTGCACAATTGTATATGTATTGAAAAATATAAAGGCATCTGAAACTACGACTAATGAATCCCTATTCAGCGTTAAGCACTTTCATACTTTAAAAGTTGCCATAAAATTGGTAACTGCAATAGGAATTATACCTGCTCTTTTACCTGGCATCAGATTTGATATGGCTAAATTATGTTCTAGAACTCTGCAGATATGCGATGAAGAAGTAACAGATTTACATGTATGGTTCTGTATTTATTGTAATTATTTATGAAGCATGATTCAAGACAAAGTTTCATTTAATTTACAAGTATTACTACATTTGCACTTTTTTGTTTCAGAAATACAAATGGCTGAAGTTTCTAGTTCATGCTCTCATGGAGTTGTACGATGACATTCTGTTTCGTCCGGCGATACTTACTCAAATTGGCCCGTTACTGGCTGCTCTTTTACAATTATCTCATGCTCCATTGATGAAACCAACCGAACAAGTCACATCCGTGGAACAAGAAAATACAAGCGAAAAGAAATTCAAGATGACAACAGACTTGTATGACGCATTGAAAAGAGATCAAGAACAATTCACTTGTTTGCTGCACAATTTGTTAGCTGACTGTCCAATTCCCACAAGTATGAAAGAATTGATTGTAATTCTGGGTATTAAAGGAGCACCAAAATGGCTTCAAAAAGAAACTCGTAAATATTTGGTTCAGCAAATCATGCGACCTAACGGAGTTGTTTCAATCATAGCTGCTATTTGCGGTGATGTCTTGGATCGCGGAGAACATTGGAATAAATTGGACATTGTTTCTAGATTAATAGCTACATCGCACGGAAGTAATCCAGACAAGTATTACAAAGCTATATGTCCACAAGTATTTTTTCCCAAAACTCTTTGTTATTAGTGATTTGCAATACCTTTTTAAACATGCTGTAATAAATTGTGTATTGATTTCAGATACTGGACCTTTTAATCACAAAACAGATCCAACACTCATCGGTAATAGCAAATTGCTGTATTACTGCACTTTATGAGTACAATCGTGATGTTTGCCTTAAAAATATTATGGAAGTAATATGCGACCCGTTACTTGTAAATACAAACATTCAGCAAGATATAATAAGTAGTGAATATGATGTGGAGAAATGCATAGAATGTTTGGCAAAGTGCTTCGTAACTGGGCAAGTAGAGTGTAAATGCTTGCCTTGCGAACTCTTAACGAACACAGCTGTTCCATTATTCTGCTTGTATAATGATGTCAGGCGAAGCGTTTGTTCATTGAAACTTAAAATCAAGCAACTCGTACTAAGAGTTTTACATGAGGAATCGTCGAGGAATGATCTTTTTGCTGCACTTCTTGGACATAATACAACCAAACATTTTGGATATCGTTTGGTATCAAGGTTCGCACCATCTGGTGGAATTGAAATTGTAGGGACAAATGATACTATTAAACACGAAGAATGTGCAGACAGCCTATTCGATTTAACATCTACCACCACTGAACTATCGACCGAGTTATTTTCTTATTTGTTGAAATTCTTATCGAGTTCTATGGAACTGGACAATCAAGTGGAGGCGCAAAATTTACTAGCGACAGAAGACGATGTGATGGAAAATATTCAGAAACAAATGGCTGCTGTGAAACTATTGTCTAATTTAGCTAATATATCTGTGGTACAAGAGGCACAAATAGAAAATCCAAAGTCAATATTATCTCTCGTAAAATCATTATTTCACCGATACACAAAGAAAAGGGAGAGTTCCTCCGGAGAGGACGACTGTGAAATGCTGTATGTTAGTTTAATGTTGGTAAAAATGATCTTAAGTGAAAGGAAAAAACCTTTAAACTGGGTTGGAATCAGTGATTTTGTGAAATTCTTGAAGGAATGCTGCACTCTTCCATGTGTTTCAATGCAGTTGTCATTATTAACGAAAGAACTGATTAAGCTCATTGAAACCCAAGGTCGATCAGAACGAAAATATTATCAAGATCTATCAGCGAGTAATAAGACGTCAAACAAGTTCGAGGAAGCGCTTAAGGACCTTGCAGACCCGCTACTTCCTGTGCGTGCACATGGCCTTATCACTCTGACCAAATTGATCGACAGCATGGATCCATATGCAACTGCTAGGAAAGCAGTTATTCTGCAATTGTTTAAAGTCAGTAAAAGGAATTAATCTCCATCTGCAAATTTTTATAACACGCTATATACGTTGTATGTATATTTGCTACTGCAGGAGAATTTGAAACACGAGGATTCGTTTATATATTTGGCAGCGATTAATGGGTTATGTGCTTTAGCCACTTCATTTCCAGAGGTGGTTATCGAAACACTAGTACAGGAATACATTGACATACCGCAGCATGTTTCGACTGGTGATGTAACGATTGAGACTAGAACCAAACTGGGTGAACTGCTTGTAAAAGTAACGCGAGCTTTAGGTACGTAATTATACATTCTGTTCTGCTACTTCAAAATAATAATTACAAATAATTCATGTTACTCCATAGGTGAAATGGCATCAGCATACAAAAATATTTTAGTGAATGGTTTCTTATGTGCCACAAGGGATTCGGACTCCCTAATACGTGCTTCTAGTCTCTCCTGCCTAGGGGAGCTGTGTAAAGTTTTAGGTTTCCGCTTAGGAAACATTGTCATTGAGGTACACTCAAATATTTTATGTAAACATAAATATTCTACCACGGATTATACCACCATATTCACTGCCAAAATAATGTGAAGATAACAGAACCTTTCAATCTTCTGATACGCTACTTACTGTTCGTCATGTAATTCTTTATGAATTGCATTTAATCTTTAAGAAATACTTTTTAGGTGATCTACTGCATTAGTTGCATAATAAAAACGGATGACGCTCCCGAATGTCGACGAGCTGCGGTTATGGTTAGTACCTTGTTGCTTCGCGGCCTTGGAAAAGAAACGTTGACTAATCTCGGTAAAGACTTGGTCGGATTATACCGTGGACTAAAGCATTTACGGGACAACGATGAGGATCCTGTGCTACGTTTGCACGCCCAATTAGCCTTGGAAGAGCTGGATCATATTGTGTGCGACTTTTTATTTTCGCCACCTACGCTTGAGAAAAAAATATTTCTGTTAGACGGGTCTTGATGAGAGTTATAACTACTCTGAAGAAAAACTGTTCTGTAATATTTGCGATGGTTTATTTTGCTATAAAGAATATATGTTACATATCAGCAATTCTTATTTATACATATACACAAATTTGACTCGTCTCGTTTGTGTGTTAATTAATTAAATACTGGAGAAGCCAGTTTTGTGGAACATAAATTTCTAAAGGAGACACAGATTTAGCAGATTCATAGATGTCTCGACTACATAAAAAAATCTTTGCATCGTTCAAATAGTTTCGAAAAACGTAACTTTCATTAGTTACTGACGAATAGAAACTTATCTGTTACTAAGGTCGGGGCCAGATATATTGGCCTGCGAGTTTCGCGCGGGGTATTCTCCCACCGCTTGCCTGCCTCGGTGCTTCTTTTCTCAACGTTTTCTGACTCGCTCTCGCCTTCGCAGAACAAGAGTGAGCCAGAAGTGGTTGGGGATAGCGCCAAGCTCTTGACGTGTAGGCCAAACCAAGTTCTTAGCGTAGATATATCCGAATAGGTGTGCGTTAGCTCCGAAAAAATTCAGGTGTTTTATTGATCAGAATAATGATTCTTTCTCGATAGCGTCGTCTCGTATTGGTCTACGCATAGCTTCGTAACGCACGCAATTATTACGCTAAGAATAAATAACAGTCACGCGGCTAGGTTCAGGCGGAGCCGAGCAACGTTCCCCTTAGCCCACCATACCCTTCGGGGGCCACGCAATTCCAACTGACACATCCACGATCGTCAGATGGTGGTGACTGATTTTTCCTCGATTGCTATTCGCGAAAACGAATTTACTAGCCAATATAGCTGGCCCCGACCTTAGTTATTCGAATAATTAATCTCACTATAACTGAAAAAATGAAAACAGAATATACTGGATACTGCAGCAGAACCTGAGGTACAAAATCAATTCACATTTCAATTAGATAGATCTGAAATGCGGATTATAAAAATATCGTATCTTCCGAGAAAAGTCCAGCCAGGCGAATGTGGTCTCGTTTGAGACAGATGTACAATCTTTGTGGCTGCGGTATGGAAGTCGGCGATGGTCGTGGTGTCACAATGCGCAAAATGAACTCTTTGCACGAAGGTTCAGGAAATGTTTTAACTCTATCATCGCCGGTACCATCTACTTCAGCAGTATTATTGACTGATGTCATTAGAAGTGCAGCCTGGAATACAGATAAGTATTAATCAAATGTTACTTTACATACCTATATCTTAGTTCAAGTGAATAGAGTCTGGCACTTTTTGAGCATCTCTGAACATTGTTGTTATTCGGGAACCAATGTTTCCTCTGAAGCCACCTGGCACCTCTACTTCTTTCCCTCGCATCAGCTGAATGAGGAATAAAGTGAATTCTTTAGAGTCATTGTTGTCTCCCAGTTTATGTTGCAGAGAATTGACTTGGGCGACTAAAGCTTCCACGCTTTCTATGTCCCTAGTGATTCCCTAGTGAAGAGAATTATGTTTTTAACTACGAAATATCTTCCATTTTTGTTACACAATAATGAAAACTTATAGATTTATAGGAATAAGGTTTAGGGACACCTCGTATATATGTAGCTTTTGATGAATGGGCTTTGTAGCATACTGCAATTTGTTGAGTATGCTAACTGTAACGTCAGGCAGATGTGGCAGGGCATCCTGTTTCTGTTGCCTTAGAGTATAAACCGCAGCATGGTTTAAAGTTGGTAGAAGAAGCTGAGCAACTTCGCCTATGTTTTTTGAGTTTAAAAAATGTAAGGTCTTTTCCGCCTCCCTTGTGTCATCAAACAATCTCTTTTGTCGATGCGCTGGCACAGGCTGTGCTGAACTCCAGGTTGTAGTCCAAGGATTATTTGGAATTAACATTCGATCTGATAAATGTCCTGCATCAATTTACTTTCATTACTATCTTTCTTGTATACTAATGCACAGAAACATTTTTAATTACATAAATTACAGGATTGGGGAAAAAGAAAAAGACCTGTAGGTTCACCCCCTTCGTTTGTTCCACTATCTTCGATCCAATCTCTTGGAGAATACCATCGAATGAAGTCCTCCAAGATTGCGTCAGGATTTGCTGCCTATGTTTTTAAATAGTAATCACGCTATTAGTTTATTAAGTATAGTAATATGAAAGTATTCGTAACAATGGCGCAAGAAAATAGTATACAATTCAATAATTGTGTACCTCGTGTCAGTAATAAAAAGAGGGTATTTTTATAGAGCGATTTTGTAAATATCTGAAGTACTATTTTTACAAAGAAAAACTAGTTTAAAAATAAGAGAGTTTTAAAAACGAATATTGTTAATTATATGTACGTATGTATCTATGCATGACGTTATTTTGTTACCTTAAAGGATTCCATATCAGACAGCAACGAAGCACTCATCAGCCGGGCCCTCATTTCAGAAGCATGTGTATCAGTTCCCAGCTGCATCATTACCTGTGTATCTTCCTCAAGTTGATCCTCCGTTTTTGGCACAGGATCCTGCGTGACGGGTAAATAAAGAGGATCCTTTGTTTGGATTAATCTGAACAGAATAAACCCATAATATACAGTTCACAGATATTCGTGTCCATCTAACGTATCAGCGTGCAAATATGAGAACGCGATACATACCCTGATAACCACCCTGCCTGCAGTCTGTCAGTAGATGGACAGCAGGGTCTGACAAGGCAGGGTCTGCCGGCAGATGGACGGCAGATCCGCAGCAGACCCTGCCTTGAGATGGCGCTATAGGATGTGTCAGACGGGCCGCAGGATCTGCTGCGGATCTGCCGGCAGATGAACGGCAGATCCGCAGCAATTCCTGGCAGTGATGCCAGAATCGTGGGACGCGGGACCAAACGCTTACCCCCACTGTGACCTACCGTCCTCTCCCACTATGGCCTACCGTCGTCTCCCACTTTCTTCCCATCGCACTGCACACAAGCATATCCCTACCCCTGTCCGTGTGCTCGGCAGTTCGACAGGCAGCTCACACGGACAGGAGTAAAAATATGCTTGTGTGCAGTGCGGTGGGAAGATAGTGGGGGACGCCGGTAGGGCATAGTGGGAGACGACGGTAGGTGATAGTGGGGGTAAGCGTTTGGTCCCGCGTCCCACGAATCTGGCATCACTGATTCCTGCCTTGTCAGGGTCTGCCGGCAGATCCGTAGTTGAATGCGGACATAAACTGCGCCGGATCTGCTGGCAGACCTGGTTATCAGGGTAGATTTCACCGAAAAATAGAGTTGGATATTGTAGATTTTACTTGAGCCAAGGATGTTTGGCCAATCTTCCTGCTGGTTTATTCCACAACAGATATTTCGCTTTTAATTGCGTCATTGTCGTCGTGTCGACCTCATTTGTTGGTTCCTCGCTGGTGCACTCGAAAAACTCCTCTTCTTCTGATTCTGCTGAAACGATAAGGAGCGTAAAAAACGCACCAGACGTAAGATGGTATGGCATCAAGCATTCCGTAATAGAACAATAGAGAGAAGGACGATGTTAGAAGCGAACAATGTTAAACAATTTTACTGTTTTCACTCGTAGCGAGCACTTTAAGCCTTAATGAAGCTTCGCTAGAATTTTAATTTAACAACAACAGTACCTGTTTCGAAATCGTCACCGTCTGCACTTGGAAATTTATAAGCAGACTCCTCCCTCGCCTTTTTTTTCTCGATGCAGCAGTTCATCATCTGAAAGAGGTGAATCGAATGGGGAAATAAAATGATCGCGGCACGTCGGGAAAGTTTGATAAACACGCGAAACGTGTTTTACTGAATACATAATTGGATTTTTACCTGAAGCTTTTGATGCAGTATACAAGTACGCACGCAATCAGGAAAACCAGGGCTAACTCTGCAACAGCAAAATAAATTGTTACGAGCCGAGGCTGAGGGCAATAAGATTGGCGGCTGTGAAGCCGAGGATTGAGTTTGTGTATTATAGTTTGTTAGTAATGGATGAACCGGTGCCTAGCTAACACCAGGAGCCGTTATAAGGAGGTTGGTTTTCGTCGACGAACAGGTGCCTGGCTAACACTGGGAGCCACTAGGAAGGTAAATGTTCATGGACGAACTGGTGCCGGGATAACACCGGGAGCCGTTAGGAGGTTGGTTGTCGTGGACGAGCCGGTGCCTGGATAACACCGGCAGCCACTAGGAAATGTTAATTTTCCCTCGTAACTTTATGTGATACACCTTGAGCGGTAAAGGTGTATCTATGTGGGTTTATCTCGAAGAAGACAATTCAGATGATGATTGATTGAAATAAAAGATGCCACTATTTTTTTCTTAAGTAAAATGGCCCGCTGATGCCGAAAATAAGGTCCAAAAAATGTCTGTCTATACGTTTTCGAGATATCGACAAGTGAACTTTTTACTTGTCTGTCAAAAAGGTGGTCCCACTTAATTGCGAACATCTCGTGTTGCGAATGCCCGATTTGGTCCGAAATTATCTCAAATTAAATATAATTGAATCACCAACAAATGTACCTTGCACAATTTTCAAATTGGTTCAGTAGTTCGGGTGAAATCGATGAAAATATGTGAAAAAGTAATTTTTTTTGTTCCGAAATTGAGATCGACAATTCATTTAACCATCTAGGAAAACTCGAAATCGCAAAAATGGGCCGAGTTTCTTACTCCTTACGTCGAGTCTGCACTTTTACGAAGAAAACCAGCTGCTACTGAAGAAAATCTATGGATAAATACCGAAGCTAGAGATAATTGTGTGAAAGCACTAAAATTTCATTTTTTTCTCGGTATTATATATCTGTACATATTTCCAAGTAATATCCTCCCTCCTCCCTGAATGAATGCTCGTACCCTCAGACCGCCCATCGGGACAACGCTGCTTTAACCCCTCAACGACCGACCCCTTAAACGAAAAACTGACCGTGAGGCCCGGGCCCTCGGAACGAAAACCTCCACTGTACGCCCGGGCGGTATAGGAAATCATGTACTTGGCGTCGAGACGCTGCCGCGTCTCTAGCTACCGTTTTAGGGTCCGTACGAGATACGGAGGCGGGCGACCAGTGGAAAACGGAAGGTCCGTACGAGATACGGAGATGGGCGACCAGTGGAAAACTTGGGGTCCGTACCAGATACTGAGGTGGTCGTTGAGGGGTTAAGACGTGTCCAACGACTGGGACAGACATCTTTAAGACGGCTGTGTGCTGTGTGAGAATTAGGGTGGACCTTATTTTTCGACTTTCAAATTTTTTTCGGGACACCCCCCAGTATGGTGCCACTGGGTGAGAAAATAATTTGTGTCAAATTTGAAATCGATCGGACAACGGGAAGACGTGCCTCATCGCAGTTGAAGTTTTTTTATTTTTGGAATTCGTTTTTCTCCATTGTAGTATATCGTTCATATACATTTTTATATATCGTTGAATTTGTCTTTTTACGCTCTTTAACAATATAGAATCAAAGTATAAGGTCATTTAAAAAAGAAAACATCATGACCTTGAAATCTCAAAAATTGACCTTCAAAAAAACTTTTTTCTTTGGCATTATTTTTATCTTGCCAAACAGTACAACTTTTGTCTAAGAAATTTTTTCATATCTTTATAAATAACAGATTTCAAAATTTTAATGTAGTAACTGATACTTTCATCAAGATTACATTGTTTCTAATTATTTAATATTATTTTTAGTTTATAGGCGTGGAGTAGATTGTGTAAATGGTCATGAAAAATTTGAAAATGCAGTTGTATTTGCATCAAGTAGGTAGTTAGAACCTCTAAGAATCCGTTAGTTTTCGACTTGCTCTGAACAGAAGATCCAGAACCAAAGGTTTAGGAGGGGTCAGGCCTTTGGAATTAAAAACTGAATTTCATAGTGTAAGGAATATGGGATTTCGACTGTCTTTCGATGTGTTTCCAAGCGGTCATTTAGCCGTCGTCGTGGAGGGTCTTGGAAAAGAGAAAGCTTGAGCGGCACTTGGGGGTGTCATAAACCCTTTGGGGGGCTGCTAAGGGCCCAAACAAGGGAGGCTCGAGGCGACTGGGTTGCCGAGGCGCATTCTTGAATGTACCATTGTCGACGACGCATCGTTGCTTTTTCATGAAATACTTTTTAAATCTCTTACAATAGTGCCTATTTCCCGAGCGTTCAGTGAAGTAAATTCGAAAATTCGAATCAAAAATGCAAACCAGAAGCGAAGAATTATTTCTATTAGATCATGACGAAAGTCAAATAATTGGTGCCAAGTTGCCATCTAATGTACAAGTGTTACGAGTTTTGTTTTATAACATACGTAAGGTGCGACTAAATCTTCATACGAGTGCTTCTTTAGTTGTAAAGGAAATTGAGGTCATTTGGGAAAAAGCACGGATCCCTACAAAAAAGACACAGCATAGCATTACAAAATTAGAATCGCTATACAATGATTGGAGGGCGTTACAACGAAATTCTACACGCCGAAGTGAACTTCAAGAAAAACGAGAGCAAGATTTTCTCGATAAAATGGAGGACCTCTTCGATATTGCACACGCTGATGCATTACAATTAATACAAATGGAAGAAGATAAATTCTTTTTGGAAAATCAAAGAAGCAAGGGACGACCTGGGTCAATGATTGGAACGGATCGCGTGTTATTCGAGCAAGAAAAGAAACGAGCAATACGAAAAGACCAACAAGAATCCAGACAAATGCAATATGAAACGAGTGTTGCTGAAGGTACATATTTCTTATATATTTAATTTTTATACATCTAAATATTGTGAATTATATTATTTTTATATTACTTTTACTATTTCTATAAACATTTTGATTTCTTTTTAAACAAGTCAGAACAGTAGAATTTGAATCATCATCATCATCATCATCCTCCATTGAATATCAAAGTCAGTTCCCTGGGAATGAAAATATTGGAATTGAAGATCCGGTTGATTTACCTGGTCTGAGTAACTCCAAAAGAAGGCGCGCTCAAAAACAATTTATAACGCCAAATCTGGTTGCGATGCTCGACAGATGCAAAGTGAGTGATCGCGATAGTATTGGCATCATCACAATAATTGCACAAGCTCTCGGACATAATATAGACGACCTAATAATAAATCGAACATCTATTCGCCGCCAGAGAACTAAATATCGTGCAGAACTTGCAAATAAATTACGCGAGAAATTTAATGATTGCGAGCTCAATACAATTACAGTCCATTGGGATGGAAAGCTTTTACCAATTTTAAAGGGGACAGAAAAGATCGAAAGACTACCTGTGTTGATCAGTTCCATTGGTGTGTAAAAATTATTAGGAATTCCAACGATTTCGTCTAGCAGTGGAAACGATCAAGCTTCTGTGGTGTATGATTTATAATTAATACTAAGGCAATTAACATTTTTTCGGTTGCGCAGCGCCAAGTATTTTGAATCAAATATTTATTCGTATTAAAATATTTATTTGTATAAAAATATATCTGCTTAATATTATTGAATACATTTTGTTCTTTGTGTAAATAGCCAGTGTGATAATTGGCGCAACTGTTGTATATCATTACTTTTGTAAAGTTAAATATAGCACATTAATAAATTTATATTAATTTACGACAATGTTTTTAACTAGGATTCTTTTTTATGGAATTATATACTTGGCGCTCTTTTTTGTACCTTTTTTTTAATAAAGGTAATTTTGTGGAGATTTCACACATTTTATAGTGTTTATTATGGCTGTATAATTTTTTCACCCCCTCGGGTGAATTATTAATATTAAGTGAAATATTATATTGCCATCCAAACTATGCACGCCTGCATAGCTACCAGACAATTGGATTGGTGGAATTGGTTTAAATTTGAGTTTTCAGACATGAAGCAAACATACAGGAAGCAAACAGAGGATTGAAGCTGAATAAAATCGTTTAATTAATATAATACTATGTCACAATAAATTTTTTTCTCTAACGTAGATTATCTGTAAATATATAAAATCCACATTTTAGTTACAACTTAACGTAGAACATATAGAAATAGAGTGGCCCTTTGTCATAGTAAATGTAGAGACTACAAAATGTGCCCGAAGGAAGTGAGAGCGCAGAATGTCTTGTTGGAGAAAATTTAAATACTAATGGTAATTTATCGAAAATGAACAAAGAGATTCAATATTTTTAACACACAATTTATTGGTGCTGGAATAAAATTAAATTAGTATGTTTATTGGTGAATTGAAATATTGTTCATGGGAAACTAATCAAATTAATGAATAGCGTAGGAACTATTGTGGATTTTAATAAAATATTATATTCATAATACTTCAGAGATTTCAAATCTTATGTAAAAATATGTTTCACAAAAGTTTGGAAAGTATCGAGGGATATGCATATTCAGCGTACTTTCTTCACTAATGTGAGTTACTCGACATTACAAGCAGTACGCCATAATTTTCTTACCCCTTAACTGGTATACTGTTTTTTTCAAACGTAACTGGTATACTGGGGTCGTGGCAGACCCCAAACAAAAAAGGGCACAGAAACTTGTAAAGTCGACAGTAGAAGAACCTCTATGAATATTTTGTTCTTAGGTAATATATAAAATAATAGAAACGTAGAAATTTAAAGTATTACTACAAAGTTAATTATAAATTCAGTTTACAAACTTAGACAATCAAAAGTTTCACAGCGAACTCTGCGTGCCGGGGGTAATGAGTGACCCCAGGATACCAGTTAAGGGTTAAATATCAATGCTACGCTAATTTGAAAAATTTTGTCGATTTACCTTATTTGACAAATTTCAACAAACTTGTGCGAAACAAGATGATTCTCTGTCTATGTAATAACCTTCTCTGGACAACCTCCAAGCCTGTGTATCCCCTTCATTTCTGTCCAAGCCTGTGCACCCCCTTCATTTCTGTCCAAGCCCGTGCGTCCCTTTCATTTTTATCCGAGCCTGTGCGTCTCCTTTATTTCTATTCAAGCCTATGCATCTCCTTCATTTCTACAAGTTTTACATAAAAACTCTAATGTAAAAATAGTCTGATGGTATGAAAACAATATATTATTTTGTAGAAACTTGTGTCAAAGAAGACGCTAATCTGTTGAACCTTCTCCGGACAACTTCCAAGTCTATGCGTCCCCTCCGTTTCTATAAGCTGTATATAAATAGTCTATTAAAAAATTTTGGTGACTTACCTTGTTAATTGAGACAATAATTCGGTGTCCTATGTCGTGTAAAAAGTCGTGACATTTAAAAAATGTTGACAATTTCCTTATTTCACACTTCGCAGGTTATGGTTCTTTAATATCCTTAATACTAGCTAGGTTACGTTTATATCTCTACAGACGTGCTTTCTGCTAGCTGTCACGCGACTATTTGTTACGCGATTGTTTTTTTTTCCTTTTCTTCTCCTTAAGTTTGTTATGACGTACCTGAGAGCCACAGCCCTCTTACCGTCTAGTTCAGTGACGTCCTCAATACGACTATTTGTTACGCGATTGGCCGAACCCGCATCAATATATAGACATACACGCTGCGCGAGAACCAGGGGGACCAAGCCGTCATTCGTTGGCCGAAGTTCCCGTTTAGTTAGCGCCTTATCGGTAGGAGGCGCTAGGTACATCACACACACATACCTAGGTGTATCAGTGAGCACGCACATAACCTTTCGACGTTGGTGAAATGTTACTTTGGCGCCATTTGGCCACATTTGGCGCAACGCGAGGAAGCATCAAGCATAACCTTCAAATGGCGTCCTCACTTTCCCTGGTTTACCTTTTCTAAGGCCGTCTGACCATGGATCGTCGCGTCAGTGACGCGTATGCAGCAGATAGAAGGATATACAAAGAATTTGAATATATTTTATTTTCCTATGAAAAGAAGAAATATTCAATTTCAATGTTTATCCTTCTATCTGCTGCATACGTGTCGCTGGCGTGACGATCCGTGGACAGGTTTTAGGCCGGTATTCATAGTCGCTATTTATTCTTAAGCATTCGGCATCTATTACTATAGTCGTGTTCAGATTTATTGGCCGGTGAGTTCGGTTTCTCGAGCAGCGCGCGAGGAGAAATCAGCCTCTACCACCTGACGATCGTGGATTGGCAGTCGAAGTTGCCGGACCCCCGAAGGGTATGGTGGGGTAAGGGGAACGGTGCTCGACTCCGCCTGAACGATGCCGTGTGGCTGTTGTTTATTCATAGCGTAATAGTAGTGTGCGTTACGAATCGTATTGGCTACGCATAGCCAATACGAGACGAAGCTACGGCAGAATCCCGTTACCGCTGGCCAAGCCTTAATTCCGAGTATGAGTTTCTCGCTTCTTTCTGGCCGAAGGGGGGAGCGAGATGGAACGCTTAGCAAACCGGTTTTCCAGTGCTCAGGGCACCGTACGACGGCCAGGCGTAGCCCGAGAGAGAGCGAGAACGTAGATAAAAGGAGCACCGAGGCAGGCAAGCGATGTGGTGGGAGAATACCCCTCACGAAACTCACCGGCCAATAAATCTGAACACGACTATAGCTACTAGGTTAATAGAGGATGACGCATGCTTAAGCATGTTTATATATACATAATACTTTAAAGTAAGCGGTGCATTACACGTATACACATACGTCCCGATTCACACCAATTCACACATTCACAGTTTAGTTAGCGCCTTATCGGTAGGAGGCGCTACAAACTCTGCTTCACCTTTCGTAAGAGGGAAGCTTGGCCCCCCTGCGCGTAATAGAGACACTCTGTGCTCGCGCTGCGCATATATACATATATATACTTGGCGCGAGACACTGCCGTGTCTCTTGATTAGAAGAATGGGGATTATCCAACAAAGTACAAGCACTTTCTTGTGATACTACCGCTTCAAATACTGGACGCTACCAAGGAGCCTGCGTTCTTCTTGAACAAAAATTGGAAAGAGAAATTCTATATTTGCCCTGCAGACACCATATCTACGAAATCATTTTACAAGGCGTCTTTAAAGAAAAAATGTACCAGTCTACCGGTCCAAATGTTCCACTGTTCAAAAATTTTCAAAATGCTTGGCCAACAATCAACAAATTAAATTTTGTATCCGGAATTGAAACCCAATATGTCCGTCAAATAATTACAGATACAGTTATTAAAGAAACAATCCAATTTTCAATAGACGTTTTACAAAGAGAACATCAACCTAGAGAAGATTACAAAGAATTTTTACAATTAATAATTATTTTCCTCGGTGGGACTCCACCAAAAATATAAGTTTTCGAGCCCCAGGAGCTTTCCACCACGCTCGATGGATGGTAAAAGCTTTATATTGCTTGAAAATATATTTATTTAAACACCAATTTTCAATAACTGTGGAAGAAGAAACTGGAATTCGTGATATATGTATCTTTCTCGCCGCTTTTTATATAAAACCGTGGAATCGAGCTACAATGACAGCGGAAGCTCCACGACAAGACTTAGAGTTTTTGCAAAAACTCTATGCGTACCGCATAATCGATGAAAAAATAAGTCTTATAGCTGTAAAGAAAATGTGCAACCATTTATGGCAGGCCTGCACAGCAAGGCTGTGACGGGCAAGAGCGCTCTCGATTGTAGAGCTGTACGAGTACCCGGAAAAAGCAAGCCGAATCTGGCTCGGCTCGAAAAACCGAGCCGAGCCAGGTACCCGAAAAAACCGAGCGGCTCGAATAGAACCGAGTACTCGAATTTTTTTCAAGCGGCCCGAAAGAAACCGGGCGGATTGGATAGAACCAAGCGGCTCGAATTTTTCCAAGTAGCCCGAAAGAAACCGGGCGGCTTGGAAAGTAAGCGAGCGGATCGTAAGAAACCGGGTGGCATGGAATGAAACGAGCGGTCCGATAGAAGTTCGAGCAGATCAAAAACTATTTGCCCGATTTATTTCAAGTTTGGTATATATGTTCTTAATGATATTATCTAAAACGTAGCCTATCATTTTTTTTATACGATAACCCATTCGTATGTAATAAATGTTTTAAGTTTGCCTTGTTAGGTAAAAAATGAATAGTGATATTCACCTTGCTCTCATTTGTAGAATAAATTTTTTCTTCTCAAATCCGTATGCTACATTGTATATATTTTATTAATGAACACTAGAATCATGGTCTTTCTCATGTTAGATAAACCTGGGCATCATAATTTGATACATAGCTCGCGCGCATAATATTTATACAACATATGCCTTAATACATGCTCTGCACATAAGAATTAACGAAATAATTTTCAATCTCATAGTATCTGTAAAAAGAATTCGTCTAGTTTAGTATTGTTTCGAGCGTCTCAGATTGGCGTAACACCTTAATAAAGGGTGTTGCCTGTTAATGGCTAAATAAGTATAACTGAATAAAAAAAAGAAATAGGTATAATATAGACTGCGGAATTTTATGCAAATACATGTTTTTGTAGTAATGGATTAAACAAGTGGGACTTTGACCGATCTATATTTCAACATTAAGAGGATTTTAAAAATATATTTGTAATTTTGCATATTTCGGGTATTTTTCATGGTTCTCGCATATACGGAATTTGTTTACAAATTAGCTCAAGTAATTGTTAAAAGTTGCTGAACCTCGCTTTTAAAGTTTAATAGCTTCATACCTATGTTAAAAATTTTATGTAAGTGTAATAGTTACATTATATTCAAAAGTTTAGTAATTTGTATTGAAGGGATTAGGGTTGTGCTCTGGAACGCGGTATATCAGACTTGCATTAACTTCCGCAGTCTAGGTGTAAATAAATAAACGAATAATTCTTAAACAATAAACAACTAAAACAACGTCCATTTTTTTATTTAATTAATACAAGGACGCAATACCAATCCGTTTGAATGAGGATGGGGAATACTTCTGCAAGAGCGTATGAAATTACAAGAAATAAAATAATTGTATTTAACCAACATTTGCACAGCTTAATTATACGCTGTAGCTTATTTCGTACATTGGATTACATACATACTTCATACATGATGCACGCATATTATGTACATACTACATAACACTATATTCATGCTATACATATACATTACTTATTATATACATGGAACATACAGTATAGGCATACAATGTACTGTTAGCCCTACGCACGTACTAGATGCTACTATATACTATTACATTATATTACATGAGGGGGACATATAGTATTGGTATTTGTTTCACTTTCCGATGACTTTTTTAAATTATAATTTCGACCGTAATATTTAGTACGATTATTTGATTTCGGCGCACAGGTTCGGTCAATTTTAAATCATTAAAACACAAGCTATTTAGCAATAGATAATAAAAGCTTTCGACGTTTCGATCTTGATTTACAAGGGAAGATCCCGAACCCGGAAATTCAAAAAATTCTGAAACTTTGTGAATATGTAGGGGATTTCCTCCTGATTACAACGCAATTTTTTGTTGCTGCCCAAAATCACTCTAAGGGGGTGAAATTAACCCCTGAAGATTCGACCCTTTTTCGATTTTGTGTTATAACTCGCGAATTGTAAGAGATAGAAAAAGAATCTCAAGACGAAAGTTACTTCTTTTAATTAGATCTATCAAATAGTAAAAGTTAAATCAATTGTTTAAACAATTAGAAAAAAGTTATAAACAAAAATATTAATAATGTTTTTTACAATTCGTTGTTTCGCGTGAAATCTGAAAAATATAGCCGGCACGTAACAGTGGTTTAAATAATTATGAAACAGCATAATCCAATTTTTTTCAAACAATTTCAACTATTGTTGTATCGCGGAACTGTGCTCCTCGACAATCGAAGAACTTTTGGATCCCATTGTAACGTGCCTTAAGCTGCATATCGAACAATGTTTTTCTAACATTTATTAGAACAATTTTTTATTTTTTACAACAATAGTTCATGTGTATGAAGTTAGCCCCACATTTTCTGAGAAATTAAAAAATCATTGTTGTACTATTTTTGTACCGCATTGTACTGTCGGGAATTTTCAAAAATTTGGAACCGTTTGCGAAAAAAATTGAGAAAACCAATTTTAAAGGTAGCTCCCTTTTTGAGAAAAAATCATTTTTTTTCGATTGTACAGCACTGTAATAGTTGCACCGAGCATTGTACCGTTCAAAGAAAGGGTGTATCAGTAGTTTGCAAAAGAAATAAAAAAATGTAGTCTGTCCCAAGTCACTTGTTATTTCCTAATAAATGTTAGAAGAACATTGCTCGTCCTGCAGCTTCAGGTACGTTACAATGGGATTGAAAAGTTCTTCGATTGTCGCGTAGCACAGTTCCGCAATACAACAATAGTTGAAATTGTATGGAAAAAAATATGGATTATGCTGTTTCATAATTATTTAAACATCCAGTTCAGATTTCACGCGAAAACCCGAATTTTAGAAAACATTCATATTTTTGTTTATAACTTTTTCTAATTGTATAAACAATTGATAAAACCTTTACGCTTTGGTAGATCTAATTGAAAGAAGTAACTTTTGTCTCGAAACTTTTTTTCTATCTCTTACAGTTTGCGAGTTATAACACGAAATCGAAAAATGGCCGAATATTCAGGGGTTAATTTCACCCCATTAGAGTGATTTTGGGCAGCAACAAAAAATTGCGTTGTAATCAGGAGGAAATCCCCTACATATTCACAAAGTTTCAGAATTTTTTGAATTTCCGGGTTCGGGATCTTCCCTTGTAAATCAAGATCGAAACGTCGAAAGCTTTTATTATCTATTGCTAAATAGCTTGTGTTTTAATGATTTAAAATTGACCGAACCTGTGCGCCGAAATCAAATAATCGTACTAAATATTACGGTCGAAATTATAATTTAAAAAAGTCATCGGAAAGTGAAACAAATACCAATACTATATGTCCCCCTCATGTAATATAATGTAATAGTATATAGTAGCATCTAGTACGTGCGTAGGGCTAACAGTACATTGTATGCCTATACTGTATGTTCCATGTATATAATAAGTAATGTATATGTATAGCATGAATATAGTGTTATGTAGTATGTACATAATATGCGTGCATCATGTATGAAGTATGTATGTAATCCAATGTACGAAATAAGCTACAGCGTATAATTAAGCTGTGCAAATGTTGGTTAAATACAATTATTTTATTTCTTGTAATTTCATACGCTCTTGCAGAAGTATTCCCCATCCTCATTCAAACGGATTGGTATTGCGTCCTTGTATTAATTAAATAAAAAAATGGACGTTATTTTAGTTGTTTATTGTTTAAGAATTATTCGTTTATTTATTTACACCTAGACTGCGGAAGTTAATGCAAGTCTGATATACCGCGTTCCAGAGCACAACCCTAATCCCTTCAATACAAATTACTAAACTTTTGAATATAATGTAACTATTACACTTACATAAAATTTTTAACATAGGTATGAAGCTATTAAACTTTAAAAGCGAGGTTCAGCAACTTTTAACAATTACTTGAGCTAATTTGTAAACAAATTCCGTATATGCGAGAACCATGAAAAATACCCGAAATATGCAAAATTACAAATATATTTTTAAAATCCTCTTAATGTTGAAATATAGATCGGTCAAAGTCCCACTTGTTTAATCCATTACTACAAAAACATGTATTTGCATAAAATTCCGCAGTCTATATTATACCTATTTCTTTTTTTTATTCAGTTATACTTATTTAGCCATTAACAGGCAACACCCTTTATTAAGGTGTTACGCCAATCTGAGACGCTCGAAACAATACTAAACTAGACGAATTCTTTTTACAGATACTATGAGATTGAAAATTATTTCGTTAATTCTTATGTGCAGAGCATGTATTAAGGCATATGTTGTATAAATATTATGCGCGCGAGCTATGTATCAAATTATGATGCCCAGGTTTATCTAACATGAGAAAGACCATGATTCTAGTGTTCATTAATAAAATATATACAATGTAGCATACGGATTTGAGAAGAAAAAATTTATTCTACAAATGAGAGCAAGGTGAATATCACTATTCATTTTTTACCTAACAAGGCAAACTTAAAACATTTATTACATACGAATGGGTTATCGTATAAAAAAAATGATAGGCTACGTTTTAGATAATATCATTAAGAACATATATACCAAACTTGAAATAAATCGGGCAAATAGTTTTTGATCTGCTCGAACTTCTATCGGACCGCTCGTTTCATTCCATGCCACCCGGTTTCTTACGATCCGCTCGCTTACTTTCCAAGCCGCCCGGTTTCTTTCGGGCTACTTGGAAAAATTCGAGCCGCTTGGTTCTATCCAATCCGCCCGGTTTCTTTCGGGCCGCTTGAAAAAAATTCGAGTACTCGGTTCTATTCGAGCCGCTCGGTTTTTTCGGGTACCTGGCTCGGCTCGGAAACCGAGTCCCGGATTGGTTCGGATTTCAAGCTACCCGAATCTAGAGACGCGGTAGCGTCTCGACGCCAAGTACATGAAAAAAAAACACCCTGTATATGTCGATGTCGATGTCGCTACCGTGTATCTTTACTCGTCGCGGAGACACTCTAACCTAATTCTGACATTTATTACATTATATCTCATCACGCCTGCAATATTTTGTAAATTTAAAGGCATTTTTCTTATGTAAACCGCATATCGGCTTTCGAATAAGACCAATTTCAATAAAATCGGTCCACGCATGACAGAGATATCGTAATATCGTCTCATGGATCTGTCGAAATTGGTACGATTTTTCTTCTTCTGATTCTCCTAGAAATTTTTCGTCATCATCATCAAACATTACGTATATATATCGTCAATATATATATATACGCGTTACGCGCACACCTTCAGCCAACACATGTATCGTTCTTCGTTCGTCGTCCGCCATTGTACGTACATATATATATACTATTTTGAATTTTATAACCTAAGTGCTAAGTGTCAAATAAAGTAAGTTGTCCCAATTTGAAATGTCAGGAGTTTTTACACTGCATAGGAGACTGAATTATTGTCTCAATTAATAAGGTAAGTCGCCAAAATTTTTTTAATAGATTTCTTATGTAGAGTCGCAGACTTGGAAGTTATCCGGAGAAGGTTCGACAGAGAAGCATCTCCTTTCGCATAATAATATATATTGCAACAAATTGCATTGCATTTAAATTGCCTGATATTTGTATTTGTATATACCAGCAAAATAGAGTTTTTAGGTAAAGCTTATTATATTATTATTATAGAAATCAAGGGGACGCACAGGACTTTGATAAAAATGAAGGGGACGCACAGGCGTGGAAGTTGTCCGGAGAAGATTAAATTAAATAAATAGAAAGACAAAGCATCTTGCTTCGCACATGCTTCTGAAAGTCAAATAAGGTAAATCGACAAAATTATAAATATACCAGCAATTTAGAGTTTTTATAATATATATTGCAACAAATTGCATTGCATTTAAATTGCCTGATATTTGTACTTGTATATACCAGCAATTTAGAGTTTTTATGTAAAGCTTATTTTATATTATAGAAATGAAGGGGACGCACAGGCTTGGATAGTAGAATTGATGATGGAGACGCACAGGCTTGGATGAACAGAAATGAAGGGAATGCACAGGCGTGAAAGTTGTCCGGAGAAGATTAAAAAATAAATAGAAAGACAAAGCATCTTGCTTCGCACATGCTTTTGGAAAGTCAAATAAGGTAAATCGACAAAATTATAAACATTCTAAACTAATTTTATTCCAAAACCAATAAATTGTGTGTTGAAAATATTGGACCTCTTCGTTCATCCTCGTTGAATTATTACCATAGCATTTAAATTTCCAGCAACAAGACTTTCTGCCATACGCTCTCATTTCCTTTGGACACATTTTATAATCTACACTTACTTTAACAAAATGCCACTATATTTCTATATAGTTGCTACGCTATTCATTATTAATTTTACTAGTTTTCCATTAACAATATTTCAATTCACCAATAAATATTATTTTTTATACTATACTAAACCAACACCAATAAAAATATTGAATCTCTTCATTCATTTTCGCTAAATTACCATTAACATTTCTTAAATTTCTGCCACAAGACTTTCTATCGCAGATCTTCCCAAGTAGGGGAAATCTGCTTCTGAAACACATGTTTCGGTTCTCCTTCCAACGCTGTGCCTGCGGATAAGGTGGGACGATTTCTACTGTCCTCTCTCTCTGCTTCCTAGCGGCGTTACTGTCTCCTCTGAGAGAGGGAGTGTTGGAGGGAGAACCGAAACATGTGTTTCAGAAGCAGATTTCCCCTACTTGGGAAGGCCTGGATTCTATTGTATGCTCTCATCTCCTTTGTACACATTATGTAGTCTCTATCTACACTTACTATAGCAAAAGGCCACTATTTCTATATAATTTCTATAAAAGTAAGTTCTACGTTAAGTTGTATATACCCATAAAAAACTTCAAAGAAGTAAAAAAATACGCCAAGTACATGAAAAATCAAATAAATCACAAAAAAATAGAAGACAATAATAATCACAAAAAGTAGAATCTAGAATTTATCCTTAATTCTGTCGCGTGATAATTCCTAATTTATAATATTAAAAATTATCTAAAGTCAGTCCCTACGCAAATTATCTTTGTAAAAAGAAGTGAGATCCCCATAAAAAACTTCAAAAAAGTAAAAAAATACGCCAAGTACATGAAAAATCAAATAAATCACAAAAAAATAGAAGACAATAATAATCACAAAAAAAAATAGAAAAGTATACAATACAAAAAAATATGTGAAATCAAAATGAGCTGCCAGTACATAAAGGTGCTTTCCAACTGCGCTTAAGATGACACAACTACATACACACAGCTCAAATGCTGTGTTCATACATTCCATTACAATGTATTACATAATATTAACCAGATATATTTTTATACAAATAAATATTTTAATACGAATAAATATTTTATTCAAAATACTTGGCGCTGCGCCCCGAATTGGTGTTGCTAAACTCAATAAATATGTATAAATTGCATTAATCCTTTTCTTTCTTTCTTGCACGTGCGTGCGTGCGTGCGTGAGTGTGCGTGCGTGCGTGTGCATATGCTACGTATGATATTAGAATTAAATATATGTAGAATAAATCTGAGTGCGTTTCTAATATGTGTATGTATATGTATTTTATATTGTAATGGAGTTGTTGTAAATTATTAATTAATACTAAGGCAATTAATATTTTTTCGGTTGCGCAGCGCCAAGTATTTTGAATAAAATATTTATTCGTATTAAAATATTTATTTGTATAAAAATATATCTGCTTAATATTATGTAATACATTGTAATGGAATGTATGAACACAGCATTTGAGCTGTGTGTATGTAGTTGTGTCATCTTAAGCGCAGTTGGAAAGCACCTTTATGTACTGGCAGCTCATTTTGATTTCACATCTTTTTTTGTATTGTATACTTTTCTATTTTTTTTTGTGATTATTATTGTCTTCTATTTTTTGTGATTTATTTGATTTTTCATGTACTTGGCGTATTTTTTTACTTTTTTGAAGTTTTTTATGGGGATATTCAAGTACTCGTACAGCTCTACTCGATTGCTCGCGAGCAAAGCGAAGAGCGACGCCGCGAGCTGTGCCCCCTCCCTGTGGCCACTAGCTGAAGTAGTATGCGTGTAAACTGTTAGGTGGATTGCTGACGTACACCGGCACACTTCACTCACGAACACTCCCCACCACAGCACTGTTGTTCATGAATGCGTTTACGATGCTCTTTCCCTACGCTTCCGAAAATTTTTGCCCCGCGGGCATTTAGCTGTGCACGCCTGATTTATGGTATTTATCACCAGAAACGGCAGCGTTAGCATTTTTTTATAAAGCTGTGGGAAAGAACACGAAATTACGAATGGTGGAAGCGCTTAATACTGAAGTCGACGAATCGTGCAAAAAAATATACAATTAATCCAAATGATGTGGGAAACTATATTGAAATAGGAATTGACCATTTTATTTCTGAACGTTCAAAAAGATTTTTCGAATTATTCTCAATTCCCATTGAATTTTTAAAAAAGGATCCTAATGTATGGGAAAATGAGAACGATTTTCTATACGGATTGAACATCGTTCAAGGCTTAAAAGTTGTTAATGACACTGCTAAGCGTGGTGTTAAACTTATGCAGGAATATAATCAGTTATTGGCCAAAACGAAGGGGAAAAACAATATATATTACAAATTGTTTCCGAACATAGAAAACAGTTTCCGAATGTAACAAAACGGTCACTATTGAAAGAAATATAAGATATTTACTCGAAAAAAATACTTTCATTTTTTATTCCTCCAAATATTCCTTTTCAGTTCTGAAACTACTTTCTTGTATTATTTATTACATTATAAGTATATTATAGTATTCGTATTATATTATATTGGGAATTGTTTAAAGATAAAAATTAAAGTATCTTCATTTGCGAATATGTGAAAAAATTTCTTAGACAAAAGTTATACTGTTTGGCAGGGTAAAAATAATGCCAAAGAAAAAAGTTTTTTTTGAAGGTCAATTTTTGAGATTTCAAGGTCATGATGTTTTTTTTTTTAAGTGACCTTATAATATGATTCTATATTGTTAAAGAGCGTAAAAAGACAAATTCAACGATATATAAAAATGTATATGAACGATATACTACAATGGAGAAAAACGAATTCCAAAAATAAAAAAACTTCAACTGCGATGAGGCACGTCTTCCCGTTGTCCGATCGATTTCAAATTTTACACACATTATTTTCTCACCCAGTGGCACCATACTGGGGGGTGTCCCCGCAAAAAATTTGAAATTTATTTTTCGACAAGAGTAACTAAGGTCCACCCTAGTGAGAATGCGCGACGGCCTTTAGACTTAATACATGAGGCCAACTAGAAAACTAAGCCCTAATTGCGCACGTGTACAAATTTTCTCAGAGATGCGTTTATAGTACATAAACTTTCGGTAAAGATTACTATTGCAAATTCCAATAAAGATTGTGAATACGTATAAACGTGAATTCCCGAGTACAAACAGGGTGATTCTTTCAATTCCTATCCGATTTTTGTCCTCCAGAAAATTATTTTTTTCTTAAAAGGAAAGGGAATTACCCTACCTATTACTTAGGGTAAAACTATACAATACGCCCCATTTGACAAAACGCCCCACCATTATTTTACACACACAAACCAAGATGCATCGACGCGATCATCATAGCACATACAGCACACTTCGTTGCGGGAGTATTGCAGGAACGTTGTTGCAACATTGCGTTATTGCAGGTTGCATTGCAATATTACAGAAAAGATGCTATAATATTGCTGTGTAATCTTTGAATGACAACGTTCTTGCAATATTGCGTACACTTTGCCACTCCAATGTTCTAGTGGCAACGATCCTACAATATTTCTGCAATATTGCGCACACGTTGACGTGCAATGTTACAGTGGCAATGCCCTAACAATATTCTGTAATATTGTGCACACGTTGCAACTGCAATGTTCCAGTAGCAACGATCCTACAATATTTCTGCAATATTGCGCGCACATCGACGTGCAATGTTCCAGTAGCAACGATCCTACAATATTCCTGCAATATTGTGCGCTCAGTGTGAAAAATACACATGGGCGTTATACTACTACGATTCTGACTACGCACATTCATGTCGTCGCGTCCCTCACTGCTCGAGACATTGCGGCGGGACTATTGCTATAAAATCTCCAAAACGTTGCAGAAATACACTCCTGCAATATTGCTAAGACGGACATAGGAGCGAAACCTGCAATCTCGCACCGCAATATTGCCGAAGAGTTACAGGACCATTGCCACAATTTTGCCGTTTCGTTGCAGAATCATTGCCGAAACGTTGCAGGACTACATATTTGTAATGCTGCCGCAACTTTGCAAAAATACTCTCCTGCAATATTGTTAAGGCGGACATAGGAATAAACCTGCAACGTCTGTGCAATGACGCGATGCAACATTGCAATCTTGCACCGCATCATTGCAGAGGCATTGCTGCAATGTCATGATGCTGTGTGGGATTCGAACTTGCCTCAGTCGGCCACAACTGCCGCAATAAAAATACGAGCAAATATTACGGCTTTTAAACAAATATACAAGAATTTATTTTATATTTTCGGCCTTTAGATAATTTGCGGTGAGTATGTCAGAAATTCAATTTTCTAAGTCACTATTGTTTTTGCTATAAATTCACACATACATATATTTCGAAAGTAGACAAACTAACCTCTTTAAATCGTTATTGCCTAAACATTTTTTCACTACGCTGTTGCTAAATTGAAGATGGAGCGTTTTGTACTTCAGAATTGACAATATGCCCCAGCAAAGAATTTACAATACGCCCCACTTCAAAATCATATTTTTCACGAGTAATTTGAGTGCATCGAAAAACACAGTAAGAACACAATTGTGTAAAAAAAAGGCACGAGGTATTTAATAGGATTAGTCCATCTTAAACAGGTTCTAAGACATTCCCCATTCAAAGTTGGGGATCCAGAAAAGTCTCTGATAAACACGATCCATGACACATGCCAAATTTCCTACGAACAAAATATGTAATAACTACATATCCAACGGGTATAGAGGAACACAGCCCTATACCTCATCCACGCGATTTCATAAAAAGATAATCGTCAGATGATTATCGGTAGTCGGTCGTAGTTCACGGTCGAAGGAACGATCGAAGACTTCTTTCGGACTCCGTGCCCACCTTCTATCCTGCCCTACCTCGCCACGGGACACGGGACGAGATTCTAGAGGGGGATCGGGCAGCAGCGGTGAATTCTTGCAGTCTAGTCGAAGTCCGTGATGCCGGTGCCACCGAGGCGAAGTTAACGGTTCCTCCCCGAGTCCAGCGTTAAGGTGTTGCCGCTTTTGTGGATCACGGTTACATCGATCCCGTGAAAATTCTCTCGCGATTCTCTGCTCCCAGCGGCAGAATCCGGCCGCCAGGTTTTCGTTTCCGTTCGTGGGTACAACAGGTGGCCCAGGTTCACCCGGCAGCGTTTCCTCGCGCCTCCACCGACACGGAGAACAGTTTTTACGTGTTTCTCTCTTCGTGGATTTTGCGCGATCCTCGTCTGGAGCTTCGTAGGAATTTTGTGGCGCGGACACGTCATGGGCCAATAGTGGATGCGAACTTACGTCGGCAAATATGAGTAAGTACTTATAGCACATTCGGCAACCTGCACTAGTGCGCGCTGAGTGCAAACTTTTTCGCATCCAATTGGCTAAAATTCTCACTCAGCGCGCACTAGTGCGGCCATCCGAATACGCTATTAGTTCATCTCCTCTCTGTGTCGCCCCTCGGGACGTTACGTGGCGTCAGGTATTCTAAGCTTCCCGATGGTCGTCGGTTTATATTACATACATATGCTAACGATTTCCTCTTTCTTCCTCTTTTTTTTTTTGCAACATTGTCGGTGGTATTTCTTAGCACTGAAACTTATGCGCGGGCATAGCGATTCCTGCAGTTGCGTAGGTGAGACGATTTGCAGAAGGTGCAACCTTCAAAATTAACATTTTTCATCTTTCTCTCTGTCTTGGAGAGGGATTTATGATACTTTCCTGCGTGGGTGCTCCGTGGGAGTGCACTGTTAGTTACCGATAAAAATCTATAGGTACCGGAAATATCTTCATTCTATATACAAGACGTTCCTGTGGAGTTCTTAAAAAATTTTTAAAAAAATTGTCGATAGATCTACATTTACGCCAACATTCGGCCGCTGAATACAGTAGTCTTAGATTGATCAATCAAATCTCCTCGTTTCTTTTTCAATATGCTATTCCCCCAGTTAAATGTAGGAAAAATTTTGATTTTACGGAAGTATGAAATTTATCTTTGCATTTTCTCAAAAAATACAAAGACAGTGTATTCACAGCTAAACCATCGTTAAGATGCTTGCTTTAAGGTTACAACCTCTGCGCGCGAGCAACAACTAGTGACTCATTGTCAGCCAACAAGTATTTGTCTACCTTCCTTTTCTTTTTAATCCAAGACAGGCATTTAAAAGTTTTTTCAGATGAGAAAGATAGGCAAACAGAATACCTACAATCTGTCATAAACATGGGTAAATACATGCATATACCCCGTGGTTAATTACATTACCATTTTCGCTCCTCATTCCATGGAAACAATGGATGTAAAGCGCATTTCCATGCACTTTTACTTTCCATGTTCAGCGTGAATGATCGATCCTACTGTCGACGTTATTCAGGTACTTGAGTGTCAGGCACTTAGGCAGGCGACACACTTAGGTATATACATGTCAGGGAGACCGGGGCTAAAAGTTCCAGACGATAAGTTGTTCGGACGGTTCTATCTTCAAAATGAACAGAGCGTAGTACTTTAAATTATTTTTTCCGTGTGAATTGATCACGCTACTCTGTCGCCCATTTTAATAGCATCCGCGAAAGCGAATCGTGTGGTTGCAAGCAAGGACCTATTAGTCCCGTACCAGATAAGTAAATATTTTTCTATCATTATTTTTTGGTCTATTTCGATTATTTAACGTCGATATTATTGATTGATTCGTTCTTATGAATCAAATGGCATATAAGAAGATGGAGTTATAGTGTTTATCGTTTCAATATGTGTATAAGCAAAATAGTCTATCAAATGGCTACATGTGTCGACAGGGGCTAGTTGTTACCGTAACAACTTGCCCCACAGCAAATGTATAAATTGTCCCTGCTGTGCTTTAAGATGCGAACATATGAATGAAAATCGGAAAGGGGCACCATTTCCATCGAAGTTATGCATAAAGATAAAAACTGTCGCTAGAGAATTCAGTATCTGCCACTTGACTCTATCGAGAGTTATTAAAAACTACAATCTGGACAAGAAGCTACTTGTAGACTACAAATACAAATCTCAATACAGTTGAATGGAAGATTGATTTCTAGATTTTAGTTTTCATACCAAAGATAATGTTTATGGTTATTATATTGTTCTAGTTTTCTTTTAAAGATAATACATTTTTGTTGATCTGAACCTTCAGAAATAAACATTATTAATAAAATTCTGTTTCATTTCATTAGAAAATGAAATATTTCATTAAAAGGCAACTATTATATCTTAGTAACAACTTATCCCAATACGATAACAACTTGCCCCAAAAAGGGGTAAGAAGGTTTGACCAGCCACAAATGCCACAAACTTTTTATATTTAATATATGAAATACAAGCTTAAAATCATAAAATATAATAAAAATAAGAAATTAGTCAATAGTGAAGAGAATAATTACATTATTTCCCCGTCATTTTTTTGTGTTTTATCGAAATCGGAACTTTTAGCCCCGGTCTCCCCAACATAACGTGTTGTCCAACATTGTCCGCTACGAAGTTATTTGAAGAATGCCTCAATACTAATGAAATTTAAATTTCTGTAACATCTATTAAATCTTCATTGGAGCAGTGTTCGAAAAAGTTCCGCAACTCTCGTTTTTAAAAAAATTATGTTAGAACTTATATGTTTCGTTTAAGAAAATATGTTTCTGTGGAATGTTTATTGAAAGAAATGGTACCCTTAGGCACTTCTTTAAAAAATGTTCTCATGGAACAGATATTTTAGAATCTGTATAACAAAAGTTCCATGGAAACAAGTTATATTAGAACGTTTATTAAAAAAGATTCCCTAAGATTAAGAAAAGTACTAAACTATTAGGTACAAGTTTTATTTAACAATATGATACCACATTCTTCATATGTTTATTTAATAAAAGGTATGAAAATCATAACATAAGTAATTAATAGTTTGATAAGAACCGAACTACATAAAAATTCTATAATATCCACGTAAAACTTATTGACGTAGGTAAACGTTACAAATAAATAACACATTCAGAATATCAATTTAACTGTAATAATTATTTAATATTTTTGTAGCACTATACATTGAATAGATATTTAGTATTTGTTACAACGATTGTGAACTTTTTTCACATTGATGAACAAAATGCGTATCTGTTCCTGTTATAGAAAATTTTTTATTTTTATATTTTATAAGTTCTATTCCAACTAAAACTTTTATTTTCGATAACTTTCCTTTATTAGTTCTCATGGAAACTTATAATGTGAGAACATTTGTTAAAAAAGTTCCACGATCCATGTTTTAAAGGGGGAAGCCACTGTGACGGTCGAAAATGAGTATTTTCAAGACATTCTTTTATGTAAATTTCTACGAAAAATCTTTATTACCAACTAAAAATACATATATTTATCTAATATTTTATGCTCCTAGATTTAAATCTTTTTGGGCAGAATGGCCACAGCATACGATAACGTTAGGCTCTGTAACAAAAATTTACAAAACGGGCGGTCGTGTAACTTTCCAACGTTTGCTCTGAATTGAAAAATTCCAACATTTTCTTAAAGTATATTACAATAGCTTCAGTTAAGTGTACAGGTTTTAAAAAAAATATAAATTTTTGAAGAAATGGCGGACTTAAGAAGAAATCTCGAACAAAAAGTATACAAAATCAACATGTTTTTTAATATTACGATTAAATGAAGTATTCGATGAAAAAAAACTGATACGCTTAACTGAAGATAATTGTATTATGAATATTTTCTGAAAATTTCAAGTAAATCCGATAAAAATTGACTGAGTTATTAATGCGTCCAGTTTGAATAATGTAGTTTCGAGATAATCGCATTTAAAGTTTCGACAGAATCGCAGCTGTATACGGTCTCGCCGTAGTCAGTGATTCTCTACCTAGTTCTAAACAATATATAAGCTCGTAATCCCTCTTATTAGATACATTTGGATTTATGGACATAAACTTTTCCGGCGATTGACACCAAGCTACCTATGCGTGCACTCGATTCTGAGCGTTGCGCTACCTATGCAAAACCTACCGTAGCTCCCAGAATTTTTCGAGATCCACTTTGAAATTGTGCAGGTATATTCTTGGGACCCCAAATATTGTTAAAATGCACCAAAAGAAAAATCTGGGGAAAAATCTCACAGTGACTTCCCCCCTTAAATTGAACCTATTGAAAAGTTCCAGTACTCCTTCCATCCCTGCATGGGAGTATTAACAATGGATAGGTCAAGTTTTTCCAATGAAAATTACTCCAAATACGACTACATTCGGCTTACTTTTAGTTATATATCATTCGAATTGCTTCTCAATTACGTAGACCCATTATGCATCGTGTAATTAATTAAAAACGAGGGTCTAATTCATCATACAGAAATTAGAATTTTCAGTACTAGATGACGAGTCATCGTCGATTGATTTGTTTTCAAAGTAAAGATTCGGGGACGTTCGAACAATCTTCCCCATGGTTTCAATAAAATATCGACGTGAAGATACGCCAAAACCATGGACAAACTTCAAATCCGTGGGCGTAAAAGATAAGATATAGAAAGGTATGTAAATTATTAGAACAATGCCAAGTCCACTGAAAAACGGTGAACTTGGAAAGAAGATGCATGTTATCAAGCCAATACTAAATAAACTTCGTTTATTCCTTCCTGTGTAGTGGTCTCAACAGGAGACAATACTCTTCCTATAATTAGTATCTTAGCAAGTAACTTTCAGACAAATTACAGTCACTTACGTTCACATACGTATGGGAAACGCAATAGGAAACAAATAGGAGCAATTAGTTGTGAATAATGTTGCGTTGCTTCTAGGCTCTTACATGCATCACCTTACGTTTCTACAGCTGTAGTCTATTTTCTCAAATTTCAATACACAAGACGAATCTATCGAAATAATCTGGATACGTGAATGTAGCAATCGTTCGTAAACAAATTTGTGAGTCACTGTACGTTTATTCAGTACCCAAATTCTGATGGTGGCATGCATTTGAAATTCCTGAAAGCAGTTTGGTCTTCCATTCTTAAAGTAAGGCAATAAAGAAGCCCTATCCGTTTCGGCGTTTCATTTAATACAGTTTAACCCAACATTCCTACCTCCATGTTTTTGCTTCACTGTTCAAAACAACTGTTACGGCATTACACAAAGTTCCATCAGCGTTACTGCTTGCCGTGTTTATAATTGTTAAGTAATTGCCTCCAAAGGTGTTATAGAGCATTAATTTGGCATGGACATGAAATGTCAACTAATATTTCTCCCGAATCATTGTTTGCAAACAGTGAAAGCTAACGTTTGTGCGCGTCAGCGTCAACGCAGCGTAATCTAATTCAACGAACAAAACGGAAGTGTGGTGCTGCCTTAAAGGTCCGCGCACACATATCCGTTCCGTGTCAATTCCGTGGCGTAAAAGGTATCGGTTGCTTGTTCCGGGACGGAGCAGCGTACACTTGTCAGTTCCGTGAAATTCGACGGTCTCTCCGTACCCGTCAATTCCGGACCGTCAGGATCAGTGTTAAAAAATATCCTTTGCGTGCTTTACAATGGACCAGCGCACACTTGTCCGTGCCAGGGATGTCAGTGTCGACTGTAGAACCTCTATCCTTTCAGTGAAACTAAAATTTGGTTGCCAACGATATTTGGGCATTTGAACTGACGAAGTCTTGAAATCACGGAAATTTTTTTTATGACCGTGAAAGGTTCCCGGGTCGAAGCTCTCGCACCACGCGCTTCGGGGGTCCTAGACCATAGAGTCATAAAGACAGGGACAGCAATGGGCCACTCAGTAATGAAAATGGAGATTTAAAGGACAACGTTAAGTCCTAGAGGGGATTACTGACCCAAGAGCGTACATCATGTACCGTTGGAAAGGTCTCGTCAAGACGTATCGATTGATACCATTTTTAACTTCGAAATCAGATGGGATAACCTCGAAAAATGGCCTCAAAGTTCGAGATTTTGCGATTTTGAACAAAAGAAACCGGTAGTAAAAGCCCATCCGGCCCGAGGGACCTCGGGTAGGCACCTGAGGAAAAACCGAGGTATGTAAGCGATACTCTAGCAGGTTGGGACGGCAAATGTGCCCCACGACCTTCATTTCAGGGCCGTGTTGAGTCTGCGTTTACTTTATGGGCGCCTTTCCTAATGCCCAGTATGAAATCGCCAATGGATTAGTTGCCCATGGGGCAAACTCAGGTCCAACACGACACTGAAATGAACCTGCTAGAGTATCGCTTACATCCCTCGGTTTTTACTCAGGTGCCTATCCGAGGTCCCTCGGGCCGGGTGGGCTTTTACTACCGGTTGCTATTGTTCAAAACCGCAAAATCTCGAACTTTGAGGCCATTTTTCGAGGTTATCCCATCTGATATCGAAGTTAAAAATGGTATCAATCGATTCGTCTTGGCGAGACCTTTCCATCGGTGTATAGCATCTGGTGTACGCTCTTGGGTCAGTAATCCCCTCTAGGACTTAACATTGTCCTTTTATTTCAGGTACAGAAAAAATGTGGAAAAAGCGACCTTCATTATAATTCTTCGCTATTCCGACCAATTGAGATTTTTTTCAAAACGACAAAACACGCCAGCTACTTAGTAAACTAATACTTCTAGCTGCTAAAAAAAAACTCACGTCGTTTGGACCAATTTTAGAAATGTTATTCTGTTTTAAAGAGTGTCCGAATACGTTTGTCACCTACTGACTGAAAGAACTGTACAGCAGGCTTGCAGAACCGCCTGAATTGGGATTGACCGGGCCAGAGCAGGCCTTCTACACAATTGTCAGTGCAATTAGGGACACCGAATAGACACGAAACGAATACCGTACCGGTATGGAAATGACACGGGGCGGATATGTGTGCGCGGACCTTTAAAGTAAAGATGAGAATCGTCAGTAATGTAGGTATATGTTATTTTCACAAAGGGAAGTGTACGGAGTTTGGATCTGCGATTTGGCTCGAAATTTGCATGTAGCTGATGCATACCGTGTATAATAATATGTTAAACGTGTAAACTGCGCACACAAAAATTCCGCGAAGGAATCGTGCTGAAAATACTACCTCTTCCAGATTCTCTATATGGCTACTTAAATGACAAAATGAATCGATTTAAGTAACTAATTGTAGAAATAACGAAGAATTAGAAAAAGTCTACTTACATACATGTACGATCAAAAAAGAGAATGGACTATATCGAAAAGTGCTGTCGCATTGAATGTACCTATCATCCAGAACTATTACAAATCAACCAAAATTGCAATGCAATACACTGCCAAACGATGAGTAACAATAAAATATAAGGGATCGCTGAAACGCAGCAAAAGGATCAGAATTTAAAGATCAATGTAATATCTACGAGGGGTGAACGCCCCGCAGCTTCAGAGATTTCGAAAAATATGAACGACGCACAAGAGAAATTTCTGTATCTACAAGTAGGTACAACGAAACAGAGGTTGTCAGCAGCGACATTAAATGCTGGAATTGCAGTTCGAAAACCACTTTTAACCATTGAGGTGCAGATAATTTCTAGGGCGTGCCGCGTACGGGACTGTTTTAGTCGCGTATCTTAACCACAGTCGCTGAACGCCTACAGGCGCTGCGCGTACGCATACACGTGTCTATAGCACCAGAAAAATTATTCCATTGGGCTAATGAAGGTCGCAGTTAGATCACAAAAATTTGGAAAATGCTATGTTTTCTCTGTGTGCGTTCCGATTCATGCATACTGCGCATGAAGTGCGGAGACAACCATTCTGTTTTAGTTATTGCGCGCATTGGTGGTGCAGAGAATTTCCTATAATCCTTTCACTTCCGCTGCAGCGAGCGGGCAGCAAACGCTGAAACGCCGGCTGTGTTTCAATTCACGCATACTGCGCATGAAATTGGTGGCATCGTACGATTCCCTAGAATTTTTCTCACTTGCCACCAATACGATGCCACTTCCGGTGCAGCGAGCGGTGCAGTGACTGCTTCTCCTCTGATTTTCTGCGATTGCTGCACGCTCACTGCACCGGAAGTGACATCGTATTGGTGACAAGTGAAAGAGATTCTAGGGAATCGTATGATGCCACCAATACGATGCACAGTAGGGTGGCTCTTATTTACTCTTGGTAAATTTTTTTTTCAACATTTTCTACAGGGCACCCTCCAGAATAGTTTGAAATAATTAAAAAAAAAATCCCTGTAAAGTTTGAGCTCGATCGGATAACGGGAAAGGGTGCCCCTGGGCCCTTAAACACTTAAATCAGGGATGCCCAGACGGGCGGTCCGGTATTACGAGCATTCATCGCGTTTTCCAAAGCTCGCGTGGAAGGGGGTGCTCGAAACCAATGACGTTGCGGGCATGTCACGGATTACCTAGTCATCAATAAATATAATCCATAACCACAAATCCAAACGACTCGAAATCAGCCTATAACCACAAATCAAATCAAATTAATCGTAATGAAATCAGGATGTAACGGTTACATGCTGATTTCAGGGTATGAGCCTACACGCACACTACTAGAGTTTTCTCCATCCGTGACATGCCCGCAACGTCATTGCTTTCGAGCACCCCCTTCCACGCGAGCTTTGGAAAACGCGATTAATGCTCGTAATACCGGACCGCCCATCTGGGCATCCCTGACTTAAATCATTATTTAACAGCTCGCGAAGTCGATATCATATAACATCTTCCAAGTTATTGATTAAATAAAAAAATATGCCAAACAATAGTTGTAGATCCAGACAAGGTGCATCTTTTATGTTGTAGTACTTTTCCTCGCGCGACAAACGGTTTTCGAAAAAAGCCCGAAAAACTAAAAACAAAGAATATCGAAAATATAGACTCTATATTCTATATTTTAGAAACCCACATTTTCAGGAAACATTCATGACATATCAAACACTGAATGTAAAAGAAAAAAATTATCTTTTTGGTATATTTCGGTATATGCCGCCCCCTTAAATGTTTTAAAAAATAGTCCTCGAAAATAAACATTCCATTATTTTGTTCAACTTACAACTTTAAAAATTTGAAAGAAAAGTTTTTCTTTAGTTTTTCGAAGACCGATTGTCGCACGAGAAAACGTAATACAACATAAATGATGCTCCTTGTCTGGATCTACAACTTTTGTTTGACATATTTTTTTATTTAATCAATAACTTGGAAGATATTATATAAAATCGATTTCGCGAGCTGTTAAATAATGATTTAAATGTTTAAAGGCCCAGGGGCACCCTTTCTCGTTATCCGCACGAGTTCAAACTTTACAGGGATTTTTTTTAATTATTTGGAACTATTCTGGAGGGTGCCCCAAAGAAAATTCAAAAATCGAAAATAAGAGCCACCCTCCTAACGATGCCACCAATTTCATGCGCAGTATGGGTGAATTGAAACAAAGCCTCCGACGAGAAGCAGTCACTGCGCGCATGCGTATTTGTTTCTACAATCTTTGATTATTTGGATTTCCCTATTGGAAATACAGAAATGCGGCTGATACGATTTAATGAAATATAATAAAAACATTTCTCTAAGGATTACAACCGCCATTTTTCTACATTCTTCGTTATTATTTTGAAGAATCATAATCTCATTTTTTTAATACAAATGTAAAACTATATACTTATTAGGTACCTACCAAAAATGTTCGGTATGAAACATTTCGCATGAAACGTAGGAAAAACCGTTTCGTTTTCAAAAACGCATAAACCGCAGTAACTAAATGGAACGATATGAATGCGCGCAACGACTGTGCTGCGATCTCTGCGACCTCTATAAACCCTCTCAAACGTACCTACCTACATGCACACTAACCCTTCAAGTATTTGATCGGTTGTTATAAGTACATTTGATAAAAAAGAAAATATTGTAAAACGTTATTCCACATGTCTGTGGTCTAACGGTACTTGGATTCCCCTTAGCTTATAGCAACTGTTTTATTTTATTTTCTCATCTTAAATATAGATCTTGAACTACAATTCGATTATTATTCGGTCGAAACGTTCGCTTGGCATCAAAACGATTGCCAGCAATACAGCCAATCATACACTGCAACCGCACCAACATTTCAAATGCCATTAAACAATTTTGACCCGATCACATAAAATGCAACAACAATAGCCTCATCTGGATCAAAGTGTCAAGGTTGCATATATAGATACTAACAATAAGAAATAGTAGTAGCAATTCGATAAAGACAAGCAATAATCAACTATGTTCTCTTTTATGCCATTTTCTCTGTTATAAGCTGTAGGTGCGTGTAACCATGGTCGGATTTGTAGGTACACCTACGTATGTACCTATAAGTTAACAATAGGCTACAACCTACTTAGGGCGGCATATTTGAGGCGAAAGAAATTGGAAAAGGTTTAAACACAGAGGCCTAAGACAGCTTAAAAAACAATTCACTTTCTTTCCATGTAGCAAATTAGTAATAAAAATAACTCACATGTGCGTTGTCATATTAAATTAGCTTTAAAATTGCCTCAACTTTTTTGAATGGCAACATTTGATGATATTTCACGGAAAATATCGCCAAATTCGCCCCTGCATATACGTATGTAGCAAGCGGTTAAATACTTTTGACAGATATGGAAAATTTGCGCCAAATCTGAATCTGGTGTGTAAGGATAGAAATCCTTAGTTCACGATACCATGCCAAATAAATCATTCTAGATACACAGTATCTCCTATCCTTAGACATCCTTTGCATCTCGGAGCAACTATACTTATTACGGCACCGAATTCCAAAGGGTGAGTGCTCCTACGCAAGCACCTCATGGACATCTTCAACGTGTACTGGCCGACCTTGAACCATGTAAGTACTACGCGAGTGTACGCGGTGTGTTCATCGTACACGGACAATACGCTTACCAATGTAGCCGAGATAGATTAAAGGGCTACAGGGTGACCAAAAAGTTACTGCGAACGAGCCTTTTATGTAGTGACTCGTTCCCTTGAGAATCCTCTGACAATTTATCAATCATAATGATAATGGTAATGGCTGGCCAGGTGTAAATAGCTGAAAATTTGTCTCTGTCCATGGGGGTTCCAAACAAGATACGTATCCCAATTTTTCCGCTGATCGACCGAATGTAACGCTCTTTATATACAGGGTATCCTCGAAAAAGACGATCTTAAGAGAGATGGTTGGGCTTGGGGATGTAAAAGAAAGTGAAAAAATATTAAGAAACGTGGATTCGCAAACATTTCATCTCGCAAACACTATGCCACACTAATGGTGAAAAAAAACTTTCGTCAAAAAGAGATCAGCTTTTTCAGATCTTAGATATCGCTGACTGGATGTAAGGTAGATGCACAATTTGTGGCCACTTTAAGGATTTCAGTGACTTTCATCGTAATCATCTTTAAAATTGTACTTAAATTCAGGAAACTATAAGCTTTACTAAATTTTACACTGTCTTTACTATGAATGTCTAAGTTACCATTAACTAGAGAAATCGTTAAAGAATTAATCAAGTTAAAAAATATAAGAAATCCATTTTTCACCATTTGTGGCCACTTGCACACTAGTTTTGGCCATGTTTGGTACTAGTTTTGGCCATTTTCACCATTTAATATAACCTGGTTTAAATAAATTTGAAATAAGGAAGGATTTAGGTAAGACAAAGACAGTATACGGACACAAATTTTTATTTTATTACTTTTATTTGAAAATAACATTTCCACGTACTTACATATTTACATACATAGCAAAATAGGATCTTATTTATACTATAACCTTACATACTAATTTCTTACTTTCTTTCTGAATCATTCAAAATTTCTTGAGCTTCAATTTCCAGTTGCTCTCAATTTTGATTAGGTTCGACATTGACAGCTGCAATTCAGTAGTTTGTATTACATACGAAATAAATTAATACATTAGTAGTTAATTAATATATATTATAGACATATCTAAATATGTATTGTACAGACAATGGAAAAATTGATCAGTCTTATATAACAGCTTTAGCCATTAGATCTGAAAAAGCATGTTGGCAGAAAATAGAACAATATTTTAATAAGTTTTCTATTTCTTCCCATGGAGTGGCCACAACTGGAAAATTGATTAAAATACTATACCATTTCTTGCCACATAATTTTCTTCGTAATAGTGAATTGAATTTGATAATTTTATACCTTCAGAATAATTTTGTAACTATATTTAATCTATATCTACTATAATTTATATATTAACATACTTTGATTTGTAAATATGTGAATTTTACTTACCGTATGTCCTTCACGATTATTACAAGAACAGCGAACCGTTTACACACTTCTTACAAAATATAATGTTTTTCGCGTAAGCAATAAATGTAACCTTATATTTCTGGCGGTATATGTACTAAATAAAATACTTACGGTGTGAAATTCTACACATAATTATGTGCCTGCAAATATTTCAAGCTAAGAAAACCGCGATAATCATGCACATGGCCAAAAACAGTACAATGGTCACAAATGGTACATCTACCCTATGTATGTAGATACTCGTTATACGCATGATGAAAAGGTATGTTCAAAGATCACGTGCTGAGAACAGTAAATTATATTTTAGCGTTATTCAATTAGCGCCGTTGCAACGGGCTCGGAGTGCCACTGTTATCAGCGTTGAGTTCTACGTAGGTATAAATTATGTTTAAAACTACACTTGGGTTCGATTCGTTGTGGCAGGCCTGATGAAAATCTAACAAGTGCAAAACTTATCTTTTTGCGTCTGTATAACTAATTTAATATCAATACTAGGCTTAAAGTATCATGTTGGTACCCCTGGCCTATCCTGGCAAACTCCACAATTTATTGGATATAAATTTTAAGATACAGGTAATTCTTTCTAATGGAACTATCTTATCTTTCTTACCGTTCACAGTTTCAACTTTCGCTTGACCACTACTACTGTAGGTCTAACAAGGGAAGATCTCGTACCCGAAAATTCAAAAAAATTCTGAAACTTTGAGAATATACATATAGGGGATTTCCTCCTAATTACAACACAATTTTTGTTTACTGCCCAAATTCACTCGAAGGGGTAGAAATTAACCCCCGAAAATACGGCTACTTTCCGATTTTGTGTTATAACTCGCGAACTGTAACAGATAGAAAAAGCGTTTCAAGACAAATGTTACTTCTTTTAATTGGATCTATCATTAGGTAAAAAACTTACTTTACAGTTCACGAGTTATAACACAAAATCGGAAAATAACCGGATTTTCACGGTCAATTACACCCCCTTAGAGTGAATTTCGGCAGCACAGAAAATTGTATTCAGAAATTGTAATCAGAAGGAAATTCCCTACAGATTCACAAAGTTTCAGAATTTTTTGAATTTCCGGGTTCGGGATGTTCCCTTGTAAGTCTGCCCAAGTTTCCATTCCGTGCCCCCTTCTTTTTTTATAACGTATAGGTAGAATTGCCCTAGAATCGTCGACAGGACGCTCACAATAATGACAGCCTGGAAGAAAAGGTCGCATCCTGTTGTTCCGCATAGTTTTACGCCAAAAGTCGAGGGGCGATGATGATTCTGTCCTATCTGGCAGCTATTACGAAGAAATTTCTACGATTTCCTTGTGCAAAGTCCAACAAGCGTGGCGGTAGTACGTACGGGCACGCTTGCCCAGTTGCCTGCTCGCCATGACCATCGAACCACGGTGTTCTCTTGCCTCGATTCGTCTAATCCATTCACATACAAACTGTTGATGAGCAAAATAGTTCAGTATTCGTTAAACCGACAAGGGAGCTTCTGTAATACGAAGATTGAAAAATCTGACGTTTTGGAGAAATGTAGTTCAAGTAGAAGGAGAGAAAGGTGAAAGAAATTTAGTTTGACAATGAAACGTGCCTGTTGTTGGACTCCTCGGCCCAACAGAAAAGAAACGGAGATCAAATGAATTTGCATATCACCATGCATACTGCGAAATGGGTATCTAAAAAATAGTTGATAGGTACAAAGTTTTATAAGTTTTTATGAAAACACAGGGTAAAGTCGCCGAATATGACGTCCTCTCCTAATATGAGACCCCAGCTTATCTCCGCTACAGAACTCTTGAATGCTTTAGCGACACTGTTTTGTCTCGTAACTAAGCATGTAGTTGTTGTTTTCACCGCATAGTGGCCTTTCGAATCCATTAAGCGTCTCAAGCAATCACATTTATGAAATATGTTGCAGAAAGTTTTTGAGGACGTTCAGTTAAATATTAAATACCTCCAAAATACTGTTGTATAGTGCATGCAATGCAGTTTAAGGTTTACTAGTTGTATATCATTAACTAATGAAGACTTAATCGTTAAGCTTTTTAATAGTTATGATGTTATTGTTTCCGAATATGGGACCCTTGGAAGTTCCTATTATGAGACCCATCTCATATTAGGTACCCAATGTTGGCGAAAACAGTGGGACCAAGATCAGATAGTATTGGCGTGCAAAATATTTCGTTATCCCTAAAAAGAGCTCTGGAACGTTATGTAGAAAATACCGACTCAACGGGAATGTTCTTACGTTTCGACTAAAATCATAAGCCCATCACAAATAAAATCACTGCCAAAAATGTCTATTAAAATTCGTAGGAAGCATGCTTGAGGTTCCGGTGTGATCACCACATCACGCTACGAAAAGAAGCTAGAAGAAAGCTTAGACGGAAAAAGTAAAAGCAAGTTAGTGAAAGACACGAAAAGAGCAACAGTTACCAAGAAGTTGAAGGGCAAATCAAAAAAATCCTCTAAAAGGAAACCCGTAGAAAGTGACAGTTCAATTGATGACAGTGAAGTAGAAATTAGTTTGGATGATGAAAACGATGATGAAGAAACTTATAATGCAGAATGCTTGTTTTCACAAGCCTCTACTCTTCAGATGTGCATAGTAAACAATCGGTTAAGTGTATGAAATGTTATCAGTAGGCTCGCGAAGACTGCGGTGGTAAAGAAACAGATTTCACTTGCCCAACTTGTAAAAAAAGAAAGAAAAAATGAATTTCAGCAAAAAACTAACTGGGTCTGGTCTCATATTAGGAACCCATATTTATAACCAGCGCAATTGCAGAACTTTCATTTTTATTTTATTACGAAGAAACCGAATTTTTGTTATAGTTCTTTCCAATGGGTTCCTAAAGAGTACATATCCTACTTTTAAACCGAGTATTAAATATTAATAAAAGTGTTGTCAGTCATGAGTTATGATGTTTTGAAGAAATGGGTCTCATATTTGGCTACTTTACCCTAATTTCGAAAAAAATTAATATTCTTCGATAATGGGAACGGTTTGTGTGTAAAAGATTTGCCTAACGGTGAAATGAATTTCGATATCGAAGTCATGTCAATAATGTTCGTTTTTACAAATATAAGTGCGAAACTCGCGAGAGACAGCTAATTGTAAGTTGAAGCTGAAAGGTAAACGAGATAGTACTACTTCACGGATCGTTCCTTTCAAACAGATCTAGTTCCAATGCGGTTTAGAATATAAAATACCCGTTTAGTACGAGTTTCGTTTCTTTCCCTTTCTCCCCTAACAGTTCAGAGAAAATCATCGTGGTCAATGCTACAGGCGGATTTTGCCCGTTCGCAGAGGCAATCCCAGCAGACGTTGGAATTGCATTGCGTTGTGTTTTAGAGAATGGTAACGCCGCGCTGGGCTGGATCGTTCCGTGGTCGAGTTTTTCGCATGCCTCGGGAAAATAAACCGCAGAAGTGAATGTTAATGAAACGCGGGATTTCTCTTTTACGCTGTGGAAACTCTGAAACGGATGAATAAGCCGGAGACAGCGAATCCATGGACGTCAAGGTGATCGATGGAAATACGCTTAATTATTGCGCTCTGCAATGAGTAGATATAGATCGAAATAGAAATAAATCGTTTCCTTCTATTATTCGTACTATTCAAGTTTCTTCGCATACACGACCTCTTTACATTTCCGAATACTCGTGAACAGTGGGTGAAGGACACGGGATCAATTTTGACTCACAATATAATTTTGTACGTACATTTTTCCAAACAAGCTTTTACGCTATTAAAATTAATTTAATTAATTTAAGCTATTAAATTCAGCTGTCCCTACAATCTAAAATTCTTATTTTCTTAAAGTAGTAATTAAATATTTAGTAAGATACCTAAGTAATTTCGAACGGGTCAGAATGGATCCTGCATCCGCTGTTTAAACTTAAAAAAAAAAAGCAATATAAAATTTGCATTTAACTAATAATTGGCTCTACTTTTTATCTACGCAGATTAAAAGTCACAGGTAGCACATTCACCAAGAGATTCTACAGAATACCTATCCAATCAACCCTAAATAATCAACCCTATATTTTACACACTCTTTTGAGCGGTGCTGTTAATCGAAAAAATGATAACTCAAACTTCTCAAGTTATAATTAAATATGTGCTTTCCGTAGATCGTTCACCCGCACATAATCATCATCTGTATTTTTTGTTGCTCTTGTTTTAACTGCACAGTTTCCGTATTAAATGAGTACGGGCTGGATCCATCTGGCACACATAAGAAAATGAAACGTTACCAATGAAATAAGTTTGATCGCAAAGATTGCAACGCAACACAAAATATGCCACTATATTGGACTTCCACTTATAGCTGCAGTACCTGAACTGAAAACCAGTCAGTGTTGTCGAAGAAACACGACCAACTTGATAACGATACATTTGCTCTCTGGTGAAACCAATGAAATTAGGAATCTGCCGCTCGACATGCTAAGAGTACTGTAGGTACACTATGGTGCCATTTGTGGGAAAATTTACATTTTTTCAGTTGCGCCATATACATATAGTGGAGCTGTGGCAATTAAACACAGTCAGTTTGTTTTTCCTCAGAAGTGGGAAATGGTAACGTACATACTCATATTTAGTTTTGCAATAGGGATGTGTTTGATTTCAATTTTCATCAAACTAGTTACAAATTAGGTTCCCATTTTACCAATAGTTCCATGGGGCCATCGCGTGTTAAACGGTGGAACCTAAGTCGACGAATATTTTATCGATCCGTTGCCCGGTGATAATTGCTGAAGTCGAAATACGCCCGCAATTACACCATCGACCCCGCGACGGAAGTTCAGAAGCGGTACCGGAAATGAGAGCCCCGACGTTCCCACTAAACTCAGTTTCCTTCGACCTTCCTGGGATGTGGGTTAGCATGTACCGGGGCTTGTTCCGGAGGTCTACTCTTCCACGACAGTTTCGTGTAAATTTTTTTAGCAAAAAGCGCCCCTTCCGCTCTTATATTTAATCTTCTGTGAGCATTCACGATAGCAGAAATGAATAATCCATTCTTTAAGGTTGTTTATATGTGTACAATTTTTTATCTCGGCCATCTATTGGATATTTGATGTTTTATTCGCAGACTGAAATTTTTGTAAAAAATAAAGTCTCAACATCTTTCTTGTGCTAATTGATAAGTAATTAAGGGGTGAGCGTGCACTCATATTATTACATTAATTAAGAAGTTAGTTACTACTTAATATACACATATCACGCTATATGTACATGTATATGTATATTCTAATAAATCACTAATGCAGAAAGAGGATTTACGCTTTATAGAGGGTGTACAGGAATCTGAAATCGTGGTACAACTGAACAGAAGTAGATGAAATTTTGTCATACGGGGCATTGTTTTAGAGAAAATCAACTTCGAAAACTCGTTTGATACGCGCACACCTGATTAAAGATCAGCAGATTAAGAATCAGTAAATAGGGTAGGTATAACTGCAAATGAATCTTCGTCTAAAAATAGTTTCAAAATGTGGATTAACGTTCCTTCCACCAAGGCTTTAATTTTGAAAAAATGTATTTAAAAAATAAACTGATCTGATTGTGAGAACGGGTACCATCGTCAATACGATGTTCTCGAAATCATAGCCACGTTCGAAAAATGTGATTCTACGATCTATGTAGACACATTTTTCGAAAACGAACCATTTCATCCACAACTATATAGCTGTACCCGGTCACGCGTTGCTACGGCTCACAGCAGTCTGATTAAATGGAAAAGAAAGAAAAGAGACAGTGCCTAATCGGTGCCTAATCATTTGCACTGTGTACATCTGGCACCGACTTAAAAAATATGAGAGTCGTAGATGAAATAAGGGAAAACATTATTTTTTACTTTTCAGTGCAATTTTATGTTTTTGAAGTCGGTATTAATTGTTTTCAAATTTTTTATAGAAATAACTTTCACCTATACGTTCAACTCCAGATGGCTGGAGAGAACCTCAATGATTACTTCCATCGTAACAATCCTCGAGATCTTCGCTGCTAATTATGTTCGTGATAAAGTGAAACGGAAGTTAGTGAGCAAATAGAATTATCTTACTTCCAGACGTTAGAATAGGTTTACGTAATGTCAACATGATGGTATGTGTCGCGCTTATGGCAGGTGAACTAAAGATGCGACGATGACGAGGGTTAACGACTTGAATGAGAGTCGCCGCGCAAGAGAAGATATTCTGATTCGCAATCGCAGCAGCAACGGCTCTGTGCCACTGTGCTTTTTCGAAACCCGGTAATTAGCACAATGATGGTCCTATGTTTCCTCGTTATTGTACCTCCATTTCTCCTTTGTGCGCATGTACGCTCCGTCGTCGTATCGGTTGCTTCTCCATTGTTCCGCGATTCTCACGACGCGCAATAAAACAAACCGGCGCCCCGCGCCGTTACGTTCCTGCGACGTAACTCGGTCGATTCTCTCTTCCAAAGGAAGAGAATTTTGTAATTTATCTAGGATCCGATTTAAGTACATTCTGCTTTAGAAGATACTTAATTATTCTTTGCATTCTTCTCACAAAACATGTAACCAGTTGTCTTAAAACTCGAGTAATCGGTGTCTTTTAATTTTAAACCCTCGGCGCATTTCTGATCCGGCCTTAGGTTTGTCTTATGTTGAAGATGAGACTGTTCACACTTGAGTTACAGAGTCTCTCCACCTTTCAATACTTTACAATATAAATGTCTGATAGAAAAATTATTTCCGAAATGTATAATAAAGTAATTATATATAGGTATGGGTCATGTTTGACCCATAGTCTAATAAAGTAACTATGCTTTGTGTCATATTTCATCCGCCCAAAGTGCAAACGAGCGTCAGGTGATGCGCTGTACAAGAAATACCTAAATCAGCGGTTCATTGGCTGTTTGAGCAAATCCAGTAACTATGGGAAAACTTCAAGGCCTCGTCTTATTAGGACATTTATTAGTTTAGAAATTCAACTGATTCAATCACTGTAACCAAATTTAGTACTTTGCGATATTCCTTCTACAATACAGAATCCGATGTTCATCATCGCTATACGTATAGCCGGGGATCAACTCCACCATTTCTTTTTTGCTTTCACTGGACCTGGGCGAACGTCTAAAGCTAGATTCTCACTAGCCGTCTGGGCAGCGGCAGAACCACAGACCAGGTATAGAATAGACCTTCCATCCTTTTGTCTTCAGTGTCACAGGTCTGAAGTACCGATATTCTGAAATAACCACTGGTTTTCGAGCGCCCTCTCGAATATTCGAACGGTGGGTGCCGGAAACATTATGTGTTTCTAGTATTGACACAGGTAAAGCTGCCGGTACCGCCGAGGAAACTATAGAAGCTATGCTATACAGGGTGTCCCACTAAATCGGTTCACTTCAAATATCTATTATTTCAAGTTATTACTTAAGCGAAGCACAGTGAAACTAGTTTCTTTACAGACATAGATCAGATGTGGAGGTCAATTGTATTTTTTTCAAATGGACTGTCAAATTCCATAGAATAGCGAATTCTTAGTAAATATTTAGTTTCGGCGCAATGGTTCGGTCAATTTAAACTGATAACTAAAATAGCTATTTTGCAATTGTATTTTATACGCTTTCGACGTTTCGATCTGGATTTAGATCATCCTCAGGAAAGAATTATAAAGTATACTGCTATTGCTATTAATATTCGATTAATATTCAATCACAGTGTCATGGCACTACGTGTGAATCGCGAGTCGGTTGGAGAAAGACTGACATATACGTGAACACAACGTCTGCTTCAGAAAGGTGAATACAAGGTAATTACCGTTGACAAACAAAAACATATTTAAACTCCTTGAATTTCAAAATTAAAAGATATACCTTTTACAGTAAGCAAGCATTCATGCCATGTGTTGTGTTATACACTTTAAAGATGTTAACAAGCAGATAAAGAAAAAATTTTCATACCATTTGAAGTTTCGCCATTCTTTTTTAAAAAATGAATTTTTAGTTTCGACCGTAATAATTGATAGTAAATATTTAGTTTCGGCGCAATGGTTCGGTCAATTTAAACTTTTAATTGTTAAACTTTATTTTAGTTATCAGTTTAAATTGACCGAACCATTGCGCCGAAACTAAATATTGACTATCAATTATTACGGTCGAAACTAAAAAATTCATTTTTTAAAAAAGAATGGCGAAACTTCAAATGGTATGAAAATTTTTTCTTTATCTGCTTGTTAACATCTTTAAAGTGTATAACACAACACATGGCATGAATGCTTGCTTACTGTAAAAGGTATATCTTTTAATTTTGAAATTCAAGGAGTTTAAATATGTTTTTGTTTGTCAACGGTAATTACCTTGTATTCACCTTTCTGAAGCAGACGTTGTGTTCACGTATATGTCAGTCTTTCTCCAACCGACTCGCGATTCACACGTAGTGCCATGACACTGTGATTGAATATTAATCGAATATTAATAGCAATAGCAGTATACTTTATAATTCTTTCCTGAGGATGATCTAAATCCAGATCGAAACGTCGAAAGCGTATAAAATACAATTGCAAAATAGCTATTTTAGTTATCAGTTTAAATTGACCGAACCATTGCGCCGAAACTAAATATTTACTATCAATTATTACGGTCGAAACTAAAAATTCATTTTTTAAAAATAGCGAATTCTGAGTATGAAAGTACTATATTTCGTGCATTAACAAACTCTTTTATCCAATAATGTAATACGTGCTACTTACGATGTAAGATTACGGGTTGAGGACTTCGTAATGAGCATCGTGACGGGCCGAAAAAAAGATAGGCTCAGTCGAGAATCGGATTAACCGTTCTTTTAATAATCTTTGATTTCTGGGAAACTATAATATAATGTAAAATATAATATAAAAATAATATTAATATAATATAATATTAAATATATATATACTGTATATACAGAAATCAAAGATTATTAAAAGCATATCCGCATTTCGCTTATGCTTTCCCTAATTATATAGGGTAACACGCATAAATTTTAATACCTCAATATATCGAGAATCATGCACACGATCAATTTTAATCGTTCTGGTCTCGAGTTCTATAGACTCGGCTCGCACTCATCTCTCCTTGTATTTGAAGCAGGGGTGAAACCAATTATTTTCCTAATCCACGTTAGAAAACAAGCAACTTTTGTTGGAAGCATTTTTTCATAAAACCATTCCAAAGTATTTCTCGATGTCTAGATGCTAGAAGGCAGGCAAAAGGTCAGAAACTAAAATGGTTCCAAAATGAGAAGCGAAAATCACATTTAGTATCTTGACCTGCAGGAGTATCGTTTACACCACTTGGGTTTTCCCCAACCGCTTACCCGCTGACCGTCTATCGAGGTTATTGTTGCCGCGACGCGACCCCCACAACTTTTCTATGTGCGTCGCCTGACAACTGATTCCTGCCACAATCACACACCTCAAAAATCAGTTACACGTCACTCTTGCAAAAAGTACTCGCTCCTACAGAACACACCTATCTGCTCATTCTCCACATTCATTGTACAGTGTGTAGAAAAATTATTGGTCGTTACTCTTAGGGGGTGAAACACCTATGGATCGGTGGACATTTGTAAAAAAAGTGTCCGCGAAATTATTTATAATATTGAAAATTAATGTTAAATTTTTTGGTAAACTTGTCGAAAAGCTACCTCCTCACCGATTTCAATGGCCTTCACATATGTTGTCGAAGTCATCATTCTGAACAACATTTCCCTTTAACCTTTTTGGCAGTTGGCTTTGGTTTACGAAATATTCGCAAAAAACGTTACTTAACACAAGAATTAATACCGAGTTTAACACATGTTGTACGCTGCGGCACCATGCTTTACGCGCCCCGGCCCTAATCTAGCCCCAACCGATATACCGTCAGCTATGAAACAGATTTAAATATATTAGGGTAAAGAACACAGTTGTTGGCCACCTGACAGTGATTGGCCTTATTTTGAGAAATAAATGATTATAAAGAAATACCAATATTATCCTTTTTTTAATGAACATATTCATATTCCTTGTACTTTCTTGCTTCGGATGTAATCAATATTTCTCCACTCATTATATACTGTGATTATATACAGGGTCATCGTTTAATCCTGCAACCCGCGCGCGCGCGAACCTGTAAAATGGCAACACCGCCTCACGGACGCATTCCACTACAACCATGCACTGGCCCAGCGGAGAGCTGCCAGCAACCGATGGACAAGGGTGATGCCCGAGCTTCGAAAATTTTAGCGTCGCAAAGAGCTAGGTATTGGGAATTTCCCGGTCCAGGTAATCGAGCCGCGCGCTCCGCTTTTATGATCGGTTTACCACTCGCACCCCAGATGCGAGTGGTATAATGAGGTTTGAAAATAATGTCAACTGATCTCGTACTCGTCTCAATTTAAAAAATTTTAGCTACGACAGGGTTGACCGCGGCGCGCTATACCTTTGTACGGAAAGATTTTTCGCCACCTGCTTGTAAAAGCCATAATAATGGCGCATCGTTCCAAAAAATGTCATTATCGGAAGCCGGTATAGGCGTGGTTGAGTAGCTAAAACATTCAGACAAAAATTCTAGAAAAAAAAAATTCAAACACTGCTACAATAAAAAACACGTTCCATTAGTTACCCCTTACGTCTGATCTAGGTATGCTCCGCATTAAGGATAAAATCATAAAAAAGAAAACCAGAACAATAGATTCTGAGGTCTGCAGAACTAACACATAATTGAATAAAAATTTAATTTTTCAATTTATGAAAGTAATGATAGTAATGATACAGAAACAACTAGCCTATTGTTTATCAACATCACGAATTTTAAAAACAGCGTTAAATACCTTATCAAATAAACAGTTTGCAAAAGCTTTTTAAACAATTATGGTTGAAAAATTGATGAAAAAAAAATTAAGTAAACGTAAAATATGTTAAATTATCAATCATTAAGAGGGAATAATTTTTCCTCATTTTTCGGCGCAAATTGCATTCCGATATCTCTTATAGTTCAAAAGTTATACGAAAAAGGCCCTAAATTTTTCAACCCGGGCCGGGAAATTCTGAATAGTTCTTTGCAACATTAATTTGAAAGAGGCCAGCCCAAAATTCTCGAAGCTCGGGCATCACCGCTGTCTAGCGGTCACTAGTAGCTCTCCGAACGCCGGGACGGTGCATGGTTGTAGTGGAATGCGTCCGTGAGGCGGTGTTGCCATTTTACAAGTTCGCGCGCGCGCGGGTTGCAGGATTAAACGATGACCCTGTATAAATGCAAATAGGATGACTCGGCTTTGAAGCTTGGAAATTACAGCGATTTAATAAAAAAACCGTAAGAGTGCAGTTGAAAGTTTGTGAATAGTTTAATGTATTTATGATATGTACAGGGTCATCGTTTACTCCTGCAACCCGCGCGCGCGCGAACCTATAAAATGGCAACACCGCCTCACGGACGCATTCCACTACAACCATGCACTGGCCCAGCGGAGAGCTGCCAGCGACCGATGGACAAGGGTGATGCCCGAGCTTCGAAAATTTTAGCGTCGCAAAGAGCTAGGTATTGGGAATTTCCCGGTCCAGGTAATCGAGCCGCGCGCTCCGCTTTTATGATCGGTTTACCATTCGCACCCCAGATTACTATAATGAGGTTTGAAAATAATGTCAACTGATCTCGTACTCGTCTCAATTTAAATAATTTTAGCTACGACAGGGTTGACCGCGGCGCTATACCCTTGTACGGAAAGATTTTTCGCCACCTGCTTGTAAAAGCCATAATAATGGCGCATCGTTCCAAAAAATGACATTAACGGATGCCGGTATAGGCGTGGTTGAGTAGCTAAAATATTCAGACACAAAAATTCTAGAAAAAGAAATTCAAACACTGCTACAATAAAAGACGCGTCCCATTAGTTACCCCTTACGTCTGATCTAGGTATGCTCCGCATTAAGGATAAAATCGTAAAAAAGAAAACCAGAACAATAGATTCTGAGGTCTGCAGAACTAACACATAATTGAATAAAAATTTAATTTTTCAATTTATGAAAGTAATGATAGTAATGATACAGAAACAACTAGCCTATTGCTTATCGACATCACGAATTTTAAAAACAGCGTTAAATACATTATCAAATAAACAGTTTGCAAAAGCTTTTTAAACAATTATGGTTGAAAAATTGATGAAAGAAAAATTAAGTAAACGTAAAATATGTCAAATTATCAATCATTAAGAGGGAATAATTTTTCCTCATTTTTCGGCGCAAATTGCATTCCGATATCTCTTATAGTTCAAAAGTTATACGAAAAAGGCTCTAAATTTTTTAACCCGGGCCGGGAAATTCTGAATAGTTCTTTGCAACGTTAATTTGAAAGAGGCCAGCCCAAAATTCTCGAAACTCGGGCATCACCGCTGTCTAGCGGTCCCTAGTAGCTCTCTGAACGCCGGGACGGTGCATGGTTGTGGTGGAATGCGTCCGTGAGGCGGTGTTGCCATTTTACAAGTTCGCGCGCGCGCGGGTTGCAGGATTAAACGATGACCCTGTATATCTCTTATATTCGGTTTATATCGATAAATAAAAGTTGAAACTTTATAAAAGAATTATTTATTTGTTAAATTTATACATATATTATGAAAAATACCGGGGGCCAACAACTGTCATATGAATAATGTTGCATGACAGTAATTGGCCAGGCGACCAGTGACTTTTTTTAACCATGTTAATGGTGAAACAGTAATTAGCCACTTTTTAAAAACAGAAATAAACACAACAAATACATACATAATAAAATATATCCATTTTTGTTGTATAATTTTAATCTTATATCTATCACCAAATCAGGTAACATTTTTCTTTTAGGTTACATTATGTATCCAATAGCGGCCAATCACTGTCGAACCGGTTGGACAATTACTGTCTTGACCATGCCAATAACTATATTTCTTCGTAGGAAACACATTTTTTGTATATTTTTATACATTCTTGATTTTTTTTCTATAAACTCTATTTATTTTTAGATTATTAGGGGTTTTTCGTACTTATTTATATTGATTTCCATTTCAAATTTACTAAATTCGCATTTATAATTTATTATTTATGTGACACTATTACTTAAGTGGCCAACCATTGTACTCTTTACCCTATGCCGAAAGTTTTTCATATGTTTTTTATAACATGGCAAGATCATTGAAATCAGTAGGAAGGTAGCTTTCAATCTATTATGCCGAAAGTTGTTTATTAATATCTCCGAAATTGAGGCCGTCAAAAAGTTTAAAAGGAAATGTTGTTCAGAATGACGACATTGACAACATATGCAAAGGTCATTGAAATCGATGAGGAGGTAGCTTTTCAACAAATTTACCAATTTTCTTTTATATCAATGTATTCTACGTGTTGGAAAGGAAAAATGTTTGAATGAAGCTTTGATCAGTAAAAATTGTTAAAGATTTCGGAATGACTTGATTGTGTAGAATTACACAATCAATATATGTAGGCAGGGGCCCATCACTACTCTGCTGCTTGATACGAGACACGCCATAAGATTACCATAATTTATTAATCATTTTTTAATTAGTTCTTATAGGAAGTGTTCAATACGATAAATGAAAGTGTATGTCTGTACACAGAGTATCACGGGTATACAGTTGAAAAAAATTGAAAAGTTGAAAAAGTTAATATAAACCCATGTCCGCAAATAATTTATTAGGAAATTACAAGATAGCAGAGGTTCGTTACATCGTAAGCGAAGTTGTACAATGCTTCTCCGTTGTATGGGTCTGTAGAGTTGCTGATTGAGAAAGAAATGAGGAAATTTTGAAATGCCTTTTAAAAATGCTGTATTAATTTGACATCGGGACACCCTGTATGTAAATTCTCACCGCAATTATAACTTTCATTCCTACCGCTTATAGCGCTGCACTCTTATTTCATGCTCAGCCGTTAACGTTGGATGCGACACGGAAATGGTAATGGGGCTCTAGAGCCCCAAAATCGAGTGACACAGAATACAAAAGGATGGAAGGTCTATTCTATACCTGGTCTGTGGCAGAACGGCGGCCGCCCAGACGGCTAGTGAGAATCTATTTTAACCTTTAGAGGGCCGGGCTGGCCACTACAGTGGCCACTGAAAATTTTAAAAGTTTAACTTGTTTCTAAGGGTTTTTGATACTGCTAATCATGATTCTTAGGTCAGAGCAGGCTAGTTCAGGTGGGCGGTCCGAGGACGCTACCTTCCATAGCGTCTTCTACGTGCTGCGTGGAAGAGGGTGCTCGAAGCCAATGAAGCGGCGGGCATGCCACGGATATGGAAACCTCTAGTAGTGTGCGTGTAGGCTCGTACCCTTAAGGTGAAGTTCCACGGCGCGTGGCTCGTCGACTCGCGATCGCCAACCCGACTTACCGAACCTGGACGAGCCAAGCGACGAACCGAGCCACCAGCCGTGGAACTTCACCTTTAGGACCCAAGAGCACACTACTAGAGTTTTCCCTGTCCGTGGCATGCCCGCCGCTTCATTGGTTTCGAGCACCCTCTTCCACGCAGCACGTAGAAGACGGTATGGAAGCTAGCGTCCTCGGACCGCCCACCTGAACTAGCCTGGGTCAGAGTATCGAAATTTTACGCAGAAACAGTGTGGCCAACCTAAGCAAGCCTAAACGAATAACAGCAGTTACATTCATATATTATTCTTTCCTTTGGCGTTACCCAGGGCTAACGACGTGGACGTAGAAAGTTTTGTAGATATTTTTTTTGTTTTTGGGGTTTTTGTGTTATTTTTGGATTTGTTTTTTTAGGTTTCTGATTTTACTATTTATTATTTGAGCTGCAGTCGTGCAACTCTCTAATGCTCATGCATTATACAAAATGAATAATGAATGTGTATCCCTTTGTTGCGTTTTTTATCTCTTTGTTCATACTTCTTGTCCTTCATGTGAAAAAAAAAATGAATTTGTATGTCGGAAATTCGAATTTACGGTATTGATTATATCGTATGGAAATCCTCAAAACAGGGTGTTATACACAATGCAGTGTCACATGTAGAGCATATATAAATAGTTCGACGTCTAGTTTGCCATAAAGAACTTTCTACGTCCACGTCGTTAGCTCTGGGTAACGCCAATGGAAAGAATAATATATGAATGTAACTGCTATTATTCATTTAAGCTTGTTTAGGTTGGCAACACTGTTTCTGCGCAAAATTTCGATACTCTGACCTAAGAATCGTCATTAGCGATATCAAAAACCCTTAGAAACAATAAAGTTCAAATTTTAAAAATTCCAGTATAGGGGAAGGTTGCCTATGTTGGACCACTTTTTTATTTTTCTCTCCTACGCGGGCATAACACATTGCAGAAAGGAAACAAAAACGGGGAAAAATATAGGGGAGACCGGGGCTAAGCGGCCACGTTTTTGGCGGTGCCAATTTTCGGTAATAAAATAAATAATTTTACCGTACATATTTATACTGCTGGAAAGAGTAAAGCCTCAGCTACAAAATTACTATACGATATAATGTTTATCTGGCATAGTGTAATGAAGAAATCGAAAAATTGAGGTTGGTGTATTTTCTGAAATGTCAAAATCGCCGGGGCTAAGGCGCCACCCCCCTAGGGCTAAGTCGCCCCCTTCTTTTTGTACCAAATTGATAGTAGAAAATGAAAATTGTTTGAAGGAAAACACTCAAAGATGTGTTATTATGTTTTTTATTATTTTATTTTATTATTTATTTTATCGTTCAGTCTCAGCATTTTTCCTAGGCCGCCCCTCTATAACATATCCAAAAATCAAAATGATCGGAGGCGGACACCTAAAATACTCTCCTTGTCAGTAAATACAACATATAATGAAATAATTGTCTCTGGTATTTATTAAGCTACTCTTATATTAATACCAAAAAAATTAAAAAGAATATTTTTAATTTGTTTTACTTGTTTTTTACAGCGCCAATATGACACTGTTTACAATTAAAGATAGAGAGAATTCGACTAAGTGACAATTATGAATGTGGCGACTTAACCCCAATGGCTTTGTGGCGGCTTAGCCCCGAGCGCCAATCACAACTTCGGTCGTTCAGAAAATATTTTAGATAAAAGAAAATGAAAGGTTTCATATCAGAATCGTGTTTGGCAGGCTTAATTCTCTAAGAATCACTTACCTTCAGATTTTCCACGATGAGTGTGAAGGTGCAAACCGAAATTTTCGTTGCGAAAAGAAATTCACTTTCGGTCACTTTTCATAACAACCAACACGTTCAACGAAATAAAAATTACAATTTAGTTCCTAAATTCACCATACTCTGTCGGTGTCATTGAAATCTGATTGAAGATCTACATTATCGATCGCGAGATCATACGATGTATAGATTCGGAGATATTTAAAAGTGGCGACTTAGCCCCGGTGGCCGCTTAGCCCCGGTCTCCCCTACAATCTAAAAAACACTGATCAGGGCATTGAATAAAAATAGAAACAGGAAGAAACAAGTATTTTACCATGCACGTAGTGCAATCAAAGAGGAGATATAATAAGAGGCGTCACTCGACAAAGACAGAAATAACCTAGGGAAATCACTAGACAACCAATTTAAATGCCCATTCGGCAATGATCGGTAAACTTCGGCAATAATCAGCCAATTGCGATAAGGTACATTTAGTCGATTTGAATATCCCGCTCGAATATACAACCAATTTAAATGCCAAGGTCAAGTAAGGACTTCAAAGGTTCCGCCCGAAGTGACGCCTCTTATTATTTCTACTCTTTGGTGCAATAGTACGTTGTTTTGGTGTTTTTTTAAATTTGTCCCCGCATAACTCTCCAGCATATGGGCCGATTTTGATGATCTTTTTGGATACTGTGCCGGCCATTTTGGTGGTATATATGCATTAATTTTAAATAAATAAAATTTACAATTCCAATGAAAAAATCCCGGCCCTCTAAAGGTTAAAGGTCTAAAATGGTCTGTAGACGCTCAATATTATTGTGCGATATATTGCACAATATTTTTGCTGTAGGGGAGAGTCGTGCAGTACCAACCGCTCTAAGTTCTTTTGTTATATCTTGGGGTAGAGTCGATGAAAATCAGAAATTCAAAAACGTGTTTGTAGTATAGATAGAACTTACAAGGAACACTAGGTAAGTGTCCCCCTCCGATTTTTTCCTCGTTCAGATATGTTGTAGTACTAAAAAAACTAAGAGACACGTGTTTTTTCATTTCTGCGGATATTCGGTTTAAAGGGGTAAAATCCACCGTCAAAGATTTAAAACTCCGCGCGGTCGACTTTCAGTACAGCTGCAAAGGTTTAGTCCAAACGCACGCTCCGCAAACATGGGCGAGATGGTCAATACTTTCGCGATGGTCACGCGTCCCCTTCAGCCTTTGACTACATACATTCCCATGAAATTATGTTTTAAGCATTTCTTTGATGAATACTATTACGGAATATACTATTGTACGGAATACATCGAATAAAAAAATAAAAAAATCTTTCAAAGGAATGTCCTATGGTTAAATTAATTTACTTAACTATCCTTACTGTCAAGTAAACTCCACAAAATTACCTTTTTTAAAAAAAAGGTACAAAAAAGAGCGCCAATCCCATTTAAAAACATTGTCGTAAATTAATATAAATTTATTAATGTGCTATATTTAACTTTACAAAAGTAATGATATACAACAGTTGCGCCAATTATCACACTGGCTATTTGCACAAAGAACAAAATGTATTCAATAATATTAAGCAGATATATTTTTATACAAATAAATATTTTAATACGAATAAATATTTTATTCAAAATACTTGGCGCTGCGCAACCGAAAAAATGTTAATTGTCTTGGTTAATAAATAAAACAAGACAAGACACCACAGAGACAAGAAAGAAAGAAAAAGATTTTAATGCAATTTATGCATATTTATTCAGTTTAGCAACACCAATTTGGAGAGCAGCGCCAAGTATTTTGAATAAAATATTTATTCGTATTAAAATATTTATTTGTATAAAAATATATCTGCTTAATATTATTGAATACATTTTGTTCTTTGTGCAAATAGCCAGTGTGATAATTGGCGCAACTGTTGTATATCATTACTTTTGTAAAGTTAAATATAGCACATTAATAAATTTATATTAATTTACGACAATGTTTTTAAATGGGATTATATACTTGGCGCTCTTTTTTGTACCTTTTTTTTAAAAAAGGTAATTTTGTGGAGTTGTATTAACGACGATAAAATATTATTTTATAAATTTTACAAATTCTTTTATAATTCACGTCGTTGTTTTGATTTGAATCTAGGAAAAGTTGAAACAGGCGGAATTAGAGTTTATTTGATACTTTGACACATTAGAAAATTATGCACGTTTATGTTGTCAAAATATAGTATTAAATTACTATTAAAAATTTAAACAGATGTTTACCGATATAAGGTAATTTTTTCAACATTAACATTTTTCATGCGAATGTATGTAGCTAAAGGCTGAAGGGGACGCGTGACCATCGCGAAAGTATTGACCATCTCGCCCGTGTTTGCGGAGCGTGCGTTTGGACTAAAGCTTTGCAGCTGTACTGAAAGTTAACCGCGCGGAGTTTTAAATCTTTGACGGTGGATTTTACCCCTTTAAACCGAATATCCGCAGAAATGAAAAAACACATGTCTCTTAGTTTTTTTAGTACTACAACATATCTGAACGAGAAAAAAATCGGAGGGGGACACTTACCTAGTGTTCCTTGTTAGTAAGAGGAGGGAAATTATTTTTGTGAAATTTAATAATAAGAATTGATAATGCGGAAAAGTAAAAAAGTTGTAATTTCTAGGAAACGAAAAATTATTGTCCAGTACCGACCAATTATTAAATTAGTAGATTTTTAAGTCTAAATGATTAACAATGTTGATAAAGACATTCTAGTACAGCACAAGATTATTTTCAAATTTTATTTGTACAAACTCGCAAGTCAGATAATTAATATTCTCCTGATCTGTGCACTCGACGTGTGCCCAACCGTCACATACGGTACACTGCACCCAACCTTTGTCAAATGATTCCGTGCAAACAGAGATGAGCAAAATTTTTATTTAAATAAAATTTCGAATAACAAATAAAAAAATTAACTTTTTTCGAGGAATAAAAATTGTCCGTCGAATAAATTCTCATGGATTAAAAAAATTAACTTTATTTGTCAAATAATCTTGAAGTGATTGGGTCGTGGGGTGATAAATGAAACTCACACTCAATTAATTATAAACTTAACAACTCATTTACTCACGATTTTAACAAAGATTCTTTGGGTTGCATTAAAATTTACAGTAAAGTATGTATATTGTGCAATCTTCCAATATGATCCACAGACGTTCAATATTATTGTGCAATATGAATATTATAATATATCTTCAATCACGCAATATATTGTACATCCTTTCAATATTATTGCGGAACTTTTAAATTTTATTGTGCAACCTTCCAATATGATCCACAGACGGTCAATAATATTGTGCAATGTTGAATATTGCGCAATAAAATTGAACGTCCACAGACCGCTTAAGCACACTTATCAGTTCCGTAACAGATCAGTCCCGACGTGCGAGAGGTAAGAAGAAGAGATCTACGCCCCACTACTTCTTCCATCGCTTTTCATCGCTCATTTCGACACTTGATTCTGTACTAAATTAATTCGTATCCTGTTATGAAATATCCTGTCCCACGATTGTATTTAAAATGACATGAAAACATAAGAAAATAATTATCTTGTAGTTTTTAGTGCATTTAAATAAAATCGTTTTACTTAAATTTTTTGAAGTGAAACTTCTTTAAGGAGGGAACGTGGTGTAGCGGGTCGAAGAAATCGATTTTTTTTTTACATAAATCAATAGTTAAACATTACGAGAATACGTTCCCAAAGCCGCAAAACGAAGTTCGAAAAATTAAAGCAGATATGGCCGGTTTTGCTACGGAGTGCCAGGTTACCAGAAAACTTTAAATGCGTTTTTCTCGAAACGACAGTTTTACAATTGGCGGACAATATAACTCCAAAAATATTCAACCAATCGACTTGGCCTTGTGCACGGATATTTGTGAACATTTTCTTCACAGATCTAAGCTATAGGTATAATGATATTGTTTAAATAAATCATTTTTTTTTGCACATTTAAGGCAAAATTTCGTTGGAAAGAGAGACCTTTTTTTTCAATAGGCCGCCATTTGTTCAATTTTGCATCTTTTAAGAAATAAAATGATAGGAATCATCCGTACACTCATAAACTAAATGAAAATTGTTCGATTTTTGGTTTCTGATGAAACCAAAAGACGCTACGTTGCCCGCAGTGGACCAATTGCGTCGCCAACGGACTGGGCATAAGCCCTTATAACTTTGTTATTTGTTGCTCTTTTTTAATAAATTTTTTTTTATCTATCTTAACCTGTTAATACAATATCCCGAAAGTTTCAGAAAGATCGATTAAGTACTTTCTTTAAAAAATATTCCGGAGAAATGCCTCGATTTTCAGCTAGTTACACCAGGTTCCCCCCTTAAAGGGAGGTTCTGGTCTAGAGCCCAAAAAAATAGGTGATATTTAGGAATTAATTAAAGGAAAACTACTGTATATAATTTAATGTTACTTGTTGCATTGTATTAAGGTTGCATTGTCTTAAATTATAGAAATATATTTTTTGTTTTATAATTAATCATTGCAGATAGCCCTGGGGAGTCGTTAAAGTCAAGGCGTCAAAAAATTGATCCAAATCGGTGGGACCTGTATCTCCAAAAGTTATTATCCGATTCGACTGAACCCTTTTTTATTTTGAAGATTATTCTTTTGGCTAGGGGGGGGGGGGACTAAAAAAATTACAAAAATGACATTTTTCTTAGAAAATAACGATACTTCAAGTTTGAAATCACTTTTCCCTGTACTTTTCGTCCTTTCATCGCCTTTGAAAATTATAAATTTTCAACTTTTTGTATTTTATTTTAGTCCCCCCCCCCCCTAACCAGAAGTATATTCTTCAAAATAAAAAAAGTTTCAGTCGAATCGGATAATAACTTTTGGAGATACAGATCCCACCGATTTGAGAACGTTGTTTCGAGGAAAACGCGTTTGAAGTTTTACGTAAGTGCCGAGTCGCAGGGTGTTATCCATGCATTTGCCGCTACTCAAATGCCTATAACTTCGGTAATTTTACAAATTTCAACAAATCCTTTTAAACACGTTTTCCTAAAAGGTTGATCATTTGAAAAATGAAATAAAAAAAAATCGACATTTAGACCAGAACCTCCCTTTGAAGGTGGGATCTCCTACACGCGATTGGTCGCAGCGACTGGCCCTAGGCTGATTCTCCTCGCCTGCGACCAGGGGTGTGCTCGGGACGGGCCGGAAACTTTCGGGCGGGATCGGGCAGGTTCCCGAGACTCGATTCGGGCTACAAGCATAGTCGCCATAAGCGGGCAATTTGATTTCAGGTCGACTCGGCAAAACTCGGACGCGATCGGACGATTTCGTTACCAGTAATAGATCAAAATTATTACCTGAGACCATAGAAAAATTATGTTTCTTACATATTGTTGTTACTATGAAACATCCAGGAAATATTCTATTCTGTATGCAAAGATAAAAAAATACCGAATCATATTAAGCTTCTTTATAAGAAAGGTGTTTGATTTTCTTTCGGCAAAGATAGAAAACTATTACTGGATCTACAGAAATGCATAAAAAGTTCAAAACACCTTCTTCTGTATTCCAGTGGGAATCTTTTGACCTACAATTTGTTCTATAATTTTTAAAATCTTTATTTCTGACTTCATCTTGGGTCTCTCCACCTAATTGGCCGATTGCAAGGTTGCCAAAATATAATATATTTTGGCAGGAATGTATCAACACTTTGTGAACAATGTTTGGTATATAGGATAACATGGATACAGGTTTACAAATATTTCTGCATGTTTTGCCTTGTGGGACAAAAGTGGGCTCAGAGCGAGGCGGAAATTCCAATTATTTTTTACAACTGGTAATTTAGAATTTTTCGAAGCGAAATTTCTTCATTCGTTTACGATAGGTAATAATTGTTTGTTTTCGAAGCGTTCGTCGGGAAGAATTTGTGTACCTGGTGTCGAACAGGGACAATCGACACCGTTCCGTTTTTTTGCAGGGGTTTGAACTTTCTTCGCCCTGAGTTAGTCCGTTGATTGCTCTGTTACCTGGTGCTACACAGGGACTTGGGACCGGCACGTACCGTTGTCTACCACCGGCTCGCGGGACCATAACCGCGACCCTGGCGAGACGCTCTGACCAATGATACCAGATCGAGGAGAGTTCCCTCGAGAATTTCCCCTCGCGCACACTACGCCAGAGCAGCATGTCCGTGAGTTGGACTCCGAAGTGCCGAGCTCACGAACACGCTGCTCCGGCGTAGTGTACGCGAGGTGGGGGAAATTCTCGAGGGAACCCGTCCTCGATCTGTCATCACTGGCTCTGACCGATCACACTGATGAATTTTTCACAGCGAGGTAAAAATTCATTCGTTGTTTACAAGCGGTAATATTCATATTTTCCCAAGAACGTTTCTACAATATTCGTTTGTCACATTTCTAAATGGCAAACAAGCACGTGGTGGGGTCTTTAAGAACTTTAGGCATTCTACAGCCTGCGTTAATCCGTATATTGCTCTGTCAGTGGATGGTACATATGTATTTTGGAACCAAATGTGGTAGATATTTTCTTCCCCCACTTCGTCAACAGAGAGAGGGTCCCCCCTTCTCGAAGAACGATGTTTCCAAAATGTTAGTTTCATAATTATATCAAAACAACAACTAGTTTCATGTCATTTTCTCTTCTTTATACAATGAAGTGAAAAATATAAATTAGTTGAAAGCAGAAACCTTGTAGGTACTGTACGAATTCTCATTATTGTTATACCTGGTTATGGATGGGTATTCTTTCATTGGCATACATTTATATTCATAATACGATATCAGTTGTTCAGACGAAGTAAAGAAGTTGGAACATAAGGTCATTTAATGTCGCACGAGGTTGTAAATTACATATCGAGGCCTCCAAGAAGTCAGGTACATAAACAACAAACGGTGGTCGTCTCGTTGAACCCTATTTCACCGTGCTAGGCAATTGTTATAATATCTACATATGCAAGATGTGACAAAGATGATACCAATATAGCAATTAAAAAGTATTATCGAACATCAATACGCCACGCGAAGGGGTAGAAGGGAGGTAATCCGCTGACTGTGTGGAATGCCACCTGCTTGATCCTCCCGACAAATTCAAGACCGATCTCTTATTTCTCGAGTATAAGCACGCAAGGTATAGGGAGGAGATTATATTATGTCCAGTCGGTCCTACATTCCATTGACGCGAGGCGTACTGGTCTTTCTGCAGAATAATTTCGTTTCCTACCCTATTGCCAAGGAAACATTCTTCAATCTAACATAAGAACATCTTCTTCTTTTGGTAATTGTGCGGACCTTAAAATTAATTTTCGTCACGGTCAACGTTCCGACCATACTTTTTATTCTTTTATGCTGTAGCGAAACACGATTTATTGCCTGCCGAGCGTAGAGGAAATAGCTTGTAGCAATTGGGGAGTAATCCTAAAAATTGTTCCGCTCTTCTGCAAGTTACTTGGCAGATGTTTCCTAATTACTTTATATCGTGTAGGGGGCCGAAGGTCTAGTCCTAGTGTCATAAAGCTGTAGTAAACCGTGGCCCGCTAATAATCCGTTTAGGGCATCACTCATCACGCTACATCATGGAACTTCGCGCGTGTGTCGATAGGAATACTCCACTTTCCATGGCATATTTATCAAATTCTTGTAGTTTTATTGGAACTATTGACGTTAATTCATGACGAATTGACGTTATTTTCTTAAATAACGTCAAACTTATATATTAACACTTTTAGTATCAATTTCCTTAGTAGTATTCGGCATTTTTAAATTGCAAAATACAGGATGTTACATTTTTCCCATTTTTGGGGATTTACCCCCACTGTGCGACATAGAATACACGTATTTAATCCATAACTGCAAAATATTCGCGAAGTAACTAATTATTTACTATTACTTAACAGAATCGACACTACTTATTTTGGGGCTCCAAAAATTGTTTTCTTTTATATCACCAAAAATTAAAAGACTCGATTTAAAATTCTGCACGAAAAATACATACAATCACAGAGACGTGTTTGTACACAGATCAGAAGTAGGCGTCATGATATTTTAACCGTTTTTAGGTGCTCATATTAGTAGTCTACAGGTAACATAAAAATACATATCTTTTGAATTCTGACTTCTTTCCTTATTTCTTGAGATTTTGTCACACTGTGGCAATGGGTCGCAGTGCGACTGGTCGCTAGACTCCCTCCCGGAGGAGTCTAGCGATCGGTAGTCGCAGTGCCGAGCCTGCGACCAGGTATAATGGGAAACAGACCCTCCTCGCATTGTGTTGACTCTCGAGTAGCCTAGGCTGGTACTCAAACAGACTCGCGTCAGGCTCCTACGTCTGGCGCATACCCGTCGATCGCAGTCGCATGTAGGAGAACAGATACATGCTTTCCCATTGCACCAGTATACTGCGACCAGTCGCTGCGATTGATCGCAGCAACTGGTACTATATGCTCGCAAGTCGATTGCCGAACCGTATACGCATCTCACACGCCAAATTGACTTGGTAAGAGATAGTTAAGAAAGAAAAATGAATATACCTACATGTGGATAACTTAACAATTGCTATATACAGTAATTCCTCGTTAGTGTCGCGTTTTTACCATGCATTATAATCGCGCTCACTATCCCCAACATTTCTTGGAATCCTTCGGTCGAGAGTGAGAGAACGAAAGAGACGACGACAACTTCATGTCAATTGTTTCGTTCCCTCTCGCTCGGTTCTGGGGTTTTCTCACTCGCCGCATCGGCTGCACGGAATAGTCTTAGAGCATATACTACTCTAAGGAAATAGTGTCCGCATCGCGTTAGAATCGCGCCGCCAGCCCCGTTCGTCGGGATACTAACGAGGCATTACTGTAATTAAATAAGAAAAATCCAAAAGGTGAAGGTTACAGAAAGGGTTACGACGGACTCAGTGACGCTAAGAAAAACGCTAAGCAACCCCAATTTGTTGCTTCCAAAAAAGGTGGAGTGGAAATTAGCCTTATCATTGGCTGGATACAAAAATAGGCGGGCAGAATTAGGCAGTGGTGGGAAGATGTTCTTATCTAAGGGAAAGCTGTTCTGACCCCCGAATCGCGGGTCTGGCAAATCTCAACTTCGCCACATCATTCGAAGGACCCAAACATTTCGGGGACTAGGCTTGGGCCGCGACATCTGGTTTACATAAGCCTAGAGCCGTTACAAATTGCCCGCAATAAACCGCCTTGAAATTACAGCCATGCCTAAATGGTGACAAGAAAAATTTTCGAGATTTGATGCTTAAACACATCGGTGTCACATTCGCTTTCTTCGTTAAATTGACTCAAAAGTATTTGAAAGTAAATTTCTTTATAATTACACATTCACGTTTGCAGCAAATAATGTAAGTATTCACTCGTTTCAATTTACTTACCTCTCTTCAACAAATCTTTTAATTTCTAGTTGCATATTCTCCTCTTTGTAGGATTTGTTTAAGCATCAAACCTCGAAAATTTTTCTTGACATCGTTTAGGCATGGCTGTAATTTCAAGGTGGTTTATTACGGGTAATTTGTATACTTTATATAGCACAATTTAAAGCATTCAAGTATTCTATTATCTTTTTGCACTCCATATGAATAAATACAATAAATAAATCTAAAATATTGTTATTAAACCACGTAAACCAGAAAGAAACACGGTTTTATCGATTTTTCCAAGTTATAACGGAAAAACCGGAATTATCTTTGAAAATGTTAACTTTGACTTAGATTTTCAAGGTCAAAACACGTTTGTCATACATTTTCAACATTTTTCCTTTAATCTGCAACATCTGAACTTTAAGTTCCAAAAAGATTCACCCCCTATCTTATTCGTATCAAAAGTTATACGATTTTGACACAAAAAGGAGCAGTTTGTACTAGGGCTGGGACTATTTGTCGAATTATTTGGTATTCGAATATTCGAATACTTCAGTTGTTCAATTATTTGGCGAATATAATTCGAATATCCAAGTATTCGAATACTGATGTATTCGAATAGTATGGTGTGAATTATAAATCAAGTTGTTGAGGTTCATTTGTCAGGGTGAAATCTTGTAAGCTGATTTTGACCCACTTCACACCATACTATTCGAATAGTGTTCTATTCGAATACAGCGATATTCGAATAGTATTCGAATACATTCGAATAATAATATTCGAATACTCAAATATTCGAAGTTTATTCGTAGCATTCGAATACTTGTAAAATATTCGAATATTAAATTATTCGAATAATCCCAGCCCTAGTTTGTACCACTGTGCGCCGCGGCGAGCCGCCCATTGGAAATGGCACCTTTAGGCGACGCAGCTAGACTGATTTCAAGTCGTTTGAATTTGTGGTTATGCGTGTTTATTGTACAGAGTGATTCTGGAGCTGGAGTAAATGACCCAAATACGGACTGATTAGTGGCTCTGCGGATTTTTTGTTGTTTAGAAATAATAACAAATTATGGATAACTTTTTTTCGGGTCCTCTAGTAAGTTTAATGGTTCCGGAACCCCCTAAAAATAATTTTGTATGGAATAATTAAAAATTAATTGAATACCGATCAAACGAAAAAAAAAAACAGGATTTTGCCCCTATTACGGGCCTTCAAAACTGGAATGCTCATATTACGGAGCCCCAATTATGGAAGATATGTCCCGGTATGGAGCCCCAGTTACGGTTTCGAGACCCCATCCCATACAGCACACTCGATTGCAGGAAGGTTCCAGCGACATTGATGGAATGTTCCAGGAAGGTTCCTATGTCCGCCCCTGTGGAACATTCCACGGAACGTTCCGCACATCCTGGTCAATGGTCACGGAGCGTTCAAGGCATTTTCTGGCAATGGTCACAGAACTGTTCGCAGATTTTACAGCGATGTTCTATCGGCAAAATTTGTGTGACATTACAGAAAGGATAGAAAATGTAAGGGAAATTGATTAAATTACAATAAATATTGGCAATATTCATATATTTTTTTGTACAAGTCGATAATAGCAACAGCAACAATAATAATAACAACAACAACAAAATAATAGTATCGATATGTATCGATACGGTAGCAGTCCTATCTTATAAAAAATATATGTAAAAAAAACTGCAAGACGACGACAACAACAAGAACAATAATAAAAACAATAAAAATAATAATGATATTGACTCTGATGGAACTTCCCAAGCCCGCGTAGTGAAGCTCCAGGCGTAGTGTCACGTCACTCACATGCGACGCGACAGGTTGCAAAGCCAAAGCACGTAAGAAAGCACAAGTGTAAATAGTTAGAGCGTGATTACTTATTAATTGCTTTTAAGTAATAAAAATGGTTAGAACGTATGTGTTTTGTGGGACTTTCCATATTCTTTGTAACGGTACGCGCTACCCGTCGGAACAAACTCACTCTCTGCTTTCCGGACGACCGTTGGGCGTTCACGGAAATTGGCAGAACTCAACCAGCCGTCGAACGAGACGTTTCGCGCATACGGTTTTACCACACATACTGTGAGATTCTGTTATTTCATTATTTCGTTATTAATAAACATTGTTCTTCTTATTGTTAATTGTGGGCAATAATATTCACCCTCACGAACATCTTTCTACATAGGCTTTTTTTTTAAATTTGTATTGTCATCATAACTACGTACGCCTACAAAGTTCCAAGACTATAGGATTTGTGGAAGTGGGTTAAAATTAAGTTTCAAGATTTGAACCAAACAAACAAACAAACAAACAAACATATAAACAGACAGGGGAGTGAATAATTCGTGGAATGTATCATAGGAATAATGAAAAATTAAGAAAGGCCTAGGTATATTACATTCCTAAAATTGTTACATGAATTATTTTTGAGTTAATCACAATTTTGTTCTTACGTGCAGGTGCATATACATATGTAGACTGTAGAGGTTTTAGAAAACAACAACTTTGAATAGTGATTGCATTCTACGTGTTTAACATATTATTACATACAATGTGCACTATCTATATGCAGAATTTGAGACAAATCGGTGACTTGAGCTGGATACACTTTTTTAATCAGTTTTGTGCCATGTCCCCAAAGTGGGGACAAAGTCCAAACGCTATGGCCACAGCAGCAACGTTACACCATGGAATTGGTTAAAAGTTTGGCAATCTTTTGCGAAAAAACGGCACGTCTGCGTCAAATGATTCCTCTTGAACTTTTCATCCTTCTTTCAAGTGGAATGCGTGTTAATAATGAGAAATGTAATCTTGGCTTTCAAGAAATACATCTCTATTGTCTGATTTCATCTTCTGCAGTCTGTACGTTCCAGTCTTCATGATCGTCGGACTTTCCATATTCTTTGTAACGGTCCGCGCTACCAGTCGGAACAGTATGTGAAACCGACCGTCTCGAGTACTGTTACTCCATCTCGCAGGAGGTGAACTCTCTCGCGCGCGCGAATCAGCAGTTTCCTTCGGGTGTGGCGAAAATCCTCGTGCATTGTTTTCAATATCAATGCCAATTCATTAATTCCAATTTTTTCCTCTAATTCCAGCAATTTCCACTCTGGAATGCTCTTCCTCTTGGTCATTGTTTACACGATCGTTGATGCAGGTTTGAACGTTTAAATATAGAGCGATACACCACCTTGTGTTATAAAATGTTTCATGCCATTTTTTGCATCCCCTTCGATAAAATGTGAGTCTCTGTCAGGTGGTGTTGCAACGGCAAGGATACCTATTATCCGGCTTGCGGATTAACCGCAGTCTGACTCACAAGGGAAGATCCCGAACCCGGAAATTCAAAAATTTTTGAAACTTTGTGAATATGTAGGGAATTTCCTTCTGATTACAACGCAATTTTTGTTTGCTGCCCAAATTCCCTCTAAGGGGGTATAATGGACCTTTAAAAATCCGGTTATTTACCGATTTTGTTATGCCTCGTGAACTGTAAAATAATTGGTTTACCAAATGATAGATCTAATTGAAAGAAGTAACTTTTGTCTTGAAACTTCTTGTTTATCTCTTACCTTTCGCGAGTTAGAACACAAAATCGAAAAATAGCCGAATTTTTAAGGGTTAATTTCATCCCCTTCGAGTGAATTTGGACCGCAAACAAAAATTGCCTTGTAACCAGGAGAAAATCGCCTACATAGTCACAAAGTTTTAGAATTTTTCGAATTTTCGGGTTCGGGATCTTCCGTTGTCAGAGTAAGCGAACCACCAAAATGGACCAACCCGAGTCAGTACCGGGGTAACGTTTTCCTACATAACTTAAGAACTAACCATAACCAAATACAGTATTGTCTCGGTAGCGGCTCGCTGGTCGGGACCGGCGTTGAGCCATCAGCGTGAACAGAGCCCTAATTCTGACAATGAGTGTTCGTTTTTCGCTTCTTTCTGGCCGAAGGGGGGAGCGACATGGAACGCTTTGCGTGCGCGGCGGGCGTGCGCGTTCCCGTTCTCACCGTAAACACTTGCGACCATCGCGCACGAAAAGGATGTAGTGTTACAGCGTCCGAAAGACGGAGCGAGACAAAACATCATCTATCTCTCGTTCCATCTCACTCTCGCCTTCGCCGGACATGAGTGAGACAGAAGTGGTGGGGATAGCGAAAACCCCAAATCAAGTGCACCTATTGAGCTCTATACCATGGACATAGGAATATAGGGACGGAGGAATAGTTGCCACTTTAGGCGAGGGGAGTGATATGCACTTGAGCGGGGGAGGGAGCACCTACATCTGCCTGGATTTGATTGGTTGCATTCTACGCATGCTCCGTACCGCTAATTATGAAAAAGTGTTTGTTACAGATTGGTACATACAGACGTCTAATTATAAGTATATACTAACGAAGTGGTTATTCACGAATATAAATTGTAAAAATAATGAAAATTGTAGAGAAATATGCATCTATAATTACTAAAATATATGAGGTGAATATCACACTACGAGGAACGCTTCAAATATGGCTGCCAGTATCCCTGCTTGTGACGCGACAAACGTTCATCATTACACATCACTGCGCTTGTGCGAAGCAGCAGCCAATAGAAAAAAGGTTGTATGTTACCTCGTCGCCCCTCCCTCAAGGAGTTAACCCCCCGCAACAATTCCTCCGTCTCTATATTCCTATGTCCATGCTCTATACTAACTGGAGTGTGAACAGCAGTGGGAAGAAGTAGAGGCGACAGCGGGCAGAAGGAAATGGAAAATAGTGGATGAATGTATCCTTCTTCTTCCTACTATCCTCTCTATCTCTACTATCCTGTAGTAAAATTGCGTGTGGTGGGGGTATAGACGCCACGTGGGATGCGATGCCACGCCATGATCGTTGTTACTTGTTAGCATCAGTTATCATTGGTTAACATCACTTGGCATTTTGAAAGTTCGAAAAAAAATGGTCCATTCGTAAAAGATTGAACATTCGAAAAATGAAATAAAAATAACATCGATTTTTAGACCGGAACCTCCCCTTAACATCAATAAAACATGTATTATGACTACCAAAATAATATTCATAAGTAATTTTAACACATTTGACTCATTTTTTTTATTTTTCGTTCATTATTCGTAAGAATATTCATCCTCGAATAGGTATGTTTTACAATTTTTACATTCGTGTTCGCGCGGCTAACTTCATTGACATGCACTATACATAAGACAAAAAAAGCAACACCCACTATTTGTGTTCCTTGTCTGACCGGTCGCTATTGCTCTGTTCACTCTCCAGTTAGTATAGAGCTCAATGTGTGCACCAAACTGAGCCGCTAACGAGACCATACTGTAATGGCATTTTTTTGTAAAGTTGCGTTCGTCTGAAAAATTTAAGACAAAGTTATGTTTTGAAACCTACAAAAATAAAATAAAAAAAACAATCACTATTTACCTAAAGTCGTATTCAGTTTTATTGGCCGGTGAGTTTCGTGAGGGGTATTCTCCCACCACACTGCTTGCCTGCCTCGGTGCTCCTTTTATCTACGTTCTCGCTCTCTCTCGGGATACGCCTGGCCGTCGTACGGTGCCCTGAGGACTGGAAAACCGGTTTGCAAAGCGTTCCATCTCGCTCCCCCCTTCGGCCAGAGAGAAGCGAGAAACTCTTACTCGGAATTAAGGCTTGGCCAGCGGCTAACGGGATTCTGCCGTAGCTTCGTCTCGTATTGGTCTACGCATAGATTCGTAACGCACACTACTATTACGCTATGAATAAACAACAGCCACACGGCATCGTTCAGGCGGAGTGGAGCACCGTTCCCCTTACCCCACCATACCCTTCGGGGGTTCCGCAACTTCGACTGCCAATCCACGATCGTCAGGTGGTAGTGGCTGATTTCTCCTCGCGCGCTGCTCGAGAAACCGAACTCACCGGCCAATAAAGCTGAATACGACTATAGTTATGTACATTAAGAGTAAAAATGATATTTTACGATCTTTTATGTGTGCTGATTCTCAATGTCGCGAATCTCAAAATATTGGCTTTGCTTACGTGAAATTCAGTTTCTCTTTTTCCAACAATCGGCTCAAATTTGAAATCAGCATTCTGAAAAACTATTACAGGTATAGCCTGGAGGTAAATGTTTTCCTCCACAGGAAAAGTTAGTCTATTAAATAAGTAGGTCCACGAGGCGGTTAAAAAGAAGCTTAAATTACCAAAAAAGACACTTGGACCTTGACCCATCTATTTATTTTCGAATATTTCTGATCTCATAGTAGGCTTCGGTCGAGAAATGTTCAAAACATAATAATATAGCGACACATATTCTTGCTTTCCACGATTACTGATATTAAAGATCAGAAATGTATGAGTCAAACATTATTACTCAACTCCAATGGAGATTAAATTAAGTTTCTTACGAGTTTAGAGTATTCTATCGTTCAGTACCTACTTCTTCTGCACCCTGCAGCCTTCGGAATTTATCGAATCTCCTGTCCGATCGTTCGGTACTTCCTAACAAGGAAAGGTTCCCAGGTGTCCGCCTCCGATTGCTTTGAATTTTGGATATGTTTTAGAGGCCCGAAAAATAAGATATACGCGCTTTTTTATAGCGGCCCGTTTGTCTATTTAGGGGGTGAAACCACTCCTCAAAGTTATAAGATTTTTAGCTGTTCGTCTCCGATTGTTTTGGCCAAAAACCAAAGCAATCGAAAAATTGCACCACCTATTCTCATAAAATTTGAGGGGTGGTTTCACCCCCTGAGCATGAAAGCAAGCCAAAATAAAAGGACACCTGTTTCTTATTTTTCGGTCCTCTAAAACATATCCAAAAACCAAAGCAATCGGAGACGAAAACCTGATAATCATATAACTTTGAAGGGTGGTTTTATCCCCTAAATGTGAAAACGGGTCGCTATAAAAAAACACGTATATCTTATTTTTCGGTCCTCTAAAACATATCCAAAATTCAAAGCAATCGGAGGCGGACACCTGGGAACCTCTCCTTGTAAGTTACCTGAATGTTCCAGCAATTTCGCAAATTTCCTTCCCCATGCGACATTCGACCCTGGAGGCCTTGCAAAAAGCATGCAGGTGCGATTAGAGTCGCGTAACGCGTATCAGGGGCATTTCGTAAGTAGGAATTATTCTTGCTGAAACCGTCCAGAAAAAAAAACACATTTCCTAGGAGAACACGGATACAGTTGGGCAGGATATTGCTGATAATACTGTCCAACACGATTTTTGGTCTGCAAATGGTCGTCTTGTAGAGTTTTTCGCCTTGAACACAAATCCGTAAGCAGAATTGCTCTATCACTTTCAGTTTTTGCGAAAATCGATTTTGAAAAAACAATGCAAATTTTCAACTTTGAACATCTTTTGTGTCGAAACCTTTGATCGTTGTTTAAACATATTTAAATGTTCATAATGGAATAATAACATATACCGTTCTATTCGGGAGGGTTCGTAGAATAATTTGACGCAAAGAGCAATCGAATAACTATTACCGATTCAACACAAAAGATGTTCAAAGTTGGAATTTTCGAAAAAAAAAAATTCAACATCGAATTTTTCAAAAACTGAGGCTGATGCCGACAAACGGTTTGCGGATTCGTGTTCAGGGCAAACAACTCTACCAGAATCATCCAGTGGATATTGCGGAGCAGAAAAGAAATAATTAATAGACACGTACCCTGAAACGACAAAGAGGTCATCCAAAATTTAAAAAGAAAAGTTAGTACCGACTTCAAAAAAGTAAAAATGTACTAAAAAGTGAAAAATAATATTTTCCCTTATTTAATCTCCGACTCTCATATTGTTTAAGTCGACGCCAGATTTACGCAGTGCAAATAATGAAGCGTCGACTTAAAAGATATGAGAGTCGTAGATTAAGTAAGGGCGAAAAAATTATTTTTCACCTTTTAGTGCATTTTTATTTTTTTGAAGTCGGTTTTATTTTTTTTTATTTTTAACTTTTTAGTTTTATATATATTGACACAGCATGCTGAGGAGATATGCGCATACTTACATACAATAATAATAATTGGGTGAGAATAGTCTTTATTATTAACCAGAACTGGCAAAATATTGGGCCAATGTTGATGCAATATAGGATGGGACTACCGGGACATCGCCCTCTTTCGAATAAAAAAAAGATCATCAGATCAGCCGGCGGTTCACACTGGTTGTTCTAAACAATTGCTACGAACAATTTCACTGTTTCCCGTGTCGTTAGAAAGCAACGGACTTTTTAGGAGTGTTACCGATCTTCCGCGAACGTTCCGCGCTATATTTGTTCGACATAGGTACAGGTTGTTAGCCGCAGTCTTTACCACAAACGGTGTAAATGTTGCTTTCCTAGTTTCGTGGTATCCCACAAATTCGCCTGCAGTCATTACTCTATCCCTGACCAACTGTCGCGTGGAATTCGTTTCTTATTGGAAACGTTAATCGGTAATGGAATATGTACTACATAGGTATGTATTTCCACAGCTCTAGTAAAGCAATACCTTAAATTTCAAAATTAGTGCAAATTCTGCGGCAGAATTTTTTTAAAAGTTTCTACCGATTTAGATGGGTACAAGATACAATGCTTATAATCCACTGAGGAAAGTATTTAAATTCCCTACCGATGTAGGTACATACATTTGTACATGTATAGGTACAGGGTGGATCTCGTAACTGGGGCAAAGATGGTGTAAAGAAATCTGTTTTCCTATGGCTAAGCCTTTTTCGCAAGAGCAATGGTGCAAGTGAGATATTTCAAGTTATTCCGAATGTGTGCCTTTATTGAAGATCTTCGAACGTTCCACTGTTGCGTTCTAAACACTTCGTGCATCGTGTCTGCATCGTTTTCACCAACTACTAATTTTCCGGCCACCTGATCCTAATACTTTCGCAGAACATCGACGAAGATTTATGTAAAAAGATGTATGTTTCTACTTAAAAAAAAGGCACGGCTGCATATCTTGGCCGTATAAAAACAGATTTCTATAAACCATTTTACTTTTCCTTCTACCACTTTTTTCTGTTTCCAACTAAGAAAAAGATACGAATTGCTCCAGTTACCAGATCCACCTTTTTCATACCCATATCAACTATTAAATTCAAATATACTTTCCGCGGTGGATTTCAGGCCTCCTTGAACCATACTAAACGACATAAAAAAATTTTAATCGGTCCACTAACGACAGAATAATTTAAGGTGATCACGTTACACGGTTCCACCTGTATAGGTGTCTATAGGTAGATCTGTTAAAATCGTGCCCATAAATTTCTTTTGTATCATATACAGGTAGATTACTAGAATTTATAATTGAAACCTCTATAACAGTATGCGATCTTCAGTTCACAACATACCATACTACCTATGTTCTCTAATTAATATGTATTGTATTTTCTAATCTACAAACGTTCCAAATTCAGCTATCGTAACGCGAGAATATATCACAAGCCTCTATTTTAAAATCATATGTTGGTAAGTACCTGCTAATTTGGTAGGTAGGTACCTACTAATTAACTTACAATAAATAATTCGTATCTAGGGTAAAGGACCCAATTACTGGCTCCCAACCCAACCACTGTCACCTTAAGCTATTTTACTTACACGTTTATTTATTCGTTATTTTAAGTAAAATAGCTTAAGGTGACAGTAATTGGGTTGGGAGCCAGTAATTGGGTCCTTTACCCTACCTACGCCCTGAAAGTTTCAGTTACAGAAGGTTAACGCGACTCTTACACGAGCAGAAGACTTTGTTACAGTTCCATTGCTCTTCTTTGCTAAGTAACTTTCATATTTATTCACGCAACATCAACTATCGTTTTATTCTATCCTTATTAACATATTCTTAATCTTCCAAAAGTATCTCCATTTTATACACACTTTTACAGAATCAGACCGAGATCAGAACATTGTCAGTTGAAGTCCCACATTTTCTGCTATCCAGAACTGGACTCACGGCCACATCTCTTCTCTACTCCTAAAGAAGGTCTCCATAATTACGCTGGAACGTTGGCAGTGAATATTGCATCGTCCCTTTGTTACCAAACAATCTTTACAAACACACACACAAGATTACGTTGACTTATCGTCCGAATGCCCGATTCGTTCGCATAATCGAGCCGCGCTCGGAATCGATTTGCCTAATTGAGCGAGCACACACGCGACCCTAGTTATTAATACGAGGCGATATGTAACACGAGATACCGGAAGTTTCTTGGCACGATCGTCGAATTTCTAGAGCGGAGTGAACGATTTCTGTCTGATCACGAGCCGAGGCAAAGAAGAATAAGGACACATCTCGGAATATCTAATTAATTAACACGTCACGCCGACCGCCGCTGCATCACGGAATACTTGTTAATGAGAGCACAGGAGTGGCCAGAGTGGCGTGCCTCATCATCATCGTGATCGCCTACGATGATCATTAGCAGTTGCGGTCACGAACGATTCGTTAAATGGATTCGCGAAATTCCTCCCCCAGCGTACCTAATTGGACGCGCGAACATCGACGCGCTGAATTATTTCCGAGCCGAGGCGTGGAACGAGCACGTTCAGGATGGATTTAACGAAGGAAAATCGTTACGAAGAGAGGCGTTAGGACATGCAAGGGTGTAGAGACGGTGTTCAGATAAATCCAGTCAAAATGAATCATCAAATCGGAGGTAAGAGTTTCTTGTTTGCTGATACGATGCAAATGGCACAGGGGTGCTAATCGTTTAATCACGGATCCTGCCTTTCAATGAAATAGTGATTTAATAACCAAAGTCGAGTATATTTGAAATTCTATTTAAACAGTGAATTCCACTACCAGCCTCTTTGTTATTGGAGATACCCTTCAAACTTAATCTAATAAGGATCGCTTAAATAGAGAGTAATTAAGAGCCTAATTAACCAAGGTACCTACCTAGTGTTACTTATCAAAATATCAAGGCGCGTAGCTGATTATCAGACTGTGACAGACGGTGATTCATAAGGAATGGTTGTTACCTTGCTGCCTTGCCAGAGACCTTGGCGTAAAGGAGGATCGTTCGCTCTATAAAACGATCGTGAATAGGACGAAGAGGTGACCTTTTGAAGGGGAGACATAAGTCTAATAACACAGTTCGACAAAATTTAACTTTTTGTCGGACTTGTAACATTCAATAGCCGTTTCTTATAGGTTTTCGTGCGCTGAAAACGAATCCGTAAACCGTGTGTCGCCATCACCCACAGTTTTTGAGAAAATCGATTTTGGAAAAAAAAATGTAAATTTTCAACTTTTAACATCTTTGGTGTCAAAACAGTTCTTCGATTGTTCGTTGCATCAAATAAAATATAACAAAAATATATATTTTACATATAAGAGAAAATATTTTATTAGATAACATGAAAATTACGGAAAATAATCAAACATAAATATAATATCGTAAAAGAAGGATAGATTGATACAGATTGTTTATTATTTTATGAACAATAATCACATACAAATGCATCATCTTCCTTTTCAACACTGGTGCAGTCCTCATGGGCCCACCCTTTACATGTGATGCATTGTATGGATTTTACATGAATATCAATACTGCATTAAATGATTATGTTATTTATTACAATTTAAACTAACAGTTTGATCGAATAAAAGATGTATCTCATACATCATAATTTTCTATACAAAATCAATTTTCTTGGAAACAAGCATAGTAATTAAAAGTTTAATCTACAATCTAATAATTAAAAGAGATAATAAACACGTACTAAGAGACGTTTCCATTCTTCCCCATGTATAATAGGCGTTCCATTTTACCCCGCGAAAAGTGTTCCGTTTTGCCCCACGTGCAGTCATTTAGTAAACATTTAATATTTACACTTCAGCGTGAGGTAAAGAACTTTTTATATACGTCAAAATGTAGCGTAAGGAATATAGAATCCAACGATGTACTTGCCGTTATTAATTTTCGAAGTGCAAGTACCGAAAAGTGGTCGAAAGCCCAACGGAATACTGAAACGTCGATACCGGAAATTTTTCCAACTCTCTTAATGGAAAAATCACTTCTGCAGGGGTCTATGGTCTATCATAAAATGCTATGAGGACCCTTTGGTTCCATGTCACGCGATACCAACTCATTCGCAGCTCTTATCTAACAGAAACATTGGTGTTCCGATTTACCCACGCGTTCCGTTTTACCCCACTTTCCCCTACAGTGATATAAGTTATTATTGCATTATGAACATTTAAATATGTTTAAACAACGGCCAAAGAAAAAAAGACACCCGAAATGCACCCATTTGATGCGGGGAATGATGAGAATGCTTTAAGGAACGTGTTTATTAATTCTTTATTGAATACGGTGACTCTCTTAAATTCTCAACGAGATACATACACACACGCGCGCGCGCGCGCACACACGCACACGCATCCTCAGGAGAAGCTAAAAAATTGTGTGTAATTTTATTCTCTAAATCAGATCAATGCAACAGGGATAGGAGATTTGAGTATTTTAAGACGAAATTATTTGAACGTGCTCCATTTTAAGAAAATAGTGCAGTTGCAGTTTGGTCGTGCAACGTTGAATTTGGGAGAAAGATTCAGGATCAGGAATTAGATCTTAAACCATTTAATTTTTGTCTATAGCGTTCTTTTCGAATTGCAATCACACAGGAGCTATGGCTTGTCCCAATTACGTGACGTTACCCACCCTGCATAATAGTTTCTACAAATTTCCTCCTATTAAAGGGGAGATCGCGCTTTGGACGAATTTCAGGTCAAAATGGAGGAACCTTCACTTCTTCTAGATCGCAACTACAGATAGTAATGTAATAATGTGTTTATTACTCTATGTGAAAAAAAACAAGGCAAATATGAATGTGGTGTACAGGCAATTCTCAACTTAGCTGCTTTTAAGCCTAAGTTACTAAATATTCAATTGTCTAATTTAGTCCAACTATTGTATAATTTTCCGATGAAAAGAATTTTAGTTCGTGTTAAAAATATATGAAATTGAATAGATACTTGAGAAGTCACTTTTTTACTAAAGTGGTTAATCACTAGGTGACCAATGTTTCAAGAGTAGATACATTAAATAGATATAGTCATCAAATCCCACATTTTAGACATAATTCTATTAAAAAACAAAGAAGTAGTTTAAGTGGTGATACCCCCTGATAAGTAACAAAACTATTAGTCCACAAATGAAAGCTTTTCTTCGTTTGAGATGTATTCTAACTGTACATTCCAAGAGTGTACTCAACTGCGTGACCTTTTATCGAAGAATGTGACTACCAAGGATTCCTCCAGCATCATAGTTCAGAGAAATTATTCATTCGACTCTGTTAAACATTAGATGTTATAGGTATCCACGGAAGAATCTGTTTGGTGGCATATTTCAATGACTGGCATTGAGTCATCACCTGTAGAAAGCTATCGTGGTTCTAAACAGTCTGGAGCTCTAAAACTCATGGATATACTATTATACCGCCCATTAGAAGGCTAAAAAAGAAACAAGAACAAGGATGTCATATTGTTCTGTTACAGTACCATTTACTTCCACCAGAGTGCAATCACGGCGAGCCATAACCACTAGCACAGCATCTGATTGTGAATAATTTGTTACCTACTTATTTCTCGACAATAATTTGTGAACATGGGCTTATTTTCAACAAAAAACCCTCATCTATCCATTGATAGTGCCTACCTACTCCCATGGCGATTTAATAGATGGCTTTTGCAGGCTATTTTAGGGTTAAAAATCTAAGCGCTATCGGGAGCTTTTTCTTTTTTCTGCCTACATTTTTTTATACTCGAAAAACGAGCGATTTTTTGCCAAATATCGATGCTTCAATTTTGCACAGCCGCCATTTTGCCTCAAATATTCTTTTGAATGTATTATCTAAAAAAATATCAGGAAGCACCGGAACCTTCCTGCGACGGAGTTTGTTGTATGGGAAAGCGCCTAAATAAAAAGCACGTCTCGGGCCTCGCCTATAGCTCACAAACCTTTCAATACTTTTTACCACAAAAAATACTGAAATATCAGTAAGAAAAAACTCCCAAAGAAGCATGTTGTTTTGACCGTTCTAGGTAGGGCTCCCCCCTTAATCGAATGAATCTTTTTCCGTAATGTTAAAGGAAGCGATGGAGATTCGAGGAATCGTGAGACGCGTTCACCCACGACAGGAGCAGTGGGTCCAACTTTCTTTATTTGAGCGTCGATGAGATTGCAAAATGACACCGTTCTTTTACAAATCCTGGATAGTTTATACCGCCATAGCGTGGAATTCGCGTTTTATGCCGTGACATTCAAAACGATTTATTATTTCATGCACCCGGCGATATATGTATGGGGAAATATAAAAGGCACGTGATCGCTGGGGTTGGCGGTGCGCGTGTCGGGCAAACGGAATTCGCGCCTTTCACTTTCGCTCTCTATCGATTTTCCGTCCTGCTCCCATGCACGAAATACCGGACCACGTTATTAACGAAGATTTATGCACGATAAAACGGGGATTAGAATGTCGATACGATGTTACTGTTAGCCACGGGTCGCCCCTAGTGTCAATGCTTATCTCGGTCGTGCAGCCGGTTCCCACGGTAATGTTCCATATTTTCGAAATACCTAGCACACATACTTGACACTTGAACGACCACTGTCCTGTAGGGGTGATTCCACGATTTCAATCCATTACTACCTCGCATCAACCAAAGAACTCAATTCTATTTCATATTTATCACCAACAAAACTGTTCAATTACTTCTGTTCTATTTACAAGATGCTGTTCTGACGGTTTTCGAAAGACAATGAGCCGTTGGGAAATTTGAAAACTATGAGCAGTGACCGTAACTAGAGATGGAGTGCAAAATCACTAGCAGTGATTTGTCACAGTGATCGCATAGTCACGATCACGGTCGTGATTGAAGTTAATTCACGACCGTGATTGTGATTTTTTTTAACTTGAGTGAATTGTGTACTGTAATCGTAATTCTTGATCTTGATTGAATTATTTTTAATAAAATACTTTAATAGAGCTGGTGTTACAGTCAAAGCGTGCTAAAACAGCGAATATATAAAATATTGATTCATAAATAGTCAATGTATGCACGCACTGATTTGATTGGCTAAAGTATTCACATATACATTATACATTTTAACTAAAGTGAAGAAATATTCGTTAATTTAAATAGATCAAGAACGATTACATTGGTTCAAAATATACAACTGATATTCTATAAGACCTGTGAGGACTTGACAATGTTTCGAGAGATAATAGAATTTGGGGTTATGCTCTCCACCAATCAGAAGCGATCACTGTTCTGCCTGCACCAATCAGACGCGATCACGAAAATCATGGATCACTGTGAAAAATCACCGTGATTCACAAATCACGGTTCTAGCCAACTCTAATCATAACCTTGCTCTAAAACGTATGGGCGTTGAAGTGTTAAGAATATATGGGCACGTCAACGTTGACATCGTAGAACAGGCCTGAGATTTAAGTGAACGCAGCGGCCGATTTTCAGAGGAAACGCTTCCTTTCTCCCACCGCGCGTCTTGGCCCCCGCGGCGGCCAAGCAGCTTGGAGCGCCTCAGGCCCGTGCCATATGAACCGCGCGTGGCGCGCTTAGAGCATATATACATGGAGGTATCATTGCCTTAGAGTGACTGCCTCGAAACTGTCGGGCAACATCACGCAAGAGAGAAAAAGAGAAGTATATGTCCTATTCGACCGATATGCGCATGCGCCGATATCGTACGAGAGAGAAAGACGTGTGCGAGCGAGAGAAGTATAGGAGAACAATCGGCCGTAATATACTTCTCTCGCTCGCAAGATGTGTTTCTGTCTCGCACGGTATCGGCGCTTGCGCATTACGGTCGAATAGGACACATACTTCTCTCGCTCGCACGTCTTTCTCTCTCGCACCATGTTGGGGACAGTTTCAAGCTTTCAATGAGACCTCCATAGTATATGCTCTAAGGTGGCGCGTTGACACAACAAAAACGCATCGACAATCGTGCTCTTTGGGACGATGTGGAAACCTATTGATACAATGTCACCCTAATCCCGCGTTTACACCAACGCGAAGACGAACAAAAACATTGTTTGCGAACGCTTTCGTTTGTTCTTGCCGTGTCCACACCGCCGTAAATAGAACAAAACGTTCACATACGATTCTTATACTGAGTTTTGTTCATGTTTGCGGCGGTGTGGACACGGCAAGAACAGACGAAAACGTTCGCGAACAATGTTTTCGTTCGTGTTCGCCTTGGTGTAAACGCGGCATAATGCGCCACGCGCGGTTCACGTGGTACGGGCCAGAGACGCTCTTAGCTGCTAGGCCACCGCGGGGGCCAAGACGCGCGGCGGGAAAAAGGAGGCGTTGCCTCTGAAACTCGGCCGCTGCGTTCACTTAAATCCCAGGCCTGTCGTAAAAAATCTTCTTTGTTAGAATAATTCATCGACGTACGGGATATAAACAAAGCTAATTGTTACGGTTTTAATATAGAAATCTGCGTGTGTACCTCTGCTAGTACAGGTTTGATAAAAAAAAAGTACCGTACAAATTCAAGGTAAAATAATTATTTTGCTTCTACGTATTCTACTCGACAAGTGGATGGAAATTTCTAAAAATACTATATGCCGCAAACAAACCGTTTTCCCGCAAAGAATTGTCAAAGTTTCGGCCAACTGGGATCCGCAATGTTGCTTCTGGGCGGAGTGTTCCCCCTCTCTATTCGCTATTACGGCGCGTAGTGGTGAGAAATCATCGCCATGGGCCCCCATGAATAATGCTGTTTATGCTCTAAAATGTTGATATAGTTTGGCAAGAAAACGGTTCGTTTTCGAAAAATAATTCCTTTGGAACTCTTTATTCCCTTTTCGCGTGAAACACGTAGAAACGAAAGTATTTTACCTCGTATCGGGTTAGCTAGCATATTAAATTACCGATATCAGATAGCGTAAATGTTCCTTTGTTTATGGTGAGGATACGATAACAATAATTATAATTGCTAACGCTGGCTTACGACTCGAGAAATGTCGCAGAAACTCAAAAAACTCAAATAAATAAAATAATCCAAATCTAAATACTTTAAATCTCTTCTCCGAAGGTATGGGGGGGGGGGGGGGGAGAAAGACATATATAAATCAAATACTTGCGAAAAATTGATAATTCACTCAAAAAGGCCGGAATGTACCGCATGAAATGACTTTTCATCATTTCGTTGGTAAATCCTGCTCTATCCATCGAAATACAAGGTGGAGATTTTAAAAACATTTTAGGGCAATGTATGTGTTGCAATCTGTTAAATGAGTAATAAATAGACGTGTGAAGCATGCAAGGATGATAAGATATTGTCTGCAATTTGGAATATTTCATCACGGGACCGTGTAAGTTTTGCTGTCTAAGAAAAAGATACAGAATTTTCGAATTTCACAAGAACATGGAAATCTATGTCTAATGGCTGAACATTACGTGCCTCCGTTCTATAGTTCAGCGAGAAAATCAGGAGCGACGCAACAAGGAAGAAGCTCGAATCGCGTTGTATAATTATACAGCCAGATGACTCAAAGTCACGCACTATTTTAACGCGGAAGTCGGGAAAGTGCCTATGCAGGTGGAAATGGTACACCAAGAACATTTTCACGGATACGCATGGACGTAATTATAGTCCATATAATTAGCAATTATAGTCCATATAATATAACATCAATTTAATTAATCCATCTACCTTTTGGGCCATGCCACGCTAAATCGGACACTTTTCGGAGTAACATTTTGGATGTTGGTGAAATTCGAATATGTTGTAGTCCTTAGCGATATATAAACGAATCTCGAAGGTTTTTTAACAATTTTAAAAATTGTGGATCTCACAGCTGTTTGAAACATAGTGTTGGCCATTTTTCAATAAATTATAACATTTGAACTAAGAAACTGATAAAAATGAGCTTTTTGGAGCTTACAGTGAAAATATAAGAGGACCTTATAAAAATTATTCCACTAAAAAAAAAATTTACCGTTTTTGCAATTGTTCTAAACAAATGCAATTTTCTCAGAATACGCACCTTTTCCAAAATATAAAAAAATTGAGGATATAGCCCTGTTTGTCCTCTTTATGGACACATATTGGAAACTATGGACACTTCAAAATTGGTCAAATGAAAATTAATTGAATGTGACGCTGCGTCGCCACCACCAACTGCACTGGCTGACCCGTGCGGTATCTAAGTATATGCATACTAGCAGCGGCTATATCTGCTATTCTTATACAGTGTCCTCGCAAATGGTAAATGTTTGTAAAAAAATGAAAGAGAAGAACTTTTACTATTTTTCATACCCTAACATAATACGGTATGTCAACTTTTGGCGGTCGCGATATTTTCCGTGAACCAAAGGTGACCTTCAGTTTTTTAAATTGATTGCTACATATTTGATTACCCGATATGAAAGTGCCTGTCAAGACAAACTCAACCGTATGGTATAATATAATTTTCAAGGCCACGCAAGGTTAGGAATAAAAGAAATAGGTAGTTCCATATTTAAGTAGAGTAATGTGGGGCAAGAGTGCGCATTTAAAGTTTAGACTTCTCTAAAATCCTTGGTATTACACTGATAGTCATATCGTTTTGTGAGAAATAACTACTATCCCTTATTATTCGATAGGCAGTGACTTCATGTAAATTTACCTGTCACAACTTATATAAAATAAATATTTCCAAAAAGTGTCAAATGCGAACTTTTACCCGCTATGTGGGGCAAAAGTTCGCATGTTATGGGGCAAAAGAACGCAACGAGAAATATCCATAGAAGTGTTTCATTTTCCTGCATAAGTACATAGTTCGGGTAATACAGTAAAACGCCTAATAGTTTATAATTAATTTTTTTAGGTGTTCCCAATTTTGCAGCGATTTTTCTTTTTGAAAATCCTACTTCTAATTTATCTCGAGCGATCTGAAGCATCTCCTCACTAATAGGTTCTCGGCCGGTTGTCCTCTTATAAGTTCTAACAACAAATGAATAAGAGAATAAAATAAAGTTATATTTTTTAATCAAAAAGTTAATAAAAAACATATTTTGGAAAAATATTGCGGATTAAAAATTAATAACAAAATCAAAAGCTGATATCAGCGTGGCTCAACTATCATAAACTCAAAATTTAGCAAACTCTAGAATTAAAATAAGTTTAATGAAGATATTACACCCGTCAAATTATTTTGGGGCAAAAGTTCGCATGCGAACTCTTGCCCCACTGCATTGTGCGAACTTTTGCCCCCACAGCTACTTTTACATTGTTTAATCAATCCTGTTATCTGTGAGGAGAATTGAAAACTTCTATTAGCACTTTTTAATAGAAGAATTTCAGCTCTTTCAGACGGCATATTAATTAAAATATTTACTGATCAATTTATAGGAGTAATATTGACTCCCAAACATGAGAATATTACATCAGAACTAACGAATTCGATACTTACCGCACTGTAAGATAACAAACCGAAACACAGCGACGAAATTCGACATTAGTGACTCTATCTTAATTGACAATTGACTGCCAATCACCATTGGCAACTGCCACAACTCAAACCATGAAATTTGCATGGTGCGAACTCTTACCCGCTGCGAACTTTTACCTACCTTTACTCTACGCAGTACGCACGGATCAGCCAGTCGGTGCTGCGCGACGCAGCGTCACATTCAATTAATTTTCATTTGGCCAAGTATAAAGTGTCCGTATTTCTGAAAACGGGTCTATAAAGAGGACAAATAGGACTATATCCTCATTTTTTCAAATTTTTATAAAGATACATATTTTGAGAAAATTGTTTAGAACTATTGGAAAAAGTAGTAAAAAATTAGTTTTTTTAGAGGGAAATAATTTTTATTAGGTACTTTTATATCACCACTGTAAGCTCCAACACGCTCATTTTTATCAGTTTCTTATTGTTAGTTCAAAGGTTATAATTTATTGAAAAAAGGTCAACACTATATGGCAAAGAACTGTAAGATCCACAATTTTCAAAATTTTGAAAAATCCTTCGAGATACGTTTATATATCACTAAGGACTACAACATATTCGACTTTCACCAACATCCGAAATGTTACTCCGAAAAGTGTCCGATTTCGCATGGCATGGCCGTTTTCTGATTACGATCTTGCCAATGTTTATGTTCCACTATTAATGAAAATAGGTGCGACACGTTACAACAAGTTTTTCCCTGAAGTTCACCTCCGAATGGAGGACTGAAAGTTTCCAAGTAACGCGTAGGAAAATCTGGCTTCTCGAATAAAGAGACAGGTACGACGGTTTCAAATTTTTTACAATCAGAAGGCCACGACTAATTGAACATTCAGACATTCTTCCTAGGGGCATTGGAAGGTGCTAGTACAGGTGGTAGAAAGGCGATTATTATGCAAGAAAACTCCTATATCTAGAGTTTATCTTTCCTTTAATCCCACAGGTACTGTCCATAAAGGAGCAGCCATTGAAATGGACACTTTTCGAATAGGAAAAGATTAATCTCTTATTTTTTAATTCCTTTAAATACAGGGTGGGTGGTGCAACCGCACATACCTATAGTAATTCCTTGTGTAAAGATAAATCGAAAATGTAGAACAATTTTTTTTTGATAGGAACATTTCCTTTCAGAAAAATCGAGTTCGAAAATTTGCCCAAATAGGAAATTATCAGTTTATTATGTAGTAGGTAAACAAGGTACAATTTCGAATGAAATAAATCATCGTGTAGAAATAAGTTGAAATTGCAAAATAACTTTCTTTGAAAGGAGGCTTTGTTCTCGAGAAAATTTATTTATGTTTTTATCAAATGTAAGCGTCCTCTATGGATTTCCAAAATCGATTTCCTCGAAAACGAAGGTTCATATTAAAATATCCTATTCTATAATACATTCGCGATTTGTTTTTGCTTATATAATTACCTTATGCCTGATTATATGTACATAGATCTCACCTGTCCTCACCCATGCTGTATGTCATACAGTGTATGACATATTTCCATTGAAGTCTCTCTTATTATTATCAAAACCAAACAAAACTTGAATAATTAAAAATTGTGGAGGAAATTAAATAAAATACTTCCAGTAATTCCAATGTACATACATACTTGGTGTGCAAGTTTAGTAAATGATCAAACTTTGCAAGCTTAACGACACTCTGCCACAGAGAACAAAATTTTGATACCACAAAACCGTTTTTGGGGGAGCAGATTAAGCTACCCAAAATTGTTTATTCCTGGGGCAGTCTATAACTGTAGCTCAATGTGCAAGGTGGAAGTCGAAGGTTCGTAGAAGAGTGACAAGAACGGTTTAACCTGTTGACCGACACATTTTTTGATTGAAAGCACTCTCAGCTGGACAGTGACAAATAACAAAAAATTAGTTAATTCGTCTTGCCCATAGTAGATATTAATATGCTTTAGTGTTATATTTCCTGATAAAAACAGAATGATAAAATTAAAGACAGAAGGATTTGTCAATAAATGAACAAACAGAGTACTCAAGAAATAGTATTATTAAAAAGATGAATTTTTGCTTTACTCTATAACCATACGTGATAAAAATGGCAAAAAAAAACACTAGGAGATATTATATTGCTTATGTAGTGGGAATCAGGAACAAGTGATACACACAGGTAATCTTTCAATAGTAAAATGTATAGTGAGGAGTTAACTCCTCATGGCCAGCGAAGTGGTATTTTCAAATGACGAGTTAACTCGTCTTCGTCGGTTACAAGGAATTCGTGCGCCGTTTGTGGTTTGCCATCGATAGAAACATCGAGCTGCGAGCATGCCTTTACTCCGGCCATTGACTCGTAACGGGTCTATGGACCCCGGTTCGTCGCGGCTCGTTTAGGCTGCACGACTTTAGCCCGTTCGTACGTCACGGTTCTCGATGACCGCTGGTACCCCAGTCCTACATTCGACGCTCCTCCAGCTTTTTATTTTCCGAAGAAATCGTCGCGTTCGATCGGGCAAATAGTTGATGAAAGTTTCAATGACACGCTCGCCGTATAACATTACACCGCCCCCGCGCAAAACTGCACGATGACGATTCGCGTCTTGTGCAGTGGCCTGCGGCTTCAAGGTTAAGAGCTCGAGCATCGTAATAAGAAGTAATTGCAGGAACGCCAGAAATTACGACCAAGCAGTTTCGAAATCTCCCCTTGCGGAGCGGTCATGGCATGGCTTTCTCCATGAATTTCTCCACCCTTCTTCATCGAAAATCGCCACTTTTTTCAGACCTTCATTCAACAATTTTATTATTGCCCAATTATGAAGGATGTTAGAAAAATATTATGCAATCGAAGAGATGTACAATTAGAAATTAGGCATTTCTTTTGCACGAAATTCTGAAGCGCATTTTATAGACAGTTGTGATTTAGATGAAGCAAGCTGGACAGTACCTACCTATTCGTATTTTTATTCGTTAGTATTTCATTTATTTTTTCTGAAAGAAGTTCTATAGTTCAGAGTTTTATTGGAACAAAATCAGCTGATCATTCAAGGCCACTTTCCCCACTCTCACGCCACGCTAGTTTGCGTCTAATAGAGGGCTGTTAGAGCGTTAGTCAATCCTTATGGTGGTGATAGCCCCTGTCCTACTATAAATGACCTCGAGAAAAGATTTGCCACTGCATTACAGTCGTCTTTGTCTCAACAAAAGGATACTAGTTTAAAAAAAATACTAAAAAAAATTTCAGTAAATGTATGTATGTATATATTTGTTTATGTTTCCTTAAAATGTTACTGGTAAGAAGTACTTTGCTTACCATGTTTCTTATTCAACAGTCTAAAAAAATTTGGTAAATGTAACTCATAAAGGTTCTTCCACTATAGTAATGACAGTTTACTATGACAGTTGTTCACAACATTTTTTGTTCGCTTATATGTATATGAAATTAATGATAATGAACTTATAATGAACTTAATGGACTTTGGAAACAATCTGGAAGCCATTTCTGCTGTATATACTTCTATCAGATTGTATCTCTTTGTCATCCTTACACATTTGCTGTCATTGAAAATTTCAAGTAGGTACTATATTAAATAAATGGAAATTACATACTTAGGAAACCGACACTGCAGATTCAATTGTATCATAGAAAAATAACAAACATTTAAAAAAATACATATGATACACACCGAGATTTATTACAGTATAAATGTTTTTTTATTTATAAGTAAATGGAATGTTATGTTCAGTTTTTTTAGTAGGTAATAACTAGAAAAGTATATCCAAATATAACTTTTAAAAATTTATTGAAACTTCTTTACTCAGAATTGCATCTATGAAGAAACATCTAAATAGTGTCCTTTCATCTAAGTACACTCTGTATATGTATACATACATTCTCCATATCACGGCAAATTGTAAGATTCTGTAAAATTATATATTTCATTTGATAAAATTACACTTAAAGTGTGTTCTATGTTTAATCTCTCCATCCTTTCTAGCATACCGAACTATAAGTTTGTAATATTAACTTGTGTCATTGAATTTTTTTTCAGATATGCATTCACCGATGCTGTTACTGCTACTTGCAAGCATAGTGACCACCATAGCAGCAACCTCCAGTTGTCCATGGGCGGAATATGTAGCTGATCTCGAAAGCTCCTGTATTTGTGATTACAACCTAGCCAGGGAGCTTTCGGTGCAATGCGACATTGTCGACTACGAACAGTTAATGTCTGCCATGAGGCGTTATGCGGCCAAAACTACTGTGGACTTGTTTTACATCAACAACAGTACAATTGGAACCCTGAAGAATAACTCCTTCTCCGCATTCAGAATCAATAATGTGCAGCTGACCGGCTGTCACATTAGAATTATTGAGCCAGAAGCGTTCAAAGGACAAGAGGGTTCCGTGAAAAGTCTCAATCTGAGAGACAATGATCTGACAGAAGTCCCCAGTAACACTTTGAAAGGTCTCCGAAATCTTACTGTATTGGACCTTTCGATGAATAAAATCACAAGGGTCGATGATAACGCGTTCGCAGGTCTCAAGTTAGTTACTCTAAAACTCTCTGATAACGAGGTTACCCTTGCCCCTGGATCGTTTCGAGGCTTGGAGAGATCGTTGAAGAATTTGAACTTGAAAGGGACTAGGCAGAAGAAAGTGCCAGAGTCACTCAGAGGTTTAAAAACCCTAGCCTTCCTTGACCTATCGCAGAACAGTATTCGAGAACTTCCTGGCTCTGCTGGAGCAAAAGCTTTCGAAGGATTGGAATCTCTTACTGGACTAAATCTTGAGAGAAACTTGATTCAAAATATCGGACCGGAGGCATTCTCTGGTATCAAGAATACTTTGAGTTCGTTAAGCCTGTTGAATAATCTCATCCCAGACTTCCCTACACTTGCTATTAACAGTGTTCAGGACCTTCGAGTAAGTTCAGAACCATTTTTGAATTGTAAAAATAACTATGAATACTTGTACTTAACAACAGATTTCATTCAGGTGCTAGACATTGGATTCAATTTGATAACAGAGTTGCCGATAAACGCCTTTCAAAGGAATCCATCGATAACTCTCCTGGCAATCGATGGAAATCCTTTATCAACTGTTCCCGAGGAAGCACTTACTCAATTAAATGGAACACTTCGAGGGTTGAGTCTAGGAGGTCGATTTCTAGTCTGTGACTGCAGATTGCGATGGATTGTGGACTGGATAAAGACCAGGGATCTGCAAGTCACCAGCCGGGAACGCAAGCCACAGTTTTGTGGAAGTCCACAGAGATTGCAAGAGAAAAGTTTTTACAATATCGGTCCAAATGGTAACAATTAAAATATCAATTCTCATTATTGTTTAACATAAGTACATATGTATAAGCTCTATGTATATTAGACCGGAACTGTGTACCATGCAAGTTAACAAGGACTATTAGAATAAGAAAAACTAAGAATAAATATGTAATTACAGCTGTATGATGTTATAAACCTACTCTACTAATTGTACGTTACATATGTTTCCAGAGATGAATTGCGAAAGAACTCCAGAAATCATTGGAATTGGTACAGTAGAAAGTGTGGATACAAGAGAACCGACAGGACCTCTAGAAGTAGCAAGTAGTTATAATCCAACCACTAGGCCCTCAATTGCTGTACCAAGTACTGCGGTAACAAGTACCACAACAACAACAACAGAAACAACAACGACACCACTTGTATCTTCCACGACTGAACAAAAGTATACCGAAACACCATCTTCGACTACTGCTAAGACTATCACCAACAGACCAACAGTTGCTCGAACAGGCAATGTAGTGATAATGAGAACAACATTGGTCCCACCAAAACATGTTCAAGATCAATTACAGCAACATCAACCGAGACCACCACTGGTGCTTGGTTCGCCGCTTTATAAATCGAAATCGAATGAAAAAGACATTATAGTTAAAGATGTAGTCAGACAAGACAGCGCTGTTATCATATACTGGGATACAGAAGCGACAAATATTTTAGGTTTCAAAGTTATTTATCGATTGTTTGGGGATAACAGTTTCAAACAGGCACCACCTCTCGAGGTCAGCGAAAGAGAATTCAAAATAAAGAATGTTCCTTCGCAGGTAATGTATTTTAAGCTGTCTAATTTGCTTTTAATAAATCGCAATTCAATTAACAAAGTCAGTTGCGTATTATTAATAAAGTATTCATTCTCTGGCTGTAGGAGTGTATCGTAGTTTGCGTGGTGTCATTAGAAGAAACCAATATTACTCCGGCAAATGTACCCTACAACCAATGTAGAGAAGTGAGAACTGAAAATTCCCCTACGTCCAACATGGATAAAATTACAATTGCTGCCAGTGCAGCAATATGTGCAACTATAGTGGTTGCAGTAATAATATTTATAGTGGCGAACCGGCGAAGAGCCAGGAAACTTCATACACTTCACAGTATTGACCAAACGAAAATGGGAGGGCCTATCGCAGGGTTACCTGTTAATTGTTGCGCCAATGTTGGGCCAACACCCAGCCCTGGTGGGCCGTTGTCTTCAATGGCAACACTCAGTGCTTACAACGCTCAAAAAGAGTGGGACCAAGTTTCTGCATACAGTAATAGGAGCATACCAAGACCAAGAATATTTCCCATAGATCGACAAGGTATAGACAAAGAATAAAAACGAAACTAACAAAATAAACTAACAATAAGCATACGAATGTAACCTTAAGTACACGAATTATTTCTTTCGAACTGCAAAACATTAGGGCGTTGAAATGATAACGAAGTAAGTAGATAAAGAGTTTTATCGTCATTTATATGAATTTTATAATTCTTTCCTTCTAGGTTCGATAACTAGAGCTTCCTGTATCGATGATGTTAGGTCTCAGACAGGACACTATAGTGCAAAAGTATCAACAACTCGATCTGTTGTCGACGGCCAATCACAACATAGTTTCTCCAATACTTCGACAAGATACTTTACGAACAATACTTTGTCATGCAATCTTGCGAACACGAGACCTGGTCAGTATTGGCTAGCCAAATTGTTTGATCCCGGTGATATATATGTTTGTAAGACTGTGATTTGATTTACATCATTACAGAGCTAAGACAATCTCGACAGTCCCTGGCAGCAGCTTCTGATAGAATGTCACGAACAAACTTCTCACCAAGCCACATGCCGCAGCACACTTCATCCAGAAGGCAGAGACCACGATCGTGTAATCGTACTTTAGAGCAAAACCCCCCAAGACCTGGCAGCCGATACAGCATAGCTGACTCAACACACACCCTCAACAATTATGAAGAGAACAATTGGACTGATCATGACATGGACATATACATGGCACGCAATCCAACTACAAGGACTGGTCTCATGCCTCTCTAACTTGACGCACTACGTGTGTACGGTTTTGCTCAAACGTGTTCAGTGACATTTTTTCGGAGCATGTGGACTCCTCTTACTTATGTAGGTGTATTATACAACATGACATTTTAGAAAATACAAAATTCGCAAATAGTTTAACATTTGCTAGAATAATGATCACAGTCTACGTTAGTACAAGTATTACCATGTAATAAATGCATTAACGTAGCATAATATGAAAAAAAGACGTCATAATCATAACGCATAGCTCTAAGGAAATTGACATTAAGTATATTAAGATGCATGTTTAGAAAATATACTGTGTGCTTGAATCAAATGTCAAGACTCAATTAGCTCAGGCACACGATCTCTGACAATCATTGTAATAATAAGTCACAAATGAGTCGAGATTAACGTGGATGAGTGGTGGATGTGTTTTTATCCAAAGACTGTATCATAAAAAAGCGCCCATCTAATTCTATATACCACATGTTTGCGAGAAATGTACTGATGTACAAAGTGTTTCATAACATGTGATATTTTGATAATGAGATTTCTTTGCCAAAAGTGAAGTGGTTTTATATATTTCTAATGTTAATAAGTTGTATTAGGAAAGTTGTAGGAATTGAAATAATAATATGTACCACAAATTCAAATAAATTTCTCTTCGACGAAGAAAAATTAATGCAATCTCTCAGTTCCCAATTGTATCACATTTTATAAAACTGTCGGTACGCAATAATTTTATCAGACATTGTATAATTTACATGTGTTATCTTTTATCGTGCAATGAATCAATAAAGCGTATAGTACTCACCCAGGTATGAGGATGTTTGTTTCCCATCGATATCTGATTTCTTGCACAAACTCGTACCACAATTGCGCCAGTGCTGACATCCCCCCAAGATTATGCGTACAATGTGCCGCGACAACAGCAAAACGCCAAACTAAGCTGTCCATGGCACAAGTTTTCACGCCTTTCCACTGATCTTCATCCACATTACACGTGCTCACGTCGCCGTACGGAGTTTTCTGAGGCATTAAGTGATTAATTATATTAGTCCACAACAATTTTCCTTCTTCGTAAAACGAATTTTAATAAAACCGTACCGAAAACATTACTTACAGTATTTTCTTCTGCATCGGGGAAAAGGAAATAAAGTATGGACAATAATATTTCCTCCGGTATTGTACCTTCCATGTTCTTATTTCTCTTTGTAGTCGCTTTACTGACGACTGTTGAAATCGTAGGTATTTTAGATTCAGTCAATATGTTAAATACCGAGCTTAACGGTTGATCTTCGTGTTGAGTATGAATGACAGCATCTCCGAGTAAATCTACCATGGTCTTTTTACTATTACAAATGTGCAGGAAGTCTGTTAAATACTCGCCGAGCAAGCAAGCAGGCGAAGAAACCATTTTGACTTGTACGGACCACTCAGGAGCCAATTGTGGCTCTAAATCTGTGAAACCTTCGCTGTCAACTACAACGTTCTCTGACATTTCAGGCCATGTAGTGAATAAATGAAGTTCTCTGAAGCAAAGAATTTAATCATTCTGCAAGTTCAGTTACCATATTTCCTTTTTCTTTCTCACGGTATAAAAATCTTACGCGATCGGGTCAAATGTTGCTCCAAATGGAAGTTTCCCAAGTTCTTCGACCCCTAACGTTTCTCCTTGCATAAAATCAAAATCTGGCGGTTCCTGGGTCCACGTACTGTTGGTCCAGTCCTTCAGTAAATATGAGAATCTCCCAGATATCATCACTGGATCGAGTCTAGCTCCACAACCTTCACCTATTTTCTGTTTGAATAAAGCGAGTAAACCTGAAAGAAATTCTTATCCGTGAAACACTTGTGTACTATTGCCGGGCCGAAAGATGATCCCTAGCAGGCGGTCTCGGGCGATGCAGTCCACCGATACGACGATTGGTCGAGTCACCTATTTCGGAACACTTCTAACGACAGGGCACACGTATTTTGGTTATTGGCTGAAGTAGACACATACATTGTCGTACTGGGCGACAAAGAGAGCGAACAAAACACATCAAGATAGAGCAATAGCGCAGGCATCTTTAACGGTAAGCCATTAATATATAATAACATAAAAATTTCCTTATTTTTCACAATATGTTCCGGAAAGTATTATCCTGATACCAACCTAATAATAATACTTTCCTGAATGTATTGTGAAAAATAAGGAAATTTTTATGTTATTATATATTAATGATTAACCGTTAAAGATGCCTGTGCTATTGCTTTGGCGGTCGTAGGTCAGATCGCTCTATCCCACTCTATCCCGATTTGTTTTGCCTATTTAGAAGTGTGCCCAAATAGGTGCTCGACCAATTGTCGCATCGGTGGACTGCATCGCCCGAGACCACCTGCTAGGGATCTTTTTTCGGCCCGGCAATAGTACTATCGTTGACAAAATAATTTAATACAATCGTCAAGATTACTTCTTTACTTTTGATTTATTATCTTTATTCATACCAGTGAGGTATTTGCAGTGAGGAGGTATCTTCTTTAAATGTACCATATCGAAATGAATACAAATTCCTTTCCCAATACTCGTACCAAGGTACATATTTTGCCATGATTCCTGTACTTGCAATAACGTAGGTATATTGCTAAAAATATTGAATCAATTTTATCTATAACGTCAATTTTATTGCTAACTACGGGGCTCTTCTAATTACCAATTGGCGTTAGTAGCAGCGATCGTAAGGGAACTCAGTAAAATTCTGATTTTAGTTTCATCCGTCACCGATTCTCTCTTGGTAGATTGTAAAACAAGGAATTCTCTAACGCCGTAATAACGAGCTATCTCTAAATGATTCCCCTCGATTCTGGCAAAGTCGTTAGATGAGTTTAAGGCATCCTTTTGACATTGCACTCTTTCTTCCTCGCTTTCTTCCCCGCTATCTTCCTCATTTTCTTCCGAGGATCTAATTGTGTCCTTGTCTTCTAGTTGCAGTTTATAATGTTTTAATAGAAATTCCGCATCTGGAGTATAGAAACAGGTGTTTAATTTGCAGGAAACATGAAGGTACTTAGCATATGGTTGCATCGCAAGTCGTTTAACTTCGATCTCGACAAAGTAAAGGCTATGACAAGTGTGCACACGAACCAGCGAAATGAAGTTTCTCTATATTCTCTATCCATTGACAGTTGACAAAGTCTCCGGACTTTAAACAATTTCCAATTTTCATGCTGGTCAGTTTCCATTCGTGCATAATCTCTTCCAATCGCGATATGAATATCTCCCATTCTGAGGCGGTCGTGAAGTCGTGATGATAAAAGTCTTCGATTTCGATATTGTTCATTGTTTCCGAACGTTTGTAACAACTTACAACGCGTTGTTTATCCGCGAGCTGTACAGCTCGTGTTGAGGTTAACGGTTTGACGTTTATCTGTTGTACGTTAAAACTGAATAATGTCTAGATACAAATTTATCTAGATAGATATTCGAATGACGAGTAAACAATGTGTTGAACGATGACACAACATTGTAATGTTACAATCAAATTTGTAGATTGAATTTTGGACAAATTATTTGACGTTTCAAAGAAAGAAAACATTATGCCTTAATATGCGCACGAAAGGGATGGTATGTACTAATATAAACATAGATTTTCCCACCCATACACAAGGAGTCAAGCAGGGCCGCCTTAACAAATTTGAGCGCCCTGAGCTAAAAAATTTTGGCGCCCTAGCCCCCAAGGGTGCAATTTCTTCGCAATCCGTGCAAGGCAGTACATCGCAACCCCAGGTCTCCACCAAGGCAAACACGAACAAAAACAATGCCCGCGAACGAAATTTTTGTCTTCAAAATTGAAGAGAAAAAAGCATTTCGACATATTTGATTCTTAAGGTAAGGTTCCGGTCTAGAGCCCCCCAAAATAGGTGATATTTAGGAATTAATTAAAGGAAAACTACTATATATAATTTAATAGAACTTTTTGCATTGTATTAAGGAAGTCTTAAATTATCGAAATATATTTTTTGTTTTATAATTAATCATTGCTGACGGTCCTGAAACCTTTTTTATTTTGAAGATTATTCTTCTTGCTACGGGGGGAACTAGACAAATTACAAAAATTACATTTATTTTTAGAGAATAATGACACTTGAAGTGTGAAATCACATTTTCATTATATTTTTCGTCCTTTCAACGGCTTTGAAAATTATAAATTTTCAATATTTTGTCATTTTTTCTAGTCCCCCCCCCCCCCCTAGCCAGAAGTATATTCTTCAAAATAAAAAAGTTTCAGTCGAATCGGATAATAACTTTTGGAGATACAGCGCCCACCGTTTTGAGAACACTGTTACGAGAAAAACGCGTTTAAAGTTTTACGCGAGTGCCGAATAGCCCGGTGTTATCAATGCTTTTGCCGCTACTCAAATGCTCCTTTCATCATTTTCAAATGCTCCGGTTCTCCTTCCAACGCTGCGCCTTCAGCTAAGGTGGGACGATTCGTACTCTCCTCTCTCTCTCTCTCTGCTTTCTAGCGGCGCGGCGTTACTGTCTCCTCTACGAAAGGGAGTGTTGGAGGGAGAACCGAAACATGTGTTGCAGGAGCAGATTTCCCCTACTTGGGAAGGCCTGACCTAAATGATACCTACTCAAAAGGTTCGATCCTTTGTAGGCATCAACATCTTGGGTGGACTTACCCAGTCAGCCACGTCCGATTTTGCAGATTTTACTCAACGCCTGATACAATTTAATGGCAGGAATCGAGCATGTAGGGATTTAGATCAAGGAGAATATATGTAATTCTTCCCTCGCGGCCCCATTGCCGCAGGAGATACGCCACGTGGTTGGATATTAACCGTACAACACTTTGTGGTATAAATGCCTTTAATTAACGACCACCATTTCCAACAGAAGTGGACAATGACATATAAAGGCAGGGCCCCACTGGTGCAACCGTGCGCCGCGCACGTTTTTTTCGACGCGCAAGGCCGATTTGTTGCAGAAAGACGTTCCCACTGGTGCAACTGCGGGCCGCGCACGAGTCAGATTTACGAGTTTCTCGGATTTTCAAGGAGTTTGGAGCACTTGAAAGGGTCGACTTTTATGACGACCCATGCGTCGAAAGCGATCGTGTGCGCGCTATGCCGTGATTTCTCTGCCACGAGCGCACGCGAATGCACGCCGCGCTTCGTCGAAAAGGCTGGAAAAATGTGTGTTTTTCAACGCAAATGTACTCTTTACTCCTACATACAGGGTCATCGTTTAAGGGGTCTCCGTAGTGTGACGGTTTAAAAAAATCGAGTTTTTGTTTTTTGCGTTTTCTGAAAGTTCAACATCTTAAAAACATATTCCTAAAATATTATACCTGATTTCGAAACTTTGGCAACGCTGTGAGCTATGAAATGTAGCGCGCGACCGGGCGCGCAGGTATGAATCGGAGCCCTCAATCTTTTTGAATTGAAAAACTATTACCTCCAGAGCTACCTGTACCGTCCCCTTCTGTGCTAAAGAGGCCCCTCCAAGTGTTATACAGGGTCATCGTTTAATCCTGCAACCCGCGCGCGCGCGAACTTGTAAAATGGCAACACCGCCTCACGGACGCATTCCACTACAACCATGCACCGTCCCCGCGTTCGGAGAGTTACTACTAGTAACTTACTAGCGACCGCTAGACAGCGGTGATGCCCGAGCTCCGAGAATTTTGGGCTGGTCTCTTTCGAATTAACGTTGCAAAGAACTATTTAGAATTTCCCGGCCCGGGTTGAAAAATTTGGGGTCCTTTTCGTATAACTTTTGAACTATAAGAGATATCGGAATGCAATTTGCGCCGAAAAATGAGGAAAAATTATTCCCTCTTAATGATTGATAATTTAACATATTTTACGTTTACTTAATTTTTCTTTCATCAATTTTTTAACCATAATTGTTTAAAAAGCTTTTGCAAACTGTTTATTTGATAATGTATTTAACGCTGTTTTTAAAATTTGTGATGTTGATAAACAATAGGTTAGTTGTTTCTGTATCATTACTATCATTACTTTTGTTACGTATGTGGAATTTTCCCATACGTCGCTCTCAACCGTTTTTCGAGCTCGCGTCTGCGAAGGGAAAACGCCCTAAAAGCCTTCCGCTTATCAACCCCACTAATGGAGGTCAAGATCTCTACCAGCTGCATCGCGACCGTGAGAACGGGAGTGACACGACAACGACCCCGAAGGATTTTCCTTATATGGAAATTCATAACGCATCCCCACTCATTTTTGGGACTATATAAACCCTTCGGTTTCTACCCTCGTCGGATCAAAGCTATAGAATCACGCGTAACGTCACGTCGTGTCACGCTCGTACAGAGTCAGTTACCAAGTAAGATCGGGCTAAAGTCTCCGTCAGAATCAAAGTAGCCACTCGTACGCCCCGCATCGCCAGTGCGTCAACACCGTGCATCTAGTGGTAATACACACATTCTATTTAATTAACTACTCGCGACACTTACATTTGTATTAATTGTCTATTCAATATACTTATGGTGTTCACTTGTAAATCAAGTCGATTTCGTTAAACCCATCTTTTACCCAGCGATCCTTATAATATTAGTAGCACTCACCCACAGATACAACTTTACCGCTCGAGTTGTATCAAATATTAATTAAGAGTTACGAGGCATTACTAACATTTCCTGCGACTCCCCGATTTAGCATCGGGTTCGTTCGCACCTCTTTACCAAAGCAAGTCATCTTCTCCAACCCAGTGGCTCCCCGATTTTTCATCGGGTTCGTCCACGAAACCTCACCTCTCCTACGGCTCCCTGATTTCGCATCAGATTCGTCCGCATCCTACAGCTCCCTGATTTCGCATCAGGTTCGTCTGTAAATCTACCTACTTCCGAACAGCTCCCTGATTTCGCATCAGGTTCGTCTGTGAACCCAGATAGCCACGTCTGTATTTGCAGATTTTGCTCAACGCCTGAGTACAAATGTTTGTGGCAGAAAGACTACAGATTTGATACAGTATTTGTTATATTCGATGATGAAAGCAGACTGACAGCAGAAAGCCGACAGATTGTGCTGCCTTAACCTGAGAGCAGATTGGCGGCAGGGTCTGCTGATACAATTTAATGGCAGGAATCGAGCAGACCCTGCGCAGCGCGATCTGTTGGCAGATAGGCAGCAGAAATCGAGCAAATTCTGTTGACATAGCCTGCGGGCAGTTTGACGGCAGATACTGCGGCGAATCTGCTAATCCAATTTAATGTCAGAAATCGAGCAGACCCTGCGCAGCGCGATCTGACGGCAGATTGGTGTCAGATACAGAGCAGATTCTGTTGACATAGCCTGCGGGCAGTTTGACGGCAGATACTGCGGCGAATCTGCTAATCCAATTTAATGTCAGAAATCGAACAGACCCTGCGCACCGCGATCTGACGTCAGATAGACAGCAGAAATGCAGCAGATTCTGTGTACACAGTCTGCGAGCTGTTTGGCGGCAGACACTGCAGAGAATCTGCTGATACAATTTAATAGCAGAAATCGAGCAGACCCTGCGCACCGCGATCTGACGTCAGATAGGCAGCAGAAATACAGCAGATTCTGCTGACATAGTTCACGACACGACCCCGCCAGGGCGCGATTGGGCGAGCGTTTCTCGCTTGCGAAATAGCACCGTGCCGGGAATAAGTGGCCGAGGGCTTGATCATTCAGGGCTCTCGAGTACGACTCGTATTTGCCGGCATTCCACTGCGGAGTATATATTTGGTATACCCGTCTGTAAGGGCGGTATTATCAGTCGTTGCTGAAGACGAAGATCGTCTTAAGCATCCGGCATCCTTTATTAATCTACTAGACTAGTACAAGATGCCGCATGCTAAAAACTAAAAAACGATTGATGATAATACCACCCTAAGACGACTGAATGAATAGTAGTTATCATTAATTCTTTTATATTTGGAAGAACTGTCTTTCAAAGTTTAAATCATTATTTTGAGCCGACCTGGCATTCAATTCACTAACAACTTGCTAAGTAAAACATTAAAAATGTTATAATACCCGTTTAAATACATGGTTTACCAACTTTTCTTTCTTCCATAAAATATGGTAGGAATCAGATCTTTCAAGTCGGTCTTATAAACGTGTTCTATATATTATTTACGCTAAAGACTTTCGCACTGTTTTTAAATCTATACTATTATATAAAATTGCCTACTATGGCCGACATCAGGAGCTGCTTGATTTCTGCCGCCAATTTGCGGGCGGTTTTTGTCAGCAAGATCTGATCGAAATCTGACATCAATCTGCGGTCAGATCCTGATGTCAGGCTCTGACCGCAGAACCATAGTCAAATGCGGACATAGTAGGCACCGAATCTGACGTCAGAATCTGCTCTGTATCTGACACCAATCTGCCGTCAGATCGCGCTGCGCAGGATCTGCTCGATTTCTGCTCTCAATCTGCGGTCAGCCACGGCAGCAAGATCTGATCGAAATCTGACATCAATCTGCGATCAGATCCTGATGTCAGGCTCTGACCACAAAACCATAGTCAAATGCGGACATAGTAGGACCCGAATCTGACGTCAGAATATACTCGAATCTGACATCAATCTGCCGTCAGACTGCAGTCAGTTTGTTTACTGGGAATAATCCAACCTCCTAGCAGCTCCCTGGTTTCGCACCAAGTTCGTCTGTGAACTTTATCCTAGTGACTCCCCGATTTCGCATCGGGTTCGTTCACGACGTTTCACCCTCCTACGGCTCCCTGATTACGCATCAGGTTCGTCCGTGTCTGACTCCATTCCTAGAGACTCCCTGATTTCGCATCAGGTTCGTCCTCGCCGTCAATAATCCTAGCGGCTCCCTGATTTCGCATCAGGTTCGTCCGCGCACCTAACTAACAAATTCATATCCGTATTCCTTGGGAAATACCCCTCTCGCCGGCCTCTCGCGTTGCCGCAGCCCCGGCTCGTAACACTTTCATAAATTGAAAAATTAAATTTTTATTCCATTATGTGTTAGTTCTGCAGACCTCAGAATCTATTGTTCCGGTTTTCTTTTTTATGATTTTATCCTTAATGCGGTGCATACCTAGATGAGACGTAAGGGGTAACTAATGGGAAGTGTCTTTGATTGAAGCCTATGCCGGCTTCCGTTAATGTCATTTTTTGGAACGATGCGCCATTATTATGGCTTTTACAAGCAGGTGGCGAAAATCTTTCCGTACAAGGGTATAGCGCCGTGGTCAACCCGGTCGTAGTTAAAATTTTTTAAATTGAGACGAGTACGAGATCAGTTGACATTATTTTCAAACCTCATTATAGTAATCTGGGGTGCGAGTGGTAAACCGATCATAAAAGAGGAGCGCGCGGCTCGATTACCTGGGCCGGGAAATTCCCAATACCTAGCTCTTTGCGACGCTAAAATTTTCGAAGCTTGGGCATCACCCTTGTCCAACGGTCGCTGGCAGCTCTCCGCTGGGCCGGTGCATGGTTGTAGTGAAATGCGTCCGTGAGGCGGTGTTGCCATTTTACAGGTTCGCGCGCGCGCGGGTTGCAGGATTAAACGATGACCCTGTACCTAGTGTGATTCAGTGCATCGCAGACTAATTGTAAGAATGATTTATTATTTGATAGATGGTATTTGAATGTTTAAACGCGTTTTACTCGAAACGACATTTTTTGGCGCGGCGATCACGATAACTCAAAAACTACTCAACCAAACGACTTGAAACTTAACATATATATTCACTGGGTGTTCTGTTAGAACAGGGATGCACAAGGGAGCTATTTTAGCGCCTAGCTGCGAGAAACCCGTTTGTCCCATTGCTAAGGTTAGAATCGGTGAGGAGAACTGCAGTAGTGTACGTGCATAACACAAAACTCTGCTGACTAGTGTTGATCCTAATAAACAGCTGCTCCACGCGGTTACAAGACACAATAACACTAGAGCAACGGAGATGCTTGCCGACGGCAACCAATACCCCTCCCCCCCTCGAGCAGTCAATGGTAAGCGGATTTGTGTCAGATCTGAACACAGTATACTCAAACAAGCCTAGCTCTTCCGTATAAATACTATCATTTAACCAGGTTTCAACAAGCACTATAATATCATAACAAACATTTAAACCCGCGACTGCACACAGAAGTTCGTTGGTTTTAGTTCTCAGGCCTCGTACATTCTGATAGTAGATTACCAGATTCTCGGCTAGTTTTTTGACCTCCTCTGATCTTGACCACGAACAATCCTCGGGACACCTCTGATGTATTTGATAGTCATATTCTTGTCCCCCTTCTCGTGGAGACGCCTTAGTTGATCCCGGAGTTGGTCCAAGTATGCCCTCTGCTGACGCGTTCTATCGTCGGTTACTTTGAAAGGACCGTTATTTTTAAATTAGTTGCTGAGAATTTTTTTCGCAACCTCAGGAGATGGAAGTCTCACGCACAGTGGCCTCGAGGCGGAGGTCCCTGCCTTACCAAGCCTGTGTGTTTGAATGTTGGAATAATCTGCAGGGAACAAACCGGTCAGCACAGCTTTCGCGTTTTCCACGTCCGACGTAGCCCTCTGTTCCGGCAACTCGTTATTAGACTCCGGCATCCCATGGATAATAACATTTGAGGATCTGATCATCCTTTCATTGTTCTCCGCAATGACTTTCTCCGTCAAAAGGCCTTTAGAGTAGCCCCGATCCACAGAAGATGAGAGATTTCCCTCCAAAACACTCACTCTCTCTGACAGCTCTGAGCAGGTGTTGCGCATGTCGACAATATCTGCTTGCATGCCATCCAACACATCACGTCTGAATATTGCCATCTCCTTCCTGATGAGATCCCTGAGGTCCTCCAATGTTGGATACGTAGATCTTGGAGAATCCCCTGGCAAGGATGTAGCCTCCGACACACTTGCCTGCGCCGTGTCAGACTTGCAGCTCAATAAACGGCCATTCTGCCATGGGTGGACTGCCCGAATAAGACACGATGCCCCTGAATGTGCAGTAATGCCACAATCCATGCATCTCACCGGATTAGCAACGGGGGCCTTGCAACCCTTGCACGAGAACTTGGCTTGAGACATTACAAACTCAACGATTACAGTTCACGACTCAAGCACTCACTACTGCACTAGTACTGACGTATTATTGAAAAAACGGATTACCGATTTGGAGTACAATCTATACACGTAAGATCCAGCGTGTAAGGAACAAATTTACGAGCTGTTAATTATCCCTAATCAGCTTACAGCCAACTGGTTCACGCAGACGTTGACAATTCAAACTGTGATATGATTACCGGAGCAAACACGTGCGTTCTCTACTGCGGTCAGAACCAGAATGAAATCCCTCTCCCTCTCCCTCTCCCTCTCCCTCTCCCTCTCCCTCTCCCTCTCCCTCTCCCTCTCCCTCTCCCTCTCCCTCTCCCTCTCCCTCTCCCTCTCCCTCTCCCTCTCCCTCTCCCTCTCCCTCTCCCTCTCCCTCTCCCTCTCCCTCTCCCTCTCCCTCTCCCTCTCCCTCTCCCTCTCCCTCTCCCTCTCCCTCTCCCTCTCCCTCTCCCTCTCCCTCTCCCTCTCCCTCTCCCTCTCCCTCTCCCTCTCCCTCTCCCTCTCCCTCTCCCTCTCCCTCTCCCTCTCCCTCTCCCTCTCCCTCTCCCTCTCCCTCTCCCTCTCCCTCTCCCTCTCCCTCTCCCTCTCCCTCTCCCTCTCCCTCTCCCTCTCCCTCTCCCTCTCCCTCTCCCTCTCCCTCTCCCTCTCCCTCTCCCTCTCCCTCTCCCTCTCCCTCTCCCTCTCCCTCTCCCTCTCCCTCTCCCTCTCCCTCTCCCTCTCCCTCTCCCTCTCCCTCTCCCTCTCCCTCTCCCTCTCCCTCTCCCTCTCCCTCTCCCTCTCCCTCTCCCTCTCCCTCTCCCTCTCCCTCTCCCTCTCCCTCTCCCTCTCCCTCTCCCTCTCCCTCTCCCTCTCCCTCTCCCTCTCCCTCTCCCTCTCCCTCTCCCTCTCCCTCTCCCTCTCCCTCTCCCTCTCCCTCTCCCTCTCCCTCTCCCTCTCCCTCTCCCTCTCCCTCTCCCTCTCCCTCTCCCTCTCCCTCTCCCTCTCCCTCCCCCTCTCCCTCTCCCTCTCCCTCTCCCTCTCCCTCTCCCTCTAGAGGGATTGTTCAACCCCTTCGAGGGTCGAAAACCATAGCTTCGGAGAGACACCACGGGAGGTTGCCCTCGTCACGGTTGCGAGGCGGATCGGGCGTTTCGTGCAAATCACCCTGTATTGGTTCGCACGTGTTCTGCTGGGCGGCTCGAAATAGCACGTGCAAGCAGTGAAAGTGAAATAAAATAATGTTTTATTTCTAAATAGGACTCGTAACGCGACAACTCCTTAGAGGTAGACGCTGTCTAATAATAATTTCAGCTCACACAGTACGCTTATCTATTAATTAGACATAGAGTCGGGCAGAATGAACGTCACACGACAATAGGCTTGCAACGACTGACTTTCATTTATTTTTCACTTGGCAACGGAATTGATTATTCGTATTGGAATTTACAGAGTGGAGGGGCGATTCTTATCATTATGTCTAGAGTTCTATCGGATGTGAAGCATCGAATTGCTGGGTAGCGATTTAGTGTCGGGCGGCGTGACAGAAGGTACAGGGTAGCGACAGCGACAGTCGACATATACAGGGTGTTTTTCATGTACTTGGCGTCGAGACGCTACCGCCAAAGAGTAGGTATAATAAGAGGCGTCACTCCGGGCGGAACCTTTGAAGTCCTTACTTGACCTTGGCATTTATGCAAGTTGCATAGCACGAAACTACCAAGGAATATTATTCTATAGAGCGGAGATATCACAAGCTGAGATTCCTTACTCCACCGTAGGCGGCGATGCAGTCGGAAATCTTCGCATCTTGCACCTCTGATTTCCCTAGGTTATTTCTGTCCTTGTCGAGTGACGCCTTTTATTATATCTCCTCTTTGCTACCGCGCCTATAGATATAGATATGTGACATTGAATTGTAATTGTATAGTGTGTCTGTTTTAACTGGATGCGGTGGAATATCTCGCAAACAAGTGAAGATATTGAAAAATTGTTGTTACGAAAGATGTTTCATATGGAGGGCAACATTATGTGGTATATATAGTTCTTCTACAGGTGGAGGAATGGAGCAGATTTAAAAAGCAACTTAGTTTTTTTAAACGAAACATTATATTTCATTATTCATATCATGCTAACGTTTGTTGGCGCAATTCAATGATGTATATCACTACGTTATTTCGTTGTATGGAAGGTCATAAAATCAGAAGCCCGCGGGAAATGAAGTGAACAAATTTTGTTTGAGGAGCGCTGATCGAATCCTGCCCTTGTCCACCTTTTCAACGTAACAGGTAGACTCGACATTATAATTTTGGGAGGCGCCAAAAGCTTAATTGACAAAACTTTTTTTGAAGAGCGAGGAATTTTATAAGCCACGATATAAAGGTCATGATATAATCTCCCCCTACCCTCAATCTCATACCGTGTGAGATAAAAAACAAACAGGACGCCGAGAATACAGAATACCTTCATATTATTTGAAACACACTTTCCAGCAATCGGTGACCGCGACGTAGTACACCCCTTCACACATTTCAAGTAGTATGAAGTGTGAAGGCGTCGTTTCGGCTACTGCCACAACCGCCGGCGTTAGCTTTATTTAGATAAACAAAGCAAGATATAGAAAAGGAGGCTAGTTTTTCCACTGTCTTCGACGTGCGCGCCAAGTATCCGCGTGCGCGCCTGGCAGAGCGTTGGCCCATTTCGTGCGCGCGGCTTCATAAATTAGACCCTTTCAAGTGGACGAAAACGTCGTGCTCGACGCGCGGTTGCACTAGTGGGACCCTGCTTTAACATATAACAAGGAAAAGTCTCCAAATCTGTCAACAGTTGAAACCCCGATTTGTTTTATAATTCTTTACGGTTCTATGCAGAGATGGGCATTATTATTTAAATAAAAGAATATACTTCCAAATGGCCCGAGTGGCCGATCGACACAAGGCTTGGGGGAGGGTGTGTATACCCTAAATCAGGCCTGGGATTTAAGTGAACGCAGCGGCCGATTTTCAGAGGCAACGCCTCCTTTCTTCCGCCGCACGTCTTGGCCCCCGCGACGGCTTAGGAGCTTGGAGCGCCTCAGGCCCGTACCATATGAACCGTGCTTGGCGCGTTGACAAAACAAAAACGCATCGACAATCGTGCTATCTGGGACGATGTGGAAACCTATTGATACAATGTCACCCTAATACGCCACGCGCGGTTTACGTGATATGGGCCTCAGACGCTCCTAACTGCTAGGCCGCCGCGGGGGCCAAGACGTGCGGCAGAAGAAAGGAGGCGTTGCATCTGAAAATCGGCCGCTGCGTTCACTTAAATCCCAGGCCTGCCTTAAATCTAAAATTCTATTTAGCTGCGGGTATTTATTAGTTTCCATTGTTTACTAGAAGACCTTTCATCTTGGGCTTCGAATAATTTTTCATCTCTCATTCCATCTTTATCCTAAAATCCTATTCAGATATACATATTGGCCGGTCGATTCATTTTCGCGAACAGCGATCAAGGAGAAATTAGCCATCAGTGCTCCCACTACTCCAGCCGCTCCCCACTCCGTTGCCGGACTCGCTTCTACCTGAACGAGCTCGGAGCTCGAATCTGAGCTCGCGCCTGGAATTGGGGGTCCTGTGCATGCTTGGCCTAGGACAGGCTAGTCCAGGTGGGCGGTCCGAGGACGCTAGCTTCCATAGCGTCTTCTACGTGGTGCGTGGAAGTGGGTGCTCCAAACCAATGAAGCGACGGGCATGCCATCGATAGGGGTTTCCCCGCTCGCCGAAAAGCGTCTTAAACACGCAAACAGATGTTCAAATGAACGAACAGCAAGAGTTCGAAACATTAATAATAAAAACTCAAAAAAGGAAATTGCATAATCCAGCTGAAGAAGCGGAACAAACAAAGAAAATGCATACTAGTAAGTACGCGACTACAAATAGATTTAGTATTTTACAAAATGATACAGATATGGATACTGAAAATGCAAATGTGCAAAGCAAAGTATCTATGAAGGAACAAGAAGGAAAAGCTTGTCAACGAAATAAAATAATCAAAAAGAAAATCCCGCCACTAATACTACATGGAAGTATACAAAACCATAGTGAATTTATTAAATTACTAAATAATACAGTAGGTGGTAAATTCTACCTAAAGTATCACAAGGACACGGTAGATGCGCATATACAAGAAGCGAACGATTATGAGAAGGTTATGGAAATTTGGGAGGAGAAAGGAATCAAATTTCATACATATACGAGAAAAGAAGATAAGAAGAGAACCTACGTACTCTCAGGTTGTTAGCAGAATTACACTTATAGCGCACGTGGGAACGATGGGACACTCACGAGATAGTTGTTAAGTTCTAATTAGTAATTATAATGTCTATATATATCTATTTTACAATATTTACAATAAAACTGGTTGAATTAATCTAATGGACTGTATTTACAGGTTTACGGTTGATTTAGTCGCATCCTACGCTGTAGGATTTCTTTAAGCAAACGATGCACGTGGAATCGGCCCGATTCCGTACAAGCAAAGCGATAACAAACCGAAGCGTTTTAATAAGCGTAACAAGTTGCGACTAGTAGACGGCCCGTATAATCAGTATCGTAGTCGCGAACAGAGAGAGCTCCAGGAAATCGGCCTTTCCTGGAAGGAAGAAGAGAGTCCCCCATCCATCGATCGTAAGTCGATGGAAGGGGCCGTGATCGACGCTCCACATGAGTCAGCGCGCCGCTGCCATTGCCTAATTAGCGGTGGGTCTAAGAGATGGCGTTAGACTACAGAATTTCCTTAACACAGGTCTTCATAATCAAACAGACATTGAAGAGATTAAAAGTGATCTTGAGCAACAAGGGATTATGGCAATGAAAGTAAATATAATGAAGGGTGTATCAAGACCAAAGTATATGATCACTGTACCAAATACAATAAACCTAAGACAGCTGCAAAATAAAATTAAGTATGTATGTTATACGAGAATACTTTGGGAAAACTATATCACCAAGAGGAGAATAACGCAATGCCATAGATGCCAAGAATGGGGACATTCCGCATCAAATTGCTATGCCGACACAGTATGTGTTAAATGCGCTGAAAAGCACGTAACAAGTGAGTGCACAAAACCACAGACGGAGCCGGCAAAGTGTGCTAACTGCAGAGAAGATCACCCAGCAAATGCCAGCATCTGCTGTGCATACAAGAGCAGACTAGAATGGATTGAGAACCGCAAATCAACCCAGCATATCAAGACACCTAACAGGACCAAGACAGAAAACCAAATCCTGAAGTTGAACATCGTATCGAAACAACAGTTTCCGGAACGGAAACCAACAAAACCTGTCGAAAACTGGAACATGACAAGAGGACACGTAGAAAATGTATGGACTGAGAGGACGAGCACAGCGCAACAACCTAACAATGCAAGGAGGGAAGAGGCAGTTGGAGAAATTACAAAACTAATCATCTTGACATCTAGTACAGCCGTCTTGGCCCAAAAGGGGCGCGTACTTCCTCAGGCTTTCGCCTATACGTACATTTGGCTTGCATGGTGGTATTAGCAAAACATTTTCAGCGAAACCGCCAGGGCCGGGCCGGAAAAAGCAGAGAAGGACCACGCTTGACTCCACGGCGTCCACTGTAGAAATTTTTCTCTTTGAGCAGGATGCCAGGTAGCGAAGAATATAATACATTCGCAACCACGCTAAGTCCTTGGCTATCTTCTGCTCTTTTTGGGGTGCATGCATTCACCCGGGACCACCAGGGGCGCTCTGGTGGCCGGGGACGGCTCTGCATAAAAACGCATGCCAGTCCCCATGCGAATTCGGGTACACCGGGAACGCAACAGCCCGTACTGGGGTTAGAAGAACCACCAGCCCCACAGAAGAAATTAGGAAGTTAAGTAGAAGCGTAGATCTAACAGATATGCTATGCGCAGTAAAAGAACTTAATGCAAAACTAGTTAATTGCCATACAAAAATAGAGAAGTTTGAAGCGTTTGTCCAATTTTGTCAAGAGATAGAATGAATAAAACACTTAGAATATGCACATGGAATGCCAATGGCGTTAAAAATAAACTTGGAGAATTGATACACTTCTTGTCATGTGAAAATGTTGATATAATGTTAATCGCTGAAATTAAACTAAAAGAATCAGAATGTCTCAAGTTAAGAAATTAGACAACGTTCAAAAAGTGTAGTTGTTCTAGTTAAGCAAAATATACCGTACCAAACCATTGCAATAAATCAAAGGACTTCTATAGAATACATAGGTATTAAGTTATTAAATAATGTAAGTATATTAGCTGCCCTGATAGCCAGATCTGGGGAGCAGAATCCGACGCCAGAACCGTAGTCGTCTATGTCCGCATTTGGCTGTGTTCTGAGGTACAGATTTTGATGTCAGATTCGGATGTCAGATCGACAGCAGATTCTGCGGTCTGCTAGGCATAGTGAAGCTCTAGGTCAGCGCTGTTCAAGGTCGCTCTCGCGGGAGATTGGGGTTCTCCCACTCTCGTCCGCGTTGTCAGGGATACCGCGCGACGCTAAAGAGGCGACCATGACAGACCAGCGTGTCAGCCGCCGAGCGATCTCGGACGCCCGATACGACATGTTATTAGTGACACGCGGCGTCGCAGCCAGCCAATGCTACTACTTCCCGGTATAAGTTGCCAGTCTTGGTGACCTGTACTTTTCAAACAATTCTGAAACTAGAAATATCATAAACAAGCCTGACACATAGGTACGAAAGTCAACGAATTAACCTGAAATGACCCATATCCAAGTGACAGACGGCTCGCCGGACGCGGCACTAACACATAAATACGTCGTGGGTAGCGCTCGAGCCCCCCCTAACCGCGAAGACGCTAGCCCGGCTAGCCCGTCATGGCAGCCTTCTTAGCGTCGCGCGGTCTCCTTGGCGACGGAAGGCACGCTGTGCGAGAGAAAGATTGGAAGGAGAAGCAGGCGCGTGAGGGGCCCCTGCGTTGGTCAGCGCTGCTCTAGGTCAGGCCTGCCCCATCGGGTGCAAATACCTCCTGAATTTCTGGAACCCGGGCAACAGCCGAGTGCGGGACTGTAACGTTGCTAACCACAGCATGGGTTGCGGGAGAATTGCATGAGTGTGCGTCCATGTAGGCTCGTACCATGGCTCGTAGCTTGGGCCCGGACACCTCTTTGCGATTCTGGGCGCCGGGTCAGGAGCCAAGCATGGAGCTATTTCGTTGCTCGGTTTCACGCTCGGCTATGCTATTCTTTGCTACTATAGAATTATTCCATGGTAATGAACCCCGGGATGAACTACATAAAAAAAAAGTTTCAGTTAAAAAACTATTGTTTTTCGGATGTTATGGATACATATCTGAAAGTCTCTCGATTTCAGACGGCTAAACGGTGGCCCTGAAAAAAGCTGTATGTCGTGTCTGAAATAAAAAACAGTACAATTTTCTTATAAAATATGTTCATAGCTATCGTCCTACGGGGCTGATTTTGAAAAATTTAGAAAATAAAGAAATGGTGAAAAATCAAAGGTAAAGTTAGATTAAATCCGATTTTTGACACTTTCAAACGGTTATAGCCCCTTCACGAGGAATAACCCATGTCCTGCCTTGTTCCAAGAATTTTCTTTCATTATCAATTCTTCTTTTAACTTTTAATTATTTTTTAATATTTGTGACGAAGTCACGTCACGCGGACCGCGCGAAATCAAAACAAAGGGCGAGGTCCAGTACACGCCACGGCCGCTAAGTGGCCACTGGGCCCGCGTTTTGTCTCGTTTGCGAAGACGTACGGCTCCCGCATATAAAGGCCGCGGCGAGCGGAATCAGGTGCTCTTGTGCGTGTCGCTTACGCGCTTCATGCAGTACGGCAAGATGCTCATTTTTAGCTCCCATGAGGTGTGTCAGTGGTCGGCCATCGCCACCACTGTACCATAACCAGCCTCTTCCGAAATAGGCCGAGAGAAATCTTGCGCCCTACCTACGTCAGAGAGGTGTCTCCGCGCCCATTAGGCACTGATATATATACTATGGATTGGAGATGCTTGAAGCGATTTGAAGGTGCATGATGCGCCGCTCTAGCGTTAAACCGATGTACTTTACTTCCCTTCGCCCCGCGATCACCCGTGGTGCTCGACTCGACACTGGGCGACGCCAATCGACGCCAACTTTTGCTGACGCGAATAGTTAAAAAGTATTTATTGGCAAAACTCTAAATTGTGCAGTGTGTAGTGTCAATGCACATCAATTTTCAAGATGGGCAAATGTGCATTTTGTGGTAATTTAAGCAACAATAAGAAAAATGCGACATTACACAAGTACGTAAAGATAACATAACCTCTTATCAGTTTTCAATAGTACTGATATATTTTTGTTCTAATTTCCGTACGATTATGCGTAGATTTCCACGAGACGAACAATTATGTAAAGAGTGGTTGAGACTAATCGGTTTAGAAGAACTGACTATTAAAAGCAGTACTTTCTTGTGTTCAGAGCATTTTACACAAGACTCTTTTGTAGTGTACTATAATAGGAAACATTTAAAACCAGGAGCTGTGCCTACAATTTTAACAAAAGACCCAAGGATTCAAGAACAGCGGGACATTTTGGTTGGAACAAATTCTAGAGGTAAAAAAGTGTTTCATCGCTCATAAAAGTTATTAAAACTAAGTATTCGTTATAAAAGTATACATACAAAAATTGATAGTTAATGTATTTGAATGTTTTTTCTTTTACAAGTTTTTCTTTCTGCTTTACATGTAAATACTCTCATTGATACATCCACAGTTATATCTTTTTCAGATAAAGCTCAAGATGTGGCTATAATATCTGATAAAGAAAACCACGAACCATGGAGGAATGTTTTAATGGATGTTAATTGCACAGGTAAGAGAGTGTGTCTACGTTGATAAAAGGTTAAAATGAAAGTTTCTTTACATCTCTACATTAGCTTATGTAATTAATATTTCAGATAATGATGATGTTAGGCCACGATCATTAACTGAACAAGTCCCTGCAGCAAGCAAAATAACAGACTACAGTGACTCTCCTACAACGAGTAAAAGGATACGTAAGTTGAAATAAGTTTCAAATACACTATTTAAGTTAATTACATACATTATTCAAAGAATAGACTTCCGTTTCCGGTGTGTAAGCGACAGGTCGAGTGAGTGAGCGGAGTGTGGATAGAAAGAAGTTTTTGGGTGTTAGTAGGAAGTTCAGGGAGTGGAAAGTGGGAGCGGAGAGGGAAGGGGAGCAGGGAAGGTAGGGTGAGAAAGGGCGTGGAAAAGGAGCGTGAGGGAGAAGAAGAGAGCAGGCAGGAGGAGCGGAGTTTGGAGGTTAGGGCAGGAAGGGAAAGGATTGGGCGGGAAAGAGTAAGGCGGTAAGTGAGAGAGAGCGACATCTGGAGGAGTGGTGAAGGAGTAAGGAGAGAGTAGGATAGTAGGCAAGGCAGGTCGGTGGATAAAGTAGGGAGCAATGGACAGGATGGAAGGTAATGATGGAGAAAAGGGACAAGGCAAGGGGAGCGGTCAGATGGTAGGGAAAAAGAAGGTAGAGGATAAAGGGGCAGAGGGGGGAAAAGAGGGAGGAGGAAGGATAGTAGAGAAGGTAGGCAGGGACAGAAGCGTTAGTGGAGGATATGAAATGGGGATAGCGGAGATGTGGAAGAGGAAGAGAGAGAAAGAGCTGGGAGGGTATGAACAAAGAGGCGAGGGGGAAGAGGCGTTTCAAAAGAGCAGGAGAGTACAGAGGTCGCCGGAGGAGAAAAGGGCCTCAGTGGAGGAGTTGATAAGGGAAATGAGGGATGAAGTAAGGAAGGATTTGTGGGAAGTAAAGGAACAGGGGAGGGAGACGCGAGCGGAGATGGGAAAAATCAGAGGGAAGATAGAAGAGTGGGAGGAGAGGTGGAGAAGGGAGAAAGAAGAGTTGGAAGAGAGAATGGAGGGGATGGAAATAAGGTTGGTGAAGATAGAGGAGGAGGAGGGAAGGTTGAGGGAGGTGGAAAAGAGAATAAAAGAAATGGAGAGCTGGAGGGTGAGGGAGGAGGAGAAGAGAGAAAAAGTAAGAGGGAAGGCAGGGTCAGAGGGGGAAAATGGAGGAACAGGAGAGGGGGAGTGGGAGGAAAGGGTGAAGGAAATGGAAAGGAAATGGGAGATGAAGGAAAGAGAAGGGAGAAAAAAGAATGTGATAATAAAAGGAGTAGGAAGGGAGGGGACGGCGTTGCAGAGGGCAAAAGAGGTAATAGCAGTAGTAGGAGTGCAAGGGGGGATAGTGGGAGCGAAGGAGCTGGGAGGAAGAAGGCAAGATAGGAAGGAGGTGATGTTGGAGGTGAGGATGGAGAGCGTGGAAGCCAAAAGGGAGGTGATGAGGAACAAATGGAAGATGAGAGGGAGGAAGGAGAGGATTGAGGATGATCTGACGTGGAAGGAAAGGAAGATGCAATGGTTACTGAAAGAGATAGGGGACGAGGAAGGAAAGGAAGGGAAGAGAGTGAGAATAAGCTACGGGAGGATAGAAATAGAAGGAAAAATGTGGTTCTGGGATGAGAGGATGGAGGTGCTAAGAGACTGGCGGGGGAGAGAGAAAGGAGAGCAGGATAGGGAAGTGGGGGTAGGGAATCCAGGGGGAGGGAGGAGGGAGAGGGAGGGAGCAGGGGGAAATAAGGAACAGGTAGGAGGGGGTTCAAAAAACTAATCAGGAAGGAAAAGGGAGAGGAGAGGAAGAACTGGAGGATAGCTTTCTGGAATGTAGCGGGGGTGAGGAACAAAGAGGAAGAGTTCTGGAAGGGGCTAGAAGAGTGGGAGGTGATAGTTTTGTTGGAAACTTGGGTAGAAGAGAAAGGGTGGAAATATGTAAAGCGCAGACTGCCGGCGGGATACAGATGGAGGGCACAATGGGCAAAGAGAAAGAACAAGAAAGGTAGGGCAATGGGGGGTATGTTGATAGGAGTGAGGGAGGAAATGTGGGGAAAAGAGGAGCAGGGACAGGGAGAGGAAGAAGGGTTAATGGTGGAAGAGGTGAAGGCGGGGGAGGAAAAATGGAAGATAGTGGCGGTATACATAAACGGGGATATGGAGAGGAAACTGGGAAAGATTAGAGGGTGGATGGAGGGGCAGGAGAACGGGGAGAGGGTAATAATAGGGGGGGATTTTAACGCGAGAACGGGAGAGCAGGGAGGAAGAATAGAGGGGGGAGAAGATGAGGAAGGAGCGGCGGGAAGAAAGTCGAAAGATCGGAAGATAAACGGAGAGGGGAGAAAGTTGGTGAGTCTGGTAGAAGAGACAGGGTGGGAAATTTTTAACGGAAATATAGAAGGGGATGAAGAAGGGGAATACACATATACAGGGGGAAGGGGGGAGACCGTGATTGACTACGTGCTAGGGGATGAGAGGACGAGAGGGGGGGTGGAAAAGATGGAAGTAGGTGACAAGGTGGAGTCGGACCATCACCCGTTGGTGGTAACGGTAAGAGACGGAGGAATGGGAGGGAAAAGAAGAAGGGAGCTAAGGAAATGGAGAGGAGGGGTGGGGAGTAGGGAGGGCTACAGGGAGAGGAGGAGAGTGTATAAGGAACTGTGCGAGAGGAAAAAGGAGGGGGAAAGGGAGAGGTTGGTGAGGGAAGTAACAGAGGCAAATACGGAAAACAAGGTATGGGAAATAGTAAACAGGGGGAGGAAAAGAGGGGGAGGGGTGGATGAAAGGATAAAGAAGGAGGAGTGGAGGGAGTATTTCATGAGTCTGTTAGGAGGAGTGGAGGGTAAGGTAAGGATGGGAGGGGAGGGGGGTAGGAGAAAAGGAGAGGAGGAGGGGTTAAGTAAGGAAGAGGTAAGGAGAGTAATAAGGAAGTTGAAGGATGGGAAGGCGTGCGGGGGGGATGGAATCCCTAACGAAGCGTGGAGATACGGAGGAGAGAAGGGGGTAGACTTAGCGTGGGAAATATGCGGAAGAGTATGGGAGGGGGAAGGCTGGCCGGAAGAATGGAAGGAGGGAATCATTATACCGGTGGGAAAGAAAGGGGGTGGTACAAGAGTGGGGGACTATAGGGGGGTGACGTTGATGCCGACACTCTACAAGGTGTACGCAGCGATTCTGGGGAGGAGGCTAGAGCAGAAGGTGGAAGGCAAGGGCATGATGCCTGAGATACAAGCCGGGTTTAGAAGGGGTAGAGGGACGGTGGACCATATTTACAGTCTGAACTACATAATAGGGAGACAGATACAGTGGACGCTCGATAATGAGCCGCAGTCGGGGCTCTAGAGGCGGGGTTTTCTCAGAAGCGGCATATTAACGAGAGCCAATGTAACGCGCGCTCTCCCCATAACTCTCCTGTTTTCTTTTCCGTGATGGCTGCCCCCTACCAGAATACTCTTAAGGTGCGTCACACTGATGTGAGAAAAAGAAAAAACACATTCACGTATATGTATTGCTTGCGAATGGCTTGCGAACTCCAGTGTGGAGGCACCATTAAGGGTTAGCATTCATTGGCTCGCTGAGCGTGAGAGAAAGGGAGGTGCACACACGCGTGCGAGTAATGCGTGTGAGCTGGGGCGTTCCTAACGGCACTTTAAACAGCGGCATATTATCCAGCGTCAACTGTACAAGGGAGTTCAGGAAAGTTGGTGGCGCTTTTCGTGGACCTGAGGGCAGCTTTCGATTCCGTAGATAGAAGAGTGCTATGGGAGGCAATGGAGAAGAGAGGAGTGAGGGAGGGTCTGAGGGATAGAGTGAGGGAAATCTATAAAGAGACAGTGAGCAGGGTGAAGGTGGGAGGGGAGGTAGGGAAGGCATTCTGGACGGGGAAGGGTTTGAGACAGGGATGCCCTCTGAGCCCGATGCTATTCAACCTGTTGATTGCAGATGTGGATGAGGTGCTTAGGAGAGGTAAATGGGGAGGGGTGAAAGTGGGAGAAAGAAGGATATGTGCACTGGCTTACGCGGACGACCTGGTTCTAATGGCAGAGAAGGAGGAGGAAATGGAGAGTATGGTCAGGAGACTGGAGGGATACTTGGAGGGAAAGAGACTGGAGGTAAATGTCGGAAAAACAAAAGTAGTAAGATTTAGGAAAGGGGGGGGGGAGGGAAAAGAAAGTGGACTGGAGGTGGAAAGGAAAGAAGATAGAAGAGGTAAAGGAGTTTAGATATTTAGGTTATACTTTTAAGAGGAACGGAGGATAGGAGGCCCAGATTAGGGACAGGGTAAAAAAAGCGGGGGTGGTGATGCGACAAGTGTGGGGAATAGGGAAAAGGAAATTCGGGAAAGACTGGGGTAAGAGGATGTGGCTCTTCGACAGGTTAGTGTGGACGGTGGTGGGGTATGGGGCGGAAGTGTGGGGTTGGAGGGAGAGGGAAGAGGTAGAGAGGATACAGGAGAGATATATTAGATGGTCGCTAGGGTTGGACTGGCAGACACCGGGGTACATGGTGAGGGAGGAAACGAAGAGGAATAAGCTGAGGACGTGGGCGGGAGGAAGGGCGTGGAGATATGAGGAGAAGCTGGGTAGGGGGGAAGGAGGGGAGTTGGCCAGGTTATGTCTCCGTGAAATAAAGGAAAGGGTGCATGAGGGGGGGCTAAGTTTGTCAGCATGGGAGAAGGAGAGGAAGGAATTTAGAAGGGAGAGAGGGGGAGGAGAAAGGGAAGGCGGATACGGGGAGGTGGAGGAAGAAGACGAAAGAAGACAAGAAGTAGAGAGAAGAGAAAGGATAAAGGAATCCAGATACAATGGATGGTATAGGGAGATAAGGACAAGAGGGGTACCAAAATACCTAACAGAAGGGTGGAGTGAGGATAGGCGCAGAAGGATTGCGAGATTTAGGTTGGGGAATGAGATGAGGGGAGGGAGATACTGGGAGGGAGAGGAGGAGAGGAGGTGCAGGGTCTGCGGATGGGAAGTTGAAACATGGGAGCACGTGGTGGAGAGGTGCACACAGGAGGAAGGCATGAAGGGGAATTTAGGGGAAAAGATAAGGAGAATTCTGGGAGAAGGAGGTGAGGGCGAGGAGTGGATGAAGAGGTTGGAAGGAAGGAGGAGAGAAAGGGAAGGAAGGGGCGATGGGGTGGGATTGGAGGAGAGAACAGGAAGGGAAGGAGCGAAAGAGGGAATGGAGTGAAAGTGAGGAAACGGAAGTCGACGGCGAAGGGTGGAGGAGGAAGGAGGAGCGGACTTATATTGTAAATAGAGCGATAGGATAAGGATAGGATAAGGATAGAGTAAGATAGGTTAAGCGGGCGTGCGAAGGAGAGAGGGGCGGAGGAAGGCGGGCGAGAGTAGAGTGAGAGGCGTGAGAGAGAAGGCGTAAAGTAAGGTAGTGCTAAGTTTAGATGTAAGCTTAGGATAAGTATATTGTAAGAAGAGAGAGAGAGGAGAAAAATTGATATGTAACCCTAAGGGGAGTCATTAAAGTTATACATATTCAAAGAATATTTGAAGATTTATTATTGTGATATTGAAAGTAGTATAAAATTGTTCATAGACTAAAATCTCTACGTACAGTATTAAGCATTATTTCTCATTGCAGTCAGTCCAGGGAAATGCTTTACACTGCCAAGTAGACAAAACAAAATAACTCCAGTGAAGCAGAAGTACAACACTCAAACAGTTTTACATGACCACCGTTATGAAAACACTCCTCGTAGTACGAGGCAAAAAATGGACAATCTACGGAAAAGACTCAAATCAACAATGAAGGAAAATAAAATATTAAAGCAAAACGTCGGGCGTCTGAAAAAAAAGGTAGATTCTTTACAGGACGTGATAAAAGAACTAAAGGAAAAAAAACTTTTACCGGATAGCGCTTATTATTGCTTGTCTGCGCATGAAGACATTCCTATGGATTTATTTAATCGCATGATTACAAATAGAAAAAATAGTGGCAAACTTACCAAGGACAAATATCCTCCAGGTTTACGAGTTTTCGCGTTAACCGTGCATTTTTATTCGCCGAAGGCGTACGTATATATTAGAAAAACATTCGACTTAGCGCTTCCTCACCCAGACGTGCTTAGAACCTGGTACAGCAGTGTAGATGCTGAACCAGGTTTTACAGAGGAGTCCTTTCAAGCTTTAAAAGAAAAATCAAATGATTTGAAAGAAAAAGGTGAGAAATTGCTGTGTGCAGTAGTTATTGATGAGATGGGTATCAAAAAAGGATGTCAAAGGGGTCGAGATGGGAAAATACGCGGTCACGTAGATTTAGGTGTAGGGTTAAGCGGTGGCGATGATCTTCTTGAGGCCAAGAACGCTGTCGTAATAATGGTAGTCATGCTACAGATGCATTGCAAATTACCAATCGGCTACTTTTTAGTTAGCTCACTAAACGCTGAGACGAAAGCGAATTTATTACGCGAAGCTTTCATTAGACTCCAGAAAGCAGGCGTAACTGTGTGCTCTCTAACTTTAGACGGGCCTAGTGACCATTTTGCCGCGGTGGAACAACTGGGTGCTCGAATGCATATAGAAAAAAAAAAGGAAGCAAATGAGAATCTATACGAGGCATTTAAAGTAGATTTTCCGCATCCTGTGCCTGGCGAGCCAAATATTAATGTTGTTTTTGACGCGTGCCATATGCTAAAGAATATCCGAAATTGTTTAGGGGAATACCGAATTCTGGTTGATGTAGACGGAAATAACATCGAATGGCGTTACCTCGAGCAATTAGCACTCCTGCAGGAAAGCGAGGGTTTGCGGCTGGGCAACCGGCTTCAGTCAAGACACATTGAATTTCGTAAAATGGTCATGAAAGTTTCATTAGCGGCGCAAACTCTCAGCTCCAGTGTTGCGGATAGCCTAGACTTTTGTTCTGAAGTTCTTCTTCTACCACAATTTGAAGGTTGCAAAGCAACTTCGCGGTTTTTACGCTGTATCGACATAATATTCGATTTTCTGAATGTCAGAAATCCCTGGGGGAAACATTTAAAAAGTCCTCTCAAACGAGACAACGAAGAAGTTTGGCGCCCTAGAATAATCACTGAAATTACATATTTAGCAAAATTGAAACAAGAAAATGGAACACCTATATTTCAGTCAAGAAGAAAAGCGGGCTTCATTGGTTTTTTCACCGCCGTGTTATCTACTTTTAATATTTTTGATATGTATATTAAACCACCAGAATCTCAAATGAGATATCTACTAACATACAAAACTAGTCAGGACCACATTGAGCTTTTTTTTTGTGCAATTAGAGGTAGAAGTGGATGGTGTCCAAACCCAACAGCTAGTCAATTCGTTTCTGCATACAAGCGATTGTTAATTCGCCATGATATTTCAATTAATACCGGAAACGCAAGGGCTATCGATAATACAAAAATACTGCACGTTTCATCAGGTGAAACAAAAAAAAAACGTGCCAAACTGGATCGATATGATTTAAATACTTATGATGCCGTACATACAGCCACAGTGGCGGAGAAATATGGACTGACCGAATACTCGGCAGATAATTCTAACGATTCGGTAATCAATGAATTTTTGAAATTTTCATGGGCGCAATCGCCAAATGTAAGCGAATTTTCCCAGCAGGCTATTGGGTATATCTCTGGCTGGGTGGTATTATCCATTAAAAAAAAAAGAAAAATTAAGTGCTTGGAATGTCTGGTAGCTTGCGAAGAACTGGACAAAAATAATATAGCAATTCAACAAAAAAATCCTACGGCGTATATTGCAGCCATTACGCGCGGATTCCTTATAGTTCCGTCGAAAAGTGTGGTACACATTTGCCTCGCCGCAGAGTCTCTTTTCCGTCGGGCATGTAATGCAAATTGTGGAAAACCACCCATTGAATCGAGTTTCCCAGCTATTCTAGCTTCTCGGATTTTTCAAAAGGTAGTTGAAGAATATGATCTTTTTCCAGAACTAGAAAATCATAACATTGAACTGTTGAGCGCCGAAGAATTTATAAGCCACACAAATAAACTTATTAAAACCATAATTTCAAGTTATGTAGAATTACGCTTGTATGCAGAAACAAAAAAGTATGCACTATCAATTACCGGGACGAACATCCGACACTTCTTAACTCGGTCAATAGTTTGGGCTGATCAGTAAAGCCAGTATGGCAGAGGTAACTTGTACATATACTTTTAAGGCTAGATAAAACAACGAGTTTCCGACGATTTCCTTATGTATATAATACGTTTTATTTTACATTTAATTAATAATTAATTTTAGATGTTAGATAGCTTTTACACTAAACTACAAAAGCAACTGCATGCATTATGTGCAAGATATTTATTTTTCTGCTTGTGGGTTCTGTGTGTGCTATGACATATTCTTTTTTATATGAAGCATGGTTTATATAGAATTATTAAACATTTAACAAAAATTAAGATTTCGTATTTCATAGATTTCTTTCCTACAATCTCTTCCCAATAATGATGCGAGTATGGCCTAACATTCATGAATTTTGGGTAAATACAACTGACTTGGATTTAGGTGGATTCCTAAGGTCACGTCTCTAAGAGTGAGATATATTTATATGTATTATGTAACCCTAGAAAAAAATAAATAATTATACCCACCTGCACCTATTTCTATGTATTGTAAGATTAATAAATTTATTTTAGTATTATTATGAATTCAATTTCGTTTAATGCTGCTCTTAAAACGTAAGAAATGCATACCTACATCCCCTTTATCCATAACAATAAACCAAACGACAAAATTGTTTACAAATATTTTAAATTCACTTTTTGCGACCTTTGTTAATCTTTACTTCAGTTCGTTTTATATTACATTTATATATTTATTTCACTATTTTACAACCAATTCGTATTATATGATTATACTACATTATGTGCACAATATAATAATACATTGTATTACACTATTCTTTTAGTCTGTTATAAACCACATTTTTCAAACTTCGCGCTTTTTCCTTTAATACATCGGTTTAACGCTAGAGGCACGGGCATCTAAAATGACCCTTCAATTCGCTTCAACTGCTGTACAGCCAGCTTATGGGAATCTCGTATCCATAGTATATATATCAGTGCCATTAGGCCAGAACCCTTCTGCACTCTGACACGAGATTATACGACTCTCAACGGACGTGCCCCATAAGGCCATCCTGAGCAGATCGTTCAATAAATCCGCATCCCGCTTTCCTAACCGCTCGCCGAAAAGTCAACGCCGCCGTGCACCGACGCGCCGCTACGAGAAACCGCCCAAGCGCCGCACTGCCGAACCGTATTCGCCGGACGTAGGGGAAGCCCGGGCAAAGCGAATGCCCTGGGCAAAGCGGATAGTCTTTTTTTTTGCTTTGCTATCAAAGATGGTCCCACGAGTTTTTCCTGATCTAGAAAGCGACCGGTTTTAGACGCCATGACAATGCAATAAAGTATGTAATTACTGTGGTGCGTCGTTTGTGAAGAAAAAAACGAAAATTGTGCGTTTTCTTACACATTTCGCTCAGGTAGGTACGTGGCTTGATTATTAATAGTTATCGGGTATTTACCACAGTAAATATTTTTTATAAGAACTCTGTGTTCTTAAGATTCTATTAGAGGTTAACATTTTTAATTTGTTGTTCATGCTTTTATCAAACATTACAAGTTTCCACCAAGTGGGTTCTTTGGGCAAAGCGGATGGGGGTAAAGCGGATGGTCAATCTTTGCCCTGCTAATGTCGGTCATATTATTATTGTTTTATTATTATCATATATTATTGATAAATTTTTATTATTGATATTGATATTGATAAATATTATTGTCATATATGTGTGTTTTGTGCCATACTCCGACCCCCCATCCGAAGACTGGATCCAGTGCGGCCAATGTACCAGATGGGCCCATGAATACTGCACTGTATATGAAGGATCTGGCAGTTACTTCTGTGACGAATGCCAAGATTGACTTTGCGTTATTTAATAACATTCGCTTTGCTCGACCCCCTCATCCGCTATGCCCAGGGGGGGGGGGGGGGTAGGGCAAAGCGGATTGATTGACTTATTTACGTTTTTCATTTGAAAATGTTTTAAATGTTTTAGTTACCAATTTTTTCGTTATTGTATCAGAAAGCTGATTAATTTTAAATGATTATTAATATAAAAAATATTTCTCATCTTAATTGTAACTGTGTTATTTTTCTCACTAAACCTTAACACATCCGCTTTGCCCGGGCTTCCCCTACCGACGCGCCGCTAAGAGATACCGCTCAAGCACCGCGCTGCCGAAACGTATTCGCCGGACGAACAGACGCGCCGCTAAGAGATACCGCTCAAGCACCGCGCTTCCGAACCGTATCCGCCGGACGAACCAAAAGAATCGCAAACGACTACGAAAATCACCGCACGGGACATATGTACAAGCCCAGCATAATTTACAGACTTTGACCAATAAACACTGTTATTGTTAACCACGCAGCTTACTCAGTCGTTGAACCCGGACACACCGACTGAGTCGGCATCACAATCCGTTCTCCGTCCCACCGATAATCGTCTCGCAACCGGAGACCATTACACATTGACTGCCGATAGTAATTCATTGTTTTAATCATAGGATAATAGTAGTACGAGTCGCGAAGCTGTAACACGCAGCTTCAAAATTGCGCTAAAAATAGCGAAAGCCTCACGACCATACACAGATGGAGAATTCATGAAGGAGTGCCTGCTGGTTTGTGCAGAAGATCCACAGCAGCACAAGAAATTCGAAACAATTAGTCTTGGGCGGAATACAGTCACGCGCCGCATTCAAGAGATGGCTGAAGATGTGACACGCCAATTACGGGATTTATGCCAGACTTTTATTGCATTCAGCCTAGCCGTGGATGAATCCACGGACATTTCGGGGACTCCGCAGGTCGCGATATTTATTCGGGGGGTTAATGAAAATTTAATAGCAACGGAGGAACTGCTAGATTTTTGACCTTTGAAAGACACCACAACAGGGGAAGACATCATGTCGTGTGTGGAGGAGGCGGTCGATAATTTGAATTTAGATTGGACGAAGCTAGTATCTGTCTCCACTGATGGTGCTCCTGCCATGGCTGGCAAGAAGACAGGTTTTGTTGGCCGCCTCCGAAGAAAATTAGGAAATTTAGCAGTTCCTCAAAAAATTGACACAATACATTGTTCTATACATCAACAAAATTTGTGTGCAAAGAGTATTGAATTAGAACATGTTATGTCAGTGGTAATTCAAACTACAAATTATATTAGAACGAATTCCCTAAAACGACGACAATTTAGAATACTTTTGGAAGACGTGAAATGGGATTGCGGCGAGCTACCATTGCACACCGAAGTAGGATACCTTAGCAGGGGAAAAATTCTCGATCGATTTTTTAATCTGCGAGAAGAAATTTCTCATTTTGTGGACGCGGTAGGTCGACCTGTACCCGAATTGGTCGAAAATAATTGGTTGTGCGATTTAGGATTCATGTCTGATTTAGCGGATCATTTGAATATCTTTAAATTTAGAATTGCAAGGGAAGGGCAACACAATTGTTGATTGCCACAAATCAATTTGCGCTTTTGAAGCGAAAATTGAATCGTGGAAGACGCAATTAAACGAAAATAATGTCTCCCAATTTCCGAAATTAGGATCCCTAATCACGCCCAATAAAAGTACTGATGAGTATAAAAATACATTAAAAAAGTTGGGTGATGAATTTACAAAACGATTCGGTGACATAAAGGCGCTCCAAATTCAATTTCAGACACTTTCAAATCCATTTTCAATAGATATAAACACGGTTTCACCTACGCTGCAATTAGAGCTACTAAATTTAAGATCCGATCTATTCATGAAAGAGAAATTCTTTATTAAAAATGATCTGAGTAGTTTTTATAAAAATTTCCCACAAATAAAATACCCCCATTTATATAAGACCGCATCGAAAATATTAGCAATGTTCGGTACAACCTATTTATGCGAACAGCTATTTTCTAACATGAAAAAAACCAAATCATCAAGTCGGGCATCATTAAAAGATTACAATTTGAGATGTAGTTTAATCCTAAGTGCACACAGAAATCTGGCCCCTGATATACCACGTTTAGTGAAACAAACACGACAACGTTGACTAAAGACAAAATTAAAAATAGACTGACATGATATGTTCTAATTCCATATACAGGGTTATCCACTGAAGACTGGCGGCGCTCGCGCGAGTAGAAATGAGAACGGCAACAACGGCACACGCATAATTACTACTACAATCATATGTCGATACATCCGCCACCTGTGGGCTGTTGCTAAAAGTATAGGTTCGTGTAGATGTCAGTAGAGAGCACAAGGCGCTTTTAACGTACATTTTTCTCCGAAAATCTATTTCGGTGATTTGGAGACTATATGACGTCGAAATGATCTATCTTCTTGAAAACTTATACAAGCTATAAATTGCAAGATGACATTGATTCTTAGTACTTTGCGTGTAGTGGAACAGTTAACTAACAGTTTCGCGTGTCGTAAGTCGAAAAATATTAAAAATTGACGCTGTTACTAACATTCCCGCAAATCTCTGCACTCCGTATGTCTAAATAGACGGTGCCCATCATACGACGCGTATAAATCATTGAGAACAAGGAATCCAAGCATTTTTATAAAATTTATATTCGTAGTTTTCGGGACTCGAGGACATTTTGCAATAGTTTATTTATTATTTGGGAACGGTAGATTAGTAATTAAAACTGTACGTTTCGTTACAAATTGATCGGCCCTTTCTTTATTAACTATTGTATGGATTTAAAAATTGTAAAACACATCTACGATGTAAATTCCCGCTTGGGTTAAGGCCTGTTGTCATTATTTCTAGATATGTACATATGAGAAAACAGTTATTGTGCTTTTTAAAGCACAAGTGAAAAAAGTTTTTGTCTTACGGATGTCGCGACCCGCGAGTGAGATAAAATGGGAGGAAAACGGCGCGGAGGTCCTTCACGCGACAAACGATCAGTCTGGCAACGGCAACAAAGTATGATACCTACATTGTCTTCTTGCATTCTCCGTGAGCCTGATTTTCGCATGTCGATGTCGGCCCACGGACGAGCTATGCCAAAATGCCCTTATTGAAGCAGATTTCACTTTCTTCTATAAATTCTGCAAAAGCCGTAATCAATAGCTAAAAGCGGAAAACATGTATGTACTGAACACATGCTAATCGTAAGATGAAATTTTTACATTCTCTGTATCATCTTTGTTCGAGCATTTATGGTAAATTAGTGAGATTTTTTTAATAAAAGGAAAATCAAACACGATATCATTCGGCCAAGTAGGTATGTACATATGACCCAGTAAACAAACTGACTGCAGTCTGACCACAGATTGATGTCAGATTCGAGTATATTCTGACGTCAGATTCGGGTCCTACTATGTCCGCATTTGACTATGGTTTTGTGGTCAGAGCCTGACATCGGGATCTGATCGCAGATTGATGTCAGATTTCGATCAGATCTTGCTGCCGTGGCTAACCGCAGATTGAGAGCAGAAATCGAGCAGATCCTGCGCAGCGCGATCTGACGGCAGATTGGTGTCAGATACAGAGCAGATTCTGACGTCAGATTCGGTGCCTACTATGTCCGCATTTGACTATGGTTCTGCGGTCAGAGCCTGACATCAGGATCTGACCGCAGATTGATGTCAGATTTCGATCAGATCTTGCTGACAAAAACCGCCCGCAAATTGGCGGCAGAAATGAAGCAGATCCTGATGTCGGCCATAGTAGGCAATTTTATATAATAGTATAGATTTAAAAACAGTGCGAAAGTCTTTAGCGTAAATAATATATAGAACACGTTTATAAGACCGACTTGAAAGATCTGATTCCTACCATATTTTATGGAAGAAAGAAAAGTTGGTAAAAACCATGTATTTAAACGGGTATTATAACATTTTTAATGTTTTACTTAGCAAGTTGTTAGTGAATTGAATGCCAGGTCGGCTCAAAATAATGATTTAAACTTTGAAAGACAGTTCTTCCAAATATAAAAGAATTAATGATAACTACTATTCATTCAGTCGTCTTAGGGCGGTATTATCATCAAACGTTTTTTAGTTTTTAGCATGCGGCATCTTTTACTAGTCTAGTAGATTAATAAAGGATGCCGGATGCTTAAGACGATCTTCGTCTTCAGCAACGACTGATAATACCGCCCTTACAGACGGGTATACCAAATATATACTCCGCAGTGGAATGCCGGCAAATACGAGTCGTACTCGAGAGCCCTGAATGATCAAGCCCTCGGCCACTTATTCCCGCTACGGTGCTATTTCGCAAGCGAGAAACGCTCGCCCAATCGCGCCCTGGCGGGATCGTGTCGTGATCTATGTCAGCAGAATCTGCTGTATTTCTGCTGCCTATCTGCCGTCAGATCGCGGTGCGCAGGGTCTGTTCGATTTCTGCCATTAAATTGTACCAGCAGACTCTCCTTACATTCTGCCGCGAAACTGCTCGCAGGCTATGTAAGCAGAATCTGCTGTATTTCTGCTGCCTATTTGACGTCAGATCGCGCTGCGCAGGGTCTGCTCGATTTCTGACATTAAATTGGATTAGCAGATTCGCCGCAGTATCTGCCGTCAAACTGCCCGCAGGCTATGTCAACAGAATCTGCTCTGTATCTGACACCAATCTGCCGTCAGATCGCGCTGCGCAGGGTCTGCTCGATTTCTGACATTAAATTGGATTAGCAGATTCGCCGCAGTATCTGCCGTCAAACTGCCCGCAGGCTATGTCAACAGAATCTGCTCTGTATCTGACACCAATGCAGGGTTTGGCGGACTCATGCCAAGCATTACACCTACAGGAGCGGTGGTAATGTGTGCGTGAATTGATGCTGGCGCCAAGCCAGCCACGCGGCGACATCGCGCAACGAATGTGACGTCACAAATGTACCGACGCCAACGACAAGCCAAGCCAAATGCGTGACGGGCGCGTACAGGAACTACTACTCGATTGAAGACGAACCGACGCCAGCGCCAAGCAAGTGACACCGCGGCCAATCAGCGTCGACAACCTATTTCCCCGGCGACGCTGATTGGCCGTCATTGGTTGTTTCCTTCTGACCAATAGCTGCCTGAAATTTCCAAGTGCTTAGGCTGGGTCCCGCCAAAGACGACGTTTTACGTGGCACAGGGTCCACCTGTGACGTCACATTCGTTGCGCGATGTCGCCGCGTGGCTGGCTTGGCGCCAGCATCAATTCACGCACACATTACCACCGCTCCTGTAGGTGTAATGCTTGGCATGAGTCCGCCAAACCCTGCACCAATGTGCCGTCAGATCGCGCTGCGCAGGGTCTGCTCGATTCCTGCCATTAAATTGTATCAGCAGACCCTGCCGCCAATCTGCTCTCAGGTTAAGGCAGCACAATCTGTCGGCTTTCTGCTGTCAGTCTGCTTTCATCATCGAATATAACAAATACTGTATCAAATCTGTAGTCTTTCTGCCACAAACATTTGTACTCAGGCGTTGAGCAAAATCTGCAAATACGGACGTGGCTATCTGGGTGAGATGGTGGTGAAAGAAACTGTTTTATATATGAAATATCCCCTTTTTATTTATTTATTAAAAGCTGTCATACAAAAGACAAAAATAATATAACTATAATATTTGTGAACTCCTTTTCTTCTCACGGTCATAATTTCTTACTTATATAACATCCTAGGCTGTAAAAAGTATACAATGTATAAAGTATTAGGGAAGAGATCTTTTAAGTAACAATATTAATAGCGTTAGTTACAAGTATCCATTTGGACTATTATACTTTTCGATATAAGTAATGTATTTGAATATATAAAGTAGAAAGTTTATGTTAGTGTGTTTGTCTGTTGCCTAAAAACTTTCGAACGGTAAACTCTTGCAACACAAAATGTGCCTCCGCTCATTATGTCTGACTAATCCAAATCAATGTAACTAGAATTTAAATTCCTGGCGAAGCTGAGTATGTAGTAAAGCTAATGTATGTACAGTGGCTCACAGCCATAATCGTACACTTTTTAAAATCGCATAACATTTTTAAAATTGGTCCAAACGACTTGAGTTTGTTTTGAGAAGCTAGAAGGATTAATTTGCTAAGTGAAAAAAATGCAATTGGTCGGAATAGCACAAACAATATTGTAAAGGTCGTTTTTTTTTTTCAATTTTTTTCGCTGATTTCATGAATTTTGCGATTTTCGATCTTATTCTGCGATCTTTAAACGTTTATAGCTGAGAGCAACGTTAACCGATTTTGATGAAATTTTAGGCATTACTTAAATCTACAATCGGGATTTTTAAATTATCATTGCACGCTCAATTAAAAAAGTTGAAAAACGACTTTTACTATTTTTTTTTGCTATTTCGGCCAATTGCAATTTTTTTCAAAACGACGAAATACGTCACTTAGCAAACTAATCCTTCTAGCTTCTCAAAACAAACTAAAGTCGTTTGGACCAATTGTAAAAATGTTATGCGATTTTCAAGAGTGTACGAATATAGCTGTGAGCCACTGTATGTATATTCCGAACTGTAGACAGACCTGGTGTAACGTGTGGAGCAAAGGTGTTTGAACCGTAGGCTGCTAAGTACATAATCATTTCTTTAAAGTTGAAATCGATTGATATCGTGTACGGATTCAAGTACCAATGTACCCTAATATATCATATTCGCGGAGCTTGAGACCATTACTAAAGTTCTATCAAATATTGTAACTCAATGTCCACAAAAGCTCTGCCTTTCTTTCATCTTAGTTCCTCTATCGCTTTATACTTTGTCACGTTAATACAGATTTCAAAAAATAAAGCAATAGAGTTAACGGGGTGGGCCACGCGAAGGCGTAAAAGAAGGTCTTCGCCATCCCAGAGTATGTTCAATGTTAATACAAATCCAAACCATTCACCGAAAAATATACAGCAAAAGCATAAGGTGAAAGATACAGAATGAGCATGAATGAAGATAGAAGCAAAAAGGTAGGGCAGGGACTTGTTAAAAAAAGACAAAGTTTTCAAACATGCTTTAATGTCGATAATTTTGAATGGTTTTTACTTAATGATGCTCCCACACATCTTAATTGCTCGCCGAGCCATACTGTATCTTTGTGTATTTTTACCGTTAAAGCTACATAGGGTAACTGTACCTAATATCGCCACTGTTCCTAATATCGCCATCCCCTGTATCTTGCAAAGTAAGCAGTAAAATTTATCGGTTATGCACTAAATTAGTGCCTAACCATATGTAGGAAGACATGCTGTAATTGCAGCATCATGTGATCACCGATTACAAAAGGGGAAGGATTTTGGAGAATCTTGATAGTGGAAAAATTTATTGGACTGCCACAATTTTAAATCCTATTCGAAGGAGAAAAGTCTAATAATTCCATGAATATAAGACTATCTACTAGAAATACCTGATTAATAATGTACTTAAGGTATGAAATCGATTCAAATATGTTCCGTGATGAAAATACTGTTTTTCTTTTAGCAGTATGGGTGTTCCGAATACCGCCTACCGGAGAACAATGGTTTCGATGTAATGTTTGTTCCAGGTGGGGTTGCGAAATGTGCCGAGCAACCGAAATAAACTTTATTTGTCCAATATGTACATCGGAATGTGGAAAATAAAATATTTTAAAAATCTATATTTGTAAATTTCTGTTTTTCTAATATAAATAAAATCAAAGATGGATAAAAATACATTTATAGTGCAAGAAATAATAAAATCACCTGTGAAAATGACTTAAAAACTCATATATACATGAATTAATCCATATTTCTTGAGTTGGCGATATTAGGTACACTTTTTTCAGGACCCGATTTTTGCATGTCTTACGTTTCTTGAGTCCTAATTAAAATTTTGTAGGTTTCAACGATTCTAACTTATGCTACATGAAAGATGAATAATTTCTCTTTACTTTGGAACAAACTGCATGCAAAAATATCAATTATTATTCAATCAGCAGCGATTTAATTTTTGCCTGGCGATATTAGGTACAGTTACCCTATACCACTTCTTTACGATGAGCAGCGCATTCACCTTGAGTAAACCAATTTGGATATTTTTCCTCCACTACGCGGGAAATAATCGAAAATAGTTTGTCCAATATGAATGCTTCGCTGCGTAACGCGGGATAATGAACGTCGAAAACTTTAGATATAATACGAAAAATAAGCGAAAAATGTTGCGTTGGAACGCAAAGGTGTCCAAAAACAACATTATCTGCAACAATATATGCCCGAAAAGATATCAGTATTTGCTCGTTACGACAAAAGCTACTGTTATTATCAATGAATGTGGCATAACATATGTCACACCGCGACTTTTCGACACTTTTTTTAGCAATGTACCCAGCAAAATATTCAAGCGCACATGCTTCTAAGGAGCACACCGATGTTGATAGTTCATCAATATTAATATCAATGTCTACATCTGTACTAATACTATCATCATCGGTGTACTCTTCAATATCATGTAATGGAGCATCAGGTGACAACGTGGCTGGTTCACATTGTGATATAGAATCTCCCGGTAATAACGGTGTGTCGTAATCTCGCATGCAATTTCCAGTATCTAAACTATGATCTAAACTTAATAAAATATTTTTTCTGTTCGCAAGACGCACCGCTTTTACCGAGGGATTATGGTTGTGAGTGCCACCATGCATCCGCAGAACAGAGAAGAAGTTTTCAATGGGATCCGTATTAAGTCGCGACGTTAGTAAAAATGTAATACCTTCTTCTCTTAAATCATTCCACAGTTGCAGAGTGGCATTTATAGATTGCCGCAACCCCAAGAAACATGGAGGTGCTTTCAAACCATTAGGAGTCATCGTAAACCAATTGTTCATTTCATTTAATTGTGAAATTAAATTATTCTGAACATTGTCATAAAGTCGCGAAAGTACACAGTTGTTTGGGTTGGGATCACGGGCTGATCTACTATTTAAATTATCGAACAAATCATTTAAGGTTTCAAAGAAACTAGCCGTGTGTTGAACGGTTGTTGTTTTTATGCTACCTGTCAATGAAGCGGTGAACAGAGCAGACGATACCCTTTTGCTGAAAACTTGGAGAGCTAGCTTACATTTCATTTTACCGAAAGAATTTGGCCTTACATGCTTCTCGGACAATTTGTAAGCTGCTCGAGTATTTTTGTCCTTTTCTAAATTCCACAAAGATATTACATTGGACCACGAAACAATAGATCCATTAATTAAAAAATCATGTTTCAATAAATTATTCCTAATGCTTTTAAATAAATGTAAAAAATCAAATAAAAAATAAATTTTTTGGCCATTTCGTTCAAAATACGGTTTTTGAATAGATGATCGGAAACAACCGCTCTGACTTTTGAACCGGTTGCATGCAAAGCATCTAAAATCTCATCTAAAATTGCAGACAAAGCGTCTCTCTTGACTCCTGATTTTGAAACAAAGAAAGCCAGTGGTTGTTTCCAATTAGTGAATAGCCCGCGTAGCATAAAAACAAGAACCTGTGTACCCACCGCCAAATTTCTACCCAAAGATCCCAAGTCTTCGAAACCTTCGATGATTTGTTTAGTTGGATGGAAATCTAGACATTTTTTTATTGCCATTTCATCAAACAGGAGTACGCAATTACGATCTGCGGCTTCCATATACGCAGCTTGAATTTTGAGCGCGGTAAACAAAGGTTGGCATATGCCAGGCCAGATATCTATTTTCCCGAACCACCGAATAATTGTAACTGGACTCGGAAGATGAAAACCGAAAACTACGCGCATCTTATTATACAAAGCTGGCGAAGTGTAGTGCATTGTCATGCAAATCTGCTGTTCGCTACGTGTATAAATTTCTTTCTTCGACTTAAATAATAGTAAACATATAAAAGTTCAAATAAACCCAGAAACTTTATTCGCGATCGCTTTCTTCAAACATGTATCATTTATACTGCCAGAAGAAAGTTTATCTTTTAAACGATTGATTGCTCTGGACTTCGCCCTTACTTGCAAGCGAAGAATATTAGATTTATTCTTCTCTTGCTTTAACTGTTTTTCCATGTCCATCAACCGTTCCGCCAAATTATTGCGTTCTTCTGATGATGAACTGGCTTCAATTTCCATACTTACGTCGCTATCGATATCGTTAAAATACATTTTAGGCACGGCATCGTTCCGTAATTGCCCGGATACGTGAAAACTACTTCTCAAGAAATGCCGGCTACAAATACACTTTTTTCTCAATTCCGCGTTAGTCATTTCCACCCAATCATCTAAGCCACAGTTAACCAGCCACGTTATGCATCTATCATTGTCATTTACCGGGAATGAATGGAATGTAGTACCGTCAGTTACATTACGGTTTACTAAATTGCAATTGGGATATACACATTTTTTATAATGTGTTTTACGAGTCTGATTCTCCATTACTGATAAATATACAAATTAATGAATGAAGGAAAGAATGATGCGAATGATAAAGCGTAGAGAAGTTTTACTTAATACTTACTTGGATATTATTTGACGCTATTAACAAGACTTCTCCGAGTACCAATCTAATCAGAGCCACATTTACCTTTCAGGGGCCCTAGGCTGAATATTTGGTGGGTTCTCGGTTAAATGTAAAAAATAAAATGACGCTGATTCGATTTATTTTATCATAATACTCGTTTTTAATCGTGAATAATGCAAAGAAAACATTGCCCTCAATAGTTTGAGATCTTTGTACGAAATTTCGTGATACATATGTAGAAATAAACTTCGACTTGTAGAGGTCGGAGTTCTTCTAAATTCGAATTGTTAAGGTAAAATACATAACTTAACATGCAAAATATAGTTCGAGTTAAGGAAATTTTATTTCGAGTTACAGAGGTGTTTACAGCGGAGCAGAAGGGAATGAAGAAAACTTTCGCCTTATAGAGCTTTTCGAGTTGTCGAAATTCGACTGTATTAGCAAATACCCTGTCTCGGGGATATCAGTGTATTGTAATATTTACAAGAAATATGTGAAAAAGAATGTTTCTATTCGTTCATTTTGTAGAATATCTAATAAACACTGTTTTCGGGAATTAATCTACACTTTTCGTTCGGTGGACATTTGTAAAAAAATTATCGCAGAATTGGTTACGACATTGACAATTAATGTTAAATTCTTTTTACATCAACATGCTCCATTCAATAAGAGAAAAAAGTTTTAAAAAAAGTTATGTGCCGCACCATTGCGACGGAAGATATCGTTAAAATTTACGCAAAAACTAAAGTGCGTATATCGTTTTCTTCTCGCCTTTACAAAAACAAAGGCGAAATGGTAATCCATATAGTGATCCGCAGAAATATAGCTGGCTTCGATATGAGTGTGTAAGTTCTAAAAAATTCTAACTTCGTTTTCCTGGGGTGTGCGTTCATGTTGCACGGTTTAATTTTATCATTGGTTTTACTCTTTAAACTAATTTTTTTCCGTTTAATTGTTTTTGTTCAATGTACCTATATCAACAACAAGCATACAAACAAAGCAGAAATGTGTTCTTGAGATACCGTTCTTACTAGTCTCCAAATGTACTTTAAATTCTAATTGTAAGTTATTTAAATAAATTTTTACATTATCATTTTATAGCACAAAGAGGAGGAGAATGTATAAGCTACGGATTCATGCGCAATCGGAGTAATTGTAGGAAGGGCATCGTGTTTGGCTTTCCTTTCATACGGAAAATTTCATACAATATGTTACAAATACCGTGATGAAAATAAAACAGAAAATATAAAAATTTCATTTTTCAATAGTATAGATGATTTCGTCTAACATGCGTTCCCGCCTTTGGCTACTGATCACTAGCTGGCCGCGCGAGCTAACTGTGGCACGAATAATTTTTTCGTATAAATAAGCGATCAGGCCCGCCGCGCACGTAAAGGATGCAGTATCAGAAGTCCGAAAGACGGAGCGAGACAAAGTATTAACGCATTGTCTGTTTCACGTCTATCAGCACTCAACCGATGCACCAAACTCATCATTAGGAAATACATACATACATACAGATGTACACACTTAAGAATGTTAGAGACGGTGAAATTTCAATTGTTAACATTCTATCAAGTTTTAGCCATTTGCTTGCAAAAGTGTTATTAGCATATTTTGTTTGACAAGTGTTACGAACTGGTAAAGATTCGTTAAAAGCAAACGCCTGATTTAGCGAGCTCTGCTTGCAAGACATTTCAAGTCGCATCGATTTTTGCCTTCAGGGGCATCACGTTTCTGGGAACGGCATCTGTTTAAAAAAAAAAGACGAACTTTTCGGGGGCCTTGACCTCAACAATATTTCCTCTTTCTATACCAATCTTTTTCCGTACTTTCCTCATGCCATACTGCGCCGTAATTGGTTTCATTTTAATAGAAACATCTGACATAAAATATAGATGTTAGCATAATGATAAAAATATTAAAAAATTATTTTTCCATTAGGGGATACTGCATATTAATACCCTGTATTCCTTCCAAGCGCCGACAAATATATTGTTATAAAGAGTCTATAGCTTCTGAACAATTTTAGAAATCTATGTAAGCCTGAAACCTGTTTCCATATTTATATAGAAGAGCGATAAGAAGTAGAGGAAATACTGTATTGCGTTGTTTCAAGCTGGACAAATGTTGTAAATGTTTATAAGACCGACTCGAGAAATCCGATCTTACCATATTTTATGGAAGAAAGAAAGTCAGGAAAGCATGTATTTAGCCGCGTAATACAACATTTTTAACAGTTTTCTTGGCATGTTAGTCAATTGAATGTTAGGGTGGCTTAAAATAATTATTTAAACACTTAAAGACTGCAATTCTGCGAAATATAAAAGAATTAATTATGGCTACAGTCCCTAGCAATAATCCCACTAAATATAAAGAATTTAATAAAATAACTTTTCCCCCGCTTTGGACCACAAGTCGATTTTCCGCGTACCCAGGCTCAAAAATATCGTTCCAACTACCACTGATGATTTCCCCCTTTCATGCGGCCGCCCAGGCTAGGGAAAATGCGCAGGCTGGATGCGCGTGATTATTATGTTGTCCCCTCCTCGAAGTGACAGAAAATATAACCTATATGCTACATGACAATAAATGTTTATTGGCTACTTCGTTCCCTTACGCTACATTTGTGAACTTTTTATAACTAAACATCCTTCGAAAATATTATTGTTACGCCGCAACGGTATATGTATGAAATTGGGTATAGCATATAGGTTATATTTTCTGTCACTTTAAGGTAGAGGTGTGAGTATCGATAAAGTTATCGATAAATGTGGACAATATCGAAATGTTATCTATATTTCGATATATCGATAATATCGTTAAGATGTTGACGCGAGTAGACCCAGATAGCACACGACGTCTATAAGCCGTCTTTAGCGGCCGATTTCTTCACCTTCAGTAATCTTCCAGTTAGAGTTATGTTCCATATAACTGGCAAATGATAGCCAGTGATGGGTAAAGACACGAAATTTCTGTTTTATACACTACTCGTGTCTTATACGTCGTATACGTCGTTTATGTCGTAAACGTCGTATAGCGCTGGAATAAAAATAACTAACCTACAAAACATTTTTCGCATAGGTTATTAAGAGTGCCAATTTATTAATAATTATAATTCTGATTAAAAAAAATTGAATTAAATTAAGTTACACTGACGAAAAATGGATATTGATAGGTTAGTAAAAGAAATGCATATAGAATAATAAATATAATTTGTTTGAATTAAAAATAATGTTAATAAAGACTATTTTTATTTTAGGAAAAGAAAGATGGATCTATTACTGGTCAATTTTATTTTTGGCTGCAATATACCTCTTAGCATAATAGAATCAAAACATTTCAAAGCGTTAATCAGTAAATTGGACCATCATCCATCAGTTTAAAGCTCGTACGAGGAAAACATTATCCACAACAATTTTAGATACAGAATAGAACTTGTTGAAAAGATGTGAAAACATGTGAAAAAGTATTAAAGTACTAAGTATTAGTATTAAAAGTACTAAGACCACGCTTTCACACGCTTTGCAATACTTTTTGGGGGTTAGGAAAGTGACAGTTTTGACGTAATCAACGTATTCAATATACAGTATTCTATAGTATTTTCATGCAACCAAGAAGCGAGGCAGAAAGAACTATATTTTTCCTACACTTTAATTGTTGAAACGTTAAAATAATGAATACTTCTATTTACTATATTTGTGACAAATGACACGTATAAAATGAACTTGAAAACGACATATTATACATACATATCCGACATGTCGGAAATGCATTTATGACGCGGCGAAAAATACCGACCCATCACTGATGATAGGATCCACCTGGCCAACGGGTGCCACATGATAGCATCTAATTGGTCGTTCACTGACCAGGACTTTAATCGGAGGTGAAGAAATCGGCCATAAGACGTCTTGAAAGTCTGAAAGACAACTTATAGACGACGTGTGCTATCTGGGGAAGCGGCTGAGGTATACACGGAAAAAGGTCAGCACCATAAAAGTCGATGCTAAGCCCATTCACGATGCTGTCCAGCACCAAAAGACACCGTTGTGAATGGGTGAAAATATCGGTGCTGAGCCCATTCACAACGGTGTTTTTCGGTGCTGGACTGCGCCGTGAATTCAAATACAAATAGATTCTGAATGACTTTATTATACAATTAATGCGTTGCATTCTATACGAAAAAAGGTCTGCACCGTTGGCAACGGTGCTCGAAAAGTGAGCACCGTGAACTGGTGCTGGACCCATTCACGGCGCTGTCCAGCACCAAAAGACACCGTTGTGAATAGGCGAAAATATCGGTGCTGAGCCGCTGACAATGAGTATCGAAAGCGATATCTTTAAGGCCGGTAGTCACAGTGGCTACTTATTCTTAAGCAAATGCTCTACTATCCTAGTAGCTAGTAAAGGATGCCGAATGCTTAAGCATTTGCTTAAGACACGTTTAAGAATACCGCCCTATGAATACCGGCCTAAAAATATGAATATGTATCATTGTTTTACAATATCTTTAAAATTGTTATTTGCATCGTTGCTGCAACAAAGTATTCTACCTCAGCCTCTTCTAGAAGAGCCGAATAAATTTATTCCCTGAACGATATCATAACGATATTGTCGATATATCGTTAAATATCAATAAGATATCGATAATCTATCAATAGTCGATAGTCACACCTCTAATCAAGCATAGAAATCTGTAAACATGAAAATTGATGCTGAACTCAATTAGAGTCTAATAAAAGGCATGAATTTGTCAAACATAAATAAATTAAGCTAAAAACTTACTATTTCGATGAAATGTACTAAGAAAATGACGTTATGAATAGAAAATTTTTATATCTTAACCACGAATAATTATACTCATCGACTTCATAAATATACCGTTGCGACGTAATAATAATATTTTGGGAGGATGTCATAAAAAGTTCACAAATGTAGCGTAAAAGAACGAAATATCCAATAAACATTTATTATCATGTAGTACATAGGTTAAGTATATTTTTTGTCACTTCGAGGACAGAAAATCCGCTCCTCGAAGTGACAGAAAATATAACCTAACTAAGAGACTGTACAAATATTTATTACGCGTTGTATTTATATAATATTTCTGATCGAAATTTATGGAAATAAGTGCAAATTATGCTTCTATCAAAATGTATTAGTAAACGGAATTATGCAACATGTTTCTTGAAATTAGTCGTAACGTTCAGGCCGTTTTAGATTTTAAATGTTCGATAAGATTTAATTTCAATTCCTGCCACTCGTAGCATTGTAATCTTATTTTGGACTGAATCGATAACGTTGGGTGTGACACGAAAATGGTAAGGGGGCTCGCGAGCCCCCCGAGCATGTGACAGAAAATTACATTGCGTGATAGGTCTATTCTATACCTGGTCTGTGGTGACACGAAGTCCCATAAGGTGATAGGTCTATTCTATACTTCGTCGACGTCTATAATTCGTCGATGGTAAAACTACTTAGGACTTTCACGAAATGTTTAAAACAAGAGCACATAGACGGCAGCACTAAGTAGTTGACCGGCACAAGATGGTTGAGCATTTAGTCCAGCGCTGTTCAAGGTCGCTCCCGCAGGAGATTGGGGTTCTCCCACTCTCGTCCGCGTTGTCAGGGATACCGCGCGACGCTAAAGAGGCGACCATGATAGACCAGCGTGTCCGTCGCCGAGCGAGCTCGGACGCCCGATACGACAGGTGATTAGTGACACGCGGCGTCGCAGCCAGGCAATGGCTTATACTTCCCGGTATAAGTTGCCAGTCTTGGTGACCTGTACTTTTCAAACAATTCTGAAACTAGAAATATCACAAACAAGCCTGACACATAGGTACGAAAGTCAACGAATTAACCTGAAATGACCCATATCCAAGTGACAGACGGCTCGCCGGACGTGGCAGCCTTCTTAGCGTCGCGCGGTCTCCTTGACGACGGAAGGCACGCTATGCCAGAGAAAGATTGGAAGGGGAAGCAGGCGCGTGAGGGGCCCCTGCACTGGCAAGCGCTGATTTAGTCCATACGTCTAATTTATGCACCGTCCGTTAGGTCCATGAGTGCTATTATATACTATTGGCGCATACTATGACCGTTCGTTCCAGGGGCGTCTGCAGACTCTTTTCCAGGGGGGGGGGGGGGGGGGGGGCAACTTTGGAATGATATAACTCTCTTGCTTTTTTTAACCCATTTTATAGTGCCAAATTAATTGAAAATTTAAAACCGAAATTTAAAAATATTCCCTTGTTCAGTATAAACTTAATAAAGATCAATTTGAAAAAATAAGCTATTTTTCTCCAAAGCCAGGGGGGGTAACTGCCCCCTTTTGCCCCCCCCCCCCCTCCGGATGGCCATGGTTCGTTCACTGCATATTGTGCGTACGTGTAACGCCCAAAGGCGTTTAGCAACTGCAGAAGTTCCGCACGCAGCGTAAACTGAACATTTAAATTATCACCACCCGAAGGGATAAATTTTCAGTAGGCGATATTTCTAAGTGAATATTACTTATATTTTACCCCACTTCCATCAATCCAAGTGTCTTGAAACTTTGCAGGCGTGCGTAGTTACGAGGACAATAAAAAATTATGAGAAAAAACCGATGGGGTGACAAAATTACCCAATCATCAAATATGACCATAGCCACACATCTAAACGACTTGAAATCAGCCACTCGCCTTCTTTACGAAAACGACAAAAATTCGGGTCGCCAGTCCGTGTCCCGATTTCAAATTATCGCGGTTCCTGTCATGGAGCAAAATCCGTCGACGATGGGTGCGTTCCAGTTGGGCCCAAATCGCCCGCAACACCCATGATTTTCATTACATATCGCGACCGTGCGGGCGATTTGAGCCCAACTGGAAAGCACCCCTTGAAAGCAAAGCCACAGATTGCAAAGGGTGCGTTCCACTTGGGCCCAAATCGCCCGCAACACCCATGATTTTCATTACATATCGCGACCGTGCGGCGATTTGGGCCCAACTGGAACGCACCCGATGTATCCGTCCACCTTAGAGCATAATATATGTGAACATGAACAATGTGATATAAGTAATTAATACAATTACTCATGATGTATATGAACTCGCTATGGCATACCAACTTTCATAACTTTTGGTCCAGCCAATTTGATTTTATTCAGCATTTTTAGCAACAAATTACCGGTTTCGGGCCACATTTATTAAAACATGTACCAATCATAGAATTTTCATTAATTTGTAGTAATGATTGATAATATGATAACCATAATGTAATAAACTTACATCATGATGATAACCATACTCATATATTTTAAGGGGGGAGCCCACTGTCTCGGTCCGAAATGTAAGGGTGTTTTCGGGAATTCATTTCAACCAAACAACGCAAGTAAATCAATTTATTGCTTAGTATAGTTAATAGTGTACATATCGAAAGGTAAGAAAATTTTTTTTTCAAACAAATTCATAAATCCGTTTCCTGTATACTCTTCGTCAAAATTTGCGTTGCGGCAAAAACATGCTAGTCACGTTGACAGGCCCCAGGCCATATGGTTAATCTGAATTCAAAAAAACAGTAATATTTAGAAACTAGAAGCCTGCCTCTATTACGTGACGATCAGAAAATGTCAAAATTGTAAAAAATAACAAAATGGCGGACCACTGAAAAAAAATCATTTTTTCTTTGGTACAAAGTTAGGGAATTGTTGATAAAAAAAATAGAAGCAGGTCGAAAATTGAAAAAAACTGATCGTCAGGTAATAGAGGCGGGTTTTCCGAACAATAAATGCCCTTGCTCGTGTCAATTGGACGTATAGTTTTCCCCGTAGACCAGCGCTGCACAAGGAGCAGTTTTCGGCGCCTAGCGGCGAGCAACCCACCTTTCCTGTTGCTAAGGTTAGAATCGGTGAGGAGAACTGCAGTAGTGTATGTGCGTGTTCGTAGGCTCGTAGCATAGGGATATATGACTGGGTTCCTTGTAGGGGCACCAGTGCAGAACAGGTCCCGTAATAAAATTTGGGGGGGTCATGAAATTTCCAAAATATTTGCTACTGCCGGCATTTGGTATGACTTGAAGGTTCAATTTTACTGATAATGACACATTTATTGCTAATATAACTTATTTTTTCATCCGACACGTAATATATTTATAAAGTTAATACTATACAAATAAATAGCTCGGACTCGAAGAAGACCAAATTTTAATGAAGGATATATATCATTTACAATTCAGAAAGTTATATATAAATTTTATATATTTTAAATTTAAATTTTATAAAATATATAAATTTTATATATTTTAAACCAAATTTTAATGAAGGATATATATCATTTACAATTCAGAAAGTTATATATAAATTTTATATATAACTTTCTGAATTGTAAATGATAAATATCCTTCATTAAAATTTGGTTTTCTTCGAGTCCGAGCTATTTATTTGTATAGTATTAACTTTATAAATATATTACGTGTCGGATGAAAAAATAAGTAATATTAGCAATAAATGTGTCATTATCAGTAAAATTGAACCTTCAAGTCATACCAAATGCCGGCAGTAGCAAATATTTTGGAAATTTCATGACCCCCCCGAATTTTATTACGGGACCTGTTCTGCACTGGTGCCCCTACAAGGAACCCAGTCATATATCCCTATGCTACGAGCCTACGAACACGCACATACACTACTGTAGTTCTCCTCACCGATTCTAACCTTAGCAACAGAAAAGGTGGGTTGCTCGCCGCTAGGCGCCGAAAACTGCTCCTTGTGCAGCGCTGCCGTAGACTGTCAACGCGGTTGAAAAATGTCATTCTGAGGAAAACGCGTTCAAAGTTCCGCGTGGCTCAGTCGCGCGTTTGACACCGCTGCACGAAAAACACCATATCTCCGTCAATTTTGCGAATTTCTTCATAAAATTTGGAGAGAACATCCTTGAAACGTACGTCTTCCAGAAAATGTAAAAAAAAGTAATTAATTACAGGAAAACTACTATATATAATTTAATGGGACTTTTTGCATTGTATTAAGGATGTCTTAAATTATAGAAATATATTTTTTGTTTTATAATTAATCATTCCAGACGGCATTGGGGAGTGGTTAAAATCAAGGCGTCAAAAAATTCATCCAAATCGGTGGGACCTGTATCTCCAAAAGTTATTATCCGATTCGACTGAAACTTTTTTATTTTGAAGAATATACTTCTGGCTAGGGGGAAACCAGAAAAAATTACAAAATTTACAGTTTTGAGAAAATAACGACACTTCAAGTTTGAAATCACTTTTTTTCTGTATTTTTCGTCCTTTCAACGCCTATGAAAATGGTAAATTTTCCATTTTTGGTAATTTTTTCTAGTTCTCCCAAGACAACAAGTTTCAGACGATTCGGATAATAACTTTTGGAGATACAAGTCCCACCGTTTTAAGAACACTGTTTCGAGAAAAACGCGTTTAAAGTTTTACGTGAGTACCGAGTAGCCGGGTGTTACCAATGCATTTGCCGCTACTCAAATGCCTATAACTTTGTGAATTTTACGAATTTCAACAAATCCTTTCAAACATGTATTCCTAAAAGGTTGAACATTCGAAAAATGAAATAAAAAAATCGACGTTTAGACCGAAACCTCCTCTGAAGAAAACTTTCAATTTTTCATTTCGAATAAGCCTAACTTCAAATATCATGATACTTACACCATTTTTTATCACCGTCAGAGTTATAGGTATTTATTCAAGATTACAGTGGAGAAAAAAACAATAAAACATTTATCATCTTAAAATGTGTGTAAATCAATGCCGAAAAGACTTTTTACCCAATGTGTTACAGTTTTCTTTAAAACAAATCCTAAATTCTTAAGGGATTACACGAGAATGTACCTTTAAGAAAAGATTCGAGTACTTTATCCTCAATACAAAAATGGTATAACTTCGGTTCAAAGTAGTGACAATAAATTAATAAAACATAAGAACAAATCATGCAATTACTTAGCACTTTAGGGTTTTAGCAAACTGTTAAACTGCATTCAGCATTAAAAAATATTTGTAAAGAAGTCTGGGCTGTGAAATGTAAATTCACAAACACTAAAAACTAGAAAATAAAAAATGTTATGTTAAACGATTTTATTAAAAATGCACTAAAAACTAAAAGAAAATTATTTTCTTGGACTACAATTTCGATGGTGTTTTTCATTTTAAAAAAAAATCGTGGAGCAGGATATTTCATAACAGAATATGAATCAATTTAATACAGGATCAAGCGTTGAAGTGAGTTCGTTGTGAGATATCCTGCTCCACGATTTTGTTTAAAGTGTAAAAACACCATCGAGATCGTAGAACAAGAAAATAATTATTTTTTAGTTATTAGTGCATTTTTAATAAAATCGGTTACCATAAATTTGTTTTATATATTTTTTTAGTAAAGGTGCAACATTTGAACTCGAAGGTTGCGATACACTCCACGAGCACGAAGGATTAATGTTTTCCAGAAAACGTTAACGCAAAAACACGCCATGCGTCGATTAGAAGTTACTCAACCTGAAAACACTCCAACGCCAATCAAAGTGTTAATGTCCACTATGAACATTTTGTCACCATACACTTGAGTTTTCGTGTCGTATTCAATGTTATCGATTCAGGCGAGAATAAGGGTATAACGCTGTTAGCAGTGAGAATTGAAACTAACAATAAGTATAGCAGGATAACTATCTTAACGATCAGTAATAACAATGCCATCGTTTTTGCATTAGTTTTGCTACAGACGAGATTTTTCTTACTACAGTATTGTCTCCGCATGTGCTCGGTTTGGTGCACACGATACGAGCTTGTCGCTATCCCCACCATTTCTGTCTCATTCATGTTCGGCGAAGGCGAGAGTGAGATGGAACGAGAGCGACCGAGAGCCCAATGTAAGCGAGCGAGGACGGTACGAGACAGACGATGCGTTGATGTTTTATTTCGCTCCGTCTTTCGGGCGCTGTGACACTCATTGATATATATATACTATGGATACGAGATTCCCATAAGCCGGCTGTACAGCGGTTGAAGCGAATTGAAGAGTGATTTTAGATGCCAGCGCCGCCACCGTTCGACTGATGTATTAGAGGAAATACAGTGGACGCTGGATAATATGCCACTGTTTAAAGTGCCGTTAGGAACGCCCCAGCTCACACGCATTACTCGCACGCGTGTGTGCACCTCCCTTTCTCTTACGCTCAGCGAGCCAATGAATGCTAACCCTTAATGGTGCCTCCACACTGGAGTTCGCAAGCAAGTCGCAAGCAATACATATACGTGAATGTGTTTTTTTCTTTTTCTCACATCAGTGTGACGCACCTTAAGAGTATTCTGGTAGGGGGCAGCCATCACGGAAAAGAAAACAGGAGAGTTATGGGGAGAGCGCGCGTTACATTGGCTCTCGCTAATATGCCGCTTCTGAGAAAACACCGCCTCTAGAGCCCCGATTGCGGCACATTATCGAGCGTCCACTGTACTCGCGTCAGCGGCAGTTGGCGTCGGTTAACGTGACGAAGTGGGGCAAAGTGTGGAGCACCGCGGGTGATCGCGTAGCGAAGGGAAGTAAAGTACAACGGTCGAACGATAGTGGCGCACCATGCCAAAAGCACCTTCAAATCGCTTCAAGCATCTCCAATCCATTGTATATATATCAGTGGTGACACTCCGTTCTTTGCGTGCGCGACAGGCGTGCGCGATAGTCGCAAGCGCTCACAGTGAGCACGGGAACACGCACGCAAAGCGTTCCATCTCGCTCCCCCCTTCGGCCAGAAAGAAGCAAGAAACGAACACTCGGAATTAGGGATCTGCGCATTCTGAGTACCCAACGCCGGTTCCGACCAGCGGGCACACACGGAGACAATACTGTATGTACAATATTTACATATTCAAGCACAGCTACATCCAGGGTTGCCAGATCAGGCCCGATCTTTTGCCGGAGATTTCAATTTCACGAAGTGGGGTTGAGTGGAGGAGGGGTTGGGGGAATGTTAGATAATAAGGGCCACTAGAAAAACAGGCATCTAAAATTCATTATAATGAATTATTATAAAGGAGTAATCATAATAATTGTAATAAAAGTATTATGAATATTTATTTGAATTTAGTACAGATTTGAATAGTTTTTTATTTTTTATTGGCATGCAATGGCATGCTGCAACATACTCTCTATTCAGCCGGAGATTTTTATTGTGCCTGCCTGAGGCCGGAGACAACACTATAAAACCTGAGACTCCGGCTGAATGCCGGAGATCTGGCAACCCTGGCTACATCTATACGTACAAATGTAATTTAGTTGGTTTCAGCGTTTGTTAGCAGAGGAGAATGTTGTTATTTATGTTAACTCTACCAATTTCGATGCTTTGTTTGAATTTTATTCCTAGAGTTGCTAGACTTTACCATAACCACAGAGTGCATAAGAAAATCGCTATTTTCTCCCCATTGTTAAAATCATCGAAATGTGCTACACTTTACTCAAAGAAAATGTCTACCTATTTTGTAGAAGAAACGACGTAACGTATGAAGATCAGGAACAAAACCACAATTTAGTTAACGGTTATCATAAAACATTTGAAATATGAAACCGAAGCTGTCCATCAAATTCACATAGGTATGTGCTTGCTGCTATCACAGACGAGGTATGGAATCCATACCTCGTCTGTGCTGCTATGTAGTAGGGGAGAGTCGTGCAGTACCGACCAGCTTACAGTACCGACCAAAGCTGGTTCTCGCTTCTTCGACCAGATATTAACACTTTATTTGAATTAACCAATGGAAATCACAATTCTCTATAACATATTTCGGGGCCATATTGTTTACTCCATTGCTCTCGATGTTCTCAGGCATTAAACGTATACGTTGATATTGAGTAGGTTAAAAGTTATTTCTTAAAGCAAATATTTTGTTTCTCGTGTAAGTAAATGATTTTGTTCTATTATGTATACTATCTCTAGTCTATTAAGTTTAATAAAACCTCCTAATTTAATAATATTTTTTGTACATAATATACCATGATCTAAAATGGTGCCCCGTGTTTGTCATACAGTACCGACCAACAGACTGTCAACCAGTAGAGACCAAATTTTTCTTATCTTACAATTAGAGTTCAATCTGTTAGCAACTCAGATTAGTTTATAAGATGTTCATTCAGCCCCCCTACTACTTTTTCCCGCAGAGAAATAATGTAATTAAGGATAGGCATGATAGCCTAACAAACAGGAAGCTAGGATTTAATGAAGAAGTTATCCAGTGTGTTATTTGCAAGCACAGTTAGGCATTAACTAAATAACAAATTATGTAAATAAGGATAAAATAAAAGTTACTTTAACTTTAGATTATTCGACGAACAAAGTTAATTTATTTAATCGATGAAAACAGTTAATTTTTTTATTCGTTATTTGAAATTTTATTTAAATAAAAATTTTGCCCATCTCTGTTTGCAAGGAATCATTTAACAAAGATTGGCTGTAGTGTACCGTATGTGAGAGTTGGGCACACGTCGAATGCACAGATCAGGAGAATATTAATTATCTGACTTGCGAGTTTGTACAAATAAAATTTGAAAAGAATCTTGTATTGTACTAGTTAAATGTCTTTATTAACGTTGTTAATCATTTAGACCTGAAAATTACTAATTTAATAGTTGGTCGGTACTGGACGACAATTTTTCGTTTCCTAGAAATTATAACTTTTTTACTTTTGCGAATTAACAATTTTTATTATTAAATTTCACATACATAATTTCCCTCCTCTTACTAAGTTCTATCTATACTACAAACACGTTTTTGAATTTCTGATTTTCATCGACTCTACCCCAAGATATAACAAAAAAACTTAGAGCGGTCGGTACTGCACGACTCTCCCCTACACAGAGAGAATGCAGCGCTACTGTTCATTTGCATATATCATTTCGAATATAAGAAACAGCTAATTATGTCACGCAACTTTGATAATAAGACCTTATTCTGTAATGTCGAGTAAATACGAGCTACTCAAATATCACGAGTCTGTTGCTTGGCTTGCATTTGGTATTATGCTACTTTATAATCTACGGGTAGACGCAAGCGTAAACAAGGCAGATAATATGACTCCACGCGCACGGAAACTAGGAAATCCAGCACATTGTATATTTACATTCGTCAATATGTCAAAGTTCAATAAAAACATTGAATTATCTCATGTAGTAGGTATGTAGATGTTTCAAGGTTTTGTTATTTTTCACGTAACCCCCGTCTCTATAGTGTATCAGGATTTTTAAAAAATTTGTCAAACATACAGTGGGAGACAAAAGTATGTGGACACCCTTTAAAACAGAATAACTTGTTTAAAATTGGTCCAAACAACTTGAAATTTTTTGAAAAGTTAGAAGGATTAATGTGTAAGGCAGACGTGCACAGCTAGGATGTGGCGAGCAAGAGCACTCTCGATTGCTCGCGAGCAAAGCGAAGAGCGACGCCGTGAGCAGTTCCCCACCCTGTGGCCCATAGCTGCCGTAGTATGCGTGTAAACGGTGGGTTGCTGACGTTCAGCGGCACACTTCACTCACGAACACTCCCCACCACGGCACTGTTGCTCCTGAAAGCGTGGTTGGCGTTTTACGATGCTCTTTCCCTACGTGCCCGATAATTTTTGCTCCGCGGGCATTTAGCTGTTCAGGACTGATGTAAGGTGACGTGTTTCATCGTTTTAAAAAATATGCAATTGGTCGGAATAGCGAAGAAAATAGTGAAGTTCTATGAAATATGTAAAATCTTTAGTTTTATTACAGTTATAGGCCGAATATTGTGATTTTCACCACTTTTAACTATTTGTACGTCACAGTTACGTTAACCGATTTCGATGAAAGCATGTACCTATACAACTTAGATACTTAAATATACAAGCAGGATTTTTAAATTTTCATTACAGGCTCAGACAAAAGAGTTGAAAAAACAACCTTCACTATTTTCTTCGCTATTTCGACGGATTGAGATTTTTTCGAAACACGTCACGTAGCAAGCTAATCCATCCAGCTTCTCAAAAAAAAAATCAAGTCGGTTGAACATATTTTAAAAAAGTTATTTTGTTTTAAAGGGTGTCCACATATTTTTGTCCCCCACTGTACACATGTACCTGTATCGATAGATAACAAAATATCTATTGATATCTTTATGATTGTGTGCAAAAAAATACATATATTTAAGAAACGAAAAATATGTGAGTACATCATACGTATTTGTGCCTGTGTGTGCCTGTGCGTGCCTATGCTACGACCTGGGTAGGAAGCAATGGTTTCGATTTTGATGAACTGCATATATGTATATAGTTTGAATTAATCTATCGGTCCGATCAAGAGATTAACCAACAGGTGTCGACAATAAACTGATAACGACAGTTATTGTATATGACATACTAGCCCACCCGTTACCCTGTTTCACCCGGGAATTATTTACGATGTTTCCAAAATTACAAAGCCTAAAAAAATAAATAGCCTATAATCTAATCTAGGACGTATGTAATGAGTATTCAAAATTTCATTGAAATCCGTTCAACCGTTTAGGCGTGAAAGAAGGACAAACAAACAGACAACGTTTCACTTTTATATCTTAGTAAAGACGTATTATCAAACTAAGCATTCTTTATAATTTATATCATATGGCATACTTTCAGTGTCGCAAATCGAATTCTACTTATTAAATGAATTGAGCTAACCTAAAGTCGGATAAAATTTTCAAGTTTTTTAAATTTTTATTTGAACATTTACGGCATAAAAATGTAATTCATTATATTACATTACATATGCTTCGAGCCGGAAACCCATTACGAGACCTGCTAATTCTACAACCAAAATTCGAAATTCGTATTTCACATTTTACTGCGCCACTTCCTCAACGGAAGTGGACAATCGACCACAAAAATCGTCCACGATACAATAATATGCCAATTACGCGAAAGGATACAAAAAGAAACCGTTCGGAATGAACGACGCTGGACACATAATTTATCCAATAAAGATATCACTGTACTCGAATAGGTTCGTAATGTCTCCTCTCGAGGCAGAGCCGACGCTAATGCAATGTATCGTTCCCAGGGATTTGACGTGAACCGTGATGCATTAGCACACAGTATGGGTGGCGTTAACGCACGGTGTAGTCGCAACGAGCGAAATCTGTGCTCCTACTTTCGTTACTTGTTCTCTACAATACGCAGCAAGGATAGTAGAGATGTAGCTAGCAGCGTAAAATATGAATCGCGTAAATGTTGACCAAAGAGGAGTGCAATCGGATGCGATTTTGGGACGCGTTTGTGACAATCGCATAATTACTAAATTGTGCACGATGTAAAGTAGTGAAAGATTTCGGATCACGGAAATGTAAATAAACAAAAACGTACGCGCCAAAGTGAACGCAAGGGACAATTTATTACAATTTCATTAGCATCCAGCCTTGTGGAAGGATGACATAGTGCGTATGTACCTACGTATCTATGTACATGTCGATAAAACTTTATTACGGGTCTCTAAAGTTTCATAATTGTGTGAGTGTAAACTACGTACGATAATTCGTTTGAAGAAAATATCGATGTTAAGTTTGAGATGATTGATGTCGTGATAATTTGTTAACGTTATGAATCTTTATACTAGTGGTATCGTTCTGATTGAAATTAGGTCAATTTCAGTGAGTTAGACACAGTTGAGCGAATTGCACTTCAAGCAATAAATGAAATTTGAGGGGTTATTTATAAATAACGAATGAATTTTTATCAAAATTTATGTGGATGAGATTTTATTCTTTATTTGCTAGAATTTAGTTGTGAATACACGTAGGAACGTTAGTTTATACACAGTGGACCTGAGTTTTTATTATAATTACGTGCAGAAGTAAACTTTTTCATACGAGATTTCACTTAAAAAGTTAAGATCATTGTCAGAATACAAATTTCTTATTTCCCATGTTAGTTCTTGAGAGAGCGATAGTTAAAAAATAAACAACTTTGCTGACAACTATTTCTCCTACTTCGAATTAAAATTATCCATTTACATTTCTCATCACCACAAAGGAAATGTATTTATTCCAATACAATTAACTTTTGCGTTATTCACAAGACATAAATCATAATAACCATTTTATTCAGTACCTGGATGAAATTTCATCCGACCGCGTCTTTATCAAAATCACTTCTTCAAGCAACGCCCAACTTTTCTATCGTCACGATTCTCGACTATCCCAAAATTCTTGCAGGTTGCGTCATCCATTCTAAATTCAATAAATTCCATATCCCTCCAATAGAAACGATATCAAACGCATTCGACTCTATTACAAAAAATGCTCTCATACTTGACGAAACCGTAACAAAAACTTGAGAACTTGACCTTTCGTACATAAAATCACGTTTATTCCCGCTGGTTCCCGCGCTTCTGTGAGCATCGCCCGCTTGTAAGTTGTGAGTGTGTGACTCTTATCGAAAGGATGCGATAAGTGTGTGTAGCATCGCAGCTGGCATCGGCACGTTCGCGCGCGTATCAGTTCCGTCTGTGAATAATGTTGGTCGAGAGGCGGCGCCACGGTCGCTGTTGCAGACGGGAACGGGACTGCAGTCGCGCACGTGTATCCGCCGAGTGAACGACGACGCCACGCGGTCAGTCGCTGTGTACGTGAGTTCCAGGGTTGCCAGAAAAGCTCCTAATATGACGTAGTGAGGCGTAGTGGAGGGGGAACAGCTATGGAAGTAGAAATTCAGTGACTCTAAGGCGTAGTGGAGGGGGAATACTAATACAACTTGTGTACAGCTGACCACTGCAAACCATGCGAGAATTCCCCCTCTAATACTCCCTACTACACTACGTCACTGAATTTCTACTTCCATAGCTGTTCCCCTTCTACTATTCCCTATACGTCATATGAGGAGCTTTTCTGGCAAGCATGAGAATGATCAGTGAGTTCTTTCTTCCGTCTTGACACGTGCGTCAGGCGTGCGCCTCGCGGGCATGGTTGTGCCGCTCAGTACTTTTTCGGCTGCCAAAGGGGAAGTGTCTCGCGGTCAGTGAGCCCGGTGTACGCACGATGCCTGACAAAGTCGCGCCTGCCGAGAAGCAGGTCCTTAGGGCCGCGAAAACCAACGACGACCAGACCGTGCAGCTGAAGAAGGAACTAGGCCTGTGGAACGGCGTGGCAATCATCGTCGGCATCATCGTCGGTGCGGGGATCTTTGTCTCGCCGAAGGGTGTTTTGGAGAACAGCGGCAGTGTCGGCCAGGCTCTAATCGTCTGGATATTCTCTGGCGTGCTGTCTCTGATCGGCGCGCTATGCTACGCGGAACTGGGTAAGCGTCGGACGTCAACTGGCGAATACTGCCAACGTTCGTTCCATTTAGAACGCCCATGTGGCCGGTCACGCTCCTCGCGTTGCGCGCTTGCATCATGATCCATGTGGGGTGTTCGATGAACCATGTTGTAGGTTGTAGGAGCGAGGGAACAGCTGTACGATATGTGACAAACCTTTTTCGGGGCCATTGTTTTAATCGAATCATTTGAATCGCGTACCACGGAATTATAGAGTTGTTGGGTAAATTATACGCTGTTTTGGGTTCTTGTAAGCTTTCTGTGAAATTATATCGCGGATAAATTACTGCGTTTTATGGGATAGTTTTTGGGTGTTAGATAGTGGGCTCGTATAAGGGTTCGATTTTATTGAAATGATAAGGGGCTACGGACAGACCTTTCGACTGATTGCATCACCTTCTTGAGTCGGGTCACACAGGTATGGCACTGATACTAAAAATAAGAATATCTACCTATGTTAAAATGTTTACCTACTCCAAGAAAAATTCAACTTGGAACAATATCATTTTTCTTTCTTTTTGTAAAAGTTTCATTCCCCCACTGCTGTGTCTTTAGATCATTGAAACATTCGTGGAAATATTATGATTACTTTCGTTACCCGTCGCAAGTAGCACAAAATTAGAATTTCTGGAAGGAAAGTTCCAGTTACTCCTTTACGTTTTGTTAAAATGAAATATTCTTAAGATCGATTGCGGGAAGTTTATAAAATTTATCAAATAAATTTCTGGCAATTGAAACGATGGCATAATAGGTAAACTGAAATCAGTTTAAAATTTACCGCGGCAAAACTTAAGAGTGTATATATTTTCGTGACGAAGTAATACATAGGTACATTGTATGCATGCACAGCGTGATGGCCACGTCCGGTGAGAAATCGTTGACAGTGAAGTCTGAATTTAATCAACGAAGTTGATTGTACATATGTATCTCATACTTCACATGTAATTATAAATAAGTGTAACGACTTAACGAGTGACTGACCGTAATACAACTAAAAAGATAAGGATTACAAATCGTATTATTGCCTTTCTATCAATATTATGTTATACGTGGGATATAACGCTCTTATCCCTTAGGACAGTTTGCATGGCGGTAAATATCGAGTGGAATTAATCGTGTTTGAAATTAAACAACTACCGTATATTCTGACCTGGTATTACATCCTCAACATCACATTAATGTTGTATTATTAATTCTAATGAATATCAAACTTGTCATTAATTTTGTGGTATTTTTTCATATTATACATAATTTTTTTCATTCATCAACGATAGATACGTAAATTTACGATGAATATATTAGATACAAATGAGCAGGAAAATTTTATATTTATGTATCAGTACATATTATAATAGTTTCTAGACTCTAGAGGTTGCGATATAGTACATAGAAGGGACCCATGTGGATTTTAGAATAACGCGGGAAACCGTTTAGGGAGAATTAGCACGCGGACAAAAGGATTGTATATACGTCAAACCTAGATTATAATATAGGGTATGTACTAACATTACGTATATGGTTTTATGATACCTTGAGTGAAGCCACATCGGGCGATATAATCCCGATGGTCAATTATGCAAGGAAGGATTAAGAAATTGATCGGCATTTATCCCTTAGGGCAGGGGTCGGCGACATATGTATGGCTCTTTGGGTAGCTAAATATGGCTCCGTTGATACTTGAAGGAATGAAAAAATTTCCAAACATTCCGCCACCTAATACGAATTAATATAGGTACTGTCGTTGTTACCTATGTACTCGGTTCACCTGCGCAGGCTGTCTTTATCCCCGCCAAAGACTATGTATTTTTATATTATTAAGAGGTTATACCTAGTCAGCAGGCCGAAAAGCGGCGAATGTTTATGAATTATTTGGAAAAACGGAAGCATCTATTTTTACAGAACTTTTTTCGCTTAAAAGAGCAACATCTAAAGAAGATTCGGTAATTTTTTCGTAAAAATATATTTACGTTTATAATAAAATTACAATCGATATCCAAGAAGCCTTTTTAAAAAATTGTTTTGCGGTGAGCACTGCCATTCGGAATCAGATTATCAAAAATAAAAAAAAAAACAAAAAAGATTTCGTTAGTATATTAATGTATGTTTCGACTGACGGGGGGGGGGGGGGGGGGGGTGAATTTACGAAATATTATTTTAAAATAAAATGGCGGCTATTTAAAATTTGAAGGCCTGATTTTCGCCCGAAAAACGTCCATTTTTCGTTGATAAAATCGAAAATATATACATATTAAAAAAATGCGAACGACATTCGCTAGACTTTTGTATAAAAATAAACCCCCAGAATTATAGAAAGATTGGTGCAGTGGTTGTTGAGATATCTTACTCACCGTTCTTAAAAAGGCTTCTTAGATGTCGTTGTATTTTTATTATAAACGTTAAATATTTTTCTACAAAAAATTACCAAATGTTCTTTAAATGTTACTCTATAAAGTGCAAAACGTTCTGTTAAAATATATGCTTCCGCTTTTTCAAAAAAAAAATCGCAAACATTCGCTTCTTTTCGGCCTCCTGACTAGGTTTAACCCCTTAAATCTCTATGGCTCTTCTAAAAGTAAGGAATGTATATTTTACGACTTTTTGGCCCTTGTCAAGTCCCGAGTTGCCGACCCCTGCCCTATGGCTGTTCCAAAACGTAAGACATAATGTCTTTTTAATTTGAAAATACTTAGATTAGAAAGTGTGTCGGGTTTGTTACTAGATATATTTAAGGCTTTTATCTTTCAGATTAGAAAGTGTATTGTGTTTGTTACTAGTTTTAAGTATGTATACATATAGGGACATTCCACGCGAACTCGGACACTTTTTGGAGTAACATTTCGGAAGTGGCTCAAATTTGAATATGTTGTAGTCTTTAGGGATGCATAAACATGTGTAGAAGGATTTTTGAAAATTTTGAAAAATATAGATTTTACAGCTGTTTGAAGGTAAGTACTAACTTTTTTTCAATAAATTATAACTATGGAAGTAGTAAACAGATGGAGATGAGCTTTACGGGGATTTGTAGAGAAGACATTGAAGTTTTAAGGAAAATTTATTTCAATTTTTAAAAAAAAATTTGAACCATTTCTGTGCAATTATTATAAACAAATGCATTGTAAGTGCATTGGTAAGTATTTGTAAAAAACTGAAGAAAGACAACTTTGACTGTTTTTTATACACAACATAATACGGTAACTCAATTTTTGGTGTTCGCAATATTTTCCGCGAAACAGGGGTGACCCTCAGTTTTTTAAATGGAATGCTATATATTTGATTATCCAATATGAAAGCGACTGTCAAGACAAATTCAACCATATGGTACACTATGACCGTTAAGACTGCACATGGTTAGAAATGAAATATGAAATTCAATCTACTAGATAGATAGTTCGATGTATTTATTTAATTCCTAACCATGTGTAGTCTTGAAGGTCATAGTATACCATATGGTTGAATTTGTCTTGACAGTCGCTTTCATATTGGATAATCAAATATATAACATTCCATTTAAAAAACTGAGGGTCACCCCTGTTTCGCGGAAAATATTGCGAACACCAAAAATTGAGTTACCGTATTATGTTGTGTATAAAAAACAGTCAAAGTTGTCTTTCTTCAGTTTTTTACAAATACTTACCATATTCGAGAACATTGTATAAGAATAGCAGATATATCCGCTTGGCCGCTGCGAGTACCGCACGGCTCAGGCAGTTGAGCCGGTGTGATTTGACGCAGCATCAACTTTCGGCAATTTTTACAAGGCCAATTGTAAAATGTCCATATTTTTGACAATTAGACCATGAAGGGGAAGGATAGGGCTATATTCTGATCTTTTTCAGATTTTTAAAATCGCGCCCCATGTTAAACAAATGCATTTGTTTATAATAATTGCACAGAAATGGTTCAAATTTTTTTTTAAAAATTGAAATAAATTTTCCTTAAAACTTCAATGTCTTCTCTACAAATCCCCGTAAAGCTCATCTCCATCTGTTTACTACTTCCATAGTTATAATTTATTGAAAAAAAGTTAGTACTTACCTTCAAACAGCTGTAAAATCTATATTTTTCAAAATTTTCAAAAATCCTTCTACACATGTTTATGCATCCCTAAAGACTACAACATATTCAAATTTGAGCCACTTCCGAAATGTTACTCCAAAAAGTGTCCGAGTTCGCGTGGAATGTCCCTATAGATAGGGGAGAGTCGTGCAGTACCGACCAGCTTACAGTACCGACCAAAGCTAGTTCTCGCTTCTTCGACTAGATATTAACACTTTATTTGAATTAACCAATGGAAATCACAATTCTCTATAACATATTTCGGGGCCATATTGTTTACTCCATTGCTCTCGATGTTCTCAGGCATTAAACGTATACGTTGATATTGAGTAGGTTAAAAGTTATTTCTTAAAGCAAATATTTTGTTTCTCGTGTAAGTAAATGATTTTGTTCTATTATGTATACTATCTCTAGTCTATTAAGTTTAATAAAACCTCCTAATTTAATAATATTTTTTTGTACATAATATACCATGATATAAAATGTTGCCCCGTGTTTGTCGTACAGTACCGACCAACAGACTGTCAACCAGTAGAGACCAAATTTTTCTTATCTTACAATTAGAGTTCAATCTGTTAGCAACTCAGATTAGTTTATAAGATGTTCATTCAGCCCCCCTACTACTTTTTCCCGCAGAGAAATAATGTAATTAAGGATAGGCATGATAGCCTAACAAACAGGAAGCTAGGATTTAATGAAGAAGTTATCCAGTGTGTTATTTGCAAGCACAGTTAGGCATTAACTAAATAACAAATTATGTAAATAAGGATCAAATAAAAGTTACTTTAACTTTAGATTATTCGACGAACAAAGTTAATTTATTTAATCGATGAAAACAGTTAATTTTTTTATTCGTTATTTGAAATTTTATTTAAATAAAAATTTTGCCCATCTCTGTTTGCAAGGAATCATTTAACAAAGATTGGCTGTAGTGTACCGTATGTGAGAGTTGGGCACACGTCGAATGCACAGAACAGGAGAATATTAATTATCTGACTTGTGAGTTTGTACAAATAAAATTTGAAAAGAATCTTGTATTGTACTAGTTAAATGTCTTTATTAACGTTGTTAATCATTTAGACCTGAAAATCTACTAATTTTTCGTTTCCTAGAAATTATAACTTTTTTACTTTTGCGAATTATCAATTTTTATTATTAAATTTCACATACATAATTTCCCTCCTCTTACTAAGTTCTATCTATACTACAAACACGTTTTTGAATTTCTGATTTTCATCGACTCTACCCCAAGATATAACAAAAAAACTTAGAGCGGTCGGTACTGCACGACTCTCCCCTATGTTTAAGGTTTTTATCATTCCACTTTGAATCATAGTCTTTTACATTAACACCATTTTGTTTCTCCGAATTTTTTGCAACTTTCTGTCTTTATGCTCCTTATTTTTCGTTATTAACTTACAATCTACGAATATCTACTTATCTATATGTTTATACACATAAAAGAAGAAGTCCCGAGTGACTGACTGACTCATTCACTCACTTACTGACTCAACAACGCCCAGCTCAAACCGTTTAACCTATATAGGAACGTGAAATTTTCAAGGTACAGTTCTGTGTCTCTATAGCCGCGTGTGTCGGGACCGGGCGCACGCAATTTGAGAGACGAGTAGTCTATTCGGCTTCCTTTGATTTCACGCGGTCAGAGTGTAAGGTGTGTCACTATTGAGAATGGTTATGAACCTTTTTTCGGCTTTCTCTTTGACATCCGATATCCGATGTCGCGGCGCGGCGACTACAAACGAAATAATGGGGATAGCTTCGCGCTTATAGAGAATCCGAAAACGCGTGCCATTTGAGAGACAGCATTGTACATTGTTTTTATTCCGTAGGCTCCCTCTAAGGGAGAATTTTTGGAAATTCCATCCCCAAAGAGGTGAAAAGGGGTAAACTGTGTTTTCACGGACTTCTCAATATCTCTTAGGCCCGATTAGATATCAACTTGGTTTCTCTATGCCGCATTTACACCAAGGCGAACACGAACAAAAACATTGTTCGCGAACATTTTCGTCTGTTCTTGCCGTGTCCACACCGCCGCAAATAGAACAAAACGTTCACATACGATTCGTACACTGAGTTTTGTTCATGTTTGTGGTGATGCGGACGCGGCAAGAACAGACGAAAACATTCGCGAACAATGTTTTTGTTCGTGTTCGCCTTGGTGTAAACGCGGCATTAAAAAGGTTACCCACAAAAATGCCTAAAAACCAATTTCAGGAATTTGCCTAATCAACTCCTAAGGGGGTGAAATGGGGTAAGATGTATTTTCCCGGACTTCTTAATATATCTTAGGCTCGATTAGACATCAATTTCGTTTTTACTTACAAACGTTTCCCACACAAATCCCTAAAAATTCATTTCAGAATTTTGCACTAATCAACCCCTATGGGGGTGAAAAGGGGTGACATGTATTTTCACGGATTCCTTAATATCTCTCAGGCCCGAAGCGAAGCGCGGATATACTTTGCTAGTTGTAGTATAAAGTGCTAATGAGAAAATTTTATGATTTTGATAAAATTCGTATTTTCTGTGTATACAGAGTGTCCCATTTTGTCCTATAAATAGATACATTTCAAATAATATGCTGTAATGAAAAAAATTGAACTGGTGTAGATGGAAGATCATTTCCAAGTCATTTGCTTTAGTTTAAATCAGGCCTGGGATTTAAGTGAACGCAGCGGCCGATTTTCAGAGGCAACGCCTCCTTTCTCCCGCCTCGCGTCTTGGCCCCCGCGGCGGCCCAGCAGTTAGGAGTGCCTCAGGCCCGTACCATATGAAGCGCGCGTGGCGCGTTGACAAAACAAAAACGCACCGACAATCGTGCTCTCTCGGACGATATGGAAGCCTATTGATACAATGTCACCCTAATACACCACGCGCGGTTCACGTGTTACGGGTCTGAGGCGCTCCTAGCTGCTGGGCCGTCGCGGGGGCCAAGACGCGAGGCGGGAGAATGGAGGCGTTGCCTCTGAAAATCGGCCGCCGCGTTCACTTAAATCCCAGGCCTGGTTTAAATAAATTTTATGTATCCTAGACATTATATATATGGTATGTACATTCAAATCTAAAAAATGAAAAATATGAAAAATTTGAGAAAGCCGGTTAAGATGGTCAAATGTGCCCCTGAACCGAATTCAACTCGCGATGAGTCATTCGAAAGCTTATAAAAAAAGAATGATTTCTGCCAAGTTTCAACTTTGTATCTTGACCCGGGGGGTAGTAAAGGGTAAAAATAGAAAATCAGGTTTTTGCCGAATTTTTGAAAAAAAAATTTTGAAAAAATTCAGAGGCATGTCTGTTATCGGTGCACATATTAGGGAATCGTGTCAGATTTTTAAATTGACAAACCAAACTGTGAAAAATAAAAAACGCCAAAAAATGCTGAAAAATGCCGGTTTTGTATCGAAGCAGTCTTGATACTATAATTATATTTTTACTGTAAGTCCGCATCATTGTTACTATTGTCTGGAATTTTTTTCAGATTTTTCAATTTGGTGCGCCGTAGTTAAAAAAATTGAAAAACTGATTTTTTCACCGTTTTTTCCGTGTCAGAATAACTACTAGGTCGAACTTTCGTACATACTTTATGGAATAAGTCTTTTATGCAATCTTCAATGTCTTCACATGCAGCAAGACAGTGTATGAATTAAACGAACTAAACATGCTGTGACATTACAGTCTAAAATGTCTACCATATTTTCAACGGCGTCAATGGCGCAGCGGTAAAGTGTTCGACTGTGGAATCGTTGCGAACTTTTTGAACGTTGGTTCGAGCCTCGGAACTTGTAAGTCCCCGCACAGGATCATATTTTTTTTACATTAATTATGTATTATCGATTTCTAGCTATATGACAATGACCGATATTTATATGCAAATATTTTAAAAACATTTTACTATGGCAGCTAACTTAATTATATGTATGTACTTATCTAAACTATTCTTCAGAATAGGTTCTATGTTTGTATAATACTTTTTACTCAGGATGGCGCCCCAAACAATCTGTCAATTTTTTCACTCGTTCTAAATCACCCTGTATATAAAAGTGTGGCAACAAATCACTTGAATTTAAATGAATTCTCGCGCACCATTTAAATTTAACATATGGATTCTTTATTTAGACAAAAGAAAGGAAAAACTAAGTACAACCGATTGTTTAGCCCTTACATATCTTTACCTGATGCTATCTTCGCATAAATTCAATTTTACGAATTCAGTGAATTTGGTTTAATTAGATACATTGGTATTGATAGAAAAACGTTAAGCATGTTTACAGGCAACGTGAAACGTATTGTAGGTAACGTATACCTGCATTAGAGTGGCTCCTATTTACTCTTGGTCAAATTGTTTTTGAACATTTGCTACAGATACATACATCCTCCAGAATAGTTCCAAATAATTATAAAAAAAAATCCGTGTAAAGTTTTAGCTGAATCGGATAATCGGAAAGGGTGCTTCTGGGCCCTTGAACATTTAAGGGGTCTCCCTAGTGTGACGCCTGAAAAATAGGGCAATATTTGGGAATTTTTTTAAGGGAATGTACTTGATATTGCCGTTTCAAACTTTGGAGTATTTATTAAGTTATCTTTGGGCAATGTACTGACATTTTTTGAAGGATTAGAGATAATTATATTTTACGTTGGAAGGATTACAATGAGGAGCTCGCAAAAAAACACCTACTGCTGGCGATCACGATTCCGGCTGTCATGGACATCTGAAACAAAAAACTCAGTTATTTTCTTAATCTATATGAACGTAGCTAGGGCTTGAACTAGAACGAAAATAGGAAATCACAAACTACAAAAATGGCAGCACTTTAAAGAAAAGGTTTCATTTCGCGGCAAAAAAGCTGCAAAATTCGAATTTTGCATATAATGATTTCATTCTAGTTCAGGTTCTAACAGAACACGCAGTGAATATATATGTTAAGTTTCAAGTCGTTTGGTTGAGTAGTTTTTGAGTTATCGTGATCGCCGCGCCAAAAAATGTCGTTTCGAGTAAAACGCGTTTAAACATTCAAATACCATCTATCAAATAATAAATCATACTTACAATTAGTCTGCGATGCACTGAATCACACTAGGTATAACACTTGGAGGGGCCTCTTTAGCACAGAAGGGGACGGTACAGGTAGCTCTGGAGGTAATAGTTTTTCAATTCAAAAAGGTTGAGGGCTCCAATTCATATCTGCCGCCCGGTCGCGCGCTACCTTTCATAGCTCAGCGTTGCCAAAGTTTCGAAGTCAGCTATAATACTTTAGGAATATGTTTTTAAGATGTTGAACTTTCAGAAAAGGCAAAAAAAAATCGATTTTTTCAAACCGTCACACTAGGGAGACCCCTTAAATCATTATATCACAGCTCACGAAGTCGATTGCATATAATTTTCTCCAACTTATTGATTAAATAAAAAAATATGTCAAACAAAAGTTGTAGATCCGAACAAGGAGCATCTTTTATGTTCTATTACTTTTTCTCGTGCGACAAATGGTTTTCGAAAAAAGTCCGAAAACACTAAAAAAAAATTTTTTTCCTAATTGTGAATGTTTAAATGCTTCTCGAACACTTTTTATGTATGAAGGTGAACAAAAAATGGAATTTTTATTTTCGAGGACTATCTTTTAAACATTTAACACGTTGAGCGCGGAGACACTTTTGCTCTGCTTTCCGTTCAGGCGGCAAACAGCGGAGGTGACTCTGCAAAATGTTCGGTTACAAAGTAGATACAGAATATAACAGTAATCATAGTTATAGTAGTCATATATAACACACATCGCATTGTCAGCCCCCAGGGGCTGACGTCGCGCTTAACATGTTAAGGGGTGGCAGATACCGAATTATACGCAAAGGATAAAAAATCTTTTTTCTTATTTTCAGTGTTTGATATGTCATCAATGTTTCTTGAAAATTTGGTACTGAAATTCGCAAAAATATCGAAGATACAGACATTCGAAGTGAAGTGTACTCATTGGTGGCAGAGACGTAACAGCATTAACCTTTGGAGTTGAAAATAAAAAGTACAGATTTCTTTTAGTCTGCATAAATAAGAAATGTTCGAGATACATTTAAATTTTCAAAATTTTCAAAAAAATCGGACACGCGATCTTGCACTTCATAGGCAATAAAAAAGAAACTATGAATCAAATACAAAATGGTGCTGTCAAAAACCTGAGTACTAGTGTATCACAGGTAGGGAATCCAATCCCGATTATTATTTACTATCCCGGGATTGCGGGATTTTTTTAGTCTATCCCGGGATCCCGGGACTAATCCCGGGATTGGGTAATAGAAAAATTCAGTAATTAATATGATTTACTATATGTTAAAATTCTAAATCTTTATTTAAAGTAAACAAACATAAATTAAAATCATTTTTAAGAATAAACAAACAGTCTGAATAAGTATAGATAACATCGGTAAACCATTATGAAGCGTTTTGGAAATGTACACGAAGAAATAGCAAAGCATCTAATGTATCATCTCCTAGCCGACTTCTTATTTTATTTCCTATATAACCGGCTGCTGAAAAAGCTCGATCTGCTGCAATACTTGTTGGAGGAATTGATAACAAATATTGATAAGCTTGTTCTAGATGACGTCTACGGATTCCACCACCCTCAAAGACACTCATTTCTTTTTTTATGCTTGATAAGAGATCAGTTTTTTGGGGGTTTTCAGGTTCCGCACGCTTCATACTCTTTTCGATTTTTTTTGTAACTTTTCCTGCAACGTTAGCTGACTATGTTCTTGTGTTTGAATGGGCTGATTTGCCACAGTTAATATAATTTTTTCATCTCCACTCAATCTTTCAATAAGCATCTTTAATTTTTTTCTAATGACAGTTTGCCTAGGGCTTAAAAATATTCCTCTCAAAGTTGCCGAATCCTCATTGTAAAAATAAATACAATTTAGTTAGTTATATGCGACTCAATATTATTATTTAACTAAATCATTATTATTATTGTCCTTATTATTATGAAATGACTATGTTGATTTACTCTGTTTATTTTTATATTTTTCAGTTGTTCGTAAAGTAATAGGGGGAAGCCACCAGTAGTCGACCATGTATCAGTAGTCGACTACTTTCAGAAAAATATGAAAAATAAGGTTTTTAGAAGTGACAATCTTTTGAACAGAGTGTAGATAGAGTGCGGTTAGAGTGCAGTTAGAGAATTGCACTTTGTTAAAAAAATCGTGACTTCTAAAAACCTTATTTTTCATGTGTTTCTGAAAGCGGTCGACTACTGATACGTGTTCGACTACTGGTGGCTTCACACTACGCATTTTTAAAAAATCCCGGGATTAGTGATATCAAATCCCGGGATTTTTGAAAGTAAAAAAACACCCGGGATCCCGAATCCCGGGATTGGATTCCCTAATCACAGGGTTGACTAACTGGCGACTCACGAGCCGCCGGGGGCCCTTCCGCCTTGCTGCCACGCTGAACGGCGATTCCTCCTTCTTTCCTTCTCTTTTCGACTGCGATCGTCAGAGTCTGGTAGGTATTAAGGCCGATCAGCGTGGCAGGGGGGCCCCGGCGGCTCGTGAGTCGCTAGTTAGTCAACCCTGGTGTATCGTATAGCCATGCAAAATTTGATTTGAATCGGTTGAATAGTTTTTGAATAATCGTGGGTAACATGTTAGAAAATCATGATATCGTGAAAAATGCATTTCAATACCTCATTTCTGACGTCTATATCTTCGATATTTTCGCGAATGTCGGTCCCAAATTTTCAGGAAACATGCATGACATATCAAACACTGCAAATAAGAAAGAAAAATAGATTTTTATCTTTGTCACATATTTCGGTAGCCCCCCCCCCCCCTTTACTTAAAAATAGTACTCGAAAATAAAAATTCCATTTTTTGTTCGCCTTCATAAATCCTTGTGTTCTAGAGGCATTTAAACTTTCAAAATTTGAGGAAAAAGTTTTTTTTAATTTTTCGAAGTTTTTTCGAAGACCGATTGTCGCACGAGAAAAGGTAATACAACATAAAAGATGCTCCTTGTCTGGATTTACAACTTTTGTTTGGCATATTTTTTTTATTTAATCAATAACTCGGAGGATATTATATAAAATCGACTTCGCGAGCTATTAAATAGTGATTTAAATATTTAAGGGCCCAGGGGCACCCTTTCCCGTTAACCGATCAAGCTCAAGTTTTACACAGATTTTTTTTTAATTATTTGGAATTATTCTGGAGGGTGCCTCGAAGAAAATTCAAAAGTCGAAAATAAACCCGGGTCTCCACCGAAATGAACACGAACAAAAACATTTTCTCGCGAACATGTTAGCTAACACGGCGTTCGCCTCGGTGTGGACGCGAAATAACAGTATTCGCTAACAAATGACCCTCCTAATAGGCAATAAATCTTCCGGATGGTTACGGTAGACGTCGAGAGAGGGTGTTCGCGAACAAAGTTCGGTGATCCACTAGGCTCGAACATTTGTCACGAACATGTTTTCTTGTTCTTGTCCCTTTTCAAACCCATAAAACTTGGGCCTGGCTATTCCTTTGCATTGTGGGACTGCTCGTAACCAGGCGACCCTCTATCTAGTGACTTAGGTGTGAAGTCCCTCAGCAGGGTCTACACCGACACCCTGCTGGGTACTGGCCGCTAAACGTGCCCCCCTACTTCGTCTTGCAGTACTGTATTTAGAGAAGACCAGGACAAAATCCGGACCCTAACAGAAAATAAAACAGAAATTTCTGTTAGGGCTCCGGTTTTGTTCTGGTCTTCTCTAAATACAGTCCTGCAAGAAGTAGAAGGGGGGCTCGTTTAGCGGCCAGTACCCAGCAGGGTGTCGGTTAAGATCCCGTTGAGGGACTTCGCACCTAAGTCACTATATCTCGGATACGCACTATACTCCACAGAAATAGTATGCGTGACAAGCGCGAATAAAATTTGTATATTTTTTGTTTTAACATAAGGAGAATATTTCCAACGTATGGATGAGATAATTCTAACACAAATGAAACCAAACACGACGCAATTCGGACAAATTTGAGTTCCGCTGATTACGCTTAATGCTGTATTGAATTGATTCATATTCTATTATGAAATATCCTGCTCCACGATTTTATTTAAAGTGAGAAAACACCATTGAAATTGACCAAAACGCACAAAACACGAAAAGAGCCAGAACTATTTCTAAAACGCACACATATATTAATTGGTTCAGTAATTCGGGTGAAATCGATGGAAATATGTGTCAAAAGTAATTTTTTTCGACCGAAATTGACATCGATAATTCATTTAATCATCGGGGAAAAATCGAAATTACAAAAATGGGACCAGTTTCTCATTTCTTACGTTGAGTCCGCACTTTTACGAAGAAAATAAGGTGCTACTGAAGAAAATCTATGGATAAGCACCGAAGCTAGAGACAATTGTATGAAAACACTACAATTTCATTTTTTCTCGGTTTTTGTGTGTTTTTTTTCATTTTATTGTGTTTTTTCAATGTTAATTAATTCTGTACATTTTTCAAGTATTTTGTTAATATATGTGTGTTTTAGAAATAATTCTGGCTCTTTTTTGTCTTTTGTGCATTTTGCTTAATTTCGATGGTGTTTTCTCAGTTTAAATAAAATCGTGGAGCAGGATATTTCATAACAGAATATGAATCAATTCAATACAGCATCAAGCGTAAGCAGCGGAACTCAAATTTGTCCGAATTGCGTCGTAATTGGTTTCATTTTTATTAGATACATCTCATCCATACGTTTAGGGTTTATACAAAAAACCGACTTTTGAAAAAAACGATTTTCGAATTCCACTATTCTCCAACAAGTGGTTAAACCGGTTTTTAAATTTTCACAAAAAATATATAATTAAAATAGTAAATAAATACTCGTACTTATTTTAAAAATGTTCTGTTCCCTTAATATTTATGGAATTGCAAAAATTGAAATACAAAACCAAATACATAAATAAAAATTAAATTAATTAAAATCCTTACAACTCCGTACAATTATTGAGTTCATTTAATATTTATGGATGCACAAAAATATAACACAATCAAATAGACTGCATACAAAACCAAATGGAAAAAACTAAACTAAAATCCACACATAATATAAATCTTTTACAGTAGTAACAGATTATAAATCTTTATTCCGTTTAGTATTTTTCTTCAGAAAATATGACCTCTTGAAGATTAGTTTTACAGTAATGACTAAACTGTTACCTACTACAATATGCTTGTGTTCGAGGCGATTTCAAGTCAAAATGTTAACGTTACTAATTAAATAATTAATTTATTTCTGCATATTAATCCTAGTATATAAACTGGTTTTTAAAGTTTTAAAACCGGTTTTCGAATTTTACAAATTCATAAATAAAAACCGGTTTTTAAACCCGGTTTAAAAACGTTGGAAATATTCTCATTATGTTAAAACAAAACATATAAAAATTTTAATTCGGATGGTCGTAGTTCAGGCCTGTCCCCAGGGATTTGCTCGCACGAGCAGCCGCGAGTTGCTCTTCGCTCTCGGAGTCACGGAGCCAGGCCCAAATGCGAACGGCCTTCTTGGGGGAGAATTTGTGAACGCTACCTATCCTCACTCTTTTACGCCTGCCACATTTGTCATCGCTCTTGCATTCGCTCGCAACCACCACGGCTGCCCTTCGAGGGCAAGAGCAGAAGTTGGACAGGCCTGTCGTAGAGGGTGGCTAGGGTAAAGGACCCAATTATTGACACCTAACCAATTACTGTCACCTTCAGCTATTTTAATTAAAATAACGAATAAATAAACGTTGTAAAATCATACACAAAAAAAATTATATAATTCAACCTATTATCTATACTATAGATTATATACTATTGTTTATTTATTCGTTATTTAAAGTAAAATACCTTAAGGTGGCAGTAATTGGTTAGGTGTCAGTAATTGGGTTCTTTACCCTAGGTATCGTCAGAAATGTTGGTTCGCTGCGTTCCTATCGTCACCAACATCTTCGAGAACGTTCGTACGCGGAGTTTTATTCGTGTTTGCGGCAGTGTGGACACAACGAAAACAGACGAAAACGTTCGCGAACAATGTTTTTGTTCATGTTCGTCTTATGTCGCGTTTACACCAAGGCGAATACGAACAAAAACATTGTTCGCGAATGTTTTCGTCCGTTCTTGCCGTGTCCACACCACCACAAACATGAACAAAACTCAGTGTACGAATCGTATGTGAACGCTTTGTTCTATTTGCGGCGGTGTGGACACGGCAAGAATAGACGAAAATGTTTGCGAACAATGTTTTTGTTCGTGTTCGTCTTGGTGTAAACGCGGCATTAGTGGAGACCCGGGGTAAGAGCCACCCTAAGTCGGGGCCATATATATTGGCCGGTGAGTTTCGTGAGAGGTATTCTCCCACCACACCGCTTGCCCGCTTTTCTCAACGTTCTCACTCTCTCTCTCTAGAGCTGTTCGAGTAGCTCGAAATTCGAGTCGAGCCGGGACTCGGGTTCCGAACCGAGCCGAGCGCTCGATTAAAGCGAGCGGCTGAAAACAATTGTTTCGTTCGTCAATCGCTACCTTCATTGTGCAATCTACTCCAAATTTATAACCTGACGTTCCCGACGAGTGTCAAATGAACTCGATTTTCAATCTAGCCGCTCGCTTTTTGATCGAGCCGCTCGCTTTTTAATCGAGCCGCCCGATTCATTCCAGCCGCTCGCTTTTTTCGAGCGCTCGGCTCGGATCGGTTATTCGAACCGAGTATATCCCGGCTCGCCTGTTCCGAGTACTCGAACAGCTCTATCTCTCTCGGGCTACGCCTGCTCGTCAGATGGTGGTGGCTGACTTCTCCTCGATCGGTGCTCGCGAAAACAAATTCACCGGCCAATATATCTGGCCCCGACCATAGTATACATGCATCAACAAAGTAAAAAAATTACGCCAAGTACATGAAATCAAATAAATCACAACAAATAGAAGATAATAATAATAATAATAACAAAAAATAGAAGATAATAATAATAAAATAAAAAAAGTGAAATGAAAATGTGCTTCAAGTACATAAAGGTGCTTTCCAACTGCGCCCAGATATATTTTAATAAGACTAAAAATTTTATTCAAAATACTTGGCGCTGCGCCCCGAATTGATGTTGCTAAACAGAATAAACATGTATAAATTGCATTAATCTTTTTCTTTCTTTCAGGTGCGTGCGTTCGTGAGTGTTTGCGTGTGTGCGTATGCTTATGCTGCGTATGATATTAGAATTAAATATATGTAGAATAAATCTGACTGGGTTTCTAATATGTGTATGTATATATTTATGTATTTTAGATTGTAAGGGAGTTATTGTAAATTATTAATACAAAGACAATTAGCATTTTTTCGGTTGCGCAGCGCCAAGTTTTTAGAATAAAATATTTATACGTATCAAAATATATCTGGGCGCAGTTGGAAAGCACCTTTATTTACTTGTAGCTCATTTTCATTTCCCTTTTTTTATTTTGATATTATTATTATCTTCTATTTTTTGTGGTTTATTTGATTTCATGTACTTGGCGTAATTATTTTATTTTTTTAAATTTTTTTTATGGGGATCTCACTTCTTTTTACAAAGATAATTTACATAGGTAATGACTTCGGATAATTTTTAATATTATAACTTAAAAATTATCGCAGGACAGAATTAAGGATAAATTCTATGTACGTAAATTTAACAACTACGAAAAGAAACCATGTGCTCTGCATTGCCGATCTATATGTATTATATGTATGTATAGTACTTTGTGTACAATATATGGTGCTGTATGTATTTAGTAACACTGAAATGTAATGTAACAACCACAATAATTTTATTAACACCTTTCGAAGAAAAATATGTATGCATTTTTAGCATTTCGTGGCCAAGCTTCTTTTTCTACTGGTAAATTATCAATGGATACCCACGTTGTGGCCTTACATCTTACCATATTCGTGTAATTACCATCGGCAATACTTTTACCGTAGTGGAAAATCGATGCCTTAAGTTTATAACAGTGCTCTACCAATGGTATCTTAGTAGTAGGTATTGCTTTGAGGACACACTTACTATTTATTTATAAATTATCATACGTGCTCATATGTCAAGATAATACCCATACCTCCCCCCTCGCAGGCTTTCAGATAATTTGTCAATTTAAAACTCAGACAATATGTAGGTCACAGCATCATTTTACGCTGCGATTATCTACATATACATAAAATCCTCAGTTTAGTTACAAATAAAAAACAGTTTGATTATATACAAACATGTCGCAATTCAAATTTCGGCAACTTACCTTGTGTTTGAAACTGCATTTTGGTTGCAATTCAATGGTACAACGATACAGGGACTTCCGTTTCCGGTCGCGTGCGTGATAGCTGGGCGTAAGAGTGAGTGGAGTGTGTAGCTGGAGCGAAAGGCGAGTGAGGTGGTGAGGTAGAGTGGAAAGTGGAGTGAAAGGCAGAGGGGAGTTGAGGAAGGGTCGGGAGATAAAGGGAAAGGGACGGTGTTAGGTGGTAGTAGAAATACGGGAGGGATAAGGGAGGCTTGGGAGGTTAGGTGGAGATAGGCGAAAAAAGGCGGGAAGGAACGCGGAGTGTGACAGGTAGTGGCGCAGGTGGGAGAAGAGTGAAGCAGGAGTGACGAGCTGGTGATAAGGCGGGAAATTTGAAAAACAGAGAAGGCTAGAGGGGTAAGGAAAGACGAGGAGAAAGGAAAGGATCAAAGGTACAAGGGATAAAAGGATAAGAGGGTAGGATAAAAGGGAATCAGGGCAAGAAAAGTGGGAAAGGGGAAGAAAGGAGAGAGGGGAGAGAGAAGAAGAGGAGAGATGGAGGCGAAAAAAGGGGGAGAAAAAGAAATGGGAAAGACGGCAAACGAAGGTAGATATAGAAAGGACAGTGAGAGTAGCGTAGGAAGCCTAGACTCTATGGGGGGAAAGAAGAGGGAGAGAGAGGAAGACACTGGAGCAATGGAGCAGGATAAAGAAGGAGGATTCAAGAGGTGCTCGAAGACGTGGAGGTCACCGGAAAATGGAGGGAAAGGAGGGAGGGAGGAGGGAGGAAAAGAAGAGGAATCGCTGGAGGGAATGATAAGGGATATGATGTTGGAGATGAGGAGGATGAGGGAGGAAATGAGAAAGGATAGGGAAGAGAGAAGGATGATGGAGGAGGAGATAAGGAAGGAGAGGGAGGAGATGAGGAAGGAAAGGAAGGAGATGAAAAAGGAAAGGGAAGACAGAAGAAGAAGTGAGGAGGAGTGGAGAGAGGAAAGGAGGAGATGGGAGGAGGAGATGAGGGAAGAGAGGGTGAGGAGAGGAGGCCTGGTGGAGAAGCTAGGGAAGATAGAAGAATGGGATAGGAGGATGGAGGAGGTGATGGAGAAGGTAGGGCGGTGGGAAAAGGAAAGAAGAGGGAGTGGGGGGGAGGGGGGGAGGGGGGAAGGACAAGAGGAGGAATGGAGGGTGAGAGTTAGAAGAATAGAGGTCTTGCAGGACAAAAAAGAAAGGGAAGTGAGAAGAAACAATGTGGTGATAAGGGGGTTGGGGTTGGAAGGGAAGGAGGTGAAGGAGGAAGTAGAGAAACTATGGGAAAGGATGGGATTGGGGGTGAAGGGAATAAAGGAGGTGGTGAGAATAGGAAGAGTTGGAACGGAGGGGAGTGGAATGGTGCTGGTAAGGTTGGAGGGGAGGGAGGAGAAGAGGAAGGTGATGGATGCGAAGAAAAAACTGAGGGGAAGAAGGGAAAGGGTAGAGGACGACCTCACCGAGGAGGAGCGGAGGGCAAAATGGAAGATAGAAAGAGAGGCACAAATGGAGAGGGAAGGGGGAAGGAAAGTGCAGGTGGGTTATTTGAAAATGTGGGTGGACGGGAAGATAAGAAGGTGGGACGAGTTAAGGGAGAAATGGTGTGAGGGGCAGGGAAACGAATGAAGTGGGAAGGGGGAAGGAGGAAGGAGAGGGGAAAGGAAGGGGGGATGTGGAGGGTGGCGTTCTGGAACGTAGCGGGGGTAAAGAGGAAGGATGAAGGTTTTTGGAGGGGACTGGAGGAATGGGATGTGATGGTATTGAGTGAGACGTGGGTGGAGGAGAAAGATTGGGGATATGTCGAGAGGAGACTACCTAGAGGGTATGTTTGGGAAAAGCAGTGGGCCAGGAGAGATAATCAGAAGGGAAGAGCGATAGGAGGAATGATGATGGGGGTGAGAAAGGAGCTGGAAGTAGGTGATGGGGGAGGGGGAGGGAAGGAGGGGATACTGGCGAAGAAAGTGAAGATTGGGAGGGGATGGTGGAAAATAGTTGGCGTATATGTGAATAGGGACTTGAAAGAGAAGCTAGAGGATTTAGGGGAGTGGATGGAAGAGCAAGAGGTGGGGATAAGAGTACTGATAGGGGGGGGCTTTAATGCGCGAACGGGGGAGGTAGGAGGGGAGATATTGTGGGAAGAGGAGGGTAAGGGAAGAGGGGGAGGGAGTAGGAGATCCAAGGATAAGGAAGTGAATGGGGAAGGGAGGAGGCTGTGTAGGTGGTTAGAGGAAAGGGGGTGGGGAATATTAAATGGGAATACAGAGGGGGACGAGGAGGGGGAGTGGACGTTCACGGGGGGAAGGGGGAATACGGTAATTGACTACGTGGTAGGGAACGAGGATACAAGGGAGAAAGTGGGAAGGTTGGAGGTGGGAGAGAGGGTGGAATCAGATCACCATCCGGTGGTGGTGTGGTTAAGAGGGGAGGGGAGGGTGGAAGGGGAAAATGGGGGGAATAGAGGGGCGAGGGGAGGGGGTAGAGGTGACTGGACGGAAGAGGGAAGGCGAGAATTTGTGAGGAAGTTTGGGAAAAGGGGGGAGGGGGAGAGGGGAGTAGATGAGGAATGGTGTGAGATGCGAGAAAGGATTAAGGGCGCGATGGGTATGATGGGGAAGGGGGGGGGAAACGGCAAAGAAGGGAGGGTGGTGGGATAAGGAGTGCAGAGAAGAGAAGAATAAGGTAAGGAGAGAATTGAGAAAATGGAGGAGGGAAGGAGGGGATGGGAGAGAATATAAGGAGAGGAAGAGGGAGTATGCCAGGTTGTGCGAGGAAAAAAGGAAGAAAGAGGTGGAGAGGTGGATGAGAGAAGTGGAAGGAATAAGAACGGAGGGGCAAGTATGGAAGGTGGTAAATAGGGGTAGGAAAAGGAGAGGGAGGGTTAACGAAGGAATATCAATGGTGGAATGGGACGGGTATTTCAGGGGGTTGCTGGGGGGGGTGGAATGGAGGGTGAGAAGGGGTGGGGAGACGAGGAGGAGGGAGGATGGAGAGGCGGAAATAGGGAGAGAGGAAATTGGGAAGGTGATAAGGAATTTAAAGGATGGGAAGGCCGGGGGGGGGGGATGGGATACCGAACGAGGTGTGGAAGTATGGAGGAGCAGAAGTGGAGAATTGGCTTTGGGGGCTATGTAAGAAGGTGTGGAGGGGGGAAGGCTGGCCTAAAGAGTGGAGAGAGGGGGTGGTTGTACCCGTAGTGAAGAAGGGGGTGGGTAGGAAAGTGGAAGAATATAGGGGGATAACGCTGACACAGACGGCGTACAAGGTGTACGCCTCTGTGTTAGCGGAGAGATTAAGAGTGGAAGTGGAGGGGAAAGGACTGCTGCCACCGGGTCAAACGGGCTTTAGGAGGGGGGTGGGGTGTATGGACAATGTGTATGTATTAAATTATTTAATGAACAGGCAAGTGGGAAGAAAGAGGGGGAAAATGGTAATACTGTTCATAGATATGAAAGCGGCGTTTGACTCGGTGGACAGGGAGATATTGGTTAGGGCAATGAGGGTGAGGGGGGTGAGGGAGGAGTTGGTGGGGAGGTGTGACGAGATTTTGAGGGAAACATCGTGTAGGGTGCGGGTGGGGGAGGAGGAGGGGGAGAGGTTTTGGACGGCGAGAGGGGTGAGGCAGGGGTGCCCACTGAGTCCGAGCCTCTTCACCCTGCTCATAGCAGACATGGAAGAAGAGCTGAAAAAGGGAGGATGGGGGGGAGTGAAGTTAGGGGGGGAAAAGGTCTATGCGTTGGCATACGCTGACGATGTGGCGGTTTTGGCGGAGGACGAGGAGGGGATGAAGGGACTGATAGGGAAGCTGGAGAAGTATGTGGATGGGAAAGGACTGCAAGTCAATGTGGAGAAAACGAAGGTTATGAGGTGTAGGAGGGGAGGGGGGAGATGGAAGAGGGTGGTATGGAGATGGAAGGGGAAGGAGATTGAGGAGGTGAGGAACTTCAAATATCTGGGGTACACGGTGATGGGGAACGGGGGTCAGGAGGAGCATGTGAGGGAAAGGGTGAAAAAAGGGGCGGCGGTGTTGGGGAAGGTATGGGGTATTGGGAAAAGGATGTTCGGAAATGACTGGGAAAGGAGATTATGGCTCTTTGACAGGTTGGTGTGGCCGGTGGTAGGGTATGGAGCGGAGGTGTGGGGGTGGAGGGAGAGGGGAAAGGTGGAACAATTACATGACAGATATTTGAAGTGGGTGATGGGGCTGGAAAGATGTACACCGAGTTATATGGTGAGGGAGGAGGTGCAAAGGGGAATGATGAAGGGAAGGGCAGGGATGAGGGCGTGGGAGTTTGAAAGGAAGCTGGAGGAGGGGCGAGGGGGGGAGCTGGCGAGGAGGTGTTGGGGAGAAATGAAGGGGAGGTTAAAGAGGGGAAAGGCTTTGGAGGGGTGGGAAGAAGAAAGGAAAGTGTTTTACGAGGAAAGGGGGTGGACTCTGGAGGAGATGGAAGGGATAAGGGAAAGGGGGGGAATAAGAGGGGAGGAGTTAGTGAACAGGGAAAGGAAATTGCAAGAAGAGGAGAGGTGGAAAAGGATAGGGGAATCACAATACAACGGGTGGTATGGTAGGGTGAAGGGGGAAGGGTTGCCGGGGTATCTGAAGAAGGGGTGGGGGGAAAGTAGATGGGGAAGGGTTGCGAGGTTTAGGTTGGGAAATGAAATGAGGGGGGGGGAGGTACTGGGAGGAGGAGGAAAATAGAATATGCAGGGTGTGTAGAGGGGGTGAAGAGACGTGGGAGCACGTATGGGAGGTGTGTATGGGGTTAGGGGAAGAGAGGGGGTGGCAGGAAATGGCAGGGGAGGTGCTAGATGATGGGGGGGAGGGGGAGGTATGGATGAGAAGAATTGAGGAGAGGAGAGAGGGTAGGGAGCATGGATGAGGAGATGAGAGTGGAAGGGGAGTCGAGCGGAAGCGGGGGTCCGGGAGAGAGCGGGAGACGCGTTGCGAGCGGCGGAGCGGGAGGTGGAGGGCGAGCGAGCGCGGAAGGGTGGAAGTAGACTAAGATAGGATAAGATAGGCTAAGATAGTTTAAGATAGTTTAAGGTAGATTTAAGGTAGAGTAAGGGAAAAGAGAGTGATAGGAGGCGTAGGTTAAGGAGATTGTAACCCCGAGGGGAGTCAATAAAGACAGTAATAATATGGTACAACGATACATATTTGTAAAAATACGTGGCATATCAAATTTTGCCAACTTACCTTATTTCACAATCGCCACCTTATAACCTGACTGTAAACTGTCAAAATTTGGGGTCGATTGCATAGTGAAGATACCGATTGACAAACGAGACATGTATTAGTTCGTTTTGGCTGAAGGTGTGCATGTAACGCGTAGTATACATATTATGTTTGAAGAAAATTTTGACTGGAGAAGAATTAATAAGAAAAATCTTACCGTTTCTAACAGATCCATGAGACGATATTACTATATCTCTGTCCTGCGTGGACCGATTTTGTTGAATTTGGTCTTATTCGAAAGCCGATATGCGGTTTACATAAGAAAAATGCCTTTAAATTTAGAAAATATTGCAGGCGTGATGAGATATTAATGAAATAAGTTTAAGGTTAGGTTGGATTAGCCGGGCGACGAGTAAAGGCCGGCGCCCATTTCGCCAAAGCGAAGCGCGGCGACCAAAGCGAACTGTTGGTCGGTGCTATTCTGTCATATGGGCGATGCATGGTCGTTGCTATTCTGTTATACAAGCGATGCGTTGTCGTCGCGTTTCGCTTCACGGCGCTTCGGCCTAGTGGGCGACGACCTTAAGGCTAGAAACACACTATCGGTTAGAGATTCAGATTTCACGTGTACGACTTGTACACGTGTACACGTGTAGTTCATACATCCGTGTTCTAATCCGTGTACTTCTTAATACACGGATACACGGGTATTGAAATACACGTGTACACGTGTATCGGAATTCACGGATCGTAGTATCCGTGCACCCGTGTACCCGTGTACCGAAATTCGCGGATACACGTGTATCGAAATATACTAGAGGTCGTGGCTTTTCACGTGTATTTAATTACACGTGTACACGGGACACGTGTAACGTGTATTAAGATAGTAAAAATCCGTGTTCTTAATACACGCGTACACGGATTATAAGTACACGTGTACACGGACACCCGTGTATTTCTGTTCACGGATACCCGTGTATTCTATGTTATTCTATTATTATTCTAGTAAATATATTCAAATACATTAATTATTTTATTAATTTCACAATCTCAGAGTTCTGGGATATCCATAGATATTAAAAATCTGACGAATCAAAAGTCAAAACACGTGTATCTAAATTCACGTGTATCTAAATTCACGTGTATTTAAATACACGTGAAATTGTGTACGGGTACCCGTGTACTAAAAGATACACGGATTGAGGTACGGATACGTTTAGTACACGTGTACACGTGTATTTAAATACACGTGAAATAAGGACCTCTAAAATATACGGTTTCACGTGTATTAAGATATTCATATTTAACTTTTTAACTAAATATCGGAATGTTTAAATTTTACGCAAATAGTTTGCGATAGGTAGTTCAAACTAATTTACTAGGTTGCAGATGAAAATAAAAAACATCCTATTTTTTTTTCCCAGTAAACAAACTGACTGCAGTCTGACGACAGATTGATGTCAGATTCGAGTATATTCTGACGTCAGATTCGGGTCCTACTATGTCCGCATTTGACTATGGTTCTGCGGTCAGAGCCTGACATCAGGATCTGACCGCAGATTGATGTCAGATTTCGATCAGATCTTGCTGACAAAAACCGCCCGCAAATTGGCGGCAGAAATCAAGCAGATCCTGATGTCGGCCATAGTAGGCAATTTTATATAATAGTATAGATTTAAAAACAGTGCAAAAGTCTTTTGCGTAAATAATATATAGAACACGTTTATAAGACCGACTTGAAAGATCTGATTCCTACCATATTTTATGGAAGAAAGAAAAGTTGGTAAACCATGTATTTAAACGGGTATTATAACATTTTTAATGTTTTACTTAGCAAGTTGTTAGTGAATTGAATGCCAGGTCGGCTCAAAATAATGATTTAAACTTTGAAAGACAGTTCTTCCAAATATAAAAGAATTAATGATAACTACTATTCATTCAGTCGTCTTAGGGCGGTATTATCATCAATCGTTTTTTAGTTTTTAGCATGCGGCATCTTCTACTAGTCTAGTAGATTAATAAAGGATGCCGGATGCTTAAGACGATCTTCGTCTTCAGCAACGACTGATAATACCGCCCTTACAGACGGGTATACCAAATATATACTCCGCAGTGGAATGCCGGCAAATACGAGTCGTACTCGAGAGCCCTGAATGATCAAGCCCTCGGCCACTTATTCCCGCTACGGTGCTATTTCGCAAGCGAGAAACGCTCGCCCAATCGCGCCCTGACGGGATCGTGTCGTGATCTATGTCAGCAGAATCTGCTGTATTTCTGCTGCCTATCTGCCGTCAGATCGCGGTGCGCAGGGTCTGTTCGATTTCTGCCATTAAATTGTACCAGCAGACTCTCCTTACATTCTGCCGCCAAACTGCTCGCAGGCTATGTAAGCAGAATCTGCTGTATTTCTGCTGCCTATCTGACATCAGATCGCGCTGCGCAGGGTCTGCTCGATTTCTGACATTAAATTGGATTAGCAGATTCGCCGCAGTATCTGCCGTCAAACTGCCCGCAGGCTATGTCAACAGAATTTGCTCGATTTCTGCTGCCTATCTGCCGTCAGATCGCGGTGCGCAGGGTCTGTTCGATTTCTGCCATTAAATTGTACCAGCAGACTCTCCTTACATTCTGCCGCCAAACTGCTCGCAGGCTATGTAAGCAGAATCTGCTGTATTTCTGCTGCCTATCTGACATCAGATCGCGCTGCGCAGGGTCTGCTCGATTTCTGACATTAAATTGGATTAGCAGATTCGCCGCAGTATCTGCCGTCAAACTGCCCGCAGGCTATGTCAACAGAATTTGCTCGATTTCTGCTGCCTATCTGCCATCAGATCGCGCTGCGCAGGGTCTGCTCCATTCCTGCCATTAAATTGTATCAGCAGACCCTGCCGCCAATCTGCTCTCAGGTTAAGGCAGCACAATCTGTCGGCTTTCTGCTGTCAGTCTGCTTTCATCATCGAATATAACAAATATTGTATCAAATCTGTAGTCTTTCTGCCACAAACATTTGTACTCAGGCGTTGAGCAAAATCTGCAAATACGGACGTGGCTATCTGGGTTTGTTTAATAAAGTTTAATCTATTAATCTCTTGTTTTGGTGTAAGAATACTAACGCGTTAACATTCTCTGGGAGTAAACGGTTTATTTTTTTTTGTTACAATGCTTTCAGCACACGAAAATTGCCGAGGTTGCTGGAATGGTTAAATATTTTTTAGCAACATGGGAAATCACCGGGTATTTATTTGCTCTAGCCTTCCACCAGTCAAATGGGTCTAAGTCGAAGCGTAATTGTGGCTCGGCCATATACGTTTCAAATTGAATATTAATATCGTTAAGAATCCGTTTACTCCCAGAGAATGTTAACACGTTCGTATTCTTACATCAAAACAAAAGATTAATAGATTAAACAATATTAAACAAAATCATGATGTTTTTTATTTTCATCTGCAACCTAGTAAATAATGTTTGTACCTACCTATCGCAAACTATTTGCGTAAAATTTAAACATTCGGATATTTAGTTAAAAAGTTAAATATGGATATCTTAATACACGTGAAACCGTATATTTCGATACACGTGTATCCGTGAATTTCGGTACACGGGTGCACGGATACTACGATCCGTGAATTCCGATACACGTGTACACGTGTATTTCAATACCCGTGTATCCGTGTATTAAGAAGTACACGGATTAGAACACGGATATTTTTACGACACGTGTACGCGTGTACACGTGTATCTTCAATACACGTACTACGCCGGGATCTCTACTATCGGTCCCGTCACGGTCCGGTCTCGATCAAATTCGCATCCCTGAGCGTTCACACTCGCCCAGTTTGATAGTGTAGACGCTCACAGATGTGATTTTGATCGAGACCGGACCGTGACCGGACCGATAGTGTGAATCGGGCCTAAATGATAGCGGTAGCGACAGTCGACATACACAGGCTCATCGTTTAATTCTGCAAACCGCACGCGCGCGAACTTGTAAAATGGCAACACCGCCTCACGGACGCATTCCACTACAACCATGCACCTGGACAAGAGTGATGCCCGAGCTTCGAAGATTTTAGCGTCGCAAAGAGCTAGGTATTGGGAATTTCCCGGCCCAGGTAATCGAGCCGCGCGCTCCGCTTTTATGATCGGTTTACCACTCGCACCCCCGATTACTATAATGAGGTTTGAAAATAATGTCAACTGATCTCGTACCCGTCTCAATTTCAAAAAATTTAGCTACGACAGAGTTGACCGCGGCGCTATACCCTTGTACGGAAAGATTTTTCGCCACCTGCTTGTAAAAGCCACAATAATGGCACATAATTAAAACAAATGACATTAACGGAAGTCGGCATTGAGTAGCTAAAACATTTAAACACAAAAATTCTAGAAAAAATTCAAACACCGCTACAATCAACGACACGTCCCATTAGTTACCCCTTACGTATAATCTAGGTATGCACCGTATTAAGGATAAAATCATAAAAAAGAAAACCAGAACAATAGATTCTGGGTCTGCAAAACTAACACATAATTGAATACAAATTTAATTTCTCAATTTATGAAAGTAATGATACAGAAACAACTACCCTATTGTTTATCAACATCACGAATTTTAAAAACAAACGAGTTTGCAAAAGCTTTTTAAACAATTATGGTTAAAAATTTGATAAAAGAAAAATTAAGTAAACGTAAAATATGTTAAAATTATCCATCATGAAGAGGGAATAATTTTTCCTCATTTTTCGGCGCAAATTGTATTCCGATATCTCTTATAGTTCAAAATTTATACGAAAAAGGCCCCAAATTTTTCAACCCGGGCCGGGAAATTCTGAATAGTTCTTTGCAACGTTAATTTGAAAGAGACCAGCCTAAAATTCTCGAAGCTCGGGCATCACTGCTGTCTAGCGGTCGCTAGCAGCTCTCCGAACGCCGGAACGGTGCATGGTTGTAGTGGAATGCGTCCGTGAGGCGGTGTTGCCATTTTACAAGTTCGCGCGCGCGCGGGTTGCAGGATTAAACGATTACACTGTACAGGGTGCCGAAACATGTACTTGGCATCGAGACGCTGCCGCGTCTCTGGATACCTACTTCGTTAATATCGAGTCTTTACTTGAACCGCACAACACATTAACGAGCATCATTCGTGGATCGATTGTACATATTTAGGTTTTAGATTGCTACAATTTAAATATGTGAAATTTTCGACGTGACTGTGATTCCTGTTTAGTATTACCATTGACAATCTGAGTTTGCTTTGCAAGTTATTTTTGTCTCGGCCTTAATCATTCCCTCATTGTGAGATAGTAATTATATAACATTACACCTCTTTAAGGGGGTAGACACGGGTAATGCAGCGCGCTGTATATGTACCGACACAATCAGGCCAGAAACATGGGTTTGCGCGCTGACGTTTTGTTCCTTATATGAACAAATTTTGGGCTGGGCGAGGTCTCATTCGAAAGATGAAGTTTCAATGCAGCCCGCTCTGGTCATGGTTCAAAGAGATTGTGTTGATATATAATAATATGAGTGTCCAAAGTAGAGAAAAAATGGACAAAATACACTCGCAGATTCCAAGTATTTGTAGGTTACTAAAAGAGTTTTCTGACTCAAACGAAGAGTTGTCTGTTTTTCAATAAATTATACCTCCTGAACTAAGATACTGATAAAAATGTGCTTTTGGGAGCTTACAGTGGAGATATAAGAGTACCTAATAAAAATTATGTCACTAAAACAGGCGTGCACAGCTGAATGCCCGCCGGCAAAAATTTTCGGGCGCGTGCGGAAAGAGCATCGAATAGCACTAAGCCATGCCTTCATGAGCAACAGTGCTGTGAGTGCCGTGGTGGGGAGTGTTTGTGAGTGAAGTGTGCCGCTGAACGTCAGCAACACACCTTACAGTTTACACGCATACTACGACAGCTATTTGCCACAGGGTGGGGAACTGCTCACGGTGTCGCTCTTCGCTTTGCTCACGAGTAATCAAGAACGCTCTTGCCCGCCATAGCCTTGCTGTGCAGACCTGCTCTAAAAAAAAAACAACAAATTTTTTACCAATTTTTTTGCAATTGTTCTAAACAAATGCAATTTTCCCAAAATACGTACCTTTTACAAATTTGGAAAAAATTAAGGATATAGCCTTGTTTACACTTAAGCGGTTATACCTAGTCAGGAGCCCGAAAAGAAGCGAATGTTTGCGAATTTTTTTTTGAAAAAGTGGAAGCATATATTTTCACAGAACTTTTTGCACTTTAAAGAGTAATATTTAAAGAACATTTGGTAATTTTTTTGTAGAAAAATATTTAACGTTTATAATAAAAATACAACGAAATCCAAGAAGACTTTTTAAAAACGGTGAGTAAGATATCTCAACAGCAACTGCACCAATCTTTCTATAATTTTCTGGGCTTATTTTTTATATAAAAATCTATCGACTATCGTTCGCATTTTTTTAATATATATTTTCGATTATATCAACGAAAAATGGCCGTTTTTCGCGCGAAAATCAGGTCCTTCAAACTTTAAATAGTCGCAATTTTATTTTAAATTAATATTTCGAAAATCCCCCGCCGTCACACAGTGGGTTGAAATCCCAGAAACACGGCGAAAATATGAAGGCAATCTTTGATATTTACAAAAATGAGTATTCTAGAGTTTTCGAGGTCGCTGATTACGAATCTGAAATAAAAATGGCAAAAAACAAAATGGCGGATCCAATGTGGCGGACACGTATGCCAAAAAAATATCACATTTGGTCTAAACTTGGTATTCTAGTGTTTTCGAGGTCGCTGAGTACGAATCTGAACTCAAAGTGGCAAAAACAAAATGGCGGATCCAATATGGCGGACACGTATGCCAACAAAATATCAGATTTGGTCGAAACTTGGTATTCTAGAGTTTTCGAGGTCGTTGAGTACGAATTTGAAGTTAAAGTGGCACAAAACAAAATGGCGGACACGAATACCAAAAAAAAATATCAAATTTGAACGAATCTTATTTAAAAAAAAAACACCACTGCCGCCGTGGAAACTTGTGTTAATTAAATATCTTAACCGGTTAACTGGCAATGTATCATATATGATAAAAAAAAACTGGCCAATTCTGCCAAATCTGCCAATTCTGTATCATATAGGATCAATTGGAATAACTTTGTGATTCACTTAATTTTTCGATGTTGCCAGTTTGGGCATGAATAATAAAAAAAGCCGTGCCAGTTAACTGGTTAATAAAAAACGATTATTTTAAAGTAAATAAAACAGCAGATTCCTCTTTTCATGAACTGGGAACATTTTTGAATAAATTGTAATTTTTGGGGATTGGAGCAAAAACGAGCAAAATCTGAAAGTTAATCTCAGTTCTTTGATAATCAGAGATGATAACTGTGCAAACAACAATGCTTGATCGGACTTGGAAGTTAACTAAATGTTTAATTCTTTTCGTAGGTCAGCTATGGTAATTAAGGTTATAGGAGGCAATTATGAATTAAACTGTATGAAAACATCGCAAACGTATAACAACAAAAAGCAATTAAATAAACACCTGAAATTGACGTCTTCATCGTGAAACTGAAGTTTAAAACATACAAAAACGCAAAAAATAGCACCACAAAATCGTTGGTAAATAGCTTGGAATATGCATGTAATGGAGTTCGTACAGCTAACTGTTTTTGACCGACTCGGGTAAGGAAGGAAGAGTTGTAGTAGGCTGTGGATATACTTTTTATTGTGCGCACATATTTCAACTATACTAGGGATAAAAAATCAGATGTGTAAAAATTCTTTTGTATTTCGATTTTTCACCGACTTCTAGGGTCTCCTACCACACACAATACAAAAAGAATTAAACATTTAGTTACCTTCCAAGTCCGATCAAGCATTGTTGTTTGCACAGTTATCATCCCTGATTATCAAAGAACTGAGATTAACTTTCAGATTTTGCTCGTTTTTGCTCCAATCCCTAAAATTACAATTTATTCAAAAATGTTCCCAGTTCATGATAAATATTTTTTTTTGCACACGCAGTTAATTGAAAGATTTATATATTTATATGTTGTTATTTTCAGATGTGAATGCAAATAATATTATAAGGAATATTATGATATTCCAAGCTACACACTCTTGCAGTCGGAAAAGAAGAAGTGCTATCCAAACAGTGACAGTATAAAGATAACTTCAACGTCAGCAGACGTTAACTTACAAGCTTCACTCGACCATTCGGTGGAACGTCTCCTGACTGTTCAAGAAACAGTTTCAAATATATTAGAAGCTAAGGATTTAGAAAATCTTTGTTTAGTGCCATTTTGTTTTTTGTCATTTAACTTCAAATTCGTACTCAACGACCTCGAAAACTCTAGAATACCAAGTTTCGACCAAATCTGATATTTTGTTGGCATACGTGTCCGCCATATTGGATCCGCCATTTTGTTTTTGCCACTTTGAGTTCAGATTCGTACTCAGCGACCTCGAAAACACTAGAATACCAAGTTTAGACCAAATGTGATATTTTTTTGGCATACGTGTCCGCCACATTGGATCCGCCATTTTGTTTTCTGCCATTTTTATTTCAGATTCGTAATCAGCGACCTCGAAAACTCTAGAATACTTATTTTTGTAAATATCAAAGATTGCCTTCATATTTTCGCCGTGTTTCTGGGATTTCAACCCACTGTGCGTCAGTCGAAAGATACATTAATATACTAACGAAATCTTTTTTGTTTTTTTATTTGAGATAATCTGATTCCGAATGGCAGTGCTCACCGCAAAACAACGTTTTATAAAAGGCGTTTTAGATATCGATTGTAATTTTATTATAAACGTAAATATTTTTTTACGAAAAACTTACCAAATCTTCTTTAGATGTTGCTCTTTTAAGTGCAAAAAGTTCTTTAAAAATAGATGCTTCCGTTTTTCCAACAAAATTCATAAACATTTGCCTCTTTTCGGCCTCCTGACTAGGTATAACCCCTTAAAATTGTACAAATTCTATTTTTTCTCTGCGTGGGCTGACCGGGGCATGATTATTTTAATTCGCGTAGAGACACTATAATAAGAGTCTGGACACGAGAAGGCCGCTTTTTGATTGGTCCGCCATGTTTGATCGAAATCCCACGAGAGAGAAAAAGATATACGTCATTTCACTCTTAACCACTCTTAACAACTCTTACGTTTATGGCGGTATTTTACTATCTATTAATCTGAAAATGTGCATTTGGGTTTCTGATTGGCCCTTCATTTTTCATCTATTCCCGCTGATTTTTAAATCTGTCCATTATACCAAGATAATGAAGATATAAAGTAAAAAACTAAACCTTGTGTTCGATTTGATATATGTTTTTTTATTATACTTATTTAAATGCGCAATGCATTGCCATAGATTTGCTACCATAAACGTAAGAGTTGTTAAGAGTGGTTAAGAGTGAAATGGCGTATATATCTCTTTCTCTCTCGTGGGATTTCGATCAAACATGGCGGGCTGTCACTCGCGTCCAGACTCTTATTATAGTGTCTCTAAATTCGCGTACAGATGTGTAACCTAACCACGTAGCGTAACGCCATAATGTTACAAAAAGGATACGTTACGGTGTTCCAATTAAAATTTTGAGTTCTAGAACTTCATAACGTAACGTATCATACGAGCGTAATATATAGAGATTTTCCGCTTGTTACGGACAATCAACCGAGCAGCAGCTTATTTTTACATCTACTATTATTTAACTCTTGAGCAAGTTCCTCCCATGCATCCTATTTTCTGGATTTATGAAAGTGCATAGAATACTTGGGATCCCATATAGGGGAAAGTGGGGTAAAACGGAACGGGTGGGTACAACGGAACACCAATGTTTCTGTTAGATAAGAGCTGCGAATGAGTTGGTATCGCGTGACATGGAACCAAAGGGTCCACATAGCATTTTATGATAGATCATAGACTAGAGTGGGTCGAATTCCGATTTTTTTTGAAACTCGAAATGTAATAGTGCGCAAAAGTTGCCTTACGCAAGTACAAATTCAACGCCAAAAAAAAATTTGAAATCGAATAATATTTGACCATCGCGCATCGAGGTCAAAAATTCAAATTTTGGGAAAAATACCCAATTTCTTAAAATAGTTGAAAAACGTTTTCCTCGTATTATTTAAATTTACCGAAGACGTAAAATGATATTTAAACACACCAAAAGACACTTCCGGTATAACATTTCAGTTATTATTTCAATGGCTTGGGAGAGAAGCTCCTATAAAAATTTACTGTGCAGCTCTTGGCTCGTCCATATGAAATTAAGGACGACTCAGAACTCACCACGAGAAGGTGGCTACATGTCGAGTTCCACCCGCACCCTACCCAACCAACCAACCATTCGTTAACTATAACAATATTTCAGGGGAACATTAAATTTTTGTTAACAATTCAACCGTCGACTGGAAATTGTACCTTGGTTTCGAATTTCCGCATTAGGCCTCTTGATTTTAAAGTTGAACGAATAAATCCGTCCCTATTCTCGAAACCCACAACTTTCTGTGCCGATTCCGAGACCAACTACATTTGTATAGTATACATTTCAACACCCAATCCCTCCTCTGAACTGAAAGAAATAGTGACATTCATACTCACCTCCTATATGCCGCTGTGGTTTTGTATAAAAAAGGAAAGTTCAATAATAAGTGGTCCACGAATGGTTGGTTGGTTGGGTAGGGTGTGGGTGGAACTCGACGTGTAGCCACCTTCTCGTGGTGAGTTCTGAGTCGTCCTCAATTTCATATGGACGAGCCAAGAGCTGCACAATAAATTTTTATAGAAGCTTCTCTCCCAAGCCAATGAAATAATAACTGAAATGTTATACCGGAAGTGTCTTTTGGTGTGTTTAAATATCATTTTACGTCTTCGGCAAATGTAAATAATACGAGGAAAACGTTTTTCAACTATTTTAAGAAATTGGGTATTTTTTTCAAAAAAGGAATTTTTGACCTCGATGCGCGATGGTCAAATATTATTCGATTTCAAAAATTTTTTTGGCGTTGAATTTGTACTTGCGTAAGGCAACTTTTGCGCACTATTACATTTCGAGTTTCAAAAAAAAATCGGAATTCGACCCACTCTACCATAGACCCCTGCACAAGTTATTTTTCCATTAAGGGAGTTGGAAAAATTTCCGGTATCGACGTTTCAATATTGCGTTGGACTTTCGACCATTTTTCGGTACTTGGACTTCGAAAATTAATAACGGCAAGTACATCGTTGGATTCTATATTTCTTACGCTACATTTTGATGAATATAAAAAGTTCTTTACCTCACGCTGAAGTGTAAATATTAAATGTTTACTAAATGACTGTACGTGGGGCAAAACGGATCACTTTTCGCGGGGTAAAACGGAACGCCTATTATACATGGGGAAGAATGGAAAAAGATTTTAATTTTTAGATTGTAGATTAAACTTTTAATTACTGTCCTTGTTTCCAAGAAAATTGATTTTGTATAGAAGATTACGATGTATGAGATACATCTTTTATTCGATCAAACTGTTAGTTTAAATTTGCAATTGTAAATTGTTCATAAAATAATAAACAATCTACATTAATCTATCCTTCTTTTACTGCTTCAGATTCTGAATATAGATATAAATTAAAAAGAAACGAAGTGTACAGGTCTCTTATTAGTGTCTCGAAGTATTATATTTTGTTTTATTTTGTTTAGTAATTCATCAAACGATGACTGTGATATGCGGAAATAGTTGAAAAATTTCATTTCATCACTGCGTAGGTCGCTATAAAGTGTATCCCCATAAAAAAACTTCAAAAAAGTAAAAAAATTATCCCACGTACATGAAATCAATTAAATCACAAAGAATAGAAGATAATAATAATAAAAAAATATAAAAAAAGTGAAATCAAAATGAGCTGCAAGTACATAAAGGTGTTTTGTAATAATCACGGATATTTTAATAATGTGAAGATAAAATTTAACATCTAGACATTTGTCTAGATGTCCGCGGCCTGGAAGTTAAATACTTGGCGTGGCCAGGCAAAGTATTCTCAGATCATCAATACCCATACCTTCCCCCTCGCAGGTTTTCAGATAATTTGTCCATTTAAAACTCTGACATATGAGTACATTTTCATTATATTGCGTTTTAAAATAATTGTAAGATCATTCATCGACACCGATACCTTTCCTCTCACAAGCTTTCACATAATTTGTCAATTTAAAACTCTGACAATATGAATACACTTTCATTATTTTGCGTTCTTTAATAATTCTTATTCATCGACACCTTGACCTTGCCTGGCCACGCCAGGTATTTATCTTCGAGGCCGCGGACTAAATTTTAAATTTTATCTTCACATTATTAAAATATCCATGATTATTACAAAACACCTTTATGTACTTGCAGCTCATTTTGATTTCACTTTTTTCTATTTTGTTATTATTATTATCTTCTATTTTTTGTGATTTAATTTACTTCATGTACTTGGCGTATTTTTTTACTTTTTTGAAGTTTTTTTATGGTACTTTAAATGACAGCGTGCAAAGGGCGATATTCAGCAGCCTAAAAATATGCTTAGCTCCACAACATCCATGTGTTCTTACATTGCATGTCTATATAGTGTACACTGTACATGCTTACAATAACTGCACGCACATTCGACAGCGAAGTAAAAACGGAGGTTACAGCGGGTACGCTTAATCGACAGAATATAGAAACGAAATTTGGAAGGGAGGGCAACACGATAATTTTAGTTTACAATGAGTCAAGGCGATGACTCGATATTTGCGAGCATTACGATATCAATGTTCGACCTCCACTCTATCGTGGATGTTTCTATACATATAAGTTATAGGCATTTGAGTAGCGGCAAATGCATTGGTAACACCCGGCTACTCGGTACTCACGTAAAACTTTAAACGCGTTTTTCTCGAAACAGTGTTCTTAAAACGGTGGGACATGTATCTCCAAAAGTTGTTATCCAATTCGACTGAAACTTGTTTTACTTTGAAGAATATAGGGGGGACCAACCAGAAAAAAATAGAAAAAATGGAAAATTTATAATTTTCAAAGGCGTTGAAAGGACGAAAAATATAAGGAACAAGTGATTTCAAACTTCAAGTGTCGTTATTTTCTCAAAACTGTAATTTTTGTAATTTTTTTCTGGTTTCCCCCTAGCCAGAAGTATATTCTTCAAAATAAAAAAAGTTTCAGCCGAATCGGATAATAACTTTTGGAGATACAGGTCCCACCGATTTGGATGAATTTTTTGACGCGTTGATTTTAACCACTCCCCAATGCCGTCTGGAATGATTAATTATAAAACAAAAACTATATTTCTATAATTTAAGACATCTTTAATACAATGCAAAAAGCCCCATTAAATTATATATAGTAGTTTTCCTTTAATCAATTCCTAAGGATCACTTATTTTGGTGGGCTCTAGACCGGAACCTCCCCTTAAGGGGGAACACCACTGTGAAAGTTGAAAAAATTTCGATTCTTTTTTTTTCACTTTCTTAATGTTTAACTCGTCAAAAATACTCTCTGAAAATTTCAAGTCGATACTCGAAGAATTTACGAAGATACCGTGCATTTTATGAAACGCATCACGCATACAAACGCATTACAAGTCAAACTTTAAACGCGATTTTCTCGAAACGACATTTTTCTAACTGATCGAATCCATAACTCTGTCAATTTTTATCCGATCGACTTGAAATTTTGACAGGATCTTTAAAACAAAAGTATCTTCAGTTGTACGTACCGATTTTTTTATCGAAAACATATTTTTTGCAATACGCTCGAAAAACTATCCATTTTTTTGCGGATTTTCGAAAATTTTTCTTCCCAAGCGCACCATTTTGACAAAAATATTTTTTTTTAAAAATCCGTACGTACAACGGAAACTACACGCATACCGATTTTATTAAAAAAAAAAATTTGATTTCAGAGTTGCCGTTCCAGAGATATCGTTTCGATAAGCGACCTATGTTTTCTTGTGAGGGGTGTAAGAGATTAACTGTATATGGAAATCTATGCATGTTTTTCTATTACTTTTTTTTTATAGTCTCTTAAGACATTATACTAAAGATAGGTAATAACAATTTTATAATAAAACTGTAAGTTATTCCTTTAAAAAATCTTAAAAATGGGTTCATTTTTCTGGCCGTCACAGTGGTGTTTCCCCTTAGAGGCCCCCATGCACGAGCGGACCGCTCGCATCAAGCTCGCCGGCATGCTCGCGGGAGCCTTTCGCAAACGACTGTAAAATTTTACTAACATGCATTAAAAAATATCTACATGTTTTCCTGGCAATGCGTTAGCAAATGTAATTACAGTTAACACATTCACTGATGTGACGGGCATAAATATTACTACTGACAGCAATAATTATTATGTTATGTTTCTTTTAATATAATAAGTAATACTGATAGGCAATACATACATATATGCAAGTGATATGTATACATATGTAAAGACTACACTTGCGAGGTCGTACAGTGAAGTACCGAACTGCGGTACCAATTGCTGTAAAGAAATACCTTTTTTACGACCATTCTGCTGTGCAAAGGTGGCTAAATAGATGTCTTGCGAAGGGACACAGGAATAAAATGGGTAGTTCCTTATCGTCTGAGTATATCCCTTATCCCTAGGATCGTCAGTGCCGTCTTAACAAATTTGAGTGGGCTGGGCTAAAAAAATTTGACGCCCTAGCCCCCAAGGGTGCAATTTCTCCGCAATCGGTGCTAGGCAGTACATCATAACCCTGGGTCTCCACCAAGGCAAACACGAACAAATATAATGCCCGCGAATGCCCTCGCCGCGTCCACATCGCCGCAAACATGAACGAATCGTATGTGAACGTAGTGTTCCGTTTGCGGCAGTGTGGAAATTTTTGTCTCCAAAATTGAAGAGAAAAAAAGCATTTCAACATATTCGATTCTTAAGCGCCTTTGGATCACGGGCGCCCCTGGACTATAGCCCATTTAGCCCATTGATAAAGACGGCCCTGAGGATCCCTTATCGTTTGAGTATATACTCACGCTCGAACATCAAAACAGAAGGACGCGCGACGTATTGCGTGCAATGTGGGCCATAGGGACGACATTATGGCTGTGTTTCAATTCACGCATTATGCGCATAGACCGCAGCGCAGTCGCTGCCCGCATTCATAGCGTTCCGTTTCCAGCAGCTAGCGATGGCGATGCATCCTTACATGTATCGATATTTCGTATCGATACGTATTAACAATCCAAGCATCGATACAACTGATATATCGGAGACGAAGTATCGATATCACCGGTATCGATACGTACGTATCGGCCCATGTATTACTGCCCTCCTTTCATGACCTTTTTTTACACAACGTGCACAATATTAATAATATAATTCAACCTCTAGGGTACTTATGAAATCAATATGAATAGTCATTCTAATCGATGCATATGGTGCCGATGCAACTGACATATTATCATTGGTATCGATACTTAAATTAGAAATGGAATCCAAAAATGAAAATATTAACATACAAAAAAATCATTTATTCAGTTTACACATATACAGGGTAATCGTTTAATCCTGCAACCCACGTGCGTGCAAACTTGTAAAATGACAATACCGATTCACGGACGCATTCCACTACAACCATGCACCGTTCCGGCGTTCGGAGAGCTGCTGGCGACCGCTAGACAGCAGTGATGCCCGAGCTTCGAGAATTTTAGGCTGGCCTCTTTCAAATGTACGTTGCAAAGAACTATTCAGAATTTCCCGGCCCAGGTTGAAAAATTTGGGGCCTTTTTTGTATAACTTTTAAACTCTAACAAGAAGAGTATTTTAGGTGTCCGCCTCTGATCATTTTGATTTTTGGATATGTTATAGAGGACCGAAAAATAAGAAATACAGGTTTTTTTATTTTTCGCCGTTTTCATATTTGGGGGTGAAAACTGCGTTCAAAGTTAGGGTTGAAAAAATCATTTTTGTGGAATATCTCGAGATTTTGAAAACCTGGTGAGTCAGTCATATTTCGCATTCAAAGACACAAAATTCGTCCATTGACAATATTCCCCTATCTCTAATAGTTCTCGAGATGTTCCACAAAAATGATTTTTCAACCCTAACTTTTAACGCAGTTTTTACCTCCCAAATATGAAAACGGGGAAAAATAAAAAAACACGTATTTCTTATTTTTCGGTTCTCTATAACATATTCAAATATCAAAATGATCAGATGCGGACACCTAGAATACTCTCCTTGTAAGAGATATCGGAATGCAATTTACGCTAAAAAATGAGGAAAAATTATTCTCTCTTAATGATGGATAATTTAACATATTTTACGTTTACTTAATTTTTCATTTATCAATTCTTTAACCATAATTGTTTAAAAAGCTTTTGCAAACTGTTTATTTGATAATGTATTTAACGCTGTTTTTAAAATTCGTGGTGTAAACAATAGGCTAGTTTCTGTATCATTACTTTCATAAATTGAGAAATTAAATTTGTATTCAATTATGTGTTATTTCTGCAGACCTCAAAATCTATTGTTCTGGTTTTCTTTTTTATGATTTTATCCTTAATGCGATGCATACCTACATCAGACGTAAGGGGTAACTAATGGGGACGTGTCTTTGATTGTAGCGGTGTTTAATGTTTAGCTACTCAATGCTACGCCTATACCGGCTTCCGATAATGTAATTTTTTTTAATAATGTGCCATTATTGTGTGTTTTACAAGCAGGTGACGAAAAATCTCTCCGCCGCGGTCAACCCTGTCGTAGCTAAAATTTTTAAATTGAGACCAGTACGAGATCAGTTGACATTATTTTCAAACCTCATTACAGTTGTCAGGTCCTGAATTGCTGCAACGTTCAGGACGAGAAGGGGGGGAGGAGTTCTTGCCCCGTCGCCTCCGACGCACCGTAAACCCTAAGGCCGGCCCGGCAATGCCACTATGGAGTAACTGTGCGGGGCGGGTAGATCGGCGTTGGAGGATCGAGGAGGAAAAGAAGAGGTGTGTTTCGTCTTGGGATCGTCAGCCAGACTCATCAGTAGGGCTACAGCTGACGACCCCTGCCCTAGACACACACGGGGACACACAGGATAGGATTTGGAACTTGTATATATACTAATGACATTGGGAGTTACGACTTGTGAGAAAGATTTAGGATGATTAGACCTCTAGTGGCGCTGGCGAACACTAAAGTCGCGCTCCGTGGTGGGGCCGGGACGTCACACAGTAATTTCGGGTGCGAGTGGTAAACCGATCATAAAAGCAGAGCGCGCGGCTCGATTATGTGGGCCAGGAAATTCCCAATACCTAGCTCTTTGCGACGCTAAACTTTTCGAAGCTCGGGCATCACTCTTGTCCAGCCGTCGCTGGCAGCTCCACATTGGGTCGGTGCATGGTTGTAGTGGAATGCGTCCGTGAGGCGGTGTTGCCATTTTACAAGTTCGCGCGCGCGCGGGTTACAGGATTAAACGATGACCCTCTAATGCAGGCCTTCCCAAGTAGGGGACATCTGCTTCTGAAACACATGTTTCGGTTCTCCCTCCAACGCTGCGCCTTAGCTACTACGGCCGCTAAGGTGGGACGAGTTCTGCTACCCCCTTTTTGAAGGCACTGTAACGTCGCTAGGAAGCATGTTGGGCGCTTTAGGGCGAAAGTACCAAATGTGTCAAATTTTTATAGGAAATTTCATAATAACTTAAAAATAGTAGGAAAAATTAAAATTTAAACTAGCATTTCAAAATGACGTAAAAAGAATTTTAAAAAATGTATTACATACAACGATATATACAATTATATTATACACAAAATGTGTATAAAATGCATATTTCTATAACATGTATATAATATGTATATATTGTACAAAAATTTATAAAATAACTACTACTTGTATTTTCATACAAATGAATATATTTTTCTAATGAAAAGACATCACTGCGATTATTGTATTACTGTATCGTTGTATGTAATACATTTTTTAAAATTCTTTTTACGTCATTTTGAAATGCTAGTTTAAATTTTAATTTTTCCTACTATTTTTAAGTTATTATGAAATTTCCTATAAAAATTTGACACATTTGGTACTTTCGCCCTAAAGCGCCCAACCAGTGATGCCAGATCGAGGACGGGTGCCCTCGAGAATTTCCCCCACCTCGCGCACACTACGCCGGAGCAGCGCGTCCGTGAGTTGGACTCCGAAGCGCCGAGCTCACGGACACGCTGCTCCGGCGTAGTGTGCGCGAGGTGGGGGAAATTCTCGAGGGCACCCGTCCCCGATCTGGTATCACTGCGCTCAACATGCTTCCCAGCGACGTTACTGTGCCCTCGAAGAGAGGGTAGCAGAACTCGTCTCACCTTAGCGGCCGCAGCAGCTAAGGCGCCGCGTTGGAGGGAGAATCGAAACATGTGTTTCAGAAGCAGATTTCCCCTACTTGGGAAGGCCTGCTGTAATGTATACAGAAATATTCAGTTACACATTTTGATCGAAATGCCAATATTCGATGGATGGTCATCACTTAAACAATTCCTAGCTTCGGTCATAATCCTGCCCGCTTTAAAAAATAATCGTTCTGATGGAACGGACGTTGCAATCACTGATAAGTATCATATACATATATAGGTGGGATTAATTGCACAGTGGGACAAAGCGACCTGACGGCGATCAAAAATCTATAACTCTGATTCTGGTCTATATATTTTAATGATATTTGACTCAATTTAACCGCAAATTTACGGTCTTTAAGGTGTATGACACAAAAACTTTTATAGTAGGGACATCTTCTGTTAAAAATGTCGTATGAAGATCGTTTTACGATGGGAGATAATAAAAACGTGGTAGCGACTAATTTAAACGAATCAAAGTCGTAATAGATTAATAGCACATTCGGCAATCTACACTAGTGCGCACTGAATGGGAACTTTTTCGCTTCTAATTGGCGAAAATTCGCACCCAGTGGGTACCATTGCAACCGTCCGAATACGCTGTAAGAGAGATACGGAGAATATGAAACATTTTGTTTTAAGTCGACTTCATAGTTTTTTTTTCTTATACAACGCCCGCTAATTCCTTAAAACCGAAGCTGAAAATCTGAGCACTGAATTGATCTGTGGCCAATAAAGGAATGTCAAGTATAAAAAGCGACAGAGGAATCAGTGTTCGAGAGGAGAACGAGAATACAATTGGAATTAGCAAAGATAATTTCACAATCTTTGCATGTAAACTTTTTTCGTGAATTAAAGGGAATTAGCTTCTTTCATACATGAGCCATGTTTATGGGGGAGGGAGAGATTTCATCACTTTTTTTTATAATTTGTTATAAATTACTAACAAGGAGAGGTTCCCAGATGTCCGCCTCCGATTGCTTTGAATTTTGGATATGTTTTAGAGGACAATGTCTCTCAAATGTCACGCGTTTTCGGATTCTCTATAAGCGCGAAGCTATCCCCACTACTTCGTTTGTAGTCGTCGCGCCGCGGCATCGGGTATCGGATGTCAAAGAAAAAGCCGAAGAAAGGTTCATAACCATTCTCAATAGTGACACACCTTACACTTTGACTGCGTGAAATCAAAGGAAGCCGAATAGACTACTCGTCTCTCAAATAGCGTGCACCCGGTCCCGACACACGCGACTCTAGAGAGACAGAACTGTACGTGTCTTTTTATTTTGGCCTACTTGAATATTTAGGAAGTGAAACCACCCCTCAAAGTTATATGATTGTCAGGTTTTCATCTCCGATTGCTTTGGTTTTTGGATATGTTTTAGAGGACTGAAAAATAAGAAACAGGTGTCCTTTTATTTTGGCTTGCTTACATGCTCAGGAGATGAAACCACCTCTCAAATTTTATTAGAATAGGTGGTGCCATTCTTCGATTGCTTTGGTTTTTGGCCAAAACAATCGGAGACGAACAGCTAAAAATTTTATAACTTTGAGGAGTGGTTTCACCCCCTAAATAGACAAACGGGCCGCTATAAAAAAAACATGTATATCTTATTTTTCGGTCCTCTAAAACATATCCAAAAACCAAAGCAATCGGAGATGAACACCTGAAAATCTTTTAACTTTGGGGATTGATTTTACCCCCTAAATATGAAAACGGGCCGTTATAAAAAAACACGTATATCTTATTTTTCGGTCCTCTAAAACATATCCAAAATTCAAAGCAATCGGAGACGGACACCTGGGAACCTCTCCTTGTAAGTGCCGTATTTTATAACGGTCTTCATCCTCAAAGCGGTTCATATTCATGCATGATACGTGATGGTTAGGGAATCCAATCCCGGGATTTGATATCACTAATCCCGGGATTTTCGGGATTTTTTAAAAATGCGTAGGGTGAAGCCACCAGTAGTCAACCGCTTTCAGAAAAACATGAAAAATAAGGTTTTTAGAAGTCACGATCTTTTGAACAAAGTGCAATTCTCTAACTGCACTCTAACCGCACTCTATCTACACTCTGTTCAAAAGATTGTCACTTCTAAAATCCTTATTTTTCATGTTTTTCTGAAAGTAGTCGACTGCTGATACATGGTCGACTACTGGTAGCTTCCCCCTATTACCTTATGAACAACTGAAAAATATAAAAATAAACAGAATAAATCAACATAGTCATTTCATAATAATAAGCACAATAATAATAATGATTTAGTTAAATAATAATATTGAGTCGCATATAACTAACTAAATTGTATTTATTTTTACAATGAGGATTTGGCAACTTTGAGAGGAATATTTTTAAGTCCTAGTCAAACTGTAATTAGAAAAAAATTAAAGATGCTTATTGACAGATTGAGCTACGCTGAAGACGAAAGTGCAGATGAAAAAATTATATTCACTGTGGCAAATCAGCCCATTCAAACACAAGAACATAGTCAGCTAACGTTGCAGGAAAAGTTACAAAAAAAATCGAAAATAGTATGAAGCGTGCGGAACCTGAAAACCCCCCAAAAACTGATCTATAGTCAAGCATAAAAAAAGAAATGAGTCTCTTTGAGGATGGTGGAATCCGTAGACGTCATCTAGAACAAGCTTATCAATATTTGTTATCAATTCCTCCAACAAGTATTGCAGCAGAGCGAGCTTTTTCAGCGGCCGGTTATATAGGAAATAAAATAAGAAGGCCGCTAGAAGATGATACATTAGATGCGTCGCTATTTTCTTCGTGTACATTTCCAAAACGCTTCATAATGGTTTACCGATATTATCTATACTTATTCAGACTGTTTGTTTATTCTTAAAAATGATTTTAATTTATGTTTGTTTACTTTAAATAAAGATTTAGAATTTTAACATATAGTAAATCATTTTAATTACTGAATTTTTCTATTACCCAATCCCGGGATTAGTCCCGGGATCCCGGGATAGACTTTAAAAAATCCCGCAATCCCGGGATAGTAAATAGGGATTGGATTCCCTAGTGATGGTACATCAGCATAGAAATGTATTGACAACGACAATATTAATCAAATGATTATGAAACTATTGTGATGAAAATAGCTATATTATTAAAAAAATTAATTGTAAAATTACAGCTGCTCCACAACCGATATCAATATGTAATAAAAATATATATTACTTAGTGTCGTATTTTATAATGGTCTTCATCCTGAGAGCGTTTCCTATTCTTGTATTCTTTTTTACAACGTCAAAAATGAGAAGAAATCGGACTTTTTAAACGATTTTTTTTAGCTTAGATCCTCTGTTTCCTTGTTGTATGTTTGTTTCATATCTGAAAACTCCAATTTAACCCAAAACTTGGCAGGTTATGATTGAGTGACAGTCAAGTGACATTTATTGGATAAATTCTGCTTTCGAATGGCGACACCTACTGGCGTCAAGTAGAGGAGGAAAACGTGACGTCACGAAAACTATTAATCTCAAAAGTATCATTTTGGTAACTATTAATTCAGAATAATTCTTTTATCTTTTAGACAAACAGCTTGAAACATTAAGTCAGGCCTGGGATTTAAAGGAACGCAGCTGCCGATTATCAGAGGCAACACCTCCTTTCTCCAACCGTGCGTCTTGGCCCCCGCGGCGACCTAGGAGCTTGGAGCGTCTCAGGCCCGTACACTCGGCTCAAACGATTGTGGCCGATCGAGATTCGATTGCATTCGAGCTTACTAAGGCTGACTTTCTTGCATCGCTAACATTCTACAGTATTTCATGAATATGGTGAGAGCACTGCCAAGCTACAGGTTCCCGTCTCACCATATTCATGAAATACTGTAGAATGTTAGCGATACAAAAAAGTCAGCCCTAGTAAGCTCGAATGCAATCGAAACTCGATCGGCCACAATCGTTTGAGCCGAGTGTACCACATGAACCGCGCGTGGCACGTTGACAAAAAATAACGCACGACAATTGTGCTCTCTGGGACGATGTGGAAACCTATTGGGAAATACTGTGAGAGCGCCATCTACTAAAGTAAGCTCTGCAATCGGGTCAATCGCGTTACAGGACTGGTGTCACACAAGTATTGAAATATTGCAATAATGTTTTTGTCATTAAATAGTCTGTTAAATTTTACAAAATCAATCATCAAACAGTAAAAATTCACAATACTCCCAATTACATGTAACAGCTAACCCGATTGTACTGCTTTAATTTTCCACCAGATTGCGTAGCGGAAATAAGAAAATGCCAATTGATACAATATCACCCTAATACGCCACGCGCGGTCCAAATGGTACGGGCCTGAGACGCTCTAAAATCGGCCGCTGCGTTCACTGAAATCCCAGACCTGCATTAAGTAAAACAACAAATGGGTTCGAAAAAAAAAATTATTCGCTTAATCATGTTAAAACAGCAGAATTATGTCATGAAATAAGATAATAAGGCCAAAATAACTGCGGGGACCTGTCAATTTCGCTTTCATTTGTGTATAGAGACATGGTCGCTCAGTGTGCCTATGGGTAGAGGGGGAAGGGGAATTAGCTTCCAGACGCGACCGCGTCTGTTGATCATATATGGTTTTCGTATACCGAATGTTTACGAGGTTTATTACTATTTCATTTGTTAAAGATGCTTCAATTTAATTAATGTTTCTCTCCATATAACCGTTGGCTATTAACAAATAATATAAAAAAAAGTACTCAAAAATATTGAGAAAGACCGAAGTTATGAGATTTTTTCCGCAAATCCTATTTTACGTGCCCCACTGTGTGCCGGTCCCGACCAGCGAAAAAGAAACAGCCATTTATCTATGACGTAAATGATCATTGTAAAAATGCAATTTTATGAACGTCTGGCACCCCTTAAGTTCTAATAAAAACGTCTGGCAACATTTTTTTATAACTTACCATTATGTTATTAATTATCACACCAAAAATCAGGTATATAATTGTTGAGGAAATATTACAGTAATGGATTAAGTGTAGCGTCGAGGTGTCGACGTGCGCGTCGGCCGAGACTTTGCTCGCGTCTGGCAAGGTGTTAGTTCCGCGATTGTCGTCTGGCAATTGTATATTAGTGTTGCAGGGGTTCTAACTTAAAGTTCAAAAAAAGAAACAACCATTTATCTATGACATAAATGATCATTGTAAAAATGCAATTTTATGAACGTCTGGCACCCCTTAAGTTCTAATAAAAACGTCTGGCAACATTTTTTTATAACTTACCATTATGTTATTAATTACCACACCAAAAATCAGCCATTAAAAAATGACGTAATTTTACTGTTTTTTTTTGCACTTTCAACGTCCGCCCACGCGTCGTTGTTCTAACGCCCGACTGCCAGACGATGGTTTCCGTTATCGTCTCTATACATGATTTCATAAAATAAGAATTATTTCCATTAAAAAATGACGTAGGTAAAATGTTCACTGGCTCTTGGGCTATCAGGGAGACAATACTGTACTCTCAATTTTTTTTCTTCAAATTTTACAAAAAAAAAAATGGTCAAATATTTGTTTTTGAGTGAAATCATTTTTATTAAGGTCGATATCATATATATTGGCCGGTGAGTTTCGGAGGGGTATTCTCCCACCACACCGTTGGCACCGTTGACGCCAATGAATTCCTGGCGTTCCGTCGATTAAAATCATACCAAACATCATGCAAATCGGATCTATAATATAAATAGCTTGTGTCAAAGTAGTCCGATTTGCATGATGTTTGGTATGATTTTAATCGACGGAACGGCAGGAATTCATTGGCGTCACTTTCGCACAGATCTGATGAGAAATGAGGAATTCGAAGATTTCTCACTTCCTAATAGGTACTCCAACCCTTCCGACGGTCAAAAGCCTTCGGAGAGACACCACGGGGGTTTGGGTTGACCTCGTCACGGTTGCGAGGCGGATCAGGCGTTTCGTGCCAATCACTCTGTAGAGTTTTCCCCACCCGTTACATGCCCGCAACTTCATTGGTTTCGAGCGCGCCCTTCCACGCGAGCTTTGGAAAACGCGATGAATGCTCGTACTCTCGGACCGCCCATCGGGGCAACGCTGGTCTAAAGTCCCTAAGAACCCTCCGAACACATTTGATAGCCACATCACGCTGATGAAAAGTTCTCCTTGGTTTACTTTAATTGGACTCAAGTTCAACCGAGGCTAAGGCAAACCATCAGCTATAACTCACGATACAATAATACTTGATCAGGCCTTTCATGCCAGAATGAATCCAAAGCGACTAGGTCCCATTTGCCTCTTACAAACATGTACGTTTGGTGTTTCAGGTACCATGATACCCAAGTCTGGTGGAGACTACGCGTACATTAGTGATGCCTTTGGGCCCTTGCCAGCGTTCCTATACCTCTGGGTCGCGTTGTTCGTCCTGGTCCCAACCGGAAACGCGATCACGGCCCTAACGTTCGCCCAGTACATCCTGCAACCAGTTTGGCCAGCCTGCGTGCCATCTTACACGGCTGTGCGACTTCTTGCTGCTGTTATCACGTGTAAGAACGCAGCTGATACTAATTATCATCTATGTAGTTAATAGTTTCTGTTCGTTACCGTCCGAGAGAAACAAGGCGCTTTCGCTATATGTTCGAATTTTCAAATATGTCACTCGCAACGATCACATTATAGTCAGAAACGAACGACTTCTAATCAGATAACTGTAAGGATATTTATATTATACTAGCTTAAAGTACCCGGCGTTGCCTGGGTGAAACGAAATAAGAGGGAGGGGTGGGATGTCCGGATTTCATGGTAGCCTATATTTCCCGCAGGGTTTTAATTGTGAAAAATTTGGTCCAGATCGGTTAAAAAATCGGGGTAAAAAGTATCCTACATATTATTCCTGGTCTTAGACTACGTATGTACCAAATTTCAGAAATATCCGTTGGATAGTTACGACGTGATTGAGTAACAAACATCCAAACATCCAAACACACTTTCGCATTTATTATATTAGTAGGATGTACATAAGGTATATTAGCCTTACGCATTCCAGATGAGCCGGAACGAAATATTATGTCAGTTCCAATTCTACGTTGGAGTTTCGAGGTTTAACCCTTCGCGTGACGGCACCTTGAACCAGGGGTTGAAAACAGCTATGATGTCGGTTTCGGTTCTCAGACCATTTATAAGGACCGAAATAATCTTGAAATAGTTACGCGTGAAAAAGATTCCGGCCTATATCCGTTTCGGTTTCGGTTCTACAGAACACATATTATATCGATATAGGTAGTCAGAAATTTGGTTCTTCAAAACTGTTTCAGTCAGAACCGATATATAACAGTTTGAAACAGTTATTTTCGAAACCGTTTCAACCTCTGCTTTGAACGCTTAGCATACGCCACATGCGGGACTCTCCTAGTTTCCCTTTTTAATCATACCCATACAGCACACTCCGTTGCAGAAACGTTGCAGAAAGGTTGTTGTTAGGTTGCGGTGCAATGTTGCACAGGAGCGGACATAGGAAGATTTCTGCAACCTTTCAGCAATGTTGCGGTGCAATATAACTCCTGAAACGTTTCTGCAATGGTCACGCAACGTTTCGGAGATTTTACAGCAATTGTCTCGCAACGTTTCTGAGATTTTACAGCAATTGTCTCGCAACGTTTCGGAGATTTTACAGCAATTGTCCCGCAACGTTTCGGATATTTTACAGCAATTGTCCCACAACGTTTCAGAGATTTTACAGCAATTTTCTCGCAACGTTTCGGAGATTTTACAGCAATTGTCTCGCAACGTTTCGGAGATTTTACAGCAATTGTCTCGCATTATTTCGGAAATTTTACAGCAATTGTCTCGCAACGTTTCTGAGATTTTACAGCCATTGTCTCGCAACGTTTCGGAGATTTTACAGCAATTGTCTCGCAAGATTTCGGAAAATTTACAGCAATTGACTCGCAACGTTTCGGAGATTTTACTGCAAAGGTCCCCCATGAAGCAGGGCTCAAAAACTCTTATAATATCGATTTAGTATATAGATTTAGTATAATATCGTAGTATACCCACTGTACAGTGTATATTAGGTTACGCTTTGTAATTTATGATAATTTAGTGCAATAAGTAGTAGAGGATGGCAGCGTACGTTAAAAACTTTAATACTACATGAGTACTACGACCCCCATATATTGTCATTCCAAAGGCGATGTCCACTACCGCGTGGTCCCCTTGTAAGTCCTTTTACAAAAATATCGCCATACTGCAAATCATTTTTACTGGTGGTTGATTGAACATTTGGATCATGATGTAGCAAGACTGTTTTTCACATTCAAAAATTTTTAACGCGACTACGTGGTTTTGAAGAGGGCAACTTCGAAATTCTTCGCAAGTAGGATTATTATTTAAAGCTTTCTTGTCATTCAACTAATTTTTGGTGGGATTATGTGTTGAGGTGCGTATTGGAAGTGTACCAAATTTCATTTTCATAAAAACAACGAAGAAGAAACAACAAATAAAAATGAATTCAACGAAGGCGGATTGTAATATGTATTTGTTCAAATTAATTAAAATATGTTTGTGAAATAGTTTCGAACTAACATAAATAAAGATTTTATAACTATTAAGGCGGTAGACACGTCACGTGTCGCTGGTAGCCTGTGGAATCTTAGACGGCATTCTGCGTGTCGACAATTCGGGATCGCTCCGCGAAATTCCGGATTTATTGCGGTTTCATTGCTGAAATCTTGCACATATCTTACGAGTACATCTTGCAACATATGTGCAAGATTTCAGCAATGAAACCGCAATATAGCCGGACTTAGTTTTTTTCCCTCGACAATTCGGAACGTTCTAATTAGATATAATCAATTAAACGGTAATGGTAGGGAGACTGGCAGTAATTGGCACGTGTAACACTTTTTATAAATTTTTTTGCTGAATATTATTTATCAGTTTGTTTAAACTCGATGGTGTTAATTAAATAATCGTATTAATACTTATATCACATATGTGAACAGACAGAATGCAGTGTTACATTTCACATGCAAACTCCGAGGGAATATTTGTAAACACGGACAATATGTGATATATGTAATTAATACAATTATTTAATTAACACTATAAGGTTTAAGCGAACTATTATTCTGTATACAGCAATAAATGATATTTGTAAAGAAGTCTGAGCTGTGAAATGCAAATCCACAAACACTAAAGACTAGAAAATAAAAATATATATACAAAAAATTTATTTTAAATGATTGCATTAAAAGTGCGTTAAAATGTAGAAAAATTATTTTCTTGTACTACGCAGGATATTTCATAATAGAATATGAATATACTTAATACATCATCAAGCGTTGAAATTAATTTGTTGTAAGATATCCGGCTCCACGATTAGGGAGATGTAATGGGGATTGTCAAAACGAATCTTCTATTTTGAATAATTTCAGGTAAAACTGATGCACGGTAGGAGTATAAGATAGAATACATAAGCAATATTCTCAATCACAGGTTGTAGCTGCAGCGGGAAAGTGTTCGTCTACGGTTCTCGAGGTCATGGGTTCGAATCTCGTTTGGGGTAAAAAAATTTCTAATTAAAAAAAATACTCTGTCGTTGTAGGTACTGCTACGATTCTGCACGCATTCAGGTCGTCGCGTCCATCAAAGCCACGGTATACAATTTTTACCACTTTCCTACCGATATTTTTATTTTTGGCCCTACTGCCCGAAACGTTGCCTGACCATTGCTGTAAAATCTCAGAAATGTTGCGCTACCATTGCTGTAAAATCTCAGAAATGTTGCGCTACCATTGCTGTAAAATCTCAGATATGTTGCGCTACCATTGCTGTAAAATCTCAGAAATGTTGCGCTACCATTGCTGTAAAATCTCAGAAATGTTGCACTACCATTGCTATAAAATCTCCGAAACGTTGCAGAAAAATTGCTATAAAATCTCCGAAACGTTGCGGGAAATTTGCCTATAACATCTCAGAAACACTGCAAGAATATTTCATGCAATGTTGCACAGGGGCGGACATAGGAATGTTTCTGCAACATCTCAGAAATATTGCCTGCAATGTTTCAATCTTGCATCGTAACGTAACTGCAACATTTCTGTAGCCTTTGTGCAACGTAGTGTGCTGTATGGGTAGTCGCTGAACGCCCATATGCATTTCCCGCAGTCAGCATGCGCCGAAGGAACGTACAGTCTGTTCAACAAGAGCAAACTGCTTGTGTCTCCGAAAGGAATCATTAGATTTAAAAAAGTCTGTATTGCCAAGAAGTACGTTTTATGAATTAATACGCAATTACCTAGTATATGGTTCAGTCTCCGTTGTTGTCGATAATCGCTTGACACCGTTTAGGCATACCTTCAACTAACTTTTTTACATAGGTACTCCGAAGATAAAGACCATATTTCTCGAATTTCTCGAGGTAACTGCTTGGCCGTGAACATACGTTTTCCATGAAGCATGTGCTTTGTGAAACCCCAAAGGTTTTCGATTGGATTCGCATCAGACGATTGTGCAAACCAGTGCAAACGTTACTATGCTCTTCTCTTCTTTCCACGTCATGCAAAAACGATAAAAGTACGGAGCTCTTATCTTAAAAAAAAAACGTCCGTTTTCTGCGGTATCACAAACGAAAATAACACGTGTTAATCAGCGTAGTAGAAGACACATTACTCCTCCGAATTCTCAAGGACCCACTCCTTCTTAAAGTACAAGGACGTGGTGAAGCAGGCTCTTGTGGAACAGACTGTATATGTATAAATACATACATACATATGTATGTTCATAGGTATACGTTATGTGCCCATAGCACCCAAAGGGTTAAGAATATTATTTAGAAGTGATCATATACCCATATTACCTAAATAAGAAAAGTTGTTCATGGTTTCGTCAATTTCAAACTGTACGATTGGTAGAGAACAAGAATTGATCAGTGGTGTAACTACATAAACTTATCGAAGCTAAAATTAGAAATTTCAATGAAGTGGGACTGATAGCTGGAATAGGGACGTTATCACAAGTGATATAGACGCCGACTTGTTGGAGGTGTTCGAATGTCGTAATTTCTGATTTGCTATACACGGGGAGCGAACGTTGCTCAAGAAAACGTGAGACAAGGCCGATGAAGGGAGTCACGGAACGATCTGCGGAATGCTGACTAGAAATTACACAGCTGCGTTGACGACCTACATTGAAGGAGATGTTGCTTGAATTCTAGAATGAGGTCTGCACAAGAAAGGACAGTTAAATGGGAGAAGAAGACCCGTGCAAGGAGTTTATACAATTATTAGCTTAAATCACTAATAACGACGTAAAGATAAAGAAATGTTCTATTCGTTTGAGATGAAGTAGAGGAATGACTTTCTTACAGGTTTACTGACCGCCATCAACTGTTACAATGTGAAATGGGCAACCAGGGTGCAGGACATCTTCACGGGAACCAAGATCTTCGCCCTGGTGATCATCATGGTGGCTGGTCTATGGTGGCTCTGCTTGGGCCACACGGAAAATTTCCAACACCCCATGGATGGGACCAACACACAGCCCAGCTACATTGCCCTGGCCGTTTATTCGGGACTATTCTCTTACTCCGGTTGGAATTACCTGAATTTCATCACAGAGGAACTGAAGGATCCCTATAAGTAATTGACAAGTAGCTTTCGTTTCTCGATATTGAAAAAAAATGAGGGGGAGGGTCGAAGAACTTTATCTGTTTTTTTAGAGTGGTATTTTATTTTACATTTGCTTCTTTATCACTGACACCTTTATCGCTTCTTACTTATGCGGAGTGCTTTTCTTATCTCTAATATGAAGCTTGGCTAGGTGGCTTTGAAAAATTTGTGTAATGATCGTGGCGAGTTTTTCATTTAACGTGTAACTTTCTTCCTTCTCTTCTTCCTTCCTGCCTTCTTCCTGCTCTTTCCCCTCCCCTCCCCTTTCGTTGTGTGTTGGCAAAGAATTGGAAAAGTGGAAAGGGAAGTTGAACTGTTCGATATTGCCGCAAACAAAGACCTTTGTAGAGTTCAGGAAAGTATATTTAAGTTGGTACAAAAGTGGTCCGTCGGTGAGGGACCTTTATGCAGTTACAGAGCTATATTTAGATTATGAATAAAATTTTCACGTATGTCAGCACAACTTTGCGTCGTTCATTTATGTTGCTTCAACACCAATTATTTGCTAAAGATGTACAATTTATGGCGAATTTATTTTTACTATTTCATTTTTTGACGCCGTTGAAAAGTTGCTTCATAACATTTTCCTGTAGGTGGTAGAGTTATTAATAGAATACAACCATTAGTTAAGAAAATCAAGAAAATTGATGTTTCTGAGCTCGAGGAATATGAATCGGAAACAAAGATGCGAAAACACTTAATGAGATGCATATTCTCCTCTAGAGGGACGAGATCCTCTATCCTCTTTAGGGACGACATACAAAAAAACTACTCTTTTTTTCGATGACCATTATGCATCCGTAAATTTCAGCCGTATATGTATAATAATAATTAATGGAGACATGGGTTTTTCGCGAAACGGTGTCTTTCACGACGGCGTGCACGATATCTCAATTTTTAGTGGACTAATCTGGACCATCCCTTTCGTACACCTTCAGAAGATATATAATTCTACCCGGTAGCTGAATCAATTGTTGAAGTAGTTTTTCTTTCACACGTTTAAGGCCGTTTAAAGGCGAAAAGACGCCAAAAATGAGTTTAAACTCAATTTAAAATCCCGCTATTCTGTGAATTTTTTATTTTTCATTAAACGATTTTATTCAGCTTCGATCCTCTGTTTGTTTGTTTGTATGGTTCAAATCTAGAAACTCAATTTTAACCCACTTCTGAGTATGCAATAGACTTGAATCTTTGCAGGCGTGCACATTTTGGGTGACAATACAAAATTATGAGGGAAAAAACCCAAGGAGGTGAAAAAAATTACCCAGTCATCAAAAAATATAACCCGTAACCACAAATCCAATCGACTTGAAATCAGCTACTCGCGTTCTTCACGAAAACGACAAAAAACCCGAATTATTTTTTAGTTTTTAGTGTGTTTTATAAATCCGCTACGGGTTAACTATAGCTGCACTCTTATTTGGTTTTTTGTTTTACATCAGTGCAATGGCATGAATCTCAATAGCCGTGAGGCAATTTCTTTTTTGCACACGCTTTACGAGATGACCCATATTGCCATTAATTATTATCATATGTGCCTGCAAATTTGTTGGCAAGTTTCTAAAATGTTAATAAATACGTGTGCCTAAAGAAAGGCAAAAAAATTGGCCGTCTAGACGAGAATAGGCACCCTTAATCCAGTGAAAAGCTACACCGAATATGTACGTTTAATCATAATTTTCACAGGAATCTTCCAAAGGCGATTTGTATATCGCTGCCTCTGGTCACTGTGATTTACGTCCTAGCGAATGTTGCCTACTTCGTGGTGCTGACGCAAGATGAAATTCTTTCGTCGAATGCTGTTGCCGTCGTAAGTTACAGCAGAAACTCGGCTACCCGAATAATTAATCAGGGATATCAGTGTGCGAATAAGGAAATTTCCGGGTAATAGAACCGTTACTTTCTCGCATTGATGTTCATCGCATATTTTGGAAAAGAAATAGAAAGTTTACAAATATTAACAACAAAAGTGAAAATTTACAGACCTCAAGTCTTTTTAAAGTGGCTGCTGGATCTTTAATTTGTTCGCTCCGACTACCGAGTTCAATCAGCATCTCAAGAATTATTTGAATATGGCTATACTTTTTTCTAGATACTTTTTTTTGACGATTGTTCGTTTTGCAGACTTTCGGCGACAAACTTCTAGGCGTGATGTCCTGGATAATGCCGTTTTTCGTGGCCTGCTCGACCTTCGGCGCCCTAAACGGAGCAATTTTCGTCTCATCGCGATTGTTCTTTGTGGGCGCTCGTAATGGACACTTACCCTCCGCCATCGCCCTTATCAATGTCCGGAACTTGACACCGACGCCGTCACTTATCTTCCTCGTGAGTTTTCCCTATTACATTCCCCTACCTCATGTTATAGTAGAGACAACAAATGCAATTTATTAGGTACCTACTCAGGGCCACTCAAACCGCTGTAAACATGCTTAAATGGTGGGGGTAGTAGTTTTGCGCGTCCTCTTGATTATGTTCCGCCTGTAACGGTGCAAACTCAACAGGAATCATCATAAATATGTATATAATAACAGAAAATAGCTTTAACCTGTTAACTGGGCCATTATTTCAGAACTATCAAAGTCCAATTATCTCATTTTGCCCATAGCAGATGCTCTATTTGAGTTAGCGGAATTAAACTTTCACATTAATGACAAGTTAACTCGTCTTTCCCAATCAATAAGTTAATATAGATACGTATACTTCCTTCGCAATAATTGACTAAGGAATGACAATACTGCAAAGTTTCTGCTATTGTAAATATTCTATGTATAGATACATACAGTATTCAATATGCAGTATGTTACGACAACGGAAGTGATCTACATTGACATGAACATTTATTCATCTTTGATTACGTTTAGAAAGTTTCTATCAGTTCCCGATAAAAAATACAACAGATGTAAAATAAACGACGCATTGATCAAGGTGTGTGGATCAAACGATCAAACTGACAGAGATAATACGCTTATCGCAAACATTGTTTGGAAAAAACAGAATCAGTTAAGTCGAATGTGATAGCGAACGTGTACTCCGACGTAGACTGAAGTTTCTCCTTCTGTTTCTCTGTTTTTTACTTTGCTGCTGGGTCGAAATAAAGAGCGATAAAAATTAGAACGAATTTCTATAAGTAAGCTGGAAGCGACGAGAAGAATTGGAAAGAAACACGAGGCGCTGTGCAATCCCCATCTTGATTTCCGTTTGCTAATTGCGACCGATAAATTGAGCCTTTCATCTCGGTTAACGGCCGCTTTGATGATCAATAATGAGTCTTTTGAATCGAGGGTAACTCCGTCGTTCAAATTTTAAATTGCGTTAGCAACGACATTGTGGCTCTTAAATGGAAGTTCAGCTACTGTAATTAAACATTCCGTGCACACTCTACCTGTGATTACGTTGGGAAAAAATAAAGCCTTCGATTTTCCTCATGAAAAACAGTGCTCCGTTTCCACTTTCACCTAACTCGCCATTATTCTATCGAAAAGAATAAACCATCATTTTTCATTATTACTTAAGAACATAAATTACCTAAGAAAGCCCCCCCCCCCCCCCCCCAGGATATGCAATTACATGAATGAATTTACACAGTATATATATTCTGTAGGGAAATTTTTAACATTTTAGCTTGTGTAAAATAAAGGACAAGAAACAATATTAATATTCAGCTCTTCAATACCAATCACTAATTGTTGCTTCCTCACTGCTTGATAAAATAAATTTCCAGTTGATTTTCGATTGTTCTTCAATTGCACTTCAAGTACACGTAGAATTGAAATGTTTTCTTAACTTTTTGTTTGCTTCTGCGATCGAATCGCGGCTCAAGCGCGTTAAACTATAATTTCCGTTTCTAGTGCATTATCACCCTGGCACTCCTGATCATAGAGGATGTCTACGTGCTAATCAATTATGTCAGCTTCGTTGAGGCACTATTCACCACGCTCTCCGTATCTGGCCTCCTCTGGCTTCGCTACAAAAGCCCCGACCGTGAACGACCGATAAAGGTACGTGACAGAATTTTTCCTTTCTCCTAATTCACGGTGATACTCGCGTAAATGTAAATAATCATTCCAGCTGTGTCGATGATAAAGAAAAATAACGTGCCTTATTCTTTTATGCTCCCGTTGCAGGTCTCCATCGTTCTACCAATTATCTTCTTCATAATTTGCGCTTTCTTGGTTACCTTTCCCTGCTACGCGTCGCCATGGGAAGTTGGTGTTGGAGTGATAATAATCTTGTCGGGCATTCCTGTGTATTGGATCTTTATTCATTGGAACAAGAAGCCTAAATGGATCATAAGGGCGTCTCGTAAGTGGCAGTCATTTTTTATTCAAATTAATTGTACTTACAGTACAGTAGTTATAGTCAAAAGGAAGTGTAAACTGTGAGAGATGGTCGGATAGTTCTATTAGAAAGAATTGCATCTGAAAATTTACATACAGCATTGTGGGGCAAGAGTGCGCACTTAAAGTTTAGACTTCTCTAAAATCCTTGGTATTACACTGATAGCACATATCATTGTGTAAAAAATAACTACTATCCCTATCCATTATTCGATAGGGAGTGACTTCATATAAATTTACCTGTAACAACTTATATAAAATAAATATTTCCAAAAGGTGTCAAATGCCAACTTTTACCCGATATGTGGGGCAAAAGAAATGCAATGAAAAGTTTTCACAAAAGTGTTTTATATTCCAGCATACAACAGTTGTGGTAATATAGCAAAATGATTAACAGTGTACAATTAATATTTTTTAATCAAGGTTACGCTAATAGCACATAATATTACTCCCACCTTCGTAGTTCGCGCAAGCATCAGCCTTCTGGAGAATCAGTGTATTCTTCTTCACACGTGGGACAAATTATTTTTTTCCATATACGTTGATGGTTGGGCTATTCTCTTTTTGGAACCGATTTGTTCTGTTCCTTTCAAAAATTTTCAGATGTTAGTTTTTTACTTTTCTAATTACGTCTTTGCACTTTCGTATTCAGATTTTCTTTTCATTGCTTCATTTACTTCAAGCTAATTTTTAAATGGGGAGTTTGCATTCAAATCCTTGTCCCAATGCATTGTGCGAACTCTTGCCCCCACAACTACTCTTCCCTTGTTTAATCAATCCTGTTATCTGTGAGGAGAATTGAAAACTTCTATTAGTGCTTTTGAATAGAAGAATTCCAGCTCTTTCAGACGATATATTAACTAAAATATTTACTGATCAATTTATAGGAATAATATTAATTCCTAAAAATAGTAATAATTCAGTACTTACCGCATTGTACGATAACAAAACGAAGCACAGCTACACAATTTCACACTGATGACTCTACCTTGATTGACATCCAATTGTCAATGGCAACTGACACAATTCAAACAATTAAATTCGCATGGTGCGAGCTTTTAGCTACGTTTAACTTTATAGGCGCGTTCCGATTCACGCATACTGCGCATAAAATGAATAGGTCGACTAAATGATCACTGGACACTGATACCAAAATAATACTTAAAACTTACTATCAGATTAGTTATGCAGACATGAAAAAGTATGAGATTTAAACTTTCTGTTTGATCACTATTATATGTATACAATGATCACCAGACACTCGTCTATAGCTATCACCAGACAGTTCCTAAAGTTGGTAGAGAGTGGATTTTACAGTATGGAATCACCTACATACATTATGATATATCTAGAGACGCGGTAGCGTTTCAACGCCAAGTACATGTTTCAACACCCTGTATATGTCGACTGTCGCTACCGCTATCATTTACTCGTCGCCCGGCTATTCCAACCTAACCTGAAACTTATTACATTAATATCTCATCACGACTGCAATATTTTCTAAATTTAAAGGCATTTTTCTTATGTAAACCGCATAGCAGGTTTCGAATAAGACTAAATTCAATAAAATCGGTCCACGCAAGACAGAGATATCGTAATATCGTCTCATGGATCGGTCCGAAAAGGTAAGATTTTTCTCCTGATTCTTCTTCTCCAGTCAAAATTTTCGTCAACATAATATACGTATACGCGTTACACGCACACCTGCAGTCACAACGAAACTAACACATGTTTCGTTCTTCGACTCTCGGGATTATTCGGCAGGGATCGTCGTCCGTCATTATACATACATATATGTATACTATTGAATTATATTTTATAACCTACCAAGTGCTGAGTGTCAAATCAAAAAAGTATGTTGTCCGAATTTTTTGAAATGTCACGAGTTTTTACATTAAATAGGAGACTGAATTATTGTCTCCATTAACAAGGTAAGTCGCCAAATTTTTTTAATAGTTTCTTATGTAGAGTCACAGATTTGGTTCTGGAAATTTGTACCATGCATGTACAAAATAATAATGTATTGCAATAAATTGCATTTAAATTCTTATGTAGAGTTGCTGGCTTGCAAGTTCTCCGAAGAAGAATCGATTCGACAGAGAAGCATCTTCTTTCGCATAAGTTTCTGAAAATTTGTACCATATGCATAAAGTAATATATATTGTAGCAAATTGCATTTAAATTGTCAGATATTTGTTTTTATAGCAGAAAACTAGGTTTAATTTACAGTTTTTATGTAAAGCTTATAGAAATGACGGGGACCCAGAGGCTTGGATAGAAATGAAGGGGATGGACAGGCTTGGATAGAGATGAAGCATCTTCTTTCTCACAAGTTTCTGGAAATTTGCCAAATGAGGTAAATCGACAAAATTTTTAAAAAAACATAGCATTAAGAATTAAGAAAATTATGGCAAACTGCTTGCAATGTAGAACAAGTCGCATTAGTGAACTAAGTACGCTGAAAACACATCTTCCTTGATGCTTTTCAATCTTTTGTGAAAGACATTCGTAATACTTTAATAAAATCCACAGTAGTTGCCACGCTATTCATTAATTCATTAATTTTTTAGATTCCCATTAACAATATTTCAATTTACCAATAAACATACTAAATTAATTTTATTCCAACACCAATAAATTGTGCGTTAAAAATATTGGATCTCTTCGTTCATTTTCGCTGAATTATTACCATTAGCATTTAAATTTCCTGCAACAAGACTTTCTGCCATATGCTGTCACCTCCTTCGGACACATTTTGTAGTCTCTGCACTTACTATAGCAAAATGCCACGCTATTTCTATATAAGTTCTACGTTAAGTTGTAACTATAATAACTAAAATGTGGATTTTATATATTTACAGATAATCGAAGCAGAAGATGGTGCAGTGTGATCTACGCCAAAGAAGAAAATTGATGAGACTATTAAGGATCAGAAAACTAGTAATTATTAGGGGAGAGTAGGGTAATGGCGAACGCGGGGTAATCCGGAACGTGGTGGTTACGGCGTTTTAATAAATAAAAACTGATGTTCCCTCTCCACTAGCTAATAGTTTAGATCGTATCCAACGCCGCGCAGAAAGTAATAAATACAGAACGCTCATGCTAGTCAAGATAAACACAATTTATTATTTTCATCATGTTTCAAGTAATATTTTGTCCATCTTCAATTGGATGTAATAACGGTTGAATTAATGATACAATGGGGATTTTTTTAACTTGAAATAAAGCACTTTTTTACCATCATTTTGTGACCAACGCGTTGCTTGAATTATGATTCTAACTTCTGAAATAAATTCTTTTTTATTTTTTGATTTCGTGGAGTAATGAGGAACAACTCGGATGGGGTAATCTCGAACCTTTGAGATTAGCAACGATAACCGATTTTGATGAAATTTTCAGCATGTATAAAACTTACTTAAATCTACAAAAGGGATTTTTGAATTTTCATTACAGGCTCAGATAAAAAAAGTTTAAAAAACGACATTTACTATTTTTTTCGATATTCCGACCAATTGCGATTTTTTTCTAACGCACAAGAAAAGGAATTTGAAAAATACATTAGGTAGAGGTGGTAGCAACATTTTTTATGGGTTGACCATTGAAATCGCGCTTTCTATGCGACTTCTGCGATATGTAACTCTGTTCGTGATTACCCCATGCACAATTCGGAATTACCCCACCAGCAGTCGGGTAAATCCGAACAGCAGGGGTTTGGTTTTTTCATTATAAAATTAATTTTTATTAAAATTTTTGCAAAATTCGTTAGAGCAGTTTATAGAGGACTAGTTTGAGTATGTTTATAAATAAAAAACAAATTCGTATCTCATATAGTTTTCGTTCTGTTTGCTTTCTCGCTTAGGTGTTCGCCATTACCCCACTCTCCCCTAATAAATATGTATTAAAACGTGTCCATAGTAACGGTTGCGAATATTCTCCAGCCAGTTATTGTTTTCTATAAATCCTGCACTGTTAATAAATTTTTAAACAAAGTATATTTCAATGACTACTAACATAATGCTCTTTTTATTTTTAGGCATGGGATATGTTGTAATATTTGTTTAGAAAACAATAAGACCCTGTATAATATGAATGCTTACAATTTATTACTCTATATTCATATTAATTTCCTACTATTTTTAGTCTTGTCGCGTGTAGGAAACATTCAAGTAGGATTTGTATATATATTTAACGAAATTTATAAATTTGTCCGCTATAAGGCAAACATTCGTCATGTAATTTTAATCACGGTCATTCGAATAATTACTTGAGTATCTTTGTAAAAAGAAGTGAGATCCCCATAAAAAACTTCAAAAAAGTAAAAAAATTACGCCAAATACATGAAAAATCAAATAAATCACAAAAAATAGAAGATAATAATAATCACAAAAAATAGAAGATGATAATAATAACAAAAAATAGAAGATGATGATAATAATAACAAAATAAAAATAGTGAATTCAAAATGAGCTACAAGTACATAAACATGTTTTCGAACTGCGCCTAAGATAACACAACTACATATAGGTACGCAGTTAAAATGCTGTATTCATACATTCCATTACTCATATCGCGGATATTTTAATTAACCCATAAAAAAGAATCCCATTTAAAAAAATTGTCTTAAATTAATAGCTTTACAAAATTAATGATATACAAAAATTGCGCCAATTATAACAATCTTCCTCATTCGGGGCGCAGTGCCAAGTATTTTGAATAAAATATTTATTCGTATTAAAATATTTATTTGTATAAAAATATATCTGCTTAATATTATTTAATACATTTTTCTTTGTATAAATAGCCATTGTTATAATTGCCGCAATTTTTGCATATCATTAATTTTGTAAAACTATTAATTTAAGACAATGTTTTTAAATGGGGTTCTTTTTTATGGGTTAATTAAAATATGCGCGATGTGAGTAATGGAATGTATGAATACAGCATTTTAACCAAAGAGAAGGTATACCAAGAGGCGACACTCTGACGAAGAAACCAGTTTTAGAGAGAGACGAAATCAACAACCAATTTAAATGTCCATTCGGTAGTCTGAGAGAGACTTGATTAACAAGAGGCGATAGTAAGACGAAGATATACAGCTGCCTATACAACCAATTTAAAGGGATAAGCCAACGGAAGAACTTCAAAGATACCGCCTAGGAGTGTCGCCTCTTGGTATACCTTCTCTTTGTTTTAACTGTATATATGTAGTTGTGTTATTTTTTGGATTTGGATTTCTTGTTTCCCTGGAACAGACACACTCTTTACTATTGTGCGTCCTATTCCAGAGTGGCATTTCGAGAAACACTTCTCATATAGCCCAACGAACTATAGTCGATATTCATGGTTCTTTATTCTTTAGTGGGATGGCGCCCTCAAAGCACCTTATATTCCACACTTTTTCCTGCTCCTCTCTTTCCCTCCAGTCCCAGCAGCAACGGTGTACCGGGAGAAGGTGGTGGTCACCCATCCTTCCCCAGTACCCGCCCCGTGATGTTTAACTTCGGTGATCTAACGAGAACCGGTGCATTCATCACGGCTAAGGCCGCTGGTTGTAGTTGTGTTATCTTAGGCGCAGTTGGAAAGCACCTTTATGTAGGTTTAGGTTTATTGTTTTCTATGTTACATATCACAAGATGACGTTTCAAGTTTCTACTTAATTCTGCCCAATGAACTATCGTTCCTCTGCATTACATACAGGGTCATCGTTTAATCCTGCAATCCGCGCGCGCGCGAACTTGTGAGGTGGCAACACCGCCTCACGGACGCATTCCACTACAACCATGAATCGGCCCAGCGGAGAGCTGCCAGCGACCGCTGGACAAGAGTGATGCCCGAGCTTCGAAAATTTTGGCGTCGCAAAGAGCTAGGTATTGGGAATTTCCCGGCCCAGGTAGTCGAGCCGCGCGCTCCGCTTTTATGATCGGTTTACCACTCGCACCCCAGATTCCCATAATGAGGTTTGAAAATAATGTCAACTGATCTCGTACTCGTCTCAATTTCAAAAATTTTAGCTACGACAGAGTTGACCACGGCGCTATACCCTTGTAGGGAGAGATTTTTCGCCACCAGCTTGTAAAAGCCACAATAATGGCATATCATTAAAAAAAAATGACATTATCGGAAGCCGGTATAGGCGTGGCATTGAGTAGCTAAAACATTCAAACACAAAAATTCTAGAGAAAAAATTCTAACACTGCTACAATCAAAGACACGTCTCATTAGTTACCCCTTACGCCTGATCTAGGTATGCACCGCATTAAGAATAAAATCATAAAAAAGAAAACCAGAATAATAGATTCTGAGGTCTGCAGAACTAACACATAATTGAATAAATTTATGAAAGTAATGATACAAAAACAACTAGCCTATTGTTTATCAACACCACGAATTTTAAAAACAGCGTTAAATACATTATCAAATAAACAGTTTGCAAAAGCTTTTTAAACAATTATGGTTAAAAAATGGATAAAAGAAAAATTAAGTAAACGTAAAATTTGTTAAATTATCTATCATTAAGGGGGAATAATTTTTCCTCATTTTTCGGCGCAAATTGCATTCCGATATCTTTTATAGTTCAAAAGTTATACGAAAAAGGCCCCAAATTTTTTAACCTGGGCCGGGAAATTATGAATAGTTCTTTGCAACGTTAATTTGAAAGAGACCAGCCCAAAATTCTCGATGCTCGGGCATCACTGCTGTCTAGCGATCGCTAGCAGCTCTCCGAACGCCGGGACGGTGCATGGTTGTAGTGGAATGCGTCCGTGAGACGGTGTTGCCATTTTACAAGTTCGCGCGCGCGCAGGTTGCAGGATTAAACGATGACCCTGTATATAACATACCTCTCCAATATATATCGCATGTATATCACATTGTTTACACCTATTTCATTTAGTTTCATCTTAGTTTACTCTTAATCTAATCTTAATACCAGTGTTGCCTTGGAAACCTCGTTGGAGCCGTTTTATCTTTTTCCATATTTAATTTCCTCCTATCCGATGATGTATTGACTTAGCTAACTCCTCCCATGATTTATTTCTCTTGACCTTTATTTTTTTCAGATCTTTTTCCTCCTCTTTCATCCTATCCCAATTGTCTCTATTGGATTTTTTAACAAACCTCATTACTGCCATTTTTCTTTTCTTTTTGCCCTCTTCACATTTCTTATCCCACTAGGGATACCATACCTATTTCCCATTCTTATAATTTTCTTTGGAGTTTGTGGTCGATCTGATCCCTCTACTTTCTTCCAAACTTCTTTGTCCCCCCAGATCTTTCCTTTCCTCTCTTCTGGTTCCGTCTCTTCTCTTCTCTTCTTCCTCTCCCATCTTTGCCTTCTCTATTGCCTTGACCATAGCTTCCTCTATAATCTTAATTTTTCTCGAATACTATAGGTATTGTCCATCTCCATCCTTGTTACATCCTCTTGTTCTATTAGCTGTAGCTTGTATTTTTTTCAGTCTACTTTGTCTGGGTTGTACTTCTTTGTGGAACGTATCTTTCTCCTTTCTTCTGCCATTTGTTTATGTATAATGAGACTAATCACTTGATGATCCGACCCAAGCGTTTCTCCTTTTTCCATCACTTCCGCATCTTGAAATATTCCAAAAGTTGTGATTATTAAATCTAAGTTAGATGGATTGTATTTTCCTGATCCTGTTCTCGACTTGGTATGCCTGTTGTTGATAAACATGTCTGCTTCCTCTATTGCTTACGCTAGTAGAATACCATCTCTCTCATTTCTTTCGCAGTTCCATTCTTTGTTGTTAGCATTAAAATCTCCCATTATAATCACTTCCGTCTGGTTATTGATTTTCAAACAATACCCCCATTCTCTTTTATCTAGAGCTATCTCTGGTTGTTTATATGCAAGTATAACGTCAACTTCTCTTCTGTCTATATTAACCGTGACAGCCATTATGTCAGTTTTATCCTTAATCCATCTAATATTGTTCCTACTCCCCATCTTTATACCATCTCTTATAATTATACATAAACCTCCTCCTCTCCTTCCTTTCTTATCCTGTCTAATTATATTGTATCCGTTTATCCTTACTATATCTGTCTCTGTTAGCCACGTTTCTGTTATGCCTAAAATATCATATTCCCTCACCTTTTCTTTCAATTCTACTATCTTATTTCTAACGCTCCTTGTATTCCAAACTGCATCGCTCCTGCATCGCTGATTATTCACATTCATCATATATAACTTCTTAATGATCTTGTTACTATTTGAATTTATGTTCTACTTGTTATAGATTTAATGCTATACCAACTTATATAATAATACGTATGATTACTGATTAAAATTATGCCAATGCTTGACCAAGCTCTAATCTAAACTAAATTAAATTAAAATTAAATCAAATTAGACCTTTTTTTAGTTTTTTATATATATTTTCTTATAGTTAGCCTATTATATTCTGATGATATATCCTATTCTAAGGTTTTAACTAAGTTTTATAAATACTTCTTTTTTTTTTTACTATATTAATTGTTGGCTGAGTTGTCTTGTTTCTCTATCTTATTATCTAATTCTTTGTTCCTAATTACCTCTTCTCCTAAACCTTTGTTTTCCTTGTCCATATTGACCTCCCAGAGGGCATCTTCCCCTTCTCCCAAGTTGTCCTCGTCCTCTAGCCATTCAGTTGTCCCGACGCTCTCAAAGTCTGCTTCATTGTTCCCTGACTCATCCATTTTTTCTTCCTCGTATTCCTCCTTCTTTTGTTCTTTTTGGGGGAGTATCTGTTCTTTTACTTCTTCTTCCACATCTCTCAGTTTCCTGTCTTCTATTATCTTCACTCCCCCCTTTTGACCTACTTCTATTTTAGCGTCCTTTTCTTCTTTTTCCTCAACAAATCTCTTCGGAATCAACATATTATATGTAGGAGTATGTCGTGAATTCCAGTCGTTCTCCGATTCTATGCCTTCTTTTTGCCTTCCGTATTGATCTCGCGTCTTTTCTCTTGTTCCTTTCTGTAGTTTTTCCTTAATTTTCCCCATTAAATTTTTTCCTCTATGATCTTTAAGATCTCTTCTATTAGCTCGTCTTCCATTTTGTTTCTTAGTTTGTTTGTCGTTTCTTCGTTCTCTCTTTTCTTCCTTCTCTCCTCGCTCTTTCTCTTTTCTTTCTCCTCGTCATCATAACTCACTCCGTATATACTGAAATTTCCTACCTTGAACGAGTAATGTTCTTCCTTATATTCCCTGTTGTATGTTCTCGGGCTATGATGTTGTTGAACCTTTTCCGCATACGTTCTTTTCGTTCCTTCATATCGCTTATCTCTCAATTCTTTATACTGTATGTCTATGTATGATCGATTGTGATTTGTTTTGTTATTCTGTTCCCACTTATTCATAGGTGCTATTCTATTATTTCCCATGTCTTCTTTTCCACTTGTTTCTTGACCCCATCTACTGTGCTCCGATGGAAAGATGATACTCGAGAAACTCTAGGGTCCGAATCAGGTCCCGAATAGTATATCCCTATTGGCTGGCGCGACAACGTCGACGAATACAAAGTAAGCAAACGGGGCACAGGCAGCGGGAGCCAATGCGAGCGAAGAACCCCTCTCGCCCCCCTGACATTTCGGGTTTCATCTTTCCATCGGAGCACAGTATCTTTCATTGTTTCTTTTCCTCTTCTCCATGCATGTTTATACTTATTTAGTTCCCTGCTTGTAGATACTTCAAGATTCTCCCAATACTCTACTTTGTTTCTCTTCTTTAGAGTGGGGAAGTCACTGTTCCATAAGTCTTTTTCTTCTTCTTCACTAAATTCATTACGTCTTCCCCTTATGCCGCTATTTGGTTCTTCCCTTCTTATCTGGTCGTATGCCGTCTTATATGCTACATTTTTGTATACCATAATTTTCCTAATCATGGATTCCCTCTGGAAGTTCGGGCATTCCCTTGCAATGCTGAGATGATTCCCACCGCAGTTAACACACCTGGGACTATTAGTACATTGACCATGTGTTTCCTTCGCACATACGAAGAATATTTTTACTGTAGATTTGCAGAAGGCCTGTATATGGCCAAACCTTAGGCACTTATAGCATTGCTTTACAGCAGGCCTGCCCCAAAGGGTGCAAATATCTCCTGAATTTCTGGGACCCTGGCAACAGCCAAGCGCGGGACTGTTCCATTGCTACCCGTTGCTAGATTCGTGAAAGAACTGCATTAGTGTGCGAGCCTGTTAGGACGGCCGCACACTCATACAATTCTCCCGCAGCCCATGCTGTGGTTGGCTACGTAACAGTCCTGGGCTTGATTGTTGCCCGGGTCCCAGAAATTCAGGAGGTATTTGCACCCTTTGGGGCAGGCCTGCTTTACAGCTTCAACAAATAGTTCCACTCTAAACCAGACGTGACCAAATCCAACTAGCAATCTGGGGGGTAGCGATTCTTCTTGCATTTTAATTAGTATGGACTTGCTGTCATCCCATACTGCCTTTCCGTCTCTAATTCTCCGTTTTTTTTAATCTTTCCATGGTGAAATTTCCCTGATCTTTCTTCAGCTCTCGTTGTAACTCATCTATAGATCTCTCCCATTCGTGAATCACCCCTTTCCTTATCTCCCATCTCCTTGGAATATTCGCATTGTATTCCGTCGATTTGAACTTAGTCATATTTAACATCCTATTCGCATCTTGCCTTTGCTTATAGGGCACTTCTGCTCTATTGAAGCCCACCATCTTGATTCCCTGAAATCTAATCCCCGTTTCCATTAAAAATCTATATATTTTAATAAGGTTCTTCTTTTTTTTTTGGTTGTGGTTTTGTCCTTATTTAGTGATATGATTACCAAGTACTCCCCCCCCCCCCCCCCCCCATTATTTTCTTTACTATATTCCTCTGTCTCCTGATTTTTATGCGGCACTTTTGCTACTTTATCATTATGCATATATTCTCGATTCCTTATCGTTTCTGTCTTGTCCTTTACCTCACTTATTACTTCTGAGCTATTACTTCCTTTTGTTTTATTCTTCTCACTCTTTGTCTTTTCGAGTACTAATTCTTCTTCGTTGTCCGTACTCCTCTTTAATCTTTTACTATTTTCACTGAATTCTTTTGTATCTGAAAGCGTGGGTTTCTGCCTTTGCTTCCTTATTGCGTCTTCCCAATTTGTAGTTTCTTCATTTTCCTTTGTCCTAGGATTGGTAGTCCTGTTGCCTAGGGTATTTTCTTTCGCGTTTCCACGTTCCTTCCCTTTCTTATTCATGATCTCGTTATTTCCTTTAACGTTCCTATGTTCAGACTGTACTTCTTTTCCTATTATCCTCTTTCCGTTTGTTCTCTCATTCCTTGTTCTCGGTATTTCCGTTTTTCTCATTGCCTCTTCGTCTTCATTACTATTTCTCTTCCTCTTCTCCTTTTTTACTTCCCCATCCTGACCGCACAGAGGGCGGGTCCCCTCATCCAGTGCTTATAGGTTATTACCTTGTTTGCTTATATTCCGTATGTTATTTTCTTCCTTCTCCTATCCTGTTCTAGTTCTTGTATTTTTCCTTCTCCCTATCCTCTTCTCATCTCCACTCTCGTTCTCCCCTCCGCTTCCCAGATCCTTCTTCTATCGTAGTATAAAATTTGCACCAATACTTGCGTCATCTTGACGCCATCCGCCATCTTCGTTTTTTTTCGCACCTTTATGTAGTTGCAGCTCATTTTGATTTCACTTTTTTTTTATTTTGTTATTATCATCTTCTATTTTTTTGTTAGTACTATTATCTTCTATTTTTTGTGATTATTATTATCTTCTATTTTTGTGATTATTATTATCTTCTATTTTTTGTGATTTATTTGATTTTTCCTGTACTTGGCGTATTTTTTTTACTTTTTTGAAGTCTTTTGACATATTAACCGTTTATAGGTATGTATTGTACAGAATAGATGCATAAGAATAATTAAAAATTCTTAAAAATAATTAAAAAAATTTTAAAAAAATATGTAATCTTATATTTTCTTCTCATCGGTGTATACGCCTCGTTTGGATATATGTCTCTTCAACTAATAATAGCACTTTTGCAATTATTTTTTTTCATATTTCTCAAACGAAATTCTTCATTATTGTTTCCCAATTCTTTTAAATGGTTCGCACAGACCTTTGAAGTGCGGTACATAATAATCAGTTCGCTCAAAAACAAGCAAGTGTCTGGTGACTTATATATAGATGACAGTGTAGATGCATATGTATCTGCATTTTTAATCAATCTGTTTTCGTTCTTAATCATTGTAACTGCCCGTACGTTCCTCCAAGAGAGTACTTTCGTATTCTTGAGTGCAGCATGCTCACTTCTACTCATCTTGTTTTGCAAAGGACTGGTGTAGAATTCAGACACACTCTATCAGGATTTGATATTAGGTATTTCCCAGTACTCACACTGGATTTGAACGCATTTTATGTACCAGGCTTCAACACTGCTTCCATTATGCTTACTAACAGCCATACCGCATGCATAATAATTTATTTTCTGTTTGTTGCAGACAATTTCAACACAATATGCGCGAAACTGTTCATGTGCGTGCAAGAGGAAAAAACCAACTGACCACAAAGTGACCTTTTATCCGTAATATAGTTTTATACGAAATTGGCACACTATGAACGCGTTGAATCAATCCAGCGATTTGTTTGCTTTTAAATTCTAAACAGAAGGCGACAATCGCGGCTGTTTATTGCGCAGATTGCGCAGAGACCAAGTAATTATCGTCTCTAATGAGCTGAGCACGACATTCCAGTAAAGTCTATTGCTGCCAGCAGAATTTCTATGTAAATGAACCAGTCGTATGTACAACGGTGTTCGAGAACCATGCTTTTATACGCAAGTAGGTATGTATGGCACACACAATAAGATTTCCATCAATGGTGTCAATTATCAAATTCCTCTATTAGTAGCAATAACAAATTTTATACCGACATCTACTCATAAGAATCGCATGACGTAATTACCGGATATTATCTACATCTAATTCTAAACGAATTGCGTACCCCTTATTTTACGTTTACTTTTATTTATCAAATGTTTTTTATCAATACAGGTTGCTTCAAAATTATAACGTAAATTTAATTTGTTAATGGGACATGTAAAAAGGAACAAAAGGATCTTAGTACATATGCATACGTTCGGAACTGAGAATCACTTAAATACATTTTTCTACTTTTCTAAATTTGTACGATTAGTCAATTTCTACTCCACGATACACTGTACCTCTAAAATTGTACGAATCACTACCATCTGGGTATACTACTTAATTATCAATATGGTATAAAATTAAAAACGATTGCTTTTCTAACATATGTTTATTGACACTTCCTTCGTTCCCTTTTATGATTTATACTAGGTGCTTAAGTTTGGACCCACAATTCTGAAACACCCTGTATATATTCAATTCACAAAATTGTATGTACATTGCATCTTGTAGATAACAGATCTACACCGAGTTATAAGACTGTGCAAAATATCCATTTTAGTATGAGTGCCTAGAAAATGTTTTGTGTGGCAACCAAAATATAATTGACGACAGACAAGATGTTTGTTAACGCACACAGAATCTGTTCGGATCATGATCATGTGTCGAGGATAAATTTTATGCTCAATTAACTTCACCTGGTTTTCCTTATGAATAATCATGAATAATTACGTTTGATTATTATAATAATTATTACAGTAATGGCAGATCTATCAACTGCACATGCATAATATTGTAATATAAATAATATAGACCTGCATATTTAATATCTATTTAATTGTACATATATGATGCGAGTAATGATAAATTATTTATGATTATTCATATATGAACGAATTGTTTCGTTCAATAAGTGAACACTACTCGTATTGTGATTAAATTATTAATAACAAGTTTTACATATCTGTGAAATCTGCCAAACTTTGTTGGTTGATTGTATTTATCGATAGACTATTTATAAAATATCCAATTTCATTTTTCTACTAACGCGAACCATGCTTTGTTAATTCGTGTTTGTATTTCTTGTTATTACATATTATTTTTAACTGTACCATACGTCTGGTCAAGTTATGCATTTAAGTATAGGAAAATGGAATAACATTTTGCTCACCGTAGTAAGAAGTACCGAATACCTTATAGGAAATGTAAAAGAATAGCTGCATGAAGTAATATTTTGTACTGTGTATAATTGCATCGAGTATTTATAAATGTTCGCAGTTGAATCTGTGTCATCGCTACAATCATTGAGTGCTTCTTTATCTTCAAAGAACACTGTTTGAGCAATTACAACGATCCGTGAATGTGTTCAACAAGATAATGACTGATGACGTGCCTTGTGTGTCGTGCAAGCAATGAAAATTCCTTAATGTAGATTGCCTAAAAAGACTAACACCTGTTCAGAACGTATTGTTAAATGTATATAGTCTACCGAACTTAATGCTGTTAAACAGCTCACATTACAGGGCCGCGTTTATACTTTTGGAGGCCCTAGGAGCATCATCATTACGAGGCCTTAAAAGACCAAGCGTATTTCAGTTAAATCAAATTCAGACACATTTTAAAAATGTGGCCTCATAGGGAGCGAGGCCCCAGCTTGCGTCTAATGCGCCTTATCGTGAGTGCGGCCCTAGCTCATTACCAATTTAATTGATGATGCGATTTGATGTAACATATTTATAACGCAAATACATATATTGAGGGACATTGCTGTTGCTGCATCGACAGTGTGTGGTTCATTGGTCGTAGATTGTAGTGGCTAATAGGTTTTAATACTGTGTTTCTCTACATTATAAATGAAATAGAAAATCTCTTTTATGAATTGCAAAATGGTGATTTACACGATGACAACTCACTGTGTTTTACGCTGTGATGAATTTTAAATTTTTCATGACGAAATGATGAAGGAAGTAGTATGTTACATATGCATGTTAATGAGATACATGTACAGATGTGAGGATTATAAGCCTTTGAATATTGTAACGATAGGCATAATAAACACTGTATTAATTAGAACAGATATTTTTATTTAAATAACTTGTTGCTTGTAATATGGAGGTAAAAACAGTTCAAACGAAGTCGTAAATTATAAACGGAATCTTTACTACAGCACAGTATGGTTTTAGTATTGGTATGCACGAATAATGTGACAATTGTTAATGCCAGGGTAAATTGAAAAAATTATAATTACGCCTTGAAGTTATCAGAATTTCAGATATTGCAAAAGTTGCCTGCGGGATGCGCAATCATAAAGTTAATTCTACTGGACTTGTAGATTTTGACAATTAGTGGTATTTTCTTGATGGGTGGCATTAAAGGTAACAAGAAGTTGGAAGTTTCAGTAAATAAACAAGATGCTCTCCCATAATCTGCTAACATCTTTGTATTATATTTACTTAGGTCAATTCATTTTTTCAATTTATATCCATTACCTGCTTATGGTTTTAATTATCCTGATATTATTTTAATGGAAATTCTGTTTATTTGCAGTGTTGCTAATTTTAACCTTATCCTTTAGAGTCTAGAGTCTAGAATAAGAGAGGACTGGAGATATGGAAGATAAGACGTGTTATAGAAATTTCATTCGATTCATTACAAAACAGACGCAAAACCCACTAATCCTCTTAATAATCTGGTTACAGCAAACTCCATCGCCATCCATTCACCCTAGTGCTCCTTAAAAACTCGTTATCATTTCCTACATTCCTTTTTTTAACTCTTGTACAGTCGTGATACGACTGTATGCTTGTATGGAAAGAAATAGAAACGAACGAAACTCGCGTTTCAAATCCTGCATCCAGCGGTTTCCCGTTTTCTGATGACATCCATGTTTTTCTCGTTTGTCGAAGTGTTTTAACGGGTCAACCCTCGGCAAGCGGTGGTGTGACCCAACCGTACTTCTCGTGGGTTTTCACAAGACTCCTGAAGGATTCTTCGGCGGAGCGTCTATTGAACTCTTTGTTCGTCTTTGACTTCCTCGCCACGCGACCCTGAATAATTCAACACATTTAAGGAACTTTACGAAACAAGTTCATATTACCCCCTTGGGTGCTATGAGCGTACAGTTCGTTTAATGCATGCGGTGTGTACGAGAAACGCCAATAGGCGTTCAGCTACTATGATAAGAATATGTGATTAGGGGTGCATGGCGCGTTCGTATCGTTAGCACCCAAAGGGTTAATTGAATTTTTAATTTTATCGTGACAGTAGATTGTCTATGGCTATGATTTTGTAATGCGTGCAGTGAATGTTCAAAGTCGCCATACATCTTACTACAATGACAACAATAAATATTACAAAACTAAAAAAACGCGATAACTTTAATGGCTGATTTCACCCCCTTCAGAGTAAATTTCCGTAGAAAAAGTCTCAAGGATAAATGTATTACAATGCATATTTCATGTAGAACGACGAACTACGACGTAGTTCGACGATAAGGGAAGATCGGTTACCCGAACATTCCGATTTTTTTTAAACTCTGCAGATTTGTAGAGGATCTCAATAGAAGTATTAGGCAAGTTTTTGTTTGTGCCCATTTTTTGGGTTCTCAGGGTGAAAACACTACCTAAAGGTTAATGAGTGTGTTTCTATTTATTAGTATATCTTGGAAACGATATTTAAAAAAAACTGTTATAAACAAAATTTAATGGTTCTCTGCACTGTATCAAACTATGTAATCAAATTGTCTAAAATTTATGGTGGGGAACATTTTCCTGATTAAATTACAAATTTTAAACAATTTGATTACATCTCTTTGAGTCCAGTGACTTCAGGATCACCCTGTAGGGCAGGGATGCCCTGATGGGCGGTCCGGTATTACGAGCATTCATCGCGTTTTCCAAAGCTCACGTGGAAGGGGGTGCTCGAAACCAATGACGTTGCGGACATGTCACGGATGGCGAAACCTCTAGTAGTGTGCGTGTAGGCTCATACCCTGAAATCAGCATGTAACCGTTACATCCTGATTTCATTGCGATTAATTTGATTTGATTTGTGGTTATAGGCTGATTTCAAGTCGTTTGGATTTGTGGTTATGGATTATATTTATTGATGACTAGGTAATTTTTTAAACTCCTGGGGCGGTTTCTTCTTCTTCATAATTTTGTATTGTCATCGAAAATACGCCCAGGTAGCACTCGACGTCTATGAGCCGTCTTTAAGACATCTGTTTCAGATGTTCAAAACGTCTTAAAGACGTCTGTTATTTTCTGAAAGACGTCTTAAAGACGTCTATAGACATTTTTGAATGTCCTGAGTCAGGAAACCGTACGTCTTTAAGACGTCTTTTGAACAGTATGTAAGACGTCTTGTAAGACATCTGTCAGACGTCTTATAAACGCACTATAGACGTCTATTTCATACTTTCAAGACGTCTGATATTTTCTGAAAGACGTCTTAAAGACGTCTATAGACATGTTTGAATGTCCTGAGTCAGGAAACCGTACGTCTTTAAGACGTCTTTTGAACAGTTTGTAAACGTCTTTTAAACACCTTGTAGACGTCTATAAGTGGTCTTGAAGACGTCTGAAAGACTTCCATTTCGGACTTTCACGACGCCTCAAAGACGTCTTCGTAAGGACTTGGTTAGGCCTACCGCAGCTCTTTAAAGAGATATTAGAGATATTAAGCGTGCCTTGATTCGTGTTTATTAGAATCAATATCTTTTAATGAAATTAATTATATCATGCTGGTCAATATTTTCATTTCTTCTTAAAAAAGAAAAAATGTCTTTCAATAGCGAATGACCGAGACATTCTTTGGCATACTCACTTGAATTCAAGTGAAAAATATAAATTTCCTTCATCAAAACACGTGTACTCGAGGGTGACGGTATATGATCTGCCCGGCTCTCTTATAGGCATGACTGCTGTATCCCGCCTGGCGGTCGCGTCCCACACAGTACACGATGTCCCGAGAACGTCTGTTTTAGGTCTGTAGGTATGAATGTCCCGGTTTGTAACAAGACGTCTTTGGGACGTCTATAGACGCTTTTGGGACGCTTTAGGGACGTCGTGTAACTACCCTGGCGCCATGTATACAAAGTCCTAATGATGTCTGTGGGACACGTTTGGGACGCGTATGAAACGTGTTAAATACGTCTTTGCGGGGTGTATAAGTCCTCAAGCTCCACCAGAGGGCGACACGGCTCGAGAGTTTCTCGCCGGTGATCGTGGACCGAGTTAGTATATATACAAGTTCCGTCGCAGTCCTTCTTTCCTTTTCTACGGTGGTAATCCACTGCATAGACGGTCCAGTCAGATCGCCTATAGTGGTAGTCAAATTTTAAATAAATAAATATAGTAAATAGAAATGAATTTTTATTTCATTTTGACAACCTTTTAAAGAGCTGTATTTGACCTAATTTATCGATAAATAGGTCTTAATTACGTCTTTTGAACGCCAGTATCAGTACTAATCCAGGCCTGTTTAAGGCGTCCCAAAGACGTATTTTAAACGGATCTTCAGTACGAATCCAGGCGCTTTAAAAGACGTACTGGGGACGACTTTTTTTGTAACATTCGTCCTTCAGAGGACGTATATAAGCCGTTCGTGGGAAATTCAGGCCGTTCCCGGAATGTCCGGTACGAATGCAGAGAGGGGCAGAAAATTATCTTCAAAAAAATTTCAACTTCGAATAAAAGAGAAAAATTTTATTCGTTCGCCGTCGAATAAAAAAAAAAAAAACCGAAGTATCTTTATTCGAAGAGCCAGTTTCTTCGACGGAAATTCATTCGACGAGGCAAAGTTACTTTTTTTATTCGAAGGTCTTCCACTCTGAGATTCGAATACTTTTTCCTACTTTACCTGTATCTTTATTCGAAGGTTTCGAATACTTTCGGCAGGCGCCTGGGTCGTTCAAGGGCTAAGGCGAGCGAGGTAGCGGTCCTCTGCTACGGTCGCCCCGCCACGTGTCACCAATTTTACAGAAATTAAAGTTCTTTATTTTTCGTCGTATTGATCTGAAAGCAACATCGGTCAATTCCTGGTATTCTCCCGATTAAAAGGACAAAATATCATGTAAATCGGAAAATTTTTAACGAAGTAGGCTTTAAATTCTGCAGACCAATTTTTAGCGTAACTTTGTTAATTCCAGCCCGAAATATGTCGGGTTTGGTACCATTTTCATGGGAACCATTTTCATTAAAACCCAAGGATTCAATTCATGACACTTTCGTAAGGTGCTGATGAGAAATGTGGAAATCCACTTCTTAATGGTAAAGGGTCATTCTGGAGCTACGTCCGTCAAAGAGATGCGGCCTGGTACCCCGTGGCGAGGACAAACACCCGCAGTGCTTCGCCGAATTTTACGGCTTTCGACCCCCAGAGGGGTTGAAGTGCCTATTAAGAGGTGAGAAATCATCGATTTCCGCATTTCTCATTAGATCTTTGCGAAAACGACGCCAATTGATTCCTTATTTTTCGCCGATGAAAATGACACCAAGAACGACGTGATTCGGAAAATAACAAAGGAAATTCCATGAAAAATTCATTTCCATAACCTCAAGCTAATTTCGTTAATAATAGTCCGATTTACATGAAATTTGGTATGATTTTCATCGGAAAAACATAAGGAATTCATCGGCATCACATCCATATGAGCTATTCCACGTCAAAACGGATAGAGGGAAAATTTAGTTTCACCGATTCTCTTCAAAATTACAGTATGTGTCGATAACCTTGCAAAAATAAAGTATACTGAATTATAGAGGCCTATGTCAAATAGTTTTCGAAATATTTAATGTTAAAATCTTAAAAATTGGAACAAAATCGGCTGCCGCGTCATCACTTAAACTGTAATATCTCGGTCATTTTTACAAATAATGTCTCCGTCATGGGCTCATTTTAAAGCTGACGGAATGCTTTCTCAACCCGTATATAGAATATTTTATTTATTGTTAATAATCTTGACAGTAATTGATGTTAAAGTTTCAAATCCCGATTTGACGTCGTTCCCCTCCATGTTCCGGCTTGAAAAAAATACCATTCGATTCGTTGAGCCTTCATCTAATAAATGCGTTTTTCAAAAAAGTGGAGAGATTTTGAGAACAGTTAACAAAAAAATCAAACTTACGATAGTGCACACCGCTTAGAACTGCACAGATCCCATGGCCAGTCCGCACGCACGCGCTTTCAAAACAATCGCCTAGCGTAGGAAAGTATTTATATACGATGCGACAAAACAAACTTTTTGTTCAGTGACAACATGTAAAAAAAGAAAAGGAAGAATCACTAAAAGCTACCTACTATTGCTAATCTTTTGTATGGTAAGCAGATATTCCTATTATTTTTCTCGAGAATACCGAAAACACTGAACGAAAAGTTTGTTTTGTCGCATCGTATATAAATACTTTCCTACTCTAGGCGATTGTTTTGAAAACGCGTGCGAGCGGACTGAGCATGGGATCCATGCAGTTCTAAGCGGTGTGCACTATCGTAAGTTTGATTTTTTTGTTAACTGTTCCCAAAATCTCTCCACTTTTTTGAAAAACGCATTTATTAGATGAAGGCTCAACGAATCGAATGGTATTTTTTTCAAGCCGGAACATGGAGGGGAACGACGTCAAATCGGGATTTGAAACTTTAACATCAATTACTGTCAAGATTATTAACAATAAATAAAATATTCTATATACGGGTTGAGAAAGCATTCCGTCAGCTTTAAAATGAGCCCATGACGGAGACATTATTTGTAAAAATGACCGAGATATTACAGTTTAAGTGATGACGCGGCAGCCGATTTTGTTCCAATTTTTAAGATTTTAACATTAAATATTTCGAAAACTATTTGACATAGGCCTCTATAATTCAGTATACTTTATTTTTGCAAGGTTATCGACACATACTGTAATTTTGAAGAGAATCGGTGAAACTAAATTTTCCCTCTATCCGTTTTGACGTGGAATAGCTCATATCGATACGATAAAGAATAAAGAATTATTTTTTTCTGAAACAGGTATGAATCCTCGGCCGACCGAAGCGAATTGAGGTCGATCCTCCGCAGTTGGGAGTGAAAATGTGAAATATTCATTTCAGCGTAGTAAGAAATTCTTTATTCCTTATCGTATTGATATGGAAGTGACACCAATGGATTTGCTCCATCGAATCACGCAATTTCATATAAATACTTTTTTAACATAAAATATTCAGTTGTAATTACTCCGAATTACAATTGTTAAAAAATTATTAATTTAAAAATATAAGATTTAAATTATCTGTACAGATTATTTAAAACATAAATTTTGTAAATTTAAAGTACATTTTTAATTTTATAGCTAATATTAATTTACAACAAAATTAATTTTTAATATCTTTAATCTGCAAAATTTATTTATTTATGTTTTTATGTTATGCTAAATAGTGTTTTCTACAGATTAGATCAACAGATACTGGCTTTATTGCAGTGCTTCGTCATTGCTGAGTTCTTTAGGATTATGTTAAAGAAAAATTATTGGAATCGGTCAAGATTTGTGCTGTCGGGCGATTTTTGTCGCGAATCTCACACCGTTGCGACGGTGTGGGTTTACGACCCTGTCGTTCAGTGTTCCGGTAATAGGGGAGACTGGGGCTAGTTGTGACATTTTCAGTTTTGTATTTTTAATTTTTGTTGCATTCCATATTCAATACTATTAATGACTCTCACTTCAAGTACGTACTTTCCACTACAGATGACCGCTATTGCATGTAATTAAACGAAAATCATAAACGATATATGAATTTTCGCGTCGCTCTCAATTGTCACCTTCCAGGGTCCGCTTCGTTTGGGATAATTAAGAACACAACATAAAGGCAAAATACAGAACACAATATAACAGCTTAAATATAAAATTTGAAAATAGAATAAAGAGCGACCTTTACGTTAATCCGTATATTGCTTTGTTAGGGGGGGGGGGGGGGGTGATAGGTATAGGTCCAGGGTAATTTCGCACCCGTACCCACCGTTGCCCACTGTTGAAGTGCGGAACAATGCAGGGTCATTGTAAAATGGCAACACCGCCTCACGGACGCATTCCACTACAACCGTGCACCGGCCCAGCGGAGAGCTGCCAGCGACAGCTGGACAAGAGTGATGCCCGAGCTTCGAAAATTTTAGCGTCGCAAAGACCTAGGTATTGTGAATTTCCCGGCCCAGGTAATCGAGCCGCGCGCTCCGATTTTATGATCGGTTTACCACTCACACCCCCAGATTACTGTAATGAGGTTTGAAAATAATGTCAACTGTTGGTGTACTCGTCTCAATTTAAACAATTTTACCTGCTTATAAAAGCCACAATAAGGGCGCATCGTTCCAAAAAATGGCATTAACGGAAGCCGGTATACGCGTGGCATTGAGTAGCTAAAACATTCAAACACAAAAGTTCTAGAAAAAAAATTCAAACACCGCTACAATCAAAGGCACGTCCCATTAGTTACCCCTTACGCCTGATCTAGGTATGCCCCGCATTAAGGATACAATCATAAAAAAGAAAACCAGAACAATAGATTCTGAGGTCTGCAGAACTAACACATAATTGAAAAAAAATTTAATTTCTCAATTTATGAAAGTAATGATACAGAAACAACTAGCCTATTATTTATCAACACCACGAATTTTAAAAACAGCGTTAAACACATTATCAAATAAACAGTTTGTAAAAGCTTTTTCAACAATTATGGTTAAAAAATTCGTAAAACAAAAATTAAGTAAACGTAAAATATGCTAAATTATCCATCATTAAGAGGGAATAATTTTTCCTCATTTTTCGGCGCAAATTGCATTCCGATATCTCTTATAGTTCAAAAGTTATATGAAAAAGGCCCCAAATTTTTCAACCTGGGCCGGGAAATTCTGAATAGTTCTTTGCAACGTTAATTTAAAAGAGACCAGCCCAAAATTCTCGAAGCTCGGGCATCACTGCTGTCTAGCGGTAAAGAATTTAAAGCCTATTTCGTTAAAATTTTTCCGATTTACATGATATTTTGTCCTTTTAATCGGGAGAATGCCAGGAATTGATCGATGTTACTTTCAGATCGATACGACGAAAAATAAAGAACTTTAATTTCTGTAAAATTGGTGACACGCGGCGGGGCGACCGTAGCAGAGGACCGCTGCCTTGCTCGCCTCAGCCCTTGAAAGACCCAGGCGCCTGCCGAAAGTATTTGAAACCTTCGAATAAAGATACAGGTAAAATAGGAAAAAGTATTCGAACTTCAGAGTGAAAGACCTTCGAATAAAAAAAGTAACTTTGCCTCGTCGAATGAATTTCCGTCGAATAAACGTTTCATCCGTTGGCGCTTCGAATAAGATACTCTTGGATTATTCGAACTTCGAATAACGGATAAAGATATAGTATATTTTATTCGATTTATGATTTAAATAATTTTCTTAACTAGATAATGCCCAACTCTGTACAACTGGGACTGACGTCCCTGGGACTCTTTTAGGACGGCTGTGTGCTGTGTAGGGTACTATCCATCGCGAGCCGGCCTAATCATGACTTGTTTATGTACATATGCGTCTTTAAGACATCTAAACGCAGTCGTTTAAAAAACGTCTTGGTACAGATGTCTTAGAGACGTCCTAAACACTTACTCGGACAGACGTCTTAGAAACATCTCAGGACAGACGTCTTAAAGGCGTCTTAACACAGTCGTATAAAAGACATCCTGTTACAGACGCTTTAAGGACGTCTTAAAGACGTTTGTAGACAGACGTCTTAGAAATGTCTCCGCGCAGACGTCTTTAAGACGTCTTAACACAGTCGTTTAAAAAACGTCCTGATACAGACATCTTAAAGACGTCTTAACTCAGTCGTTTAAAAGACATCCTGTTACAGACGTTTTAAGGACGTCGTAAAGACGTCTGTAGACAGAAGAAGTCTTAAAGACGTCGTGTGCTATCTGGGCGTATGCCTGTAAAGTTTCAAGTCTATTGGATAGTTGGAAGTGGGTTCAAATTGAGTTTCTAGATTTGAACTAAACAAACATACATACAAACAAACAGAGGATTGAAGTTGAATAATAATCGTTTAATAAGAAACTGTTTGTTAATCAGATGTGTAAGTGGGACTCAAGTTCAAGTCTATTTTCGTCCAATTATATAATATTATTGTTTAATGATTAGTCAATTCCTGTTTTTTTTCCCAAATCCTAAAATGTAGAACACTGGGGCTCCAAGAGCCCCAGTTGTAAAAGCCTACGCCGTGTTAACTCAATTTGAACCCACTTCCAACTATCCAATAGACTTGAAACTTTACAGGCATACGTATTTTCGATGACAATACAAAATTATGAAGAAGAGGAAACCGCCCCAGGGGTTTAAAAAAGTACCTAGTCATCAATAAATATAATCCATAACCATAAATCCAAACGACTTGAAATCAGCCTATAACTACAAATCAAATCGAATTAATCGCAATGAAATCAGGATGTAACGGTTACATGCTGATTTCAGACTATGAGCCTACACGCACAGTACTAGAGTTTTCTCCATCCGTGACATGCCCGCAGCGTCATTGGTTTCGAGCACCCCCATCCACGCGAGCTTTGGAAAACGCGATGAATGCTCGTAATACCGGACCGCCCACCTGGGCATCCCTGCTGTAGGGTGATTCTCTAGCAAGAGTTGTCAAAGGCAATGCCACCAGCAATCGCGCGCTTCGCTGAGTTTCGTGGTTTTCGATACTCGAAGCCATACAATGTTGCGCACTAAGCAATGGCGAATCTGAAGATCTGCATTTCTAATCAGATCTTTGCGAAAGTGACGTCAATCAATTCCTTATATTTTCCCAACGAAATTGGCACCGAAACGACATACTTCGGGCCATAATTAAGGAAATTAGATGAAAAATTGATTTGGATAATGTAAAATTAGCTTCGTTAACCCTTATGTCAATAACCAAAAGTACCTACGTTGTTCAATAACCAGGGTACCCGGGTACCCACCTCCGTTTTTTTTTTTAAATAAACGCTTTCTATCGCGTCTTTTTGTGGTTTTTATGTTCCTAGTCGATAGTTCCTACCTAGGTCCAAGTTTCCGAGGCCTCTGCTAGCCACAAAGACTCGGCTAGGTAATATAAATGGGCCTTGAGTGGTATACCGCAGGTAGCCGCGTGCGTCTTTCCGGTAATTGGGTGGCCGGCAGACGCCAGTCTTCGCTGACACCTCGACAGGATATACCATCTTATTTGGTATAAAATACCCGAAATAAAGACTTAGCATTCGAACTATTGTGTATTTCAATAAGGGACCATAGACACTCTCCTAGCCCTTGAGTGATATTGGACAAAGTGTGCACGCAATTTTTGTGACAACAAAATCAAATAGAAGTGCTATAGAGGAGTTATCAAAAGCAGAGTTTGCAAGGTAAGATAAATGATTGTGGGATATTATTTTGGTCTTTTACAAAACGATATCATTCATAGAATTGTTGGTAATGTACATTTGTTCTATACCTTGAAACGCAGGAAAACCAAGAAATCTTGCATCGTATGGGATAAACCAGTCTGCGATGAGCATGCAGTCACGCTTACAAAATGTAAAGAATGCATAAATTAGTAAATAATTACGACTTTTTTGCACATAAATATTTGGTTCTACTTACTGAATGATCCCTGCAACGATATCTTATTGTAAATTGTTTCGTTCATTCAGAATTCGTTCATAAATCTTATGTTTCTATAGGTGGGCACCCGGGTACCCTGGTTATTGAGAACCAGCATGTTAATTTTGACGGGATAATTCTTCGACTCCACGACCAAAAAACCAAATCTGAAAGCACATTCCTCTTTCAAAATGTTGAAATAACGAAGATCCAAGGGACGTTTCGAAATTTTCACGGGAACATAAATTTTTTTTCATAAAACATGCCCAGGTGGGCACCCGGGTACCCGGTTATTGACATAAGGGTTAAACAATAGTCCGATTTACATGACATTTGGTACGATTTTCATTGGAGAAACATAAGGAATCCATTTGTCTCACAGCCATATTGATTCAATGAAGAAAAAAAAAGAATTTCATTTTTCGCATAAGCTGTGAATCATCGCGTTAGCAACCGTCGAAACCCGGCGAAGATGAAACGGCACCGCGCGGTTGAACGAGACATATACACTATGTACATTCTGCGTGCTCGCTGCGTCAAGCTGAAATCGAACTACATCTCATTCATTTTCCCAACGCTGTCAGCTTGCTCAGTGTCAACTGATAATAAAGGTTCATATATTGTAGTTTTAGATGCAGTGTTCCTTCCTCTATCTAACGCTATAAAAACCATCGCTCTATCTCTTTCCGTTTGCGAGCAGTAACGGCACAACGGGTTAATTTTGGCCCCCATAACTGATGCATACCTATACAAATAGTGCGGGGAAAGACGTAATTCTACGTCAAAAGAATTAATAGCACATTTGGCAACCTACACTAAGGTCGTGTTCAGATTTATTGGCCGATGAGTTTCGTGAGGGATATTCTCCCACCACCCGTTGCTTGCTTCGGTGCTCCTTTTCTCTAGCTTCTCACCAAGAACCTAAGCAACTTCAACTGCCAATCCACGATCGTCAGGTGGTGGTGGCTGATTTCTCCTCGCGCGTTGCTAGCGAAACCGAACTCACCGGCCAATATATCTGAACACGACGTTAGTGCGCACTGAGTGCGAACTCTCTCGCTTCCAATTGACTAAAGTTCGCACTCAGTGCGCACCAGTGCGACCGTCCGAATACGCTATAAGTAGTACTCTATGTACATTCACGCGAAGTTTCTTTGAAATCAGAATTTTCGGGTTAAGAACGTTTCCTTAGTCATTAACACATCATTAACACATCAGTGGAAAAATTATAATATGATGTACAGAGACTTCCTGAATTCACTATAGGCGTCCTCTTTCTTCCGCCGCATCTTCTTACCCTTGCTGCGCTATTTGGAGCTCCTCAAGCCCGTATCACGTGAACCGCATATGGCGCGTTGACAAACCAAAAACGCATTGACAAACGTGCTTTTTGGGACGATGTAGAAACCAATGTCGCCCTAATGCGCCATGTGCGGTTCACGCGGTACGATCCTGAGGCGCTCCTAACTGCTAGGCCGCCGTGGGGGCCAAGACGCGCGGCGGGAGAAAGAGGACGTTGCTTCTGAAAATCGGCCGAAAAGAGCACTTAATTCCCAAGTCCGAGGTAGACAGTTAAAGCCGTTTCACCTGGCCTTTAACGATGCTGGCGGCGAATTGCGTTATCACAGCCTCGATCGTGTACGCGCTAGCCCATCCTCTGGGTGTGAGCAGCTCCATACAAATAGCGCCACCCTCCATCACGAATCCTTTCTCAATACGGGGCGAGATAACGCACATAAAAGGGGGCGCGAACGGGAAGTTCTCGGGGAATACCACGTGCAGAAGTATGTAAGGTATATTGAGCTCCCTCATGTCGGCCGCTAATTCACTTTCCGGATCGATTTTGTGCAGTCTCACGTGCCACTCGAACAGATTGTCGTTGACCAGCTCCGCAGTGAAGGTCGACTCCTGTCGATGCTGCGTCCTCTGGATCTCACTCAGCTCCTTCATTAGACGACGCAGGCGAACCCTCTTGTCTGGCACGACGACAGTGCTCTAGAATAATTTGAAAGTCTCGATTATTATACGATATTAACGATATTCCGTAGAACCTACAGGGTAGATAAATTATGTTCCATAATTCCGCTTAATTATCGTTGAAATTAGTGACACCACAAATGTTTCAGGCAGAGTTGCGGAATAACGAAGAAAACATTGCACAGTGGATATAATTATTATGTGCAAGAAAGACATATTATTATTATTATTATGCAGCTCTATAGGCGAAAACCTTTTAGACATTAAGGTCCGTCGCGACGCACGTCGAAAAAACGCTCGTGTGTCCCCAGCCTATTCTGTTTTAGTAATATCGTAACTTCAACCTTCATTTTGTCGTCAACACTTAATTTGTGCGGCCGCGCCGTGAAAACACGCCGCATAATTTCCGTCCAGTACATACACAGTTTTTGGGTATGTAGATACCCATATACTATTGTCAAAGAATTCCCGAATGTTTACTTTGAAATCAACTGGAACTCGAAGTTCGTTTTCAATTTTAGCGCGTCAGCGACCCGTCATATTTGGACTCATTTTCATCGTAAAACTGTCGCCCGTCTATCGGTACAACGTATTGTCATGAAGAACTAATAGAGAATGTAAGAATTATTTCAATTTAATTTGAATTCACGACTCCAGAAAGTCTGACTATCTTGTTGGAGCGGTACTTCGTAAAACCTGATGGCACTCACGGAACAAAGAAAAAAAGAATAGTCAACTAACAAGGGTATCTTCCAGTAACATAACCGGGGACACGTGTGCCCTGCGTAACAAATATCCCTGATAGCCAGATTTGGGGAGCAGAATCTGACGTCAGAACCGTAGTCATCTGTGTCCGCATTTGGCTACATTCTGAGGTGCAGATCCTGATGTCAGATCACCAGCAGATGGACAGCAAATTCTGCCGTCAGCTTGGCATACAGTGGGTCCAGGGAAAGAATATAGAGTACAACTTGAGAATGTGTAAGTATATATGTATACTATGTATACATAAGATCTGCCGGAAGTTGCCTGAAAATGGCGGCACCAATCAGCGGCGAGGAACACATTGACCACACTGTCCCTGGACCACTGTAGCTTGGCATAGGGGGGTATTCTCAGTCGTTGCTTATTCTTAAGCAAATGCTTAAGCATTCGGCATCCTTTACTAGCTATAGTCGTGTTCTGCTTTATTGGCCGGTGAGTTTCGTGAGGGGTATTCTCCCACCGCTACGCGTAGCCAATACGATTCGTAACGCACACTACTATTACGCTATGAATAAACAACAGCCACACGGCATCGTTCAGGCGGAGTCGAGCACCGTTCCTCTTACCCCACCATACCCTTCGGGGGTCCCGCAACTTCGACTGCCAATCCACGATCGTCAGGTGGTAGTGGCTGATTTCTCCTCGCGCGCTGCTCGAGAAACCGAACTCACCGGCCAATAAATCTGAACACGACTATAGTAGGTTAGTAGAGGATGCCGCATGCTTAAGCATTTGCTTAAGAATAAGTAGCGACTGAGAATACCGCCCATAGTGATCCTCTAGGTAGTGATCGGCAGATGTGGTCGCCGTTTTCTATTGGTCGACACCATTAGTGACCGAAACCGGAAGTAGAGAGAGCAAGTAAATAAGTAGAAAAAGAAAGTTGTGATATTTTGACATATTTTTTAACCTTTTTTGTGATAGTTGCAGTGGTTAGAAAACCAAAAGTTAGAAAACCCTACGTGCTTCCTAGGGTGCGTTCCGATTCACGCAGTGAGTGCAGAGATCGCAGCGTAGTCGCTGCGCGCATTCATATCGTACCGTTTGATTACTGCGGTTCATGCGTTCTTGAAATTTGAAAATACTACTATGGAGAAAGAAACGTTGTTTACAATGACCTCGATATTATTAAATAATACTGATGAAAGCGAAAATGAAGATGATTGGAAATAGAGAAATTCAAATAATCAAAGATTGTAGAAACAAACACGCATGCCCGCTGCACAGTGACTGCTTCACCTCAGAAATTTCTGCGTTTGCTACATGTTCGCTGGCATCGTATTGGTGGAAAGTGAGAGAAATTCTAGGGAATCACACGATGCCACCAATTTCATGCACTTACTGCGGTAAATCGGAACGCACCCCTAGATATCTAGAAACAGTCTAATGTATTTAACCTCACTGCTTTCCAGCTGGTTAAAATATCTTACCTAAAACAATTAATTAATTGGTACGTTAATGATGCATTATTTACCTACTGGTACACCTATTACAAATATTGTATTTTAATTTGAATGAAGAATGGCAGAAGGAAATGGTAAAACTTCAGTTTTCTTGGTTGTTTTAAAATGCTAGATAGGATATTCTAAGGAGGGCAGTATTCTTTTAAAATGTGCCCGCCGATTTGACACAGCCAAAAGCGCCATCTGAGGTCAGCATTAACATACAATTCCCTACGCGTGACGTCACACGGACCTGGCTACGCATACGGCCGTCTCTAGTACAGGCCACCACCTATGATGTTGCAACACCGCATTTCGACAATAACCATCAGTCCGATGACTATGTTCCGACTGGTACCAGAGGGCCGTGGTTGGACGAAAGGCTTCAGACAGGACTGATGACACCGTTGTCATTTTGGCAAGGTGGTGGCCTGTACTAGAGACGGCCGTGCTACGCACCAACGCATGTGTACAGGGTTATCCACTGAAGACTGGCGGCGCTCGATGAGAACGGCAACAACGTCACACGCATAATTTTATTTTTAGAACCTATACTTTTAGCAACAGCCCATAGATGACGGATGTATCGACATATGATTGTAGTAGTAATTATGCGTGTGACGTTGTTGCCGTTCTCATTTCTACTCGCGCGAGCGCCGCCAGTCTTCAGTGGATAACCCTGTACCGTGATTACTATAGTTGTATCCTCGCCCTTTTAATTGCGCGTAGAGAAGTTTTCGAGCAGATTCTAAGATTTTGCTCGCAGGTTATGTGAGCCGCAGTTTATTAAAGTTTTCTATTTTTTCTAAAGGTATGTGTTTATTCTTTAATATTACAAGTACAAAATATATATAAGTGGCATATATTAACATTTAAGATTTACATTTAGAAATGGTTATTCTAGATGCAACCATAAGCCAATTTTCTTGAGAACGAACTTTTATTCTATATTACATTTTTATTTATATAGATTTTCGACTTATTGTTTTTGCATAGAATCACCATATCCCTGCTTGTGTTAACTCTGAAAACAAATACAACATTAGTATAAAATTGAAACGATACTGGGAAAGTACCGATGAATATTTTATTAAACGTTAAGTACTTTATTTCAGTGATGCTGAAGTAAAGTGAGCACTGAAAAGTACTCTTTGGTTGTCTACGTTTTAAGAGAATGGCGTTGAAAAGTGCCGATGAATGATGAAAAGTACCGTTTGGTCTCATCGCCACTGTAAGGCTAGGTGCACATGAGCGTTTCTTTATGTCCGTCGCGACGGACGGAAAAGAAACGCTCGTGTGTCCTTAGCCTTAATGGGCATATAATGCACTGGTCTGACCGAACCAGTGCACCGATACCATAAATTATTAAACAATACGGTCGAAATCTAAAGTACACTATCTTAATGGGCATATTTCTGAAAAATAAAATATTTACCGCAGTTAAGGGTCGTTTTCACGTGACAGTAAATCGTGAGTTTTACGGTTATGACACTAAATGTCGTGATTTTTAATATTACGTTAAAACGGACCTTCAGAGGTGATCAGCTTCTTCTTCGGGCTGCTGGTCGCTCCAAAACTCCCGACCAGTGATGCCAGAATCGTGGGACGCGGGACCAAACGCTTACCCCCACTATGACCTACCGTCCTCTCCCACTTTCTTCCCATCGCACTGCACACAAGCATATCCCTACCCCTGTCCGTGTGCTCGACAGTTCGACAGGCAACTCACACGGACAGGAGTAAAAATATGCTTGTGTGCAGTGCAGTGGGAAGAAAGTGGGGGACCCTGGTAGGGCATAGTGGGAGACGACGGTAGGTGATAGTGGGGGTAAGCGTTTGGTCCCGCGTCCCACGATTCTGGCATCTCTGCTCCCGACGCCTTTGCAAGTCACTTGGGGCTGCCGTCGCCCGTGGACCACGCCTTCTGCTGCGTACCCTCTCTTTCGCGGTCCGCAGTGCCCGCTGCATAGATAGTTGAAAGTCTGATCGGAGGGGCTTGTTAAAATGCGGATTCCCAGACACCGCTTCTGAAAAAGTAATGCACGCAAAGTACATTAGCATAATTATGTATAAAAACATGAAGATGCTTATTGCTTCGTACTGTAAATCGCCATAGTGGTACGGGCGTTGTACAACGACCGTTGTCCCGTTCGGCCGAACCACACGAAGGCCGTTGTCACGTCGTCGATGAGGGCTTCCTTCATACAAAAATCGACCGCGGCCTTGACGCTGAACCCACCCACGTATATTAAATATTTGACCTAAACAAAGTAAGTAAATATTGATGTAAGTATGTGTTATATAAATGTAAATAAAAGCATAATTTCGCTTTCACTTACAACATTGGAATACGTGGTCCACGGGCGACGGCAGCCCCAAGTGACTTGCAAAGGCGCCGGGAGTTTTGGAGCGACCAGCAGCCCGAAGAAGAAGCTGATCACCTCTGAAGGTCCGTTTTAACGTAATATTAAAAATCACGACATTTAGTGTCATAACCGTAAAACTCACGATTTACTGTCAGGTGAAAACGACCCTTAACTACGGTAAATATTTTATTTTTCAGAAATATGCCCATTAAAAGTAGAGGTGTGGTGTCTCCTTTTACAGTGGCGAAGAGACCAAACGGTACTTTTCAGTGCTTATTTTAATCGAGTCCAACGGGAACAACCTCTCGACGTTCACAAGGAACAATAATCGGCATTTTTCAGCGTCATTCTCTTAACACGTTAAGCGCGACGTCAGCCCGTGGGGGCTGACAGTGGTCTTTCCGTTCAGGCGGCGTCAGCCCCTAGGGACTGACAGTGGTCTTTCCGTTCAGGCGGCGTCAGCCCCTAGGGGCTGACAGTAGACTTTTCGTTTGGGCGACGCTTAGAAGGTAAAAATAACTCCCTCGATGAATCGCTATCTCCTTCAGCCATCAACATTTTCAGTATAATGGACAACAAATCTTCCCGAAAATAATCCCTGTGAAATGGTCTTTCGTCTTTCGTATCTTTTTTCTAACTGATCGTCTCTTAAAGGTCGCCTTTTTACCATTTTCAGTGCTCACTTTACTTCAGCATCACTGAAATAAAATACTTAACGTTTAATAAAATATTCATCGGTACTTTCCCAGTATCGTTTCAATTTTATACTAATGTTGTATTTGTTTTCAGAGTTAACACAAGCAGGGATATGGTGATTCTATGCAAAAACAATAAGTCGAAAATCTATATAAATAAAAATGTAATATAGAATAAAAGTTCGTTCTCAAGAAAATTGGCTTATGGTTACATTTAGAATAACCATTTCTAAATGTAAATTTTAAATGTTAATATATGTGCCACTTATATATATTTTGTACTTATAATATTAAAGAATAAACACATACCTTTAGAAAAAATAGAAAACTTTAATAAACTGCGGCTCACATAACCTGCGAGCAGAATCTTAGAATCTGCTTGAAAACTTCTCTACGCCCAATTAAAAGGGTGAGGATACAACTATAGTAATCACGGTACACATGCGTTGGTGCGTAGCCAGGTCCGTGTGACGTCACGCGTAGGGAATTGCATGTTAATTCTGGACCTCAGATGGCGCAGTTGGCTGTGCCAAGCAGACGACAGAATCTGCTGTTCACCTGCTGCCGATCTGACATCAGGATCTGAACCTCAGAACATAACCAAATGCGGACACAGACGACTACGCATCTGACGTCAGACTTTGCGCTCTCATGCCAGACCATAGACTTATATAGACGGAATGTGTGCCGAGGAGGGTTGCAAGGTTCGCGGGAAGGGGAAGGTCATACAGGCAAATCGGGTAACTCCATTCCTCCTCGGTGCTATTCGGAAATACAATGACGTTTTATATATCTATGAGGGATACTTAGTCGAAAAGGTTAGGTATACTTATTCATACATTCATAATTTCGTATATCATGTAGTTCATAAACCTAATTAATATGCATAAATAATTATATAGTAATATATATATATATATCGAAATTCATAATTTTTTAGGAAACCAATATATATAAAATATATATATTGAGAATCAATTGTCGCAGCAAATGACCGATATATATATACAGGGTTATCCACTGAAGACTGGCGGCGCTCGCGCGAGTAGAAATGAGAACGGCAACAACGTCACACGCGTAATTACTACTACAATCATATGTCGATACATCCGTCATCTATGGGCTGTTGCTAAAAGTATAGGTTCTAAAAATAAAATTATGCGTGTGACGTTGTTGCCGTTCTCATCGAGCGCCGCCAGTCTTCAGTGGATAACCCTGTATATACAGGGTCATCGTTTAATCCTGCAACCTGTGCGCGCGCGAACTTGTAAAATGGCAACACCGTCTCACGGACGCATTCCACTACAACCATGCACCGTCCCGGCGTTCGGAGAGCTGCTAGCGATCGCTAGACAGCAGTGATGCCCGAGCTTCGAGAATTTTGGGCTGGTCTCTTTCGAATAAACGTTGCAAAGAACTATTCAGAATTTCCCGGCCCGAGTTGAAAAATTTGGGGCCTTTTTCGTATAACTTTCGAACTATAACAGATATCGGAATGCAATTTGCGCCGAAAAATGAGGAAAAATTATTCCCCTTTAATGATGGATAATTTAACATATTTCACGTTTACTTAATTTTTCTTTTATCAATTTTTTAACCATAATTGTTTAAAAAGCTTTTGCAAACTGTTTATTTGATAATGTATTTAACGCTGTTTTTAAAATTCGTGGTGTTGATAAACAATAGGCTAGTTGTTTTTGTATCATTACTTTCATAAATTGAGAAATTAAATTTTTATTCAATTATGTGTTAGTTCTGCAGACCTCAGAATCTATTGTTCTGGTTTTCTTTTTTATGATTTTATCCTTAATGCGGTGCATACCTAGATCAGGCGTAAGGGGTAACTAATGGGACGTGTCTTTGATTGTAGCAGTGTTTGAATTTTTTCTCTAGAATTTTTGTGTCTTAATGTTTTAGCTACTCAATGCCACGCCTATACCGGCTTCCGATAATGTCATTTTTTTTTAATGATGTGCCATTATTGTGGCTTTTACAAGCTGGTGGCGAAAAATCTCTCCCTACAAGGGTATAGCGCCGTGGTCAGCCCTGTCGTAGCTAAATTTTTTGAAATTGAGACGAGTACGAGATCAGTTGACATTATTTTCAAACCTCATTATAGTAATCTGGGATGCGAGTGGTAAACCGATCATAAAAGCGGAGCGCGCGGCTCGACTACCTGGCCCGGGAAATTCCCAATACCTAGCTCTTTGCGACGTTAATTTGAAGGAGACCATCCTACAATTTTCGAAGTTCGGGTATCACTGCTGTTCAGCGGCCGCTGGCAGCTCTCCGCTGGGCCGATGCATGGTTGTAGTGGAATGCGTCTGTGAGGCGGTGTTGCCATTTTACAAGTTCGCGCGCGCGCGGGTTGCAGGATTAAACGATGACCCTGTATATCGGTCATTTGAAATGAATTTTGGAGGAAACGCGTTCAAAAGTTTTGTTAGACAACAATCGCTTTTTATTATACTAATAATTCAAAAACTGCAAATTTTTAGTTTTGTCGTTGTTGCAGCAAATGAGCGATATAGTACAAATAAAGATATATTTAAGGATAAGAATAAATAGAAGACACGTAATTTATTTAATTCATGCCTATCTATGACAGTTGAGCAACAGTGGTTATGGGCGGTATTCATAAACGTGTCTTAAGATTAAGCAAATGCTTGAGCATGGGGCATCCTCTACTAACCTAGTAGCATAGTAAAGGATACCGAATGCTTAAACATTTGCTTAATCTTAAGACACGTGTATGAATACAGTAAAGTTTCATTAGCCGCTCGCTGGTCGGGACTGGCGTTGAGCACGTATCGTGACAGAACCCTAATTCCGGGTCTGAGTTTCTCGTTTCTCGAACTGCTCGACGCTTGCGCGCGGTGGTCAGATATCCACGCACGGCTCCAGTCTTTTTTACGCCATAGGCGAACTTGTCCAATTGAGCCCTTTATTATAATACATTTATTTGAGTTTATTGATGTCCTTACTCTTAATTTTTACTCGTAGTTTAAAACCGTTGTAGACCAATGTGTAGTATTTCATTTAAAAATTTATTTTCAGCAATGCCAACAATGAAAAGACCATTTTGCACCTCTTGTGAACCTTATGCCCTAGAAGCTGCCTAATTTTGCAGAGTAAAGTCATAAATAATCTCAAATAAATGTATTATAATAAAGGGCACAATTTGAGAAGTTCGCCTACGGTGCAAAAAAGACTTGAGCCGGGCCTACGTCAAGATTGTGCGAAACGGTTCTCGTTGTCACCGTAACCGCTTGCGACCGTCGCGCACGCAAAGGACGGAGTGTTGTGGCATCCGAAAGACGGAGCGAGACAAAACATCAACGCGTCGTCTGTCTCGTACTTTCCACGCTCGCTTTCAATGCCTTCGCTCGCTCTTGTACCATCTCGCTCTCGCCTTCACTGGACAAGAGTGAGAGACAAGTGGTGGGGATAGCGAAGAGTCAGTATCGTTTACAGCAAATCGAACGGCTAATGAGACTTTACTGCGCCCTATGTTATGATACGAACACACCCATTAATGCCGAACCGACACGAACCGAATACACCCGAACCAGTAATGAGATCTCGGGCGGGGTTTCTCGCGCATGCGCAGCGATTTTAGCAACAGTATAGTACGAGTTTCGATAAAATGGGGTACCTTGAACACCCTGCTGCTTTCCCGCCAATGATACTACACCTATTAGTTGGGCCCCAACATAGATACGGTACTACAAAAGCCGCACATGCGCGAGAAAACCCGCCCGAGATCTCATCACTACCGAATTGCCTGTATGGTTTCTGCCTTTTCCCCTCCGATCTTACGTTCCTCTCGCCCACAGTCCTCTTTTCCGTTCCGTCTATATAAGTCTATGTGCCAGGCCCTGCTACCAATCTGATGTCAGATTGGAAACAGATGGTTATCAGGGATATTAGTAAAACAGTTATAAAGTTGCTCAGTAAAAAAATGTTTTTCAAAACATTTCTTAAATAAATTGATCAGCAATATCACTTTAAAAACGATAAATATAAATTTCAAGTAAACTTTTATAGCTTTGCAAAATTTATTACACTATGCCCCAGATCTGCTATAAGCTATGCTATATGTATAATTTGATTCATTGACTATACATAATATTTATGTATCAGCATAAATTTCCTCTAAATCGAAATTTTTATGTTCATTTATTAAATTACAAACAAGTAACATTCAATTTAAATCACTTTTACTTACTATATACAGTATAACTAAATACAATAATTACATACAGCAGAAAGTGAACTGATGAACTCCTATTAAATGAAAAATCCAGTTATCCGAACTGGTTTGTCCCGTACCGAGTTCGGATAAATGGAGTTTTACTGTACATAAAATAATCACGCCCCTGGGGCACGTCACTTGCGCCCCTTATGCTTACGGCCAGGGCCGGCGCGAGGATGGTTGGCGCCCTTATGCAAGATAATTTTTGACGCCCTTATACAAGAAAATTTTTGGCGCCCCCAAACTTTTGCACCTGTTTTCTATTTAATATATTTTGCCTTTACGAGGTAGAATTAAAAAAAGAATTACATTTACATTTTGATTATATGGGAGGTGGGTTCCTTTATTATAAAGTCTGCGATATAGTTTTTAGCGCCCCCTTCGGCTGGCGCCCTTATGCGACGCATTACTTGCATAATGGGTTCTGCCGGCCCTGCTTACGGCTCTGGTACCCTCCGTTCATTGTTCATTCTTTCGTAACTTTCTTTGTGTTAATCAGAAGTGACTATCGTGTTTAGTATCCCAAGAAAGGGTTTCAAATGTCATGGTTACATCGTATGCGCGTCTGCCATCAAAAGCTTCACTTACATACCTTGCACATCATTTTCATCGATTATAAATTGTAAATCAAAAGCCACTTTAAAAGATGAGATACTTACCTGAGCAGAGTTCCCAGCAGATTTCTTCGATTTAAAGAAGCAACTGCCGTGGTTGGAATTACTGGCACCTGAGTTCTCGGGTAACCCACCGTCGGAAGGTGTCACTGCGTCAGGACGATGCCTACTTAGAAGTCTCCTCGTCGGAGAACTCGTAGAACTACTTGCTCCTTCCTGCTCGGCAATTTTTTCAGACGAGCGAAAAAATTTCCGAAGTGCTGCTACCACCTTCTCCTTCGATCTCGTGGACATGATTCCCCCGTAATCCTTTTAACACTTTGGGTGCTGTAAACACTTACAAGGGGTCAGTTGAGATCGTAGCACCGTAAGGGTTATCATTCTGTAACGTCACTTGGCAGAATGGAGCATTGGCGTTTGTCAAAATAATAATTTGCGTCGTTTTTATCGAACTGTGGCCGAGCATTTTCATCTATAAATTCCTACGACAAATAAATTCTGCGCAAAATCTTTCGACTCATTTCTTATGTTTATCAGCATCACTTTAGGAATCCATATAGGTAGGATGTTATCTTCCTCTAACGAATCAAATTTAAACGAGAATCTATAGTTGCGCAGAACACGAGAATCTTACGTTATCGTTAAAATACCTGGAAATCATGTAAAAACATAAGTATTACCGTTATAAAAAGGACATCCGATAAAAGTTGCTAGAAGATACAGTGAACGTCGCAAGAGTTCGTCACGGTATTCACGGGTTAAGTCCTAAGGTTTTCTTTCACTGGACACTGTTCAGTGTTCACTCGTGCACACAACGGTCAAGGGTTATTCCGCGAAGGCGCGTCTAATCGTTTGGAAGGAATCATTTTTACGTCACTGGCGTAAATCACATCGCCGTTGCGTAAAATATCGCGAGGAACGGATGTTGATTCGTGTAAGAGCCGTGTGTCAAATGCAAAGACACGAGAGAGGAGAGACACAGTGAATACAATAGAATAACGCGCAGTCTCCACCCTCATTGAACTCGTCTAGCGCGTGGTTTGTAAAGGGTTGTTGCTACCTCCAATGGACAGGGCCGTCTTACTAAAAGTCACCTGTTATCCGCTAAATATTTATTAAACCCGACAAATTCCTTTTCATTCATAGGTTATGGAAAATATTTCAGATTATATACTTGTTTCGAACGTATTATGTCGATATTATCATATTAGTATATTACATGCTTGTAAATATGTGTGTATGGGAATGAGAATAGTGTTTAGGAAAATAGAGAAAACTTGAGTCACTTCCATATTCTTGATTCCTTAAGCGGGTATTGTATGTACTTCAAGAATCCATCTCGAAAGGTCTGGAAAAGTTAACTCAAGTCGTCACGCTTTTTCTCCGAGTCTCATAGGCTCTGTCTAAGATCGTATAGGGTGTTCCAGAATTGTTGTTGTAAAGTCAGCTGATTAAAGAAACTGCTACTATACAATGGAAAGAAATGATATTTTTAATACATCTATTCTTTTGCAGACTAATCATTCTTCGGACATTCAGGGTTTTATATTATGAATCAATAATTCTTTGTTCGATGCCATTAATTGTACATGTAATAGAAATACTGATGTTTTGAAATACAGTTCGTACCCTTTCTTTTGAACCTGGTTCACTTCATTTAAACAAAGTGTGTATTTTTTTAGAAAATGTATGTATTCGATATTAAGTATTAATAGAGACAATAATATGTAGGTAAATGGTTTAAGTACATAAATAGTTAAGAAACATAATAATTCAATTATTTATTTCTCCATGGGACTACAATGTAACAGTTCAAATATCGATTAGAAAATAAAAAAATCAAAATATGTTTTGCTATATAGCCAAAAATAAGAAGACAAGATAAATACTGAACCCACACCCATTTTAGTTCTTCCCATATACTAGGCTGATAATAAATTAAATGTTCCTTGTACGTTAGTTCTCCACGAATGACTATTACATCTTCACTTGCGTGACCCACTTGTTTTGTTACATATTCGTTGCTTATTTTAGCTGAAACTAAAGTTTTTATGATTTATTTTACTATCTCCCACTTCCAATTGGGAAACAATGCCAAGAGATTTTGTTACTAACACTTTTTCTGTAAACTTTGCATAAGCAATTCTTCCAACGAATGGTCAACCATTTCGACAGTGTCATTATACATTTCGTATAAACTTTCACTGCTCAATAGACTTCTCTGTTGCAATATTAAATCTCCAAGAAAATATAGCTTTTGAATATCCTCGTGCAGTTCAATATCAAATGTAGCAATAGATTCTATTGTCATCTGAAACAATTGCTGCAACATATCATAAGTATCGGTATTTTAAACTAACCACACGGTAAAGAATAAAGATACAGCTGAGCTTTTACCTTTAATCTGAAATGAAAGAAAAATAAAAGCTTTAGAGACTTGATTGGTTTGTCAGTATAAAAATGAGCTTCAAACTTTAAAATGTCCTTTTTACCATTGCTATTTGTATCTATTTCTTGTACCTAAAAGTTTCATGACTTCATAATCATTTAAACTCTAATTAAACAATAACTATCCAATTTTTAAAAAAATCGCAATTGTATAAGAATAAAACCTTTATTAATATACAGTCATCTGCAAATCCATTGTTTTTGTATGTTGTAAACGTTGAACAAACTATGGGATTAACGTTATAATCTCTGTACCCTAGCAACAGGTATTTATAGCCGAACGATACATCGGATGCTTCTGTATACACACGATTTTTCAAACTGAAGCCTAAAAATGAAAGTACCGTAAATCACTCCATATTGTTTCATTATGTAAAGAAAATGTAAAATAAACAATCGAAATAAGAAAAATAAAATACTACAAGTGTATACCTACCTCCTGCATTGTAAATAATAAAAAGCGGTGTAAGCAACGACAGTGTTATAAAAAATAATACAATAAAAAAGCTTAGAGAACATATTTTAGTTTTATATTTGTAATTGGCTGAACTTGAAAATATTTCGATGGCAGCCATTGTGACGCGTTGTCTTGACAACGGCCAACAAAATAGGACATGTTTACTGTGTAATTGTGTAATTTAGAGTAGGAGGTTAGGATAACTTTCGTAAAAAACGTAAACATCTTTTTAAAGGGCTTCAACATAATAATCAAGAATAATTATGTACTCACGTACGTATTATTGTTCTGCATCGAGGTTAATAGAGTATTATTTATTAAACGATATGAAAAGTATAAAATGATCATGTGTAGATTGTAGCCAACGATCGGATAGAAATAATTATATAGTAAGTATAAAAGGGGATTTGTATTATTATGGGCATGGTATATGCCCAGATAGTACAAGAACGTTTTCAAAACGTTTTTAAAACGTCCAGGTCAGACGTTCAGGACGTTTTGGAAACATCCAGAAAAGGTCCTAAAAATGTCCATTTTCACAAACCAGACGTGTTGTAGGACGTTTTTAAAACGTTTTCAGAACGTTTTTAAAACGTCCTGGTTAGGTCCGAAACAGGCGTTTTTGGGACGTTCGACGGTACTGGTTCGATTTAATAAAAATTTAAAGAAGTACATCGTTTTCTAACGAAGATCGAACTGGATAACAATTTCTTTTATTTATTTAATTCAGAAATAATACAGAATATATGCACTTACAATAGATACAAGAACATCAGGGATCGGCTGACTCTGGCTCTCGCTGACACCTACAGGAGCGGTGGTAATGTGAGCGTGAGATGCCCCGACCCATATAGCACAACGTCTGGTAAAGTCTTAAAGACGTCCAAGAGGCGTCTTAAAGACGTCTTATAGATGTCTTGTTACAAATCAAGACGTTCAGACCTAAAATGGACATAAACTAGACGTCTCTAAGACGAGGTGTGCTATCAGGGGATCGGAGACGAACCGGCACCACGGCCAACCGGCGTCACCGGGACATATGTTGTCGACGCTGGTTGGCTGCGGCGTCACTCGCTTGGCGCTGGCGTCGATTCGTCTCCAATCGATGTCTCGCGTGACGTGTACAAAACCACGTGGGTAGGTAGTAGCTGAATGTACGACCCCGTGGCGCATGTGGCTTGGCTTAGCTAGTGACACTATAATAAGAGTCTGGACACGAGACCCACACAGCACAACGTCCGGCAAAGTCCCAAAGACGTCTACAGACGTCCCGGGGACGTCCGTAGAGCGTGTGTGTACAATCGGTACATCTGTGACGTCACATTCGCTTCGCGTGTCGCCACTTGGCTGGCTTCGCGCCAGCGTCAATTCACGCACACATTACCACCGCTCCTGTAGGTGTCAGCGAGAGCCGGAGTCAGCCGATCCCTGAGGCCTGACTCCTGAGCATGTGATTACTTTGTTGGTTCACACTGCTTCAAACCTTCAAACATGACGTCTGAGAAGTGAAAGCCTAACCTACTTCGATTTGTATATTTATATACCGCATTTATAGCGAACCGCGCTCTCGTAAGCATTGTAGCAATGGTACGTGAAATAGTTATCCTCGCTTTATATTTATTAAACGCTCCTACAGAAATTACGTCTTAATGTATAGTCATACATTCGTGTGATGGAGGAATTTTTTTCAAACGATATACCTGCATTTGAGTAATTCTTTAAGACAGTGATTTAGAAGAGTATAAAACAGCTGATTTCCCATGAATATTTGTTAGTTTTTAAACACCTTTATAACAGCTACACGAATGTTCTTATGATAACCATTATCTATTTTATTAAACATTGCGAGTCATTCGGTCTATTCGGTCTTACTCCAAAAACTTTTTTCTATGCAACCATTATTTGTTTTCGTATCAGATACCAAGATCTCGTATTATCGTTTTAGTTACTAGGAGATTCGTCTCGAGATATCTAGTCTAGTGGCGAAGCGTTTGTTTTTCCTTTTTGGAATAGCTTGTTTTCCATTAAAACGATTCGATGTGTACGTGAAATTTACAGGATAATGATGCAGCTGCTTTGCAGAATTTGGAGCACCTCATGACAGAGTTCTTTTCCCCAGAAACTACGAATGAACGAAAACGTACAATCGAACAAAGTTTCCAAGAGTTCGCGGGACAGATTAATTCTTGGCGGCCTTGTTTACATTTTTTATCTTCCACTAACAATCATTATGTCAGTATGTTTGCTCTGTCCACACTGGAGGTATGCATTTCCATAAATGGATTACGTTTTAATCTTCTACAGCAGAAGTTAACTGAATCGTGCATGGAGATAATATCTTGTCGTTAACGTAAACACTATTCTAGACGACAATTGGAAGGCGGTGGCCAATTCTCCCGTGGGAGGATAGAGCTCTCACGAGATCGACTTTATATACATTGTCGTTAGAGAGAGGCGTAGCTCCTTTTGTAAGGAACAAAGTAGTGAAACTAGTTGTAGACATTGCGAGGCACGACTGGCCGCATTTTTATCCAGATTTTTACTCGAATATTTTACAGGTTTGTAAACATACCGGCATAGCATATATATCTTTGTACAGGTCGTCTTTTACTTTCGAAGCCTAATCTTCTTGTACGTACCGACAGTTATTAAGTCACAAGCACACAAGACTGTTAGGTCTCATCTACCTGAGAACAGCTTCGGAGGAACTGGCGACTCCGAGGGAAGACTTACCGATGCAAAGGAAGAACGAGTTGTTTAGGTTTCTCAGTGCTCAAGTGCCTTTAACTTTGGATACTCTTGCGTGTACGTTTCTTCCTATAAAAGTTGAACTTTCGACTTTGCGTTCATTTCTTTCAATATCGTCTTTTTAATTTAGTACTTCTGAAAGAAACAACAAAATTGCAAAGCCGTTCCGGGACAGTCACGCCGCCTCCTTCGCCTACTAGTGGCCAGACTGTAGCTCCTGCACGTGCTATTCTGGACGTGGAAGGATTGGCCACGGGAACTAGCGACGTCTGCATAGCAATGCTCGACGTATTAGCGCATCTGTTTAGTTGGATCGAATTATCAGAAGATATCTCGTCGAACTTGCTGGATGCTATTTTTACCTGTGCCAGGTATCACGACGCAATGGTAGGATTTAACATTGAATATTATATCGATATATTATAGCAGATTCGTTGAAAATTCTGATTAAGCGTAAGCTTTCTTCGTAGAACGGCAAACAGATAGAAGTGGCTGTACAAGCTGTGACCACGATAAATGAACTATTGTATCGACCACTGTGTTCTCCCGATGTGACTGACAGATTGTTAGTAGAAATATTCGAAAATGGTATTACGTTATTTCAGTTTATGGAACGTTTGGATTCCATAGATGAGAGGTGCCTAGCCGACTGTTTAAAAACATTTCATAAAAATTCTCGTACCCTTGCGTGATTTTAATAAATAAAAGGTATCACGTTTTTAGTTACATGGAGAAGCTGACTGAATTTCTGCAATTATTCATAACGAATCATCTGAAGAGAGTCGAATCGTGTCCTAAGTTTCCAGTGAATACGTTATTAGAAGTCTTGTGCCATCACACGTTTCAACAATGCTCAACGGTGAACGGATATCTAAGATGCTTAGATGTTTGGACTACTCTGTTAGAGAGCTCGCAGTCTCGATGTTCGCCGGTAGCGTTAGCTCTTGCCGAGCGAGTGCTCCAGAAGATGAGTTTCAAGCTTAATCCCCGAATGCTGAAGGATCTCGACACAGAAAGTTTGGACGAAAATGTGAGAAAATTGAGGAAATCCGATTGCGGTCGTTCCTCTTTCTGCGATACACTTATTCCAGTATTTCGTTGCAGGAAGAAACAGAATGGCAACACTTCTTAAGATGCAATATAGAGTGTTTAGCAAAAGTGGCAGACATTTCTCCGATTCCAGTTTTTACATTACTGGTAAAGTACTGGTAAAGAACTGCGGACACGCTTAAGTTAGATCACATTTGTTAACTTTTGGCGATTTTGGCGATTTTTCAGTATCGTTCTTGGAGGGAAGGATTGATAATATTCGGGGAGCTGGGTGCTGCCATTTCTAATAATCAAGTCGTTTTGTTAAACGATTCAGAGGCTCCTAATGTACACGCGCATTTGCGAGATCTGGCTTCCACCACCCAAGCAGTAGCTAGATTATACGCGCTCTTTCTCGGTAAATTATTTTTTCCTTTGTAACAACATCGTGGTTGTACTGTTTGATAATAACCAGCTGTTGTTCACGACAACAGGGGATGAGCACAGCATCGATCAGTCGCTAGCCGAGGAGGTAGTGTCACAGACATTAGACGCGTGCAAATTCGCCAAGACTAATCAGTTATACAAAGCATCGTTGCAGCCACCTGCAATCGTAATAGATCTCATAGAAGTGTAAGTAGCATTTGGAAACATAAAGCTAACATCGCTACCGTTAATGTATATAACGACGTGCGTTACGAAAAGTAGCACGTTTCAATTTTCTTACGTTTCGGTTTTCGCTGCGAAAACTAGCACGTTTGAGCGGTTTGCCACGAAAAATAGCATGTTTCGTCTTTCGCTGCGAAAACTAGCATGTTTGAGCGGTTTGCCACGAAAACTATCACGTTTCGGTTTTCGCTGCGAAAACTAGCACGTTTGAGCGGTTTGCCACGAAAAATAGCATGTTTCGTAGATGCCGTGATTTTATTTAGAATTAAGTAACCGAACTATGAGAAAATTATGCTTTGTTGGTTACTGGGTAGTATAGAGATTATAGATGGAATTATTATTTATTAAACAATATTTTCAACAGTTGAATTCTTTTAAAGTGACCACGCGCTGAAACGTAATAGTTTTGCAGTCTGCAGTATAATCCAAACTGTGCTATTCTTCGTGGCCAAACCAGATAACGTGCTAGTTTTCGCCGCAAATTCCCAAATGTGGTATTTTTCGTGGCGAAACAGTATAACGTGCTAGTTTTCGCCGCAACAGTACGAAATGTGCTATTCTTCGCGGCGGAAGACGAAACGTGCTAGTATTCGTCAGAAACGATGAACGTGCTTCTTTTCGTAGCAAACCGAAACGTGCTAGTTTTCGTAAAAAAATTGAAACGTGCTACTTTTCGTAACGCACGTCGATAAGTAGTATGATAAAACGAATTTTATATTTATGGCATATTTCTCTGGCCAGTCATTCGCAGTTGCTGGCGTCGCTCCAAGCATGGTGTCATTGGATAGCGAACAGGTCAGAGAAGATTAAAGAATCACTTTGTCAGCGTTGCATTGATTCGTGCATTTTAGCATTAGATTGTACTACGTTCTGTGATAACCCTCCGCCAGCAAGTCTGACCCATTCTGCGACACACCTTTTCCAAAGCATCACTGCTATTTTAAAACCCATTTTGTGGGACGAACCTACCTTCAGGAGCTTAATCTCCATGGTGACGTACCCATTTCTGAAGCCCGATACGATAAAAGTGCTGCGAAGGGCTTTAGCGAACGCAATTGTTCTACCGCACGGTGATGGAATTATTAGGGAAAGACTACTAGGTGAGTAAACGTGCATCGGAAGGCACGCGACTAATTAATTTCGGTGAATATTTCATACTTTCTACTGAAATAGGTACCATGGTGTCAACGTTATCTACGCCGTTGGGTTCGGAGGGACAACCTGCACCTTCGGAATCCACGATTTCAATGACAGTAGTGCCATTAACTCAGTTACTAGAAGACTGTTCCTCGTCATCTACGACGATCAAAAAGATGTTGCATTCCTGTTTGGGGACAACGATAAACCGAACGTTAGAACTGTTGCCATATATGATAAGGTGTCAAAGTATATGCGAAATCTTACTTAGCTTTCTGCATTCAGTATTTTCAGTATTACAGCAACAATTAGGCCCTGTGTTTACTCAGAACGCGGTTCAAGGGATATTGCACATTTATACCAGGTGGGTGGCTCATTGCCGTTAGACTAGTAAGTAAGAGATAGAATAAGAAAAATCTTATTCTGCACAATTGCAGGGAGAACATATCCGCGGGGCCCGCATTAGACCAATTGTTAGAGATCCTAATATTAGTTGTATCTGCGCCCAGCAGTGCATTTAAAGCATTCGTTCCTTCGGTGACTAACTTGTGCTTAGGCCAAGTATGGCCAGCTGTGGGGAACGATCTTAGCGGCCACCCAGACACCACGCTTGTTCTTTTAAAACTTTTTCACAGGTAATCGATCGTCTGCTTGACGCTAATAACGATAAGATAAATTGTTCGAATAGGAATTGGATTCTAATTAACGTAAAATTTCTTTAGTATACTTATGCATCGATGGCAGTATTTTTATAACACTTCCGTATTGCGCACTCTCGGCCATACCGATGGAGAGGAATCAGTCGAGCACAAGGAAGAATTAGTGGCGATTTTGGAGGCCTTCGGTCAAGCCCTTCTTCAACCAGACGTCAACATATTCCGCCAAAGTTTACAAAGTCTCGAACAGTTGAACGTACGGTGGCGACTTTATCAGCGAGCAGTGTTCAAGGTTCATTTGCTCCAGAGATTCCTGATGGCGTTATTCACCGTTCTGTTCCAACAGTTAGTTCAACGAGACGTTTTGTTTTGATTATTATCTATCGTTCCAATCGACCAAACATCGTCACCGGTACATACATTCGTTCACAGATCTCACAATTTGTTGGCGGATGAAATTGCGACGGCCATACACAGTTTAGCATCCGTTAATATAGCATGGTTTTTCGGGCATTTCCTGCCTACCTTCTTGGCAAGCTGCGAGGGAGTGGACGATATGCAAAAAGCCACGCTATTAGGAAATTTTGACAAGTCCACGGTGCGTTAAGCTTGAAAATATTTCGATTAATTCAGTTAGCGGTATCGGTTCTTCATCGGGATTATAAAAATATTACAGGATCAGCCGACCTTAACCAGGTCCGTCCTTCAACTTATTTCTGATCTAAGATGCTATCAGTTTTGTCGACCCGGCTGAAGGGATTGCATCTCGATAGAAAAGTGGATTACGATGACATCGTCTGATTTTTCTGAGAATTTCAACGACGAAACTTGATGAAACTTGGTGAAAGCAGCGTTTGCAATGACTCTCTCCATTCTCTGTGCCTCGAGACAAATACCAACAAATTTCTAACACGTGTAATCAAAAGGGACGAAATGTTTTCTAAATATATTATTCTGTGTAAACTACTGCCGCACCATCGTATTGTGATGTCGTTAGCGTTATCCAAACGTAATAAAAGAACACAACGCGTCATTTTTAATATTGTAGTAGCTGCATCTATGTAACCCGAGTCGATTCGTTTTACGATATTTTTAACGAACAGTTGGATTTTCATTAATGGTAACAGAATGTTTCGTACAAATATCGCTATCAGCGACAATTATCGTCGAAATAACATTATGGTATACATTGCGTCGGCTTATGAACTCGAGTCTGTTTACAACAGATTCTTTTCCTTTATCGTTTTACGCTTATCGCATCCCTTCTCTTGCATTCGATAAGCAACATCCATTTGCAATATTGGCGACATCGTTAATACAGAAAGTACTAATGTCTCGCTTACTCAGTAAAAGTGCTGTTTATGTTCCAAAATTACAAATGGTAAGATATTTAGTGACTGACCCGGCGTTCGGGTTTCTCAAAGAATTGGGCCTTACGACAGAGAATCCGGGTCTTTACGATGGACGATGGGGAGGATCGGGCAAGGTATTTTACATAATCTTCATCTAAATTCGAATAGTATAACGCAGAAGATTGATTTCGTTAAACCTGTTGCGATGGAAGGTTGTAGAATCAATCGCACCAGCGACCGGCAAAGTGATAGCGAAAGTTCGAACATCGACACCGCAAGAAGCCAGTAATGCTATTACAGAAGCACGCAAAGCGTGGCCACAATGGACATCCGTGCCTGCGCCTACAAGAGGAGAAATTGTTCGACAAATTGGGCAGGAACTTCGTAACAACTTGAAACCACTGGGACAGTTAGTGTCTTTGGAAATGGGTAAGCGTGGCATCATAATACACATTTTAATTATTCCGTTCGTTCGTTCGTCCGTTTCACCTTCAGTTGTATGCCTCGTTAGGAAAAGTGTTGCCAGAAGGTATTGGAGAGGTTCAAGAGTACATTGATATATGCGATTTTGCGGTTGGCCTGTCCAGAATGTTGCCTGGTAGCGTATTCCCGTCGGAAAGAAAGCATCATGTGATTTTAGAGAAATGGCATGCGGTGGGAGTTGTAGGAGTTATTTCTGCATTTAATTTCCCAGTTGCGGTTAGTATAGTTCATAGAAATGGAGAAATTAATCCATAAAACTGAATCAAAACACATTACTTGCAAATATCTTTGTCATCTTAGGTGTATGGCTGGAACAGTGCGATAGCACTGGTTTGTGGAAATACTATAGTGTGGAAAGGGGCACCAACTACTCCTTTAGTATCTATTGCAACTACTAAAATTATATCTAATGTGTTGGAACGAAATGGAGTACCAGGCTGTGTAGCGTCTTTGGTAACAGGTGGTGCAGACATTGGCGAAACGATTACCACTGATAAACGGTATATTTAAAAACAAAAACAAAAATTCATAGTAGCATAAACCCAATCGTATCACACACAGAGTTGTACTTAAAGTTATACGTTATTTCTATTTTCAGTGTGCCCCTTGTTTCTTTCACTGGAAGTACTAACACTGGACGACAAGTAGCTCACAATGTTCAAGATCGTTTTGGAAAAGTCATATTAGAACTAGGAGGCAACAATGCAATGATAGGTGAGTCGAGGAATTACACTAATTAGCGAGGACTACTCGGAGTGTTATTTGTGCCGTATCTTTTCGCAGTTGTTCAAGATGCAAATTTAGAAATGGCACTCAGAGCGGCAGTATTCTCTTGTATTGGAACAGCAGGGCAAAGATGTACTACCACCAGGAGATTAATTCTTCATAATAAGATACACAATGAATTTTTAGGTAAAAAGCTCAACAAATTCAATTAAAATTTCACTGCGAACACACCGAATTCGTAAAGTTGCAAATCCTTTTAGAAAAATTGAAAGTAGCGTACAAGAACATTATGGGAAGGATAGGGGATCCTTTGGAAGACCATGTTTTATACGGACCCTTGCACAGTCAACAGGCAGTAGACGAATACAAGGTACTAATATTTTATATATCTCTATATATTATTCTTTATTTATTTATATAATAAAAGAAGTCCTGACTGATTGACTCATCACGATTTCTTTGGAACCACTGAACCTATGACCATAAAATTTGGTAGGTAGGTTCTTCTTGGGCCCCTAGGTCAGCGCTGCACAAGGAGCTGTTTTCGGCGCCTAGCGGCGAGCAACCCGCCTTTCCTATTGCTAAGGTTAGAATAGAATCGGTGAGGAGAACTGCAGTAGTGTATGTGCGTGTTCGTAGGCTCGTAGCATAGGGATATATGACTGGGTTCCTTGTGGGGCCTGCATGAAAATGTGTGTTTTTTTACGCCTGCTGAGCGGGAGCAAAATGACTAATTTCAAACGTATTCGCGTAAAGTCTATCTCCCAAGGGAAAAAGACTTTACCCGCATGCGTATTCGCAATTTCTTACTTTCCTCCCAAAGAAACTGGAGTTTGACGTTACCCTATGGTATGAAGATGCAGTTGTTCGACTAATCGTTATCGATTTGTTGGAAAATAAATACACGTATTTATTAATTTTGACAGAATAAAAAAGCAATCGAACATGCATATTTTTTGCGAATCGCTGAGCAGGCTTTCAAAAACACACCTTTCATGCAGGTGTTGAAAAAAAAATATAATGCGTGACACGGGAGAGAAGCGATTTCGCCTCGCGTGAATTGCTGCCCGAGAGTAGCGAGTTTTATTACGGGATCTGTTCTGCACTGGGGCCCCACAAGGAACCCAGTCATATATACCTATGCTACGAGCCTACGAACACGCACATATACTACTGCAGTTCTCCTCACCGATTCTTACCTTAGCAACAGGAAAGGTGGGTTGCTCGCCGCTAGGCGCCGAAAACAGCTCCTTGTGCAGCGCTGCCCTAGGTGCTCGCTAAGAAATGTTTTTAAAAATCTTCCGCCCCTTCACCGTAAAAAAGATATATACATTTAACCTGGGCAACACCGGGAATTTTAATTTTAAGCTAGTCTACATATATAAAAAGATGTCATGACTGACTGACTGACTGACTTATCAACGCCAAGCCCAAATCGTGCAACCTAGGCACGTGAAGTTTTGGAAGGTACATTGTTTTTATGACGCAGGCGCTCACTAAGGAAGGATTTTGGGAAATTTCGTTCCTAACGGGGTGAAAAGGGGTAAAATGTATTTTCTCGGATTCCTTAACATCTCTTAAACCCGGTTAGATATCAACTTAGGGTTGCCGATCTGAGATCGATTAATCGAAAGATCGATCTTTTGCCCCGCGATTTTCGATTTTTTTAATCGATTTTTCAGTATAGGTCGATTCCATGGAATCGATCCTCGGGGACCAGAAATCGTGTTCCGATTCTTTATTATTTATACCTAGGTAATACCTAGGTATAACATATGGAATTTTCATAACCAATTAGTTCAAAGTTCGTCCATTGCGCAATCCGATCTCTATGAAGATCAATTAACGATTAAAGACAATGTTATTATAACTCGTTCCCAAATTCCCAATCTTCCAATTGTAAACATTTTTACACTTTACACTAACAATAAGTTTTACGGGTGAATATTATTCAGCAAAATATTAATTTACTAAGTCATTTTGTCCTCAATAACATTTCATTAACGCTACATTTACGGAACCAGTCAATTTGTCGGGATAATTTATATATACATAGATCAATTATTGCGAAATAACAATGAATAAGAAAAAACACCTAGCAAATGACGGTTGTTTAGCAATAAATACATGAGCAAACAAGTTTGAACAAAAAAATTATTTCTATTCTATTTACCCAAAATCATTCTAATATACTTCTAATATACACTACTTAGGGTGCGTTCCAGTTGGGCTCAAATCGCCCGCACGGTCACGATATGTAATGGAAATTATGGGTGTTGCGGGCGATTTGGGCCCAACTGGAACGCACCCTTAGTCTTCAATGAATTGAAGATACATAAAGTTGAAGAAGAAAATAAATACATATACATAAAGTTGAATCGATTTCTTGAAGATCGATTCTTTACAAGCCGATTTTTTCTTGAATCGATTTTTCATGTTGCGATTCGAATCGATTTGAAAAATCGATATTTTTCGGCATGAATCGGCAACCCTATATCAACTAGGTTTTTGCATACAAAGGTTACCCACTAGAGGTGTGCGCATCGTTCCAAGGCTCGGGTTCTCGGCCCTCGGGACGGGTCGGAAAATTTCGAGCGAGATCGAGCGGAGTCTCGATAGTTTCGTATTGATCGAGATCCCGAAGTTTTCGGGGTCCCGAGACTCGTTTCTGGCTACAAGCATGATCGATCGGACGCGATCGGCTCGAAAGCTAGGCTATTACGAGGGGACTGAGACGGAACGGGCTATGCTTGTAGCCCGAATCGAGTCTCGGGTTCCGAAAACTGTCGGGGTCTCGAGCAATACGAAAGTATCAGGATCCCGCCCGATCTCGCCCGAAAGTTTCCGGCCCGTCCCGAGCCCGAAAAGTCGGGTATCCGCACACCCCTGTTACCCACAGAAATCCTTAAAAGTCAATTTCAGGATTTTGCCCTAATCAACCCCTAAGGGGGTGAAAAGGGGTAAAATGTGTTTTCACGGACTTCTCAACATCTCTTAGGCCCGATTAGATATCAACTCGGTTTTTGCATACAAAGATTACCCACACAAATCCCTAAAAATCAATTTTAGGGGTGAAATATTTTTTCATGCAGTCCTAAATTAAATATCTCTTACAAGGAACACTATTCAACTGATGATGGAATCGCGCAGATTTTTTTATATAGATCAAAGGTATATGTTGCAGTGGTCACAAAAATGTAAATTACAGATGCTCCCAAAAGCTGGTCTGACCTTGAAAAATCAACAAAAATGGAACAGGGGAAAGAAGAAAAATGAGAGAAAGAGAATGACAAAACCGTTTGTTGAAATTTATTTACCTCTATTATATGAAAATACATTATATTAAATGAATGATAATAGATTAATAGATTAACAATTTTTTTTTAAACCTTCTTGTTCACAAGATTATCATAAATGTAATGGTTAATTACCGATTGTTGTGATTTCAATAGTATTATCATTAATTTTATTTATTGTCATTAATTTTTTCTGATTGTTATCTATCATTAATCTATTATCATTCATTTACTATAATGTATTTTCATATAATACAGATAATTCAATTTCAACAAACGGTTTTGTCATTCTCTTTCTCTCATTTTTCTTCATTCCCCTGTTCCACCTTTGTTGATTTTTCAAGGTCAGACCAGCTTTTGAGAGCATCTTTAATTTACATTTTTGTGACCTCTATAACATATACATTCGATCTATATAAAAAAATCTGCGCGATTCCATCATCCGTCGAATAGTGTTCCTTGTTAGGCCCGTAGGAAAATCTTTCTATCGTCGAATAATATCTCTTTGTTCCTGAAAAGTTACAAATAAAACCTATCACGGAAGATAATTGAAAATGTTCGTACAGACTACTCAATAAAAACTGATGGAAAAAGCACCACAGAAATACGAAAGCTCATAATTTCTTACAGAAAGCGATAGCTACTGCTGTGCAAAGCGGCGGTAAAATTGAATTTGGTGGAAAGGAGATAGATAGACCAGGTTTTTACGTTGAGCCAACAATTATAACTGGCTTGTCGCCTAATGCCGAGATTGTTCAGAAAGAGACCTTTGCCCCAATTGTATACGTTTTTGAAGTAAATTCATTGGAGGAAGCGATTGCCATCAATAACGGCACAGAACAAGGATTAAGTAGCTGCGTGTTTACGGAAACTATACAAAACATGTTTCAGGTAAGCATACAGTTTTATAATTAATATATATTTGTGTCGTGATGCTACTAAAGATAACAAGACGAAATTCATCTTGCAGTTTATTGGACCCCATGGCTCCGATTGTGGGATAGCAAATGTTAACGTGGGAACTAGCGGCGCGGAAATAGGTGGTGCATTTGGAGGAGAGAAGAGCTCGGGCGTTGGTCGCGAAAGTGGCAGCGATGCATGGAAATATTACATGCGACGTTCGACTGTTTCAATAAATTGTGGAAACGAATTGCCGTTGGCTCAGGGTATTAAATTTGAATAGTTACATGGAGTATGCAATGGACATTGGGAAAATATTTCAATGCTTTAATGCAAATCGTATAAAATCAACCTGAACATCCACAGAGGCCTTTTTATGAAACTTGTATGCTTTCGGTAGATCGTATCGCAATTCTGCGATAACTTCGCCTTTGGCGCCGAATTCGGCAGACTTCTTAAGAATATAATTACGCGTGCTTGTTTTATGTAAGGAATATACAGCATTAGACGCGAGTTTCGTTGCGATTTCCAAGAACTTCACATCTGTACCTGCATTATGTTTCGTTCCAAAAGGTGGATTCATTATTACTGTATCGAAATATTTCTCGAACCTTCCTGCAATATGATTATGTAACCACATGTTTTATTTCCAATAAATGAAGTTTAATAATTTTTATATAAATCTATGTACCTGGTAGATATTCAAGTATATTACACTGTACAGCTTCCACGGATACTTCTATTTCGCTGCAATTTCTAGATTGAATTTCAAGCGCATCCGAGTCTATTTCAAAACCCATTACATGATTCGCTCCGAGTATTTGTGCTCCGAGTGACAAGATACCGCATCCGCTCCCTAAATCAGCCACTGTACATCCTTCTATGTCGTCGAATTGAGATTGAGCGGTGTATAACATACGCGAGGCAATATGCGGGCTAGTGGAATACTGTTCAAGTAATATTTTTGGCTTATTAAATCCATCCAGTTGCTGCAAATACTCTTCTAAGTCACGAAGTCGCAGGCTAGCCATTTTCTGTTGGCTTTATAGTTTTGTAGATAGAAACACACGTAAGAATCGATCTCTTATTTCGAGTCGCGTTTATCCCGCCTATTTATATGCACAGTCTTTCCAGTCATTTCTATATAATATACAATCTGACTATATGCAAAGTAATTCATTTATTTAGCGTCGAATCTAGGAAGGACAGGCAAAATTAGATTGCCAAAGGAAGAGTCCTGTGTTACAAAATATCCTGACGAGGCTGCGTGCGCGTTATGCAATGCAGCTCTTTGCGACGCACTCATTGCGACGCCATCAGATGGTTGTGTGGGAGGCTGACAAGACAGAACGTAGTAAGTTGTGCCATGTAAATAAAAGTATCAGCGCATAAAACTCGTGATTACCAATGTCGAGGGGGAACCAGTCGCAGTAACAGCTAGCGAAGTACTCAATGTTGGCGCAACACCTTGCTTTAATAGCATCTGCTTCTTCAGTTGCAATTCTTCCAAGATTTTTCTGTTTTGCAATTCTACAACCAATTCGAGTAAAGACTTTCTTTTGTATTTGAAATAATAAGGAAATTATACGTGATAATACCTCTTGAGTTCGATTGCGAAAAAGCCATCAAAAATTTAGAACCCTTCTTCTTGAATAAGTCGAACAGCGTTCGAAATGCTTTATAGACTATAAAAAGATGAAAGCATTCATAAACAGAAACAGGTTACGTTTTCGGAGAGTTGTATTCTCGGTCGTTTTCAACCTATTTTTTAATCCTAGCTAAAAACGTAAATAGAACATAACATTAAAAAGAAGATTGTCATAGTATTTTGGCAATGTTTACATTTTGGAATTATAGTGTTACCTTAACCTCTTTGAGGTGATAAAATCGTAAAAATATTCCTCAAAAAAGCAACCCTATTTCCCTAATACCAGTATTAAAGTACTTTCTCAGTCGCTTAAAATCTCATCGGTCTCTGCGATAGCAATATGTAATTCGGCAGTTCTGAAATAACATAGCACTACCTGAAGATTGTCTGATCCCGTCTGATTCCTAGTGGTGGAGAACTATCGATGGCTTATTTTCACTATCGATAATTATCGGTATTGAAAATCGAAGGTTAGTCCAGGCCTTCCCAAGTAGGGGAAAACCACTCTTGAAACTGTTGCGTGGCCGGCTGGTTCTCCCGGATTCTTCGTAGGGAATTCGGCGAGGTGTCGATGCCCGTGGAGTGCTAAGGCACTCTGCTCCTAGGACGAGGATTATTCGAGAAATAAATGTAATGAGAACGAATAATAAATAAGAGAATAACACAATAAAAGAACAATTAGAACTCAAAACTAGGAACTTTAATTAACAAAATAGCTATAATATCTAAATTTCTGGAGGTTGTCTACAACTCGACTACTCATCACTGCTTTTCGGGCTCGACCCATACAGCACAACGTCCGGCAAAGTCCCAAAGCCGTCCCCAGGACGTCCTGGGGACGGCTTTGGGACTTTGCCGGACGTTGTGCTGTGTGGGGAGTGACGCTTCCAAAAGGTCCTTTGCTTTACCTCTTGTTAATTACAAAATGGCTTAGTTACCAAGAGCCAATCGCAAATTTACTAATTAACTACCTAAATTCCTATTCGTCTATTCGATTTCTTTTCGATTCTCAATTTTTACAGAACAAGCGTTTAACTACGCGGCGCTGGAATTACACACCTAGGAGAAGGAAAGAAGGAGAAGTTCATTTATTCAATTACCCGTTTCCAAGTGGGTATCGATTAGTTTATAATCTTGAAGTCCTCTTATTAAAAGGATATTTAACTATTTTCAAACCCCTCGGCCTTGTGCGAACTTCACCTAATCTCCCTTTCCTATTACCTTCGTGTGATCCGATTTGAACTTCGCGCATCTAAAGCTTAAACTACACGCCGCTAGACGGGAGTCGCAACAACAAATGATTACGGATCTGACGTCAGGCTCTGCGCTCTCATGGCAGACCCTGCTGCCAATCTGACGTCAGATTGGTAACAGATGGTTATCAGGGCACCTAGTGGGTTATGGGTTTTCCCTCAATTAGCTGTTACCTTCCCTTCGGCGTGTGACGCATTTTAAAAATTGTCTTGTTTCGAGTAATATAAATTGCGACCAAACTAATTATTCAAATAACTCGAGCGAATGTACGAATTTAACAAAAAACGCGATTATTGATCCAACGACTTAGTGGGTTGTGGGTTTTCCCTCGATCAATTATTGTTGACCTGAATTATTGTGGCGACTGAATCAAATCCTTCTAAACGAGTCTAGGATTTTACATAATTGGACTTCTATATATAATTAGGCATAACACAAATCCATGTAATTTTCCTTTTTTTTTTTTTTTTTTTTTTTTTTTACTTGGTGGAAATCCCCACGGATACCCCCGGCCCGCGGGGGCGGGCGGGGGGTTATGTGGGACTGGAACCCACTAAAACCACCAAGATGGCCTCCTCAGGGGCGGTGTCGCGCGCCTGAGGGGGAGGACTTTCGCGAGATCAAACTAGCGATACTTTCGCTTGCCTCCCCCCAGTGCGCTTGTTGAGCGACACCGCCCGCCAGCCCCGGCGCGTTTGATGCGCCGGGGTCATCCCTGGGGGAGATGACTCCTCGGGGAGATGACTCCTCCGTTGCTGCTAGGGTGAGTGGTGCCCCCCGGCACCCTCACCCCACGGCCCCGCGATCGAACAGCCCGCCGCTCGGCCCAGAGATGTAGCGACGGGCCGAGGCGGTTCGGGGGCTAAGGTGTGTTTGGCCACGAGGGCCGTCAGAGAACACACACTGGGTGGCCCATCGGTGGCCCACCCGCCCCCGGGGCTGTCGATCGCTACCGAGAGGGCGACAACTGTTAGTCGCCCCCCTGGAGGGTCCATTCCTCGCAGGGACCCTCCGCACGTCTGCCCTTCGCCGCCGCCGTGGAGTTGACGCACTGCCACTGCGCGTCCACGGCGGCACTCGCGAGGAAGACCGTGGTGGCCCGACACTGGGGGGCCACCCTCCACCTCTCCCTCCCACGCTCCTCTCTCACACAGAGGGCACCTTTGCCGGGGGTTACCTTCACTCCCCCCGGACTTCCCTCCCTTCCCCCTATCACTGTCGTGGGGGGGAATCAACGACGGCGCGCGGCCGGGACCAATACCGGGGGAGCGGGCGACCTACAATGTCGCCGGACCGCGTCCCCCGGCCCCGGGTCATGTAATTTTCCCCAATTTGTACCACCTTTCAAAAACTCCTATATATATATTTTTTTTCTTTTTGTAATACATGGTATATTATTCCTTAACTTGCCTAATTTTGTTTCGAACCAGTCTCCTCTAAAGTACCACATCCTGATTGGACAACCTGTATGGGTTGTAGACGAAAGCTGCGCCCCAAAACAATCCTGATTTTTGCGTAATAATCTAATTATTTAAAATTTATAATTATCTTTTAAAGTCGTTAAGCGTTACCTGAGGAAATTAGACTCAACCGCTCGGTCTCTTTTAAAATTAACGCCCTCACGTAACATTAATAACGGATAATAATGGATTCAACAAGAAATGGTAAGTTATACATTAATAATTTTTTTTTATGTACGTTTAAGACGTCTTAAAGCCTTCCTCCCTTCTCGTAGGTGTGAAAATCCAGCGCAATGTTGTTAAACGCTTGTTTTAGCAAAAATCGATAACCGAAACGAATCGAATCAGCGAATAGGAATTTAGCTAACTAATTAGGAAATTTGTGATTGGCTCTTAGAAACTAAGACACTTCGTAAATAACAAAAGATGTACAAGTTTTGCCATTGTAAGGACTGGTAAGGACACTCGAGTCCCAAGAGCTGAAGCGAACCCAGAACACAACGTCTGGTAAAGTCTTAAAGACGTGCACAAGGCGTCTTTAAGACTTTACCAGACGTTGTGCTATCTGGGAATAGACGTGTTATAAAAACCTTGAGAAGTCGATATTTGTGTTCAAATCGCTTATTATGTTCATTAAAGATATCAGTTATTTGGTTTCAAATTGTTTTACTACGTTAATATTATCTTTATTATTAGGTTTAGGTTTATATTTTTCTTTGGTACAGTCGTATATATAATTTCACACGAGTTTCCAAAGATGGCGGTTTGAGACTCACATTCTCATATTGCCCAACGAACTATAGTCTAGTCATTTACGTTATGAACACCATATAGTAATACAATACATTCATACACAAACTATACAACGTTTTCTTTCTTCCATTATTTATTTCCTTGTATCTTTATTATTAAATTTATCATTGAAAATCCGCGTCCAGTGAGCAGAACGCGTTAGCGTTCCACGGGCATCGTGCCGCCGGCCGCGCCTCCCAGATAGCACAGGACGTTTCGAAAACGTCCATTTTATGTCCATTTTAGGTCTGAACGTCCATGGCTTGATTTGTGAAAATGGATGTTTTTAAAACGTTTTCTGGACGTTTACTGGGACATACCCAGATAGCTCACCTCGTCTTAGAGACGTCCAGTTTATGTCCATTTTAGGTCTGAACGTCTTGATTTGTAACAAGACGTCTTTAAGACGTCTTTAAGATGCCTTGTAGACGTCTTTAAGACCTTTACCAGACGTTATGCTATCTGGGTATAAATGTTTATGAACATTTGCTCAAAGAAACAACGAAAAACCCAAAACACAAAGGCATTTGTTTAAATGTTTCTGACCGAATGTTTGTAAACCGGTCCTATACAGTTTTTATATTGTTTTCATACAGTTTGTATACAGCTTTCATAACGGTTTTGTATATTTGTTTCAGTATTTGTGGTCAAAGGTATGTATTTCTAGGTTAGCGTTTGAATAATTTTTAAATTTTAGGTTAATGAATTGGCAAATTTTGATGGTTCCAATATATTGGACCTCGTACTAACATGTTCTTGTATCTATTGTAAGTACATATATTCTGTATTATTTCTGAATTAAATAAATGAAATAAATTGTTATCCAGTTTGATCTTCTTTTGAAAACGATTTTCTTCCTTAAATTTTTATTAAATCGAACCAGTACCGTCAAACGTCCCAAAAACGCCTGATTCAGACCTAACCAGGACATTTTTAAAACGTTCGACAAATCGTCCTAAAAACGTTTTCAAAACGTTTTAAAAATGTCCTAAACACGTACTGATTTGTGAAAATGGACATTTTTAGGATCTTTTCTGGACCTTTTCTGGAGGTTTTGAAAACGTCCTGAACGTTTGACCTGGATGTTTTAAAAACGTTTTGAACACGTTTTTGTGCTATCTGGGCTGATTTCCCCACGAGAAGACTACTTTTCCAAGACGGCCACGCAACACAACTATTCATAAATAGACAATCTATGCACGCACTGATTTGATTGGCTAACGTATTACATACACATTATACTGTATAACTAATGTGAAGAGATATTCGTTCATTTAAATAGATTAAGAACAATTACATTGGTACAAAATATACAACTGAAATTCTATAAGAACAGGACTTGAAAATGTTTCGAGAGAAAGTAGAAATTGGGGTTATGTGGCGCGTGCAAAGAGCAGTTATGCCACAGCCGACTCTACTACCATGATGTAAATAAATAAGAGGTGTCACTCCGGGCGGAACCTTGGAAGTCCTTACTTGACCTTGGCATTTAAATTGGTTGTATATTCGAGCGGGATATTCAAATCGACTAAATGTACCTTACCGCAATTGGCTGATTATTGCCGAAGTTTACCGATCATTGCCGAATGGGCATTTCAATTGGTTGTCTAGTGATTTCCCTAGGTTATTTCTGTCCTTGTCAAGTGACGCCTCTTATTATGGCTGTGTTCCGATTCACGCATTATGCGCATAGACTGCAGAGAAAACCGTTCCGCTTCAGTCTATGCGTGCATTGGTTGCGTTGGTGGCGCATAGCATTCCCTAGAATTCTCCACTTCTAGCACATGAAGCGTGCAGTTCATGCGCGCATGCGTATTTGTCGCTTTACGTACGCTTTGAAAAACATGCACGAAATTATATGGTCCGCTACTCGAAGTGACAGAAAATATAACCTACATACAGTGGGTACAGAAAGTATTTGTACACCCTTTAAAATCGCATAACTTTTTTCATATTAATCCAAACAACTCGAGTTTTTTATAGAAGCTAGAAGGATTAGTTTGCTAAATGATGTGATTCGTCGTTTTAAAAAAAAATGAACATGGTCGGAATAGCAAAAAAAGTAGTAAAAGTCATTTTTTAAACTTTTTTTTGTGAGCCTGTAATGAAAATTCAAAAAAACCCGTTTGTAGATTTCAGTAAGTTATCTACGTGCCTAAAATTTCATCAAAATCGGTTGACGTTGCTCTGAGTTATGAACGCTTAAAGATCGCAGAATAAGGTCGAAAATCGCTGATTTCGTGAATTTCCGCGATTTTCGACCTTATTCTGCGATCTTTAAGCGTTCATAACTCAGAGCAACGTTAACCGATTTTGATGAAATTTTAGGCACGTAGATAACTTACTGAAATCTACAAACGGGTTTTTTTGAATTTTCATTACAGGCTCACAAAAAAAAGTTTAAAAAATGACTTTTACTACTTTTTTTGCTATTCCGACCATGTTCATTTTTTTTTAAAACGACGAATCACATCATTTAGCAAACTAATCCCTCTAGCTTCTAAAAAAACTCGAGTTGTTTGGATTAATATGAAAAAAGTTATGCGATTTTAAAGGGTGTACAAATACTTTCTGTACCCACTGTATATGCTACATGGCAATAAATGCTTATTGTATATTTCGTTCTTTTACGCTATATTTGTCACCTTTTTATAATTTAACATCCTTCCAAAATATTATTGTTTTCATTGATATGAAAATTCAATGTAGTGTATTACTATAGTGTATTTCAACATGTGTTGTGAGGTAAGACCGGCCAAAATTGAGGGGTAATCGTAGCCAGCTTTTAACATTACTTTTTTTCTGGCTTAAATGCAACTGACATAAAAGAATTATGAATAAGGCAGAATGAAGCCAGGAATATTACTTTACACGCTTCCACATAAAAACCCAAAATGAAACAATTAAATTTTATGGGCATATAATAATATGAAGAATGTTCAGGATGGAATACCCCTGAAGAATACATTTGTGATTCATGTACACTAGGCGGCGAAATCGGCTTCCCTCCGGAAATTTGGCAACGTTGCATGTCGGGTCCCCCTGTGTCGAAGAACCACTGAGTTATGCCTAGTGACAATGGTGACAATTCTACAAATTATTATTTAGTTTGCTGAAATGAATTTTGCTTGATATAACATTACACGTAAGAGGATGATGGACTCGATTCCTCATCGATTTGGCAAAGAAGTAGCATGTATCGTAGGTAGAAAGTTTTTAGACTGCCACGCCGAAGTCTAGGTAGACGCACGAAATCCCTATATCGGTGTTCTAGCACGGGAAGGCGAGGGAAGGCGTTTTGTCCGCCGCTACCCCAAGGTAGCCGCCGCCCGCATAAGACCCTCTCACTTGCACATAAAGCCCTGTCCTTGTTTAGCACCATCCCTGTCTACCGCATGCTCTCCGTCACTCCTTCGTAAAAAATAACTAGCCTCTTAGCGGCAATTCGCTGCACGGGAGTGACAGAGAGCATGCGGTAGACAGGGATGGTGCTAAACAAGGACAGGGTATACATTTAGTCGATTTGAATATCCCGCTCGAATATACAACCAATTTAAATGCCAAGGTCAAGTAAGGACTTCCAAGGTTCCGCCCGGAGTGACGCCTCTTATTATACCTACTCTTTGGCTAGTACTAGTCGGCTGTGGTTATGCTCTCCACCAATCCGAAGCTATCACGAACATCACGGAATACTGCTCTGCCTGCACCAATCAGAAGCGGTCACGAAAATCACGGATCACTGTGAAAAATCACCGCGATTGCGAACGAACGTGATCGGATCACCCGTTATTCACAAATCACCGTTCTAGCCAACACTAGTTAAAATAGAAATAGGAAAAAAATTCTCTGCCAAAGACAAGAGAGCCAGGGGAGTCGGAGCGCGTAAGTTCCTAGCAGTTCCTAGGACGAGAAGAGGGAGATTCTGGGTTCGGAGCATCGATACTTGACGCATGCGCCATGTTCGGAGATTCTCGCAGGCGCCACCTCGCGAGACAGTCCTATCGTGGAAGTTATCTCGAGTAGTTCTACGGTGGTTGTGTTCGTCCGGTTTTTCCGTGAGTTTTTCCGATCTCGAAGGGTCCCGGTTGCTACTACTCCGACAAAAAGACGTGAGTATCGAGGCACGCAATTTCCAAGTACTGCTTTCAGCGTCGTACTTGCAAGCGAGCGGGTAGAGCTGGCTTGAAAATTCACGGTGGCCAGACGTGACAGGTTCTAGCAAAATGGCCGTGCGCGATTTACAACAAACGGTTGATCCGCGTACGCGCGACAATCTCAGAGCATCGCTCCTCTGACCGACGTGACACCGCTGGACATCGTACGCCCGATCTAAAACCGACCAAGACCTGGTTAGCGACCGTTGGGGCCTGTCGCCGAGCCTTGTTCCGTACATATCCAACGTACATGTTGCACGTCACTTGCGAATTGATTTTTTCGCGAAAGACCGCTTGCGTGATGCGCTGGTACAGTCCGCTTCGCCTACAACTGCTCACCCGCCGAACTTAAACCTTTGCACCAAATATTCCCCGTTTCTCGGTCACGCGCGTTATCTTATCTGTCAGAGCACGGTCGACGAGGGGCTGATTCGTCGGAACTTTTTGACAGACGTCTGTCCCGGAGTTGCTGTCGGGTCAGTGATCAGCTGTCGGCGTACCTGTGTCTCATCTCGATGACGTTCTCGCGTGGAACGAGCGAATGGATCGTTAATTGAATGGACATCCTATCGTTAGTCACCGCGGTTCATAGGGTTACCAACGTTCCTCTCATGAGAACTGACACTGCCCCCGAATCGAGAGTCCCACTCGTCCGACGCTCGCTGGGCACGCGAGTTAAGCCGCCCCTACATTCCGTCTAATATCGTCGGGGCTGCCAACGATCCCTCGAGTAACTTTACGCGCGTGCACCTGAAGAGATTAATCAAGAAAAACGAAGCTACAGGTAGATCGCGGTGAGCGAGTCTGGGAAGCCGAGTGTTCGCATCGTTGCTGACTAATATCGACACAGCAACGAACTTTGATTAAATCGCAAATCGGAAAGCAGGCGTGTGACAGCTCGAATATTCAAGTATGTACTTAGCGTGTGCCGCTTTCGCTCGTTGATGAACCGGAGGCTTATCTGTTTAAAAAATAATCGGAACATCGTTTCACGAAGTAACCCCGCTGAAAGTTTTCATGTTCGCGATTTCCGGATAAAGTAGGCGCGTCTATCTCGAACATTGCTTCGAAGAGCGCAACATCGTAGTTCGACGTTAGCGTAGAATGTGTACCGTGGCAGATTCAAGTAATTCTACCGCGATTAATTTTCATAGCCGCTATTTATGCAACTGGGCGTAGAAAATTGAAGGAGGCCGGGTATGAATATTTGAATGCAGCGCAAGGTGAAATACACTGGACGATGGGGGTGGGCGGGCAGCCGGTTTATCGATTACGGCGCATCACGCCGATAAAGCATCGTCATAAAGCGTCGCGACGACGCAACGCGCTCTCGCGATTGTCAAGGTCCTTCCTCTTGGCGTGTATCTTCTCGCGACGTATCCCTTTTCCTGTTAGAGGGTTCGAGAAGTCATTCCTGATGGCTTTTCGCCCGTCAATCGAACTCGAACGTTACTGGGGAAAGATGGCCGACCCCGTTTCGCGGACTCTAATTGGCTGATATCGTCTTGTGCCTGCCAATCACCGGCCGGGCTTGTCTAACTGTCGTGTCCAGAGATCACTGGCCAATAGCGTTCTCATTTATTTGATCGAAGCCCGCGTGTTTTGCCAAATGTTATGTCATTCTATCGATTGCATTATTTCGCGGGGCCAGAGGTAAATGTAGTGGGTATTTTTGCTCGCCCAGGGTTGTTTATGGCCGGAATAAAAAGTCACAGCTGTCTGCAACTTCGTATTTGCGAACAATTTGTTAATCTTTATATACAACTATTTTCTTTATTAATCCTGGATTTCATATCAAGGTATGGAATAGGAGATGCTTAGGGAATGACATCATAGGTTACAAAAGCGATCCCCTTTTATATCGCGTCTGACATTTAATTTAAGCTCAACGACGGAGATTCTAAACAAAGAATTTAAAATTTGCAATTTCTTTTCCTGCATTTCTCTGATGTTTAATTATTTTTAACACGTGTAGAGAAATTATTGACCATGTACAATCGTTTGCAATAGTCTGCATCTTTCCAGCCACAAAAGCTCCTAAATGACTAACGTCGTAATATGCACTCGTAATCAATCTGGCTTTTTCTCCTCAAACATCTTTCTTACAAGGGAAGATCTCGAAGCCTGCAATTCAACAAATTCTGAAATTTTGTGAATATGTAGGGCATTTCTTCCTGATTATAACGCAATTTTTGTTTGCTACCCAAATTCACTCGAAGGGAGTGAAATTAACCCCCGAATATACGGCTAGTTTCCGATTTTGTGTTATAACTCGCGAACTGTAAGAGCTACAAAAAATTTTCTAGACAAAAGTTACTTCTTTTAATTAGATTTATCCTTTGATAAAAAAAAATTTTACACTTCACGAGTTATAACCCAAAATGGGAAAATAACCGGATTTTCAGGGATCAATTACAACCCCTTGGAGTGAATTTGGGCAGCAAACAAAAATTGTCTTGTAATCAGAAGGAAATTCCCCATATATATTCACAAAGTTTCAGAATTTTTTGAATTTTCGGGTTCGGGATGCTCCCTTGTTAGTTTCAACAGGGGAAACCAATCGACCTTGGTATTAAAATTTCACCGTAGAAATCTGTATCCCCTGATTACAGCAAATGCATTGTTCTATAGGCCTGTGATATACGGTTTCTATTGGTGGAAAGTAAAATAAATTGTGGCATTGATTTCAGTCTAGGGAGTATGTTATTGTTCCAATTAAGGAGTTCAGGACAAACCGTTCTCACACGTTAGTTATGTACAATGCCCGTGTACTCCCACTTCTTTTTTCCCATTGGATATGAAATCGTTTCACTGAAAGTATTTTAAACTGTAAAACTACAGTTCCATCAAGAGAATTGTTTTACCGGTTTCCTCCTTATTTGCTTTAAGACGCTCCTCACGCCTTTTCAGACATTTTAACCGTAATGCTCCATATTTTGTTTATATTGACAGGCTTCGTCGGAGAAATTCTGAACTATTTCACAAGCGCTGTTTAATTATCTCCGAGCTGTATCCCAACGACTTTGTATAGGTGTCGTCACCGGAGATAAGGACTGGACGACCAGTTCGCGAGTTGTTCTTTGTTCTAGGGTAAACGCACCAGTAAATGAACACTTAAGGCTAGTGAATGGACACTTTTATAAAATTATGTTTGCAGCGCGATTGATTCCACGTGTTGCAAAAATTGTTTGGATTTGAAGCGAGAAACTAGAAGAAGTCTATAATTAATTAGTTGCTTATTTTAGTAACTTATTTTACTCGTTTTAGTAAAAAATGTCCATTCACTGGTAGTGTCCATTTACTGGTATATTTACCCTATGTGAACGGTCGCGAACATCTAGCGGACAGTAGGACTGATCGAGTACTCGAATATTCGAGTAGCTTGAAATTCGGACCGAGCCGAGACTCGGTTTCCGAGCCGAGCCGAGTACTCGAATAGAACCGAGCAACTCGAATTTTTTCGAGCAACTCGAATAGAATCGAGAACTCGAATTTTTCGAGCAACTCGAATAGAACCGAGAACTCGAATTTTTCGAGCAACTCGAATAAAACCGAGAACTCGAATTTTTTCGAGCGACTCGAAGTAAACCGAGCGGGGTGAAAGTACCTAGTGGGCCGAAAGTACCGAACAATCCGGTGTGTCGAGTAGTTTGAATGTTTCGAATATTTTAGAATATGTTTATATACTGGATAATGATTCGTTATTATTATTATTATTATTATTATTATAAACGGGAGAACCCTTTAGACTACACAAGTTTGGACATAAATGTACATGAAGTATAAAATATAAAATATAAATATAAGAAATATAAAAATTATTATTATTTAATTAAACTTATTTTATTAAACTTCAGCACATCATGAATTGCCACCTCGCTTTGTTTCTAAACTACAACAGCGTTCAGATGGTATATTTTGCAAACATTCAAATTTCTTCTAGACACACATGGAAAAACCCATAATCTCAATTTTGACTCTTTGAATTCTTGATTTATTTATACTTATTCATTTTTCATTAACGGGTAAATGTACATACTTATTCATTTTTCATATACGGGGTAAAGTGAGCTACTATCCGGGGTAAAGTGAGGTACAACAAAATAAGAACTTTAATTAACGATATGGGTAAATATTAACCCCTTGCGTTAGAATGACGTGTGTAGCATGGCAGCGTCTGGCTTTTTTGTCCCGTGGTTGTCAAAAACTGTGGCAGATTTTTCATTTTTTTTTTTTAGGTTAGATTCTGTTCCATCGCGCCGCGTGGTTTTCTAGCCAACTGCCAGGTTAGGATATTACGCACATCACTTGCGCATTGGTTCTTAGCAGCCATTTGCAGCTCAGTTTACCCCGGTCACTTTATCCCGAATGTGTACTCAGTGGAAAATTAATTATTTAATAATGTTAGTATTAATGTTTTCTCAAACGCGTGTACATGTATGTTTATAAGCTTGTTATAAACAAGCAGAAACAAATTTGGAGTTAAAATAACACAATTAAGATTCATTTATCCAAAAAGCTAAATCGGAAAGAAAACCAATTGGAAGTCTCTAAAACTTCATTTTCAAATTTTTAACTGAATTTTCATTTTTCGATATCTGAATGTGTATAATTATCATTGTGATATTACACACATTTATTACGTCACCAAAATTTGTAAATATATTGTATTGTTAAAGAATAAATAAAGGAAGCTAATTGTACCCCGAGGTTCACTTTGCCCCGGTCACCCCTACCTCGAAGTCACCATTTCACATTCTTACGAAATTTGGTGGGTTTTCGTGTTTTCATGTTATCATGCATATCTGCGAAACCGTAAGAGTTTATGGAAAAGTTTAAGGAAAACTCTTATAGTATGGGTGAATCGATTAAAAAAATAAATTTTCGTCACACATTCGGTTTTCACTTTCTTCGTATTCTCTGGTATTTACGAGGGACACGCTGGATAGTAATAATAACACCCTGTATAACGAAGGGCTATGTAAGTGTACCTACATTAGGCGGGAAAAGTGTGGTACTTGGACCTTGAATAATATATTGTAAGTCCGGGAGAGGTGGATCACTTTTCGGAAAAGAAATTGTAGCACCGTTGTTTTTCACATTTTTGTCGTTTCGTGCAAATTAAAGCAAAGCCCAAGCAATTTAGGGTATATATAAATTATAGTATGCGATAATTTGAAATATTTATTTTCATTTTCGACCAAAAACATTGCCAGTGCAACTGGTCGGTCTCGCCCGCATGTCGGGGTTAGACCGTCCACCCACTACGGGTGAGGCCGACCTTGAAAAATAACAAAAAGTGTAGCTTACAGAAAGTATAATACACGAAGAAGTTAATTGCTATGTACTTCTTCTTCAGTTTTCCATGTAAATCGCAAACATTCTTGTACTTGAAGCATCTAGGGTAAAGGACCCAGTTTCTGACACCTGACCAATTATTATCACCTTAAGCTATTTTACTTTAAATATCGAATAAATATACGTTGTAAAGTGATACACAAAAAGAATTATGTATTTCAACCTATAATCTATACTATAGATTATATTCTATAGTTTGTTTATCCGTTATTTTACCTAAAATAGCTTATGGTGACAGTAATTGGTCAGGTGTGAGTAACCGGGTTCTTTACCCTAGTATCATGAAATCAACGGCTTCAGTGTACCCATTTAAGGGGGTAGACATGGGTAATGCAGCGCGCTGTATACCGACACAATCTGGCCCAAAACATGGGTTTAGTAGGATACGTTGTTTGTCATTATATGAGCGAATTTTGGGCTGGGCGAGGTCTTATTCGAAAGAGGAAGGTTCAGTACAACACGCTCTGGCCATGGTTCGACGAGATTTTGTTGATATGTAATAATATGAGTGACCAAAGTAGAGAAAAAATGGACAAAATACACTCGCAGATTCCAAGTATTTTTAGGTCACTATAAGAGTTTTGTGACTCAAACGATGAGTAGAGCGTGTTGCATTGAACCTTCCTCTTTCGAATGAGACCTCGCCCAGCCCAAAATTCGCTCATATAATGACAAACAACGTATCCTACTAAACCCATGTTTCAGGTTAGATTGTCGGTATTACAGCGCGGTACATCGCTCGTGTCACGTGGCGTATTTACCTCCTTAAGTATTTTTAGGTCACTAAAAGAGTTTTGTGACTCAAACAGTGAGTAGAGCGCTCCGCATTGAACCTTCCTCTTTCGAATGAGGCCTCGCCCAGCCCAAAATCTGCTCATATAAGGACGAAACACGAAAAATCCCAAATCCATGTTTTAGGTTAGATTGTCGGTATTACAGGGCGGTGCATCGCTCGTGTCACGTGACGTGTCTACCCCCTTAATCCAATCGTCCCTTTTCGAGATTTCGAAATAGTTTTCTCCGCATCGCACGCATTCGTTTTCGTCCCAGTCTTTTAACGACATATGTATCACTATCTTGTAGAACGGAATTTTCGCTTCCTGAATCTGAAGATGGGTTTACACTTTACAGTAAGAAAAATACATGTGGCCGGACTATCGCATAATCAAGGGAGTGATCGACCCACCTTGTGAAAATAAATTAAAAACGAATACATACGCATTGTTGGGGTGACACTGTAGTTTTATGCATATTATATCCCCCAATATCGGAATAGTGTAAATAAACTAGTGTAAAAATAAAATGTCTTTCAAATATCACCAGCACTGTAACTTGGTCCAAAACAGGGATGCCCAGATGGGCGGTCCGGTATTACGAGCATTCATCGCATTTTCCAAAGCTCGCGTGGAAGGGGGTGCTCGAAACCAATGACGTTGCGGGCATGTCACGGATGGAGAAAACTCTAGTAGTGTGCGTGTAGGCTCATACCCTGAAATCAGCATGTAACCATTACATCCTGATTTCATTGCGATTAATTTGATTTGATTTGTGGTTATAGGCTGATTTCAAGTCGTTTCTTTTTCTTCATAATTTTGTATTGTCATCGAAAATACGTATGCCTGTAATGTTTCAAGTCTATTGGATAGTTAGAAGTGGGTTCAAATTGAGTGTCTAGATTTGAACTAAACAAACATACATACAAACAAACAGAGGATTGAAGTTGAATAATAATCGTTTAATAAGAAACTGTTTGTTAATTAGATGTGTAAGTGGGACTCAAGTTCAAGCCTATTCCGTCCAATTATATAATATTATTGTTTAATGATTAGTCAATTCCTGTTTTTTCCCCCAAATCCTAAAATGTAGAACACTGGGGCTCCAAGAGCCCCAGTTGTAAAAGCCTACGCCGTATTAACTCAATTTGAACCCACTTCCAACTATCCAATAGACTTGAAACTTTACAGGCATACATATTTTCGATGACAATACAAAATTATGAAGAAAAAGAAACCGCCCCACGGGTTTAAAAAATTACCTATTAGTCATCAATAAAGATAATCCATAACCACAAATCCAAACGACTTGAAATCAGCCTATAACCACAAATCAAATCAAATTAATCGCAATGAAATCAGGATGTAACGATTACATGCTGATTTCAGGGTATGAGCCTACACGCACACTACTAGAGTTTTCTCCATCCATGACATGCCCACAACGTCATTGGTTTCGAGCACCCCTTTCCACGCGAGCTTTGGAAAACGCGATGAATGCTCGTAATACCCGACCGCCCATCTGGGCATCCCAGGTCTAAAAGCTTTTAGACTCGTATAAAGTCTTAAGTGTTCCCAATAATTTAAATATGGATTCGTGACAACGGTCAATGCAAGATCAACAACAAGCGCAGTCATTTCTTTTGTGTCAATGACACGTAGTGCCCTGTCTTGCGTCAGTCTTAAAATATCAACACTGGCCGGACTCTCCCGGTGGTCGAACTCTCCCGGACTTACCCTATAATAAGTTACGATTTTTCCGTTACATCAACTTTTCTAAAAAATTCGGTTTTATACACGGAGTTGCTTTCGTTTGTATTACAGGCGATGCCGATGGCTGGGTACTAAAGCAATCAGGAGCTGACTGGAGAAGAATCTAGTCGCGCTCGTTCGAATCACTGTTGAGTATCAGCTAGCAAACACACGCAAGGATCATGAAAATGGTGCTGTCTCAACGTCAGAGGGAGGAGTTGTAAGTCAGAAGCTTTTGTTCTCATTGCATTAACCGCCTGAAAATGTCTATCAGACCCTAGAACTTGATTCACCAGAGTCTCTTGTATCCTTAAGTTTACTAGTTGTCCCTTTTGAATGTTATGCTCTTTTTCTGATTGCATTGTCGTTTCAGAATGTCTACCAAGACCTAGAACTTTATTCACCGAAGTCCGTTGTACTCTTAAGTTTACTAGTTGTCCCTCTGGAATTCTATGCTCTTTTTCTCATTGCATTGTCGTTTCAAGATGTCTACCAAACGTAGATCTCCATTCACCGGAGTCTCTTCTGTTGTTAAATTTAGAAGATCTCCCTCTGGAACTTTGTTTTCTCCTACTGCATTCAAAGTTCTCTAAAATTCAGTATCCTTTGTGGGACTGTTGGTTGTTACAAGTTGCTGAAAACGTAATAAGAAAAACGCACGGAAGGGACTATCGATAAAGTAGGAGAGTGGAAGGAGGGAGTAGTGAAAGAGGCACCAAAATTGTAATCAGGTGTATTGTTGTTGCGAAACGCTCACGGGAAAGAAGCACGCCGCGTGAATTTTTTATCGCCCGATTATAGCCGGAGCATGTTCTTTGTTTAAGTCGCGACGCATACTAATTAATAACGAGGCGGTGACTGTGAATGAGGTATTGAGTAAACAGCAATCTTCATAATGATTGTACTACTTGATCTCTTAAATTACGTAGGATTTTCTAAACAGTACTAAGAGGTCTTATTCCAATATTAACTAAACTTACTAAAGGACGATTAAAAGCTATCATTATATTCACAAATTATTAGGTGTGTGTGTGTGTGTTTGTATTATTATTATTATTATTATTGTGGCACCGAGGGAACTCTCATGGGCGTTATGCGGCTTTATAAGTGTGTTACATTATTAGTTTACTTAAGGGAAGGTTCCGGTCTAAAACTCGAATTTTTCTTTAATTTTTCGAATGTTCAACCTTTTAGGAATACGTGTTTAAAAGGATTTGTTGAAATTCGTAAAATTCCCGAAGTTATAGGCATTTGAGTAGCGGCAAATGCATGGGTCACAACCGGCAACTCGGCGCTCACGTAAAACTTTAAACGTGTTTTTCCGGAAACAGTGTTCTCAAAACGGTGGGGGCTGTATCTTCAAAAGTTATTATCCGATTCGACTGAAACTTTTTTTATTTTGAAGATTATTCTTTTTTCTAGGGGGGGGGGGGGACTAAAAAAAATTACAAAAAATTGAAAATTTATAATTTTTAAAGGCGTTGAAAGGACGAAAAATACAGGGAAAAGTGATTTCAAACTTGAAGTGTAGTTATTTTCTAGAAAAAATATGTCATTTTTGTATCTTTTTCTAGTTACCCCCGTAGCCAGAAGAATAACCTTCAAAATAAAAAAGGTTTCAGTCGAATCCGATAATAACTTTTGGAGATACAGGTCCCACCGATTTGGATGAATTTTTTGACGCCTTGACTTTAACGACTCCCCAGGGCCGTCTGCAATGATTAATTATAAAACAAAAAATATATTTCTATAATTTAAGACATCCCTAATACAATGCAAAAAATCCCTTTAAATTATATATAGTAGTTTTCCTTTAATTAATTCCTAAATATCACCTACTTTTTGGGGCGGAACCTCCCCTTACCCGATTGTTTACCATGCACATCTGAAGAGTAGAGGCATGTGAAAACAAGCATTCTCCATTATAAGTTTCTTCATCACCGTTTTCATCATCCCAACTAATTTCTTCTTCACTGTCATCAGTTGAACTGTCACTTTCTACGGGTTTCTTTTTAGTGGATTTTTTTGATTTGCCCTTCAACTTCTTGGTAACTGTTGCCCTTTTCGTGTCTTTCACTAACTTGCTTTTACTTTTTCCGTCTAAGCTTTCTTCTAGCTTCTTTTTGTAGCGTGATGTGGTGATCACACCGGAACGTCCAGCAATGCTTCCTAAGAATTTTAATAGACATTTTTGGCAGTGGTTTTATTTGTGATCGGCTTATGATTTTAGTCGAAACGTAAGAATATTCCCGTTCAGTCGGTATTTTTTACATAACGTTCCAGAGCTCTTTTTACGAACAACAAAATATTTTGCCGCCGTTGTATTGCCCATAGTATGTTGTCTACCGCTTTAACCGCCAATAATATCTGATCTTTGTCCAACTGTTTTCGCCAACATTGGGTACCTAATATGAGACGGGTCTCATAATAGGAACTTCCAAGGGTCCCATATTCGGAAACAATAACATGATAACTATTAAAAAGCTTAACGGTTAAGTCTTCATTATTTAATGATATACACCTATAGTCGTGTTCAGATTTATTGGCCGGTGAGTTCGGTTTCTCGAGCAGCGCGCGAGGAGAAATCAGCCACTACCACCTGACGATCGTGGAATGGCAGTCGAAGTTGCGGGACCCCCGAAGGGTATGGTGGGGTAAGGGGAACGGTGCTCGACTCCGCCTGAACGATGCCGTGTGGCTGTTGTTTATTCATAGCGTAATAGTAGTGTGCGTTACGAATCGTATTGGCTACGCATAGCCAATACGAGACGAAGCTACGGCAGAATCCCGTTAGCCGCTGGCCAAGCCTTAATTCCGAGTATGAGTTTCTCGCTTCTTTCTGGCCAAAGGGGGGAGCGAGATGGAACGCTTTGCAAACCGGTTTTCTAGTGCTCAGGGCACCGTACGACAACCAGGCGTAGCCCGAGACAGAACGCGAACGTAGATAAAAGGAGCACCGAGGCAGGCAAGCGGTGTGGTGGGAGAATACCCCTCACGAAACTCACCGGCCAATAAAGCTGAACACGACTATAGTAAACCTTAAACTCCATTGCATGCACTATACAACAGTATTTTGGAGGTATTTAATATTTAACTGAACGTCTTCAAAACCTTTCTGCAACATATTTCATAAATGTGATTATATGCGACGCTTAATGGATTCGAATGGCCACTATGCGGTCAAAACATCAACTACACGCTTAGTTACGAAACAAAACAGTGTCGCTACGGCATTCAAGAGTTCTGTAGCGGAGATAAGATGGGGTCTCGTATTAGGAGAGGTTGTCATATTCGGCGATTTTACCCTAATGGTGAATTGAATTTGATAATTTTATACTTCCAGAATAATTTTGTAACTACATTTAACCTATATCTACTATAATTTATACATTAACATACTTTGATTTGTAAATATGTGAATTTTACTTACCGTATATCCTTCGCGATTATTACAAGAACAGCGAATCGTTTACACACTTCTTACAAAATATAATGTTTTTCGTGTAAGCAATAAATGTAACCTTATGTTTCTGGCGGTATACTAAACAAAATACTTACGCTGTGAAATTCTACACATAATTATGTGTCTGCAAACATTTCAAGCTAAGAAAACCGCAATAATTATGCACATGGCCAAAAGCAGTACAATGGCCACAAACGGTACATCTACCCAATCAACGATTTCGTTACCTTGTAAACGAAACCAATATGAGATGGAATCCAAATTAACTCTATGTTGCTATCGTTGGTAGCTCTTAGTTTGAAATTGTTACGGGAGAGTCTTGCAGTACCGACCGCTCTAAGTTTTTTGGTTATATCTTCAGCTAGAGTCGATAAAAATCAAAAATTCAAAAACATGTTTGTAGTATAGATGGTACTTAATAAGAGAAGGGAAATTATTTTTGTGAAATTTAATAATAAGAATTGATAATTCGCAAAAGTAAAAAAGTTGTAAGTTCTAGGAAACGAAAAAGTGTCGCCCAGTACCGACCAACTGTTAAATTAGTAGATTTTTAAGTCTAAATGACTAACAATGTTAATAAAAAGACATTTAATTGTTACAATAGAAGATTTTTTCAAATTTTATTAGTACACATCGCAAATAAAATAATTAATATTTTCCTGATTTGTGCAACCAAAAGGTTGTTCCCAACCTTCACATTCGATACACTGCACCCAATCTTCGTCAAATGATTCCTTGCAAATAACACAGTGGGTAACTTCTTTATTAATTCCTATCTTCCTGTTTGGCCGGTTATCACACCTATCCTTATTTGCTTTATCCCCTAATTTTCTTCTTTTCAAGTTTTTTTGAGGTTTCCTTAATTGTTTTTTAGCTTTTCTTTTCTCTGCTTCTTTTGCACTTTCGTTTCTTATGATAAGAAAAATTTGATCTCTACTGGTTGATAGTCTGTTGGTCGGTACTGCACGACAGTCGGATGGACGGTACTGCACGACAAACATGTGGGAACATTTTAGATCATGGTATATTATGTACCAAAAAATATTGAAAAACTAGGGCGTTTTATTAAACTTAATAGACTAGAGACAGTACACATCATAGAGCATAATCATTTACTTACACGAGAAACAAAAAAATCGGCTTTGCAAAATAACTTTTAACCTATGGAATATTGACGAATACGTTTAATGTCTCATAACATCAAGCGCAATGGAGTACACGATACGACCCCGAAATAGGTTATACAGAATTGTGATTTTTATTTGTTTATTCAAGTAAAAGGCGTATATCTGCCGGAAGATGCGAGACCTAGCTTTGGTCGGTACTGCAAGCTGGTCGGTACTGCAAGACTCTCCCCTATATCTCTTTTTCCCCCAAGACAAAAGAAGAAAGAAATTGGATTTTATGTCCATTCTCGGGTGTTGGGGGCAGAGAAGAAGACTAAGGGAATCGGATAAAATTTTGATACTATGGTCTGTATTTAGAAGGGCTATGTCAAGTCATACGTTATTCAGTGCAATACATTCGACTGTAAATACTGATGCGATTCTTGAAACGCTTTTTTTAATTGAAATATTCAATTCCCGGCAAATACAAGCCACTCCTACAGATACTGCTTCCGCAATTTGACGACCGTCAGTATATATTTTAAGTGCATCATCTTTAGATAAACTGTTTTCTAACATTCTGTTGGGATTCTCGCTATATTTGAGCGAAATGCCAATTTGAGTGTGGATTGGAAACGAGGTAGTAATGGGTATTGTAGTGAAAACGATAGATATTTTATTGGTTGTCGGTATATAAATTATTATGTTTTCCTTCGTTTAAATATTTGAGTAATAGTAATTTATTTCTTTATTTGTTTGAGTGCTAGTGTTTGAGAAAGATCTAGTTAGGAAGTTAATACACAGAAACGCAACGCGATCGTTTATAAGTGGGAGCTTTGACTCCGCTAGTAATTCATTTGTAGGAGTACTGATATCTACGATAGCCTAATGCGGTTCATATTGCCGAGAATTGTATTTTCTCTAATTTTTCTCTTAGTTTCTCTTGCGTCGAATAGTAAATAAAACTGTCATAGTCGATATGTGAGCGTACTGAGGTCGGGGCCAGATATATTGGCCGGTGAATTTCGTGAGGGGTATTCTCCCACCACGCAGTTTGCCTGCCTCGGTGCTCCTTTTCTCAACGTTTTCTCACTCGCTCTCGGCTTCGCAGAACAAGAGTGAGCAGAAGTAGTGGGGATGGACTTCTGGGGTGTAGGCCAAACCGAGCTGTCAGCGTAGAAATACACACATCAGAATAGGTGTGCGTTAGCAACGAAAAAATTCTGGAACATTATTGGTCAGAACATTGATTCTTTCTGGATAGCTTCGTCTCGTATTGGTCTACGCATAGCTTCGTAACGCACACAACTATTACGTTAAGGATAAATAACAGCCAAGGATCGGATCCCCACCAAGTTCCACATAAGTATTTAATGGCATTTATTGTCCGCTTTCATACATTTGCCTGGAACGTGATAAAGGTGAGGGGCAAAGGACATCTTATAATAAAAAATTATGCCGAGGAAACGAGTGGACTCGCTAGATTGAATGGAGAGATTGTCAATTTTGATCTCAGTTTGACCAAGAGTTATATTCTTTTCGTTGAAATGGATGAAGTTGTTTTGTGAGGACAGAGATCGAGGCCTAACGAAAAGAGACTGTTGCGAATAGTTATTATGGCTTTCTCGATAAGTTTAATACATTTTTGAAGAGGGGAAATTTTAAGAGTGGATTGCAAAATCGTCCGCAAATTGAGAGACGGAAATGTTGTTTGGAAGGTTATTGGATATGTCTGAAGTGTAAAGTATAAAAAGAAGGGGACTTATTGTTAGTACACCTCCCCGTGGAACACCTTTGTAGGCAAGCCTGGCTTTTAGAATTGTCTGTATAAATGTATCTTTGATAAGTGAGAAACTTGACGAACCTTGTTAATCTTGTTCAACAACCCATGAAGAACAGTTTGTCTATTCCCGGGAGATCGGGTACACGGGTACCCATGAGATACCCGGGAAGAAAAATATTTCCCGGGTAGACGCTACCCGGCTAAACTACCCGAGACACTCGAGACATCCGAGATCTCACTTTTTAATGTTATTCCAACCCAAACCCATAAAATTCGGTGAGGTACCGCAGGGGATTGACGTCGCCATGGGGTGCCAGACGGCATCTCTGTGACAAGCGTCGCTCCAGAATCACCCTCTGTACTCTTGTAAGTTCTCAGGTATCTCGGGTAGTTTTCCTCGTCCCGGATATCTCACGGGTACCCGGTCCACAGCTATAGGGTAAGTCGGGGAGAGATGGCCCACTTTTTTTAAAATAATCAGTACACCGTAAATTTAGTGGTTTTATAAAGGACAAAAATATATTTGCAAAGGGAAATACATTTAGATAAATAATATAAAATTGAATTAAAAAAATAATCATACATTTAAAAAAAAATAAATAAAATTGCTGTCTATGCGAAAGGCCATCTCAGCCGGACAATCCGGGTGAGATGACCCATATGAAAAATACATGTTATGAGGTTAATAAGACGAAAAATTATTTCTTTTTCTTACACAGAACTTTTCCACACTCATTGCATAAGTTCAAAAATGTTTAGCATCACCTTCGTGACACTATTTTTCACAGCTCATACAGCGAAGCCAGTCATCGGTTTTCGATGTACAGCTGTACTGATCCCCACAACCTACGCGTTCAGTATTATTATCCTGTTCCTCAAAACTTCCCTCAGATTCTTTTATTATAATTTTATTATAATTTATTATTATAATTATCCTCGAAGAAATCGGGCCAACTAACCCGAGAGTCAAGGAGCGCTGACTCGCTTGTTTTTTCAATAATGCTACAACAATATCTCATCATAAGAACGCAAATATAACCTCCAAACATTATATTAACGCACTGCATTCAGAAAAGATCATTACTTTTTTTTGTAAAATGTTAGTAAATTATAATTTAAAGAACACGAAGAAATTTTTCGAGAATAGTCAATTTTTACATTACAAATAACTTACCAGATTTCACAGTTGAAAGCAATCCGAAAACACGATTAATATACACGCAATATACAGTTCTGTCTCTCTATAGCCGCGTGTGTCGGGACCGGGCGCACGCAATTTGAGAGACGAGTAGTCTATTCGGCTTTCTTTGATTTCACGCAGTCAGAGTGTAAGGTGTGTTACTATTGCGAATGGTTATGAACCTTTCTTCGGCTTTCTCTTTGACATCCGATACCCGATGCCGCGGCGCGGCGACTACAAACGAAGTAGTGGGGATAGCTTCGCGCTTATAGAGAATCCGAAAACGCGTGCCATTTGAGAGACAGCACTGTACCACTGAAAACAACTGAAAATCGCAACGTTCTAGAACATACACGTGATCGAGCCATCTCACCCGGAATCACCCTAGCTCTAATCGAAAGGACTCTGTGTGTCTAAAAACGCAGCGATAGTAATACATTCCTTTTTAATAAAGTCACCTTCTATGTGCAGAGTGAGATTCGTAAGGTTGTCAATACATGAAAGACCTTCGCGGAAGCCAGTTTGACTAGTCGGGAGTGAGTTGTTATGCTCAAGTCACGATTGCAGTCTATTTTTTATTAGAGTTTCAAAGAGTTTGCAGTAACAGGATGAGAGAGCAATCGGTCGAACACTTTTTCCGTTTGATATTTTGATGAAGTGAATGTAGGACTGCTTCCATTCAAATGGGAACTTGTCTGCAGTAAATATTTCATTATAAATGTCTATAAGAATTAGTTTGTAATTAAAGGGAAGACTTTTTATTATGTCGTTATTATTCCATAAAAGTTTGGGGTTGATTTGGAGTTACGGGAATTCAATGCAAAATTGAATTCTATTAAACTGAAGGGTGTGTCAAAAAATTCATTTGAGTTGGACTCGGAATAATAGTTCGGATCTGTAGCAACCCACTGGGAACAAATTTTATTTTATATAAGTAAGTCGGTAATATTAAATTCAGAATTGCCCATTATAATTTACATTGGTACAAACCTTGATTAATATATTTTTAGTTAGTAGGTACCAATCACCAAAGAAATGCTCAAAGAACTTTGTCTAGAAGAATGGAAGAACATAAGCCCAAATTTCACAGAAAATTAGCTGAATCTATGCATAATACATTAAAGCTTACGTATAATAAAATCTCAGGAACAGTAATTACGTTTGGATAAATTAAATATTGAATTTGGGCGAATATTTTTGCTATTTCCACGGATAATATATACTTTTTCAAATAAACTGTGTAGAATTTTTCAATTGAATGCACCAAAAACGAAAGTAGTATATTAATCAAGGTCTATATTAATGTGAATTTGAATTGCGTATTCTTATTTTGAAGTTGATTTGTGTTACATATAGGGTGGACGGATACTTTTAGCTTTAGTAGTGCAGGGCAAACAAATTAATTTAACATATAATTAAGAATGATGCAAAAAGAAAATAGACTTCCATTGAAATGTAAAACTTCAAAGGCGCGAATTGTTAGGCAGGCACACGATGCGCGCGTAATAAGCAGAATCGTCGCGGAATAACCGCGAGACCTGGAAAGGATGAAAGGGATTGCGGGCGCAAGAAAATTGTACCTCAGTAAGGTCTCGCATTAACCCCAGCCGAATACACGAGAACAAAAGGCGACTGTTGCGTACTACTCGCCACTTTCCTTTCCTTTTCCTTGGTTTCCAGGGATGGGTCCAAGAGTGTTGCAAATATCAAGCCTTCGATCAGGAGAATATAGCCGCTATGTATAGAGCATGCTCGAATTCTCTGCGATTTCTTCACGAATAGTGGGCATAGGAGTATCAATAAAATGAGTGCTCGACGAGACGTTTTGGACCGTTACACGAATATATATGAAAATTTCATTGATATGAAAAAGGTAGGGTAAACGCACCAGTAAATGAACACTTAAGGCTAGTAAATGGACACTTTTATAAAATTATGTTTGCTGCGCGATTGATTCCACGTGTTGCGAAAATTGTTTGGATATGAAGCGAGAAATTAGAAGAAGTCTATAATTAATTAGTTGCTTATTTTAGTAACTTATTTTACTCGTTTTAGTAAAAAATGTCCATTCACTGGTAGTGTCCATTTACTGGTATATTTACCCTATTACTCAATTATGTGCCCAAAAACAGAACAGAACAGAAAGGAAAGTACCTACCCTCCTCATCACCAAAAATCTGAACTTCCAGCGTGATACGAAACGTGTTAAGGAATAACAATAATATTACTCAAAAAGAATTTACTCTAAAAGCAATCTATTATATTACAATCAGTTAGAGAAGCCCGTAGTAACAGTTTTCTTTGTTAGACCAACTCATTTCTAAAATTTCAAGGGTTTTCTTTATTATTATTGACTGTTTTATTCGGTGTCGTTAAGTTTGGGTCCGCACAGACCCAGTTGACCAGGCTAAACCTGTTAACCAGACCGTTTTGTCGACCAGAAATATTCTTTCATATTTGAAATAATATATATTGGAAAGCAATGAAACACAAAATAATTCGGCTCAATGATAGCGAATGCTGATTATGTATTAAGTTGAGCGATTAAGGGTATTAGGCAGTTAAAGTCAGCGGTTTCTTTTGATCTAGATTGTAGAGCCAGTAATAACTCAAACCATTTGCTCTTTTAATCATTCTTTCTTGGGGATACGAGACGAATTTTTAAATAAGGATATTTACAAAATATTAAAAATTAATTAATATACAAGACATCAAAGTGAGTGCTTGCGTAATGCGCCCCTCCATGTGGTGAACACGATTCGGATTCACCGACTCATCCAAAAGCAAAATCGCTGTATAAGAGTATCCTTTAACTTCAAATCTACAAGGAGGAACTTGGTCGAAATGTTTTAATAAAATTTCACAGAGTTATACAAGAAACATCAACTTCGAAGGATATTCCAGAAGTAATTCTGTGATAAGTGGCATCTTAAATGCTGTTAAAGCTATGGGATCTTAGTGAGTGAGTTCCACCTTGCGGAGAAAAGTGTTTTGTAGGTTCAGTTAAAATTTCAACAAAAAATATCGATCCGTTCTCGAGTTACGATCTTCATGATCTTCAGAAACATAGTTTCGAGGGAAACTGCTTTAAAGCCCGCCGCGGCTCAAAGTCTCGCAATTCTGTGGCTATCATAAACAATCGGTTTTTTGACCCCAAAACATTCATGTACCCCCGGCAGGGGGTACTTTAGTGTAACTTACCGTTTGTCAACGTCATCTTCGGGAATTTAAAAAAAAAGAACTAAGTTTATATTGACAGGCCTTTTGCCCGCCTATTAAGGGGGGAGCCCACTGTTTCAAATCTGAAAATTTGTATTTTTTTACATTTTCTGAAAGACGTACGTTTCAAGAATGTTCTCTCCAAATTTTATGAAAAAATTCGCAAAATTGACGGAGATATGGTGTTTTTCGTGAAGCGGTGTCACACGCGCGACTGAGCCACGCGGAACTTTGAACGCGTTTTCCTCAGAATGACATTTTTCAACCGCGTTGACAGTCTACAGAGAAAACTATACGTCCAATTGACATGAGTAAGGGCATTTATTGTTCGGAAAACCCGTCGCTATTACGTGACGATCAGCTTTTTTCAATTTTCGACCTGCTTCTATTTTTTTAACAACATTTGTTCAATTTTGTACCCCAAAAACGCGACTTTTTTTTCAGTGGTCCGCCATTTTGTTATTTTTTACAATTTTGACATTTTCTGATCGTCACGTAATAGAGGCAGGCTTCTAGTTTCTAAATATTACTGTTTTTTTGAATTCCGATTAACCATATGGCCTGGGGCCTGTCAACGCGACTAGCATGTTTTTGCCGCAACGCAAATTTTGACGAAGAGTATACAGGAAACGGATTTATGAATTTGTTTGAAAAAAAAATTTTTTTACCTTTCGATATGTACACTATTAACTATACTAACCAATAAATTGATTTACTTGCGTTGTTTGGTTGAAATAAATTCCCGAAAACACCCGGACATTTCGGACCGAGACAGTGGGCTCCCCCCTTAAGGTATGTTTGAAGTAATACTCGAAATTTTTTTTTAGCTGTTGTATCCATAGATATAGTTGGTGGCGCAAACTTCTTCAAAATAATTATATTCCGACGGGCAATAGTGTGGGGACTATCATAGTTATCAAAAATGCAAAAACTCAGGTTTATTTTTTTATTGCATTTCTTTTCCATTTTGAATGACTGTAACAGTCTCCACACCATCGCCCGTCGAAAAATATATTTTTGAAGAAGCTTACGCCACCGACTATATGTATATATGAAATAAAAAAGCTCGAAAAAATTCTGACTATTACTTTGTCCCGTCCCGGGTGGGGATCTTTAGAACGCTGACATAGTGGGGTTATATTTGAAGAATGGGGTTCAGGCGCGAATACAAAATTTGTGACACTGAGGGTTGTTGGGATTCAGGCGCGAATACAAAATTCGTGGCACTGAGGTTTGTTGGGATTCAGGCGCGAATACAAAATTCGTGGCACCGAAAGACCAGGGATGGTTTAAATAGTAATCGTTTTGGTGGAGACACCCGTTAAAGCACTTGTTTTGATTTGGCTCGGTAACTGGATTTACCGTTGCATTAATATAAAAAGCCACGCGTAAGATTTCCGCGAAACATCTGTCTGTACGCGGCCTATGCGAAAGTACGTTTGTAAACACTACAGATACTCTCGCTTTCGCGAACCGAAATCAGCTGTTGCAGTAGCCTGATATGGTTTGGAATCTTCGTAACCGAAGGATTGACACAATAATTCGAAGCGTGATTTAAACTAACACTATGTAAGAAACACGGGGAGGAAAAGGTAATCACGAAATCAAAAAAAAAACTACACAACGCGCGGTTTTATAGATTTGAAATTTACTGATCGCTTCAGGGGTCTCCCTAGTGTGACGCCTGGAAAATAGGGAATTTTTTTAAGGGAATGTACTTGATATTACCGTTTCAAACTTTGGAGTATTTATTAAGTTATCTTTGGGCAATGTACTAACATTTTTTGAAGGATTAGTGATAATTATATTTTACGTTTGAAGGATTACAATGAGGAGCTCGCAAAAAACACCTATTGCTGGCGATCACGATTCCGGCTGTCATGGATATCTGAAACAAAAAACTCAGTTATTTTCTTAATCTATATGAACGTAGCTAGGGCTTGAACTAGAACGAAAATAGGAACTAATAGGAACACTTTAAAGAAAAGGTTTCATTTCGCGGCAAAAAAGTGGTCAGTTTTTTGAGCTGCAAAATTCGAATTTTGCATATAATGACTTCATTCTAGGTATAACACTTGGAGGGGCCTCTTTAGCACAGAAGGGGACGCTACAGGTAGCTCTGGAGGTAATAGTTTTTCAATTCAAAAAGGTTGAGGGCTCCGATTCATACCTGCGCGCCCGGTCGCGCGCTACCTTTCATAGCCCACAGCGTTGCCAAAGTTTCGAAGTCAGCTATAATACTTTAGGAATATGTTTTTAAGATGTTGGACTTTCAGAAAAGGTAAAAAAAAATCGATTTTTTCAAACCGTCACTCTAGGGAGACAGACCCCTGCAGCCGTCGTGATACATGCGAGTCTCTTGCCGATACTGAACAGCGAATACATCTCAGATCACACCTCGCTGGCTTTGCGTGTGTCTTGTTTATTTCCCGCGATCCGAGGTCTACGTGACCGTTGGCCAGAGTGGGCTCTCTTTGTAGAAATCAAAGATAACGCTAATTACGTTCCGCAGCAGTCGGGCAAGATTTTTTTACCCTCGCCTTTTTGACCGCATTTATTCGGTTCTGATCTTACAACTGTTTATTCAGTTTGGTGCACTGGTAAGCCATGCACTGTTAATGCGATAGCGGTTGGGTTTTATAATGATGTGTGGGACGATAAGCATTAGCACATAACATTTATATAAATAGTTATTAATAATAAAGTATGTGTATGAACATGAAATACAAGTATATAAACCAAATATAGTAATGAGAAAAGTATAAAGATTTGCTACGCTAGCAATAGTAGGGTTAGGTGGGGCAAGACGGGGTAGTTAAGGTTTGATGATGAATAAATAAGGTAATATTCTTTCAGTAATAATTCTTTGGTAATAAGTCTTTCAGTTTAACTATGAATCAACCTAATCTTTACAGGTTTTAATGGAATAAATAAAAAATTCAGAAAAAGTCCTTTCTCCCCGTCTTGCCCCACGGGTGGGGCATGAAATTGGTAAAAGTACTCCGCGCGTATAAACTAATAATAATATTAAATAATTAAGAAACAATGTCATCTCGATGAAAGTATCAGTTACCCCATTAAAATTTGGAAATCTGTTATTTATAAAGATATGAAAAAATTTCTTAGACAAAAGTTGCACTGTTTGGCAAGATAAAAATAATGCCGAAGAAAAAAGTTTTTTCTGAAGGTCAATTTTTGAGATTTCAAGGTCATGTTTTTTTTTTGTGTTCTTATACTTTGATTCTATATTGTTACAGAGCGTAAAATGGCAAATTCAACGATATATAAAAATGTTTATTAACGATATACAGTGGGTACAGAAAGTATTCGTACACCCTTTAAAATCGCATAACTTTGTTCGAATTAATCCAAACAACTTGAGTTTTTTTAGAAGCTAGAGGGATTAGTTTGCTAAATGATGTGATTCGTCGTTTTGAAAAAAAATGAACATGGTCGGAATAGCAAAAAATGTAGTAAAAGTGGTTTTTGAAACTTTTTTTGTGAGCTTGTAATGAAAATTCAAAAAACCCGTTTGTAGATTTCAGTAAGTTATATACGTGCCTAAAATTTCATCAAAATCGGTTAACGTTGCTCTGAGTTATGAACGCTTAAAGATCGCAGAATAAGGTCGAATATCGCTGATTTCGGGAATTTCCGCGATTTCCGACCTTATTCTGCGACAATATGTACGTAACTGATTCTGCCTTGTCAGTAGATTGTTTGAAATAAATGAACAGAGCATCCCGAAGTCCAGATACATCATTGTCAGGGAAACCAGGTAATCAGAGTTCGTCCACACATGTATATGTACATTGGTAGGAAACATTAAACTGGTGCTAACGCCGCTAAGATTCATATACCGCATAAAAATAAATCGCACAAAACTAATCGCACAAAAATAAAATCGCACAAAACTAATCGCACAAAAACAAAATCGTATAAAAAAGGACCGCACAAAAACAGGTTTTACTGTATATCCCAAGCGTTTTATATTGGAATCTGATCTTGTTTTGATGTAAACTCCTTATTTTTACCAGAAAGTGATACGTAAAAATGATAAGGTTTGCTATTTAGGGTGATTCCAAATGGACCCTGCGTAGTGATAAAAGGTTCATTTAAAATTTGCTTTATTCACTTCTTTCATAAGAGAATTAGCAGTGTCTGCATCAATGCTTCATTTAACATTCTGCTCCCACCATTAGTATTAATCTGAAATTACTAGTCTAACATTTTGGAATTCCCTCGCCATTCCCTTCAATCTCTTTTTACTCTTCTCTTAATCTCCCTCATAATTACCAATATCATTCAAATATGTTCTCCTGTATCCTTATTCACCCCTTCGCCATTCTACCTTTATTCACCCCAAACAAATATAAAGATGTTCTAACATTGGCTGCATAGGATTAACGAGTTAAGGTGGAGTATTTGATGAATACTAAGGTACCGTGGAAAACTAATTCGAGCACTTCGAATGCGTCTTGGAAAATATAGTTTGTCGACTGTAGCGAAGCTGGTTTAAGCGAAGAACTGGAAGAAACTTGAACATCGGAATAAAATCAATGAATCCCTGACTTCTCCATGAATGTGGTTTGACGTCGATTGTCGAGCCCACTCTCGCCCCGATGTTTCTATGCGCGGCTCACGCTCACCCTCGAAGCGGAGCGAATCGCTCCGAGCGATGTCGGTCGCAAGTCAGCCCAGTCTGAGCCCGCTACCCCCTCCGCGTTAAATGTCGAAACGGGCCACCATCGATCGCGGTGTCGATCGATGCCTGACTAATTTCTGTGACGTCAAATGGCTGAGCGGTCGCGCCGTGTCGTGGTCGTGGATCGACGCGTGTGTCCCTCTGCTATCGGGTGCTGCCGCAGGAGAGGGCGTCTCTCGAGCACGCGCGAAGAGGGGGATCGATAACGCGTCGAACGAGTCGGCCGGGGCCCTCAGGCGAAAGAGAAAGAAACGGGGAAACAGGGAAATGCAGCGGGACACGCCGAGCCGGATACTGCCGCTGCAGAGAGCACAGGAATTGAAGTGCTTATTTCCAAAACATCTTATATCCAACTAATGGAATGCATAGAGAAATCCCCATTTTCTTGCATTTACTCGAAACAAAGTTTTTACAACGAAGTATGGTAATATTATTGAGAAATATATTTCGTAAATCGCCCTGTATTGACGGCACAATCAAAATAAATAAGCAATTATGAGAATATGGCGTTCGGAGCGCTACAGAAGGAGATTAGTCGCATCTGAATTTCACAAATAATTCCCTGTTTTGTAAGTTTTATACAATTCATTTTGCTGATTTTAACCCTTCGCTGGGCGCGCCCGCGGCAATTAGCCGCAAATTTTACATTTCGTATTATACCACATGTAGTGTTCAAACTGGTTCCATGTCCAGTTCAGGATTCTTCCAACGGAAATTTTTGTATCATGCTACGTACTTGTCCGGTTCAAATTCAGTTTCGAAGTGTCTTTAATTGAATGAAAACGAAAGTATACCGCGTAGTCATAAAACTCTTTTAGTGACCTAAATATACTTGGAATCTGCGAGGGTATTTTGTCGATTTTTTCTCTACTTTAAATACTCATATTATCAGATATCAATACAATCTCGTTGAGCCATGACCAGAGCGGGCTGCAATGAACCTTCCTCTTTGAAATGAGACCTCACCCAGCCCAAAATCTGTTCATATAAGGACAAACAACGTAATTTCCCAAACCCATGTTTCGGGCCAGATTGTGTCGGTATACAGCGCGCTGCATTACCCGTGTCTACCCCCTTAAAGCACAGCAGGCACAATTTATACATTTGTAGTGGGGCAAGTTGTTACGGTAACAACGTGCCCCAAGTCACGGTAACAACTAGCCCCTATCGACACATGTAACAATTTGACAGACTATTCTGCTTATACATATATAGAAACGATAAACACTATAGGGTAAACGCACCAATGAATGCACACTTAAGAGATTTTGAAACTATTAAAGTCCAATTCTAAATGATCATAATATTGATAAATTTTTGGCAAAACAAATCTGGGGGCACGGCAGTGCCCCCGCCGATTCGAGTCGGGCGCTTGCGCTAAGCACTCTTTTCTGGAAGCAACTCAGCGTACTTTTGACCCCCCCCCCCCCCCCCCCCCCCCATATCTTTGTGCTGGAGATACCCAGAAACTTGAAACTTTACTGAAACCTAGTACTATGCAAACGGAATAAAACATCCAAATTTCAAGTTTCTATCTTTTATAGTTTATAAGATATTTGAACTCAAAGTTTCGCAATTTCGACACTGACCGATCATCAAAATTCAGTCGTACTTCTAGCAGCCCTAGAAACTTGTACTTTGGCAGAAAGGTAGTGTTTGGGATACAATGAAAGGAAAAATTAAAAAATCTGGAAGAATCCTCTTCACTAACAATTTATGAAAGAAATTCGATATCTCTGAAACTACTGAACCCATAACCATGAAATTTGATAGGCACGTTCCTCTTAGCCCCCAGGTGCTCGCTAATAAATTTAAAAAAAATCTAGCCACCCTATTACCTAAAAACGATACATGAAAGTTTATCCCCTGCGCGCGCGACGCATGTTTCGGTCCTGACGATGACGCCGTAACGTAGTCACAGCGCGGAGCCCCTCACTCCGCAAAAATTGCTCAATCCTCTCGTACGTGAGGCGCGAACGCGGCTGCGACCGAAGAAAAGAAGAATTACTTACAAAAAGAAGTGAAATCGCATCAAAAACATTTCATGTAAAAAATGGAGCCGAGTCTCGTGACTCTTTACCCATAAAAAGTTGTGAGATGTCATGTAGAGTCGAGTCTAGCGCTCTTATTAACTCTGACACTTTCATTCACAAATCACTCCAAGTCTACATCTTTAGTTAAAGAACATTTTGTGACTTGGCAATTACGCAGTACGAGAATGTGACGGAAGTTGCTTACATTTTAATATTCACGTTTATTAATAAAGTATTGGATAAAATAATATTTATACAAGGAACTGAACGTATTTGTATTTATAGTGGGGACTTAATTTTACAGAACATTGTAAGGTCTAATAACTTCTCTGTGCTGCGTAATTGCCAAGTCACAAAATGTTCTTTAACTAAAGATGTAGACTTGGAGTGATTTGTGAATGAAAGTGTCAGAGTTAATGAGAGCGCTAGCCTGGACTCTACATGAAAAAGAAGAGTAAGTAAATAATGTAAAGAGTCACGAGACTCGGCTCCATTTTTTACATGAAATGTTTTTGATGGGATTCAGATTTCTTAATATCTATACTTTTTTATAACGTACCGATTTCAATTTAAAAAATTGGATAAATATGATTAAATAAGGTTAAAAAGAAAAAATACAGATTTCACCAGTAAATGAACACTAACCCTAACCAGTGAATGAACGACATTTTGCATATGTGAATAAATGAAAAAAAAGAAATTAAAAAAGACCGAATTTGAGCTGTCTATTACATAATACGTATATATGCATATATAATTTCATAAAAATATAAATGGAATATAGAAAATATTTGTTTATTTCAAAATTAAAATGTGATAAATAGGTACAAACGTTCTTACATACCACACAATAGGCTATATTGCACTCAATTTAAAGAACATATAATTTATTAATCTATAATTATTTAACGAAATCAAATCTGTTAAAAATAATGTATTACACACTATCAGTCTTCCTCAGTTTAAATAATACTGACTTAAATAAAACTTTTTTTTATGTCTTGAAATAATGTTAAGATAAACAGAAAAGAAGACACCATCAAGACTAATTTATACTACGAATAACTGCATTGTACATACGACACTGCGTTTATTAAGGAAAACGAAATATATTTTTTCTGGAATCTAATCTCATTTAGTAATTTTGTTTTGCTTTGCTGGGGTATGTTCTTTTCAATTGGCTTTTCCTTTTTATTTTGTTGAATCATTAAACGTTCCTGTTTTCCCAATTGTTTTTCTTTTTCTAATTGCTCTTTTAGTTTTCTTTTTTTGTAGTCGTTCTTCTTTTTTTCTTTGTTTTTCTTTCTCCTGTTCTTCGATTGCTTTCATTTTTTCCACTTGAGCTTCCTTCCAGTTCCTTGACGTTATGGCGTACACTTGATCTGTGTTTCTTGTTCGCATTGGTTTCTCACCGTTTGGGTAATACAAATGTATTCCCAGAATCCCTGCAGGCTTCGAGGATTTTGGCTTTACAAAAACATTTGATGCACTCATTTGCGTAGTCTCAGATACAGCCTTAACTCCTGGCATAGGATCTTTAACTTTTACATCAATACAATCAACTGATTGAATATCTGAGACAGTTATTGTCTCTAGATTCACAAACAAGTCCCGAACAAACAAATCCTTAAATATACCTTCATTATCTTCGTCAACGAATATGTCATGACCATTTACTTCCTGTTCATGGTTTATATCTATTACAGATAGCTTTGTAAGGTCAATAACTTGAATATCATCTGAAAGAAAAAGTTTATCGTGTGTTACAGTCGACTCACCAGCTCTATGATTAGGATTAGTTTTGTGATTGGTCGAAAAAGGATAACACAGTACAACAGCCATCTGGACTTGTAACATTCAATAGTCATTTCTTATAGGTTTTCGCGCCCTGAAAACGAATCCGCAACCCGTTTATCGCCATCACCCTCAATTTTTGAGAAAATCGATTTTGGAAAAAACTGTAAATTTTCAACATTGAACATTTTTTGTGTCGAAACGGTAATAGTTATTTGATTGTTCGTTACGTCAAATTATTCTATGAACCCTCCAACGCCAACGAATATTCAATGTTGGGCCTACAATTATTATGGTTGGTTAATTTACAAAAAATTACGACAGTTTGCCTACGACTATTCAATGTTGGGCCAACAATTATTACGGTTGGTTAATTTACAAAAAATTACGACAGTTTGCCTACGAATATTCAATGTTGGGCCTACAATTACTATGGTTGGTTAATTAACAAAAAATTTACAACGATGATTAAATCGTTGTAAATTACAAACGTCAGAAAATTTGGTACATCCAAAAACCTATTATTATAAATACGTAATGCGGACGTCTGTCTTGAGACGAATGTGAAATTTGATGGAATGAGTCTAAAGGTCGAATGATGATATTTTGTAGAATATTTCGCGTCACTGTGTACTTTTTTATAAACAATTAATACTTGTTATGTACTGAGAAATTAGAAGTGTTTAAAAGGAAATGTATTGGGTAAGTGGGATGAACGTTTTTTTCGTAAGTGGAAACTTTGGGTTCGATTCTCGTCACCGCAATTTTTTTTTCTTCTTAAATCAGACCTGAAAAAGACGCGTTTACAACGACTTTTGAAGTTCTTCAAGACGCCTTCTGGACATTTTTAAAACGTCTTTTTGAAAGAAATTGTTGGGCTTATGGAAAGAAATCTTCAGTTAGGCCTATGGAAAGAAACCTTCAGTTGGGCCTGCGTTGGTTACAATCGTTGGCCCATTTAAAAATAGATTCAAGCATTTTGGTGTTACTGTCATAGCAGCAGTTGCTCATGTACATTACACGAAGTAACCTTAAAATTACATAAACAGTATTAGGTTAGCTGGCAGTAATTGGGGTGTCAGTAATTCAGTCAAACACATTTTTATGGTGTCAGTAATAGATCCCGAAATATATTTTTGAAATTGATCATTTTATAACATAAAAATCGGGGTTTTAAGGATCAGCAAATTTTTTTCATCAAGTAAACATATTAAACAATAATATATAACAAGGACAACATTATACGTTTAGTCTATATGCACAAAACTATAAGATAATGTCAGGGTCAACGCTTAAAGTGGCAGTAATTGGGTCCTTTACCCTACGTTCTGTTCATTTTGAAGATAGTACCGTCGGAATAACTTACATACTCCCGGAACTTTTAGCCCCGGACTCCCCTACATAGTCGGGAACAATTTTATACCAGATAATCTCCATTTTCATAAAATATGGACTTAAAGGTATATAGGATTTCCTAGACGCGATTCGCCGCTGAGGCCAAATCCTAAGCACCGCTCTTATGGAGAAGACGTACATGTATTACGGACCGCTGTGTCAGTGCGTCTGTCTCGGCAGCTACCTAAGCTACTCGAGACGCAACACAATGTGAAGAGGGTCTGTTTTCCGCGATTATGGCGGAATCTCCTGGCGGGCGGCTAATCGCGGCGGCCAAAACCTTGACTGCTCCAAACTGAGTCTAGCGGCGACCGCCGCGCGATCCATCTCCACAGTGGGACAGAATCCCAAGAAATAGGGACACTAGTTGAAATCCAGAAGTTATGGGATTATGTTTCTTTTATGTATTTCTTGTATACTGATAATATGAGCTCCTAAAAAAGGGAAAAATATCACGGCTACTAATTCTGATCTGTGTGTAAACACGTCAAAGTTTGTATGTTTTTATTTTGTGCAAAATTTTAAATCGAGGCTTTTGAATTTCTGTGATATAAAAGAAAAATGTTTTGGGAACCGAAATGAGTAGTGTCGTTTCCGATAATGAATAGCAAATAATTAGTTACATATAGTTTTTACTATAAGAAACCCATAGAAAAAGTATGAGCAATTTTCAGCATTTTAGTTACCTTCCACGAACTTCCAAGCAAATTTCTTTTTGTTTTATAACCAACAAATATTTGTCCTTGCAACTACGAACACAGGATTTGGCAATATTTGCCAATCATGGAGTAATTACTTGTATTATGTGTCGCACAGTGGGGCAGAATCCCAATAAATAGGGAAAAAATGCAACATTCCATTTTTAGCACTAAAAATGACGAACATTATGAAGGAAGTTCACAAAGAAAGAGTTAACATTAAAAGAGTTAAATCGGACAACTTTTACACAAGCAATTTGTATTCCTTATGTAAAAGTAATCCGATTTACATGAATTTTTGTATGATTTTCATCGGGAAACCATAAGGAATCCATTGGTGTCACTTCCATATCGATACGATAAACAATAAAGAATTTCTTACTACGCTGAAATGGATATTTCACATTTTCACCCCTTAACTGCAGGGCGGCGACCTCAAATCGCTGCGGTCGGCCGATGATTCATACCCGATTCAGAAAAACATAATTCTTTATTCTTTATCGTATCGATATGGAAATGATGCCGATGGATTCCTTATGTTTTTCCGATAAAAATCATACCAAATTTCATGTAAATCGGACTATTTTTAACAAAATCAGTTTGAAATCATATAAATCAATTTTCCATGGAATTTCTTTCATTATGGTCCGAATTATGTCGTTCTTGGTGTTAGTTTCATCGGCGGAACATAAGAAATCGATCGGTGTCGTTTTCCCAAAGATCTGATGAGAAATGCGAAAATCCTGGACATTTCTCAAGTTTTAATGGTATTCAAACCCCTTCGAGGGTCGAAAGCCATAAAATTCAGTGAGGCACTGCGGGGGCATGTTCTCGCTACGGGGTACCAGATCACATCCATTATTGGACGTAGCTCCTTGCATTAAATGACTGTCTAGTGTAGACAAGGCTGTCTTATTTCGCTAGTAACCGGCTCGTAGCGGGTTAACCGGGTTATAGTGCCTACACGAGATATAGTGACTTAGGTGTGAAGGTCCTCAGCGGGGTCTTAACCGACACCCTGCTGGGTACTGGCCGCTAAATGTGCACCCCTACTACCTCTTGCAGGACTGTATTTAGAGAAGGCCAGGACAAAATCGGGGCCCTAACAGAAAATAAAACAGAAATTTCTGTTAGGGTCCCGGTTTTGTCCTGGCCTTCTCTAAATACAGTCCTGCAAGAGGTAGTAGGGGTGCACGTTTAGCGGCCAGTACCCAGCAGGGTGTCGGTTAAGACCCCGCTGAGGACCTTCACACCTAAGTCACTATATCTCGTGTAGGCACTATATGTACTTCGGTTTCTTCTAGAATTTAAGAACCGTTCCCTCGCGGTTACTATGGATTACAGAAACCTTCCTTGGTTAACCGGGTAAGGGTTAGGGTTAGTAGGCGGTTCGGATCCCTGGTTTTAACAGAAGTTATTTTCTGTCACTTAAAAATCGCAGATGTATACGCGCTCGTCGTAGGCAGTGACTCTCTACCTAGTTTTAAACAGTATATAAGCTCATAATCCCTCTTATTAGATAGGTACATTGGGATTCTTGGACATCAATTTTTCGGCTGATTGACACCAAGTTACCTATGCGTACATTCGGTTCTGAGCGCTTACGCTACCTATTCAATACCTTCCGTATCTCCCAGAATTTTTTGTGATCCACTTTCAAACTGTGCAGGTATTTTTTTGACACCTCAAACATTATAAAAATACACGAAAAGAATACTTGTTATTTGGATTGTTTATTCTCCTTTACTGAAATCTGTTAAAATTGGCTCGCAATCAAATTGAGAACGACTTTTCCTTTTGCAATAATGTGTATCCTAGAGCAACCACATTACCATGCCTACAAATCCAATAAAAATTGCTGCATGGTCCAAGTTTGGCACTTATCCTTGGTCTCCTTTGATTGCGTTGTAGCCAACAGACGTTGGATATATTGAATTTGAGTAAATCCTAGTATTCTAGGGGTTTGATTAAAATAATGCTAGCATGCTGATCGAGGCTCAAATTTCATGCAAATCTTGTATCAGCTCTGCTAATTCGACAGGAATTTTTTAATTAAACTGGACTACGCAAAAGGGGTGGCGAACTATGCCGTCAAACACTGTCGATTTTCTTCGTAGATGAGCGTTGTATCAATTGTATTTTCTTTTTCACCCTTTGGGTGGTATGAGTACGTGTATGCAGAGAGTGTGTGTTAGAGCGGAAAACGCCTTTAAGCGTTCAACTAGGACGGTCAACAGATACGGCGGGAGCACTTCCTCAAAGTACAAAGTTGAGGACTCGTTAATTGAGTAGGTAACACTTAGATTCTAGATCTTATAGTTATATTAAGAAGTAGTTGCGTTCTACCACACATGAAACTTGGATAGTTGAGAAATTGCTAAGTTCAAGATAAACGGTCAAAGAAACGAATAAACAGCTTTGACCTTTTAGGTGCTATAAACTCATATAGACATATCTACATATGTGTTTTTTAGTGCGTGGCATGCAGCGTACGGGGAACACCCGTAGGCGTTCAGCGTCTGTGGTTACGCAATGCGACTAGAGGAGTCCCCCACCGGCACACAATTCGAATTCTGAGTTGGCTCTGGTTTCATTAGAATCATGAAGAGGCCGGGACTCTCCAAAGGAAACACATGTCACGCGGAAGTTCGGCTGATCAGATGTATCCGCCATCAAGCCTGCAGACGAGTGCATTTAAGAAGAAAAGGGACACGAAGGGTTTCATTGATCGTTACAGGTGGCCTCTTACGTCCACTGCTTCCTAAACAGGTTTCGGGTCTTCGTTCGTTGCTGAGTGAAACTCGATCCACATTGTTAAAACGTTCATTGATCCAGGAGCAATCGATACTTCGACTTGGCCGTTTTGCTTTCTTATTCACCCCCATCTTGCATGCAACGCGAGAACGTTGGAATTCAGCGAGATAGATATTAATAGATTGCCGTTGGAAAAGTCTGGCAGGAAGAAATAATTGATTCGAGCAGAGGGCACTTTTATAGATCGTCGCCTCGTGTCACCTTTGTTTCCCTGGGAGCAGAAGTAATGCAATGGTGTTGCTTACATAGGTGCTTCCCGAGATTCGGCAAAAGCTGAGAAGGGAAAATGTGCACGCACTCGTTATAAACCCGTTTCTACCATGCGTTGTACGCCCGGCGACTATCCCCACCTTTTCTTGGAATCCTTCGGACGAGAGTGAGAGAACTAGGGATGGGACTATTCGAATAATTTAATATTCGAATATTTTACATCTACAGTATTGTCTCCGTATGCACTCAGTTTGGTGCACACGATACGAGCTTGTCGCTATCCCCACCACTTCTGTCTCACTCTTGTCCGGCGAAGGCGAGAACGAGCGAGAGCCACTGAAAGCCAGCGAAGACGGTACGAGACAGACGATTGATGTTTTGTCTCGCTCCGTCTTTCGGGCGTCGGGACAGTCCGTCCTTTGCGTGCGCGATGGTCGCAAGCACTTACAGTGAGCACGGGAACGCGCACGCAAAGCGTTCTATCTCACTCCCCCCTTCGGCCAGAAAGAAGCGAGAAACGAACACTGGGAATTAGGGATTTGTTCACAATAGGAGCTCAATGCCGGTCCCGGCCAGCGAGCACATACGGAGACAATACTGTATTCGAATGCTACGTATAAACTTCGAATATTTGAGTAATCGAATGTTTTATTCGAATATTTCAGTATTCGAATAGTATGGTGTGAATTATAAGTTAAATCACATACCACAATCACTTAGCACAATTTAAATTGTGAGTTCGTTAGTTTGTCAGGGTGAAATCTTGTAAGCTAATTTTAACCCACTTCAACATTTCCGATCAGCATGAAACTTTGCACATATACGTAGTTCCGATGACAATACAATATTTTCTCCCAGTATTTCGTACATCAGTATTCGAATACTTAAATATTCGAATAGTATTCGAATGCTTAAATATTCGAATAGTATCTGGATACTTGGATATTCGAATTATATTCGCCAAATAATTGAGCAGTTGAAGTATTCGAATAATCCAATACCGAAAAATTCGACAAATAATCCCAGCCCTAGAGAGAACCCGACAACGAGCGCCGAGGCTCTTTCGTTTCCTCTCGCTCGCTCTTTAGTTTTCTCACTCGCGCCATTGACCACGCGGAATATTGTCCACAACGCGCAGTACGCCCGCCGCCTAGTGCCGTTCGTCGGGCGTATAACGAGTGCGTACTGTAATCGAGTCTTTTCTTCGCAGAGCTGAACACGTTAGGAAAAGGGACCTTAGATTTCCTAACGAGGCGATAAAGCAGAGATGACAGGCGCGAGGAGACCGTTAAGGGTGCCTCGAGTTGGCCAAAGCACTTGCCAACCAGAGTGTATGTGTGTGTGCGCGCAACGAAAGTTTGGAGAGGATAGACTCTGGCTGCAACGGAAGCCAGCAATCGATAGAGCTCCTCCTCGTCCATTCGTGGCTTACGTTACGCCCGTTCTGTTTTGTTAACCATGTAAGAAAGTGGAAAATAATAGGGGAAAGTCGCGATGCGACGGGATCAATACTTGGCGCTCTGCACAAATAGGGGGTTTCGGATATTGAAACGGGGGCGAAACGAGCAATCGCGTAGGGGCGGCGTTTTAACGATGGTTATCCGTTCTCCGTCGTGCAAACGATCCCTGTTGCCGTGACAAGGAATCGTTAAAAATTCAACATATGTATTTTTCTTGAAAGTGAACGTGCGACTGGCGAACGATTTACTGGACTCTTGATATTGAAATTTGAAGCGCTCGATCGGTAGATATATTTGACATGCTTCGCGCACAGAAAAAAAATTCGGTTGAAGTTTATCCGTCAGCTATGGACTCTGTATTACTTCCTCTTGTAATAAAGGGAGAAAGGTGGGATGCCAATGAAACTTAATTTCTTTTTGTGGGGTGAGTGGAGGGGAGGTCTCTAACGCCCTCTCTGAAACCGTGCCTGTGAGCTTCAGTTCATTTATCGGTTAAATAGTGGTATGGTATTACCGACGTGAAATCTCGAAGTTGTAATTGTTGGGTAATGACCGGGGAAATTTAAAAAAAAAAACAGTTTTGAAATGAACAAAAAAAATGACGTTTTTTGTGGGGATCTCATTTCTTTTTACAAAGATAATCAAGTAATTATACGAATGACCGTGATTAAAATTACATGACCAATGTCTGCCTTATAGCTGACAAATTTATATATAAATTTCGTTAAATATATGTACAAATCCTACTTGAATGTTTCCTACACGCGATAAGACTAAAAATAGTAGTAAATTAATATGAATATATAGTAATAAATTGTAAGCATTCATATTATACAGGGTCTTATTGTTTTATAAACAAATATTACAACATGTCCCATGCCTAAAAATAAAAAGAGCGTTATGTTAGTAGTCATTGAAATATACTTTGTTTAAAAATTTATTAACAATGCAGGATTTATAGAAAACAATAACTGGCTGGAGAATATTCGCAACCATTACTATGGACACATTTTTATACATATTTATTAATAATTACTAGTTTTCTGATCCTTAATAGTCTCATAAATTTTTTCTCTGACGTAGATCACACTGCACCATATTCTGCGTCTCTAGATAGATTTGGAAAATGACTTTCCTAATTGCGCGCTTCAACATTATAACGGTGAGCTTGTCACTCTCGGGAAGCTTTGCGATTTCCTGCTTCCTTGATATATTTAGCTATTTGTTGAGGAGAGAGCGGGAACTCCATTTGAATTTCGTCAATATGCCGATTTAAAGTGGCAGAAGAGTCTTCTATAGTTGACGTTTTGCTAGAGTGGAGTTGTGTGGCTTGTAGGTGGATTTCAGCAAAGGTGGATGCCAGTGCGCTTCGGCCTCGCGTTAAGGTATTTACCCGCGTCTCGAGGAACGGAAGAGTTTTAACGGTGGCTGAACATGTGATTTTGCGATACGTGGGCCCAAAAAGTGGGGTCAGGTTTATCGAAGGATCTTATGGTTATCGAACGATCTTCCTAATCGTTGATGTGATGTCCCTGATTGGGTTAGTCACCACGGAGGCGCCAAGGTGTTGTCCCCCTTTGCGGAGTGCACGCCTGTGCCGGACAAGCGACTGGAGCGTGGTGTGTTTAGAGTGCTGAGGGTCCTCGTTCGTGTTGACCAATGGTATTGTGGCTCGTTTACGACAGGCATGGGGGATATATGTAATTTCAGATACACAGCTGTCAATCCTGTGTTTCGTGGGGATGCTGTGTCTAACGTTAAAGTTGTGCGTCAGGTTGTGAAATCTGTCCCAATCTGTTGTGGTGTGCAAGTTATAGTTTGTTGCGGAATTCTTTGGTGTTAGAACGACCGAACGGTGTTTCGGGTCAAAGTCGTCTGTGGTGGTACAGAAGAAGTTGAGGTGATAGTCGGTAATGAAGAAATCGATTGTAGACGGTCTGCATTTATCAGATTTGTAAGCAAATTTGGCTGGGTAAATAATGCGATACGGATGTCTTTGTATATGATTGTATAAAAGATTTTCTGCTTTATTGGCTGAAAAGTTGTTCCCGAATTGGTGCTTCGCGTTTCAGTCTCCACCGACAATGAAGAGCGAGCCCAGGTTAGTTTGATTTCCAGTGTCGAGAGTGTCTTGGGGGAGTTTAATTTAATAAAGCATGCATCAGAAGGAAAAGGGTGTGAGGAAGTGAATGTTAAGAAACTAATGAAATTGTGAATGAATATAGCGACTCCACCCCGTTTCACGGTTCGGTCCGGGCGAACCACCGTGACGATATGACGTCCCTGCCTGCTTGCGTGCCAATTTTTTGTCCTGAGTTCAAATCTCACTGGAACAGATTTATTTGAATATTTACAAAAAATATTATAAGTATGAATGTATAGGGGAGAGTAGCCCATATTGGATCGGTTCCTTAATTGTAACATTCTTGTATCTCGATAAATAAATATATTTGCAGTGGTTCTTTCGGCTACACTGCTTTAGGAAGTGGAGATGGAACGTGTGAGAACAGCGAGACGGTTATTCATTAGTTTGTTGTTCACCGTCGTCGAAATATAGAAATACGTGTTGCGCGATCATTATTTTTCGTGCTATTTCAAGTGAATTTCTTTCAACAACTTGTAACTACCATAATTTTAAACGACACTAGTGTAAAGTGTGCTGTCTTAGCTGTAATTTCATGTCCTTACTTTTCCATATTTGTATAAGTATAACAATGAAAACATATCTTTTCGATGTAACGTACAAGTTGCCTAATATTGGACCACCACTAGTTGCTTAAATTGGACCGGTCCATTCTAGGATACTATCTATGTTATGGTAGCGAATAGTTAAAAGCATACTAAAAAATTTAAAAAAAAATTAAAATTGGCTTCAAAAAAATAAAATTGCACTAAAAAGTAAAAAATAATATTTTCCCTTATGTAATATAAGACTCTCATTAGGGAAAAATTATTTTTTACTCTTTACTGCAATTTTACTTTTTGAAGTCGGTTTTAATTTTTTTACATTATTTTATTTTTAACTTTTTCGTTTTATATATATATTGACCCAACATGCTGAAGATATATGCACATACGTACATAAAATAATAATAATTAGGTGACAATAGTCTTTACTATTAATCAGAACTGGCAAAACATTGCGCCAATGTTGATGCAGTGTACGATGGGACCACCGGGGCATCGCCCTCTTTCGAATCAAAAAAAGATCATCAAAATCGGCCCATATGCTGGGGAGTTATGCGGGGACAAATATAAAAAAAACACCAAAACAACGTACTATTGCACTACGTGCATGGTAAAATACTTGTTTCTTCCTGTTTCTATTTTTATTCAATGCCCTGTTCAGTGTTTTTTAGATTGTATATATAAATACATTGGTTTTTAGGAGCGGTCCAATGTAGGAAACCGGTGGTCCAACTTAGGAAACCGGTTGCCTGAAATGGACCGAAGTCATTACTTTAGTTTTTTGAGATATTATTTTAGTCAATTATTTTATTAACACGCTAAATACATGATAAAATCTACATGAAATGTAGATCATTTTCCTGTTTTTGTTTCCTTTCTGCAATGTGTTATGCCCGTGTAGGAGAGAAAAATAAAAAAGTGGTCCAACATAGGCAACCTTCCCCTATATCAGGGACCAGGAACGGAACAGAAACGAAAACGATAAACGAAAAGAACGAAATATTTTTCCGCAGCAGAAACATAAACGAAACGAAATTCTTAACCCTGTTGTAGGAGTGAAAACGATATAACCGAAATAAAAATTCCGATTAATAACGTTCCGTATACTTCAGGTTAAAAAATTTGAATTGAGCGCGCCCCTTATTTTCAACATGTTTCGTGTCGGTTCAGACCCTTGATAGAGGGCTGACTGCGGTGCTGGGAGAGGCGTTGGGAGTCTTGCCTTCGTGGACACGGCTTGCAACCGAAAGCATCAAAACTCTAATTTTTTTTCATAAACATAATGTATAATATTCTATAATACATAACTATAACGTACAATATTTTATAATATAATTACCAAAGGCAATACAATTTTTAAAATAAGTTTATACGAGTGTTTTTATAAATGAAATAATGGGTTCGGAACAAAATTTGTTTTTCGTTCTGATGGAACCGAAATATTTTTCAGCAGGAACAATATTAACCGAAACGAAATTATGATTATCGGAGCTGAACCGAAACGAAACGAAAAATCATTTCGTTCCAGGTCCCTGGTATATATATATATCGCGACTAAATAAATAAGGTTTTGGATTGGTAAGGCAATTGACAACTATACACACAATCAAGGATCATCGTCGGTCCTTGCTAAAGCGAGAAAGTTAAGTAACCTAAAAACCGCATCGAAATTAAACCATAGACTTGTATATAGACGGAACATGTGCTGAGGGGGCTGCAAGGTTCGCGGGAAGGGGAAGGTCATACAGGCAAATCGGGTAACTCCGTTCCTCCTCCGTGCTATTCGGAAATACAATGACGTGTTATATATCTATGAGGGATACTTATTGTTAGTCGAAAAGGTTAGGTATACTTATACATACATTCAAAATTTCGTATATCATTTAGTTCATAAACATAATTAATGTGCATAAATAATTATGTAGTAATATATCGGTCATTTGCTGCGACATAACTCAAAATTCATCATTTTTTAGGAAACGCGTTCAAAAGTTTTGTTAGACAACAACCGCTTTTTCTATACTAATAATTCAAAAACTGCAAATTTTTAGTTGTGTCGTTGTTGCAGCAAATGAGCGATATAGTACAAATAAAGATATATTTAAGGATAAGAATAAATAAAAGACACGTAATTTATTTAATTCATGCCTATCTGTGACAGTTGAGCAACTGTGGTTATGTTATGATACGAACATAGCCATTAATGCTGAACCGACACGAACCGAATACACCCGAACTTAACTACCGAATTGCCTGTATGGTTTCTGCCTTTTCCCCTCCGATCTTACGTTCCCCTCGCCCACAGTCCTCTCTTCCGTTCCGTCTATATAAGTCTATGAATTAAACTGCGAAGTTATAAGGTAACAGCATACAAACTGTATGTTTAGAAGAGAAGAAATTAGTAAAGTTTAGGTTAAGTGGCAGAAATGACCGTGGAAACATGATTCCGAGGATAAATAATATTATAAGATCCACTATAGTTGAGACGGAAAATCACCGAATAGGGTAAAGGACCCAATTACTGACACCTCACCAATTACTATCACCTTAAGCTATTTTAGTTAAAATAACGACTAAACAAACTATAGAACGTAAACTATAGTATAGACTATAGGTTAAAATACATCATTCTTTTTGTTTATCACTTTACAAAGTTTATTGATTCGTTATTTTAAGTAAAATAGCTTAAGATGACAGTAATTGGTCAGATGTCAGTAATTGGGTCCTTTACCCTAGTTATTCTCACTATTTCATTCCTCCTTTCTTCGCATGGCGTTTCTTTGCAATCTGTTGCGCAATTTTTGAGTCGATAAACCTTCGAACTCTCTGTTTCAAGGTTTCTGCGCAGCGTAATTCTCCTAAGGGACCGACTTGCACCAAACTCGTTAATCTCCTGTGGAAGTTTTGAATGCATCTAGAGGAATATATCTGGCAAACGTGGTACATAAATATGGAAAGATTCGATTGTATCGCCGACGCAAGTAGATCCGAAAGTGTAGCAGAATTTGCAGAAGCAGAACAAAAATGTTTCGCTAATTGTCGCTTTGCTTTTCCATCGTGTTCGTCGAAAACGAATCGCCCACGAGGGATCGAGCTCGTCGAACAGATGGAGAGTCACTTTCTAAACGTCTTACAGAGTTATTCTGAATTTTCCTTAGCCGTAATTAGAATTGCAATTTACTCCAATAACCAGCAGCTTGGCTGAATTTCATCGCGATGAAATTAATCCGCGATATCCATCGTGCCGCCGTACGTGCCTCCGTTAAACGTTAACCGGCAACTATTAATGACAAAAACAACGCCGATTATGCGTTGAAACTTATCCCCTCGAATTATTGCGGGACTTGAGCGCGAACAGAAACTATACTCTCGAACGGAATTAACGCAAGGACCCTACGATAACACTTTGCGCCAGAAGGTTCCATATAATTATACTGGAGACAATTTGCAACGAAAAGACATGAAGACTATGTATAAGGTAAAGGACCCAATTACTGGCAGCCAACCCAATTACTGTCACCTTAAGCTATTTTACTTAAACGTTTATTTATTCGTTATTTTAAGTAAAATAGCTTAAGGTGACAGTAATTGGGTTGGGAGCCAGTAATTGAGTCCTTTACCCTATAGTCGTTTGCGCATAGAAATTATAATGATTTGTACATCCATAGTCAAAGCAAAATTAATTGGTCGCTTAAAAACATGCCACTTCCCCTCCCCCAACCATCATAAGTACCGCGAAACGCGACGAGGTGGAAGAAGTAATAGTGCACTGATGCCACTCTTGTTAACCTCATTGAAAAGAAGAATTGCATAATTTGCCAACGCACGATTTTTGTTAATCACCCGAGAAATGATCGGTTGGATGATTCAGGCCCAAGAAACTATTACGTTCCGCGATTCGAGCTCCACAGCGTAGTTCTCGTGCTGCACGCACGTTCCCGCGATGGGAAACCTTATATCCCGTGTAGACGATACCCGTCGACGGTTGTGTTGGAACACGCTGGGAAAGAGGAGCGATAGAGAGTAAAAAGGGATCGTCTCCTGCGTAGAAGACTGACGATCCGGTCAGTCCCGTCGTTCGGGCCAAAAGCAGCGTAAAAAAATTTCACGTTTGGCCCACAAAAATCGATGAGAAATGGGTCCCCCGTCGCTGGTTGGTCAGATGGTTTCGACCCGTTCCTCTTGTTTTCAACTTTCCCCGTGAGATTAATCGACGGCCTCTCGTTCACGGGCATTTGCATAATTAGTAAGCAAATCGAGCAGGGAAGCAAAGAAGATTTCCTTCGTAGATTTATCGTGACTCGGTGAAACGAGGTCTCGAAGCGCGGCTCGGCTGCTGGTATTCGGACGCCGCGCCGCGGAACACAACTCGCGGTGATAATTCGCACGCGCACGTATGTACTATCACGTGGAAGCAGGTGAACAGAGAGACGAACGACCGACTTCAGGCCTTTCACCCCGGCATAATTTCTGCCCGACTTTCAATCTCTTTCCCACGTACTCAACCTGTGGCCTCTATTGTATCTGCCTACGTTGCGAACGGTTGCCAGTGAAATGTCATTATCGAGAGACTCTATAGGCTCTGGGATTATCGTACTATTCGCACTGGGTCCATTGATAATACTCCTGGGAGGGATCATTGTTCCTAAACACATATCATATATATATATATATATTCATGCTGCGGATAAGATAGAAGTGATGAACCTTAAATTCTTAAATTATACGTTCATCCTTCACTACTAAATTTATGACATCGGGATCACAGTTGCTTGTTAACATTCTGGTCATAGCGGCTTAGCCGTCGTTCTACCCGTAGATTAAAATGTGTCATGACGCAGCGTTAAGATTTTCTTGGGTAGACATTTTAAGAGACAATCGTTATATGTTGCATTGCTTAAAGAATTATTTTTACCAGTTGATACTGGTTGCAAGTGTGACGGAAAGGATAATGAATGTACCTTTTCAGAAATAAGGCGATCGCGGACTACCTCAGCACCAATGGCTACCAAGATGCGCTCGAAGCGTTCAAGAAGGAAGCCGACATGCCGGGTGAAGTGGAGAGGAAATACGGGGGTCTCTTGGAGAAGAAGTGGACTTCTGTGATACGCTTGCAAAAGAAGGCAAGATGATTATAAAGTCTTCCTATTTCTAGATTCTATATAGCATCGTTTTGATTATAATTATGTGAGCGGTAGATTTCAGCGTAGATAAGCTTTTATTCTGAGATGGGGGAAATGTAAAGTTATCGAGGCTGAAGAGTTGAGTTAGTGAATTGTTGGATAATATTGCAGGTAATGGAACTGGAATCCAAACTTTCTGAGGCCGAGAAGGAATTCATCGAAGGAGCACCAACGCGCAGCAAAAGATCACCGTCTGAGTGGATACCAAGGCCACCTGAAAAATACAGTCTCACTGGGCACAGAGCTCCCATCAACAGAGTTATTTTTCATCCAGTTTTTAGTCTTATAGTGTCTGCCAGTGAAGATGCCACCATTAAGGTAAAGGGATTTTCGTCTTCGATGATGAGCTACAAGATTTTCTTTTGCGCACATTTCATAATATATATTTCGTGCGTTTCTATTTTTTATACACTCGCTTGAAAATAGCAACCAGTTACTATCGACCCTTCTTGTTCGTCACCCTGTAAGCCAGCCTTATCGCTTTTCACCAGGTGTGGGACTTCGAAAGCGGCGAATTTGAAAGAACATTGAAGGGGCACACTGACAGCGTGCAGGATGTTTCATTCGACGTCTCCGGAAAACTGTTAGTCTCTTGCAGTGCAGACATGTCTATTAAATTATGGGACTTTCATCAGTCATTTGCCTGTGTGAAAACCATGCACGGACATGATCACAGTGTCAGCTCTGTTGCATTTGTACCACAAGGGGATTTCGTAGTGAGCGCCTCTAGGGATAAAACCATAAAAATCTGGGAAGTGACAACAGGTTATTGTGTTAAGACGCTGACGGGGCATAGAGAGTGGGTGCGAATGGCCAGAGTCAGTCCCTGCGGAGAGCTAATCGCTAGCTGCTCAAACGACCAAACAGTAAGAATCTGGCATGTGGCAACAAAGGAAACAAAGGTATGTTCTGTGACATAACACGTATAAATATGACGAATTAGAAATAAGATACGTATTTACAATGCAAAAGACGAAGACGAGTACACGTTCTCGATGTGCATGTATGTTATGAGATTGTGTTTCACGCACAATAAGAAATATAGACATCCTTTAAATGTCGCATACAGATAAGATAATGTTAGTTGCGGATTGTTGTAAGAATAGTTTGATACGAAGCTTGCCACGCCTTCCAGGTTGAACTGAGAGACCACGAGCACGTAGTAGAGTGTATCGCATGGGCACCGGACAGTGCAAGGGCATCGATCAACGCAGCAGCAGGGGCAGACAACAAGGGTGCCCACGAAGGACCGTTCCTCGCGTCCGGCTCGCGAGACAAAGTAATCCGTGTTTGGGATGTCGGTGCTGGCGTTTGTCTGTTCGCACTCCTAGGACACGACAATTGGGTGCGCGGCATCGTCTTCCACCCTGGTGGCAAGTTCATCGTCAGTGCTTCTGACGACAAGACCCTGCGAGTGTGGGACACGCGCAACAAACGGGCGATGAAAACCCTTGAAGCGCATGTCCACTTCTGCACCTCCGTTGGTAAGGCTCGAAACTGACTTTCGAACAGCTGCAAAGATTTAGGGATATTTAGAACGTACGAAATTTGGGTATTAAATAATGAATCAAGTAATGTGTTCCTGTCCCAACTGGCAAAATCGGTTGGTCTTTGGTTGGTTCTACATCGTTCAAAGTTTCTTACAACACTAGTATTCTCAGGGAATTTCTTTGTGACTAAAGCAGTTGCTTCACGTCCCCGTAGATTTTCACAAAAGCCATCCGTACGTGGTCACCGGTAGCGTCGATCAAACGGTGAAGATCTGGGAGTGCCGCTAGTCACCAAACCGTCAGGGTCGCATTGAACCTTCGTCGAGGAAGATAGATTGTTGGGAAGGAAGGCGAACGATTCGCGTCACATTTGACGGGAACGGCCGAAAAGTGTAAGCTGCTGCTACAACAACAAAAAAGGTTATCGTACATACTACTATTATTAATATTAATATTATTATACCACACATAAACACGTACGGTTAAGAGCTCTTTAATTAATTTATAATAAAGTATAATTAGTAATTATTAATATTACATATACGTTTTACGGTACTGCTCGAACTGCACGATTCGAGGAGAGTCGGTAGGGATCAGCTTTTTTCTCTCCCGCGAGGAGGACATTGCCATAAATGTCGTTGACGAATTAACGAGTGTCTCGGGTGGTCCTCTGAAGCTCGATCAAAAGAACACGGTTCTGCAATTCAGCCATTGTTTTTGGCTCGTTGGAACGCGTCGTCGTCCTCCTCCTTCTGGAGCCACGCCGACCTCTCCTCGAGCGTTCTCGACAGCGTCAAGTCCGGAGAATGATACCGATAATATGTACGAAACACAGGATCAGAGGTCCGTGGATACTCTACGGAGACACACACATAAAGACATACATACACAAGCCATGCAAGAACACATGGCGTCATTGTTTACCGTGTAACTGAACGTCTATGATAATTTATTCAACGAGATACAGGGATGCGAAGAACCTAACCGCGAACGAGCGTAGCAAACGGACGAGGACACCTCAATACTCTGCAAGCGAGAAGCAAAGCGTTGAATTCCGCGATCGAGTAGCGTGTCTGTTTGGGGAGTTCGATTTTACACAATGCTGCGTTTGTCTGTGTATGTGCGTACTATTGAATATCGTCATAATTATCCGAATTTTTGTCCCTCAAATACCCCAAGCCCGAGATGTTGAGGAAAATGACGATTCATAGGCAGTTCGACGATGCATGGCGTCCAGTCAACGTGCATTATTAACGATAAAAGTAAGGACTTCTGTGAACACAGGGACGGTCGAGTGGAGCGTGCGATTATCATGAGAATGAACTATTTCATGGCGCATTAATTCGTTGCGTGGGTCCCGAGATACGAGAGGTACTAGTTGTATAGTTAGCTCTAAACCCTACTCTATTAGCGGTAGCGCAGACGTAACGTAGACGAACGGAAGAAGGGAAATAGAATCAGGCCACGAGTGAACGATCGATCGGTACACAAAACACACACACACACACATACACACAAAACACACTTCAGCCACTCGTCGAGACTTCGTGTAACGATGCTTTAATCGATTAAGACCGACTTTTTGGCTATACTACACTTTTATAGTAATACTATAATTCACTTCTTTCTTCTTTCCCTCGAGAGAACCAAGACCATTTAACTCGATGCGGTACTAAATTATTTTGATGAACAATAAAAGAGCAAGAAATTCTCATTCAGCCGTCGTTTCACATCGTTCTGCTGTACTACCTGTCTGTTTCGTCGTGTCGTTCGTGCATCGTTGTTTGCCTTTCTTTTCTTTACTTTACTTTACTTTTCTTTTTCGATCCATCGATAAGGAAAGGAATGAAACCTTGTAGCAATCACTGGACGTGACAGTTCTGCTCTTTCGGGAACTGCTAATTAACGTTCAACCGGTGAGGAAACGCGGCAGCCATCCTTTGGAAGGTGGGATCGGACGTGTACTCTTTTTACCTTAGGTCTACTTTATCCTGTTTGGGCTTTTCTTTTCTTTCTCTCCGCCACCCCCCTCTTCGATGATAGAGAATTGTACAAAGGGGTTCTTTTTTGGGATCGGAGACGTGGCGGGATCGCACGGATACGAATGAAAAAAATGAACTTTCTGTTTTGCAAGCCACCGTTTCGTTCGCGATACTCAGATGGAACGATACTTGCGCGGCGAGCAATGCGTTGAATTTAAGTCACGACTGCGCAGTACGTGCATGACAGTATTTTACATTTATAATAGGGAGAAGAAAAACGAACACGCATGCGTACACACTACACATAGATATATGTTTATAATATATAATATATATTATGCATATATGTACAGGACGGAGCAATAAGTCTGTTCACCTCAACTAACATCCCTGTTCTTGTATGTACCAAAGAAAGGATATTGTACATACAAGTTGTTCAGTGCCATGGGAAACAATTTTTTTTTGGGGGGGGGGGAGTAAATTTTATGGTTAGTAAAGGAAGATATTAAGGTCACCTTCATTTTTGTTGAAATGAAGCACTGCGTTTTTAATTTTTGGCATTGTGCTTGATACGCAGACAATTTGAACAAGGTCTAACAGTGATTCCATGTTATACGCAATGATGACTTCGCTGGTTATTCTGTATCTATTACCATACAAAGTCAATTGGCCGCTCAAAGTTACTCGACACCACTTTTCTCCACTACTTTGCCTCTCTAACTCTGGAAAAAATAATCGCCATTGTATTATATTTTGCCAGGTGTTTTGCAACTTTTAAGCGAAATATTTTTTTTACGAATCAAAGAATAGCAGATTCATTTCAGGTCGGCAGTGTTACTGCTCCATTCTGTGGACGCATATAGATACACACATACATACGCATACAAGACACATATATATACATACACACAAAAATATATTATTGTAATTAAGCAGTGGAATCGAACTCACGCGTGCCGAATACGGTCCAATTGTTCGGCGTTTATACGTAGGATGACGTAATAAAAGTAATGTCGTAGCCGCTTTTCGTAAATTCCGTCGCACTTGCTTTTTAGTGATTTTTTCTCGCTTTTTCTACCCGCCCTTCGAGAAACAGAATATTGATACGTCAAGTAGAGTGATAATAAAGTGTTGTCACCATTTGTGATATACATGTATACACGCATACATCGACGAGCTTTTATTGAAATCCTTGCGTTACGGACAGAAACGAGAAAAGACTGGCGAAATCACGCAGATATGTAAGAAGAAAAAAAAAAGGTTGGGAGGATGGAGAAATGATCTCCGATTTACCAGTTTCAAATCGAATTTATTTTACATTCTTTTCGATTGTTGTTCATTTCCTGATGCGTTTCCATGTTCAATGTATGAAAACATGCAATATTTCTTACGATTGATAAATAATTACAGACAGAGTGGAAGTTTGTAATTTGAGTGCGAAGTGTCATCAATATAAAACGTTTGCGTCTTTTAAATTGTTTAATCTGTTGGTACTAATACAGCATCTATAGTTCCCTGTCGAATCGCCCCCAAATTGCTAATTATGGCAGTTTATATAAGCCTTTTACTCGAACGAGAAATGATCACAGTGACTCATTATTAGCATTTGCTATGTAATAAAAGTGCCAACAAAAGATTGCAATCGAATACTGATATAATTTACCATGTCATTGTTATACAGGGCAAAGGCAAACAATGATTAGCTCCATACTACTACAAATGCACAATAAGCTTTTGTGGAGAAGGCCCTTTCTAAAGAAACATCCTGCACATCAACATTTTAATTCATACTGTATCCCTTATTTCTCGACTAGAGTATTCCTTTCATTATATTCTTATAGCAAATGGTCACATCCATGATGTTAATGCATTGCTATATGTAATTATATTTTGTGCAGCAATTTATGAATTTAGGAACGTTATAATTGTCCGGTGTTGTCACCCGTGAACTAAACTGCCCCTTTCATGTATATAAGCGACTTACATATTTGTTTATTTAATGATTTTAATGAAGCCTACATTTTATCCGAGTCCACTCCGGACTTATTGTGCACAATGCTGTACAATATTCTTAATTTATATATTTTGAAGATGTTTTAAAAATTTATTCATTTCCCTACCTGCTTTAAATCAACTTTAGCCCATAAGTAACAATCTTCAAAATGTACTTATGTATTATCATGCACCTGTACGATGCATATACGTAAGTGTATGCATAAACTTGTATATAAACATAACACATATTCACTCTTCAACTGGCATTAGCGTGTTTTCACATCGACAGCAACGGAGAATGTATCAACCCACGCATTTTATTAGTGAGCTTACTAACTTCCGGAATATTTGAGATCAGTGCCAACTATACCATACATTTTTCACGGTTTGATGTAAGTGAATTTATAGCATTTATAGGATCAAAATAATCGTGTTTGTATAAAATATTAATTTACTAAAGTACAAAGTATTAGTTTACGATAAATAGAAATATAGAAAATGAAAACTGCATTAGCGATGACTTATTTGGAAGAAATGTATAAGCTGATCAGTATTTTCCCCGCAGGTAGCAAATACATAAAATGATTTGCTAAACCTGAGATGATGTTTATGTTACAGCTGCTAGTTAAAGAGTTAAAAATAGTCATTTCTTAATAAAATAGATAGAGTTAGATGGGAGTATGTGTGTAAATATTTTAAAGGTAAGTATAATTGTACGGCCTATACAGGGCATAGCAGTATGATGGTACAAATGCAGATGAATCGATTCCTCGTACGAATATGAGTCTAAATTGTAAAATAAACGTTTTTCGCGCGAAGTTTGGTTTTCGAGGTAATCGATTGTAAAAATCCACTAAATGCGCGCGCATTTGACTAATAAGGTAAGTACTCTATTTCACTCTTAAATTGCACTTTTAAGGTGCAATTTCGTGCCAACGCTCGACGCTCGTTCTGAGCGTCAAAACCGATCACGTGACCGACGCTCAACCAACGAACGAGCCTTAAGCGAAAAAGCTAAACTCCGTGAAAATTTATATTTACATTGGGTCTTTGAATCTTTCTCTTTATTAAGGCATTTTCTTCCGGTTAAAAATGTTCATTTTCCATATTTTTTTAATTGAAATAAAAGTAGATGTTTTTGTCTAGAGCAGCGATGCCCAGGTGGGCGGTCCGGTATGACGAGCATTCATCGCGTTTTCCAAAGCTCGCGTGGAAGGGGGTGCTCGAAACCAATGACGTTGCGGGCATGTCACGGATGGAGAAAACTCTAGTAGCGTGCATGTAGGCTCATACCCTGAAATCAGCATGTAACCGCTACATCCTGATTTCATTGCGATTAAGGTAGTTCCTGAATAATCTACTAAATTACAGAATTCTTTCAAATTTCGTACAAAACTAATTTGGAATACAAGAAACCCTTGTACAAAGTTTAAAATCGATTTACCACATAGTTATCGAGAAATTATTAATTAAAGTTGATGCATTTTAACACAGTGGCATATGGCGAAATCAAACAAAGAGGGTTATACTTTAAGTTTTTCTTCTGAAACAGGAAAACCATATTTAAGAAATGTACCAAACTTGGCACAAAAGTACATCGAAATGTCAGGAAATGAATTTATTAATTTCTGCAAGATTGGCCACATAGTTTCTTCGTAAATGCCAATAAAAAAATTGGTTTGCGTGCAAATTTTTGAGAAACTACGTAGAGCAGTGAACGTGGCAATGTCGCACAATCGATATGAATGCGACGTTGTCATATCTGCTGCTCCAATTCACTACGTGACTACGCTAATCAATTTAATATTCCATTTTCATATTACAACTATTTATATTAACATTGAACTTTTTAAAATATATTTACATGATGTTAAACATTATTATTATTATTATTTCCATAGTATCATACTACTTTATATTTATCGTTTATTATGCAACTTTAATTTGATTAGCATAGTTGGTTAGGAACTAACTTAAGTTGATATGATTTGTGGTTATAGACTGATTTCAAGTCGTTTGGGTTTGTGGTTATGGATTATATTTATTGATGACTGGGTAATTTTTTAAACCCCTGGGGCGGTTTATTTTTCTTCATAATTTTGTATTGTCATCGAAAATACGTATGCCTGTAAAGTTTCAAGTCTATTGGATAGTTGGAAGTGGGTTCAAATTGAGTTTCTAGATTTGAACTAAACAAACATACACACAAACAAACAGAGGATTGAAGTTGAATAATAATCGTTTAATAAAAAACTGTTTGTTAATCAGATGTGTAAGTGGTACTGTTCAAGCCTATTCCGTCCAGTTATATAATATTATTGTTTAATGATTAGTCAATTCCTGTTTTTTCCCAAATCCTAAAATGTAGAATACGCTGGGGCTCCAGGAGCCCCAGTTGTAAAAGCCTACGGGTACGAGGCTACACGTACACTAGAGTTTACTAGAGATTTCCCCATCCGTGACATGCCTGCAACGTCATTGGCGTTGAACATCCCCTTCCACGCGAGCTTTGGAAAACGCGATGAATGCTCGTCATACCGGACCGCCCACCTGGGCATCGCTGGTCTAGAGAGTGCGTGAATAAATTGATATTTATCATGATTTGCATTTATGTAAAGTGTTTAGTATATCATTAAAGGGTAAAATTTTATGAAAAAATAACAAAATGAGCACTTTTGAAACGTTTTCGTATTTTTAAAGTTTAAAGTTTAAAGTTTAAAGACATAACATGGGACAAAAACATATATTTTTATTTCAATTAACAAAATATGAAAAATTAACATTTTCAACCCGAAAAATGCCTTAAGAAAGAGAAATATTCAAAATACCAATATAAATTTTCACCAAGCAAAATTAAAGTGAGAGAAGTCAGTAATTAATTCCGTCGTGAGCAACTCGACGTCAAAGCACGGTAATTGTGACATCTCTACCCTAGGTGTTCATGACCGCCATATTCCAGATAGCACACCTCGTCTTAGAGACGTCTAGTTTATGTCCATTTTAGGTCTGAACGTCTTGATTTGTAACAAGACGTCTTTAAGACACATTTTCATAAGACACATCGAGAATCGACCGAAGTTTCGCCTTGACGAATTTCAAACAACGATAAAAGAATTAATAATAACGTTGCTGTACATATTTATTAATAATTACCTGTAATAGAGTTTAAAATAATTTTATCCAAAATTTTCAAGAGATTATGTACTTTCCAACATTAAATATGATCTGTTTTAGAATATCCGTAGTAATACCCGCACTTACCGTACATATGTACATAGGTATACGAAATGTAAGAAATAGAATGAATAAAAATACAATATATGTAATTTCCAGAAAATATAACAAGTTTATTGTACAATTGTCGTTTACTTCAATTGTTGGATTTGTGTTCAGTTTACGCGTTTATTGCCAAAATACTTTCAAACGGTAAACTTTGTGCTCATTATGCCTGGCTAATATAGATGAATATGACTATTTACAGTTTGCCACATCCTTTCAATCCCGAGTTATGAACAATAGCCGGGTAGCCAAACCTAGTGAATATATGTATATAAATAATTATAGAATTCTTCCATAAAAGACTAATCAAGGAAGCACGCAATTGAATATTTATCAGTAAAATGTAATAAAACTATGAGAATTCACAGTGATGCACCAATAATATTTCTCAATTTGCTATATCACTATGCTATATTTCGTTTGTTGAGCAGTATTGGGTGGTGTAGTCGTAGGATGAATATGAACAGGTAAATCCCAAATCATTGTCTCAACGTCTAAAGTTAATGGCCCTTGCCAATTGGTAGTACTCTCCTTGGGCATTTCTATTAGTTTAGACGTTGTAACGAATTCGAAATGCAGTCTCCATTTCAACGTCATTAGATCAGTGGCGAAGTCTGGCGTTACGTGCAATGGTATCGGTAACACTAAATGCGAATACTTCAGACCCATACACATTTCGTGGTGCTTGTTGTAACTGACCAAAGTTGGAGTTGCCGTTCTTCCTCGTCTGTACTCTTCTGAAATGTGTTCCTCCGACTGTAACGCAACCGACACTTGTGCGCATGAAACAGTAGCATTCGAAAAGTCAAACGTTCCCACTATGTCTTCCCCTAATTTGTAGGAATTTTTAAACAGGCAAAATCTTACGACACGTCCCCGTCCGTTGGTGATATTGTAAAAATTTGGACTGCGTCTGGCTGTTAAATTCTAAGCATATTTAAATATCTCTTAATATCGTGATTGCTTCGCCTGTATTATAAAACTGTTAGCCATTCAACAAACCTGAAGAGTTTGCAACGCGACATCTAAAGGGGTTTCTCTGTGTTGCGTTTCCATAAATGGATTATTCGGACTTAAATCAACACTGTCGTTGCAAGCAGTTACTTCGGGCAACTCTGTTACAATTATTACATTAAAGTTACAAGTATTCTATACAAGCGAATAAAGCTATGAAACAGTGAGGAAAAAAATGACATCACCACTTAAAGAGAGTACTCTGAATGGAACTCGCAGTAATTTTATAGCTGTATTTACACGTTGCGTTCCGACTGTGATTTTATAAGAATATTTTACTGCGTGTCCTCTATAAGACGGCGGTGCATCGCTTGGAATTATTTCTCTGTAAATATCTGTAACAGTTAAACGTGCAATTTCTTGATCTTGCAGAATATGATAAATGTACGTTACATTTAAGGCTTACATGTTTTACTTTCGCCGGGAGATAGTCTCAGATCGCAAAATAAAATTTTGGGCTTTGTATTTAGTACAACATGGCCATTATCTTGCTGCCATGGCGCAAATGTTGTGTCTGCAAAATATTTTATATAAAAATGAAACCAAATGAATTGTTGTAACATAATTCATATACAAAGGGGCACTTTTATATCGTTACTATTTTGAGAAGTTTTATTATCTTACTTGCATTAATAGCTGCTAATCGAGCAGTAATATTCAGTTTTTCGGAAAACACAATTTTACTATTCGTCGAGCATTGACAATGAACTTGAGCACTGGCCCATGCGAGACTTTCAAAAATATCACTAAAAGCATTCGTAATATATACAGAAGAATTTGATAATTTTATAACAAAATTTAATATACCCAACCTGTGACTTTGAGATATTTGATGATTTGGATTTGGTGGATTACTGAACGTGACTAAACACTCTATAACTTCTCCGGAAAAGTATACAGGGCCTCTAATTAACTTAGCCGTTATTTCAATCATGATCTCTGTTATAATTATGAAAAATTTATTTTATTAAATAAATTTCAAAATACGTAAAACGAATTAAATTCGTTTCTGAAATATGTAGGTACATCGTTTATAGAAAGTTTAGAAAAGTAACGGTTTTAAGCATATGACGTTTCGGTAATCGGTATTTACCTATTGTTACCTATATATATATGATATGTGTACCATTGACATTTGACACACGCAGCTATATACCTATACGCAGCGGGACAACTCACAATTACAACATTGACAACTGATGCAAACTGATGATAACATAACACATCGTGTTCATAGTTCATACGTACGTTACGTCTGAATGTCTAAATACTTAGGTACCTACATACATAGTCCCACTTACTGTACGTATGTATTTAATTTATAATGTATCATTTCAGATACCCTAAACAGTGTTTAAATCCTTTATTAAATATTAATTCAATCGCAAACAAATGAGTTTGTATCTGCATGCATTTATACTTGATAGAATTACATTCTAATTACCGAGGGAAAATAAATACCTTAACCTTAACCTTGACATTCTAATTATATACACAATATATATGTGTATATGGCTAGAACCGTGATTTGTGAATCACGAGTGATCCGATCACGTTCGTTCCCAATCACGGTGATTTTTCACAGTGATCCGTGATTTTCGTGATCGCATCTGATTGGTGCAGGCAGAACAGTGATCCGTGATCGCCTCTGATTGGTGTAGGCAGAACAGTGATCGCTTCTGACTGGTGGAGAGCATAACTGCTCTTTGCACGCGCCACATAACCTCAAATTCAATTATCTCTCGAAACATTGTCAAGTCCTCACTGTTCTTATAGAAACTCAGTTGCATATCTTGAACCAATGTAATCGGTCTTGATCTATTTAAATTAACGAATATTTCTTCGCTTTAGTTGACAAGTATAATGCATATGTGAATACTTTAGCCAATCAAATCAGTGCGTGCATACATTGACTATTTATGAATGAATATTCTATATATTCGCTAAATTAGCACGCTTTGACTGTAACACCAGCTCTATTAAAGTATTTCATAAAAAATAATTCAATTAAGATCAAGAATTACGATTACAGTACACAACTCACTCAACCCAGATAGCACCCCTAGTAGTATTTCCGGTTGGCCAACGGTAGCCAACAGTTGGGAATTAGTTGGAATATAGTTAGAGTTTTGCCTACAAATTCCCAACATAGGGCCTACGGCAAAAAACTTACGACAGTTTGCCAACGAATATTCAATGTTAGGCCTACAATTATTATGGTTGGTTAATTAACAAAGAGTTACGACAGTTTGCCTACGAATATTCAATGTTGGGCCTATAATTACTATGCGTAGTAATGCCAACCATGGTTGGTTAATTAAGAAACAATTTACAACGATGATTAAATGTCGTCTTACAAACGTCAGAAAATTTGTTACATCCAAAAACATGTTATTATATTCCAAGTTGTGGTTTTTTTTCCTTATTTATAAATACGTAAAGAGGACGTCTGTCTTAAGACGAATGTGAAATCTTAAGGAACGAGTCTAAAGGTCGAATGATATTTTGTAGAATATTTCGCGTCACTGCATAGTTTTTAGAAACACTTAATACTTGGTATGTACCTAAAAATTAGAACTGTTTACAAGTAAGTGTATTGGATAATTGCAAACAGTGGTTGCTTTCTAAGCGGAAAGTCTGAGTTCAATTCCCCTCCTCAACGCGAAATTTTTTTTTCCTAATCCTGACCTGAAGAAGACGTCTTTACAACGTCTTTTGAAGTTGTTTAAGACGCCTTCTGGAAAGAAACTTTCAATGGGGCTTTTACGGTAAGCCCTATAAATAGTAGGGCAAGAGTAGGAAAGCCTACCTTGGCCCTCTGTTGTTGGCCCAACCTGAAAAAAAGTGCCAAATCTAACTGTTGGCCAACTAAAATTATGTGCGTGGCCCAACTGTATGCCAACAACAAATGCTACTAGGGACACTTCGTCTTACAAGGAGAGTATTTTAGGTGTCCGCCTCCGATCATTTTGATTTTTGGATATGTTATAGAGGACCGAAAAATAAGAAATACGTGTCTTTTATTTTTCCCCGTTTTTATATTTGGGGGGTGAAAACTGCGTTCAAAGTTAAAGTTGAAAAATCATTTTGGTGGAATATCTCGAGATTTTGAAAATCTGGTGAGTCAGTCATATTTCGCATTCAAAGACACAAAATTCGTCCATTGACACTATTCCCCTATCTCTAATAGTTCTCGAGATATTCCACAAAAATGATTTTTCAACCCTAACTTTGAACGCAGTTTTCACCCCCCAAATATGAAAACGGGGAAAATTAAAAAAACACGTATTTCTTATTTTTCGGTCCTCTATAACATATCCAAAAATCAAAATGATCGGAGGCGGACACCTAAAATACTCTCCTTGTTAGAGGGGTCTAGTTTATGTCCATTTTAGGTCTAATCTTCTTGATTGGTAACAAGACGCCTTTAAGACGCCGTCTGGACGTCTTTAAAACCTTTACCAGACGTTGTGCTATCTGGGTAGTGTATGTATATGTACATTTGTTTCTATATAAATTTTCCCCCATGTTTGCTTGACACATAACCTAACATTCATATGTCATACGGAAACATAACCAACTTTTATTTGACAGGAAACGAAAATAAAACAATTGATACATATGTATGTATATGTATATCATAAAAAACTTTTAATCATTTATACATACCTGTATACATATCATAAAAAAGGATCGATGCAATGACAAATGTAACCGCATGCGAAATTTTCAATCAAGCCGATAAAAAGTATTTTACGCTTTATGCAGAGTGGTTTGAGTCGCATTTCGAAGTAGTGCTGCTAGAATCGACATCGACACCATTGGGTGGCAAGGTTCGTACAGATTTAAAATTGCTCAGTTTGAGATTTGAATTTAATTTCAGAAAATCTGACAATCGTAGTAGTTCAGTGGCTTCTCTTAATGTAACGATTTGGCATTGCAGATGAACACCAAAGATGTAGATTACTTTTGCAATCAATTGTCCAAGTCATGCAACGAATATCTTGAAGAAACCAAAGAAATATTATGTGGGAACGATAAAGGGATAGAATTTTTTTTTCAAAACACAGAACTGGAATGGAAGAAAAATGTATGGACGCTTGGAACAATTAAGTTGCATCCTGTTTCAGATATGAAAATTATTTCAGAAAGTTTCCAGCGATCCTTAAAGTTGTACCAAAGTGTTCAAGAGAAAATAAGCATATTGGAAAAAGAAAATAAAATTTTAAAGGATGTAAAGGAAAAATTAAGTTTCGATATAGAAAAGATGATAGAAATTAAAACCACTATGGAACAGGATCTTACTAAAAAGTTCCTGTTACTTTTAAATTCAAAGAAGACGAAACTAAGAGAACTAGAAAATGCGTTAAGCAAGAAACAAAGTACCGAAGAATCAATTTTTGATGCTCGCACGGATGAAAGCGAAGAGTCGGAAGACGAAAATCATAAAACGAATAATGCTTGTAGATCGTCCGCTGCAATAGGAAAACGAAAGTCCATTCATGACAATGATTTTAAAAGCACACAGAAAGCTAGAAAAACAGACAGTATTGTACGTACTGATTGCACTCTTAACAGTGAAATAAGTCACAAAGCATCCGTCAATAATGCGGATAGTCACGAATTGCAAAGTTCTACCTCTGGAAACAGAAAATCTAACAGTAGTTTAAATTTTATTGAGGAAGTGTCCGAGGAAGAATTATTTTCCGAATGATACAGAATCATTTGCATTCTTGTTATTTACAATTGTGGATTGTTTAGAATGCTTTTAATGAAATCAATAATTGGAAATTCTTTGCATTTCCAATGTAGATGAAATTTTCGTATACCATATTTGCTTACGAAAATGAGCGGTTCTAATTCAACACTTAAGTTGCATATATTTAAGGGGGAACATCACTGTGAAAGTTGAAAAAATTTCGATACTTTCTTTTTTTTCACTTTCTTACTGTTTAACTCGTCAAAAATACTTTCTGAAAATTTCAAGTCGATATTCGAAGAATTTACGAAGATACAGTGCATTTTGTGAAACGCATTACAAGTCAAACTTTAAACGCGATTTTCTCGAAACGACATTTTTCTAACTGATCGAATCCATAACTCTGTCAATTTTTATCCGATCGACTTGAAATTTTGACGGGATCTTGAAAACAAGATTACCTTCAGTTGTACGTACCGATTTTTTGATCGAAAACATATTTTGAGAAATACGATCGAAAAACTATCCATTTTTTTCCGGATTTTCGAAACTTTTTCTTCTAAAACGCACCATTTTTACAAAAATAATTTCTTTAAAAATTCGGTACGTATAACGGAAACTACACTCATATAGTAGATCATATTAAAACAAAAATTTTATTTCAGAGTTGCCGTTCCAAAGGTACCCTTTCGATAAGCGACCTACGTTTTCTTGTGTGGGGTCTAGAAGATTAATTGTACATGAAAATCTATGCATGCTTTTCTATTCGTTTTATTTTTATAGTCTCTTAAGACATTGTACTAAAGATAGGTAATAACAATTTTATATGAAAACTGTAAGCTAGGGTAACGGACCCAATTACTGGCAGCCAACCCAAATACTGTCACCTTAAGCTATTTTACTGAAGGGGGGAGACCACTGTGACGGTCCGATATGTAACGGTATTTTCGGGAATTTATTTCAACCAAACAACGCAAGTAAATCCATTTATTGCTTCGTATATATAGTTAACAGTGTACATATCGAAGCGTAAGAAAATTTTTTTTTCAATCAAATTCATAAATCCGTTTCCTGTATACCCTTCGTCAAAATTTGCGCTGCGGCAAAAACATGCTAGTCGCGTTGACAGTCCCGAGGTCATATGGTTAATCGGAATTAAAAAAAAACAGTAATATTTTGAAACTAGAAGCCTGCCTTTATTACGTGATGATAAAAAAGGTCAAAATTGTAAAAACTAACAAAATGGCGGACCACTAAAAAAAGTAATGTTTTCGGGGTACAAAATTGGGAAAATGTTGATAAAAAAAATAGAAGCAAGTCGAAAATTGAAAAAAACTGATCGTCACGTAATAGCAACGGGTTTTCCGTAGAATAAATGTCCTTGTTCGTGTCAATTGGACGTATAGTTTTCTCTGTAGACTGTCAACGCGGTTGAAATATGTCATTCTGAGGAAAACGCGTTCAAAGTTCCGCGTAGCTCAGTCGCGCGCTTGATACCGCTTCACAGAAAACACCATATCTCCGTCCATTTTGCGAATTTCTCCATAAAATTTGGAGACAACATTCTTGAAACGTTCTCTCAGAAAATGTAAAAAAGAAAAAATCGATTTTTTAGATTTTTTACAGTTGTCTCCCCCCTTAAACGTTTATTTATTCGTTATTTTAAGTAAAATAGCTTAAGGTGACAGTAATTGAGTTGACTGCCAGTAATTGGGTCCTTTACCCTATTCCTAAAAAAAATCTTAAAAATGGACTGATTTTTCCAACTGTCACAGTGGTGTTCCCCCTTAATTCAGATATTGGTTACAAAATATTTCACACGTGTACTTACAATAATAAGGCCAACGGTTTCTGATCTAGAAATAGGTGAATTTTATTTAACATTTATGATCGTGTTATATATTTATATTAAAAAGTTGAATATTATTCAATTGTACATAAATGCAATGTATAAAAATAGAGTCAATCAGCTGTCATATAACTTTACAAGAGACATATTTTATATAAAAATATTTGTTTGTTACTCTAAACATTTCCCATTTAATTTCTATAATAAATATAGGAAATCTTTTCTGTTATTCTGAGAATCTTTTTCTACCGCAATTCACGTTTACTTTATACCAATAGAAACTCTATACTCTATAGCAAGCACTATGTAGCGGAATTCCTACGGAAAAGATCGATAGTATGGACGGGATAAATTGAACCTAGGTGTCTCGATCCATTCATAGAAAATCGGAGAATTAAAAGGTGACGAGATGGCTTTTATGAGGATCATCAGTGTCTTGTCTCGTAAGGATACTGTCGATCATCGTGTTGAATCGGTACTCGAGAGTGAATCGGTGTGGGTAACGATGGAGAAGGAGCAACAAACGGAGCGTGATAATCGTATCGATAATAAGTGAATGATTCCCATCTCGTAGGATGTTGCATGTCAAAAGGCGTGGTTGTAGGAACTGGCGTACTGCTGGCACAATAACTTCTGTCCGGTACATTTGGGACATAGCTGCATGGTGGTTTCAAAAGACTTTGCAAATGTCGTATGTACGTAATCGCGTGCCTGAGTGACTCGATTTTCGAAAGTTTCTTCCCGGGTGGCTTGCAGGTTGGAAGTTTAGATCGTAAAAGTTCGAACGCACGATTCATGTCCTTCATCCTCGTTCGTTCTCGGTCGCAAGCTGATTTCTTGTAATCTGGAAATTGAGTATCGGCTCGATTATTCTTTAAAATCAAGAATTCTTTCATTTTTGTTATTTTAATTTAATTGGCTCGACGCAAACCTTCTGTTAGTGGTAAATTGATAGCTTCTATAAAATGTGGTGGCATAAAGTTGTTCTACTTGAATATCTGCAATTAACGGGATACCCCTATTCGGCGGTACGATTTTAAAGTAATTTTTTTTCTTTATAAACCATAATGCATAACATGTTGAAACTTTTTACATACACTTATTCACGTTTAGTGTATAATCATGAATCTTTTTTGTTACTAACAGTTAGTAATAAGTGAGATATTGTAGCGTTCAGTATGGTTTACAATTTACATGATCTCTGCCACCACACTTATCGAAATCTGAAAACCCTAAGAAATTATTAATCTACATAAATATGGCTATCGCCCGACGAAATTATGTTTTTTCTCGACATTTTAACTAATTTTAACCAACTTATAAAAAAACCGAAAATTTTGAAATTTTCACGTGGCTCTACGGCTGGCGAGAACCACAAGCCCGGTAAACAATTGTGCATACTATGGAACCGATCGAGACATTTGTCTTCGAGATTTCATGTCAGCCATTTATGAAAGCGTAGTTTCAAGAAAAGGGTGTCCCAAAATAATGTGACAATCCGAAACATGCAAATTGTTCATGCAAAAAGAAATGATAAAGTTAAAACTGTGCACGCGCGTGTGTGAACCTCCTGCGCGTGCGTGCTAGGGGCACTGCTCCGCGCTCAGCCGTTACAGGTTTAAACTGCGCGGCCCGAAAGTTCCACCGCTAATATTCAACTGTTAATATCTCAAGAACGATGCCTTGGATCTGAAAACGGTAAAAGACTTTTTCATCTGTTTTTGCATGGTTCGGATTCTCCCATTATTTGTTTGCTTTATTTTTTTGGAACAAGCAACCGGGAGCGATAAGAATAAGTCACCCACAGATAAAAGTTAAAATTTTCTATTTCTCGTTTTACGCTTCTGAAAATATTATTAACATACTGGTGACATTTTTCCGATGAAAATGATATCGAAAAAGACTTCATTCGGACTGTTATTGATTTCGGTACATAACATGTCGAGGACATGTATTAAAAAGAAATTGATTAAAAATAGTCCAAATGCAGTCTTTTTTATATCAATTTCGTCGGAAAAATGTCACCAGTATGTTAATAGTATTTTCATAGGCGTAAAACAAAAATATTAAAAAAAATTCATTCTCATCTTTGCATGACTTATTCTTATGCTTATTGCTCTCGGTTGCTAGCCGCATGGCTCAAGAATATAAATCGAGCGAGTTGCAATTTGAGGTTTGCGGCTCGACCAATTCCACGAACTGGTGGAGATACTGATTTCCAGTTTGGGAGACCTATATTCCACTAACAAAGGATATTCGGCAACACGAACATTCAAAACAATGTGAAACAGTGCAAGTAATTCAATGTAACCCTCTCGCCATTTTTTGTTTCGGTAATGAAGCGGTCCTGAGGGTAAGAAATACCCCCTCAAAGAAATGGTGAATATCTGCGAAGCCATAAAAGACATTGGAAAAAAGTTTCATTCAAAGTTTTATTGTTTTTGATATCCTACAATATGGTGATAAATAATTTTTTTCCAAATTTATCCCCACCACTGTTTTTTCGAAAATTCTTTATCCGCATATTGTGGAATATCAAAAACCACAAAACCTTGAATTAAGCTTCTTTTCGATATCTTTTACGACCTCGCAGATATTCGCGATGCAATTTGAAAACTGACAGTTCCTTCGAATGGGTGCATTCAGGCATTTTACGCACTTTAGATGACGTTGTTTTTGTTAGAGCAATTCATTTTCACGATTTCTAAGATTTTCTCTGTTATTATTTAGTAACATGTTCGATGGCGTGACATGTTTGGGTCCGATAAGACAACGACTCCGCCAGCCGAGGGACAATGATAAACTTTCTTTTGTTAATTATCGCAGACAACAGTAAAACTACACCTGTCACAGATACGTTAGTATGTATGTACATATTATTAAACACCTTTCTCAGTTTGTGATGGTTCCCGTTGCACCGACTTAATATTCGTTTCGTGAAGAATTTCTAAATGCGGATGAGTATTAATCACTTCTGGCTCGGGCACCCTTATCACAAAGACACGATCGTTGTTCTGTTGGCAGTCTGCGAAATTTCCATCCTGCCACGTCCTCCTTATAGAGTATTGGCCAATTGAATTTGAATTTTCTGTAAACAAATACCCTAGTCTTTTTTAAAATGCCCTGTGGACGCTGTACGTTAATTAGACTGTGTATAATAATATATTTATCCGTATTAAACCATGTCCTGTCATTGAAAAACACTAATAAAAAAGTGACTTGGAACTACCTTAATTTCCATAATTATTTATAACAACGATATTTCAAATTTCACAAACTTGCATGTACAATTTCACGTAAAACCAGGGGTTGAAAACGGTTATGATACCGTTTGGTTTTCGAAACAGATACTTAGGGTAAAGGCAGGTAATATGGAACGGCACGTAATATGGAACTTCGTAATATTTTGATAACGAAATAACGAACACTGCAGGCAATCGTGTATATTAGATCCCTAGACACAATAGACAATGATACTGACAATTGAGCACCAGTCGGGCATCTATCATTGAAAGAGAAACGTTTATATTTTTTTCTGGGGTGTAAAAGTTTCTGAAAAGTGCAACAAACGGTTCAATATTGTAGCGAAGGTATGTTACAAAGTATTATTTTGATATAATTTATCATTAAATATGCGTGGTCTTGATTATTCAATAATAGTTTACTAATAAAGTTACTTTCTTCTTAGAATAATTCTTCATTTCTTGTCGGAACATGTGTGTACGTAATATGGAACATACCGAGTAACATAGATGAAGTTGATAATGACGATGACGACGATGATGCGGAATGCTCACTTTACTATGGTAATTATAAAAATAATGGCAATGAAAAGTAGACCCAATGTATGCGCTGCTTTCAGTGGGCACACGAAGAATGTGGAGCTTTCGACGTATTATTCCCGTGCCCAACGTGTAGGAGACATAGAAAGCAGGAATAAATTACAAAAATGATGTATATTTATTTATTTGTATCTTCTACTTAATAAATCTTCAGTTTTAGTAAAAAAAGGTAAAGATTTTTAAGTTTTCTTTACAAATTTCCTAGGTGTTCCATATTAGGACCCATTTTTTCGAACGGACGATTTTCAGTCTTTACAGTTTTTTTATTATAACTGCAAAACCATTGGATTTTTTTACATTTGACTAGGTAAGTATCATTATGCATTAGTTCCTTCGTCCCCTCATGTCCGTTTTATTAAAAAACACAAATTCCCCTGCTTTTGACAAGCTTTTGAAATCAGATGTTCCATATTACCTGCCTTTACCCTATAAGAACCGAAATAATCTTGAAACATTTACGAGTGGAGGTCGCTAACATATGAGGGAATATATGTGAACATGTACAATGTATGTGTTATAAGTAATTAATACAATTGACGCATTTGATGGCTTAAATCGTTTATGGGTGAATTCCACTTACGCCCTAATCGCTCGTGAGTTTCATTGGGTTAGATTTCCTTATACGCGACTGGACGCATAGTCAAGAATTTCAAAGTCGATTTTCTCGAAAATGAATTGTGTTTATCAGGGAATGTTACGCTCTGGAGCCTGTACGGATACACCGATTTGGACAAATGCAGTCTCTTTAGAATTATCTTGACCTTCCGAATGTCCTACGATATATAATTTTCAAAATTGTGAGATAGAAATAAAAAAATGGGAAGGACTCGCAATTAGTGACCTGGATCAGAGGAAAGTTCTTAACAACCCCCACGACAGTATTTCCCTTAACGAACTAAACAGGCTGCCGCCATTGATATAGGGCAGGCCTGCACAGGGAGCCTTTTTCAGCGCCTAGCGGCAAGCAACCAGCCGTACACCGTTACTAAGGGTAGAATGGGTGAGGAGAACTGCAGTAGTGTAGGTTGGGGCTTGTAGGCACGTAACGTAAGTATATATGGCTAGGTTCCTTGTGGGGCCCCAGTGCAGAGCAGGTCCCGTAATATAATTCGGTGGGGTCACTGGGGCCCCACAAGGAACCTAGCCATATATACTTACGTTACGTGCCTACAAGCCCCAACCTACACTACTGCAGTTCTCCTCACCCATTCTACCCTTAGTGACGGTGTACGGCTGGTTGCTTGCCGCTAGGCGCTGAAAAAGGCTCCGTGTGCAGGCCTGACTTAGCACTACAGGGTTTAAGCAAACTGTTAACCAGTATACAGCAATAAAAGATATTTGTAAAGAAGTCTGGGCTATGAAATGTAAATCCACAAACACTAAAAACTAGAAAATAAAAAGTATGTATGTATATAAAAAAAAATTATGTAAAACGATTCTATTAAAAATGCGCTTAAAACTAAAAAATTAATTCTTTCCTTGTACTACAATTTCGATGGTGTTTCTTCAATTTAAATAAAATCGTGGAGCAGGATATTTCGTAATAGGATATGAATCAATTTAGTACAGCACCAAGCGCCAAAATGATTTTGTTGTGAGATATTCTGCTCTAGGGACGTCCACAGACCTTTTTCCAGGGGGGGGGGGGGGGCACTTTGGGGACGATGGTAAAGAAAAATATACCTCTCTTGCTTTGGTAAATGTTTATATACATTAAGGACGGATTCTCCGATGTTAATGACCTTCACATATGTTGTTAAGATCATTATGCTGAACAACATTTCCCTCTAAAATATTCGGCGCTCTGCTTTAGTTTACGAGATATTTGCAAAAAAAACTTGGCATAATTGTACATTGAAATCTGCCAATACATCCAATTCTATCCATTGGATGAAAATAATAGCGAATAGCGAATACGGACGATTTTATGTCCTGCTCCACGATTTTATTTAGATTGCAAAAACACCATCGAACATCGAACATACGATAGATATTAACACAAATTTTGGATATATGATGAAGAATGGAATACACATTTGGAATACACACACCCATGTTCTAACAGTATAGATACACAATAGACGTGTATAGCGAAGAAAATAACTTTTCGATACCCTAAAAGGCCCTGTTTCTTACCGATTTAAAATTAAAATATAAATACTTCCATTGCAAGTACGTGTTTTTCTTCTTTTTTAATACTTAATCTGATCATTTTTAAAGTAATGCTGATCGATACTTATCACTTTTGTGCGTCTCGTTAATTAAAATTTATCATTTAAGTTCAAAAATCTGGTTGGGGGCGATTGTAACATCGACATTAGGGATCGGTCGTACTCTCGCCAGAACCGAATGGTGACGAAGAAAATGAATAACATTGTCGTGTTTACATGGCGCTCTACAGCAAAGCACAAACAAACCAAATAAAAAATGTGCTGAATATAAGAATTGATCACATGGATGGAGAATGCACCAGCCAAAACGTTTTCTATTTCTGCCACAATTGTGATACCGCATAATTGGTTATAAATTGTATTTTTTCATTTATTATTATAATTAAAGTCAATAAATATTATCAATTTTGTTAAGATAAATTTGTGCTACTATCGATTCCATGCAATGTTACAACCGACCCGGGGTCTGGGACGGTTGTAAAGCCGGGAATCCACCGGGAAGCTAAGCTATACAGGGTTATCCACTGAAGACTGGCGGCGCTCGCGCGAGTAGAAATGAGAACGGCAACAACGTCACACGCATAATTACTACTACAATCATATGTCGATACATCCGTCATCCATGGGCTGTTGCTAGTGATGGGACTGATACCAATACTATTGATGATATTCAATCAATTCGATACCAGAGTACTCAATAGGAAATATCGATACGCATCGAAATGTTACGTACTTGGTATCAATCGTCGATACCGATTCTTCTTCAACCGATACCATATCAATACTATACCGAATCAAAACCGATTTGATACTTTACGGAATTATCGATACTTATTTGATACTTTCGAAATTATCAATACTTGTCTGATACTGTATGATATTGAATTGATTTGATTTGTGGTTACAGGCTGAATTCAAGTCGTTTGGATTTGTGGTTATGGGTTATATTTATTGATGACAGGGTAATTCTATCTCCCCTCACGTTTTTTTTCATAATTTTGTATTATCTGCGCACGCTACAAAGTTTCAAGACAATTGGATTGGTGGAACTGGTTAAATAGGTTTTCCGTTTTGCCCCACATGCAGTCATTTGGTAAACATTTAATATTGCAGGTATCGATATTTTCGTATAGGTATCAAGTAGGTATCGATATTTTTGTATAGGTATCAAACAGGTATCAATACATTCTGATATGTAAGTATCAAAGAAGCATCGATTCCTTTAAATACCTTTGACTTTGATATGTATCAATACCAGATTGAAATTTGTAGAAGGGTATCGATATGTATCGATACGGTATCAGTCCCATCACTAGCTGTTGCTAAAAGTATAGGTTCTAAAAATAAAATTATGCGTGTGACGTTGTTGCCGTTCTCATCGAGCGCCGCCAGTCTTCAGTGGATAACCCTGTATATAAGAAAGAATACGTAATCGTATTCCAAAGTCAAAGTGTTACTATCGCCCCCGATCTACCCTACAAGAAAAGAATTATTTTTAGTTTTTAATGCATTTTTAATAAAATCGTTTAACATAACATTTTTTTACAGTTACATCAAATTCGATTTCAAGTGATATTGAGAAGTGCAGTTTTGCGTGCATCAAGTAGGGTAGAGTAGTGGAGGGTAGTTCGTCATTATGACCTTGTAAGGCCAATTGACTTTGTTCTGTTTGTACGGAATATCCGTCTTCGGTTATTAATGTTTGCCGCGCGAAGAACCCCAGACAGGGGTATTATGTGGAAAGAATTTCTAATTTGGGTATTTTTCCTCGATTTTCTCCATCGACAAATGATTTCTTTTTTTTTTTTATAAAAAACTGTACCTGATCCATTTCTCATTAACTGGTCCTGCAGATATTGATTGACTATGGGCAACTTGGGCGGAGAACTGCCTTCTTGACTTAGTATCGCCTGTCGTTGCTGCTGTTGTTCCTTAGAATTTTTGTCTAGATCGAGCAATTGTGGCGAGTGGGTAGAATCCTCGTTGTTGCTATCATCTCCAGACTGCAAAACACGGTTCCTATTTCCATACATGTACATTAACCCTTAGGAGTTGTCGTAGGATCCTTTAGACCAGGCCCGCACAGCAAGGCTGTGGCGGACAAGAGCGCTCTCGTTTGATCGTGAACAAAGCGAAGAGCGACGCCGTGAGCAGTTCCCCCACCCTGTGGCCAATGGCTGTCGTAGTATGCGTGTAAACTGTAAGGTGTGTTGCTGACGGTCAGCGGCACACTTCACGCACGAACACTCCCCACCACGGCATTCACGATCAGCGTGCGGAGCAATTATGCTTAACAATGGAGGGGGGAAACACCGACAGAGGGTAGTGGTAATGTGTGCGTGAACTGACGCTAGCGCCAAGCCAGCTGAGGGGCCCCAACGAAGCACACATTCTCACTACTCCATGTCGGTGTTTCCCTCCTCTATTGTTAAGCATAATTACTCCGCACGCTGCTCACGGCACTGTTGCTCATGGAGGCGTGACTTAGTGCTTTACGATGCTCTTTCCGCACGCGCCCAAAAATTTTTGCTCGGCGGGCATTCAGCTGTGCACGCCTGCTTTAGACCCCGTAACATAGCAAGCATTGTTATATGCATTAATGGGGTTATTATTCGCAGTCAGGAGGTAGAAGAAGAACGATTCTTTGGGAATTCCTTTCAGAAAGTACATGCATATTTTTGTGCAAAGGTGTTTGTATTCAGATGAGGGACACTTTAACAGATTATTTTTTACGTTTTGATGTAAAAGTATTTATTTATTCGAAAATTACAACTGATTTCCTGAAAGCTGTTTTTAGAAACACGTTTCGCGGTGACCAACATTGTTCGTAATTGGAAACGGAGAAGATTTAATTAGTACATTAGTTTATCTAAGTAGTCTTTAATCGTTCTCGTTCCGTTCGACTTTGCATAAAAATATGCATAGGGGAGAGTCGTGCAGTACCCACCGCTCTAAATTTTTTTGTTATATCTTGGGGTAGAGTCGATGAAAATCAGAAATTCAAAAACGTGTTTGTAGTATAGATAGAACTTAGTAAGAGCAGGGAAATTGTTTTTGTGAAATTTAATAATAAAAATTGATAATTCGCAAAAGTAAAAGAGTTGTAATTTCTAAGAAACGTAAAATTGTCGTCCAGTACCGACCAACTATTAAATTAGTAGATTTTTAGGTCTAAATGGTTAACAATGTTGATAAAGACATTTAACTAGTACAATACAAGATTCTTTTCAAATTTTATTTGTACAAACTCGCAAGTCAGATAATTAATATTCTCCTGATCTGTGCATTCGACGTGTGCCCAACTCTCACATACGGTACACTACAGCCAATCTTTGTTAAATGATTCCTTGCAAACAGAGATGGGCAAAATTTTTATTTAAATAAAATTTCAAATAACGAATAAAAAAATTAACTGTTTTCATCGATTAAATAAATTAACTTTGTTCGTCGAATAATCTAAAGTTAAAGTAACTTTTATTTTATCCTTATTTACATAATTTGTTATTTAGTTAATGCCTAACTGTGCTTGCAAATAACACACTGGATAACTTCTTCATTGAATCCTAGTTTCCTGTTTGTTCGGTTATCATACCTATCCTTATTTACATTATTTTTCTGCGGGAAAAGGTAGTAGGAAGTCTCAATGAACATCTTATAAACTAATCTGAGTTGCTAACAGATTGAACCAACAGATAAGAAAAATTTGGTCTCTACTGGTTGACAGAGACTGTTGGTCGGTACTGCACGACAGTTAGATGATCGGTACTGTACGACAAAGACGGGGCAACATTTTAGATCATGGTATATTATGTACAAAAAATATTGCAAAATTACCACGTTTTATCAAACTTAATAGACTAGAGATAGGGTAAAGGACCCAATTACTGGCTCCCAACCCAATTACTGTCACCTTAAGCTATTTTACTTACACGTTTATTTATTCGTTATTTTAAGTAAAATGGCTTAATGGGGTAGACACGGGTAATGCAGCGCGCTGTATACCGACACAATCTGGCCCGAAACATGGGTCTGGGAAGTTACGTTGTTTGTCCTTATATGAGGAGATTTTCGGCTGGGCGAGGTCTCATTCGAAAGATGAAGGTTCAGTGCAGCGCGCTATGGTCATGCTTCGATGAGATTGTGTTGATATCTAATAATATGAGTGATCAAAGTAGAGCAAAAGTCGACAAAATACACCCGCAAGAATCCAAGTATTTTTAGGTCACTAAAAGAGTTTTGTGACTCAAACGATGACCATAGCGCGCTGCATTGAACCTTCCTCTTTCGAATGACACCTCACTCAGCCCGAAATCTGATCATATAAGCACAAACAACGTAATTTCCCAGACCCATGTTTCGGGCCAGATTGTGTCGGTATGCAGCGCGCTGCATTACCCATGTCACGTGGCGTGTTTACCTCCTTAAGTATTTTTAGGTCATTAAAAGAGTTTTGTGACTCAAATGGTGAGCAGAGCGCTCCGCATTGCACCTTCCTCTTTCGAATGAGACCTCGCCCAGCCCAAAATCTGCTCATATAAGGACGAAAAAGGAAAATTTCCAAACCCATGTTTCAGGTTAGATTGTCGGTATTACAGCGCGGTGCATCGCCCGTGTCACGTGACGTGTTTACCCCCTTAAGGTGACAGTAATTGGGTTGGGAGCCAGTAATTGGGTCCTTTATCCTAGTACCGGGCGGTCCGGTATTACGAGCATTCATCGCATTTTCCAAAGCTCGCGTGGAAGGGGGTGCTCGAAACCAATGACGTTGCGGGCATGTCACGGATGGAGAAAACTCTAGTAGTTGGCGTGTAGGCTCATACCCTGAAATCAGCATGTAACCGTTACATTCTGATTTCATTGCGATTAATTTGATTTGATTTGTGGTTATAGGCTGATTTCAAGTCGTTTGGATTTGTGGTTATGGATTATATTTATTGATGACTATGTAATTTTTTAAACCCCTGGGGCGGTTTCTTTTTCTTCATAATTTTGTATTGTCATCGAAAATACGTATGCATGTAAAGTTTCAAGTCTATTGGATAGTTGGAAGTGGGTTTAAATTGAGTTAATACGGCGTAGGCTTTTACAACTGGGGCTTTTGGAGCCCCAGTGTTCTACATTTTAGGATTTGGGGAAAAAACAGGAATTGACTAATCATTAAACAATAATATTATATAATTGGACGGAATAGGCTTGAACTTGAGTCCCACTTACACATCTGATTAACAAACAGTTTTTTATTAAACGATTACTATTCAACTTCAATCCTCTGTTTGTATGTATGTTTGTTTAGTTCAAATCTAGAAACTCAATTTGAACCCACTTTCAACTATCCAATAGACTTGAAACTTTACAGGCACACGTATTTTCGATGACAATACAAAATTATGAAGAAAAAGAAACCGCCCCAGGGGTTTAAAAAATTACCTAGTCATCAATAAATATAATCCATAACCACAAATCCAATCGGCTTGAAATCAGCCTATAACCACAAATCAAATCAAATTAATCGCAATGAAATCAGGATGTAACGGTTACGTGCTGATTTCAGGGTATGAGCCTACACGCACACTACTAGAGTTTTCTCCATCCGTGACATGCCCGCAACGTCATTGGTTTCGAGCACCCCCTTCCACGCGAGCTTTGGAAAACGCTATGAATGCTCGTAATACCGGACCGCCCACCTGGGCATCCCTGCCCTAGTACATATAATGGAACAAAATCATTTACTTACACCAGGCCTGGGATTTAAGTGAACGCGGCGGCCGATTTTCAGAGTCAACGCCTCTTTTCCCCTACCGCACGTCTTGGCCCCCGCGGCGGCCTGAAGCGCTCGAAGCTCCTAGGCCGCCGCGGGGGCCAAGACGTGCGGTGGGGGAAAAGAGGCGTTGACTCTGAAAATCGGCCGCCGCGTTCACTTAAATCCCAGGCCTGACTTACACGATAAACAAAATATTAGCTTTAAACAATAACTTTTAACCCACTGAATATCAACGTATACCTAAGTACGTTAATGCCTCAGAACATCGAGAACAATGGAGTAAACAATATGCTCCGAAGTAGGTTACAGAGAATTGTGATTTCCATTGGTTAATTCAAATGAAGTGTTAATATCTGGTCGAAGAAGCGAGAACTAGCTTTGGTCGGTACTGTAAGCTGGTCGGTACTGCCCGACTCTCCCGTATACACTTTCTCAATTAAATTCCCAAAGAATCGTTCGTCTTCTACTTCCTAACTGCGAATAACCCCTTAAATCAAGTTGATTTAATGCTATATTAGTGTCAATGTCAGCTATAATATGCAAAAGATGAAAGATACATAGGTATATATTTTTATTCGACCTGTTAATCACAAAACACAAGTCTACTCGTCTTGCCCATGGCAGGTATCTGAATATACGTATCTATCTCATATACCTACCCTCGAGTCCTCGACGCTCACACGTATTATTCACACATGTTCGAGCCCCTACTCCGTTACCCATCAAGAAACGAACGGAATATCCTTCTATCATTGGTTGTTCTAACAGAATTATTCCGAAAGTTTCCGAACATGAATTAGCAAATGGTTGAGTAAATGCTTTTTAAAGAAAATGGATACGTCATATAAGCAATTGGTTATTCCAAGCAAATGCTTAAGATCATCTTGAGCAACGACTATGAATACTTGATGTCTTCAGGCAAACAATTGATCGTCTTCTAGAAGATGATCTTAAGCATTTGCTCAAGACGTGACTGCGAATACCGCCCTTAATATTATTTCTGATATAGAACGATAGAGCTCCTAAAAACTCAAGACAGAACGATTCGCCGATAAATAAATAAACAATTAACTAAAAAAATAGTATTATTAAACAGGTGAGCTTATAGTTCACATTACTAACCACGTGTGATGGAAATAGCAAGAAACATTAAAATATATACCTACTGCTGCATATACCTAGTCGTAACGAGAAACAAATGATATAGGTATGCAATCTGTAATCTGTATGCCCAGTGAAGTGACATTTACAAATCTTGTTCAGTGAAGCGACATTTTAAAAATGACTAGTTAACTCATCTTCGCTGGTTAGAAGGTTAAAAAGACATTGACGACTTGGGAGACGTTGAAAAAACGGATGAGAATTTCCCTTGCACCATATTCGATTTTCGAAACTATTCAAATCGCGTAACTAAGGAATAACTAAGGAAGATATCTAAGGGCACCATTTCTGGTGGAATATACATACAACATATTTACATACATCCCTCTATGCCCTATGGAGTTACCAGGGAGTTCATCGAATTCATTGTACCTCCTAAGAGTTAATAAAAAAAGGTACATTTGACAGTGTATAAAGATAAAAAAATAGACAATGGTGCAACACTTGTAACTCACATCGGATATAAAAGAAACCTGCTCCAAAAGTAATACTCGATTTTTGTAATCCTGTAAACTGGGGGTAGTCCTACTTCCTGTTGGTGAGGGTTTGACAAAAGGTCCGAGTAGACTTTACCTCGTTTCTGGACAGCTCGTTGGCGTATTCCTCCGAGTCCATGTTAAAGAACCGATCACTTATTCGTTAAGAGAAGTCCCATTGATCAAGAAGTATACAAGGAACTGTCGAACAACCTTCCTCGGGAAACTCTCCTGGAGCATATATCGCGCGCGACTGTCGTTGCACGTTTGTCGTCGGATAAGATGTGGATCGGTCACAGACAGTCGTTATTAATGTTAATTTTATCCGTTTATTAAGTATTCAGGTGTTCCGCCAGTGGCTCTCACCTGGCGATTAAAGCATCCAACATGCATTTGAACAGTCTCACGTCAGCAGAACTGTGCCCGACGTGAGATCTCCCTTCGTGAATTTCGAGATCACATTTCCTCGGTTCTCGGTAAAAATTCAATGGCTTTTGGTGTTCCGTATGGGTCCGTTGTAATTTCTTTGCGATGCGTGACTCATCCGGGGGATTAGAGTGTCATCGTCCCGCATGAGAGCCACTGAGATGATCGGAATAAAAGTGGGAATACAAACATCGAAACATAATAGACGCCCGCCCGATGGAAATACTAATGAGTCGAGGCGTGTAAGTAGAACGGATCGAGGTGAATAGCGATCGTTTTCGAAAATGTACTGGAAAATATGGCTTTCCGCGCAGGAATTCCTGGGAATAGGCCACAAGGAACGGGATGATTTCTCATGGCAGCTGCTACTCCTTCATTCACTGAAAGACATTTATGTTTCATCGTAAAAGCCTATTTCGAATTGTTTAATAAAATATAAACTGGAACACATTACATACAGAGGGTGTGTCGAATATAAAATGATAGCTACAACTTCGTCGACGAAAAATGGCAAAAAGTAGTATAGAATTTGCGAAGTTTGCACTTGCGTTAATTAATGTTTCATAGAATGTTTGAAAGGAAATTTTTGGAATTAGAAAAATGTATTAACCAAAAGAATTACTTATTGTTGGTATTGAATTTCCAATGTGTTTTATTAGAATTTAAGGGTGGTTTTCGAGTAACACAATTGCAGAACTTACATGTAATAACCACCTTGTGTAGATTCGACAGATTTTACGATGGCTTGTTGCAAGTGTTGCCGCGAGAGTATTTGCCTAAACAAGAAAAGGAGAAGAGAGTCGTGAAAAATTATATTTGGAGCAGAATCAAGGCGCCACTTTGAGGTGCCACCTCCTTCGCGCTACTTGGCAGATCTGACCACTCGATTTCTTGCTTCTTCGAGTAGGAAAACTGACTTTGAGCAGGTAATTGATTTTGTTCCGATTATACAGGGTGTTCGATACGAGATAGCAAAAAAATGGAATGGGTGATTCTACGTGACAACTTAAGACGAAAATCAAAAGTAACGAAATTGCGATAGAGGCTCCGTTTTTTAGTTATTAACCTTTAAGGGGTTATACCTAGACAGAAAGCCGAAAAGAGGCGAATGTTTGTGAATTTTTTTGGAAAAACGGAAGCATCTATTTTTACAGAACTTTTTGCGCTTAAAAGTGCAACATCTAAAGAAGATTTGGTAATTTTTCCGTAAAAAATATTTACGTTTATAATAAAATTACAATCGATATCCAAGAAGCCTTTTTAAAAAGCTGATTTGCGGTGAGCACTGCCATTCGGAATCATATTATCTAAAATAAAAAAAAAACAAAAAAGATTTCGTTAGTATATTAATGTATATTTCGACTAACGGGGGGATTTTCGAAATATTAATTTAAAATGAAATGGCGGCTATTTAAAGTTTGAAGTCTTGATTTTCGCGCGAAAAACGGCAATTTTTCGTTGATAAAATCGAAAATATATACTGAAAAAAAATGCGAACGACATTCTGTAGATTATTATTTAAAAAATAAGCCCACAAAATTATAGAAAGATTGGTGCAGTGGTTGTTGAAATATCTTACTCACCGTTCTTAAAAAGGCTTCTTGGATGTCGTTTTATTTTTATTATAAACGTTAAATATTTTTCTACAAAAAAAATTAACAAATGTTCTTTAAATGTTACTCTTTAAAGTGCAAAAAGTTCTGTGAAAATATATGCTTCCGCTTTTTCAAAAAAAAAATTGCAAACATTCGCATCTTTTCGGCCCCCTGACTAGGTATAACCCTTTAATAAAAAAAAATAAAAAATTTAAAAACCCAACTGCTTAAAAAGCGAACTAAAATGGCAAAAATAATAATAAGATGACAATTTAAATTACCTCAATTGCCTGCAGTCGACGACTTTAAATCTTTTGATGCTCTTCTATCCCAAACATGTACCACAGTCCACAATAACTAAAGAAAGTGCTTCAACCTGGTAACAAAAAGAGGTGGACAACATCAGTGCAAATTCATGCTTATATTGTGATATTTCAACTTCAGCGTTGGTTGAAACGGATTGTATACTACGTCGCGTATACGTATGCCCTTTTCCTAGCTTGTGTGAGCGTACGCACACATTCAACGCCCAATGAGACGGCAGCCTTAATAATAATTTAGCATAATTAATTCTTAGCTTAGCTTCTCGGTGGATTCCGGCTTAAGAATGTATTGAATCTAATTTTTTAAAACGTAGCATAGCATAGCCAAACATAGCCTAGCATATTAGCTTATTGGCTTAATGCCGGGAACCCACCTGGAAGCTAAGCTATGCTATGCAATGCTATGCCATGCTACGTTTTAAAAAAATTAGCTTCAATACCTTCTTATGGAATCGTTTCCACGAAAAGCTAAGTTAAAACATAGCATAGCTTAGCTTAGCTTCCCAGTGGATTCCACAGCCCACACAGCACCATAACATTGCAGCAACGTATCTGCAATATTGCGGTGCAAGATTGCAATGTTGCACCATAACACTGCAGAGACGTTGCAGGTTCAGTCCTACGTCCGCCTTCGCAATATTGTAGGTGTGTATTTTTGCAATGTTGCGGCAGCATTACAAACATGTAGTCCTGCAACGTTCCGGCAATGATTCTGCAACGAAACGGCAATAAAAACGGCCAACGAGAAATTCTAGCATATCCAGTTAAATGAAACATGCTGTAGAATCTACTCGACGTGATATTTCAAATTTCGTCAAAGTCATAGTTGCTTCAGAATATTGCTGTACTGTTTCTACAATATTTCCACTACAGTATTGCACGGCAATATGTAGGCAATTTTGTTGGATCGTTGCCACTGAAACATTGCACCTCGATTTGCGCGCAATATTGCCGAAATATTGTAGGATCGTTGCCAGTCGAACGTTCTTGCAATATTAATGCAATATTGTAAGATCATTGCCACTCCAATAATGCACGGCAATATTTCAGGAACGTTCCTACAATATTGCAATGCAACCTGCAACACCGCAATATTGCAGCAACGTTCCTGCAATACATCTGCAACGAAGTGTTCTGTATGGGAGCATAGCCTAGCGGCTAGGTTAGGCATGCCCAGATGGGCGTTCCGGTATTTCGAGCATTCATCGCGTTTTCCAAAGCTCGCGTGGAAGGGGGTGCTTGGAACCAATGACGTTGCGGGCATATCACGGATGGGGCAGACTCTAGTAGTGTGCGTGTAGGCTCATACCCGTAGGTTTATGTAATTGGGGCTCCTGGAGCCCCAGTGTTCTACATTTTAGAAATTGGCAAAATAAACAGGGGAATAAACAAAAAATTGATTGGACGGAATAGACTTGAACAGTCCCACTTACACCTCTGATTAACAAAAAGTTTCTTATTAAACGATTTTTATTCAGCTTCAATCAAGTTTAGTTAAAATCTAGAAACTCAATTTTAACCCCCTTCCAACTATCCAATAGACTTGAAACTTTGCAGGCATACTTAATTTGGATGACAATACAAAATTATGAAGAAAAAGAAACCGCCCCCGGGGTTTAAAAAATTACCTATATACAGGGTTATCCACTGAAGACTGGCGGCGCTCGCGCGAGCATATATGTCTCTCTCATTTCTACTCGCGCGAGCGCCGTGCGAGTAGAAATGAGAGAGACATATATGCTCGCGCGAGCGCCGCCAGTCTTCAGTGGATAACCCTGTAGTCATCAATAAATATAACCCATAACCACAAATCCAAACGACTTGAAATCAGCCTATAACCACAAATCATATAAATTTAATCGCAATGAAATCAGCATGTAACCACAGATTTAAACTAGACCAGCGCTGCACAAGGAGCAGTTTTCGGCGCCTAGCGGCGAGCAACCCACCTTTCCTGTTGCTAAGGTTAGAATCGGTGAGGAGAACTGCAGTAGTGTATGTGCGTGTTCGTAGGCTCGTAGCATAGGGATATATGACTGGGTTCCTTGTAGGGGCACCAGTGCAGAACAGGTCCCGTAATAAAATTCGGGGGGGTCATGAAATTTCCAAAATATTTGCTACTGCCGGCATTTGGTATGACTTGAAGGTTCAATTTTACTGATAATGACACATTTATTGCTAATATTACTTATTTTTTCATCCGACACGTAATATATTTATAAAGTTAATACTATACAAATAAATAGCTCGGACTCGAAGAAAACCAAATTTTAATGAAGGATATATATTATATATATCCTTCATTAAAATTTGGTTTTCTTCGAGTCCGAGCTATTTATTTTATTGGTCTTCTTCGATATATATTATATATATCCTTCATTAAAATTTGGTTTTCTTCGAGTCCGAGCTATTTATTTGTATAGTATTAACTTTATAAATATATTACGTGTCGGATGAAAAAATAAGTAATATTAGCAATAAATGTGTCATTATCAGTAAAATTGAACCTTCAAGTCATACCAAATGCCGGCAGTAGCAAATATTTTGGAAATTTCATGACCCCCCCGAATTTTATTACGGGACCTGTTCTGCACTGGTGCCCCTACAAGGAACTCAGTCATATATCCCTATGCTACGAGCCTACGAACACGCACATACACTACTGCAGTTCTCCTCACCGATTCTAACCTTAGCAACAGGAAAGGTGGGTTGCTCGCCGCTAGGCGCCGAAAACTGCTCCTTGTGCAGCGCTGAACTAGACAATAAAAAGTAAATAAAGAAAAAAATTATTTTTTAGTTCTCGCTCGCTCTAAGGCTGTCTCACTCTTGAACAAAGGATTCCAAGGAATAGCATCCGTGCATACAACGCACGTTCTAGTTGAAACCAGTGTAATGTGTTCTTTATATAAGGGAGAGTGGGGTAAATACGAACGCGGGGTAATCGCGAATTCGATGTTACGGCGTTTTAATAAATAAAAAAAAAATGTTCCCTCTCCACTAGCTAATAGTTTAGGTCGTATCCAACGACAGGCAGAAAATAATAAATACAGAACACTTATGCTATTCAAGATAACACAATTTATTATTTTCATCATGTTTCAAGTAATATTTTGTCCATTTCAATTGCATGTAATTACTGTCGAATTAATGATACAATTGTTTTTCTTTTAAGTTGAAATAAAACACTTTTTTACCAATATTTTGTGACCAAGGCCTTGCCTGAATTATGATTCTAACCTCTGAAATAAATTCTTTTTATTTTTTGATATCGTGGGGCAATGACGAACAACTCGGATGGGGTAATCTCGAACCTTAGAGATTAGCAACGATAACCGATTTTGATGAAATTTTCAGCATGTATAAAATTTACTTAAATCTACAAAACGGATTTTTGAATTTTCGTTACAGGCTCAGACAGAAAAAGTTTAAAAAACGACCTTTACTATTTTTTTTATATTCCGACCAATTGCAATTTTTTTTTAACACACAAGAAGATGAATTTGAAAAATACATTAGGAATAGGTTGTAGCAACATTGTTTATGAGTTGACCATTGCAGCCGCGCTTTCTGTGCGACTTCTGCGATATTTAACATTCTGTTCGTGATTACCCCACGGCAGTCAAATAATCACAGACACCAAGGGTTTTTATTTTTTATTATAAAGTTGATTTTTATTATAATTTTTCAAAAAATCGCCACAGTACTTTATAAATGAATAGTTTAAGTATGTTTGTAAATAATACAAAAATTCATTTCTCATATAGTTTTCGTTTTGTTTGCCTGTTTGCTTAGGTGTTCGTTATTCCCCCACGCTCCCTTATTTGTGTTGGATGCCAGCTAAATGTACACCATAAACATCCTAAACACACACCACCTCATCACAACTAGTCACCCTCGCAAAAACCTCCGTACACCGATAACAAATTAATCTTCATCATCGACTCTTGCACTTTCCATAGTTCTTTCCACGTCATCCTTATCCCTCCTTCCACAACTCCTGTATATATAACCCAGTCCCAAAATCCTGAAGGCCGACCATTCTAGTATCTAAGAGCGGAACTTCTGTTAAACACGCCAGTTAGAACTTCAGAAATAAAACCTCTTGTGAAACTGAGAAATATTTTACGTGTTGTACTCGACTTTCTGCTACGGAATCCAACATTTGAACAAGTAAAGCTACTTATTGTTAGTCGACAGCTTTAAAATGATACTTTGCATAGTTGTGTTGCGCTCCCGGTTTCCCTATGATATAAAATATGCAGTAATTATGTGCTAAAAAATTCCCACGAAAATAATTTTTAAACATGTTATGGTAATTGTGCATAAAAGGGTACACCTCACCGATTTCGACGGCCCTGAAATATATTGTCGGGGGCATGTTTCTGAATAACTTTTTCCTATACAATATATGTACATGTTATCGCCGCTCGGTTGAAGGCCCCCATACACGAGCGAGCCGCTCGCCGAATCGCTCGCGAACTGCAGGCTCGGCTCGCTCGTGTATGGGAGCCTTTATTTTTCGAGGTATTCCCAAACAATTTTAGTTAAACTTGGAATATCTCGAAAACTTCATCAGCTTTATCATTTATTTTGTTTTTGACCGTTGCGATGTATTTATAGAAACAGCAAATAAGCGGCGGTGCCCATGCTGACGCATACGCTACCACGGACGCGTAGATATACGCAGAATTCATTGCGATAGTAACAGCAATTTTTCAGGAATATCTTGGAAACTAAGGGCAAGCGGCGGATATATGTATAGGAAAAACTTGTTCAGACTGTTCATTTTTAGAACATATTTAAATTTCATCAAAATCGGTGTGGTGTACACTTTTATGAACAATTACCAATGTTAGGGGAGACCGGGGCAAATCGACCACTGGAGTAAATCGGCCACGTGAAGTTTTACCCAGTGGAAGTTAAAATAAAAATTCGTGTTTGCTTTTGTAAACGTCTCTCTATGTTTCTACAGTACCAACGGAATTTGATAGCATTTGAGATTATGTTGCACTTTGTAGAAGGCAAAATACGTTTTCGGCAGTGATAACAAAATTTCGTGACTTGTGGAAAAGTTGCCTTTATTTTGTAATATTGGTATTCTGAAGTTTCAGGTGAGTATGTACTGATTAAAATAGCGGTACCGATTACGATTCCTATGATAGTTTGAGTTATTTTGGAAAATCTCTTTGTGTTTAAGTGATTGAAGTTAGAGTTTACGTCTGGGGCAAAACGGCCACGTAACACCCGGGGCAAATCGGCCACTCACTGATGATGCCGAACCATAGTAAATAAGTAGTTTTATTAACTTTTGTGGTAAAAATATTCTTCGATGCAGCCCCGTCAGTGGATCCGACGCTCAACAATGGAAAACAGTTGACGGTTTCGAGACGGGGAAAGGATTTGTGTGGCCTGGACGGAAGCACGGCTACGCAGTGCAGTTCGATCTTTGGAAAAAGAAAGTTACATATATCCATGCGTTTAAATATTGATTCAAGCGATTGTAGCTTGAATAGTTACGAGGAGAAATAAATATCGTCTACATTTTTCAATAACATGGTCCGTAATTACAATCGCAAGAAACCTCCAATCGTCGCCCAAGAAAAGCTGTTACGACCACCAATGTGGAATTGGAATCTCAGCCTTTGACGAAGACAGGGTGTTCAATTGGACGTACGTTGCGTAAACGCAGGTGCCAAAAGAAGCAACTGGAGAAACTGAAGATGACTGAAAAATGCAACAATATTTCAACCGCAGTATGTGTGCGTTAGAAACGTGAACTTCTCAACTTTTCAAACAATTTTTTGACTCTATTGTAATTTGTAATTGAGAAATAAACGACTCATTTTCATTTATGATTAAAAATTCATCAACATCCAGCCCGAATAAAAGAGGGCCGTTTTGCCCCGAAGGAGTGGCCGATTTACCCCGGCATTTTTCGAACCGGCGATTTTACATTATATTACAAATTCTCTGGAATGACTTTAGAAAAGGGGATTAATGAAAATTTGTTGTAGCAATTATGTACTATAGGGATTACTCTTTCGGATAGTATGATTCACATAATTGAAAAATTAAATTTTTTGTGTTAAATTTATCAATGAAAAAAAGTGGCCGATTTGCCCCGGTCTCCCCTACTGTACGGCACATAGTTTTAAAAATATAACGATTTGAATTATAACATATTTTCGTGACAGGTGGTCCGCGGAACTACTCCATGACTTGTTAGACGCAGTCTTACGTCAAAACACATATATCTTATATTTTGGTCCTCTAAAACATATCCAAAAATCAAAGCAATCGGAGGCGGACACCTGGGACACCCGCCTCGTCAGTAGCCGCTCGGAGGCAAAGTTATAATGCGCGATCTGTACATACATACATACATACATATAGCGCGCAAAGAAGGGGCCGTCTCTTTCACTGTATGAGTGCGATTGATGTCCAAGAATCAAATACGTTCTGTGTACGTATATACACTAGATCAATACCTGAAAAAGCTGCCTAGAACTAACCGGGCCCAGGGCAGGTCGGCGGAGTAAATTTTTCCTGTGTGTCGAGTTGGAAGACGGAGGGAGTACAAATAAAAGATGACATTTCAACAACCTAAAGGTTATACACAGTAGTATGTAAACAAGTAAAAAAATGGTAAAATGCCTTCCAGATTCCCGAATGGGAATCTCAGACTCTCAAGTGTGGAATATTTCAACATTCTACACAACTAACTCCGCCCTGGTCCAGGGTCGGCGGAGCAAATTTTCTCCGAGTGTGAAATTAGGGGGGGGGGGGGGGAGTACAAATTTCAACAGCTTAAAAAGCAGTAGTACACGAACAAAAAATTAAAAATAGTAAAATGCCTTCCAAATTCCCGAATGTGGAATTTCCAGGTCCGGTCGACCCTTTTCTGCGCCCTAGGCGAACTTCTCAAGTTGCGCCCTTTATTTATAATATATTTATTTGAGCTTTTTAATGACCGTACTCTGAATTTGCATTCATAGCTTAAAACATTTATAGTACGACTTGTATTCATATTTCATTTAAAACTTTCTTTTAAAACATGCCAATGATGAAAAGACCATTTTGCGCCCCTTGTCAACTTTACGCCCTAGGCAGCTGCATAATTTTGCCTAAAGGTACGAGCCGGGCCTGAACTCCACACACAACAAAATCTCAAGTGTGGAGCAGTGTGCAATACTCCCTCCACACATCCCAAACAACTCACGCTGGCTAACGCACAGTGGCGTGTTTATAAGGAAAAAATGTGAATAAATTATTTTATGCCCTATTCCTACGTATTTCGACCTGCTGATTTCAAATATATTGTTATTTTTAGTGTAAACTAAAAAGTGGCAAAAACGAAGGTTTTATTTGTTTACAAAAAAAGACATAACTCACAAACTATTTATATGTGTGAAAAGAGGTTATCCAATGGTATTTCTGCATTAATTTACAAAATACAAAAGCTGAATTTTAAGGGTTGGTGGTGGGGGTAACTTGAAAGGTATGGATGTTTTGAAGATTAATTGTACGCGGTTTTCTAGATATAAAAAAGAGATGTAACTTATGTCTAAACTTCTTTTCGATATCTCTTACCATTCTGGAGATATTCCACAAAAATAAAATTCTGTTTTTTTCGAGGGGTAATTTCACCCCCTAAAACCGTACGATGGCACCAACAAAAGATATAGTTGTGTTACGGGTGAATTACTCTACTTGCACACCATGTTTCATAATTTTCTGAATTTCCGGGTTCCCTAACTTCCATTGTTAATCAGCTATTGACCATTCGGACGTTCTTGTTTAAAGGAACATTCTTGTTTAATTCATTTGTTTACATAAATATATCGCAGTGAAGTTAGCGTCTTTAGAATTGCTGGCAGTTGAAATTTCGAGCCTCTGGACCACTTGAAGTAAAAAAACTAATATTTAATATAAATTAATATATTAAAATATTTCAAATGATCTACCCACACAGCACCATAACATTGCAGCAACGTCTCTGCAATATTGCGGTGCAAGATTGCAATGTTGCACCATAACATTGCAGAGACGTTGCAGATTCAGTCCTATGTCCGCCTTCGCAATATTGCAGCTGTGTATTTTTGCAATGTTGCGACAGCATTGCAAACATGTAGTCCTGCAACGTTTCAGCAATGATTCTGCAACAAAACAGCAATCAAAAAGGGCCAACGAGATATTCTAGCATATCCAGTTAAAGGAAACATGCTGTAGAATCTACTCGACGTCATATTTCAAATTTTGTCAAAGTCATAGTTGCTTCAGAATATTGCTGTACTTTTTCTACAATATTTCCACTACAGTATTGCACGGCAATATGTAGGCAATTTTGCTGGGTCGTTGCCACTGAAACATTGCACATCGATTTGCGCGCAATATTGCCGAAATATTGTAGGAACGTTGCCACTGGAACATTGCACTTCGATTTGCGCGCAAAATTGCAGAAATATTGTCGGATCGTTGCCAATGGAACATTGCACGGCAACGTTCTTGCAATATTGCTGCAATATTGTAAGATCATTGCCACTCCAATAATGCACAGCAATATTGCAGGAACGTTCCTACAATGTTCCAATGCAGCCTGCAACAACGCAATATTGCAGCAATGTTCCTGCAATACAGCTGCAACGAAGTGTGCTGTATGGGTAATGGATGATTGAGTAAGTTCTTATTGTTAGTTTAAAGAATATTATAACATTGTGTTTAATAAAACATGATATTCTTGTCTATACTTTTGTACCTCTTCTTATAACTTTGAGGGGTGGTTTTACCCCCTAAATATGCAAATGGGCCAAAACAAAAACACACGTATTTTTTATTTGCCGGTCCTCTAAAACATATCCAAAATCCAAAGCAATCGGAGGGAACCTCTCCTTGTAAGTCATAAAAAAGGAGACGGTTCGCTGCCTAGTTACTTTTACTTTACAATGGTTTTCGGCACGTAACACAAAGGCTGTGTTCCGATTCACGCATTATGCGCATAGACCGCAGCGCAGACGCTGCGCGCATGAACCGCGTTCCGTTTCCAGCAGCACATGAACCGCAGTAACGAAACGGAACGGGTTTCGATGCGTCTGATGCTCGTGAGGTTACGCGGGAATGTTCAAACTTACTTACAGTTGGATGGATTACGGTTAATTTAATTCGAGACTTTTGGCCGGTGGTCGAAGCACGCTTCCTAACAACATCGGTTACTTCGTCTTAAGGATCGGGGACCGACTCCTAACGAAATTTGATGGCTTAATTGGTTCCTGGATTTTCTCAACCCTAGTTTTTCTATTCTTCTTGAACAGCGATAATTATTGAAAGCGAAGATCATATTTTATGAGTTCTACAGGACGAACTGCTGCTTACCCAACGTAATTTGGTAAACAGATGTGTAAAAGAAAAATGAAGTTATTTATTATCCGCGTCCGGGGTAAATTCAAGGTTTTGAAGGCTATTGAATAGAACCGCAGGCTCTCGTACGTCTTCTGGATTAGAGTACAGCTGTAAAGTTAGCATTATAAGAGCACCTTCGAAAAACTTAGCAGTAAAAGCCTTTAAGAAATAAATATGCACGCTACGTATTTGCTTCCTTCCTCATCTTTCTTTTCGACCCTGCCTAAAACCTTCTAGGGATGTGTTGTTCGCTTCGAAATTGAGTCCGTTACGTTGGTTGCAATTCATACAGCGACTGCAGAGATGGCAGTACCAATTTCGTAGAATTCCCTAGAATCCTCCAATTTCTAGCTTATAATGCGTGCAGCAAGTGCAGAAAATAAAAGCATGGGCAGTCAATGCGCATATTACGCGCATGCGTATTTGTCGCTTTACGTGTGCTTCTGTATTCTGGTTTTTTATATGAATTGCTAGTTTGAAGTGTCTAATTAGTTTTTATTCTTATAACAGAGAAAGTAAAAATTTACGTTGTAACAAAGTTGGAAGCAATAACATAAAAATGTCCATTTGATTGGAATTACAGAATTAACGTGGGGTAATTCTGGCCATGATTTTTCTTTATAAAAGAAGTGGGAAAACTGTAAAATTAATAAAAAAAATATTATTTTTATGTTTTAAAATTAATTACTACATACATGAATCACAAATGTATTCTTCAGGGGTATTCCATCCTGAACATTCTTCATAGTATTATATGCCTATAAAATTGAATTGTTTCATTTTGGGTTTTTATGTGGAAGCGTGTAAAGTAATATTCCTGGCTTCATTCTGCCTTATTCGTAATTCTTTTATGTCAGTTGCATTTAAGCCAGAAAAAAGTAATGTTAAAAGCTGGCTACGATTACCCCTCAATTTTGGCCGATCTTACCTCACAGCACATGTTGAAATAATATAGTAATACACTACATTGAATTTTCATATCAATGAAAACAATAATATTTTGGAAGGATGTTAAATTATAAAAAGGTGACAAATATAGCGTAAAAGAACGAAATATCCAATAAGCATTTATTGCCATGTAGCATATATGTACGTTATATTTTCTGTCACTTCGAGTAGCGGACCACATAATTTCGTGCATGTTTTTCAAAGCGTACGTAAAGCGACAAATACGCATGCGCGCATGAACTGCACGCTTCATGCGCTAGAAGTCGAGAATTCTAGGGAATGCTATGCGCCACCAACGCAACCAATGCACGCATAGACTGAAGCGGAACGTTTTTCTCTGCAGTCTATGCGCATAATGCGTGAATCGGAACACAGCCAAAAAGGTGCGCCTATATAGGGTAGATGTCCCAATACTCCCAATTACCGTGCCTTTATACTTAAAAAAGCTTTACTTGTTTAAAAATTCAACCTACTCGTTTGTAACACATACATTAATATGATAACTTAATTAAAAAAATTTCTTTCCTTAGTTATGTGCGCGAGTTTTTTTGTACGGCTTCTTTAAGTATAAAGGCACAGTAACCCAGATAGCACAACGTCTGATAAAGTCTTAGAGACGTCCAAAAGGCGTTTTAAAGACGTCTTACAGACGTCTTGTTACAAATCAAGACGTTCAGATCTAAAATGGACATAAACTAGACGTCTCTAAGACGAAGTGTGCTATCTGGGAATAGGTACAGGGCACGGTAATTGGGACATCTACCCTAGCAGCACCTTATAAAACAACTTTCAGCGCGTCTCATTGTGTCTCATTTTTTATATACGTAAAATTGCAGCGAATAATATGTGCTTATCTAATAGCGAATTCGGGAGACCCGCACTGGTCGCACTGAGTGCGACTTTTAGCCAATTGGAAGCGAGGAAACTCGCACTCAGTGCGGCCAGTGCGGGTCTCCCGAATTCGCTATAAGAACGTTGCAGAAAACGTTAAAAAAATCGGTAAACGTTGATCTATGGGTCATTTTGTTCGCCTTGAAATATACTATATTGCCAACTATATCATAGATTTGTTGCAATCTTTGATGCGCCAAACACAGAAGAAATAGAACGGCCCGAGAATAGCCTCAAAAATTTTGTTCAACTTTAAACATTTATAGAGAAGTCGGTAATATTTTTAAAGAAAAAACTAACTTTCACCATTATACTAGACATATTTAAGAATATTTTCATGTGTTTACATTTTCATTATCTGTCAAATCAGAAAATGAATTTATTCACAATTCCCGGGCCATGTTTGAGTTTGCGCTTTCACGTGTTTTGCGCGTTAATTCACGTACATTATTTGCGTTTTTACATTGTTGACCGCAGTCGCAGTAACGTCACCGAGCGTTGCCGAGCGTCACTGAACGATACATCGAATAGAAACGTAAACGGATTTAAGTTGTAAACGTGCTTACGTTCAACGAAAGCGCAATTCGACATGGACGCGCATCTAGACGTGTATCTGAGAATGCGACATAAATTCAGAGCCTCGCAAAAGCTATTGCACGATAGTAGAAAGTGCAGGACAGAGAGCGAAACGAGCTTGCTGATGTACCAAGCGACAAAAATTCTGAAAATGGTAGAAACTGATGTAGCCGATATCATGACGGATATGTCGGAGGAAAGAACCGAAAAAGAGACCATGACATTCGCGTTGATGCACGTGAATCTTGGTTTAGTATATATTGATGCGGAGGATTTTAAAGCAGCTGAAGAGCAGTTCATGAAATATTTGAATCTGGTGAAAGGCAAAGAACAGCACCAGGAACTAGTTATACCAGTATTAAGCGTTTTGAACTATTTAGGCCTTATATGGACCACATGGAATCAACCAGCGAAGGCTAAAATGTTTCTGGATAAAGCAGAACAGATCTATAAGGATTTTACGAGCAGCGACAACGGCTGCAAGGTTCCTATTCCTATGGAATGGAATTTTAGTATCGAAGAAACTAACTCTAACTTGAGCCCTACAGAGCTACTCGAAGGAAGCTATACGTGTACTTTGTACTACTTAGCTCAGGTGTACAAAGCCTTAAAGGATCATTGCAGGTCTGCGATATATTGTCATATGACTTTAAGCAGGCAGTTAGGTCGTAATGGCATTGCGCCAGATCTGGATTACATCGAATGGGCATTAAACGCAGCAACATTATCGCAATACCTGTTGGAAAACAATTTTTCCTCGGCAAGACATCACCTGGCAGCTGCATCTTACATATTACAGCAATACGAAACTATACTGAAAGAGAAAACTGAAAGTAACGGAGATAGCGAAGAACTCGCGGCTGAATGGGAAAACTTTAAGCACAGACGTGCCGACGTCGCTAGATGCTGGGCTAAATATGGAATCTTGCTTATGAGCGCGTCGAGAAATAATCTTCTGGAGGATGACAAAACAGAGGAGAAGAACGATCAGTCGGATGTAGAGTTGTCGAAGTCAAAACTAACTAATGATTTAAAATTTGATGTCTTAGAGAAAGAGATAGAATCAATTGCGAGTCAAGTTACCGACAAGTATTTGCTAGACTTTAATGATGCCAGACCGGTTTTCCTAAATGTTCAGCGATGGCTAGAGCAAGCCAAAGAATATTACACTTTAGAGTGTCATGCGTCTGATTACATATCGATCGTGCAAGATGTCTCTCAGGCTTACAAATATTTGGCATTCTTCGAAGAGCACGAAGATAGACAAGCGAAAATGCACAAAAGGAGAATAGATGTTTTGGAATCTGCCGTTAAAGAGTTAAATCCTCACTATTATAAGTCTGCTTGTAGGCAGATCTGGTTCGAATTGGCAGAAACATACTCGGACATGCTTGATATAAAGCTCGATCGTTTACAGTCATTTAATAACACGCTCACGCCTCAAGCATTAGCAAAAATTAATCGTTTGGCCAGAGGTTCTATAAAAAATTTTCAATTGTTTCTCGATTCCTTGGAAGCACGCAATTCCGAGCCAGGGATAGAAGAGTTTCCCGACGACGTGATGACACCAGCTTTGCGTTCATATTTCTATCTCGGTAGATTGTACCGGAAAATAATAAGTCTCGATAAAACGGAGCAATTGAAAAATACAGAGAACAGTATTAATGCGTACAAGTTTGTGATAGATTATTGCGACAAATATCCTGAAGCAACGGAGATGATGAAAGTTGAATTATCTCATTGCAAGGAATTAGTAGCTTTATTAGAGATAAAAATAGATAAGTTAAAACTGGAAACGTCGAATTAATACTTTGATCGCTGAGCGAAATTTCTTGACTGTTCTATCGTGTCCCGAATTATTGCTGCCTGAGTCCGAATACTATAAAAAGTCCTAACGCTCGTTCATCTAATCCAGTGGCAACTGATTAGGATAAAATCTCAATTTATTTATTGTTTCATGTTTCTACGCATTGTTTGACACGTGCTTCGTGATCTTTCTTAAAGGACAATAATTACTATGCGAAGTGATTTGTGACAAAAGTCTACTGCAATTGCTATACACCGTTGCAAAGCTCTAATTAGGTCAAATCGAATGATATCATTTTTAACTGGAAAATCAGTTTGGAAAGCCTTTAAACAGTGGCGTTAAAATTCATGAATTTAAGCATATGAATAACGAAAACGTATAAGAAATTCTGGTTGAAAGGATGGATTTCGGTCGGGCATTTCAAGAAAAACCCAAGTGGTGTACTATTACAAGCCATAAAAGTCAAATGTGCTTCTCGCCCCTTGCTACAAAGCCATGTTAGGGCATAATTAATAGCACAAGGGTCAAGACGACGCTGTAACGAGGAATCTCTGTTACACCAGAGATTTTTAACTGAATACAAATTTTGAATAACAAATAAAAGAAAAACCGTCTTCAAAAAATAAAAATGCGCTAAAAAGTAAAAAATAATTTTCTTCCTTATTTAATCTACGACTCTCAAATTATTTTTTACTTTTTAGGGCATTTTTATTTTTTGAAGTGAGAGAAGCTGAGAAATTCGCGGACAAAGTTAATACTTATAATATAGATACGAACCTATTCTTTTTTAAGTCGGTTAACAAAAGAATTTTATTCGTTACTTCTTCGTTGAATAAAAATAATTCGGATTACTCGAACCGTCGAATGGCAAATAAACATGAAGTAATAATCTTTTATCCAGATAGTGTCCAACTCTGGCTTACTCCATTCGCATTATGTATATCAGGTGTTTAGACAAGATCCTTTCAACCAGATCCGAATTCGCTACCACTTTCTTTTATTCTGTTTCCATCGAGATTACAGAGTTTAGGGGTAGTTTTGAATGTCTTCCCACTTGATTTACAAGTTAAACCTGGTATAGTGATTATTTGCTATAAGCTCGCGGCTTGGGTCCAGTGGCGAGCTTATAGCTAGTAAAGGTCACAATTTTTTAATCGATTCCCTCTTACTCTAGTTTGGGGCAAGACAACCATACTCTGGCTCGCATGAGTAACGGAAATGGAAGTGGATTCGATTCATAACGAGAGAATTCTGTATTATTTCGATCCGCCTGCACGAGAATTTTCAATAAGTATATTGCAATTGTGACATAACTTTTTGGTCACAATTCACTCTACAGATTGAACGCGTGCTTGTTTAAATTGGATTTCGCGAATAAGTTTCGATCCAGTTGCGTGTCTCTGTCCAATGTATATATGTATACTTGTGATATATTAATCGTTGAGTGCCGCGCTACTATGAAGCATTCCCACCGCATTCGGTCCAGCGGATTCCACTGACGGTACGCTCGGATTCTACCGAATGTTAATATAGGAAGTACATGTGTTGCTGTCGGAAATTACATTATTTGCTTTATAAATATTATTAGAGATTTCGCACTGTTTCAAACTATGGATATCTCGAGCAACTATTAACAGAACATCAATTAAACAATAGTTATAAGGATATTAAAAGTCAGAAGATCATAAACGACGTTTACAGTTCAAAGGCCGATCATTGAATATTTTAAACAAATGTTAGCAATTACATTAGGGTAAAGGACCCAATTACTGTCACCTTAAGCTATTTTACGTAAAATAACGAATAAATAAACGTTGTAAAGTGATACACAGAAAGAATTATGTATTTCAACCTATAATCTATACTATAGATTATATTCTATAGTTTGTTTATCCGTTATTTTAACTAAAATAGCTTAAGGTGACAGTGATTGGTCTCAGGAGTCAGTAACTGGGTCCTTTACCCTACTTACAATAGAATCGACTTCATGGGGCAAAACTATTATGTGTACTGCGCAAAATGTATACCTGTTGCCATTAGCAATATACACATTAGTATGCTGGTTTAAAATTGTTGAACACAATTATTCTCTCAAACTGATTAACCGTAGGAATGCCGAATGTTTCCTAATCTACGCTACTACAACTATTGTTGTGAACATAAGAAAACGGCACATCGCGATGTTGTTGACGCTTTCCGATCAGATTCTTGCAATGACTCGCGATTCGTAAGTCTCTTCTTAGTTTGCAATAACGACGGATTGGTGGTAGTAATGTGAATAAAGAGAGAATATTGTGTGATAAGTGACTTTTTTCATTTTGAAAATAAAAACTATATATCGTCTCTCTAATGGCAAATACGAGACAATGAACGAGTTAATGTTTTAACATATTTATACTTTATAGTTAATATACTACGTATAATTGCATCGTTGCTTATTTTTTTAATTTAAACAACTCGGAAATGAAAGGTGTACGTTAAAAACATCTGCTGTTGTAAGATAATTTTGTATTTATTTCCAATAATAAAAAATTACTTCTTCTCCACTTTTTTAGTTACTGCTGCGGCCTTTGTTTTCTTAACTTTCTTTTTCAATCTGTAGAATGCGTCCGTCCTTAACTTGTTTCGGATCTGCCTTGCTTTCCTCAACTTGAAGCGATCGAAGTCGCTGAGTTCCATACGCTGTAACCAACCAAAGAGGTAAATTTTCTACGCATACCCCAAAAACTTGTATGTACAAAAGGCTACCTTCTTCTTAGCTTCGACCTTCCTTGCCCACATAGTTTGTTTCCACAGTTCGCTTATATTCGCTGTTTCCCATGCTTTGCGCACAACACGGGTAGATCCAGTGTACGGGAAACGTAAACGAAATTTAGTTAAGTGGAGCTGACGTAATCTCATCTCACAACGAGGGACACTTGACGCAGGCCCATCGACCAATACCTACGAATAGGATTAATACTTAAAATACAATGTTTACCATGCACACAATACTAAGATCGAAAAAATTTATTATCAGTTTGAGTATATTAGCATCAAGCGAATATCAGCCGGCAATTCCTATCAAGATAACTGGATCATCATTAATTGTGTTTATTGCTTTCCAAAATAAATGGTACAGATATAGTCGTTTTAGTATATCTACGAAATGCTTACCCGATTTTGGTCAATGATATCCACAATTGTGACGAGTTTGCCATGATGAGGCCCGTCGCTTACGTACGCGACGCGGCCAGATTCTACGAACCTCTGGAACGGCTATTTAGATGGAAAAATCTATTATTATCTTTGCTATTATTAAATCATAATTAGATTACAAGCAATTGTGACATGAATTACAATTTGAATTCCCAAACACACGCGTACGGTCGCTCAGAAAGGCAAGGAGTAAACTTACCATGTGGTCAAAAACCAACGCAAACGCTAGGTTATATCGAATAATATTTTACATCTTTCACGCATTGTGTGAAATATATGAAGTAAACTAAAGTATATCATAAACTGTGGAAGCTGCCCCATTGAGATATGAACTGGTATGTCAATGTGAAGAATATACGCTTAATATCGACAAGTTTAAAATCACACTGCACTTACCATGATTTACCGGAAGCGAAAAGACCAGTACAGCCCATAACCGGATAAAGTGTCAATAACACCAACCATTAGAATGAACTTGTTTCCAGGGTGCACCCATCTCAAAATTATGTTTTGTAATAAAATTCCCTATGATCGTAATGTGTTGCGACTCCCATCTAGTGGCGTGTAGTATAAACTTTAGAAGCGCGAAGTTCAAAACGGATTACACAAATGTAATAGGAAAGGGAAGCAAAGCGAAGTTCGCACAAGTCCGAGGGGTTTGAAAATACTTACGTGTTGATTAACTTAATATAATCTTGAAGATTTCTTATTAAAAGAATCTCTAACGGCCGATTTCTTCACCTTCAGTAATCTTCCAGTTGAAGTTATGTTCAAGATAACTGCCAAATGATATAAATGCTCTACTGGCTTAGGGCGGTATTCATAAACGTGTCTTAAGATTAAGCAAATGCTTAAGCATTCGGCATCCTTTACTATGCTACTAGGTTAGTAGAGGATGCCGCATGCTTAAGCATTTGCTTAATCTTAAGACACGTTTATGAATACCGCCCTTAGAGTATTTATATGCTGTAAGCCAATTAGTCGTTCACTGATCGGAAGATTACTGAAGGTGAAGAAATCAGCCGTTAGAGATTCTTTTAATAAGAAATCTTCAAGATTATAAGTTAATTGTATTGTATATTGTTTTTCCTGTTAAACAGGATAGCGGTATCAAGCTTATCTGTTTATACTGCCCAACGAACTATAGTCATCTTTTTCTCTCCTTTCTCTCTCCTTCGGTTCCCAGCAGCAGCGGCGCACCAGAGGAAAGGTGGTCTCCCCCATCTTTCCCCAGTACCCGCCCCGTGATGCTTAACTTCGGTGATCTAACGAGAACCGGTGTTTTCCATCACGGTTACGGCCGCTGGTAGATTATAAGTTAATCAATACCCACTTGGAAACGGGTATTTGAATAAATGAATTCCACTTTGATCCCTTCTCCTAATGGCCGATTTCTTCACCTCCGACTAAAGTCCCGATCAGTCAGTCGTCAGTTTGATGCTATACTGTATCCATCCTAAGAAAAAATTTGTCTGCGCAGGGATGGTTCTGAGGAGACGCTGATTGGTCCAACTCCCTAGGGAAACCGGCAGGTAAAGTGCTACGCCCAATCGCGTGTGTCAGATCCGTGGGGGCTGCGCAGATCGGTCGCAAAACGGTATGAGCGTCGTTTTTTCTTAGGATGGACACGGTATAGGCGGTAGTTAACTGTCGCGCGTGTTTCTTCGCGCTATTATATCCTATGGTTAAGTGACTGAAAGGTTTGACGTGGCAACGCCGCAAAAGCGGTAAAACGACAAATTCATTGTGTAGTCGTTTAAAAGTGATTAGAGATGAAATGCAAATTCACTAACAATGATATATCACTATGATCCCAGAATCACGATCACACCCAGATAGCACAAAAACGTTTTAAAAACGTCCAGGCCAGACGTTTAGGACGTTTTGAAAACGTCCAGAAAAGGTCCTAAAAATGTCCATTTTCACAAACCAGTACGTGTTTAGGACATTTTTAAAACGTTTTGAAAATGTTTTTATAACGTTTTCAGGACGTTTTGTCGGACGTTTTTAAAATGTCCTGGTTAGGTCCGAAACAGGCGTTTTTGGGACGTTCAACGTTACTGGTTCGATTTAATAAAAATTTAAGGAAGTAAATCGTTTTCAAAAGAAGATCAAACTGGATAACAATTTATTTAATTTATTTAATTCAGAAATAATACAGAATATATGCAGTTACAATAGATACAAGAACATGTTAGTACGAGGTCCAATATACAGAATGTACAAACTATGCAGGATATACACTTAAAATAGATATGGATGTGCACTTAAACAGATAGCTTTGTATTTTTTCTATTCTCTGCCATTTCCCTGTGTTCTGCTGCCCCTTAAAGAAGAATTTTGAGCAAACATTACATTGAAGTTTACAGTAATCAATATTAGGAACAGTAAAATAAGGATGATAGTTACGTATTAAAACCGTTGCTACGTTTAATTTATGAAAAACTTCTTTCCCTTTTCTGCCAAGGCCAACTAAATACCCAGATAGCACAGAACCTTTTGATAACGTCCATTTTACGTCCATTTTAGGTCTGAACGTCCATGGCTTGATTTCTGAAAATGGACGTTTTTAAAACGTTTTCCGGACGTTCTAAAAACATCCAGAAGACGTTTTAAAAAAGTATTTTGCAGACGTTTTAAAACGCTTTGGTTTTAACTCAATGGTTTGTTACGCTATCGCTTGAATATGGCCGCGGAAATGTATATAATCGATATGTAGAGTACGTAGGAGCGAGATTTGAAACGGAGGATGAGAACGAGTTTATTGTAGAGCGCGTTGTGCTTCATGGGGGGGTTTTCCTTGCTAGTTTTCAATGTTTCAAGTTACCGTTAGACCAGGCGAGGGTAGTAAATAGCTTAACTTTTTCCTTTGCACATCTGCGTGCCAAATTTCGTCGAGCGGGCAACGGTACGTCTCGTAAAAGTACTTAAAATTCTGTCCTCCCTTTCAATAACTGTCGATGTCCTGTTAGGGTAAAAACTCTGGTCGACGAAGGCTGAAAGTCATAAAACCATAAACTTTCTCCGAGTGACGTCGTCTTGACCCCGAGGGTTGCGCTTACTTACCTGCGAGATATGTATGTACTCTACGTAGCCTATGTACCACTATATGTAAAACGGGGAGCGTGCCTCGATCACCAGACGAGAGTGGGAGGAAGCGTGAAGGAAGGGCGAAGGACAACCCACTGTCGAAGCTTGAGGGATGCAATCGCGCTGATTGGACAACAAGGATCTAGGGGAGGATCAACAGGATCTTAGCAGCGACTTCGCCGATGAGCTCGGCGCGTTTTCTTGTACACTGATTCATTCTGTCGACAGCCAGCTTCTTGAGTAGTCAAAATACAGTTTGAAGTTTAACTTAAAATAGTTCCGTGTACTTTGTTTTATTTCAAATACCCGCGCACTCCAACGAGCAGAGCGGTTCAGCGCTCCACGGGCACCAACCTGCGTCCTCATCCCAATTTCCCCGCTAAAATACGTAACAAAATTTGGTGACAGCGGTGGGATATTTTAAATAAACGGTGGGATAATTTAAATAATTTTTGGGAAATTTAGAAGTCAATTCAGTGCTAAAGTTCGGCTTTATAAACTTTTGAACACTTTTGAGAGTGACTTTGCCGGCTCGTGAGTGCGTATTTAAGTAATTTAACGGGAACTATTATAAACTTTTATTTAAATAATTCTGTGATCGTACAAATGGACACAAGCATCGAAAGTTATTAAGTGCAGCCTCTCTCTCTCGGGTTTTGCGCGGTTTTCCTGAGAGCAAGGGTGAATGCCAGAGACGGGTGATTTCAGTGGCCGTGCGAATAATTCCTTGAAATCACATGCACTCGGTCATTATCCGCATCATTTGCTGAGCTACTTCGGAGACTTCACGGACGGTTAAGAAAAGGACTCGAAGGACTTGGACGCTCGGACGATTCTTCACGGGGTTGAAGTCAACTGCATCATCGAGGTACACCAGATCAACGCAGTCAACTATGGATGCAGCTAGGACATCCGTATAAGGGCTGGAGTACTGGACGAAATAATAATCCATAAGTGACTTTATTCCTGAATTGTATTCGCTTATTATCTTTAAAATTGCCGCCGTTTGCAAAAAGATACAGGCTATTTAAGAAAAGATGTAACTCTAGTCTGAGTGGTGGTAGTATTTTTGAGATAGAAGAGTTAATAGTAGGAACAAGTAGTGTATCAGCGCTCACTTCTGAACTCCAATCTGATGGGTTACGTTTGGTATCGGCACATTCTACTCCTCTTCCAAGATTTAATATGTCCCTTCCGGATAATGGATCCATTTCATCTAGTAGCACGAATATGGTAGATACGTCGGGGTCATCTTCTGGGTTTCCTACAGCTGCATTGCACATGTCCTTTAATTTGATTGCGAAGTTCATTCCACATTTTGATGGGAAACCAAGTTCTATAAATAATTTTATTAGTCAGTGTAGACTCGCAGATTCGTTAGTTAGACTTGAAGATAAAGTTTATTTATTGGCCATAATACGTAATAGAATGCAGAAACGCGATTATAGTAGAATAGTTGATGGGAATGAACCCAAGACCGTAGAGGAGTTGATTAATTTAATAAAAGCCGCGTATGAGCAGAGTTTCGATACCAAAAATGCACAAGATAAGTTACAAATTATACAGCGGACAGAACACGAAACCATTGAGGATTTCGGTACTAGAGTACATGAAATTTTAGATCAGGGAATAGAAGCTGCGCAGGAAAGATTTAATGCTGAACAACTTGTAGGAATTAAAGTTTTACTTACAGAAGAAGCAATAGCTGGGCTTTTAAGGGGACTACGCAATGATATAATTATGCTATTGATTGCCAATGATAATATAGGTAATTTAAGAAGTGTTATCAGGTTAGCCTCTAAAATGGAGCATCAGTTATAATATGAAATTGAGCTTGTAGATTCAGAAATTTCCATGAGTATAATAATTTCTATTCACAATCTATATCGATAGACGTGGATTCCAATCCTGATTCGAGGGACCTGGAAAGGATGATTATCTGCGCAGATAAGACATCAATTGTAGGTGCCGAAGTGGACAGGATGGATGATAAAGTCTTATGTTTTTTAAAAAAAAATGAGATAATTGTGGCATCTGTTTTCCTAGTGCGGGAAAGCAGCAGCCTAGTGCAATGAGGTCACAAATAGTTTACGAGTAACTTTAGATTTATTAGTATCACCTTTGCCTGTGGGAAATGGAAATTTTGGAGGATCACCTCAGTCGGGCACGATACATCGACTCGGTCGCCTGTTGACATACGGTAATTCTCAGCCCCGAGAACCCGCTTCAGGAACCGTGAGAAGTAGCCTGTGCTCGGCAAGGGTGCCTGCGCTCTGTTCGGCCCTTGAGGGAACATCGCAGGGCTCGCAGTATCTTGGTTCGTGGCAGAGGGGTGGGGACCCTAGTGTATTAGCGACTGATGTCGTGGCAGAGGCCGATGAGCCTGAAGTTGTTGCGCCTGGTATTGTGGCGGAGGCAGTGGAGCCTGATTGTTTTGCGATCAAGACTGCAGAGGGATCCTCAAATAAAATCACTTTAATAGAATTTGTAAACGATCAATAAACTTCAGTAGAGTCTCGATGTTTGTTGCGGTGAGAATCATGAAGTGTACTTCCCATGAATAGAGAGAGGTGAATGATCATATGGACTCGCATGAGTGTTATCATGGCGCCGTGCGTCGTTTATTACGACCGCCCGTGTGCACCGCTCCTTTGATTACACAGCCTTTTCATATTAGTGGCTGTGCCTTTACGTTCCACGCCAGATATGTGTTGTACGTACATATGTGTGCCCATTTATAGTTGTTCACGTAGCCCCAGGGATTCCAAAAGGGTCGTCGTTAATGGTGATGTCATTGGTACATCGAGGCACTACGTTCTTCGAAACGCTGAAGATCCAAGGGTATGTTGCGCTGTGCGGGATGACAAATATTACGCATACAGGATCGGGTTGATATATTCCCCGTCATTGCGTGTCCTCGCTAGCCATCTTTCTCTGGCCACGTTCCGTCGAATTCAAATGTGCGAACATCCGATGAGATGCTCATGCTTTTAACGTTCCTGTACTCAAATCCTCGTTGGCGTGGCTGTCTTGAAACTGTCGAATTCAAAGGCACTGATGTCACAAAAGGACTCTTTGGAGGTGTAGGAGGTTTGATCGTCTCGTATCCCTGTTGATGAATCAAGTTCAGAAATTTGTAAGACCTATTGAAAATAGTTTTGATAACTAATGTAAATGCAGACAGATGGATAACTTACCATTTTCCATTTCCTACTATGGTTTGTGTAAAAGACAATTTTGAATACGTTGGAATAATTTTGTTCGTGTTACGCCACACAGTTGTGATGCTGGGGCATTCCTTGATGATAAGTGCTTCATATTTCTTTTACTTTTTCATGTTTAAGATGTTTCTTGACAAAATCTAGGTTTTGGTCATGTGGAATTTTTGTTGAAATTCTTCACAGCTCCTGTTAGTTCCTTGAATGCTAAGAATGTTAGTATTTCAAAAGATTTAGATAGTTTTGATATTTGGGAATAAATTTTATAGAGAATTTGCACAGGGATTGATTAGGATAATGGCATTCAATTTGGCATGTTCTCATACTATACCTCTGTACATGTGGTTACGGATTTTCCACCACATGAATTGGTTTTTGGAGTTATAGATCTCATACGTTTTGAATTTGTTAAAAAACAGGTATCGCGAACTTTTGTGCAGCATTTAGACGAGTTATTTACTAAGATTACCACCACACAGACTAAAGCAGCAGATATCTCGATAAGGCCAAGGAGAGAAATAAAATGTATTACTATAGGAATTGTAACCTTATAAAATTAGTCGAGTATTTGATGATTTAAATGAAGATTTAGTAATAGGAATTAATAAATATAAAAGAGTACATACTAATAAGTTAAAATTAGCGTGCATAAGACCCGATATTTCTGTTTAGGATAGTTATTGCAAGTATAATATTGTATTCATAATATGTTTGGTTTGTTTTGTGCGAATGTAATTTAAAAAATTTTCATTTTATAAGAAAAAAAAAATGTGATATAACTATCATTCTTCAACTCGTGCTTCCTGCGGGATAATGGGTGGACCGAGTAGCTCATTTACCGTGGGGCTGGTGCGGGAAGAAGAGGCGTAGTTATAATTATAATTATTAATTATGTACTGAAAAGCTGTTTCATGGAAACACCTTTTGTATAAGGGGGAAGGTGTTACGCTATCGCTTGAATATGGCCGCGGAAATGTATATAATCGATATGTAGAGTACGTAGGAGCGAGATTTGAAACGGAGGATGAGAACGAGTTTATTGTAGAGCGCGTTGTGCTTCATGGGGGGGTTTTCCTTGCTAGTTTTCAATGTTTCAAGTTACCGTTAGACCAGGCGAGGGTAGTAAATAGCTTAACTTTTTCCTTTGCACATCTGCGTGCCAAATTTCGTCGAGCGGGCAACGGTACGTCTCGTAAAAGTACTTAAAATTCTGTCCTCCCTTTCAATAACTGTCGATGTCCTGTTAGGGTAAAAACTCTGGTCGACGAAGGCTGAAAGTCATAAAACCATAAACTTTCTCCGAGTGACGTCGTCTTGACCCCGAGGGTTGCGCTTACTTACCTGCGAGATATGTATGTACTCTACGTAGCCTATGTACCACTATATGTAAAACGGGGAGCGTGCCTCGATCACCAGACGAGAGTGGGAGGAAGCGTGAAGGAAGGGCGAAGGACAACCCACTGTCGAAGCTTGAGGGATGCAATCGCGCTGATTGGACAACAAGGATCTAGGGGAGGATCAACAGGATCTTAGCAGCGACTTCGCCGATGAGCTCGGCGCGTTTTCTTGTACACTGATTCATTCTGTCGACAGCCAGCTTCTTGAGTAGTCAAAATACAGTTTGAAGTTTAACTTAAAATAGTTCCGTGTACTTTGTTTTATTTCAAATACCCGCGCACTCCAACGAGCAGAGCGGTTCAGCGCTCCACGGGCACCAACCTGCGTCCTCATCCCAATTTCCCCGCTAAAATACGTAACAGGTTCTTCGACACAGGGGGGCCCGGCATGCAACGTTGCCAAATTTCCGAAGGGAAGCCGATTTTGCCGCCTAGTGTACATATGCTTACGCATTTGCAACATGTGTTTATATATACATGGCAGTGTTTTGAACATAACCTCTAAGTTAATTTAAATGATTGAAAAGTGTTTATAATATATAAACTTTTAATATATATGTATATCTATTGAAACAGCTGTAAATAATGAAATTAACAGTGATTAAAATTTTTAAACGATTAGGGGATCAATTTAACGTTAATGTTGTTCAGTTCTTAAATAAAGAACACTCTTTACGATCGTTCTGTAACAAAACAAATGGTCAGAAAAGTGGTAACACGAAGATACCTAAGCCTAACTTGCGTGTGCCCAATAGAAATAAGAATAATTCTTATGAATTAGCAGGAAAAGTTGGACCTTATGGGTATTTTTTGCTGGCAAGTAAAAAACATGAATTGTAGATTTTTATAGATTTGTTGCTAATGTGTTAATTATAGATGTGGTTAACAAAAAACAAGTATATTTTCGCATTGGAAGATTCATCAACTACATAAGTCGTTATTGTTAACTTAGAGTATACCGATCGCCACATTTTTACTCGGTACATGGCAAGTTCAAAGGCGTAGGTGGAAATTAGATCTACTTGCAAATATGAACGCTCGTATTACTCATAAGCCGATTGAACTGCCAGCGAAGTAAGATAAATAATACGTACGAAGCATTCGGTAACATAAGATTGGACTACGTAAAGAATTTGAACAATTTTGTTTAGTTTAGAGGAATTGGCGACCAAAGAATATTATCCCGTTAAAGTGAAGGGAAGATTTATGTACGAAAAAGAGTTTCTGGTGGGCCTTAGGACTCTGGTAGTAGATGGTAAAGCTGCAGGTAGCGGTGACAGTTTTATGGGAAATAAAGACATTCAAAAGGGATATTGTGTCATTACACCCTTTAAATTGTCAGATCAAGAGTAAGTGAATTGCTGTTTTTTTTTTTTTTTTAAAAAAGAGCAGCTGTAAAATAAATGTATTTGTATCATTTTTACTAATGTCCACAAATTATATTGCAGTTTGACGATCTTAGTAAATCGTGGGTGGATTCCGAAACAACTGAGAAATCCAGCTACAAGGCAAGAAAGTCAAATAAAAGGGGAAGTAGAAATTACAGGAATTTTGAGATTGAATGAAACACGACCATCGTTCTATCCTAAAAATTCTCCAACGGAGGACATATGGTATTACAGGTAGAAAATTGTTTCTTAAGTGAATTATAGTTCTATCGATCTTGTTCTTACCATTAGACTTACGTAACGCATTGCTTTTCAGAGACGTGAACGCAATGGCTCGGAAAGCCGACACGGCTCCCATATACATAGAAATGGTTTGCGATAAGAATTTCTCCAAATATCCAACGGGTGGTCAGACACTAGTGAAGTTGAGAAACGAGCATTTAAGTTACATTTTTACATGGTATTGCCTCTCTGCCATGACTTCGTACATGTGGTATAAACAAATCTTGCAAAAAGTACCGGTTCTACGTTAAAACAATTTAAGATTTTACGTGTGAATATTTTACAAATGTGGAGGAAACCGCAGTAGCTATAAGTATCATATAAATTCACTTGTATTCATTTTCATACGATCGTCGACATGATTGTACATTTTTGTACATCGTACGTAGTATGTACATAAGCATGAAAATTATTTGCTTGTCTGCTTTATATTTATATAATTACAAATATGCGATTGCATAAATGAGATAAGTGGGTATGACACTGAAGGGAAAACGGTGTGATCATACAAGTTTTTATTCTATAATATAACAACAATGATAACCACTACCAACAAAACTGTCAACAATGGTCATGGTATACAATTACATTAAAGAAGTCAGCATAGAAAATACAAATATGAAAATATACCATACATATATGAAAATATATCATGTACATGCTACATCGACTTTCCTTTTGTTTAATTATATCACCTACTATTCTACTATAATGATCAAATTCAGCGACAATATTATCGCTTTCGAAGATTCGCAGACGCAAAATCCGCAAGCAATTTTACAATAATTGCGACGAAAAGACGCCTTTTCTCGACCGTCTGAAATTGCATGATTGGCAATTCAAGTAATTACGATATACAATTAGCTATGGCAAACCAGTACTTTCAGGTACCAAGAGAAGTGTTGAATTTGTCCAAGAACGTACCTAGTGCCTCCCATGTGTTCCCTTCAATTTTATAATAACCATAATGTTCCGTGAGGAAAGAAGGTTGTAAATGACATACGAGTAATACTTCTATGCTGCCGGGGCGATATTTTAATTCAGCAGAACGCGAGCCCCCTTCGGCATAGCAAAGTAAAAAGTGATAGAAACGATAAGACATGTGATGTTAAGCTTCATCACCTTTAAAGACTGTTATCTCTGATCACCGAGAGATGTTCCACGCAGATACCATATGTATATAGTGACAGCAACGGTCCACTTTCAAACTATTCTCACAACTTGTTTCAAGGAATGCAATATGTCGTAGGAAATACACTGATTTTATCAGGGATCAGTGTACTTGTACTTTCTTTCTCCCTTATCGAGTACCAGAATAATTCAAAGGAACAGTAACGGACATACTCTACTCGGACATGCTAATTTTTCAGCGCGTACAGAACAATGTTAAACAATACGTTTATCTTTATTGTCGTGGTTGCTACAGCATTAGCAAATTAAACAGGTAGACGTAATAAGCATTAATGCTACGTGCAGAAGATACATCTTAGAATCAAGCTTCTTGCTACAAATTCAGATATATACTTAATATAGATACTTAACGATTCTAGAGTAGCTTTTAAAAGTATAAAATACGAATTACAGTTATTGGGTCAGACAAAAGAAAATGATTCCCATTAAATGTCTCCTCGTTTATACCTTTCCTACTTGCTTCTATATACGTAGAGACCCATTAACAGCTAACTACTATTCAATTATTCTACGCTGATCCCAGACCAGTCATGCAGAATGATTCTATTTATCTCCCTTTTGGCTTGTTGCGTGCTCCGTTCAAATGGATTTTACTTTTAAAGCAATCGTTAATTCCGGACGGTTAACACCACACCCTACAATTTCATTCTCTCAGATCTTCGTTCTCTATTTCATTCACAGGACTCGTTCGACAAAGGTATACAGCTAGTATTGCACTACCAATTCCTTCCTTCCAACCACTGTTACCATCGGAACAACATGTTTTATTCATTGAGGACACAGGTGCGAACAAGGGCATCGCAAACGGAGTATGGATCGCAGTTGCTGCTAGGTCTCCTGTCTTCGAGGTAACCCTTCTTCTCCTCTGCAACACCACGAGGTATACGTATGCTGACGTTACGATTGGCCACGCCAGCGCTGAAATCATGTATACTGCTGGTTTCACATTTTCCAGTCAGACGACGCTCGTTGTCTTTCCCTCCACGCGGGTCGTACGCCTGGATGTGCCTAAGGTGTTGCTTGCTCAGCTTGTCGATAGCCTTCTCGATCTCAGCGATGCCATTCTCAGCACGCATCGCATTCGTAGAGAAGTTCGTATGTGCTCCTGCGCCGTTCCACGTGCCGTCCATTGGCTTCGGGTCCAACGTAACTATCACGCCGTACTCCTCGGCTACGCGATGCAGGATGAACCTGGCGATCCACAGGTCATCGCCAGCGCTTATACCGCTGCAAGGGCCAACCTGGAATTCCCACTGGGAGGGCATCACCTCGGCGTTCGTGCCTGCGATCTTAACGCCGGCGTAGAGGCAAGCCCTGTAGTGGGCCTCCACGATCTCGCGGCCGATCACCTTGTCAGCGCCGACGCCGCAGTAGTACGGGCCTTGGGGCCCTGGGAACCCATTCTTCGGCCAACCCAATGGTCTACCGTCGAAGTCCAGGAAAGTGTACTCTTGTTCGATGCCGAACCAGGGATCTTGATCCTTCACCGCTTCCATCGCCTCGTTTGCTTTCAAACGTTTATTCGATTTGGTCGGCGTCTTGTCGCTGTAGTAGGTGTCGCACAGCACCAGCTTATTGTTGCCACGGCGGAATGGATCGTTATAAATCGCCACTGGGCAGAGGTAAATGTCACTGTTCGCGCCGTCCGCTTGGTAGGTAGAGCTGCCGTCGTACGTCCAGATTGGCAATTCTAAAAACAGAGAAACCAAGATTCACTTACTGTTCTAAAGGATATATTCAGTAATCTTTGCCTTAAATAACAAGACTTGTACTAGAATAATGTAGTAACAACAGCAAGGAGCCATATGCATTGTAGATGCATTGTATTATCAGGGAAACTTTCAACAGATTCTAATACAAATTCTGTCCGAGTTGCGCTCTTAATCACAGGTGTCCAAAGGTCTTCCCATGTGTTCTATATTCTGTAGATGTAGCGAGACTGCGTTTCATGAATACAGATCTAGTCTATCTATCGCTCAGATCTAGTGCACAAGTATCACATGTATTCGTACACATACTGGATATCTCACATATATAATTAACATTCGTGTCGTGCATCTCTGGTCAACATTCGAATTATATATTGAATCAATGCTGAAATACGTTCGGTCTCGGACAAAGGGAAGATCTGTTCATCCGTCGAGTGGGTACTTTCTACGGATACAGGGCAATTGCTTCTGGTATCGAAGCTATTACCAGCATAACAGGTAATACCGTCGAGAATAATCTACCAACCTGAAGGATGCTTCGGCACGAAATCGACTGTCCTGGTTTTGCTTCGTAGACCTTCGCCAGTGCCATCGATCCAAATATATTTTGCCTGAACTTTATCTTCAGGTTGGGGCAGGTTGAGGAACCTGTCCAATAAGGTTTTATCCAAGGCCGCGTTCGGCGACTCCTTCAGCATTGTGCGCGACATTGTGATACTGTAACAAGACATGCACATTAATTAATACACTATTCTTAAAAAAAAAAAACTGTACACGTATTTTCTAAGCTTAGAATATTAAAAGCAGCTGACAAACAGCATTGCTTTGACAAGTAGACGGTATTCCATTTGACACAAGTGTGTTTGGAAGGTCGCGGATTCTGAGCGAACGTGGACGGTGGCGCCGCCATTTGGGGATTCCCAAGCGCATAGGAAATGCAACCCGCGGACATCACGAAAGATCCCTCTCCCGATTTATTCTTGGTGGGCCAGTTGCAAAGTAGGTGCGCCCACGTATCACGCTGCTCGAGTCGCTGGTCACGCGTTACACACGCGTTTCCCGCATGGCCTTTGGCGTGTGCATACTGCCAGTCACCCACTGGCGACGGGCTCGAGCAACACTTGTTAGGGTCTTTAACCGATATCGTGCACGTGCGAACACACTTGGAACGCTCCAAAAGATGTTTCAAGTTATTTTTAGTACTTTCTTTTCTCTCTTTATTTCTGTGAAAGACACACGCGGCTGGAATGAGTAACAGCTATTTCAAAGAAATTTTCCAAGTGAGAAGGTACATCAGGTATCAGGGCTGTAGCAGAGCTTTTACGAGTACGCAGTATAAATTGGCTGGTAGGTCTGACTGCATACATGTACTTGTAATGCAGCAATGGTTTTCCTAGACGTTGTAAATCTGTTGGATAGAATAGGTGAAAGACTATTTTACTATTCATTCCCCTTGGTCTGCTGTGGGATACGACAGGGGTGTATTACACTTGCACAGTAGGCTTGGTATAGGATAAAGGACCCAATTACTGGCAGCCAACCCAATTACTGTCACCTTAAGCTATTTTACTTAAACGTTTATGTATTTGTTATTTTAAGTAAAATACCTTAAGGTGACAGTAATTGGGTCATTTACCGCACACGTCGCAAGATCGTCGCGTTTTCTTACATACATTTTTATATTTTTACGTTATTTGATGCTTCTGTACATTGTTTCTTATAAACAACGCGTATATAGAATTGTAAAATGATACTTTACTAACACTTTGCATAAATTTTTATTCAATGAATGTCCTCTAGTCAGTACACCTCCGTCGTGTTCACGTGATTCTGTTTACATCCTCTTTACTTGGATACAGTGATCTCCGGGTTGTGCGAAAAGCCCCCGGACCGGAAAATTGTCGGTAGTCCGGGGCAGGGGAAGTGAGTTGTTAGCGCGTAATAAATTCACGTTTGTCCGCCTGGCAAGGAGAGCGAACGAAATAAGTCGAGAATGAATGAAATAGCGTTGAAGCCACGTGTGCGACTTGAGTCATCCAGTATTGAATATTAAAACTTTGATATTTCTGAATACACCTTGACGACAGTATCGCCGATGGATTGCTGAGCTTATGTCGATGAAAATCAGTTCAAACACAAAGCAATTCGGTCTATTTTTTATTATGAACGCACGATTAGAATTACAGTGTTCCCTGGATTCAGCGAAAAGCACGCCTCTTGTGACTGACTGACGACACACAGTACGTTCATTAAAAATGGACCGAATTACCTCGTGTTTGGACTCATTTTCGCTCGAAAATACTCAACAATCCACTGATAATACTTTTATGACAATTTCTTAAAAACATGAACATTTTAGTTTTCCGTACTGCATATCTGATCTGGCCTGCCGGTTTTACTGCTCTGTTTTCCTGTAATTTTCGACAATCCGGGATCAGAGTCCGTTCGTTAAACCGGGCAGCACTGTAAGTAATTTTAATGCTAGCCTTTACTTGTTACGTTGGTATTGCTAACTTATACTGGGAAATCTTCACAGCCAATACACCACAAATCACATCAGTTATCAGAAAGAAGATACAGGATCAGGAGAATATTTAACATTAATATTTTGATGTATTACTAAGGAGATGCGGAGTAAATACGATAGAGAATAGGTTAAGGGAGGCGAAGGAAACTTTAGACGATGGGGTGTGGGGGAAGGAGAGGAGGGGAAGTAGTGTAGGTAATACTAATAATAAATTGTAAATAGAAATAGATTTAGATAGGTTTGAGTTAGGACTAGGGTAAAGGACCCAGTTACTGACACCTGACCAATTACTGTCACCTTAAGCTATTTTAGTTAAAATAACGAATAAATAAACGTTGTAAAGTGATACACAAAAAGAATTATGTATTTCAACCTATAATCTATACTATAGATTATATTCTATAGTTTGTTTATCCGTTATTTTAACTAAAATAGCTTAAGGTGACAGTAACTGGTCAGGTTTCAGTAACTGGGTCCTTTACCCTAGGACATAAGGAACAATGTAAACGGTTAGGAAGAAATATTTATAATTCGTAGGGAAACAATAAAATTAAAACAATGCAATTTTTATATGCGTGTGGAATGCACACACCGTTAGGGAACACGTAATATTATTTACCGGTTTACCGCCTGGTGTCACTCATAGAAATTAGAAAGCTCGTTAAAATTAGGGCTGGGACTATTCGAATAATTTAATATTCGAATATTTGAGTATTCGAATGTTATTATTCGAATATTTAAGTATTCGAATACTGATATTATATTGTCATCGGACCTATATATGTGTGTGCAAAGTTTCAAGTTGATCGGATATGTTGAAGTGGGTGAAAATTAACTTACAATATTTCACCCTGACAAACTAACGAACTCACAACTGAAACTAAATAAAAGCTTGTAAAAAAATGAACCTAAAGAACTTGATTTATAATTCACACCATACTATTCGAATACTATTTGGATACTTGGATATTCGAATTATATTCACTAAATAATTGAGCAACTGCAGTATTCGAATACCGAAAAATTCAACAAATAGTCCCAGCCCTAGTTAGAATGAACAATATATCTTTTGTGCAGTATATATCTATTATTTGCGTTCGTGGGGTCCTCGTTAAAACGAATCGTGTCCCAATCAGCGAAATCATTGAATAATTAGCTATTCATTATCGTAGTTAATCTATTCTGGCCACTTGATAAACACTTGAAGTAACTTTCCCAAAAGTAAGAATCTGCGTCCGAAATCTCGCTGCGTGGTATCGTTCTCTATATTTTTATCTTCCTGATCATGTAAAGTTAACATTACATTCAGTACGTTATATCCATCCATTTTTTTTTTAAATACATCGCGGGCAATGTGAAGTTTTCCAGGTTGCTTGGCAACTGAGCGAGCATAGGTGACGAATTTGGGTTTGCAACTAAATTTAAAGGAAGTCGACTTGAATGCCCGATGGGAATCAGTCGATTGGACGAGTTTAATTTTTTCGATAAAAATGAGAAGGGGCGCATCCTCTGGTGACTTGCACGCTCAAAGTTGGGAGTCACTCACAAGGGAACATCCCGAAACCGGAAATTCAAAAAATTCTGAAACTTTGTGAAAATGTAGGGAATTTCCTCCTGATTACAACGCAATTTTTGTTTGCTGGCCAAATTCACTCTAAGGGGGTGTAATTGACCCCTGAAAATCCGGTTATTTTCTGATTTTGTGTTATAACTCGTGAGTTGTAAAATAATTTGTTTAATTAAAAGAAGTAACTTTTGTCTTGAATTTTTTTCTAACTGTTACAGTTCACGAGTTATAACACAAAATCGGAAAGTAGCCGAATTTTCAGGGGTTAATTTCACCCCCTTCGAGTGAAATCCCCTACATATTCACAAAGTTTCAGAATTTTTCGAATTTCGGGTTCGGGATCTACCCTTGTCAGTGAAAGTAGTGACGAATTCAAACACATCGCGAGTATTTTTATTTGAGTGAGTAGGTACTCGATTCTGACGAAATGAATTTTACGCATTGAATCGATAGGTGTCTGTAAGTACATATGTAGGTAAGCATATTTTAGGCTTGAACTCAATGCTAAATGAAAATTTTCTTTAAATGATCGTTCGGTATAAATAAATCACAATATTTCTTGAGTTCCTTCACACTGTTAGAAATTTCCAATGTCTATTAAAATTCGACTTCCTGAGTCAACGAGTTTGTATGATACTGAATTTAAAAAGTCAGATTAATAAATAAGCTGAAATAAATACTCTTCAATAAAATAAACGAGCAAAAGGATTAAGATAAAAAGAACTTAAATGAGATTAATGTACTTAGTTTCGTATTTTTTTAATAACTTCTTATCGAACTTATGATTCTATCGTTATATTACAGATATTTTTACGATAGTATAAATGTCGATTACAGAACAAACAAAAGATAATGCTGATTAAAAGTTGCTACAACGTGAAGGTTCAATACTTTGAAGAACGTTACACTTTGCATGCTTAAATTTTCAGAATTTCTCATATTAAATATATTTGTTACAAATATAAAATATCTAATCCATATGCGTATATGTATATTAAAACCAAACAAATAACATTTCTAGTACCTCCGTACACAGGGTTCGTAATTATACGGAATATTAGAAAGGTCAAGGTTAGGTTAATTGTACGGTTGACAACAGGTGGTAACAGAGTTTTATGTAATTTTCCCGTTACGCCTCTTCTTTCTTCGTGTTCTCGCTTCCTGTGCCTTGTATTGTATTAGGGCGATTTAATAACACTGGTTATATCTAATTAAACACTGTTACGAATTTACTAACCTAAAACACCTGCTGAGGCTGAACCATCTCGGCTTACGGTCAACTCCGATGTTCTGCAAGATCCTTGCTCCACATAATTTTATCAAACTGTTCGTATTCATTTTGAACAACAATCGATGGATCTGTTAGCTTGCGTTTGTCAACTGTTTGTCCGCGAAATATGACACTCGATTAACTCGCTCTGACAAGTGTCTCTCGTTTCCGGGAGAAGAAGCGCAATAAGCGATCGAAAATTCACGAAAGGATATAAGGGGAAGAAATTGAACGTTCACCTCTTGATCTTTCAAGCTAACAAATTTTTCGATGTTGGCAAAAAGGGAACGAGCCTCGCGTGCATACCAGCTTTGATAAACGGGAAAATACAAAAGATCAACGCACACTCCGTTGACCTGCTAACGCAAGGACTATTTATGTACACAGGAATCCCTCTGACCGGATTCCAACGAGATATCTACTAGTCCCATGATATTTTCTATATTTCGGATTTCGAATATAGATACATACTGTATCTTCCTCCCAACTTGAATCTGCCCCCATCCTTTTGCGTTTTATATTTTTATTGCCCCATTTGTTTGGAATCATATATATTCATAGCTTTGTTTCGCTTTCCAAGAAAGTGATTCATTAGAACGCTCAGATATGACGAAGCGCGGTACATGCCGCTATACGATCTAACAACGTACATACACGGTGTTTTAGAAATGGCGGTACAATCGTAAAGGAGGTGTATGCTTATGCAAAAATAAATGGAAAATAGGGAGTAAACATTTGCAGGAGTTAGTATTAGGGTTTATACAGAAACCGACTTTTGAAAAAAAAACAGTTTTCGAATTCCACTATTCCCCAAAAATTGAGAATTTTCACAAAAAATATATAATTAAAATAGTAAATAAATATTTTTACTTATTTTAAAAATATTCAGTTTCCTTAATATTTATGGAATTGCAAAAATATAACAAAATAAAATATACTGTATCTATACAAAACCAAATAAATAAATAAAAATTAAATTAACTAAAATCATTTCATCATTCGTTCATTTAATATTGATGAATATACACAAATATAACACAATAAAATAGAGTGCATACAAAAACAAAAAAAAAAAAATCCGCACAAAATATAAATCTTTTACAATGAGTAAATTCTTACCTACTACAATATGCTTATTTCCGAGGCGATTTCAAGTCAAAAGGTTAACGTTTTTAATTATATAATTAATTCATTTTTGCTTCTAGTATATAAAACCGGTTTTTTAAATTTAAAAACCAGTTTTTGAATTTCACAAATTTATAAATTTAAAACTCGGTTTTAAAAACCGGCAAACCCTAGTTAATATGGTACAATTGTAGGTGAAATGTATCCTTGTTTATAAATGATTGGAGATTATCGAATAACTTTTTTCCGAACACTTCGATTTTTTGAAAAATCGAAAATGAAGATTTTCGACGGATTTTCAAGAGCTAGTGTTTGTACATGAAGATTCATTTCATTTACAATTACACCATGTTTACTAATCCTGCTGATTTTCAGCGAGATGCACTGTGCACCAGGCGATCTTTCAAACACAATTTTCTCGAGAATGAAGCCGCATCTCGAAAAATTTTCTTTACATAATCGTGGGTTGATATTCAATATATATGTCAACACATTACGCGCATCGTCCGCGCTGCAGGTGAAGGTAACCACGAAACGACCTTCGAGAGATCAAAGATACCTGTATCAAATCGTTCAAATAAAGTGCTAATTGATATGTTTGTCAGATCTTGATGTTGATTAAACATGAAATTACTTATAATTACTGTGTAATATTCTATTTCGCTTCGATTTAATTTAAAAAAACCAACGTAAAATTCGATTTTACAACAATTGATTGGGCCAACATTGATCCATTAACCGGTTGATCGTCGAGGACAAGTTCAATGAATAAGGCGCATTAACTCGTTACCAGTATTAAAAGATTGCATGTGTCATTTGTCTCTCATTGCCTTTACACAGGCAGTAATATCTTCTGACGTTTTTTCGCTTTTTAATACCAAGGGTAAAGGACCCAGTTACTGAAACCTGACCAATTACTGTCACCATAAGTTATTTTAGTTAAAATAACGGATAAACAAACTATAGAATATAATCTATAGTATAGATTATAGGTTGAAATACATAATTCTTTTTGTGTATCACTTTACAACGTATATTTATTCGTTATTTTAAGTAAAATAGCTTAAGGTGGCAGTAATTGGTCAGGTGTCAGTAACTGGGTCCTTTACCCTACATCAATTTCGATTGTTATTACATGTAGTCAGTAAAGTAAACTAAAAATTCATCCGTTCAAAAATGCACACTAGTTTTTGAGTAAATTGTTTATCTATTTGTCAGTGAATTATTTTGACTGTCCAGCTAGGGAACATTTACGTTGGAAAATTGTGTCGGTTAATGTGCTTTATTTATTTGCTGGGCAGACTAAAACGAGATGTTTTATTTTCCCCTTTCCCAGATATCTACATACATATTTCATTCTTGTTTACGAACATTTTAACATCAGCTGCGATAAGCAGTGCGTCAATGGACTGACTCGTATTCCTTTTCTAGTAGCTTTTACTTTATCGGTTCAGGGATTTTGCACCGTTATCCAGCTAACTTTAACCAAACAGGTTTATGTAACAGGCTTTCACTAATTAAAAGCGTTCAATCGTACCTACTTATTTACGAATTTGATACATCTTCGAGCAGCTTTGTATTTTGTACGGGACGATAACGAACTGTTTTCTATGTAATATCTTCTTTATCAATTCTGCTTGTTTTCAACATGCTTTCCTCGATGATAAAGGAAATATAGATAGACGGAGCGTTACAAATTGATGACTCTGAAATCATCAATATCCATGACCTCGATTCTGATCACGATTTTAATTTGTATTACGATTGCCGTGTCTATTTAGAATTATTTTGATTACAAGTTCTATCTACTTTTAAAATTGCGAATTTCGATTGTTATTGAACGTGTTTATGAAACACCCAGCATTTAAACCCTGACAGGGGCGTGCGCAGACTTTTTCCGGGGGGGGGGGGGGGGGGGGGGGGCAACTTTGGGATGATGGTAAAGAAAGACCCTAGTAGCATTTATTTGCTGGGAATTTGTTGGGCCGATGACGTGTTATCCATTGGTCAATTGTTGAAGTGTCGCGCTATTTTTAAATGGGCCAACAATTGCTACCAACGCAGGCCCAACTGAAGGTTTCTTTCCATAGGCCCAACTGAAGGTTTCTTTTCATAGGTCCAACTGAAGGTTTCTTTCCATAAGCCCAACAGTTTCTTTCAAAAAGACGTCTTAAAAACGTCCAGAAGGCGTCTTGAAGAACTTCAAAAGACGTTGTAAACACGTCTTTTTCAGGTCTGATTTAAGAAAAAAAAAAATTTGCGGTGAGGGGAATCGAAACCCAAACTTTCCACTTACGAAGCAACCGTTATTCGCACTTACCCAATACATTTCCTTGTAAACACTCCTAATTTCTCTGTACATAACAAGTATTAATTGTTTATAAATACTGCGCAGTGATGGGAAATATTCTACAAAATATCATCATTCGACCTTTAGACTCATTCCATAAAATTTCACATTCGTCTCAAGACAAACGTCCGCATTACGTATTTATAATAATAGGTTTTTGGATGTACCAAATTTTCTGACGTTTGTAAGTCGACATTTAATCATCGTTGTAAATTTTTTGTAAATTAACCAACCGTAATAATTGTTGGCCCAACATTGAATAATCGTAGGCAAACTGTCGTAATTTTTTTGCCGTAGGCCCTATGATGGGAATTTGTAGGCAAAACTCTAACTATATCCCAACTAATTCCCAACTGTTGGCTACCGTTGGCCAACCAGAAATGCTACTAGGGGATATACCCCTCTTGCTTTTTTAATCCATTTTATAGTGCCAATTTAAGAAAAAATTTAGAACCGAAATTAAAAAATATTCCCTTTTTAGCACAAAATTAATAAAGACCAGTTTTGAAAAATATGCGATTTTTTCTGAAAAGCCAGCCCCCCCCCCCCGGCAACTGTCCCTTTTGCCCTCTCCCTTGCGGTCGCTCATGATGACTAAATTGTGTCGCGGTACATAGTACATATACATAGATATACCAGCAAAATATACCCGCGCTTCGCTTTGGGCCTAAGAAAACAAATTTTACCCCTTGTCACCACCCCGGTAGGGGTTGATTAGGGCATAATCGTGAAATTGGTTTCTAAGTATTTGTGTGGGCAATATTTGGGAGTAAGAACCATGTTGATATCTAACTGGGCCTAAGAGATATTAAGGAATCCGAGAAAATACATTTTACCCCTTTTCACACCTTTGAGGGGACGAAAGGGTCTAGCAGGATAAGCATGGGCAAACGGCCCTCATGCCGATTCTAGGAGTTGTTATTTTTTAAACAATGCTCCTAGCCTGAAATACCATTATGTAAAGTTTTAGACCGCCACCTCCACCCCCCCCCCCCCTCGTTTACGGGTAATACGGGGTTAACGCCCTTATCGTTATTATTTCTTTCTCGATTACTACTTAAGATATTTAAATGAAACAGAAGCGACGAAATAGCTACATATTAGCTGTAATACATATATTTTTCCGAACTGTAAATGAATTATTACGGGTACAAAAAAATAATTTATTTTTGGGGGTGGTTTTTGCAAACAACCCTATGAGTGACAACTCCTTATCGTGATAACCGCTTATTTGTTTGAACCTATCGAAGGTATAATCCGTACTTAGCCAGGCGTGTTTTGCTGTTTTACTGTTTATATAAATGCAGATTGCAAAAACCACCCCATTTTTTGTTGGTGCCATAATGCTTTTTGGAGGTGAAATCGCCCCTTGAAGAAAATGCAGAATTTCCTATTCCGTGGAATATCTCGGGAACAGTGAGAAATATCGAAAAGAAGTTTAAATAGAAGGTGCATCATTTTCTTATATCTACAAAACCGCGTAAAAATAATTTTCGAAAAATCCATATTTTTCAAGTTACCCCCACTACCAACTCTTAACATTAAGGTTTTGTGTTTTAAAAATATATGCTGAAATACCTCTGGATAATCTCTTTTCATACATATAAATAATTTATGTGTCATGTCCTTTTTCGCAAACAAATAAAACCTCTATTACCGAATTTGAAGTCCCTTTTAGTAGTTTCCATTAATAAAATGGTTTCTTAAATCCACATTTAAATTAGTATTTGTATAATGTTTAAACAGCTTTCAATTATATTTTTTAAGCAAGACAATACGTAGGAGAGACCGGAGCAGCTTGTAGCGAAAAACTTTTCACAATTTTTTTTCGGAAGTGTTTTTCTCAATCAGCAAATAATTTGCATGACTACTACTTACACACGTATATGGCAAACTCATTGATTGTAAGTACGTGACAAATTTTGGACACTTAGACATCTAGCTTCATCTTAAACAAATCTGAATCTTTGTTACACTATGCCCCAGTCCGGGGTAAATTGTAACACATCTGTTTTACTTATTTAAATACAAATATGAACACAAATAAAAATTTCTAAAAAATATAAATGAAAGCACAAGTTATTATTAAACTTTTGATATACATCAGTTAAACAATCATTGTTTATTCACCTGATTCTATCAAAATCTTCTTCGTTTTCTTTACTTTTGCCTTCATACTTTTTTTTCTACTTTTTGAATTCTCGATTGTTCTGTAGCTCGTCTAGAGCATCTCTTTCCGATGTGTCAGCAAGTAGCCTGTTTGCCTTATAACCATTTAGAGCGGAATAAGTAGGAACAAGTTACAATTTACCCCGAGTTTGAATTCTTGCGTTTTATTTCAGCAATCGAGAAACTAAACATCAAATGACTAAAATGCGTACACATTGTCCCAAACAAATCAGTACACATTGGTTTATTAAAATCAATGTGTAATCTATCCAGAATTATGAGGTATGCTTGAATTTACTAACAAATACTAACAATTTTTTTAATTAAAAAAAATACGCAAATGGTATCAAAAAATCTTAATTTGGCAATAGAATATAATCGTTTATATTTTTCATTACAAGAAAAAGACTAACTAAAACTATTCCAGTGTAAAAAGCTGATCATTTTCTAGAAATGGAAATCTAAAATTTTTTTTATAAGATTTAACAGATGAAGCCTCAGAACGTCCGAAATAAAGATTTAAAGAACTACTGCGAATTATACTCAAAAAGAGCACCGGAAAAATGACAAGTCAAGATATTCTAAATAATTTATTAATAAGACCCGATCCATATAAATATATGGAAATCAACATGGAAGGACTCTTAAAGTCCCATTATTAAAAAGAGCGACGAGAAAAAAAAAGATTATTTTATTTATTATACAATATATTACCTGTAATCTTAGATTATAATCAATAAATGATAAAATATGTAAAAAATGAAGTGAATACCTACTTAAATGTCGATCCGTCCCACTGTGCGGCGCAGTGATGAGATCTCGGGCGGGTTTTCTCGCGCATGCGCGGCTTTTGCAGTACCGTATCTATGTTGGGGCCCAAATAATAGGTGTAGTATCATTGGCGGGAAAGCAGCAGGGTGTTCAAGGTACCCCATTTTATCGAAACTTGTACTATACTGATGATAAAATCGCTGCGCATGCGCGAGAAAACCGGCCCAAGATCTCATCACTGGACTGCGGCACGAGCGTGGTAGCCCCCTTGCCCCGCTCAACAACCGGACGGCAACATTGTTGCAAACCACAGTAGTTCACACAATTATAAACGATACTTGTCGTTTCCTTTGAAATGAAAATGATAATAATAATAATAATAATAATAATACGTCTTTATTACACCAACAAATTGCATTTGAGTAGTACATATTTACATTCAGATACTATTTTTGTACTTTCTGTTGCGAAATATGCAAATCCACCTTGCGGCTGTCATGTCAATCATGATGTAAGGACATAAGGTGTGCTCGACCGCGCAGCTCATTTTCGTATTTTATGTCCTTACATCATGATGTCAATCCTTGACAAGTATGTACTTACATCTTCCATTCACCCCCCTAGGTAATTGCAGATTCGTGATTCGCGGTATTTTGGTGTTCGCAAAAACATTTAATGTGTACGTACATACATATGTCAGAAGAAGGAGTTGGGAAAATGTTATATTTGACAGGATTTTCGTCAGTGCCGCTAGATAAATAGAATAACGAAAAAAGCGATAGTATCTAATATCAGCGAATCAATACCTTAACAATAAATGCACATTCCTAGATGCGTGATAGTAACGCGCGTTCGCGAGCGCACATCGGCGTTTTAAATTCTGCCGTTATGTAATACGTGCAAATTCACCGCACATTGCACTATGCCAGGATTTTGAAACGCATTGTTCACACAGCCTTGATTCTAAAATTTACAGTCGCGGAAATACGCGCAAAAGACTTTAGCCGGGTTCTCGCTGGTATTCTTGTGACCCTTTCCGAAACAGTCGTTAGTAACTTTCCGATAGGTTTCGGAAGAATCCAGTGAAACGAACGGCCGGCCACATGCTGGGCAGCGTACTCCTCCGAGTGAAATTGAAAGGAAGCCGTGAAACAGCAATTAAGTAACCGGGTACTAATTATCTGCCACAAGGATAATTGGCGTTTCAGGGCAGTTTGAGAAATTTATGATGGCTTTTATTACGTGATATCGCCTGTCCCACCGCCAAGCGTACCTAACCTGTATCTTGCACTACGGAATAACCCCCAAAAATTGGGGATTGTGTACTTATCCCGTTGTACTTACGCACGCATGTATGAACGTTTAGTGATGTGAAATATTTATGAGCTAAATAAAATGCATTCTAAAATTACCCTGCTTGTATTATATGTAGTTTCGATCGCTTGACCATAATCGTTAGGAAAATTTGATTTTACCATGTCTTTGGCACGCGCTTTATGATTGCGATTGACACGAACATCACCAGAAATATGTCGGTGATACGAGCATTTACGTGTAACTTTACGGCAGGTGCACAATTAATTATAAATAATAAAATAATTAATTTATGAATTTTTAGAAATTCCCTATATGTACGTTTATAAATTAATTTGATAATATTAAATTCATTAATTTAAATTGGAATAGATGTTGAAAAATAAATTTTGCTTGAGCTTTATGAATTACTTACAATTAGATACTACCTACCTACATTTGTCTCCGCGGTATGACTGATTTTCTAACTCACTTGAAATGTATGAAAAACTTGCTTATGCAAAAATGATTTTGTCCATGAGGATGATTGGAATTGTTGAATTGAATTTTTTTATCATCTTTATGTTGCAAAGATTTCACGATTCCATTCAGGACAAGCGTTTTTTGAACAAGTGTGTATATTTATGTGTCATTTAGATATTATCCAGGCCCTGGGACATTAAGCATTTAGCCTTAGATACAACTATATTGTAACAATCGAGAGCCACTGATCGGTACTGAAAGTGACAGTAAAATAGCAAATTTTCGTGACAGTATCCCGTGAACGGTTAATCAGAAATTGATATTATTTAGCTTTGTGGATTGGTTTTAGAACTGACTACTATAAATTCTATAACAATTTATTATTCTATTAAAATGATCGGTTTATCTTGAAATCTACAAAAGAAGACAATTTTACTATATGCATTGCGTACTCGTTTCCCAGTACAAAAACGAGGGATAATAAAATGTTCAGGTCGTAAGATTTCAACTTTCAACGCGAATTTTTCAGGGGCGTAGCGTTCTGCCAACTATTCTGGACGCACGCGCCAAGGGCACCTAGAAATCATGATTCACTGTCAAGGAGATTCGTTCGCTTCTTACCGCGCTAAAATGTCCATTCCCAAGCTTCAGCGGGGAGATTTCCACTACATTTATTAAGCAATTGTCCCGTTGGAAATAATCAGGGCGTCAGCTATTGAAATCACTGAATCGCTCATTATCTTATCTAATACTTCGATACCTTCCAAACTAATATATAACAGAGTGTTCTATAATAACTGGGATAATCATTTGAGGCAGTCAGCATTGAAATTTTTTTTTTTCCCACTTTATATGATTAGTAGATCCTATCGGAATACATTGTTATTACTAACTCAGTTTCGAAAAAAAATGTGGGTTAGTGCATTGTTGCTCTGACTGCCTCATTTAAGCAAGCGATTCTCCATGAAAAAAAAGCATTGAGCATGTGGAACGAAATGTTCATCATACGAATCTTTCGCTTCGATGGGATCCATTTCGAAAACACGCATAGCTTCGTGGGACACAGTCAAATTTGCGAAATTCAGTCAGCAAATACAGTACGCGACCTCCATTCGATTAACACGCGAAACCACCCATCGACTTGGCAGGTAGCGCAAAGAAACGAAAATGAAAAAAGTGGGTGGATAAATACCTTCAGCAAGATCTGGTCAGTTCATGTACGGTAACGGAAGAGACGTGCTCTAGAGATAGGGGGTGACTAGGTGTGCCAAAATGCAATTGCCAGGTAACTGCAACTGAATCCGGCGCAACGTCAGCTTAGTTGATATAGATAACACGCCAGCGAAAATAGTTCCCGGTTCAAGTGCACTAAACTGAAAGTAAACTAGACTTCCGCGTAGAAGTAGCGAATGAGGCTTTGCGTTACTCTTGCAGTAAGTACCTACTGTAAATCGTTTTCCGTCTTTCACGCGCTTTTATGCGGCATTCCCCCCTCCCGTATCTGTGGATGTCATTGTTTTCCAACGTGTTTGCGACTTTGCTTCGAGATACTACAGCGGAGGAAAGCAGTGTTTAATCGTCGAGATAAGATACTATAACAGGGGGAAGGGGGGGGGGGGGGGTTAGTTCGACAGTAGTTTGCTTTAGATCGAAGTGGAGCTTATTTTACTTTAGAGGATCCAAGATATTCGTGACTAATCGGCAAGAGTGGGTGATGCACCGTTTGCGGAATGCAACGATATAAGTACCTACTAAACTGTATACAGGATCCTCCAAAAGTTAGTACCCATGTCACTGGTTTACTTTAGATGGATCATAGAATAATTGGGCGGAACAAGCAACCGAATAACTATTCCTGTTTTAAACACAAATAATGTTCAAAGTTGAGCATTTTTTTTTTTAACAAATCGGGTTTCTCGAAAACTGATGGCGAAAAACCGTTTGCGAATTCGCATGCAGCGCACAAAAATCTATAAGAAACGGGCATTGAATGTTACAAGTCCAGATAGCTGTTGAATAGTGTTACAATTAAACTCTTGGATGAGTTTGACTTCTTGTTCAGCCAAATCGTTTACTGCTAAATTATTTATTATATTTAATCCAATATTATAGTTGTGATCATTTTCCCATTCTAGAGGATCCATATTTATAAAATCTGTTGGAATAGAGCAATCTTCATGACAGCATCCGTTATTTCAATAAAATTTCGAAATCCTTTATTTATAAATATATAATAGAATATCGTAGATAAAAGTTGTACTGTTTAAAAAGGTAAATATAATGCCAACGAATAAAGTTTTTACTGAAGGTCAATTTTGGAGATTTCAAAGTCATGATTTTTTTAAAGTAATCTTATACTTTGATTCTATATTGTTACAGAGCGTAAAAAGACCAATTCAACGATATATACACATGTATATTAACTAGAAAAATAAAACATTTTTAAATACGATGCGGCACGGTTTCCCCTTGTTCGAGCGAATTCAAATTCTGCACAGAGTATTTTTTCAGCCAGTTGCACAATTCTAGGGGATGTGTCTAAAAAATTTGAAAACCGAGAAATAATACCTAATTCCTTGCGCAAAAATAAATCGAAAATATGGAATAGAATTTTTTCATATGCCTCTTCGTTTTCGAGAAAATCGATGTTCGAATTCAATCAAATGAAAAATCGAATTTACCAGTAATCAGTGTACTACAATCTACATCAGGCCTGCACAGGGAGCCTTTTTCAGCGCCTAGCGGCAAGCAACCAGCCGTACACCGTTACTACGGGTAGAATAGGTGAGAAGAACTGCAGTAGTTTAGGTTGGGGCTCGTAGGCGCGTAGCATAAGTATATATAGCTGGGTTCCTTGTGGGGCCCCAGTGCAGAGCAGGTCCCGCAATATAATTCGGTGGGGTCACTGGGGCCCCACAAGGAACCTAGCCATATATACTTACGTTACGTGCCTACAAGCCCCAACCTACACTACTGCAGTTCTCCTCACCCATTCTACCCTTAGTGACGGTGTACGGCTGGTTGCTTGCCGCTAGACGCTGAAAAAGGCTCCCGGTGCAGGCCTGATCTACATGATAGAATCGTGAATGATATGAAGCCTTGTACAGAAACGAGTCAAAATTGTAGAATCATTTTATTCGAATCATGCTACGACTTCGAAAAAATCGAGTTTGAAAATTCACCGAATAGGTGCGCGTGCACTTGATGAAAAATCGGATCCACATTTATTATTCCAAGTTATTCCACAATTTCGTTTTATTTGTAGAAGAGGATTCATTTTACCGCACGATTACGCTCAAATTCTGCTGATTTTTAGTCACACATTAAAAAAATGTATTCTACATTTTCCTTTTATTTTTGCAATCTTTTAGAATTCGAGTACACCAAAATATGCACGACTTTTGAAGAACCCTCTACGCGAACAGACTTATCAAATTTTCCGTTCGCTACCCTAACTGACGCAGTGCTTTAAGGGGAGAGACCACTGTAAAAAATCTGAAAAATCGATTTTTTCTGTTTTACATTTTCCGAAAGACGTACGTTTCAAGAATGCTGTCCCCAAATTTTATGAAAAAATTCGCAAAATTGACGGAAATATGGTGTTTTCCGTGAAGCGGTGTTAAACGTGGGACTGATTGTGAGCCGCGCGGAACATTGAACGCATTTTCCTCAGAATGTCATTTTTCAACCACGTTGACAGTGTACAGAGAAAACTATACGTCCAATTGACACAAGAAAAGGCATTTATTGTACAAAAAACCCGTCTCTATTACCTGACGATCAGTTTTTTTTTTTTAATTAACGACCTCCTTATATTTTTTTATCAACATTTCCCTAACTTTGTACCCCGAAAACATGATTTTTTTCAGTGGCTCGCCATTTTGTAATTTCTTGCAATTTTGACTTGTTTTGATCGTCATGTAATAGAGACAGGCTTCTAGTTTCTAACTATTATTGTCATTTTTAATTCGGATTAACCATATGGCCTGGGTACTGTCAACGCGACTAGCATGTTTTAGCCTCAACGCAAATTTTGACGTAGAGTATACAGGGACCGGATTTATGAATTTGATTGACAAAAAAAAATTCTTACCCTTCGATATGTACACTATTAACAGGTACTAAGCAATACATTGATTTACTTGCGTTGTTTGGTTGAAATAAATTCTCCAAAATCCCCTTACATTTCGGACCGTTAAAGTGGTCTGCCCCCTTAATCTCTTTTGACGACGGTTAACAGCTCTTGTATGTTTTTCACATATAACGGCTCGTTTGGTCGGTCTATGGTCAAATTAGCAGGCACACATCAATGACAAGAGCAAACTTACTCTAGGCTGAAGTTTAATTGACCGCTAAACACCGTCCAGCCGGTGATTACGCTTTAGGTAAACGAATGGTATAATGAAACAACGTCGTTTCCACCCTATGCTCGATACTTTCCTTCTATTTTCAAGGAGTTTAAACGAGAGCGTCGTTCTACATCGTTGCACAAAACGATCGATCGCGCTATTTCGAACAGAATGTATCGCCACGCCGTCACAATCTGCATCTCGACCTTAATATCGAAAATTACGGGAGAACCTCGCGGCCCCCTAATCCTCCGCACGGAAAGATTGCCGATATTTTTATCCTCTAGATGCCTACGAGCCATTTCCAATGTCGCCAATGACACGCAATATGGAAGACCACGCGTAGATCTCCACGGGAACGTGGAGAACTTCGACCGCAATTTATGAATATCAGCTCAAGTCGTGTGTAATTCCTAATCTAGACTTGTAGCGAGTGTTTACGCCACTGGCAACGAGCACACTATGCGCGGCATTAGACTAAATTGGGAATATAGGTGGTATGCGCTTTCTTAAAGCGAAACGAGGGAAAACCGTGTCGGTATCGCGGCAGTCGTCAGCATTGCTCTGATCGTAATTCAACGTTAACCCCAAAAATGATGCTCTTTATGATTAGCCGCAGAGGAATTACCAGTTATAGATCCAAAGATAACGTGCAAGTAAACTTTTATTGTGCGCTCCTCTTCGGCGGGTTCGCTGCGGTATTCGCCGACGTGAATTGTTGAATAGAGTTGCAACAACTCGGTCGCCTAAATGAAAAATTAATGGCCCAAGGGTCAGCTTGCGGGGCATCGGAAGATTGTGCACCGTGTTTGCAATTATGGGAGATCTCGGGAGGTAAACTTGGCGCGAGAATGGAATTTTGAATTCGGATGAACATTTACACCAGATGTCCTAGTTTGGATTCGATACAAAGAACGACTATCTACGTAATAATATAGATTCATTGGATATAAATGGTACAGAAATACATCTACGAAAAGAAAAGTGGAAAATCAAAAGTTACCCACGGCATCTAGGGTAAAGGACCCAATTACTGGCAGCCAACCCAATTACTGTCACCTTAAGCTATTTTACTTAAAATAACGAATAAATAAACGTTTAAGTAAAATAACTTAAGGTGACAGTAATTGGGTTGGCTGCCAGTAATTGGGTCCTTTGCCCTATATAATAGAATGCAGCAAATGGAATGACGGATGAGTGACGTGAGAGGCGGACAATAATGCTCACTACTTAGTTATCTTTTATCGTTACACTGTACACGTGTGAGTCCATCCTGTACGAACATAACGCTGCATTATTTCAAATATCCTCTGTCTTTGGCGTGTCAGAAAAATGAACCCAAACGATGAGAAAAACAAGTTTCGGGAGCAACGGGGTTAATAACCTTTACGCATGTACATAGCGGATATTGGATACGTCTTGACCCGCAAAATAATATCATCCGTACAGACTGTACAATCAGCCTATACAATTACATATTACTACACATTACACCTAGACAGGCTGAGGAATATTTTGTTCCTTTTTTTCTTCTAAGTGGTACTAATAAGCAGTAAATAATATAAGTGGTTCGACACATAGAACGAGCCTAAATAGACCCCGTATCCGGTAGTCTAGGGATAAAACATCGAGCAGGGACTGTCTCTGGGATAACACACTAGTGACACACTTTCGTCACGAATTTCGGAGCGGACACGCGTCCCCAGATGATTACACGTGTTGCTATCAGCCACGCTCGCCTCCATTCTCGTTAATGCGAAAGCAACAGCCGGCGGATCGATTCGTAGCGCCGTTACATCGCCATGGAGACTCGCGACAACATAGCCGAGTGATTCTCGAGACCTGATGACCCATCCCGTGGGGGGTTGTCGTAGAGAGTTCAGTGTGTCGGGCACGAAAAAACGAGCCATCACGTGCACGCGTATGCTCCAAGGTTCTCCGTGTTATTAATCTTGTTATTAAGCTTGCTTGTTTCACGATGAGAAACGGGCATAGGTAAATTCGGTTGCCTATTACACCAACTCGGACGGAGAAACGTGCGTGGCAGCGAAATTAGAAATTTGAATGTCCAATCTTTTTGAAGATATTGCCTTCAGGTCTTTCAGCTAAAAATAGCGCCACACGCTTCTTAAACATCTACGTAGGTATACGCATACAAATCGTAGTGTAATACACTCGTTTTCTACCAAAGTGCCACTCGAGACTACTTAGCAGTCTTAGCATTGTCACCTTTTCGTTGAAAATCGCTCTTGAATTTTGAGTAAGTAGATACGTATATGCGCGAGCTGGATATTTGTGCAACTGGAACTGTATACGTAATCTAGCAATTACGTGCCGATCAAAAAAGTCAAAGTTGTAAGAAATTACAAAATGGCGGACCACTGAAAAAAATCATGTTTTCGGGGTACAATGTTAGGGAAATGTTGATAAAAAATTATAAGGAGGTCGTTAATTAAAAAAAAACTGATCGTCAGGTAATAGAGACGGGTTTTTCGTACAATAAATGCCCTTGCTCGTGTCAATTGGACGTATAGTTTTCCCCGTAGACTGTCAACGCGGTTGAAAAATGTCATTCTGAGGAAAACGCGTTCAAAGTTCCGCGTGGCTCAGTCGCGCGTTTGACACCGCTTCACGGAAAACACCATATCTCCGTCAATTTTGCGAATTTCTTCAATTAAATTTGGAGACAGCATTCTTGAAACGTACGTCTTTTGGAAAATGTAAAACAGAAAAAATCGATTTTTCAGATTTTTTACAGTGGTCCCGTAAGGCGGATTCACAGATATCAGTTCTGTGACGGTTCAGTCGCGGGAGTGTGAGTGATACTGCCTGTGTCAGTTACTGACACTACCGCAAACAGACCACTGATACTGACGGCACTGAACCGTCGCGGAATTGATATCCGTGAAAGAGGCGTCTCACCTTCGGGGATCCGAAAAGCATGATTTTTTTAGAAATTTATAGGGAGTGGATTGTTCTCAAATTGTAGACATACATAGAATTTTTTTGAAGCATACAAGAGTCATTCTAATGACTTTCAAGTCGCTTTGCCGAAACTATATTTCTCAAGTTTATGGAAGTGATATTTTAAAAACTAATAAAGCTATCGATTTGAAAGAATCCGGGATTGTAGAAAACAAATCCCTCTATTGCATCAACCAGAACTATAACCTATGTAATAATTTTTCTGTTGCTAATGAAAAGGGCAAAGATTTTTTTACGATTATAACTTCACAATACCGTCGATTAACGGGACTCGTTTTTTTTATAAGCATCTTTTTATTATGATATTGGATTGGTGCATATGAAATTGCAAATCATGTAAAAGTTCCCTTGTTTATTGTGGAGATACAATACAAACTGCTAGCGCTGGTTTACGACCCGAGAAATGTCCCGTGAAGTAAAAAAGAAAGTTTCTTTTTAAAAAAAAAATATGTTCATTTAATCTTCCCTAGACGGAACGGTAATTTTATAGGTACCAACCTAATACATATACTTCTTAAAAGCTATGTTTGTATCAACGTAAAACAACTTGTGGATATTATCTAAACACCAATGAACATGTACGTAAAATTTGAGAACACTCTACCGAATAGTTGATTCTCTATAAATTCCTCAATGTACCCATACTTTTGGGCAGTGATACCAGATCGGGGACGGGTTCCCTCGGGAATTTCCCCCACCTCGCGCACACTACGCCGGAGCAGCATGTCCGTGAGCTCGGCGCTTCGGAGTCCAATTCACGGACGTGCTGCTCCGGCGTAGTGTGCGCGAGGTGGGGGAAATCCTCGAGGGAACCCGTCCTCGCTCTGGTATCACTGCTTTTGGGGCCACTGATGCGAGAAACACCTCTTAAGTGCCACCGATATGAACATTCGCTCGTTGCCGGTTACTTTCAATATTTGTTCAGTTCAGTTATTTAATTTGATTTTAATTAACGACACGTCATAGTTTTAGCGTAACCGAGAAGAGATAAACAGTTACCGAAGCGTGGAAACCGGTTAAATCCGAGTGTTTACGGAAGTGGCAGTTTATTATCAATGTCATGATTTGTAGTGCGGTAGGAAATAAGTGCAGGTATCGAGTATATGCCTAGCGACATTCAATACCCAAGAAAAACATCGACGCGAAGGTTTTAATAACATCGCTGCTTTTGTTTCGGCGACTAACAATAAGTGGTATTCAATTCACGCTAGTCATAGCACTGTGTCGCTATCTGTCTTCGCAGGGAAAGATAAAACACTATAATAGAAAGCGCTATTAATGCTACTACCACTGAAGATAATTTTCAGAATCACTTGCTCAGCTCTGGCTGGGTCAACATTTTAATACTTATTGTTAGCTGGTCACCAAACTATTGGCACAAACAGATATCTTCAGACCTACCTAGACTCTCTGGTCCGATTTCCCTCATATTTTCACTGCAATTGTTTCAACTCCGGACATTAGATTTACTTCCGCCATAAAAGGCAGATTCTATGTAATGATTCCAATTTCAGTAGATATCTACTCAACTATTACACGTTCTCGTGCTGACTTGTAGTTTTCAGAGGGAGATCCGTGTTGTATACAAAAACAATCGCGTAGGTATAATTCGATAAGATTGCAATGAGAAGAATTTCTCGCGATAACTTTCGCATCAGAGGCTCGTAGATGCTTCTTAATTACTGGTAAATTGGAATTCCCGGTACCGAGTCGAAATATCATGTTCATTCTTAACGATCAATTGCGTAAAAACATCCTTGTACTAGTATCACGTTTTCCTACTATAAATACGATTCTTGGTATCCCTCATATAACGCTGCACGCAGTGCTGAATTTATCCTTAGGCATTTTTTTATATTATCTTTATTAACTTGTATTTGTAATATTTATTTATGTTAAGGTCGTGTTTAGTTTTGATATTCAATGTTAATTTTGAAATTAAATTCTTATTTAGATTATACGAGTATTGTGATAAAAAAAATCAAATCAGCGTCATTTTATTTTTTATATTTAACCGAGGGACCACCAAACGTTCAGCCTGGGGCCCCCTGGAAGGTAAATCCGGCTCTGGCTGCACGCGTAACTATGCAAGTTTTATGTGTGGCCAAAATTTGAATTTTGTATTTCATGGATGTCCGTAGTGACACAATAAGATCTCAGAGCCATTAGCAACTCACAATCAGGATGCGTCATATCTAGAATATTAGACGAAAGTATATGATATTTGAAATACTTGAAGATCTACGTCTTACGCATAGATATAAAGAACTTGAACGACAGTTGGAATCTTATTTTTACTCCTAGAAAGGTATCTTTCGCATTACAAATGCTTTTTCAAGCATTATTTGTTGAACTTTTGGCAGTGAAAATGTCCTGAATTCACAATTTTCTCAAGTTATAATTTATTTCTTTAAAATGGTGTAGTGAAAACAATTGAAACTCGGCAGATATTTTCATCTATTCATAGGGTGAAAGCACTAGTAATCGACCACTTAAAGCTAAACTCCAATGAAAAGTTCTAAAAAAAGATAAACAATCAATGTTATAAATATATCAAATGTATTGAAGTAATTCAGAAGTATTAAATGTATCACTAAAAATTTTGTGTTAGTATAAAAGATCGGGGAAAATAAATATTAGCGTTAAAAATAAAATGTCCGGATAAGTTAATAATCGACCGCTTAACTCTAAAAGTCGACCGGTCCGATAGCTATAGTCGTGTTCAGATTTATTGGCCGGTGAGTTCGGTTTCTCGAGCAGCGCGCAAGGAGAAATCAGCCACCACCACCTGACGATCGTGGATTGGCAGTTGAAGTTCCTTAGAATCTTGGTGAGAAGCTAGAGAAAAGTAGCACCGAGGCAAGCAGCAGGTGGTGGGAGAATACCCTTCAGGAAACTCACCGGCCAATAAATCAGAACACGACTATAGTAATCGACGACCTTCGTTTACTATGAAATTCAAAATACGTTATGTGCGCATTACAAACTAAAATTTATTTTTAAATATAATGTGCAACAACGATAAATAATTAATAATGACAGGAATAATGCGTAATGAAAATAAGTTAATTATTTTCTTAAGTTCAAATGTAAATTAAATTTTTCTTTTTTACGTTTGGAAGCAATAACAAATTTTAAATTTTTAAAGTATTTGTATTCTATGTATAAATAAATTATATAAACTTTGTAGAACATAAACCCATAAGTAACGAATATAACATTTTAATTATGTTATATTATATTATATTATATTATATAATAATGTCATTTAAAATTGTTCTTGGTACACCAGCAGTTTTACTCGCTAAACAGATATTCATGTTTGATTCACGAATAGATTTAAGAGCATTCTTTACAGCCTCAGTATTGTAACGTTTAAAACTTCGCTGTTTTATTTTTAAATATTTTGGTTCATTTGTATGACTTCTGCCACCACTGTCTTTTTCATTACTCATTTTACTAAGGTGGGTATCAAATATATTGGCCGGTGAGTTCGGTTTCGCGAGCAGCGATCGAGGAGAAATCAGCCACCACCATCTGACGATCGCGGATTTGTCAGTTGGAGTTGCGTGGTCGTAGCAGCGTATGGTGAGGTAACGGGAACGCTGCTCGGCTCCGCCCGACCCTACCCGTTTGGCTCTTATTTATCCTTAACGTAACAGTTGTGTGCGTTGCGAAGCTATGCGTAGACCAATACGAGATGAAGCTATCGAGAACGAATCAATGTTCTAACCAATAAAGTTTCTGAATTTTTTCGTTGCTGACGCACACCTATTCTGATGTGTGTATTTCTACGCTGACAGCTCGGTTTGGCCTACACATCAGAATCTTGGCACTATCCCCACCACTTCTGGCTCACTCTTGTTCTGCGAAGGCGAGAGCGAGATGGAACGAGAGCGAGTCAGAAAACTTTGAGAAAAGGAGCACCGAAGCAAACAAACGGTGTGTGTGTTGGGAGATTACCCCTCCCGAAACTCACCGGCCCATATATATGATACCGACCTTAGATTTGTATTACTGATTTACAGTCATCCCGTTTCTGAGGTTAAATTCAGAAAAATTATAGATAAGACGTGGTCGATTTTTAGCGTTCATGGTGAATGCAGTTAGCTTCAGAAGTTGACCTATGTGGTCGACTATTGAAAATTGAAAGGGAATGATGGCCCAGTTACCGACCTCCCATAAATAAATAAATTATCTCATTTTTTTTCATTTTTTAAGCGCATATAAAATTGTTAATGCTTTTTCAGTGAAATAGCATCATTTTCCAGTAAAAAATGTATAGAACTGAATTACATTTGTAGTTTCTATTCGAAGCGCTTTTATGCTTCTCGTGTTGGAAAACAGCAATGGCGCATGTAGAATCAAAATTAGTTTACAAAACACTTTAAAAACCTTTATTATTTTTACCTATGAAGAGCACTTTTTGTCGTATTGTAAAGTTAGAAATTCAAAATATAATATAAAATTGTCATTTAATAAATGCTTCATTTCAGTACTTATTTCTTTAAGCTAAATAAATAAAGTGGTCGACTACTAGAGGGTGGCCAACTACTAGTGCTTTCACCCTAGCTCATACAAAATTACATGTACAAAAAAATTGAAAACAGTAGTACCATTTCTTCAATATTTTTTCAGTGGATTTTATCTGTCAAGATCGTCTCTTCCCATAAGAGTAGTAAAACCAGTGAAAATTAAAATCGTTATAACTCAGCAACCGTTTAGTGTATTCGTTTAAAATTTTTGGAACACGTCAGAAAAATTAAAAAAAAACATTCTCAAAAATTTCCATCAACTTGGTATCATTACTACCATGATGAAGATAGGTCCGATATATCCTTAATTGACGGACACGATGCGTTGCGTTTATATGCGGCAGAAAATTTCCAAAAATAACAAGTAACTATTATTGCATTCGAGTTTCTAATGCTAATGCAGTGGTCTCTGGGAAAAATAATTATTTAATCATTCGCCTGAGTGTAATTCATCCGCTTATTTTTAAGAATTTTTAATGGTATTCTTTCACGAGATGGCGTTGCTCAGTTGAATTAGAACACTTCAGACAGCGTTCATATAATTGAGATTTTCAGATACATACTTAATTTTCTTGAAAACAGTGTAGAATCGGTGGTAATGTGACCTGATAATACAGCTTCGGAGAAATAAAAATTTCATACAATTCGACACCTTCTATTTTAACTGATGTAGGTCACTGCCGTCGGAGGTTGGTCCTAATTTTCTCTTCGAGTTCACGTAGATTTCTGAGCGCACTTGTGTCGCGAAATTCTTATACATCGCCAAAATTCAGTTCCCCACGCATCACGAAGATATACAAAAAAAGTATGTACATAATTTTATTAAAAAAAAGATGATGTCAAGGTTATTTTATTTGTCCCAATTACCATATTTGCCCCGCTCCGTTCCTGTTTATTCTGGGAGTGCTACGCTTTTAACGTAAACAATTCTTTTAACGGAGAAACTTTGGAAAGTTTCGAAAATCGAGTTGGAAAATCGAACATCCAGAGCATTAGAATAATTATTTTCAATGTACCCACTCACAAAATGAAATATAGCCGAATTGTATGTAGTGGAAGACATCTCTAGCAAAAAAGAAAGGGAATCTGGAAGAGATGCTCCAATTTAATCGGTTCGCGATTCTTCTCCCTCGGGAAGGCTCCAGCCAAGAGAGAGAGACGCGGTGTTTTGAATCGTGACGCGCAAACTTCAAATGATTCAGTCTTATCTGTAACGCGATGAATTATTCATCGGACGCGATAGAATATACGCTGCTAATAACAATCAGCCAGTTGTTCTGGTCTGAGTAAAGTGCAAGATCGTTTCCCTCGACCTTTGTTCGCCTTACAAGTCGGGCAATGGACATCAATCATAAGTGAAAATGTTCAACGATCTGATTAAAGAAATATTTCATGCATTGAAATATTATTAAAACGAGCATTCGATTGGCTTCTACTGGCGTCGGCGTGCTTTCGCGCCGAGAAGCTTGTATCCTGTTCGCGGTTTATGGCGCGTCCCCACGGCTTCGGATGGTCACGAAATTATAGCGCGAGTGCCCCTGAATGTTTGTTGGGGACGAGTTAAGGGGGCCCTCCGGTCGAAACGCTCGAAAAATAGGCGATCTTTATGAATTTTTTACGAGAACAAGTTATAACATATCCTAAAAAATATTTTTGTCATTTATTGACACACTCGTTGGGGTACAAAAAGAATCTTTGTTTCATGTTTTCAATCTTGATGTATTTTCTAGGTGGCGCTTAGTGCAGCCACCTAGAAAATACTAGGAGATGCCTAAAACGGTAACCACAAAATTTACTCACAGTAAAACAATTTCTTAAAATTTATATCAATGGCTATCGCAGTATCCGTTGTTGCGACAAAAAAAAACCAAAACTACGATGATTTTCCGCATAAATGTGCGGATAAAAAAAACATGTTTTAAAAATTATATTATAGGATGCTGCGATAGCGAGTTCAATTACGTTTTTTTTTTAATTGGTTCATTAGTTCTTTTGAAATCGTGGTTACCGTTTCGAAACATCGTGTTGCGAGAAAAGCGTATTCAACGTGTTGTCGGCTCACATCTGCGTGACTGTAGAAGCTATGCTGTTACAAATTTTGGTGTGAAACTTTCGCAGGGTATTCTCGGGATGTTGTAATACAAAAATACTTATAAAAAAATCGATTTTCTGAAAAATTTTAACCGTAGGGTCCCCTTAAGCAAAAGTTTGGCAGAAACGATCGCTGGGAAAGGCATACGGACTTGGAGGGGCATTTTTTAAAATCTTGCGCCACTAAAGTGTTAACAGTACTGGAGATTGGGAGCCATTAAAACGTGCTAATAAAGTTGTCTACGCAAAACTGTATTTAATTTTAGATCTACAATTTTTAAGAGTCAGTAATATTGTTTCAGTGAGATGAGGAAAAGATCGTTAGATAAGATATCGCCTCGTTTAAGTTTCGTATTTGTGTTTCAGGTAGAAAATAGAAGTTATTACTTCTTAAAATTTACTTTAGATCTGTAAAAACGGTGTAACGAATAGGAAATTTACATAATGGGTTGGTCAGTTGTGTAAAGTCTGTTTCTGGTATAAGATGGCAGGATACATGTAGCAGCAAAACCAAGTGGCCGCTCAATGCCAAACCGCAATTCCGCATAGTTATTTCAAACAAATAGTTTATTTCGATAATAGTTCATGGTTATTTGGATTAAACTACCATATTAATATTTTTGCAAATAACTTCGAACCGATTTTTTTCAAAAATTGATCGAGGCGTGTTGCGTTTAACTTAAAATAAACATATATTATATTTATAATTAATTTCGTATTGAATAGTTACATTAAATTATTGTAACCCATAATGCAAATATTTCGAACGATTCGTAATTTGTTTTTCGAATAAACATTTAGTTGCCTATCTACGTTGTTTAAATGAACTTTTAACAGAACGAAAATTAATCTGTTACTGGCGAATAAAGAGTGATTCTTTTTTCTTTATACTTTATTCTTGTTAATTATTCGTAGTCCGAACTCCGAACGGATGCCCAACAATATCGACCGGCATTAGCGTAACAAAAGATAATTGTCCGCCCATTATATCATTACTGTATTCTTCAGTTTATAAATGCCGCCAATTGAAACTTGTTTGTCGTTAAACGAAAAACAAAAAACAAACGCATATTTCGGCCTACTTTCAACAAAGAAAAACAAAGCATTTTAGCTCTTCTTTCGTTTACGTGTTTTCACTACCAGCTTTCATAAGTTACTGTCTAAAAAAGGAAATAACCCGCAACGACCTTAAACACGGCCGTCTCTAATACAGGCCACCACCTTGTCAAAATGGCAACGCTGTCAACAGACCTTTCTGCAGCCCAGGGGCGTCCGCAGACTCTTTTCCAGGGGGAGGGGGGGGGGGGGGGCAACTTTGGGATGATATAACCCTCTTGCTGTTTTAACCCATTTTATAGTGCCAAATTAATTGAAAATTTAAAACCGAAATTTAAAAATATTCCCTTCTTCAGTATAAACTTTAATAAAGATCAGTTTTAAAAAATAAGCGATTTTTCTCAAAATCTATGGGGGGGGGGGGGGCAACTGCTCCCTTTTGCCCTCCCCTCCGGACGGCCATGCTGAAGCCTTTCGTCCAACCACGGCCGTCTGCTATCGGTCTGAACATAGTCATCGGACTAATGGTTATTGTTCGAAATGCGGTGTTGCAACATCGTAGATGGTGGCCTGTACTACAGACGGCCGTGTCTTAAACCATTCGAAAAATAGCCGCTGTTATACTCTTTTAAAATACTTCGGTAAGTAATTACCATGAACTAAATTTTATGCTAAAAGTCACGACGGAATATTATTTCATTATTTATTCGAAAATCTTTTGTTCACTTTACATCACAGATCAAGGTATAAAACACAGACAATTTAGTAACGAAAATTAGACTTGGTTAAATATAATGTGTTTGCTGTAGAATTTCTATCCGTTTTCGTCGGCTACATTCATGCAGTTATGGAAAACAAAATGCCGTCAATCACTATGTGTAATTCAGCCCAAAGTTTTCAATCTCACTTTCGATTGACATTTCGCAAACAGCGTCTCATTCATCGGGTCGCCATTGAAAGCCCGACATCATTACCAATATCAAAATAGATTTAAAATAGAAAAGCGCAGCAACTTAGAACGAACGCTCAGTTGAAAGCAGAGATGGGCAAACAATTATGTGAAATAAAAATTTGTGTACGATATTTTTATTTCAAATATGTTTTTGCCCATCTCTGGTCGAAAGTAATGTATCTAGGTAAGTATATACTATGTATCCTTGTTCTATCTCAACAACCTTGCAAATTATATGTAGGTTGCATCGAACCAAATCCTTCACTCTCGCGGATCCATCAAAGTGGATCACCTGTTTCGTCTGAACACGCTCTCTGTCAGTTTCCTTCCATTTACAAGAACGAAGAAAACATCCGATTCCCAGTCCCTTTCTTACCTTCATTGCCAATCGCATCGATCGAAAATCGATCGTTGCGCAATGTAAAAAAAAAAGAAGTCAGCGCTACTACTCACCGTTGGTGCAATTAGTGGTCCAGCAGGTGCGCAAAACTGGTAGATGACTGCGTGTTTGATCGATGATCGTAGAACGAACGTGGAGAGTGGCGCCTCGCGCGCTGTCGCGTCTATTGTCGCGAACGGGTTAAAAGGCACTGGTCATGAAGGCAACGAGCGTCTGATCGAGCTCGTGTTACTACCGTGATCGCGCGCCTCGCGATATTTATGTAGAGGAGCGTTTTCAGCGCACGCGTTCCTCGTCCCACGACCGCTACGATTCCCCACCCGTCCTGCCATTGAAAGCGATTATCCGACGTGATCGTGGGTCCACTCAATCGTTACGAGACGGAAAATTCTCGTCGGCACGCATCGCCCGTGGGCGCTCGTTGGTCACGAATCGACGGCAGAAATGATTCGCGGCCCTCTTCACCAGTGACGCAACGACGAACATGCACGAGAACATGGGACCGTGGGCCTCGAACGACCGGTGGAATCTTCAACGAGCGACTCTTTTCTTGTTTCTTCCGTTATCTGTCCAGATCGCCAAATTCATGTCTCCGCTGGCGTGTACATATACCAATCAGCGCTGCGGAAAGTAGATACACTCGCTCGATAATGTTAACCTTTCTCTTCCGACAGTTTCAGAAAACATCATCTGCGCGGAATACTACCTTACCGACGGATCATTCGATTGTCAATCCTTTAGAATAGTTTAGAATGTCATATACGTAAACAACGATATCTTTGCTCTACTAGCTTCTGCAGATATCAATATTTTTATTATGGTAATCTCGCAAGGGAACATTTCCAACTCGAATATTAGAAAACGAAAAAACGCGATAACATTAAGTGCTGATTTCGCCCTTTCAGAGCGAATTCCCGCAGATGGAAAAATTGTTCCTCGTATAATTCAATATGCTCGACGCTCTTCAAGTTTCGTCAAGTTGAAAATCAGAATTTTGGGTTGGGAATGTTCCCTTGTCAGTCTAAATAGATAATAACGCGTAGGTTGTCCCAACAATTCTCGCTCGCCTGTATTTCTTTGGATAGTAAAAATAAAGAAACATTTGTATCATTTGCCAAGTGCGGGCGAAATAAGAGCTGTGTTTTTCATCTCGTGTGACACCTTTTGTCAACGTAGGCAAGCAGAAGTAAACGCGGCACGAGCGAGGCCTCACCTTGACAATACATTCTCGAAAGCAATAAACATGATGCAAGCGAATGAAGATAACGCATTCTATCGCTCCAAACGGCTATCAATAAAGGTATCTGTTCGGTACTATCGTCAACGATGGGGAAAGGAAGAAAATAAAATTCTTCTTGTCACAGGGGATTTCGTAAACACGTGCCCGATCGTGGGACACGTTTTGTCGGATAAACAGGAGAGAACAATGTTTTTATGCGTGCTTGGGATGCACGGTGCGACGCTGTTATTTGAATACACGACACCAGAATACGAACGAGCGATCGACTATTAATCGGCAGTACGATAAAAAGAATCTTGCCTATACACATTTTGGCCACAGCTGAGCGAATGAAAGGTGATAAAATCATAAAACAGAAAATGTACATACATATTTCCTAGTACAAATTTTCTTCTCATTAATTCGAATGAAAGCGATGCAACAAATGGATCAGTGAGAAAGACTGGGGGGGGGGGGGGGGGAGGAGTGGCCAGTTCTTGTACGATATCCTAAAACTTCAATTACTCAAGATAAACATATCGCTACGCAGTACGATAGATACATACACGTTTCTCATTTTCCACTTACAATTTAAGCATCAAGATGCTCGTTTCACGTATCCAGGCTATTGCGTAACAATTCGTGCGCGCCGCAATCATGTAATCGGTTCAATTATTTACTATGTTCGTTTACATTTTAATGAGCACCGTCGGATTTCACGTCTACGCTTTTAGCTGGCGTTAATCAGATGGCAATTCGCGCCGTCTTTTTAATCATTTCGGATAACTGCGGCGAATATGTTTGGACAGATAACTAACAATAATTGACGATAACTGCTCGACTATGTAACTTTAGGTTTCTTTCGAATGAATTGAAAGTTTTACTGTATCATATAGAAAAAGATGTAACAGACTTGAGAGATTCCGTTTAAAACATTGCTTACGACTTTCATTCACTGGGCACGTTATCCAAGCAAATCTTTTGTTCTCTAGCTTTCCTGGTCGTGACTAAATGGTAAAGAACTGAACGTGACATGTAAGTACTTATGTGGATTGAAATTAAATGAACGAATGCCTTGAAATTGACAGATATTATGATTTCAAATGAACACCAAGTTCTACTTCTGATTATAGTTTCGAAGTTTAAAGCAGCTGTTATCAGTTCTTATCGTTTGTGTTTTCTCCTATACATCCGTTTTCCTCGTGTGATGTAAGACGCGAGACATTTAGAACGTTTGTTTGTAGACACTATATGCAGTATATACCTATATACAGTACATACATGAAAGAACAATTCAGTTGATGTACTAAACGTCCAGATGATTGCTTAGTATTTAGAGTCATTCTTTGTTGCACGTCAACGGTGTAAGGCAATGTGAGGGATACTTAGATCTAAAGTGCGCAACTATTTTATAGAAACGCGTCAAGAATAAGATTTGTGCCGAAGCAAGATATATATATAAAGTAATAATAGAGGAAACCAGGTCACGTAATAAGGATAGCATCTGATTGTGAATGATCTTGAAGGGCTAACTGCGTTTATTGTGGCTCAATCTGTAACAGGTTATAACTGGGACACATTAACCTGTAGAGGGTCGGGATTTTTTCAGTGAAATTGTAAATTTTATTTACTTAAAATTTATACATATATACCACCAAAATGGCCCGAAAAGTATCCAAATTCTTAGGTGGCCACTATAGTGGCCAGCCCGGCCGCGAACGGTATGGCATAGGGTAAAAGACCCAATTACTGGCAGCCAACCCAATTACTGTCACCTTAAGCAATTTTACTTAAACGTTTATTTATTCGTTATTTTAAGTAAAATGGCTTAAGGTAACAGTAATTGGGTCCTTTACCCTATACTGGAATTTTTAAAATTTGAACTTTAATATTTCTAAGGGTTTTTGATATCGCTAATCACGATTCTGTGATCAGAGTATCGAAATTTTACGGAGAAACAGTGTTGCCAACCTAAACAAGCCTAAATGAATAACAGCAGTTACATTGATATATTATTCTTTTCTTTGGCGTTACCCAGGACGAACGACGTGGACGTAGAAAGTTTTGTAGCTCTTTTTTTATTTTTGGAGTTTTTTGTGTTATTTTTTAATTTGTTTTTTTAGTTTTCTGATTTTACTATTTATTATGCGAACTGCAGTCGTGCAACTCACTAATGCCCACGCATTATACAAAATGAATAATGAACGTGTATCCTTTCCTTCCTTTCGTTTACAAGTGCTTAGGGCTTTACTGAATCTTGATCCGAATGACTCTACTTCTCATCTGCCCAAACCCTTTCGACTAATAGGTCGTCATTTTCCAAAATTACTGGATAAAAACCGACGATGCAATTTGTCTTCATTACGACAAACTAGACGTCGAACTCTTTATATACATATGCTCTACATGTGACACTGCATTGCGCATAACACCCTGTTTTGAGGATTTCCACACGAAACAATCAATACCGTAAATTCGAATTTCCGACATATAAATTCATTTTTTTTCATTTGGAACGACAAGAAGTATGAACAAACAGATAAAAAACGCAATAAAGAGATACACATTCGTTATTCATTTTGTATAATGCATGGGCATTAGTGAGTTGCACAACTGCAGCCCGCATAATAAATAGTAAAATCCGGAAACTAAAAAAACAAATTCAAAAATAACACAAAAACTCAAAGCACAGAAAAAGAGCTACAAAACTTTCTACGGCCACGTCGTTAGCCCTGGGTAACGCCAATGGAAATAATAATATGTATATGAATGAAACTACTGTTATTCATTTAGGCTTGTTTAGGTTGGCAACACTGTTTCTGCGTAAAATTTCGATACTCTGACCATAGAATCGTGATTAGGGATATGAAAAACCCTTAAACACATGTTCAAATTTTAAAATTTTCAGTGGCCACTACGGTGGCCAGCCCGGCCCTCTAAAGATTAAGGGGTCGTTCATAAATTACGTAAGGCTTTTTGGGGAGGAGGGAGGGGGTCGCGAATTTCATACGCTTTCTTACAGGGGGGGGGGGGGGGGGGAAGCGTCTTACGTAATATTTTTTTAATCTAATTTTCGATATGTGTAGCCGAAAAAACGATATTTCATCGGACACACAAAACCAAGTTAAACAAATTACATAAACCTTTAAAAAAATTGAACAACTGAAAAAATGCAATGTTAAAAAGATTACATAAGGTGGGGGAGGGGGTTGAAATATAAACTCTTACGAATTTTTATACATGGGAAGGGAGCGGTAAGATATCGCCAAAATTACCCTTACATAATTTAAGGGCGGTCCTTTGTTGGAATATTTAAAGACATCAATGTTTGGGGACAAAATACGTTTAAATCTATTTTTTCGCAGCCATTACCATTTGCTGTCATAACTTTCACTGAAATGTGCCTAAGATAAACTCGCGGCATTTGTCGAACATGTCGTTAACGATTCTAGTTACACGTATCTTCGCAGAGATAAGGGTGACGATCTCGAAAAATATATTTTTCATTTTCTAAATGAAATCGGGGAACACGTGCACTGGACGTGGATTCCATAAATTTCTGTACATCCATGCATATCAGAGTTGGGCAAAATGTAATCTAAGTACAAATTACAAATTATGATTAATGTGTAATTGTGTAATTGATTACACATTATTTTCTGTAATCGTTAATTTAGGTAGTTGACCACAATTTTGTCAACTACCTAGATATTAACGATTACAGAAAATAATGTGTAATCAATTACACAATTACATTTTAATCGTAATTTGTAATTAGATTATACTTTTCCTAAATCTAATGCGCGCGCGCGCGTACTGTGTAGTAGGAACTCAATTATCCGAACTAATGTGGGTACAGGATGACTGTATATATATATCGAACGACTAACATTATAATCAAGTTTTATATGATCAATGATATGGGGTTTCTTGCATACTACATATTCGGCACTTTCAATCATTGAATATATGGAGCAGAAAGCTTCTACATATATGTTTGTGTGTTTTTCTGTAGCCTAAAAACTTTCGAACGATAAACTTTGGGATCACGAAATGTGCCTTAGCTCATTATGCTTGACTGATCCAGATGAATGTGACCATTTTCACAAAAAACAACTACAAACAAATTTTCTTTTATAAAATCAGAATCTTTTCGGGCGAAGCTGAGTAGTAAAGCTAGTAATATTATACACATGTTTCTCACTTGGACAATCTTTCTCACCTGCTAAATTGCATATTTCCTATAAAATTGGTAATTCCGCGAGATTACTTTCTTTCTGTGCTTCATACAATCTAATCATTTAATTAATTACCTGATGCAATGAGTGTTTCCAAATGTGTTGGAATTTCATTTATGCTTTTTCGTTTTTTGCTGCTTCCGTTTCGTTGACATATTAGTGAACTGAGAATATCTGGCTGGCAAACAAAAAATGTAACATACCTATACCTAGAATATTTTCTTCTTCCACTACCACATGGCATTATTTGTCTAAGCGAGGTCCTACTGGAATTGTCATAATGGAATAATTTCGCTGAGATTCATTCCTGTCCTTACAAACTTCAATGTACATACATACATAATGGAAATGAACAACTATCAAGATTACCAGAGCAATCTCAGAATACTACTACTACTGCCGGTTCGAACATATAACAACTATATAACAACTAGTGATCTAAAAGATCCAAAATGCGATGCTCATTTTATTCCCTGCTTATTTATATATTGTGAGGCAGTAACTAGGTATTACCACCTTTAATATCTTTAAAGCTACCAGAGCAGGACAAAAATCTATGTAATAAAAGTTGCATAGTACAAAAAATATCGTCATAAGCTAGCGACTTCTTTTTGCTGGAGGCACTCCAGAGGTCTGGAGGTAATTACTGATTTTTTAAATAGAACGCTACACTTTTTATTTATTTCTTGATAGCAGCTTTTAAGATGAATGTAGCGGTCTACGACATATGGTCACTGATGGTCACTAATTAAGTCCCTTAATGTGCTACAATATTCTGATAATATGCTAACTTGCAATAGTTGCACTTTTTATCACTTAGGAACCTCCTGAAGTAGGATAATACCTTACATTCAAGGTCTATCGGAAGTAAACCTTGAACACCTTCTGTGTGTGTACGTTTCTTTTATTTTCATCTGGTCATTGATGTAAAATATTTTTGATACAAGTGACCCCCAGAGATCTTGAGTGACGGTACGTCATAGGTCGATCTTAAAAGCCACTATCCAGAAATAAAAAAAGATGTAGAGCATTCCATTTAAAGAAAAAAAAAAAAAAACAATGCTGACCTTCAGACCTGGGAGGTGCCTCCGGCAGAAAAAAGACCGTCATGTGGTGACCTTCTCCGTGCTATAGAATTCATTTCACACACATTTTATCCTGCACTCATAGTTTCGAAGATACTGAAAGTGGTAATAGTTACTGTACTGTTATTAACCTGTTAATCGTCACATTTTTCAATCGGAAGCAGTCTCTAGTTGGACAGCGATACATAATAAGAACGAGTTAATGTTCTATAGCGGAGATAATATAAATGAGAAATAAATGATATACGTGTGCAATCTTTCGCGCAGGCTGCAATTCGTTGGATTAGCGACGAGTTAATTCGTCTTGTCCAGTGGAAGTGGTTAACTCATTTTCTTCGGTTAAAATTAAATTAATAGTAAGATAATACTAATAGTTTATAGTAGATATCTCTGTATGCCATAATGTACTTCTACTACTAATATCTGTGCATAAATTAAACAGAAAATTTACATATATATATATATATATATATATATTAAGAATAAGGTCGAAAATTGCGGAAATTCCCGAAATCAGCGATTTTCGACGTTATTCTGCGATCTTTAAGCGTTCATAACTCAGAGCAACGTTAACCGATTTTGATGAAATTTTAGGCACGTATATAACTTACTGAAATCTACAAACGGGTTTTTTGAATTTTCATTACAGGCTCACAAAAAAAGTTAAAAAAACTACTTTTACTACTTTTTTTGCTATTCCGACCATGTTCAATTTTTTTTCAAAACGACGAATCACATCATTTAGCAAACTAATCTAATCTCTCTAGCTTCTCAAAAAAAAACTCAAGTTTGGATTAATTTGAAAAAAGTTATGCGATTTTAAAGGGTGTACGAATACTTTCTACGCCCACTGTATATATGGAAAGGATGGAAATTGTAATTGTAGATTGCTGGTCCTGCCACTGTTCGCAGTTTGCATATATAACAATTACAATATCCATCCTTTCCAGAATACGACGACGCTTTCTATCGCGACAAATTTTATAAAACGGCCAATTATACATATGTTACACGCGTATCCTATTAATCATATCTACGTTTATTACACTCGTGCGTCAGAAGCGTATCGCGTTTCCGAATTTCCTCTTCTCTTTTCAGCGCGAAACAAAAACAACATGGTTTGCGTGCGAACTCGGCGCGATCTCGTTTCGAACTCTTAGGATCGTTCGAAAATTGCGTGCTGCGAAATTGGCCCCGATCAGATACCGTGACCATTTCGCGGGAAATACCTAGTTCGGCCATGCAAGGTCGTTAAAATGAAAAATTGGAATCGTGCAATTGTTGGTGACCCTTCGCATCAAGGACACTCGGTATACAGAGGCTGACGCAGGCCAACCGATGCGCGCACGATAAATTAAATTCGTATGCACGCGCGACACGCGGTTCAACAGCGTTTCAAATAAAATATTACCAGATCTGATTTAGATGATCGACAGGTGATCCACTTTCTCCGTACGTAACTAATGATTGATCTGTTTCGGCTCGTTTAAGCGCAGAAGAAAAGGAATTTAGAAAAAATGTGGCGCATGCTTGTCACCTTTAAGGTGACCTACTGAACCACGATAATCGTTTATATTTAACGCGGGTAGAACGTTGTATGTATGTGGATATGCAACGTCCTCTAGCACATTGTGCCAATCATATGCCGACCCCTCTGGCGATGCGAATATGCGCTCCTACTTACTTATGATTATGTAACGGTTTAAAGTATGTTTGGCGTAGGGTAACCAGCTGAGAGGGAAGTGATTGAATGACGGATTTCCTGTGGCCGTAGAACGTTATATATGTATAAATAATAGATAGCCCAGCGCGTATATTCGCAAGTAATTTGGCATTGAATATTTTCATTGATGCCTGCTGTACGAAAGCACAGGAACAGCGGGCAAGATCGTATGCATATGGTCCCTATCGATAAGAAAAAAAGATATAAAAAAATCTAAATTGTATCGTAATGTATTTGTTGCATGTATTTCATTGCTTTCCACATGTTCTTTGAGTACAGTATTCCTTTGTTCAGAACAATGCTTATTTATCACAATTTCCGCTATTTAGAGGATAATGATTTATTCACACTTGTTGCCTCCAACAAAAATATATTCTAAAGATGTCTACTTAATAATTATAACATAAAGTGTCGTTTAAATGTACTAATTCCCCTAGCGTCGATAAATGCACTGTGCTATGAATTAATATTATATTTAATTAGCAGTATATCTTTTGCAAAAAACAAAAGCATTGCAAGTTAGATCGTAAGAAATATTTAATATAATTGTAATACATATCTTAGTACAATAAGTAGGATGCGTTTCGCAAATTTCACAGTCTCTGGAAACATAATTAATAATTTTTCGATATAGATAATAGACTAGAAAAATGGAAATTGTTCTGAATGGCGAGGATCGCTGGACACGTTTGTTTCTTATTGTATCTGAAGTAAAATCAAAAATTGAAATTTAAAAACTGATTAAAATAGGTGAAACAATTTGTCTAACGCTTTAATTAAGTTCATTTGTTAAGCTGTAAGTAGTCTTATGTTCTCTAATTACACATTCACAACTCCCAACAAAATTCATAAATGCAAAGACTCACATTTCATGCATTGTTTTAAACATTAACTAACAATAGCAAAAATAAATAAAAGCTGCATTCTTTAATTCAACCATTATGCATCTTTGCTAGTGAAAATTAAATTCCCGAAATGAATCGCATGTAAATATCCCATATCTACCTTTTTTGTGTCTACAAAAGTTGTTTCATTTTTAATATAAACTATGAGGATAATGCTAAAATGATAATATGAACATATGTCTTTACTTGAACAACAACTTCGCAATTTTACATATTTATACACACATTCTATTGATATTCGACCTGAATTGAATAAAAAGTTTAATGAAAAGTCCATTTAACGGATTAATCTGAATTTAATACTTTCACCGTTTATTGAAAATGCAAGAAATAGGAGATCGAAGTATAAAAAAAGATTAAAGGTTTGAATGTTTTCTTGGAAAATGATTGTGTATTGGTGTATTTAAGTAAAGTAGAAGAACACAAAACGGTTGGCAAGATTATGTGAAGTTAATCTAACACTTAAGGAATGTAAGGATAGCAAATAAGAATAGAGAAGTTCGTTAAAGATGTATGCATGATTTCTCTATTTTATGTTCCTGTACTCTTAGAGATTGATTTTACTTTGTTTACGTGCATATGCATCCCTTCACTGTGAACAGAATTTTAATTGATTAAGAGCTTGTCGTATATTGCTTCGGCTAGGATTGCTGGAAGACATAAATATGTAATTTGACATTGAATTAGAAGAGAAAATTACCATTTACATACATATTGTTTGTACATAAAGGTCCTTTCGTCGTGCAAGTAATTGTATGCGATTCTTCATAAAGGTATGAAAATTTCCTATCTTTTGTAAACATATTATCAGCAAAACTGAAGGAATATTTCTTAAAGGATTCAATACTTTATTAAAGATTGATCTTCTTTATGCTGTTCGCTGGATAATATGAATACCGCTATCTGTGTGCACAGGCGAAGACAGTTCGCCGACTTTCAGAGCAAACGCTGCTTGTTCAAAAGGCTTTTGCATCGCACCTCTACTAAATGGCCCCAGGTCGCCGCCTCGCTTGGCCGAACTACAATCGCTATACATCGAAGCAAGTTCACCAAATGTTGCTTTCCCAGATACAATTTGTTCTCTGTAAGCTGTTTGCGAATACAATTACATTAATTTATAAAATATAACCATTCTACATGATATACATTATAACTAATTAATATATAATCAATAATAGTTAGTAATTTACATTTAATAAGTTCAAGAGCCTCTTCCTTCGATCTTATGATATTTTCTTCTCGCCACGAAGATGGCCGTCGAGAACCTGAATGTTTTACCAATAAATGAGAACACTGAACTTCTTCGGGGCCATCTCCTTTATTATTTCCAGATGGATCTGCAGGTTTGTCCGGCCTATTCCATTGACTTTCCTTAGTATAAATATTTAAATAATAATGCTGCCCTGTAAACAGAGGCGTTCAGCCATAAAAATAATTTCTTCGATATACAATCAATGCTTGAGTTACACGATTGAACGAATAAAGTATATCAGTGGGACAAAAATGCATTATGCGAGTCAATTTTTATAACAATAATAACGTATCGATAATTTCGCTTCAAAATTAGAATGATTGCTGAAATTTCGACCCAATAAAACTGAAGATTCTCAAAGCGAGTAAGATTAAAATTGTACGATGTATATTTCGATGGAATGTTTGAAAAATAGAGTGCACGATAATTAAGATGTTATGATTCTAGGGCAACTGCATTTAAAATAAGATGTTAAACAGTAAAACATTAGTTATATGGAAAAATGCCGGCCGTATAGCTAGTACTACCGACTCTATAACAAAGAAGTACAATTCACAGAACAAAAAAACAAGAAATTAAACAAACAATTCTACAGTGATGTATGTCTGCATCGTGTGTCAATTACCAGAAACGAATTGACGTACCGGTAGACCTGCTCAAACGTTTTTCCCAACCCGCTGGTAGTTCTTCGTCCGCCATTGTTATCCAATATTTTCTTACTCTTGACTCACGTCAAACACAGAGGGAACACGTTTTCACGGCAATCTAGTTATCTATAAAGGCTGTGTTTCAATTCACGCATACTGCGCATAGACCGCAGGCAATGGTGATTGGTGGTAGAGATGGAGTGCAAAATCACTAACAGGGATTTATCAGAGTGATCGCATATTCCCGATCACGGTTAGTGATGGCTAGAAGCGTGATTTGTGAATCACGAGTGATCCGATCACGTTCGTTCCCAATCACGGTGATTTTTCACAGTGATCCGTGATTTTCATGATCACATCTGATTGGTGCAGGCGCAAAAGTGATCCGTGATCGCCTCTGATTGGTGCAGACAGAACAGTGATCGCTTCTGATTGGTGGAGAATATAACTGCTCTTTGCACGCGCCACATAACCAAAGAGTATACTGCATTCCACATTAGAGCATACCGATTTCGCGCAGGTACGACCCTCAGGAGGCGTTGCTACGCTCGGCTCCCCACTGAACCGCCTATGTTTTTCTCCGTCGCACGGCCCTCTACTCTCTCTGTTAACTTTTCGTGCACTGTTTACGTTGACAACGGTCAGGTCTCACGTCATTCCTTGAAAATTATCACGACCAATTGCATGCGGTTCAAACTGTGGGTAGTAGTGGGAGCTGCGCAGATCGGTCGCAAATCGGTAGGCAGTGATGCCAGTGATGCCAGATCGAGGACGGGTGCCCTCAAGAATTTCCCCCAGCTCGCGCACACTACGCCGGAGCAGCGCGTCCGTGAGTTGGACTCCGAAGCGCGGATCTCACGGACACGCTGCTCCGGCGTAGTATGCGCGAGGTGGGGGAAATTCTCGAGGGCACCCGTCCCCGATCTGGTATCACTGAGTGATGCCAGAATCGTAGGACGCGGGACGAAACGCTTACCCCCAGTATGACTGACCGTCGTCTCCCACTACGACCTACCGTCGTCCCCCACTTTCTTCCCATCGCACTGTACACAAGCATATCCCTACCCCTGTCCGTGTGCTCGGCAGCCCAATAGGCAGCTCACACGGACAAGAGTATAAATATGCTTGTACGCAGTGCGGTGAGAAGAAAGTGGGGGACGCCCGTAGGGCATAGTGGGAAATAATGGTAGGTCATAGTAGGAGTAAGCGTTTGGGCTCGCGTCCCACGATTCTGGCATCACTGTCGGTAGGGGCGTCGGTATGATCTAGTATGGAATGCAGTATAGGTATAATAAGAGGCGTCACTCCGGGCGGAACCTTTGAAGTCCTTACTTGACCTTGGCATTTAAATTGGTTGTATATTTCGAGCGGGATATTCAAATCGACTAAATGTACTTACCACAATTGGCTGATTATTGCCGAAGTTGACCGATCATTGCCGAAGCTTAGCGATCATTACCGAATGGGCATTTAAATTGGTTGTATAGTGATTTCCCTAGGTTATTTCTGTCCTTGTCGAGTGACGCCTCTTATTATATCTCCTCTTTGACATAACACCAAATTCTATTACCTCTCGAAACATTGTCAGGTCCTCACTGTTCTTACAGAATCTCAGTTGTATATTTTGAACCAATGTAATCGTTCTTGATATATTCAAATTAACGAATATTTCTTCACTTTAGTTAAAAATTATAATGTATATTTGAATACTTTAGCCAATCAAATCAGTGCGTGCATACATTGACTATTTATGAATGAATATATAGAACCCAGATAGCACAACGTCTGGTAAAGTCTTAAAGATGTCCAAAAGGCGTCTTAAAGACGTCTTGTTACAAATCAAGACATTCAGACCTAAAATGGACATAAACTAGACGTCTCTAAGACGAGGTGTGCTATCTGGGTATTATATTAGTAGGAAGTATGAAGTAGGATTCTAATATACGTATCTTCTGACAATTCACTTTTAAAATATTTGCTTGTAATTTATTTGTAATAAATGTCATTCACTTGTAACATTGCGATGTTTCTGTAACATAGTTACTTGTAATTTATTCGTAATGTGTACTTCGGAAATATATTTTTTGCAGATATCACTCTATTATATTACTTTCCTTTTAACAGTTTTCATCTTGTAAGGTTGATGTAAATACTTACAAAGTCCATATTGCTAATAATGCAGACAATGCATGACTCAAATAGATTTTCAATTATCAGAATTTGAGGTGAAATAAACATATAAAATTTAGTTGATTCAAATTTCCCGCTTGAATATACAACCAATTTAAAGGGACAAGGCAACGAAGAACTTCAAAGATACCGCCCCGGAGTGTCGCCTCTTTGTATACCTTCTCTTTCATCAGGCTCTGCACCTTAGAACGCAGCCAAATGCGGACACAGACGACTACGGTTCTAACGTCAGACTCTGCGCTCTTATGCCAGACCCTGCTACCAATCTGATGTCAGACTGGAGACAGATGGTTATAAGGAAATGTAAAAGTATTAAATATTTATCTTACCTGATTCCTTACTCATGCTGCAACTTCCCACACAGCACACAACATCCCGAGGACGTCTGTTTTAGGTCCGTTCTAGGACTGTAGGTCTGAATGTCCCGATTGGTAACAAAACGTCCCCGGGACGTCTGTGGACGGCTCTGGGATGTCTATAGACGGTTTCGGGACGTTTTTGGGACATTGTGTAACTACAGTGGCGCCATCTGTACAATGTCCTAAGGAGGTCTTGGGGATGCGTATGGGACGTGTCTTTGCGGGGTGTATAATTCCTCATGCTCCATCAGAGGGCGACGCGGCTCGAGAATTTCTCGCCGGTGATCGTGGACCCAGTTAGTATATATAAAAATTCCGTCGCAGTCCTTCTTTCCTTTTCTAAGGTGGTGACCCATTGCATAGACGGTCCAGTTAGATCACCTAATTTATCGATAAATAGGTCTTAATTACGTCTTTTGAATGCCTGTTTCAGTCCTAATCCAGGCCTGTTTAAGACGTCCTTTAAACGCTTGTTCAGTCCGAATCCAGGCGCTTTAAAATACATACTCGGGACGACTGTTTTGGTAACATTCGTCATTCAGAGGACGTACGTAAGCCGTTCGTGGGACATTCGGGACGTCCCCGGGACGTCCGGTACGGCTGGGACGAACGTCCCCGGGACGTTTTGGGGACGATTGTGTGCTGTGTGGATTTAATAAATCACTGAGAAACTCTAATAAAGGGCAAAATTCACAAAAGTCGGACGTAGAGTTTACAAAAGTTGACACAAGTACGATTACGAAATACCAATCAACGCCAAGGTGATAAACGAAACGACGCCACCTTCAAGTCAAGCCTAGTGATCACTAGTCAAGTCAAGCTACCCAAGCCAATCACGTCGCTTGGCTTGACTTGACGGTGGTGCCATTTCGTTTGCCATCTTGGCGTTGATTGGTTTGACGTCATCGCGTATGCGTTACGGATAGAGATGGAATGCAAAATCACTAACAGTGATTTATCACAGTGATCGCAAATTCACGATTACGGTCGTGATTGAAGTTAAATCACGACCGTGATTGTGATTTTTTTAACCTGAGTGAATTGTGTACTGTAATCGTAATTCTTGATCTTAATTGAATTATTTTGTGTGAAATACTTTAATAGAGCTGGTGTTATAGTCAAAACGTGCTAATTCAGCGAATATATAGAATATTCATTCATAAATAGTCAATGTATGCACGCACTGATTGGATTGGCTAAAGTATTCACATATACATTATACTTTTTAACTAAAGTGAAGAAATATTCGTTAATTTGAATAGATCAAGAACGATTACATTGGTTCAAAATATACAACTGAGATTCTATAAGCACAGTGAGGACCTGACAATGTTTCGAGAGGTAATAAAATTTGGTGTTATGTGGCGCGTGCAAAGAGCTGTTATGCTTTCAACCAATCAGAAGCGATCACTGTTCTGCCTGCACCAATCAGAGGCGATCACGGATCACTGTTGCGCCTGCACCAATCAGAAGCGATCACGAATCACTGTTCTGCCTGCACCAATCTGGTGCGATCACGAAAATCACGGATTACTGTGAAAAATCACCGTGATTGGGAACGAACGTGATCGGATCACTCGTGATTCGCAAATCACATTTCTAGCCATCACTAGTTACGGAGCGTAGTCCGGACTCGAGAAGATATTTCCCGTGATCACTGCTGGTGTTTCTTCCATGAAGTACGAGTAATTTTCTGTAATTTCAAACTTTGATTTTTTTAATTGGGATCTGACATGAGGGCGGGGCCTAACCAAGATGGCACCGATATGAGTACAAGATACATGTGTTGTATATGCGGTGTTATAGTTTCAGTATTGTCTCCGTATGTGCTCGCTGGTCGGGACCGGCGTTGAGCTCCTATCGTGAACAGATCCCTAATTCCGAGTGTTCGTTTCTCGCTTCTTTTTGGTCGAAGGGGGGAGCGAGATGGAACGCTTTGCGTGCGCGGCGGACGTGCGCGACGAGTGCGAGCACTCAGATGGAATCGTGACTACTCGACGCTTGCGCGCGACGGTCAGATAACTAGGCACTGCACGAGTCTTTTTTGCGCCCTAGGCGATCTTTTCAAATTACGCCCTTTATTATAACACATTTATTTGAGATTGTTGATAACCGTGAGACAGAAGTGGTGGGGATAGCGACAAGCACGTATTGTGTGCACCAAATCGAGTACATATGGAGACAATGCTGTATTTGTAAAAATGATCCTTTCTATGCAAAGTACCTATATGTGATTGGGCAGGTTCAAATCCTGCCCAGCGGAATTTTATAGAAGGTGAACGTGTACTTCAAGGGATTGTTGTGTACCCAACGAGCGCTACTACTTTCGCCACCAGATGTCATGTTAACGGATGTCAGATCCCAATATGTAAGGTGTCGACGCAAATTTATTACATAGTTTATTATGTAATAGTTAATAATTTTGTATTAAATAGTTTATAAATAACAAATACATTATTGGAGCACGGTGAGAGTCGCGCGCGTTAAGCGATTCTGTTACCGTGAGCGGCTGTGGATACGCGGGCCGCGTCGCCGTTGACTACCACTGTCGGCTCCGCGTGTTTTGCCAATTTCGCTTCTGTATTGAAAACAAAACGAAACTTAGGTACCACTTCTGTTAACGCTTTTCGAAGGAAACATGTCCGCTGCATCCCGCGGAATGGTCAGATTTTCTCCCAGACCCTTCGTTTTGGAAATAAATTGAAAGATATCTGCATTTCGAGTGTCCTTTTCCCTTTGATCGTTGTTTAAACATAATTTAAATGTTCATAATGCAATAATAACTTATATCGTTGTATTCGGGAGGGTTGAGAGAATAATTTGACGCAACGAGCAACTGAATAACTATTACCGTTTTGGCATAAAAGATGTTCAAAATTGAAAATTTGCAGTTTTTTTTCAAAATTGAATTTCTCCAAAACTGAGGATGAGGGCAACAAACGGTTTACGGATTCGTTTTCAGCGCACGAAAATCTATAAGAAACAGCTATTGAATGTTACAAGTCCAGATGGCTGCCGAAGCTGTCTTTAAGACGTCTTTGATACGCCTTCTGGACGTCTTTAAGACTTTGTCAGACGTTGTGCTGTGTGGGTAGCCCCGATGGTTTCGGATAAATGGAGTTTTCCTTTATGTATTAATTATTATAGATATATCATAGACATATATAGACGGAGCAGAAGATGTGAATATCGGCGAGGGGAAGGTAAGCTTCGGGAGGAAAAGGCAGAGGTTCAGATACAACCTGTCATACAAGCACGTCGGTTACTAGCTTTGGAAGCATTCAACATGCATAACCACTGCGTTACCCGATTTGCCTGTATCGCTCTCCTCCCCTTACCGCGAATCTTGCAACCCCCCCTCAAACAAACACGCTCCGTCTATATATGCTATGGGATATATCGATGCGCGTATTGTATGGTTGCCATGACGGCGAATTACAAACGTTTTCCCTCTGGATGCTACATTCTCTCAACGTATATGCCAATTTATTTCTCAAGAACTTTGTTGAAGGAATAAGAGTTAAGCATGTCGATAAATAATAACATAGACACGGTGCTGAGTGCGCTAGGCTGGCACGATGGATTTCGAATACCAGTAGCGAACGAGGAGAACATACGATTAGAAGAAGAAGTAATGTATTTGCGTTATATTGGTTTCATTTCTGTCGAACACATGTCCACTTTTTCTATTTGCCTTTGTATGCATGCTTTTGTTTCTCATATGATGGTAATAAATTGTTGCACAGTAGCAGGCGTAAATAAATAAGTAAATAAATTTGTTTAAAACTGAGAGCACGTTGTGTCAATGAAATTTTTACTCCACTAAATTTACTTCTCAGATATGCGTTATAAGATCCATTAATTTACTAAGTTTTTGACTGGCATTGACGATTTTTCATGTCCAATCGGTTCTACTACTCGTCTGGCATTGACGTGTTTCCATGTCGAGGTAGCAGAGAAATTACTAATTTTAAGCCACGCGTCTAGGGATATTGAAATTTAATAAATCGTAAATTTCATCAAGTTTCATATAGGTGAATTTATAGGTAGTATATATAAAAGGAAAATAATGCTACTTGTAGAAAATAGTAGTACTCCATAATTTATGATACGGACAAGTATGAAAAATGAAAACTCTTATCAATAAGAGCTAAGTAGTCATACGAAATAGACTGGGCAGTTTGCTTTCCTCAAAGATACCTAATGGACACGTGAAAAAGTCTAGTAGGATTGAGACAGTAGTTTGGGAGCTTAGCTGCCAGTCAAAGACTGGCATTCTCAGTCGTTGCTTATTCTTAAGATCTCCTTAATCTTAAGCAACGACTATGAATACCGCCCATAGGTAGGAATATTCAAACAAAATTTACATTTTCTATGGAAAGATCGAAAAGAAAATGAAATTTAAAGAAGATTTGACTACGAAACTCGACACCACGAAGGATCGAGTTAAAATGATGAAAAAACATGCTAGTTACTTAACGGCGGAGCATGATATGAACCAGAAACTTTTGAATGCGCATTCCACGCAACTCGAGAATGAGGATCGTCATTACCGACTGAGCTGCAGCACCGAATCGAGTCTTCGCCGCGAGGCGCGAGATTTTGAAAAGGAATGGAAGAAAGTCAACGAGACGATATCGAATGTGAAAAGGGAATTAGAGAAAATGACGAAGAAAATCGAGGCATCGAAAAAAGCGGTTAAATATGACGAGAAAAGTTTACGAGAATGGGAAGAATCGTTGAATCAAAACGAGGATGATAATCAATTGATAGAGCAATACATGAAAGAAGATTTGAAGGAATACAAGGTAAATAGGATGGTGAAGAAATTAGAATAAACAGTAACGGCGCATCGATTCCAAACGTGGTAAGATTTTAATAGTATTCCGCAATTTAGGAACAAGAACTAAAGCGGCAGAAACTCAATAAAGAGTTGCAAACGTACCGCGAGGCGATTGTTAAGACTAGCAACGAAGCACGAGAGATGGAAATTGTTCTCGATCGTACAAATAAATTATATGGCCAAGCGCTAACAGAATATCAGCAAATGTTTAATCAATGGAAGGAGAGTGTGATCATGATGCAACAAAAGAATGAAGATATTAAGAAAGTTCTCCAAGTACGGTAACAAACTGAAATATTTTTCACCTTAAGGGGGGACAACACCTTGAAGCCCGGAAAAAAGTGCAACTTTTTTAATTTTGTGTTAGATATCCACACTTCGTAGGAAAGTCATTGATATGGATTTAAATGTGCATGTAGTGGACAGTATTTTAGAATTTTTGTGTGACAAAATAAATGAATTTATAACTTTAAACTCGTTTGAAATGGTATCGGCGCACTGGTTCGGTCACTTTAAATAATTATTTTTTAATTAAATAGAAATTAAAAAATATAAATCAAAGCTATTTTGCAAATATTAAATATTTATATCAATATTTAATATATTAAAATTTAATATTTGCAAAATAGCTTTGATTTATATTTTTTAACTTTTATTTAATTAAAAAATAATTGTTTAAAGTGACCGAACCAGTGCGCCGATACCATTTCAGTTAAGATTTACGGTCGAAATTTAATTTAAAAAATTTTTTAAACTCGTTTTTCTCGAAACTATGTTTTTCAAACTGGTTGAACGATTTTCTCCGCCAATTTTGCATAAATCAATCTCCGATTTTGCGTGTTTATTCTACATAAAAATGCCTTCAGTTAAGCGTACGGAAATTTAATTACAATAATTTTTTGAGAAATGGCGGAGATTAAAGGGGAAAGTTCTAAAATGTCGAGTCAGTTTAAGGAAAAATCAATATATTTTGGGGTGGAAAAAATTGTAAAAATAATTTATTTTTAGTTTCCGTACACTTAACTGAAGGCATTTTTCTCTAGAATAAATACGCAAAACCGGAGATTGATGCATGCAAAATTGGCGGAGAAAATCGTTCAACCAGTTTGATAAACATAGTTTCGAGAAAAACGAGTTTAAAGTTATAAATTCATTTATTTTATCACGCAAAAATTCTAAAAAACTGTCCACTACATGCACATTTAAACCCCACATCAATGACTTTCCTACGAAGTTTGAATATCTAACATAAAATTCAAAAAAATTGCACTTTTTTCTGGGCTTCAAGGTGTTGTTCCCCCTTAAACAATCCATCGCTCTAAATGAATGCATGCCCAGTATGGGATTCCCTTAAAAATTATAGTTCAGATCGTAGGTACTATTGGTTCACCAAACCGTTAGAAATCAACTGTTAACGAATCTTTTATTCGTTAACTTTATACAGGAAATTGAAACATCACGCGAGATAACACAAGACAAAAGGAATGTACTGCAAGAATCAGAGAAGTTTCTAAAGGAGCAAATCGAAAATAATAAGGAAGCCGAAGAATCGATTAAAAAATTGGAGATAGATCTTTTTAATATGAGAGAAGAACAGCGTAAAAAAAAGGAGATGCTTGGTGTATACGAAAACCAAGTAAGAAAGCAGTTTAAAGAAATATGATTATTAGAGAATCTTTTAAAATCTTTCTCTCGTTTCTTATTCGTTTCTGATGCTACAGTTAATTATACAACAAAATATTGTGAAAGACTCGTCGCAACGTGTGCAGCAAGTGAGAGCCGATATAAAACGTAAACGATCAGAAATTCAAGGAAAATATGTAAAAGTCGAGAAAATATCCAAGCAAGTGACCGATCTGGCAGATAAGTTGCAAAATATCGACAGTCAAAAGTTGAATATAGAAGAAAAAGCAAAGGAATTGGAAAATATGATCGAGGTACTCGTTAATACGAATTCCACGAATTTCTCTGGATATTCGCCTTTTTAATAACTAATATGATTTAGGAACAAGAAAAGAAAAAGGCTGCAATGATGAAAGAAGTGAATCGATTGCAAACTGCAAATTTACGTGTCACGAATCATATAAAAGAACTAGAGAACGAAGACAAAATTTTGAAGATGCAGTATCAGAATGAGTCGAAAAAGATTGAGTACATAGATAAACTGTATAGTAAGAGTGAAAAGATTTTGGAGGAAAAGACGGACACATTGTATCAGGTGCAGTTTGAATTACAAAAGTCTGAAATGAAATTAGAAAGATTGAAAGGTCACGAACGGGATAAATCTGAAGCTGAGAGGAAGCAAAAAAGAACCGAAGAGTTGCAAAGTATCCTAAACGATAAAATGAAAGTATCAAAGTTGTTGCAAAAACAGACTACAAGTTTGGAAGTAATGTAATTTTTAAACGATTAAGTTATAGGGTAAAGGCCCAATTACTGGCAGCCAACCCAATTACTGCCACCTTAAGCTATTTTACTTAAACGTTTATTTATTCGTTATTTTAAGTAAAATAGCTTAAGGTGACAGTAATTGGGTTGACTGCCAGTAATTGGGTCCTTTACCCTAATCATTTATTGAAACATATTTCATGTATCTTTCTTCTGTGTAGTACGACATGAGAAAGATGACGAACAGCCTAGCTAGCGACAACAATGAATTAGAGTATTTGAGAAATAAAAGACAAGATCTTGTTCTTCTTATGGATGCCGGAGAGAAACAACTAAAGTCTGCTCAGAATCTTCACGACGAGAAGCAAGTAGAAGAAAGTCTCCTGAGGCTAAAGTTGTTGCAGATGGAAAAGATGATATCTAATCTTGGGAATAATGTTTACGATTTGGAACGATATCGACTTGAATTAGAAGCTGTAAGTTTTTTTAATGGAACGATAAAGGAGATATTTATTTCGGAATCTGAATGTTCTGTCGGAATTATTATAACACAACTGTCTAGGCAATACGAGAACGTAAAGCGGAAATTGCCGTGCAAAAGGAATCGCTGACCATTCAAAAAAGGGTCGCTACTAGCGAATGTTCAGATTTAAGGTGCTCTATCAGTGAAAGAGGAATACGAATAAAACAATTACAGGCAAGGTACGATAGCGGCTTAGCTACGTTAGGTACTAATGTCGATGGGACTCCGGTAAATACTACCCACTTGAAGATTCAACATGCACAAGAAAGATATCTTTTACAAGAGCAAGGTGATAAATTAGACGAAACAATCAGAAAAACTGAGCACGAAATACAAGCCATGGAAAATACACTACGGGTAGTGAATGCTTGTAACGACAAATATAAGATAACATTGACCGCGGATGATAAATATAAATCTGAAGTAGAAGAACACAGAAAGTTGAACGAACAGCTATCTAACGCGGAACAGAATTTACAGGAGAAAAAGGAGGAATTGCATTCTTCGACTGAGAATCTACAGGTATCCAATAATATATTTGAGCTTGTCTTATCTTATGTTATATAAAATAAAATAAATGTTAATTTTTCTATGGAAATGGCTTCGGCAGAGACTGCAAAGCGATTATGCCCAGGTCCTTAAAAATATAGATGAAACTAAAGAGTTGGAAGACAATAAGAAGCAATATTTAATCGAGCTACAGCAACAGATTCACGACCAAAATGAGAAATTATTAAGAGCTGACAAAAATTTGAAGAGCGTTCAAAAAGATATTAAAAGAATATTTGCAGCTAGAGGCGACCACGCAGTAATTGTGCAACAGGTTTGTAAATTAAATTAAATATTTCGTAGCAGATATTTAATAAATATAGTTTGATAATACTTGCACATACTACAGAAAGAGGTAGAACTACGCGAGATCCAAGAACAGAATTCCATCGTCTTGCAAGATATTGCAGAATTTACAATTCATCATGTGGAAGCAGAGACTTATATTAAAAAGCTTCTAGCTATTAAAAATATAGAGTTACCCTCGCTTTCTCTGTTCAATCAATCGCCAACGCCGAGTCAACGTTGCAGCGTTACAAATTCGGTAGAATGCCTACTGAAAAGCCATACAACCCGTGGAAGCACTGTTGCATCGTCTAGAGAAAGTATCAGTAACATCGTCAACTTGGAACCAGAATTTGGAAGTATGTTCTATTAATTTATACGCGAATGTATATATGCACATGTGAACTCTACCGCTGTTTCAGCAACCACGACCAAATACTCGTCAAAGGGAAGTACAAGGTCCGTGAAAACTTCTCTACATTTACAAAGGAAAAAGAATATCTAATACAATTTTTCACGTAGGATATTCTGTGTTAAATACTTGATTTTCTCTATCGCTCGTATTTAGTAGTAAAGAACAAATACAGTAAAAATCAGGTAGATAATATAAAGAAACGCAGTTGAAGCCTTAATGAGATTGATGTTGATGTTATTAGAACTGATAAGGTAATTGTGCCAGTAGTCGGCCATTTAAGGGAAAGCGAAAATTCATGTTACGCGGTGTTATTATTAATATACTATTTTTTAAATGTGTTATTGACAGTCAAATTCTTTAAAGCATCTATTTTTTAAATGTGTGGATGATTTTTTAATAGTATAACAATTTTTATTTAAAATATCTAAAATACCCACAAGCGTCCTTTTTACCAGTAGTCAGCCAGTAAAATTCTAACTCCAGCCTTTTATATGCCAGTAGTCAGCCAGGTTTTTCTATTAGGTTATACAGGGTGTTTCTGTACCTGTGGTCAATACTCTAAGGGATGATTATACCGGCGAAAATAAGACGAAAATCAAGAGTGACGAAATTGCGGTAAACGCTTCATTTTCGAGGAAATTGACTTTGAATTTCACCTAAATACGCGTGCATCGTAGGTGCTTGAGGGGCACTAATTATTTAAATTATAACGGCGGACTACTAGACCAATCGTCCAGTCGTCAACCGTTTTATGTTTTAGACGGCCGACCACTGGTAAAATTCACGATTTCTTAAGAATATCCAGTAGCCAGCCGGGGTCCGGGGCGGCTGACTATTGGTTTTCTTTATATTTTGAAGGCCAATAGTACGCCACTTCAAAAATACTTACTAACCTAAGTTTAAATGCAATTATGAATTCTCGAAAAGTTCATTCGAATGTTATTAATAGCATATTCAAAAGTTGAACATAAAAAACTTCGTATTAGTGTTGGTATACACTATTTCCAAGGGTCGCCTATAGTACTAAATTAATTCAAATTGACTCATCAGTCGTCAACTATCAAATCGCCAACACAATAAAGCTTTTTGCAGTTCATATTTTTACCGCTAAACGCATAAAACTTCCCACATTCCAAGGAGAGAGTACACTGATCATTGTTTCGTTTAAATCTATAATATTTTATTTATAATTTCTTATTTTTAAGAAATTTATTTCCGAAAAGCCTGACTACTGGGTAGGGGCTGAAATATGGCACATTTACCCTACTTTTTTAATACTATACGAAACCTCTGTTTTACATGGAATTTTGTGTATCAGAATACTCGATAAATAACTTGTAACTTAACGTAGCGCGGACTTTACACGAATTTAGTCAATAAAGCTTGTATGTACATAACTAAAAAAAAAAATAAAGTGATAACGTGATAACCACTACTTTTATTTTATTACGAAACCACGAATCTTTACACGAATTTAGTTAATAAAGCTTGTATGTACATAACTAAAAAAAAAAGTGATAACGTGATAACCACTACTTTTATTTTATTACGAAACCACGAAACGCAGCGCAGAGCCGCTAAAGCCTGCACATACGCTGTATTTATTATTTTCTATTTACATACGTATACCTATATCTGTATGTACGTGATTCTGCCGGATACAAGGTACGTTATTAAAACTAAATATTAGCCTCAAGTTGAAATATCTCCTTGTTATATATTGTACGATGAAAATTCAGATATATAACCCTTTCCTTATTTTTAATGCTGCCAGATATGTAATGATATGTAATTTCAGATGCCCGATATTAACGAAGTTTCCAGTAATAAGGTGTTCGGAGGATGGCAAAAAGTTTATTCTCATGAAAGGTATGTAGCGTAGATGTCCCAATTACCGTGCCCTGTACCTATTACCGTGCCGTTACATTTAAAGCTTTAATTGTTTAAAAATGCAACCTACTCGTTTGTAACACATACATTAATAGTATAACTTAATTAAAAAAATTTCTTTCCTTAGTTATGTGCGCGAGTTTCTTTGTATGGCTTTTTTAAGTATAAAGGCACGGTAATTGGGACATCTACTCCATGTATTGTGATCTTACGATCGCCAATAAGAAAATGTAAAATTTATTCAAACACCCTTTGTAATACAGCCAGGAACTAGGATGCAAAATGAATTTTGGCATTTTCCTGCCACCGCAAGTCGAAGCAGGTTCCGTACCTGTTATCTATTGGCTATCCGGTCTGACCTGTACAGAAGCCAATTTTATTCAGAAATCCGGTGCGCAGAAGTATGCCTCCGAGCATGGAGTGATTTTAGTTTCACCCGATACAAGCCCTCGCAACCTTAACATACCCGGACAGGACGACGATTGGGATTTCGGATCAGGGGCTGGTTTCTACGTCGATGCAACAATGGAACCGTGGAATAAAAATTATAGAATGTACAGTTATGTTACTAAAGAACTGCCGGCTTTGGTTAATGAAAAGTTTCCCGTTCTGCCACACGTGCAATCTATAACGGGTCACAGGTAAAATAGGAAAAAATTGTTTGTGTAAAGTACTTTTGGTCCGCGCCAACAAACGGATAATTGCTACTTTGTCGATAGCATGGGTGGACACGGAGCTCTGATATGCGCTCTAAAGAATCCTGGTTTGTACAAAACAGTTTCTGCTTTTGCGCCTATAAGCAATCCGATTTCTTGCCCGTGGGGTAAGAAAGCTTTCTCCGGCTATCTTGGTAAAACGGAGACTAACGCTTGGAAGGATTGGGACGCTACGGAGCTAGCTAAAAAATATAACGGTCCCCCTTTGAATATTTTAATCGATCAGGTATTGTATCGTAATATATATTCAGAAAGGGAGAAGAAAGATATAACAGAAACAATATATGTTTCGTAATTTTAGGGAAAAGAAGATAAATTTTTGAGTGATCAACAATTGCTGCCTGAAAATTTGTCGTCGGCTGCAAAAGATGCTGAAATACCGTTGGTTCTTAGGTATCAAACGGGCTACGATCACAGTTACTTTTTTATATCTACATTCATCGAAGATCACATTAAGCACCATGTAAAATATCTCAAAGCTTAATTCGTTATATTTTTTATTTAGGTATATGCCTACTTTTACATAATAAAGTCAAAGTCAAAACAAAATATTTGAATGAATTATTGAAACAGAAAATACTGCTCCCCTTTTCTTTAATCTGGAATTGTTTTTCGCGACACTCAAGTATTTTCGCGGCAGTTGAAACAAAAGCATAAAAAGCATAATTCTGTCTTTAATTTATCTGTTTCATACAGTTTTGCTTAATTTCAATATCTTTTTTTTACAATTTATTGTAAAATTGATAATGCACGAGGCACATACACATCAACTTACAACGATGAAACATTAATTAATCAGACTTCGGTGGTCCACGGATTTCGTGCCAAAGTGCTAATACTGGTTCACGTTTCTTCCATATATTAGCATTACCCCAAGCTTGCCAAAACCTATGATAAATGAAGGGGAAAGACTTAGGCATAGATTCAAGAGAATACAACTTCTCCACGACTGCACTTACATTCCAAACAATACACCGCCCAAATGTGCAGCATGATCGAAAAATTGCCAACGCAAAAGGCATCCTAAGGCGTCCATACCCATTATCGCTTTGATTGCCTATTCATAAATGTTTTATTAGAAGGGATGCAATTTATACATTTAACTCGCTGTTACATAGTTACCATACCATGCCTGCTGTGAACTTGTATATGGGAAGAAATATAATAGTGAGGTAAGTATCGGGAAACTGAGTGCACACAAATCCAAGGATACCCATTACCGCTCCTGACTGCATAATAAATAGAAAGTTACTACTGGGAACGCCGTCGAATTTCTGCAAATACACTAGACACGCATAAGACAAATACGCACCGCTCCTAAGGAAGGACTTTGAAAACCGAATGCAGTTTTGTACAAGTGACTGACGAAACTAGACACCACTCCGCTCGTCAGATAAAGTGCCACAAATTGTTCTTTACCCAATGCTGCCACAGCCAAAGAACTGAAGCTGTGTAATACATACATGTTAGCAGCTAGATGTAAGAACGAGTAGTGGGAGAATGTCGATAGCAGCATTGGCCAACACACCGCACCTTGATCAAAATTATAAACTTTCATATCCTTCTTCGTCTGTGACTATAGGGTAAAGGACCCAACTACCGGCAGGCAACCCAATTACTGTCACCTTAAGCTATTTTACTTAAAATAACGAATAAATAAACGTGTAAGTAAAATAGCTGAAGGTGACAGTAATTGGGTTGGCTGCCAGTAATTGGGTCCTTTACCCTACATACAATGTATGTGCAACTTACGAGATGCTGGATTAGAGCAGAAGTATTGTGCCATTACTTTATGCAACGCAGGAATGCGCCATGAAAGAAATACTATGACGTTTAAAAAACATATAGGGACAAATATCTTTTCGCCTTGCGTTAAATTTCTCCACCAACTTCCCATCTCTTGTCTCCATCCTGTTCGCTAAATAGAATTGATGTTCTAATAATATCTAATAAACATTATCTCTTTAGACATATGTGTCGTTATACAAACACGTATTCCCCAATGCTTATAATGGTTGATCAGCCTATAGGTTCTTTCTCTGATACGTTCATATTCCCAAATGGCAGCGCCAATAAACGTGGTTCCACTAAACTGACATGACGGAAACCATGAAACTTATGACACAAGAAAAGTGGATTATATTCAGATTGCTTTGACACACAAAGTATCTACTTCTCGGATACCTGTGTTATTCTACGTTAACTCTTTTGCTATCGACGCCTATGCAGCACGTTACAACGCGCTATGGAAGATACTTCAGCTGCCTATGAAGGAGGCAACTGAAAAGGCTTTTACTCGTGCTTATGTACCTAGTTAGTATTTTACTTGTATAAGAAAACTCCGTAGCCTTGTATCCCGCTGCATTGACTTTTTTAGCAAAAGGGTCAAGACAAGTACTTTGTGCTTCGTTTCTGTTTTACTTACGATAATCGTGAAAGCGAACGGTTTCCACATTCTTGAGAAATGTACAGGGCCATTTTTGATATAGCTACTTGGGACAGGTGTCTCTGGCACCTTTGCTCTGCTTCTAAACTTCCCATGATTTCTGATCTGTTTGTACAGTTGTGCTGTATGCAGCTTAGGCTTAAGTTGCACCGTCGTGAACACGCTAGGAAAACATAGACTTGTAAATTTCTGCAATTCGATGATACTCAACATAACCTCGTTTCATGTCTCACCATTTACATACAGTATCGCCTAAATACAAAAACGGTCTGACAGCCATATCACTAATAATTTAGAAACTATCGGAGCAGTCTAATAATCACGAATCGATTTCGTGAAGCATATTCATATTGAAAACAAAAAAGTTGATTTTAAGGTAAACGAAATAAACGACGAATAAACGTTAAGAGCGTTGTAGCTTTTTATCTGAAAAATAAAGAACGTAAAGTGACTTTTTAAAACAGTTCGTGATCATGAGCAATTCGACATTGTCTTATAAGTATGTAATTATTGACAATTTCGGGTACATGCAGACAGCAGACCTTTCAACAGTTTCAACCTCCTTCCATAAAATTCGTTCACATATGTACCTATGAACAGTAAAGTCTCGTTACGGCCGTTACGGGCTCGGTTTGGTGCACGTGTACACGATACGGACTTTTCGCTATCCCCACCAGTTCTGTCTCACTCTTGTCCGGCGAAGGCGAGAGCGAGATGGAACGAGAGTGAGCGAAGGCACTGAAAGGGAGCGAGGACAGTACGAGACAGACGACGCGTTGATATTTTGTCTCGCTCCGTCTTTCAGATGCCTGACACTCCGTCCTTTGCGTACGCGATGGTCGCAATCGGAAGCGGTTTCGATCATGCTACTTCGTAAGAAATAACTAGCCTCTTAGCGGCAATTCGCCGCACGGGAGTGACGGAGAACATGCGGAAGACAGGGATGGTGCTAAACAAGGACAGGGCTTTATGTGCAAGTGAGGGGGTCTTATGCGAGCGGCAGCTACCTTGGGGTCGCGGCCAAAGAGGAGATATAATAAGAGGCGTCACTCGACAAGGACAGAAATAACCTAGGGAAATCACTAGACAACCAATTTAAATGCCCATTCGGCAATGATCGGTAAACTTCGGCAATAATCAGCCAATTGCGGTAAGGTACATTTAGTCGATTTGAATATCCCGCTCGAATATACAACCAATTTAAATGCCAAGGTCAAGTAAGGACCTCAAAGGTTCCGCCCGGAGTGACGCCTCTTATTATACGTACTCTTTGGTCGCGGCGGGCAAAACGTTTTCCCTTGCCTTCCCGTGCTAGAACACCGATATGGGGATTTCGTGCGTCTACCTAGACTTCGGCCTGGCAGTCGAAAAACTTTCTACCTACGATACATGCTACTTCTTTGCCATATAGATGAGGAATCGAGTCCATCATCCTCTTACGCGTAATGTTTTATCAAGCAAAATTCATTTTAGCAAACTAAATAATAACTTGTAGAATTGTCACCATTGTCACTAGGGTAGATGTCCCAATTAACGTGCTTTGACGCCGAGTTGCTCACGACGGAATTAATTAGTGACTTCTCTCACTTTAATTTTGCTTGGTGAAAATTTATATTGGTATTTTTAACTTTTCTCCTTATTAAGGCATTTTTTTCGGGTTGAAAATGTTAATTTTTTATATTTTGTTAATTGAAATAAAAATACATGTTTTTGTCCCAATTACCGTGCCCTGAAAAATGCGTTGTCCCTATTCCCGTGCTCCCAATTACCGTGCCCTTTTTTTAATAGCGTTCCCGCGGTTAGGTTATGTCTTTAAACTTTAAACTGTTCAAAACATTTTTTTGCTCTAAGAGAGATGTTTTTATGTAATTTTAATATGACCTTTTCATTACAAAAGCAAAATATACAAATATAAATTTCTATTCACTCGTTCTGAGAAACAAAAGTAAGGTTAGGTTTAGCAGTTACAGAGGGAGCCAGTGGATTTTCTAGGGGCACGGTAATAGGGACAAGTGTTAAATTCCTGTCCCAATTACCGGATTCACTTTAAAAATACGAAAACGTTTCAAAAGTGCTGATTTTCCTATTTTTTCATAAAATTTTAACCTTTAATGATATAATAAACACTTTACATAAGTGCGAATCATTATAATTATCAATTTATTCACTTCTGTAAAGTACGTGTTCCATAGACGTCTTAAAGACGTCTTTGAGACGCCTTTTGGACGTCTTTAAGACTTTGCCAGACGTTGTGCTGTGTGGGCTCATACATTAATAGTTCAACTTAATTAAAAAAAATTCTTTCCTTATTTATATATGCGAGTTTATTTGTACGGCTTGATTAAGTATAAAGGCACGGTAATAGGGACAGGGCACGGTAATTGGGACATCTACCCCATGATGTAAGGACATAAGGTGTGCTCGTGCGCAGCCTTCCAGATTAGCCAATGACGTGCCCTTCCCAAGATCGTCCATATTGGATTGTCATCCAATACGACGTCCTATTACATTCGTGTAGTCTTGTTCAAACTTCGCCCCTCTAGAGTTTACGCTACACGAAGTTAGGTAGTACATCATAAACCCCATAATGTAACTAAGCGGCCATATTTTAACATGGCGGAAAGTGGGAAGGCGCAGTAGAAGACGAAGATGAGCTGCCGGCCGAGCACACCTTATGTCTTTACATCATGATCTACCCTAGGCATAACTCAGTGGTTCTTCGACACAGGGGGACCCGACATGCAACGTTGCCAAATTTCCGAAGGGAAGCCGATTTTGCCGCCTAGGGCGGTATTCTCAGTCGCTACTTATTCTTAAGCAAATGCTTAAGCATGCGGCATCCTCTACTAACCTACTAGCTAGTAAAGGATGCCGAATGCTTAAGCATTTGCTTAAAAATAAGCAACGACTGAGAATACCGCCCCTAGTGTATCTCCTCTTTGTTCATACATAAGTCTATGGTTCATACATCAAAGAATCGATTCTGGGGAAAATCGGATACCAAAGAATCGATTCAAAAGATCGATCTTCTAACCAAAAGAATCGATTTTCCGAAGAATCGAATCGGAATCGAACACCCCTACCTCCAATCCCTGCGCGTAGTGAACCGTGTCGTGGCGACCGTGGCGTTACGGTTGTAGTATAGTACTGCGAGTACTGCGTTGGGCAATTGTAAATATGTCAACGACGAAGGTTATATCTGGAAAATGAGTCCTTAACATTAGCCACGGTTCTATTAATTCTTTGCATAACTCCAAACGATGTCGTTAGCCGGCTGACAATTTCTGATAATCTCCATATACGTACCATGATGGGAATATTGTACGAAAAACGGCCACTGAAACGACCCAGACTAGGGCCGCCCGATGTCTATCCCCAGGAACCCAAGCAAAAAGAGGACGAGCTCACGTCTATAAATGTTAAGCATGGATTTGCCACGATGCCTCAGTTGTCGGACGAGTTCGGGACTGCGAGGCATTGTAACGTCACCGCTGCCAAAGTGGGGGCCTACTTCAATGCGATCCTCGCAAAGAAGGAGGAGCTCTCCACGATGCCAGACACAGGACGGAAGAGGCAGCAGATCAACCCGAAGGATAATTTTTGGCCAGTAACCGCTAGGACAAAGAACGGCATCGAGGCATGGTTCAAAGATTTGTCTGGCTGTAAGCCGCTGATAGCGCTCGCCAAGAAGGCTCCGAACTTCAATAAGAAAGAGGAAATATTTATGATGTTGTGCGAGTATCAAGTCCCGATGCTGAGGGCAGCCTGGTTTATTAAACTGAGCTCCGCCTATACAGTGGCAGTTTCTGAGGCCAAAATAAAAAAGCGGCAGTTGCCCGATCCAACTACGGGTAAATGAATGCATAGTATTCATTACGCATGGCTCATTTTTTTATCTTTTAGTTTCGTTTCATCTTTTTCCTATACAATTTCTGATTTACATCGCGTCGCATGTGCATATATAATAATGCACAACTGTAATTTAATGCACGATTTAGTAATTTATATTTCTATGTTTAGAATGGACAGGGACACTTATAAAATTTTTGAAGGATCAACTCTCCAAGCTGCAGGAGTATTACTATATAAATAGTCATGCAACGAGTAGCAGTAGTAATAACGGTATAACAAATAATTCGTGCAATGGCAATGGTTCTGGAAGTAGCAACAATAACAACAGCGGTAATAATAATGTAAACAATAATAACGGAGTCGCTAATAACCAGCCAGCGACACCAAATGCGAGTAATCAATCAGTATCCGGAAGTAGCATGAACGAAGAGCATAAATTAGCTTTAAAACAATGGCATTATTGTGTACAATTAGCGAAGTATATGTTCGAGGAGGGTCTATTGGATAGGCAGGAATTACTGCAATGGATTTTAGAACTATTAGACAAAATTAAGTCTTCCCCTTCGGAGGATGGTATATTGAAACTATTGTTGCCATTGGCGTTACAATATTTGGAGGAGTTTGTGCAGTCCGAATTACTAGCTAGACGCTTGGCGTATCTATGTTGCCGTAAATTGGCACATATGTGCAGTAATATGGAAACCAATGGCAATCCGCAAAGTCCATCCATAAATAAAAGCGACGTTAATGGTGGGAAAGACACTGCCACTGCTAGTCAAACGACCAACCCATTAACTACTGCTTTTAACGACTACTTATCTTGTCCGCATCATAGAGATGTGATATATAGCCTGTCGACGATAATACAGGTAAGAATAACTTTTGCTCGATATTTTCAAGTCCGATGGAAGAATAAAATTGCAGCGAATGGTTGTAGCGGTAGTTTGTTAACGTAATGCATAAAGCTGTTGATCGTTACCTAGGTCATTACATTAGAATGTCCAACGGCATTGGTGTGGAATAGCGTCGGCGAAGGCAAAGCACCGTCCGTGTTGAACGGCTCTCCTCTAGACTATTTACCATGCCCTCCGACAGCTTTGCCTTGTCCACCCGCAACCACAACTAATCCTACGCTGAAGCAATTGAAGATTGCCCAGGAAAATATTCGAGCAAGATCTCAAGCCGCCGAGGGGAAATGGTCGTGCGACAAATGGCAGCAAAGCAGCGCGGGCATAATGACGACTAAAGTGCTGGCTGCCTTGGATGCGCTGGATCGGCACAGTTTCGATAGGATGGATTCTAGCAATTCGTTGGACACCTTATACGCTAAGATATTCACGTCACCTCCGAAGGACAATGCTAACGAGCGAGATGCGAAAACAGAGTATAATCCTCAGCAAGATTCCGCTGTGGTTGAGATTCTGTGCGAATGGGCTGTAAGTGCAGAACGATGGGGAGAGCACAGAGCGATGGCGGTTGCAAAACTGCTCGAGAAACGGCAAAGCGAAGTTACTGGGGAAACGAACGACAGTGACGATAAAGATAGCGTTTGTAGCAACGGAAATCCACCGGTGCTTCCGATCTTTCAGCCGTTGCTTATGAAGTTTTTGGACATGGACGCCCCGGTATTAGACAATACATCAGGTCAATCAAAAGTACAGTTCACGAATTTGGTTCACTTATTTTCAGAATTAATTAGACACGATGTGTTTTCACACGATGCGTACATGTGTACGCTTATCTCCAGGGGTGATCTTATACAAGGTACAGTGGATCGATATTTTATCCGCTATTGATATTTAGCTGGAAAATATTCCCTATGTTCGATCGATTTATGTAGGTCCTGCAGCCAGCAAGCCTGGAACGCCAAGCAATCGAGAAGCAATCGACGAAGATAGCTTGTTTCCAGGAATGGATTTGAAACCAGCCAAATTAGAAGTGCCAGATCATGGAAGAACAATGGATTACGATGACAGTAAAATTGACGACGACTTGGACAAACTGCTGCAGCATATCAAAGAGGATCAACAGAATAGCATGGACGCTCCCGACAGTCCGAAGGAAGACGCGCTAGCCGGGCATGGGACCCAAGAAGGGCTGGATTCCAAAATGCCGTCGAGTCACAGTAGACATTTACTGTACACGACACACTTCCCACTACCGCAAGTAATTATCGCGACTCACCTATTTCTTTCTGAACTGTATAAACGCGAGCACACACCGAAACCTCATGAATATTGTGTTCGAAGGATGAAACGTGTAGCCAACATGACTGTAATCAACGACATGTACTCCTTTACGGAGTAGGACGCGTTAGAGACGATGCCAGGCATATCGTTAAGAAGATGACCAAGGAAGTGTGCAAATTGTTTGGCAAGAAGTTTAGCATCGACGTTGCGGAGGGCGGAAAAGTGAAGAAACATTCCCGTAGCGAGTTCAACTTCGAAGCGATCACCTTGAAGTTCCAAAATCTGAGCTACTTCGATCAGCACGTGGTGACGTGGCAGTGTGCCACGCAAGTCATCGAAATGCTCAACACATTCGCATTAGCTGGATCGTCGTATTTACCAGTGCAGGAACACGTGGCGTTTCTTTTCGACTTAATGGAGCTGGCGCTGAACATATATGGCCTGATAGATGTTTGCATCCAGATCCTGAAGGAGCTACCAGAGGTCGAAGCGCAGTTGACAGCCAGAAATAGTCAACTCGTTAGAAGTTACACGACAAGCTTGAGTCTGTACGTTGTAGGTGTATTAAGGAGATATCATTGTTGTTTATTGTGTAAGTATCGTTATATTACGTTTTGCGGGTAGAAATCGTAAACGATAACTATGTCTGTCTGTTGTTGTTTTAGTGTCTCCGGAGCAAACAACAGCAGTATTTGATTTACTTTGTAAGGTAGTGAAACATGTGTCGAACCCTAGCGATTGTAGTTCTGCCGAGCGATGCGTATTAGCACATCTGTACGATTTATATTCTTCCTGTTCCCTTTTGAAGACCAAGCCACACGGAGTGGAAGCGTTCAGTAATGCTTACCCAAAGATTCGAACGGCTCTTTACAGCACGCTGCAACCGACCACATCGAGCCATGTTTATAATTCGCAATTCATGGTGGACGTTTTCACTAGCCCGAGACGTGGCGGAAAGATCGAGCCCCAATGGGCCAGGCAGTTAAACGAGACGCCGGCCAATCGCTACAGTTTCGTTTGCAACGCGATCGTTGCCGTTTGCAGCGAGACTGACAACGATAAACTGAACGACATCGCGATAACTTGCGCGGAATTAACGGCCTGCTGCAACGCGTTGAACGCGGAATGGCTTGGAGTCCTTATGGCCCTCTGCTGTTCCTCTAATAGTTCTGCGTTTTACATCGACGTTCTGAATCAAGTCGACGTGCAGGACTTGAGTATACATAATTCGTTAGCTGTGTTCACATCAATTCTGATCGGTAAACATCTTGGAATCACATTTTATTCAATGCACAGAGCGTATATAGTTAGTTTTTATTTGTAACAGCCTTTCATGTTCGCAGCAAGACATTGCTTTTCTCTGGAGGACTTTGTTGTGCATATAGCATTGCCGTCGTTAGTGAAAGCTTGCAACGAGGGTCGCGGAGACGCGGATATGGAGGCCGAGGCTGGGGCACGTTTGACGTGTCATTTGCTCCTACGATTATTCAAGACAGTTGAATGCCCGCAACCAGCATTGTACTCTGTCAGCACGAGTCCTCACCCTCTGCCGAACGGAAACATCAGGGGTTACAGTATCAAGTTGAGTTGCGACAGGCATCTACTCGCAGCTGCTCACAACAACATCAGAGTTGGTCCGGTGTTGGCAGTGCTCAAGGCCATACTTGTAGTCGCCGATGCAACTGCTGGTAAGCAACCGTCGAAGAAGCCTGACGTACCAATGAATCATTCGAGCAAATCTGGCGGACCAGCCAGTGTTGGAGTTGGCGTTGGTGTCGGTACTAGCGGACCTAGCGAATTGTCTATCAGCCACATTTTGGGCACTAGTGACATTCTAGGAGGCGGTGATGACTTGGGGCCAGATTTGGCAATGTCTTCGTCTAGCAGCAGCGCTGGAATGACTACGGAGAACGTCAAAGGGCTATCAGACTTTGCGCAGCATGTTCTCAGGCAGATTTGTAGTCAAGAGTGGGTGCTGGAGAGATGTTTGCAGAATCCAGAAGAGCTGTGTCACCCCGATATGCTGCTCGACAACATGTTGACGCCTCGTCAGGCTCAACGATTGCTACACATGATTTGCTATCCAGACACTTCTACCGATGCGTTCATTGATCAGAAGACCCACATAACTAATATCTTGGAGAATCTGGAGCAATGGAGTCTGAGAATGTCCTGGCTCGATTTGCAGCTTATGTATAAGCAGTTTTCCCCGGGATCGAGTGATCTCTCTCAGTGGTTGGATACAGTCGCCAAAGCTGCGATCGATGTGTTTCAATTAAACACCGTGACCAGTAAACCGGACAAACGGTCTGGCTCCATATGGCTGGTGGCACCACTCGTTTCGAAATTGCCAAGCGCGGTGCAAGGTCGAGTTCTGAAGGTGGCCGGTCAAGTTTTGGAGTCTGGTAACTGGTCGAAGACCGCAACAGGTCGTGAAAGAGGTAGATCTAAGTCACCATCGCTCTTCAATCATCAGCCATTCCTCTCGTTGGTGCTCACTTGCCTGAAGGGCCAAGACGATCAAAGGGAAGGTCTACTGATGTCACTGCATTCCCAGTTGTCGCAATTCTTAAATATCAGCAAAGAGGAGAAGAACTCCGCGACCGAAGACCCTAAAACTAGAGAGGTGTTGCAGGACGCGCTGCAATTAAGATTCAGTCTTGTGGGTGGGGTATTCGATACAATACAAAGGAATACAACCGCTACTACAGACTGGGCGATATTGCTGGTTCAGCTGGTCAGCTACGGTGTTATAGACTTAAATAACAACGCAGAATTATTCACCACCGTCATAGATATGCTGGCGACTCTGATACACTCCACCTTAGTTTCTGATTCGCAATCCGAGAAAGATGAAAATAAGAAGCACTATCAAAATCTGATGAAGAAATTGAAGAAGGAACTTGGCGATAGAAATTCGCCAAGCATTCGATATGTCAGGCAATTGTTGCCATTGCCAAAGCTAACGATGGAAGTTATTACGTGCGAACCAGTTGGATGTTTGACGGACACGAAGGGCAACAAGATAGCCGGCTTTGATAGCATCGATAAAAAGCAAGTAAGTCAAAGAACATTTGTGCTTGAATTAATGATTAAGAAACTCGTATTAAAATGCAATTTATTAGGGTCTACAAGTGTGCGATTCGCAAAGAGTATCTGCATGGGAGGTACTAGAAGGGCACAAAAATCCAGCGCCAATTTCCTGGGCCTGGTTCAGAGCGGTGAAATTGGAACGTAAACCCCTGACGTACCAAAACGCCCATAAACTTTTACGATATCACACTCACAGCCAAATTAGAATACCTAGCCACTACTTGGATCCACCGCCACTGCCTCCGGAAGATTTAGAACCGGATAAAAAGGAATCCGAGCCTGGCAAGGCTGATACGCCGATGAGTATCGATTCTCCTGGAAGAGTAGCAGGTAGTGTTGGTGGCAGTGGAATCAGCAGTACTGTAACTAATGGCAAAGGAAAAGCTATGAAAACTCGGAGGCACAGAAAGAACAAAGCTGCTACACCTACCACGCCTGTATCGCAGCAAATTCAGGTTGGTTTTAATTCCAACGTTTTCGATTCAGAGCGTATCCTTCTTCTTCTTCGTCTTCGTTCTTCTGAAATCTCTCTTGTATGTTGTGCAGCAAACACAGCAAAACCAACTGCAACAGATAGCATTCGGAAACCAGCAAGTTCCGGTCAGCCAGCAACCTGGAATGTTCACCAGTCAGCCAGCACAGCATCAGCAGCAATGGTACGCCAACCAGCAAACTCACACACCGGCTCAACAATACGGATATGGTCAGCAATTACCACCAGCTCCGGTTGGGCAAAGATACGATAGACCAGGCATGAACAACCAGTCGAAACAGGCACTTTCGCATATGTTACGCTTACGATTACCTTCCAATCAATTAATGGGCGCTCAACAACAACCGACCGCTGCACCTGTTGGTGGTCCGGGAGCTTTCCAAGGAATGCAGAGACAACAGTTCATTCGGCAACAGCTGAGAGCTCAGCATGGGGCTCCGAACATGAACCCGCAACAGGGAATGTTTGCTTCGCAGCAGCAACAACAGCAACAGCCGCAGCAACAAGGAATTTACACTGGAATGCAGCAAGGTAATCATGAAACGTAATTTAACATCCTAAACAGATAGAGCGTTGAAATTATGTTTGTCCTCGTTGCTATCGCAGGAATGAATCAAAATTATGCAGGATACGGAGGTCAACAGATGATTCCACAGCAGCAACCGCAACAGCAGCAGCAACAGGCACCTCAACAAGCGCAACAACAACAGCAACTGCTGCAGCAGCAGCAGCAGCAGCAGCAAGGTTTGATAAATCAGCAGCAGAACATGATGTTCTCAAATCAACAACAAATGATGGGGCCTCAAAGGGGGCAGGAGTATATACCACAACAGCGTATGCAGCCTGGAGTTACCAGGCCGCCATACCTTCAGGTACTGCTTGAACAAACAAGTAGACAAAGCGACAGAGATTTTATTCTAATAGAGACAACATTACTGAATACATATCTATCACGTGTTTGCTTCTCCGTGTTCTCAGGCTCCAAATGTTACGATGAATACAATGGGTCCAATGGGAGGTGGAGTACAAAATCAACCGGCACCACCGTATAGACAAACTAGTGGAAAGCCTGGCACAGTTGGAGTCACTGGAGTAGGCACTGCTAGTGTTGGTTTGCAGCAAAATCAACAATTCCAACAGGTAAGTTATATTTCTTTGTAGTTTTCGAACAAAGCACATGGCACGTTGTATTGAAACACTATGGGATATGGTCGAAGCCTGTATCTATACCCCGAAGAAACAGGGCGTCTGAGTACAATCAAATCCTAATAATATATGTTAGAAACCTTATATCCTTTCTTGCTCATTTCCATATACAACGTATATTTTATATACGGACAAAGTTAGAATATCACTTGCAAGTGATTTGATGGCTACCATGCGTAAGGTAAGTTTTCAAAGCTTCTTGTATATGTTTATTCGTTGTAGGATTTCGAACCCAATCGAATGATACAAAGTAGGTCTCTCACTATCCGGATATCCGGATACTCGGATCCGGATTTCGATTCGGATTTCGAGTTATAACGAGCAATCCGGATACTCGGATATCCGCATAGTAAGAGCCCTACTATCTACTAGGTAGGTAAGGTGGTTGACCCAGTTGTCGATCGGTTTAGACGTAGTCGTCGATCACTTAAATATTGAGATTTTATAAGGTTTTTGAACAATATTGTGATGATATATGTAGGTAAAGACTCTTAAATATTAATTTGCAATTTTGTCCTATACACAATATTGTTCAAAAACCTTATAAAATCTCAATATTAATTCAAATGATCGACGACTGGGTCAACTACCTTACTAGGTATCCGAGTAAGTATATATAAATCTCGCGCGCCACCAACAGTCAACAGCCGCGTAGGGTAAAGGACCCAATTACTGACACCTAACCATTTACTGTCACCTTAAACTATTTTACTTAAAATAACGAATAAATGAACGTTGTAAAGTCATACACAAAAAGAATTATGTAATTCAACCTATAATCTATACTATAGGTTATATACTATAGTTTATTTATTCATTATTTTAAGTAAAATAGCTTAAGGTGACAGTAATTAGTTAGGTGTCAGTAATTGGGTCATTTACCCTATAATGCGCTATTTAGCAGTTTTAGCACTCGCGTTGACAGTTGGCACCGTGTGAGAATTATATATAGCGTCATATCTTCTACAATTATTTATTAATCAGTGTGAAAATTGGTAAAAAACTTTCTTGTATATTAAGGAAAAACTTTGTCGCTGCAAGTTATATGTACCTCAAAATTGCCTCGATACTTTTTAACGGCGAACGTTGAGAAACATGGGTTGTGTCCAGTACTACTTTTTAATTAACTATTATTATATTTTTTAATATAAGGGTTTTGTGCATATAGCTTACGGCTTCGCTAGAGTTTTCTGAGTTTGATGTGTCAAGTCTCATAACGATCCGTGAATATTTACTCCAGTTATCGCAATTTATGTTTAAAAAGATATTGACTTTGGTCGAAGAAATTTTGTTTGTTTATAATTTTTATCTCGAATACTAATGATTTGATAGAAAAACTGCAAATAGAAAGAATGTGTACCGTGATGAGCTTTACAACGCTATATTTTTTAAAATCCAGTTTAACAAAATTTAATTTTCCAATTTTTCTTAGCGTTTGGACAATAATATTTCGCATTTTCGAGCGCTACTCCCCTTATTGCATTCCAGTCCTCCATTTCACGTGTACGCTGAAACATATGTGTTACATAAATAATCGTGGTCACTCTAATTGTAGCAGCAGCAGGTGATAAATCAGCAGCGTATGAAACAACAGATGCTTGCAATGCAGCAGCAGCAACAAGCACAGCAGTTGCAGCAAGCGCAACAGCAACAACAGCAGCAAGGGAATGCTAGTGGACAACAGCCAACTCCTCAATTGGTGACGCATTTACAACGGCACTTGAGCCAACCACCACAACACTATCAACATCAACCTCCGCCTTATTAGCAATTTAAAATGTATATAATTAATTGATATGCTGTATAAATACAATTTACAATGAAGCGTGTAAATCTGGCTTGCAAGAGTTTACATAACTTAATTCGCAGTATGAATGTGTATAGTTAGTGTGCCATGGCAAAGGTAATGAAATAAGGGCAATTTTAAAACGACATTGGAAACTAAATTACTCCATTTCTGTGCTCTCAACATGGAATGTATAGTGATTTAATCAAAATGATGATTTGTTCAAAAGATTTTATAGTTTCCATACTTGAAATCACGATAAATTGAGGAACGAGTTTTGTTTTACAGGATTAGTGGTAAAACGTTATGAAAAAGGAAATATAATTGATTAATTCAATATGTCTTTTAATTTCAACAAAATAACCTACCTACAAAATCGATATTTAAAAGAAAGTTTATTCAATAAAATTTAGTGATTCTGAATGCACAAAAGAGCAAAAGTAGTATTACCATTCGCCATGTTTTAACGCAATTACAATTCGCGCCAAAGAATACGCGCGCGTAACCGCATGCGCAATGAACTTTCAGGCCCATTCTTATACTTCTTTAATGTGTGTATACGCAAAATACTGACACTATATAAACGTACATGCAGAATCTATGTATCTAGTATGTAAAGACAATATACATGTTTACAAAAAAGTGTGGAAAATACAGTAAAAATGAACTAAATTTTTTTTTCAAATATTTGACTTTGAGAAAAACTCTTTTCATTATTGCAATAAAGAGACGAATACGTACTGAAAAGAAAGGTGCTATTTCATGCGGACGCTCGACGCTCGCTTAGCTAACCGAGTTTAGCTTCTCCGCTTAACGCTGAAAGCAAGCCCAGATAGCACACGACGTCTTCTAGACGTCCATTAAACGTCTGTTTTTGGTCTAAACGTCTTATATTAAGACGTCTGTGCGGAGACATTTCTAAGACCTCTGTCTACAAACGTCTTTAAGACGTCAGTACCAGGACGTCTTTAAGCCCAGATAGCACAACGTTTGGTAAAGTCTTAAAGACGTCTTAAAGACGTCTTGTTACAAATCAAGACGTTCAGACCTAAAATGGACATAAACTAGACGTCTCTAAGACGAAGTGTGCTATGTGGGAGGTGTCAGCAGGGGGACCAAGCCGTTGTTACGCTATCGCTTGAATATGGCCGCGGAAATGTATATAATCGATATGTAGAGTACGTAGGAGCGAGATTTGAAACGGAGGATGAGAAAGAGTTTATTGTAGAGCGCGTTGTGCTTCATGGGGGGGTTTTCCTTGCTAGTTTTCAATGTTTCAAGTTACCGTTAGACCAGGCGAGGGTAGTAAATAGCTTAACTTTTTCCTTTGCACATCTGCGTGCCAAATTTCGTCGAGCGGGCAACGGTACGTCTCGTAAAAGTACTTAAAATTCTGTCCTCCCTTTCAATAACTGTCGATGTCCTGTTAGGGTAAAAACTCTGGTCGACGAAGGCTGAAAGTCATAAAGCCATAAACTTTCTCCGAGTGACGTCGTCTTGACCCCGAGGGTTGCGCTTACTTACCTGCGAGATATGTATGTACTCTACGTAGCCTATGTACCACTATATGTAAAACGGGGAGCGTGCCTCGATCACCAGACGAGAGTGGGAGGAAGCGTGAAGGAAGGGCGAAGGACAACCCACTGTCGAAGCTTGAGGGATGCAATCGCGCTGATTGGACAACAAGGATCTAGGGGAGGATCAACAGGATCTTAGCAGCGACTTCGCCGATGAGCTCGGCGCGTTTTCTTGTACACTGATTCATTCTGTCGACAGCCAGCTTCTTGAGTAGTCAAAATACAGTTTGAAGTTTAACTTAAAATAGTTCCGTGTACTTTGTTTTATTTCAAATACCCGCGCACTCCAACGAGCAGAGCGGTTCAGCGCTCCACGGGCACCAACCTGCGTCCTCATCCCAATTTCCCCGCTAAAATACGTAACACCGTCATTCATTGGCCGAAGTTCCCGTTTAGTTAGCGCCTTATCGGTAGGAGGCGCTAGGTACATCACACACACATACCTAGGTGTATCAGTGAGCACGCACATAACCTTTCGACGTTGGTGAAATGTTACTTTGGCGCCATTTGGCCACATTTGGCGCAACGCGAGGAAGCATCAAGCATAACCTTCAAATGGCGTCTTCACTTTCCCTGGTTTACCTTTTCTAAGGCCGTCTGACCATGGATCGTCGCGTCAGTGACGCGTATGCAGCAGATAGAAGGATATACAAAGAAATTGAATATATTTTATTTTCCTATGAAAAGAAGAAATATTCAATTTCAATGTTTATCCTTCTATCTGCTGCATACGTGTCGCTGGCGTGACGATCCGTGGACAGGTTTTAAGCCGGTATTCATAGTCGCTATTTATTCTTAAGCAAATGCTTAAGCATTCGGCATCTTTTACTAGCTACTAGGTTAATAGAGGATGACGCATGCTTAAGCATGTTTATATATACATAATACTTTAAAGTAAGCGGTGCATTACACGTATACACATACACATACGTCCCGATTCACACCAATTCACACATTCACAGTTTAGTTAGCGCCTTATCGGTAGGAGGCGCTACAAACTCTGCTTCACCTTTCGTAAGAGGGAAGCTTGGCCCCCCTGGGTGTCAGTACCAGGACGTCTTTTAAACGACTGAGTTAAGTCGTCTGTAAGACGTCTATGTAAGACGTCTTTTAAACGACTGTGTTGAGACGTCTTTTAGACGACTATGTTAAAACGCTTTTAAGACGTTTGTCCTGAGATGTTTCTAACTCCGGGTCTCCACCAAAGCGATCACAAACAAAAATGTTCTCGCGAACATCCCAGATAACACAAAAACGTTTAAAAACGTCCAGACGAGATGTTCAGGACGTCTTAAAAACGTCCACGAACGTCCAGAAAAGGTCCTAAAAACGTCCATTTTCACAAACCAGTACATTTTTAAAACGTCCAGAAAAAAATCCCAAAAACACCCTAAAAATGTTTTAAAAACGTTTTTAAAACGTCCTGGTTAGGTCCGAAACAGGCGTTTTTGGGACTCTTTTGGAACGTTCGACGGTACTGGTTCGATTTAATAAAAATTTAAGGGAGTAAATCGTTTTCAAAAGAAGATCAAACAGGATAACAATTGATTTCATTTATTTAATTCAGAAATAATAAAGAATATATGCACTATGGAGGATATACACTTAAAATAGATATGGATGTGTACTTAAACATATAGCTCTGTATTTTTTCTATTCTCTGCCATATCCCTGTGTTCTGTTGCACCTTAAAAAAGAATTTTGAGGAAACATTACATTGTATTTTACAATAATCAATATTAGGAATAGTAAAATAAGGGTGATAGTTACATATTAAAACCGTTGCTACTTTTAACTTATGGAAATCTTCTTTCCCTTTTCTCCCAAGGCCAACTAAATAGCAATGCAACATCCATTGGTCATCAACGACGTTAGCGCCCGTTTCACAAAATTATAATGATTGGAACCATTAAAATTTGCCAATTCGTTAACCTAAAATTTAAAAATTATTCAAACCCTAACCTAGAACTACATACCTTTGACCGCAAATACTGAAACAAATATACAAAAACGTTATGAATGCTGTATAAAAACTGTATGAAAACAATATAAAAACTATATAAAACCGGTTTACAAAAATTCGGTCAGAAACATTTAAACAAATGCCTTTGTGTTTTTGGTTTTCCGTTGTTTCTTTGGGCAAATGTTCATAAACATTTATGTCCCAGCATATATATATGTATGTACCTGTACTGATCTATCCATATTTCTGTCCTAATCTATCCTAATCTATCCACGTTTCTCAGATGGCGCAATTCCTGAAAAAACATACCCATGTTGCAGGCCACGGCTAGGCCACTTTAAACCTGTAGGTGTGTATCTTTCGTTTTCTATTTATTAGAAACGTGATTCTTTTCTTACAATAACTGGTATTTTGAACTCCAGAGAACGTTTTGAAAAGTTACATCTACATTTCCGATGCGAGTGAATACGTTTTTTCTTTCCAATGCAACTTTTAAATCTGATCAAAGAATACATTTTTTCGAGGCGCGTCGCTTCCCACAAGGTATAATCGGCCCTAATATAAATAATTGCCGATTTAAGTCAGACAATGTAGGAAGACTGAAGACTTTGGCGAGAGTATTCAGAATTTTGACGCGGGTCAAAAGAAACCCAGGCACGGTCGTCTGAGGCTGACAATAAGGGTCGAGTCTTCTTTACAAATGCGCTCCGTTTTCAAATGTAGCGGTAAAGCTTCAAGTTAAATTTCAGATTTCCGTTTATACAGGTTAGGTCTCTTCCGGTCGCGAAGCACACCGAACAAGATGGGTACGTGTTGAGTCTTACAATTATATTGTTTTTAAACTCGTAAAACAGACATTACAATATGCATGTGAAGTCTACACAGTTTTCCGTTATCAAGTTTAATTATAATTTCGTTAAATACGCCATAACCAGTTTCTGAATTATATACTTTATTAAACCGTATCGCCGATAACGTGGTTGCGTGTGAATGCGCTATTCTATGCAAATAATCTGACATAGTTATCATCAATATTTCGCTTATAAATAATCAATAATATGTTTTATCGTGTGGTGTAATGCCGATGAAGAAATATCGAATCTATAACCTGAAATTCTGAAATCATTCGCAGGTAAACCTCGTGGTCTTCGTACTGCGCGTAAACACGTGAACCACAGGCGTGATCAACGCTGGAACGATAAAGACTACAAAAAAGCTCACTTGGGAACGAGATGGAAGGCCAATCCGTTCGGTGGTGCTTCCCATGCTAAGGGTATTGTTTTAGAAAAAGTGTACGTATTTACATAGATGCAATGTTGTCGGATCGTTTAATAACAGAAGTGTTTTAATCATAATAGACTTTACTTTTCAGGGGAGTAGAAGCGAAACAGCCCAACTCTGCAATTCGTAAGTGCGTGCGAGTGCAACTTATCAAGAATGGTAAAAAAATCACAGCCTTCGTACCTAGAGACGGTTGTCTGAACAACATCGAGGAAAACGACGAAGTTTTGGTAGCGGGATTCGGTCGTAAAGGCCATGCCGTCGGCGACATTCCCGGAGTTCGATTTAAAGTAGTGAAAGTCGCCAATGTTTCCTTGCTTGCGCTTTACAAAGAGAAGAAGGAACGACCAAGGTCATAAAACCGTGATCATGTATTTGTAATTGCTCCAATAAAAATTTTTAAATAAATATTCATGCTTAGCGATATATTCTCCATCTTTATGAAATGAAAAGAAGGAACTTCGTACAGTTCAATGTAAAAGAGTTGCGTTTACGAAACATTCATAAATACCGAAACACCACAGATTGAGATTACTAAATAAAAATACTGAAAACTGTATTGTTTTTATAGAAAACACTGTTCGTAATACAGTTCATGTATTTCTAAAACTGAGTGGATGTCCTACGACTTACAGATTTCTGTTCGCATAGCTAAAAGTAACTTACAGATAATAAAAGTACCTACACGATTATATGAAAATATAATTTATTATATTTCTTCACTATTTTATCTGTAGGTATAGTACAATTATATGTATACTTGCAGGCTACAATGTCACTATATTAGCTTACGGTCAAGATTACAGATAGCGATGAAACACATTCGATGGGCAGAAATTGTGTCGATGCAAAAGACTCGGGCGTTGTACCGCAACTTATAAATGATATCCTTGATACAATTTCATCGAAAAAAGAGACTGGTGGTTCAAAGTTACAGTTTCATTTATCGAATTGTACCAAGAACAGTTGCACGATCTTTTGACCGATAAATAACGTAATCGATCTATCGTTGACATTAGAGACGATGGCAAGAGTATAATAATAACTGGGATAGAGGAAAACGAGGTGACGAACGCCACGGAGGCATTACAATGCTTGACCCAAGGATCTCAATAGCCAAGTTTCATTTCATTGACTTAGCTGGTTCCGAGCGCAGGAAAAGACACAAGCAACTGGAGAACGATTTAAAGAAGGAGTGAACATAAATAAAGCTTTGTCAGCATTGGGAAATGTTATATCTCAATTAGGGGATGGGATCTACGTCTTACGTTGGTTACCGAGACAGTAAGCTGACCAGATTGCTACAAGATTCCCTTGGCGGAAATTCCTCAACGCTCATGCAACGTGCATCTGTCCAGCAGGTAATTATGAAAATAAAATATATGCCGTGCCAATTTCAGTTATAGTTCTTAAAGTTAAAAGTTAGAATGAAATAATATTTCAAATTCATAAATCATTCTTGTAGGCACTCGAAACTTCCTCCGAGCGAATGACAGTGTCTTCGACGATTTCAGTTAATGGTGTAGTTATCCTGTTTAATCCTTTCGGTATAGTGGCGTTCAATATTTCCTCCCTCGCTTGTAAAAACTAAAAGAAATTATTTTCAAGAACAAAGATACAGACATCTATTACTTGCTGCATAAATGTAAGAACCTTTGTTAAAGAAGAGAAGTTTGAACATATGCTTTTGATGTCGTCATCCATAGAACGCAAACTATTATTTGCATTTCTTAGATTCGGCATGGGCCATGATCCGATATCCGAAAATGCTTCTATGAACTTTTCCGCCTCTGTATTAAACGATAGTTCTTGATCATCCTTGTTAATGCTAATTCCCTTTCGATCTTCCTAGAATATTATTCAACTGTACATTCTTATGTATCATCTTCATAGAAGATGATATAATTTATTACAATCGTCTGTACTTCGTGTTCTGCAGGGTGCTCGTCTTTTTCGGCATAATCGGTTGAATTTGATTCTTCGTGCTCAAGCACATACTTCTCTAAATCATCGAAATACTGTAGAGATTCTGAATAACTTAATGTTGATTTGGTGCAAGACATCAGGATGTCTGAATCTTCTTCGAGGCACATCTAACATATATGTATGTGTATATAATATTGCGTCGCTATGTATGTATGATATATACATATGTCTTGCTCTGTATAATTTAAACATTCATTTGAATACCTTTATTATTTCTTCGCGAGCTGCTCTCGAAGGACGGTTGGCATTAGAAGGTTCGATAAACATGCATTTCATAAAATGTAACAGCAACTTTAAAGTGGGAAGTTGTTCTGGTAAAGTGCAATTTCCCTGAAAATTATAATTCATACCTACATCGTTTTAATAATAGAAAGAAATTGAAATGAAACGCGTACCAGCAACAGGTCCTTATTATTACAGATCCCAATGTCAGAATAATGCTGTAATAACATTGCTGTAAAGAGAAATATCGCTTTTAACATTAAACACGCTATATTTGTGATACCCTTATTCAATGGCAATACAGCTAAAACCTTCTAAGGCAAGTCCATTTAATTTTTCTAACGTAGCTGCTATCAAGGAAGATTGTTCGCACAAGAGCCACGAGAGTAAGGAAATTCGATTTTGCCCCTTCAGACATGTTGATTCTACATCTTTGACTGTTGCAGTTGTAATTTTCGGATAACGTATCTGCACTAAGGTGTTGTAAATATTAGACATCGTTTCTTCGATATCAGACATCGTTAAAAATTGTTCGGCTTTTTTAACTTTGTTAACCAAATTGTTCTTTATATTAATTTTAATTCTGAATATTTCACTTATAATTATTGTGATTTATGACGGTACTTGATATAATTGATTATCCAAAGATATACTACAATCGCGCAATTATTATATATTCAACGTGTAAGTATAAGGTCAGTTATTTCACCGTTATTCGAATGATTTAAATGAAATCATTAACTATGCAATTCGTTTAGACGGGAGACGGGACAATACTAATTAGGATGCGTTCCACTTGCGCTAAAAACGACCGTAACGTCTGTGGTTCTCGTTCCACTTCCCAGATAGCACAATGTCTAGTAAAGTCTTAAAGACGTCCAAAAGGCGTCTTAAAGACGTCTTGTTACAAATCAAGACGTTCAGACCTAAAATGGACATAAACAGGACGTCTCTAAGACGAGGTACGCTATCTGGGTTGGGGATCACGATGACCGCGGTCGGGTTGCAAGCGTCACGGACTCAGATAGCACACCTCGTCTTAGAAACGTCTAGTTTATGTCAATTTTAGGTCTGAATGTAACAAGATGTCTTTAAGACGCATTTGGGACGTCTTTAAGACTTTACCAGATGTTAGCTATCTGGGGATGACGTCATTGACGCAGCCATGATGACAGCGTTACCATTTTGGCTAGGTGGTGGCCTCATTGGGCTATAAGAATACGTGGAGAGGGAACAGAGCAATGGCGTCCGATCCGAAAATCAGGTGAATCTATCTCTGTCTTACAACAGGCTATGAATGTATAGTGCATGTGAGTGAAGTTATCTGCGCACACACATCCATACATAACACAGATAGTACAGACTGAGAGGGATAATAGGAAAAAGGATAGGTGTACCCGTGAATTTCTGTTTCCTTCAGACCGCTGTCGCCTCTACTTCTTCCCACAGCTGTTCCCTCTCCGGGTATTCTTATAGCTCAATGGGACCCATTCAATGGGTGGCCTGTACTAGACAGGAGCGTCCGCAGACTTGTTTCCAGGGGGAAGGGGGGGGGGGGGCAACTTTGGGATGATGGTAAAGAAAAATATACCCCTCTTGCTTTTTTAACCCATTTTATAGTGCCAAATTAATTGAAAATTTAAAACCGAAATTTAAAAATATTCCCTTTTTCAGTATAAACTTAATAAAGATCAGTTTTGAAAAATAAGCGATTTTTCTCAAAAGCCAGGGGGGGGCAACTGCCCCCTTTTGCCCCCCCCCCCCCCCCCTCCGGACGGCTATAGTACTAGAGACGGCCGTGAATCGCATCAATGACGTCATGAGCTAACTGCTACGCATCGTTACGCATGCGCGTGACGTCAAACCAATCAGCGCTGAGATGGGAAACGAAATGGCGCTACTGTTAAGTCAAGCGAAGCTAGCAAAGCAGACCAACCAGCGTCGCCGGTGGAGCATATTGTCGATGCTGGTTGGCTAGCTGTAATCAACCAATCAACGCCAAGATGGGAAACGAAACGGCGCCAGCACCAATCCGCGAAGCTAGCCAAGGTAAATGAAACCGCAGCCAACCAGCGTCGACAATATGCTCCACCGGTGACGCTGGTTGGTCTGCTTTGCTAGCTTCGCTTGACTTAACAGTAGCGCCGTTTCGTTTCCCATCTCAGCGCTGATTGGTTTGACGTCACGCGCATGCGTAACGAAGCGTAGCAGTTAGCTACGGGGCTCTTTCCCATTCACACTGGTCCGACCGCGGTCGTTGTGGTCGCCAAGTGGAACGAGAAACACGGGCGTTGCGGTCGCTTTGGGCTCAACTGGCGCACCCCGAGAGGATCTCTATCCGTAATAGTCCTTACATCAAGACTAATAGCGAATTCGGACGTTCGCACTGGTGCGCACTGAGTGCGACTTTTAGCCAATTGGAAGCGAGAAAACTTGCACTTGGCGTCACTAATGCAGGTTGCCGAATTCGCTATCCAGATAGCAGACCTCGTCTTAGAGACGTCTAGTTTATGTCCATTTTAGGTCTGAACATCTTGATTTGTAACAAGACGTCTTTAAGACGCCTTGTGGACGTCTTTAAGACTTTACCAGACGTTGTGCTATCTGGGATAATGCTACGACAGGCGGGCAGGCACCTATTTATATATCTATAGTTATCTATAGTATAGTCTTACCTGCGGCTTCGAGTCGTTATCTCCTGATATTTTTGTCAATTTCTGTCAATTCGAATTCGTTCCTACCGATCCACCGTGCCGTAATGTAATGTTGCGTATTTTGGCGGTGATTTCCAGAACGGAACGCGGGTTGGTGCCTGTGGAGCGCTGACTCGCTCTACTCGTCAGAGTGCGCGGGTGTTATGAATAAAATGAAACTATTTGTTCTGGTACAACTTGTATATATACAGGGTGTCCCAAAAATGTTGCGTTTCCTTAAAGGGGGTGATTCTGGGGGTGATTTCAAACAACTTTTTCCTTTGCGAAAATGCTCTCCGATGTTTCGTTAACGAGATATTAATAAAAAGCACCGACCAATCACAGCGCGAGTCTGACGGCCGAGTTCCCGCGGTAGCGTGGCTACGAGCCGCGCTGCGACTGCGACGAGCAAGCAACTCGGCATGCATCGAAGAAACTTGCGTAGAATGGCAAATAAAAAAGACGTAACAAATAAAATCGAACATGTTGTCATGGTTTGTTCGTCATTTAAAGTGAATAATGAATAAAGGATAAATGGATGAAAATCACGTGTAACGTAAAAAGACGAATACGCAGTTTTTTTTAGAAGATTCGAAAATAATAATTATTTGAAGTGGGAGGATAAGGAATACGTAAATTTCCTTGTGTTAATAACGTAGCCACGAAAAGGTAATGTAACAGGAAATTAACGAAAGGTGATAGGCGTTCGGTATTGTGATAAAAATCCGTAATTCAATAACGGCCAGCACTGTTGGTGGTAACGAATAAGTCTGTTTAAAAAGCCCGAATAAATGTTATCGTACGGGAATTTAGAGAATTATCGCCGGAAATAAGCCATCGCTTGCGTTAAATTTAAAAATGAATTATCACCAATAAAGTAACTAAAACTCACCCTTGTTGGAAATTCACCTGCAGCTTGAAAATCTGTGTCACAGGGTCACCGAACCGATCCTGGTCATCGATGGACGTGCTCCGTGCACAGCTGGTCCCAGGTATCCTTACATTCCCACTACCCAAAGTTAAGGGTCGCAATGTCAGGTGCGTTCAGGTCAACGTACCGAATATTCACTTCACTGCACGGCTACTAACACTGATCACTTTATTTATCCTGAAGTATTCTTGGGCCGTGTACATTTCTGCGACGCGATTGCTAGCTGACTGACAGGATTTTTTCCAAGCAACTTCCGCTACCCCCAAGTAGCTTCTCTGGTTCCATTATGAGTTAACTCCCACCAGGGCAAGAGGCTTTAGGTAAAAAGAAGCCAACACATTTTCGGAACACGTGTTTTGCAGAAGTGCAACGAACACTTTCACAAAAGCCCGCGCTCCGTCCTTCTACTGCCAATGTACCCATTGCTTCGAGATAGAAAACAGACACCACGTGTATCGGTTCGAAAGGGTCCGAAGAGAAGAGACAGTTTTCGAGTTACTATAAAGAAGAAAATGCACACCATTCCTGTTTCCCCTTTCCGACACCCTGAGTTCACGACTGCTACTAGGCGGAACCAATTAAGTCATAAATTATATTTATAAAAAAATTAACAAATTATCCCAAACTAACCAATCGGGCCTGCTTATCTCTCGTGTCTAAACACGCGTTCGAATTTCAAAACAAAAGCACGCGTCGACGTATTCCGTGCGAGAGACAGTGGGCTTGAAGTCCGATTGGCCCTAATCTAACCAATCTGCCGTGCATCCCTCCCAAACGGCCACTGTTCTGAAGAGGCCCTCTTCACAGTAATATCTCCTCCCCAAGGCCCACCTTCTCTCGCACGGAATACGTCGACGCGTGCTTTTGTTTTGAAATTCGAGCGCGTGTTTATATTCGAGAGATAAGGGATCCGTCTTTAATTTGAAGGTAGGACGAAGCAGGCGGGACTACGCGCAGTCAGCGGACTACCTCTTCTCTTCCTGTGTCTTTCCGCGAGGCGTATTGATGTTGGATAATACTCTGTAATTTCTAGTTCTTCAAAATTAATCAGGCTGATCAGTCAGAGCATTTCGCCAGGGTCGCGGTTTATTGTCCGGCGAGTCGGCGGTAGAGAACGGTTTCCTACAGTTTCGGATAATTTATGACTTAATTGGTTCCGCCTCGTAGCAGTCGTGAACTCAGGGTGTCGGAAAGGGGAAACAGGAATGGTATGCATTTTCTTCTTTATAGTAACTCGAAGACTGTCTCTTCTCTTCGGACCCTTTCGAACCGATACACGTGGTGTCTGTTTTCTATCTCGAAGCAATGGGTACATTGGCAGTAGAAGGACGGAGCGCGGGCTTTTGTGAAAGTGTTCGTTGCACTTCTGCAAAACACGTGTTCCGAAAATGTGTTGGCTTCTTTTTACCTAAAGCCTCTTGCCCTGGTGGGAGTTAACTCATAATGGAACCAGAGAAGCTACTTGGGGGTAGCGGAAGTTGCTTGGAAAAAATCCTGTCAGTCAGCTAGCAATCGCGTCGCAGAAATGTACACGGCCCAAGAATACTTCAGGATAAATAAAGTGATCAGTGTTAGTAGCCGTGCAGTGAAGTGAATATTCGGTACGTTGACCTGAACGCACCTGACATTGCGACCCTTAACTTTGGGTAGTGGGAATGTAAGGATACCTGGGACCAGCTGTTCACGGAGCCCGTCCATCGATGACCAGGATCGGTTCGGTGACCCTGTGACACAGATGTTCAAGCTGCAGGTGAATTTCCAACAAGGGTGAGTTTTAGTTACTTTATTGGTGATAATTCATTTTTAAATTTAACGCAAGCGATGGCTTATTTCCGGCGATAATTCTCTAAATTCCCGTACGATAACATTTATTCGGGCTTTTTAAACAGACTTATTTGTTACCACCAACAGTGCTGGCCGTTATTGAATTACGGATTTTTATCACAATACCGAACGCCTATCACCTTTCGTTAATTTCCTGTTACATTACCTTTTCGTGGCTACGTTATTAACACAAGGAAATTTACGTATTCCTTATCCTCCCACTTCAAATAATTATTATTTTCGAATCTTCTAAAAAAAAAACTGCGTATTCGTCTTTTTACGTTACACGTGATTTTCATCCATTTATCCTTTATTCATTATTCACTTTAAATGACGAACAAACCATGACAACATGTTCGATTTTATTTGTTACGTCTTTTTCATTTGCCATTCTACGCAAGTTTCTTCGATGCATGCCGAGTTGCTTGCTCGTCGCAGTCGCAGCGCGGCTCGTAGCCACGCTACCGCGGGAACTCGGCCGTCAGACTCGCGCTGTGATTGGTCGGTGCTTTTTATTAATATCTCGTTAACGAAACATCGGAGAGCATTTTCGCAAAGGAAAAAGTTGTTTGAAATCACCCCCAGAATCACCCCCTTTAAGGAAACGCAACATTTTTGGGACATATATATATATATTCTTAATAAATTTATGCGATTGCTTTTAAAGTGAGAACAGGACTTGTACATTCAAGCATCAAATATGTTCTGCCTTCTCGGAGTCCTCCGTTGTTGCTCCTTCCCTCCTCGAACGTGGTGCCCCTTCCATCCTTGCGCGTCCTCCCAGTCCTTTGGCCAATCAGGATGAGGGATGAGCCGGATTCAAAGGGTAGGCTGTCCCGCGGATGTCCGTTTGCCCCCGCGAATCGACGTCCATCTTTTCCTCCGTCTTCGGGTGGTGGTGGAAACTCGGTTGAAGCGCGCTTTTCCGTTACACAACGGGGTGCACACGTGGGAAGAGAAAGTTGGCTTGGCTCCGAGGATCGAGAAAACAACCCTTGAAGGAAATTTATAACTGCCTTAGCGTCACCAACACTTCTGGAGTCAATCAACACTCCTAAAGATTAACAAAGGACAAGGCCTTCTCAAGGGATTACGTGACTTAGAAGAAACTCGCAATTCATTTCGGGGTCTGTTAATCCTCTTCCTGCTTTCGAGCTCTGCCCAAGATCTTTCCCACGAATGCCATCCGCATTGCGCATCCTTTATAATACTTTTTAATCATACGCAAACATCTACTTTCAAACTTCGCTCCTGATTTACCTATCGATTATATATATTTCCGTGACTACGTTCGCGTAATCACGCAACAGTAATAATACAAAAGTGTCTTTTAAATATCGCTGTCCATCGAATCTCGATACCTAGATATCCTATACCCAGTGATGAAATCTCGGGCAAGTTTTCTCGCGCATGCCAGTGATGCAAGATGCGAAGAATTCCGACTGCAACGCCGCTTGCGGTAGAGTGAGAAAGTTTTGATAGTTTTCATTCGGTCCGTATTCTATTCAGTGATGCTAAAGTTAATGGCCGGAGTATCGAGAATTTCCCCCACCATCCATATGACAACTCCACGATCCGCGCGTACGGGAGCCCAGCGCTTCGGATGACTTCGGACAATTTCGGGAGTTGAGAGGGACGGTGAATATGAGCCTTTCTCTCTCGCTCTTGAAACGTTGAGATTCTAGTGCCGGCAAGGTTGCCGTTCGGGGATCTTTTGTCTTACTTACTCATGCTGTACCTATCACGGACTCCTTCCCTCTTACAGGCCTCGGGCGGTAAACGGCAACCCTGGTCGCTGGCAAGCGGCACGAGCCACCGTAATGCGATTTTGGCTTCCCGGATATTTTCACTTTACGACTCAGATATTCTTGTAACGAAAAAAAATTTCGAAAAAAATTTTATTGCGGAAATACACGTTTTAGGATCTCCTGATCACACTGAGACTATTAAAAAAATAGATTTTTTCAAAATCTCGAATGTTTATTAACACAATTGCGTTAAACTGGCTCAATAGATTTTAATACAACCTTATATTTAGATTTCATATTTTCGTCTTAAAATCTGGTTAATTTTTAACCCAATCGGTTCATGAATAATGATAGTTACCTCTTATAGTTCTATAATTTTTCGTATTATTTAGTATAAATATTCGTTATTCGTAAAAATTAAAAAGATTCTCTGAACGAATCTCACAGGGAATTAAATACTACGTAAAAAAGTTAAATAAATTTTTTCCCTATTTTCGCTCATAAAGGATTTTCGTTCACGATACACGTAGGATTTTGCAATATCCGAATTGCAATAAACCGTTGACATTGACGATAGACGCTTTAGCTTACCCTACGGGCACCGGTACTTACTTGTACAGTTACAATTATTACAAAGAACAATTTATTAAAATTGAATAAAATTTATTTTCTTATAATTTTCGTTCTTACTTTTTTAACAGCCTGTGCATTGAGGAAAGCAGAAAATGCTCTGTAATACTTGTCTTAATGTAGGGAATTCGTAATCATTGTTTGTGTTCTTCTTTGAACAAATTTCTTTCCACATTTTATCGCAATGTAAACGCTTATATTTCGCTTTTTCTCTTTCATCAAAATAAGAATATAGTTGTCGCCATTCAATTTCTAGCAAGCTCAAATTAATTTTTTTAAAATTAGAAGCAAATTCAAAAATTGGATATCCACATTTTCTATCTGCTTCGTATAAAACTTTTTCAACGCTTAGTGCAATAAATAAATCAGAAATATCTGCATTGTGGTGTAATTTACAAGACTTTTGGAAACAAATGTTCATTATGTTCGTTGGATGATTCGGGCAGATTGTACGCAACTGTTCTGACATACACGTATTATTTAGTACTAATAACCCAACAACGTTTTCCCATAAAAGATTATGTCCATATAAACATTTCAAAATTTGTTGCAATGTATCGTTCGAAATGCAATCGTCGTTTATATCACAAATACCAATTACGATTTCGTACCTAACAAATGAATGTAATGAAAGAGTTGTAGCATTGATAAAATATTTTGTTTTATGGACGTCATTGCAAATACGTTGTATAGTTATATGAAAGTAATTATTTCTAATCAGTTCAAATAATTTGTCGTATAAAACTATTCCATACATATTTTTAATGCTATTTGCATCCAATATATCAAATTCTTGAGGTTTCACTATCAATAATCTGCTGAACTTTTTTTTTATACGATTGAGTGATTTTTTCAAATTTTTGTCTTCGGTACATTTTGATATGTAATCAGGTAAATGCAAATTTACTTTTCCAATATTCAATAATTTACGCATATGATTTTTGGATTTTGAGTGCCGCGGAATGTTATTAAGTTTAAAATTGCTTTTACAAATTGTACAATATGCTTTTCCATTACATTTACGTAACCATTTATTGTGCTCGGTTTTTGTTCTGTTACTGCTGTTGTGGATGTCGGCCATACAGGATTATTTCGTAACTAAAAAAAATTATTACAATATAATCTAATATAATATGTAATACTTGTACATACTGTTAAAATAATTGCAAACGAGCGTCATCTTTTAGTTGAGTACGTCCATGCATTTCACAAAATTCATATCTAACTGCAATAACTTGAATAAAACATCTCTGAGAGAGTCATTACATGCCCATGATGCATCACACAACATTACCAAAAATTATAAGGTAATATGGAAAATATAAGACGTACCGTAAGCCCACCCACCACGACAAGGTAGAGACGCATAGGGAGGGAAAAAATGGTGTCACATGCTTTGTCCACAATATCACAGTAGGGAGGAAGGAAAAGTTCATGCAGAATCCATAGTTGAGACACAATTTTAAAAACATTCATTTAAAATTCCATGTACTTGGGGAGAAATCAAAAAGAATGACTAAAAGTAATATCTTGAATTCAAAAAGAGTTCACAAGGTATGAGAAGAAATGAAATGAAATAATATTCAAAAAATTAAGGAATGCAAAAATATGAGAAGTAATGAACATATAGAAACAGTATTTATACATATATAAGATTCTGAGAAGAGCTTACGAATTTTACTTAAATAATATATTAAAGACATTTTATTGAAGAAACTTTTAAGATATCAAAAGTCAAACAAAATTAAACATTATAAAGATGAAAAACTTGTCTCTAAGTGATTAAGCATGTCACACCTTTGAAAAGAGGAAAAAATCGGTTGAGAAATATTAAATGAATAGATATCAAGCAAGAATGAAAAAAAGATAACGTTTAGATAGAAAGCGAAACGATTGCAAATATAAACCTCAAACACAAATTTAATTCCAAAATATTATTAAAAATTTGAATAAAAACGAAACTAATGGCTACGAATATAAATTATTACTTGACATTAATGTAAAATGATTTGGGCCAATCGAAATTGTAGAACTAGTCTCTCCGCGGGCTTTAAAAGCTGTTTTAATCACGGCAATGGAATTTACAGAATCATGACTAAGTTTATTTCTTTTACAGGTTTTGACATCGGTTAGAATAGAGAAAATTCTTTCTGCTTCTGCATTTGAGTGAGGAAGACTCCTTACAACATTCACGAGTTGTTTCAAGACTGGGAACAGAAGATTGTTATCTTTATCACGCGCAGAATTAATTTGGACCTATATGTCATCAAAGCACAGCTGTGACAATTCTTGACATTGCACTTTGTCGAAAGTATAATACAACTTCTCCCATTCTTCTTTTAATTTTAAGTGGTCAAAAGATCCTAATTTTTGTGCAACGTAAATTAAATTATTCAAGGCATAGTCTCTATCACTATCAAAAAGTGCTAATTTAAAATCAAAAACTTGCAAACTGCCTAAAAATGTATCTTTTAAAGGGAAACGTTTTATTATCTCGGTAATGGCTTTAATGTAAAAAGCTAAGCAAAATTTTTTAATTTCAAGAAACGTTTCCTGGGACAAAGTATTATCATCGACATGATCCTTCAAATAATATTCACACTCAAAACCGAGGTAAATGTCCTTCAAGTCTAACAAATTGTTACCGGAAAAAAAATTTTTTTGAAACATCGAGTCGTTTATTGTTGAATATTCTGGTTTTAAAATATGTCGGCACAAATCTTGAAACAAAAGTCTAGATTTAGAATATAATAAATGAACGGCTGTCCTGCGGGTTTGAAAAAACGCGTTGAAGGAATTGAAATAATTTAAAATATATTTAAGAAACAAAAGATAAGCTATTGTTTCTATTTTTTTTATATCACAAAGTAGATTTTGAGCCGTTTCGTTTTTTGGATTTTCCGATACTTCCGAAATTAAAAAAAAATTTAACGAATCCCAACATTCTAGAATGCGTGCTACGCAAGCGTGCATGGCTAGCCAACGCGTATCGCACAATTTTAAAATTTTTTTTGGCTTATTATTAATAAATTCTTGAAAATTAGCAAACTTCGCCGACCGTTTGGCGCTAATATTAATATAAACTGTTAAATTTCGAATAAATTTTTCAATATACCTTGGGATTTCTAAACATGCTTTACTAGATACTAATACCGCGGAATGGCAAATACAATTAACTGTTATTAATGAAGGACACTTGGTTTTAAGTTTTGAATAAAATGAGGAAAAGCGCCCGATCATCACTGATGCATTGTCACATGTGAGTCCAATTACATTCTGCACAGGAATTTGCTTTTTGTGCAATGCTTTCTCAAATACTGAAAATAAACCTTCTGCAGAGCAATCTGTGGCGTCTAATTTTAATAATTCTAATAATTCTGTACAAGCTGCAGAAGTTTCCGAATTTACGTATTTAATTAAAAAAGTGAGCCATTTTACGTTAGAAATATCTGTGCTTTCATCAACAAATATAGAAAATTTATGATGTCGAGCACTTTCAATAATTCTATTTACTTCTACTTTAGCAAGCACGTTTGTAATAATTTTATTGCATTTTACGCGGCTCAAGGTTAATTTACTGGCTATATAAGAATCTGGAAATATAACCTTCAGAAGGGCAATTAAATAAGCACTAATGTGATATGGAATATTGTGCTCGACAAAAAAAGCGCACAAAGCAATTTCAGCAATCTGAATCTTCTCATTAATATTTTCGGGACTATCACTCACATCAAAATCATCAAAAGCAGCACTGTTACATTCGGATAATTTAGTAACGTTCTCGGCGTGTGATTTTGTATCGAAATGATTTTTTATATCTGATAACCCGCAATTAATCATATAATTTTTACAACACGCGGAACAATGAAATTTGGAGTCGTCGTTAATAACGCGTTGTAGCCAAGGTTTAAAATCATCGCGCTCTAACCATTGCTGAAGAAAAGTTCTCGGACTATATTTGCGTTTCTTTGAAGAAGAATTCATGACAAAAAAACAGAAAAACTGACAGAAGAAAAAGATAAATAAAAAAAGAAGAGGAAAGTATATAAATTAATGGAAAAAAATACTTACCTATTTAGTTGGTGCCTTCAGATGATGGACGATCGCACTGCACACAGCAGTACAGCACTTCGAATGACAGTTACTCTACGTTCGCGCATGTCTGTTACGGTATCCCGCCTCAAAAGCCCGCGTAATGTACTACTCAAGAATATTATTCTATAGAGCGGAGATATCACGAGCTGAGATTCCTTACTCCACCGCAAGGGGCGTTGCAGTCGGAATTCTTCGCATCTTGCATCACTGGCGCATGCCCGGCTTTTGCAGTACCGTATCTATGTTGGGGCCCAACTAATAGGTGTAGTATTATTGGCGGGAAAGCAGCCGGGTGTTCAAGGTGCCCCATTTTATCGAAACTTGTACTATACTGATTCTAAAATCGCTGCGCATGCGCGAGAAAACCCGCCCGAGATCTCATCACTGCCTATACCTCTATTCACATTATACAATATATGTACAATATATGTAGTGGTGAGATTGCGAGGCGATTAGTTACGTCCAGTTATATACTTTCAACAATTTATCTTAGATAATATCTGTCAAAAAATAAACAAATATAATTACAAAATATAGTGAAATGCATTGAACGCATACACCACGCTGTATTATGTTAGAATTAAATAAGATCGCGCTACTGGGTAAGCATGTTTCCTGCTGTTGCTGTGGCTGTGGCACTATATATACTTGCCTATTTGATCGCCACCCGTTTCATGAAAATCATCTGAAAAGGATGTAACTAGGTATCCTTTGTTAAGCATACATCGCGTTTAGATAGTTTGGATTTTCGATAGATTTTCGAAAAGAAACATTAGGGTTTCCAGTGCAACTGGTACCTACGTACGATGTAAACTCCGCGATATGTAATACTTAATGGTGGCTTGTAAGTAGAAAAATGTTATTTGCTATTGTATCATTCTTGCTAATGTCACAGTCATCTTCATTCATTGAGAAGTAAGATTTTTCTGTGGGTAACCAATGTACAGAAAGCAACTATTGTTGTGTATTTTATCAAGTTGGTCCTGTATCTGTTAAACGTCCAGTTTGTCTATAAATAAAGCGACATAGGCACATATGTAGATTAAAGTCAATGGTGGAGACTATTTTTAAGTAACTGTTAGCGTCGTATCGTACACATTGGAATGTTTATAATGCGTGTACGATCAAGTCGATTATTAATTTTCAGTATCTGAACGGTCAAGGAAATCTTACAGAATTCATCGACAGACATTTCTTGCGACTCGACTTTCGTTTGGTTAGATACAACGAGCATGGAGAAGGATGAGGTCATCTGTATCTCGTCAGATGACGAAGATAAGAACACAGAACAAGTTTGTATACGCGTCTAAGCAATTATTTCGTCTCACAGTATCTATTACGAGTCGAAGACCGTGCGTGTTATGTCGTTGTTCCATTACAGACCGAAAGCAAGAAGGAGCGTGTTTCTGTGATTAAGTCGCAAAACGGTACTGTTTCGCCTGTGAAAACAGAAGTTATTTCGGAAGTAACAGGAAAAATGGAGACCTGCGAGAAAAAGAGGAAAGCGTCGGAAATGAGCAGCGACAGCGATAGCGACACCGACACTGATCTCGAAAAGAGTAAAAAAGTATTTGTGCAGGAAGTCAAAAGCAACGTTGAAGCATCCGATGCGATAAAGTGTGCGAACGAACATTCGAGTAAGCAAGAGAGCAAAGGAAAAGCAATGTCGAAACCGAAATTGATCGTAAAAGAGAGGAAAACATTTTTGCCAGTGGGACAGGACGTGTTTCCGATGTTCATCAGTTTATGCTTGCAAAAGGATCGTTCCGAAGATATGGAAGCTATCGTTAACAAGTTAAAGAGACGTTACGAGCAACTAGACGCGGAGTACGCTAATTCGGAGGCTTTCCTTAACTTTTTAAACGAGAAAAGGAACTGTATAACGAACAGTCAGTTGTACATACATATCACAGACGTAATGAATGAAATGAAAAGACGCTGCAACGGTAAATCGACGTTACTGTTAAATGGCAGAAATTCTGCGTCCAACTCGAACAGAACGATCGACAGTAGTTCCAACGAACCCAGCCCGTCGTGTTCAGGTGCAGAGCGTGTAAACGATAATGACGATTTGGAGGAAACTAATGAAAATTATGGAGGCGAACAGGAAGATAATCCTATGCATAAGAAAATTAAAAAGATAGAACGTGCAATGCTCCAGTGTCAGAAGATGATTAAAAAATTGGAAGAATCGGAAATAGATTTCGACAGTGAACTTAATAGCAGTTATATTAAATTAGAAAAGTTCAAGTATCGAATGGTGCAGCTTCATAACAAATATTGCGAGTACACCGGAGAGAACGCTGACGCAGAACGGCAATACTTGAGACCAAAGCATTTCAGTACAACTGGAATCGTCAGCGTGGATCATGCTATTACAAGCTTCATTAACTCCAAAATATCTAAGAGGAATAAACACAAGAAAATCGGTGCTTTCGCACAAGCAATAATTTTTCCAGATTACAGAGACATCTTGGAGTGCGTTACAAAATGCAATGAATTGCATAATCTAGGCTTGGATAATAAGAAACAGCAACAAATCGGTGAGTAATTATATTATAATTGTAAGCGAGGTTTGCGTGCCTCCGAATTCGATTATTCGCAATTCCATTTGGTTCCAGCAAAAAAAGCATTTACCGAGTTAGGAGAATATTTGCAACGCTCCCGGCGCAACGATTACTGGGACACGTTTTCATTGGCTCTTGAGAATCAGGATGATGATCCTGCTGTGAAGGATCCAGAGCTGGCCGAGAAATTGATGCAGAACAAAAGAGAGGGTGAAAAGCGATTGGCAAATGTGTTCCAGGAGTTTGTGAAGAAACAGGAAGAAATGAGGGATGAAACTTCTGATTCCAACACGTCGTCAGAAAATGAAGACGAAGACGAAGAGGACAGTATAGAGAACGGGGATGAAGACATTGACGATGAAAACGACATCAACTTGGACGACATAAACCTGAGTATAGAACAGGACGAGAACAGCGCAGACGGAGATGAACATTCTAAAGACAGTAAAGACGTAATCGGCGAACCTATCGTAGATAAAACTGATCCGGATATTATAGAGGTAGACGAAAGGTGTAAGATAAATGCAAGCGACAAATTAAAGGACAGCGGCGATAATAATTTAAAATCGACAAGTAACGATAATGATGTGAGATCGAATAGCGCTGCTGACAGCAGTGCAGACATTCCTGATCCCGAGGGTAATTCCAAGGATAAGTCGGAATCGATGGAAAAAGAGGATACTGCACCATTGCCTGATACTTCACCTGATACAATATTGCCTACAGAAGTAGATAAAAGCCCAGTCAGTGAAGTGAAAGGTTAGTGTTCAAACATAATATCAATGAAAAAGATTTAATTGCCAAAGAAATAAAGCAGCATATAAAACTGCGATAAGGCAGCATTTAGATTTTATGTGTGTGTGTGTGTGTTGTAGAGAATGAACCTAATAATCTAAATGAAGAATCAACGGATAATAAGCCATTAGAGGAAGAAAAGCCACTGCTACGAGTACGTTCTTTTGCTAAACCTCCTACGACATGGGAAGATGTGCGAGAGAAAATAGATAAATCGAGCACAGCTGGAAGTACTTCCAAGACATTAAACAATAGTGGGGTGATAGACCTCACAACAGAAGTACAAAATGAAACGTCTACACTTGCGCAATGCACGATCCAAATTGGGTCGAACGTACTTCCTCTCATGAAAGGTAAATACAAAACATTAGTGATACCAGCGGGCAAAAGTATAATTAATGTAAAGAACATTACGAACAATTACGTGAGGTTGAATGCGCGAGACGTGAGTACGAGTAATTTGATAAAATCGCAGAATGGTCGAATTATAACGTCGGTGCATCAAGCAGTAGGTATAAGCAGAGGGTCTACGATTGTGCGCTTACCGTCTGCTGTGTCTGCTAATCATCAAACCAGTGTTAGCAATCAGACAAAAAATTCACCAGTGAAACAATTTAATAGAAAAATCGTACAGATCCCTCAAACTAACCGGACTGTATTGTTAACGAAAAAACAGGAAGAGAGTGCAATGCAGCCGTCTAAGCCGAAATGACGCGAACAAGAACTGGTAGCTGTTTATCTTGATCATTGTTACGCAAAACTCTCACAAGGTGGCAGATGACCAGTCAACTATAGTAGGATAAATGTAATCAATTTTTTACAGTTTGTAATTTAACCTCAATGTATTACTACACCGATATACGTTACACATAATAAATTTGATACGAACACCAATATGTATATATATATATATATATGTGTATATATATATATATATGTGTATATATACATACACGATTGTTACATATAGAATATTATTTATAAATAGTTTTCGCCAAATCTGCAGGTCTTGATATTATTTCATCACTTCTTGGCCCTTTGGCCCTTACTAGCCGTGCAATATGTTACTCAGCAACAGTTTCGTTAAAACGTATTCCGTGTCCGTCAGCCTCTCCGCTATATCGAAGTGATCAACATTGTCTCGGAGCAGAATGTATTCGACATGGTCCACCATTTTAATAAGTTTCTAAAATAAAAAGAGATAAGAGATGAAGAATCTACTAGCAAACAAAGAAAATGAGTACGGCTACCTGAGCACATTCCTGCGTTTCATTGATAAACACTGGAGAATCGTGTTCCCCACAAGCTGCAATAACTTTCAACCCCTTGATGGGCTTGTAATTTTTAGTGTCGATAGTGTTGAAACTGTATGCCTTGATTTCATCACTGGGTCGTGTAAATATTGAAAGTCACATTAAATTATGATTTCAAAATACAGTTTCATTATGAATTCATGGGTACCTATGAAGAAACTTACTTTGTCAGTTTTAAGTTGTCGTTGATAGTGGTACAGAGTAGGGGTTGCAAACTGTAAATACCGCTAAGTAGAACGACACCTTTTAGCAGTTTCAGGTAACCGTATTCCATCATTTTGTCCAACCATAATTTATCGTATAAAAGGCCCACAGCCAAATGCGCGCCAGCACTATGGCCAGCAACCCAGACGACCCTGCGTTCATTCATTTAATTTAATAAGTACATCGCAAATTAATCGAATCGACCTTCATTTAAATACTGATTACACGCAGCATACCGATTCCCGTTACCCGAGGCGGATTTGAGTATTTGCTCCATCACTGTTTTTATCTGTGACAATATGTCTCCAAGTCTAACTAAAATACGGTGCATAAATTAATTAGGATATTTTTTAGATTATCAAACGGGGATAGGAGGAAGAGGGTGGAGTTTACCGTTAGGACATAAATCGTAGCCAACTGTTATAACTTTGATCCCTTTGGCAACGAACACGGGCGCCGCAAATGCAGCCAGGTCTTTGCTGCCTTCTTGCCAATATCCGCCGTGAATAAATACGAATACGGGAGCATCTGAAATTCATTTTATTTAATGCTTGTATTAGCTTGGATAATTAATATAAAATGAGGTGAATTCGTATCTTGAAAGAAAAACCAGTAAGTATATAGCTAAAAGCAAAAGAGATCATTTGTCTTTGCAAGAATTTGGCAAACGCAACGCAAGCTTATTCCGTCTATGTGTGTATGTAGTTAGAGCAGAGAATATTTACCATTTAAAGCTACTTTCTCAACTTTTATGTTTATGTACAGGGTAGGTGAGGATGGGTGGTACAATTTGGCAAAAAGTAATTTCTTCCGCAAAAACAAATCGAAAATGTCGAATAATTTTTTGTATAGGAGTCTTCGTTTCCAGAAAATCGAGTTCGTAAATGCGTCTGGTGTGCGCGCACGTGATCAGCAGAAATTGAACGGAATTAAAGTGAAATGAACCCTCGTGTAAAAATACGACGAGATTATAAAATAACTTTTTCTTTTCAAGGTATAATTGATTTGAAAGTGATATCGACTTTTAGTCAAATGCACGCGTACTCGGTAGATTTTCAAAGTCGATAATCTCGGAGATGAAGCCTGAGTCGAAAAAAAATTATTCTGCAATTTTTACTTATTTCTGGATCATATCACTCGCGGCTTTACCATATATACTGATAAATTCTGCAATCAGGTGCGCTCATTCCAGACGAATTTGCATATAAAAAAATTGTAGGCCAGCGATGCCCAGGTGGGCGGTCCGGTATGACGAGCATTCATCGCGTTTTCCAAAGCTCGCGTGGAAGGGGATTTTCGACACCAATGACGTTGCGGGCATGTCACGGATGGGGAAAACCCTAGTAGTGTACGTGTAGGCTCGTACCCGTAGGCTTTTACAACTGGGGCTCTTGGAGCCGCAGTGTTCTACATTTTAGGATTTGGGAAAGAAAACAGGAATTGACTAATCATTAAACAATAATATTATATAATTGGACGGAATAGGCTTGAACTTGAGTCCCACTTACACATCTAATTAACAAACAGTTTCTTATTAAACGATTATTATTCAACTTCAATCCTCTGTTTGTATGTATGTTTGTTTAGTTCAAATCTAGAAACTCAATTTTAACCCACTTCGAACTATCCAATAGACTTGAAACTTTACAGTCATACGTATTTTCGATGACAATACAAAATTATGAAGACAAAGAAACCGCCCCAGGGGTTTAAAAAATTACCTAGTCATCAATAAATATAATCCATAACCACAAATCAAATCAAATTAATCGCAATGAAATCAGGATGTAACGGTTACATGCTGATTTCAGGGTATGAGCCTACACGCAGACTACTAGAGTTTTCTCCATCCATGACATGCCCGCAACGTCATTGGTTTTGAGCACCCCCTTCCACGCGAGCTTTGAAAAACGCGATGAATGCTCGTAATACCGGACCGCCCACCTGGGCATCGCTGTTGTAGGGTGAAGGACCCAATTACTGGTAGCCAACCCAATTACTGTCACCTTAAGCTATTTGATTTAAAATAACAAATAAATAAACGTTTAAGTAAAATAGCTTAAGATGACAGTAATTGGGTTGGCTGCTTGTAATTAGGTCCTTCACCCTATCCCATATTTTTTATTTATTTTTGCGCAAGAAATTACTTTATTCTCGATTCTGCCACCCGTCCAGACTCGTCCTGTATATCGTGTACCATAATGATAACAATAATGCTATACTAACAATAAGTCACGCATTACTCTGACGGATTTTATTTGCGAACTTTCGTCACCCGTGACATTTTCGTCTATATTTATAAACACTACGCCCTGCAACACTTTCACCTCGACGATCTATTCATGTATAGTCAGTTTCTGTAAAAGTGCGCGCATGATCATTAACATCCAGATAGCACAGAACGTTTTAAAAACGTCCATTTCAGGTCCGAACGCCTGCCGGCTTGATTAGACTTGATTAGTTAGACCTGTTTTGTGAAAATTGACGTTTTTAGGACCTTTTTAAGGCCTGGCCTGGACGTCTTTAAAACGTCATTGTGCTATGTGGGGACACACGTCTAAAATTCGCCTTGTTCCATCAAAATACGCAATAACTTTTTGAACACCCTGTAGTTCAATACATTGTCCTGCAAACCAGCCCTGGGCAACTTGCAGGTCGCGAGCCGCATGCGACTAATAAGTGGGGAAATATCCCCACTTCTCAGCGACCCCCACCATATCCATGTGGGTCATTGTGTATACATATGCATATCCGCAGTCATTAGAGATAAAGCACAGTAGAAGAATATAGAGTAATTTATCAATGGTGGGGGAATCGGCAGACTAGTAGTGGGGGTCGTGTGGCAGGAGCGGATTTAGGATATTCGGGGAGGGGGGCGCTTAGCTGAATCCAAGATTTTCTTCAGGGGGGGGGGGGGGGGAGCGTAGGTCTGACAAGTGAACCAGGGACCTTTCCGATATTTTCCTGCTAAATGAAGTGTTTTTTTTTTTGGTATCAATTTATCATATTTTCCCTCATATTGCTAAGTTAAAATAAGTATTTTGCAAAGTAAAACACGTATTTCTCCCTTGAGGGGGGGGGGGGCGCCCCCTGCGGCCCCCTCTATATCTGCCACTGTCGCGTGGCAACGGCGAGGGAAGATGTTGCCCAGGCCTGCGGCAAACGATACACAATCGAGCTTCCGTATAGTGCGTCACCCTGTATATTGTCCTACCAGCGGCTAATATTTTCTGCCTACACTATAGAGTATGCCACATTACATGTTCGCCCCTTCGCGTACAATATGGCACCGCCACAGAGGAAAATATTAAACGTTATAATGTGTACTTCGCCTGTGGCGGCAAGTCAAGCTGAAGGCTTTCACTCAAAGATAAAATTATCTCTAAGTAATTATCTAAATCTGTGACGGGTCAAACTATTTACTATTATAAACTTAAAAGTAAAAAACTACATATAGGTACACGCTCACCTTTAGGTAGGTTAGTCCCATACACATCGTATTTCGTTCGATCCGTAGTGCCATACGGAATATCAAGTTCGCAATTGAGGGTTTTACGAGCGGTCGTCGTAACTGTAACAGACAAAAAAATTTTCCCTTTGTGAATTTACAAATACCTGGCAACGTCAGTTACCTTCTGTGGCGAGTTTGCAGTGTTGCACCAGTACTTCCTTTTGTCCGTATCGTTTGCTCCACCAGCTCGAAGTATAGTTCTTTTCGTGATTCTGCACAGAAAAACGTATTAAGGATTTCTGATCCCTTCAAAGTCGGTAAAACAATTAACGAACAACGCACCGAAATAGACATTTTCGATGGACAAACGTAAGTACAATGATCTAAAATAAAAAGCTCTATATAGGTAAGACTAATAAGATTCTCTTCACTTCATTAGGGATGGGCGATGTTCATCGATGTTTACGAAATATTGATTCGGGGGATCAAACATCGATAATGAACTACTCAAGATAATATTCGCTTTTTTTAAAGCTAATTTACGAACGCACAATCGAGCGAACGATATTTATCGCTTTTCGATATATCGTTGAATCCCTATTGGCCAATATACATATTCTGATATGTGTAGAATTAAAAGCCGTATGAAACCTTAGAGTATATAAACATGGAGGAAGCATGCAATAGGCAAAAATGTAGACGGCGATAGAAAGAGAAAGATATACAGGAGGGACACTCCCTCTCTTTCTAGTCCCTGGCGCTAGAAAAAGAGGGGGTGTCCCTCCTGTATATCTTTCTCTTTCTATCGCCGTCTACATTTTTGCCAATTGCATGCTTCCTCCATGTTTATATACTCTAAGTATGAAACGCACTCACGTAACACTACAGCTTCAAACTAATGCCAAAACCAAAAACACAAAAATGAAACAAACCGAAAATGTGGTAACTTTTTTGTCCGCTACTGTACATAATTGATATGTTTAAGTAGTTTGTTTCTTAATAAACTTTTTTAAAATATTAATGTTGTTAATTTATTGTTCTGTTTTGTTCATTTTATGCTTTGTTGTAAAATCGTCGATGTTGTCGAAAATTGATGATTTGAGTTCGATGATTATCGGTTATCGATATATAACTATCGATGTCAATATCGATGCCAACATCGATACTTTCTTAATATCGCCCATCCCCACTATTCACTATCGGCATGCCCACGAACCCTTGGTAAATATTATTGCGAAACGTCAGAGAATGATTTTAAAACTGCAGAAGATTTACACCCGTAGTGCCAAATATAGCTTTACAACCGCAAGATAATTTCACGATTAGGTACTTTAAATTCGATTTGTTCCTGTAAATCTTGTTATTGAAAACTAATTGACACTTGCGAACGTTCGCCTAGGTGCAGATCGCGCCACTGTTTCGTGCCGACTATGCGCCGCGAGATTGCGATAATGACTACATGCCAGTTCCAGTAATCCGTGTCCTCGTTTACCGTGTTTTTTATGCAAGCGTATAAATAACTAGAATGTAGTTTGCAATACAATTTGCAGCTCATATAACCGTACACTTTCCAGCTTTAAAACCATGATACATTCGCCTTGATACCTTGATTCATTCGACTTTTCGAAATCTATAAAGAAAAAAAAAACAGTAAAAAACTCTTTGCATTTCCCTTGGTATGTTGGTACATATTATCATCGGTAGATAGGAGCGTCCTGTTATCAACAGTTAAAACTTACAATACACCATCTATTGCAATCGTATGGAATGATTACATTATCATAGAACTGTGCAGTTCCTGGCAATATAGGGTAAAGGACCCAGTTACTGACACCTGACCAAATGTATTTCAACCTATAATCTATCCTATAGATTATATTCTATAGTTTGTTTATCCGTTATTTTAACTAAAATAGCTTAAGGTGACAGTAATTGGTCAGGTGTCAGTAACTGTGTCCTTTACCTTATTACATAGCAAATATGCTTATGATGGAGGAGTAATTAAAATACATAAGTGATAAAATGTTTCTCTGCGACCCGATAGGTGCCGGACACCGTGGAATGTCTCCTGGCGAAAAAATTTCAAGTTTCGATGGATGCGCTGGCAAAAGTGGATAAAGACGAAGTCGGGCCTCCGCTTGGTGGCACAAAGGATGAAATATATATCTGGTTCGAAATATACACATCCTATTGCAAGAGGAGTAGGTAGCAAAGAGAATGGGCTGCGCGAGGGCTCGGTAGAGATTGAAAACCAGAAAAACCGGTCCCTTTCTTTCTTGACCCCACTCTTCCGAAACACGCGCCATTCTCTATGGCGAAGTCACAGGTAGGTCCGTAGCAGCTGATGTATCGAGTATCGCGTCACGTCGACGCCTACCCACAGACCACAGGTAAGAGAAGCCTTTTCCAGTCAAAAATCCGTTGGTTCGAGGGATATTTCGTTGTCAAGAGAGCTCTCGCAACTGCAAGTGGAGGGATAATTAACCGAACCGGGAGGGGCAGTCCCCAAATTCTAACTCTTCGTCCCTCATTAAAGGACGTCTCAGGTTCTCAAGAAATACATAATTATTATGTACATAATAATATAAGAACTACGTATATAATTGTATTGTATGCATAAGGTATGTACAGATTGTATGCTCAGCTACCTAAGATAAAAACGTTTTTTGTTCTACCATCGGATAGAAGTGATATAATATTGGCTCTGCTCCCTACCACTAACTTATTGTTAGATTAGATGCTTGAAAGTGCTGATAATAAACTGACTCCTGAAAAATACACGATTGTCGGTGATAAATAGAAATACAAATTTAAGATACAGGATTGTGATGCCGCAACAATATTTATATATATTAAAACGTTATTGTACGAATTAATATTTTAAATTCATTTTGAAATATCCCTGTTTTCCTGGATAAGGAGGTGGTCATCTAAAAACTCTAATACTCGAAACTAGTATTGGATTGCGTGGTTGGTCCTATCACAAATGACTATGATATTCGTTCCCTGTTTTATCTACAACTTGGAATGAAAACGGTAACAGCTCGATCTAATCGCCGATAAAATAGCAGTAACTTTACATAACAAATACATAAGGCCAGAATGATTTCGTCAATTTCGTCAATTTCATATTCCTCGCAAGCATCCTTGCCTTGATAGCCCTTCTCAGTTTACACGTCGTTGCAACCGGTTCCCGGCCTGCATACTGGGTTAATTTATTTGACCCACCGACTACGCTCTCTTCCAATTAGTTTCCATGTTATTAAGTAGATGTCCTTTTATGTACGCATCCCCTTGAGCAAAATTCAGAATTACTATTTATAGTACTATTCGACCGCTAATCCTCCCCAGACGATATTCCGGCGAGTCATCCTCCGTCGTGGGCGTGAAACGCATTAACGAGGAATCACGATGGATATTCCCACGCGTGTCGGCATTCCTTTCCCAGCCCGCCTATAAACATCATCGAGTGGCTAAATAGCGAGAGAAAGTGCTGGCAAAGGGCGACTCGTGTACCTTTCGGGTTGGAACGGTCAACACGAGTCCACCTTTCCCAGGTGTGAGATATTTTGACCCGCGATAAGAGCCGAGGCGTCCCTCGAGCGTCCCAGCCGCGGGACAAAAGATTCGCCGTCGAGTGGAGGGGCTCGAACGGCGCAGGACAGAGCACACTTCGTTTTTGTTGATTTTCTAGAAGCACGGAGACGCGGTTAGGATATTTTCGTTGGACAAAATATTCCCGCCTGTCGAACCTGTTTCTCCCTGTCCACCTCTCCCATCCGACGGTGTGAACGATCCCTAAAAGTATGCATAGTCGCACGGTGAATGTGTGTTTTCTCGCGGGAAACGTGAGTAAGCGAGGATGTTAGTCAGCGACTTGTTGATTCCGAGCAACTTGAATTCTAGAAACACCACAATGCTACTATACCTATATGTACATATGTACATAAGTACATACACATTCCTTTAATCACGTTTAGACGCGATTCGTAGCGTTTACAATGACAGAAACTCTACCAATTTCGGAAGATTGCGCAGTTTTATAATTTTATACCTCGAAATTTCAGAAATTTCATCATTTGTTTAAGCTCTCACATTTTACCCTTGTTTAGTTTAGACTTACGTGCTTTCAAACTCATTTATTGATTTTCATTTTCGATCGATACGAAATATTTCGTAATGATCCTAATTTCGGTATAACAACTGGAAAAGATAGATATATATCAAGGCCGTAAAATTAGTGGAGGATTAGAGGAAACAAGTTGAATGCCAACGAGCGTTGGCATAAGCATACGCGAACTGATAGAAATTTGAGACAGCGACCCGAAGCTTAAGCTAGGACTTAAGACATTAATCGGTGCTATCGCTCGTTGATTTAATTTACGATCTCGTTATACCTCTTCCATCTACCACACGAGAATGGCAATAATTAAAAAAATATTTTCAAATTCGTAGGAATGCGAGGCTTCCGTAAAACAGTTAAAAAATTTAGGAAAAAAAATACTCGATCCTGCCAGGATTCGAACCTGGAATCTTCTGATCCGTAGTCAGACGCGTTATCCGTTGCGCCACAGGACCGGCATTAATTTACTGTTTCAAGTTTTGTATAAATGTGATTGCATCCCCAGATGTAATCTGTGATTTTGTTTGGAATGAAATAAACGTAACGCAACGTTAAGACTGGTATCGTCTAAGCGTGATCGCACAGGAATTATTGATGCGCGATACGATTACAGTCTGACGTAATATGGTGCAACAAATAGTAAGCTGTTAGGGAGACAAGAGTATTGATTTTCACATTTGTTTCTGTATTACGCACTTAATGAATCCATGATTTCTCGTAGTTATTACTAAGGGAACAGGGATCTCGGCTAAAGTATCTTATGATGATGGAGGCACAAACGCCGTGTTATTACATCACCAACATGATCCAGTGAAATTAATTAACGGGACGCTTTAAATAGTTATGCAACGTCGGATAAATTTCTATTGATATATATGTATGTAATTGCAGAGCGACAAAACGGATTCGAATGACGGCTCGTAATGTATCTGGCGTTGCAGATGTGTAGCGATTCGCGATACGAATAACACACGACGTGCAATCCAACGCCTTCGCTGACGAGCGTATCGCGTTCCCAAAAATTCGTAGAGCTCGTAATAGTGACTACAGTAGCTTTCTTGATAGCATGAATGATAGCAAATGGCCAAAAGAAACTTGATAACGACTTATCCTCGAAAAGTTTGAATTTCGTTATGCTTTCGTTTCATTGGTGTATGATGCAAGTTTATATTAGTGTTGCGGATTAATGGAGATCGATAAAGGGTAGCAATTATTTGGTAACGATGATTGCTGTTCACCACAGTATTAATCTAGAGTAGTGTGCAATTTCACGCGCAAAACGATACGCTAAGCTTGGCATTTGTAATACGAAACACGTGGCCTCTATAACATATCGTGCAATGTTTCTCGTCCAACTTGTGCTTAGACCGCATTTTCTATGATCCCTCATTTCAAGAGACATCAAAACCCACCTTTCTCATTTCAGGTGTGGGTCAGAAGCGCAACGATAACTGAATTGTAATATAATTGATAGTGCGCTTAATGAAACCACGATTACCGAATATTGAGTAATATATACTTGAGGTCATATTAGAAGGAACCCAGTTCGCGCATGTAGAATGAGCTCATTGGCTCCGAGGGAGCGTTTGTTTTGGTATAGCCAATAGTAGCTTGTTTCGGCACCAATGAGCACCAACATGCGCAAGAACCGATCTAAACTCGTCGGTCTGCAAGTTCTTTCTAACATGACTTCGAGTATAGATCGAATCGATGAGAGGTTAGGTAAGTAGGTTACGATAAAACATAAAACTAAACGTATGTGTCCCGCACGTTTCCTAATAAAAATCTAAATCCAGAGTAAAAACTGTCGGAACTTTCCACAAGAGGATTAAAATCTTGATATTGAATCCTATCGTATACTAATTACTCAAAGCTTCGTAAAGACACAGACAAACGATTATTCGACAGCGAAGGTAAGAGAAAAATGTACGTTTATCGAACACATTCACTTGAAACAATGCTAGTACGGTTCATAAATATGTCTGAATTATTCGCTACTTATTCGAGATGTCCATCGAAATAAAAAATTTTGCCTAACACTGGCAGACGCAGAGAGGACTCGTGGATTTTGTGTTCCTGCACATGCGTATCGGAGCCCTAGCGATACCTGAACCGACGGTAGCCGAACCCCATTGCGCTTGCCGCGAAGCGACCCGAAGTTGCCTGTGATCCGTGGTCGATGGGGCGAAAAGTGGGGTTAGGTTCTTAGGTAGAGGGATTGTAGGAGACGAGTTTTCTCGGGTGGTGGTGGCGGTGGTGGTGGGGATAAGAGAATCTCGGTTGTGCAGCAGCAGCAAACGGTTGTATAGTTCTCCGTACCGTAGCGGGCTGATGTGTACGACCTGGTAGCGAGACAGAGAGGAACCGCCGGCAATTGGAGCGAGCGAGAGGAAGGGCAGTGGCTGACGCGGCAGCTCGACAGAGAGGGAAGGAAAAGGGGAAAAGAGAGCCACCCGTGGAACGGCATGTCCTCGCGTGCTCGTGTCGTGCAACGTTTCTGAGCGCAGCCATTACAACAGAGCCGCTCTCGGTGACGCTTGGCTGCGCTACGTCCGTGTTCGCGCGCGTAGTGATCGCGGAACGATCGGAACGGGACGCACGTGTTCTCGGGAATTTGGAACGGAAATCGGTGGTGCACAGGGAGAAAGAGACGCCTTGTGAACGAAGAAATATCGGTATATCCGTGTGGTCAAGGGATATTCCGAAGGTTAGTTCTGTTGGTGTGCGCGATACAGGGGCCCGTGAGAGACGCCTCTTGACGCGCGGCATCGCGTCGCGGCTACGGACATTCGTTAGGACATTCGACTAGGAAAGAAGGATATCAACGATGTTCGACGTGTTCGGCTCGGTGAAGGGGCTGCTGAAGCTCGACGCAGTCTGCATCGACAACAATGTGTTCCGGTTGCACTACAAGGCGACCGTTATCATATTAATCGCCTTCTCGCTGCTGGTTACATCTAGACAGTACATCGGGGACCCCATAGACTGCATCGTGGACGAGATACCGCTGCACGTGATGGACACGTACTGCTGGATCTACTCGACGTTCACAATCCCGGACAGAACTGGGATCGTTGGCAAGGACCTGGTGCAGCCCGGCGTGGCGTCTCACGTAGAGGGTGACGACGAGATCAAGTACCACAAGTACTACCAGTGGGTGTGCTTCACGCTGTTCTTCCAGGCGATACTGTTCTACGTGCCGCGGTACCTGTGGAAGACCTGGGAGGGCGGCAGGATCAAGATGCTCGTGCTGGACCTGAATTTCCCGGTAATGAGTGAGGAGTGCAAGACGGAGAGGAGGAAGCTGCTGGTCGACTACTTCACCACGAACATGCACACGCAGAACTTCTACGCGTTCCGGTTTTTCCTATGCGAAGTGCTCAACTTCGTTAATGTGGTCGGCCAGATATACTTCATGGATTTCTTTCTGGACGGAGAATTCACCACGTACGGCTCGGACGTGGTCAAGTTCACGGAAATGGAGCCGGAAGAGAGGATCGACCCCATGTCGCGGGTGTTCCCGAAGGTCACGAAGTGCACCTTCCACAAATATGGTGCGTCCGGCACGGTGCAGAAGTTCGACGGGCTGTGCGTGCTGCCGTTGAACATCGTCAACGAGAAGATCTACGTGTTCCTGTGGTTCTGGTTCATCATCCTGTCCGTGCTGAGCGGGCTGACCCTGGCCTACCGTGCCGCAGTCGTAGCCGGCCCCAAGCTCCGTCTGGTGCTGCTGCGCGCGCGCTCGCGCCTCTCGCCCCAGGAGCATATCGAGACGATCGCCGAGATGTGCCAGATCGGCGACTGGTTCGTTCTCTATCAGCTGGGAAAGAACATGGACCCGTTGGTGTATAAGCAGCTGGTCACGGACCTCGCCACCAAACTGCAGGGCAAAGAGCCTGTCTAGTTCTCGGTCATTTCGTACCCTCTTCTCTTCTTCTTCTTCTTCCGCTTGTGTTTGTCTTTGATTCTGCATCCTGAACATGTACAGTGCGCTGCTTCGAAAATCGAGGGGCGATCTCGTGCGTCGACAGTGGCGCCCTCTAGAACGCGTATTCCACACTTATGGAATCGTTTAGGGACGGTTGCTACGCGATCGAAGAAGCTGTAGGAGAATATCCGTCAAGAAATTAGCATTCTTTCTTTCCTTTTTCTTTCTTCCTTTTTTTTTTAAACCGAAACTGCGAACATTCATTTCGTTTCGTATTCTTTTTGCCTCCTCGCGCGAGTACACGCTGCTATATCAGATAGTTGCAAACCACAGAATACCACCGTATACTCTGGTATGTAACCTTACCCTTCCCCCCGCCTTGCGATAATTTTGAGCTTCCCAGCATCAGATTCCAAAATTCGTACCGTAAATCGTTATTCTTTCTTTTCCTTTTTACCACAAATATCCGACTTGAGCGATACGTAGCGAGGAAAGAAGAATGTTGCCAATGATGCGCAAGGATTTATACCGAGATATCAGGTGAAATAGAAGAGATGGACAGCAAAGAAAATCGCTGTCTTTTATTTTTGTAACGCCCCGCGACTTTTAACGCAATAAAAAAAAAGAGAAAAATTCCCCTTCTGATATCTCTCGATAAATCTAGGAGCATCGATCTAAGCAACGACGAGGAGGCATCTGTGAAAGAGCGTAATATTAAATTGCTCTGAAAACGATTACAGAAACCTCTTTTCGTAGACTCTGATCGTGTGATAAAACGGAGATGGACGACGCTCAGACTTTCCTATAGCCATTCCGATGTTCTGACGCATTCCCGTCGGTGTATCTTCTCTTTTTTGCAACTTGCATTGTTATTTACAAGTAGATCTCCGACTATTAACTTTGACGATACGCGCGAAGGATCGAAGTCCCGAAGGTTGGTATGCTGGCCAGGCGTACCATCTCGAGAACCGACCTCTTTCCCTTCCCGCGATGGAGCCTCGAACGCGTCCGTTCTCCCACGAAACGTAATTTCCGCTGTTTTATCAATTAATCCTCCCTTTTCCTCCAATAACATAGGCGTAGGAATACATTCTGTATATTGTAGACCGTCTTAAGAAATAGAAGATATAAATTTATTATATATATTATATATAGAGAGTATATAGAGTGAAATAATTGAAACAAATGGGAAAGAAGGGAGAGAGCGAGCGAGAGAGAGAGAGAGAGAGAGAGAGAGAGAGAGAGAGAGAGAGAGAAACAGGATGAATGAGACTGAGCAGGTAAGTGAGAGAGAATAAGAGGGAAGAAGGTGAAATAAGTTTAGAACTCTATAAAATTTCTCTTTGCTGAGTGCATTCTCACATCTTTAACGCACAAATCGTATGCACATATCGAGGGACCAAGAAACAAAAAATGGAACATTGTCAATTACGAATAAGTCTCTTTTATGCAAATCCCGGGGATCGCGTTTTTCTGCTTTCACCTATATCACGAGATTACTTCTGTCGGATGATATTCGTGGTTACGGCCGCTATTGTTGTATGACCGTCCCGCGTGATTGTTCGATAAGTAGAAAAAAGGAACTCGGAAACAGATAAGATGTGAACGGTGAAATCGGCGATAAAACAAAGACACTAAAAGGAAAGACAATAAAATGCGCTTAGGGGTAAGAATTTAGACTAGAAAGAAACGTGAACGCCATTATTATATTCGCAAGGGATCTATGCTCAAAGTAAGACTGCCAATTCAATCGAGACACTCCACATCATCGTGATTTCTTGTATTTTGTAACTACTTAGGATATCGTGAATAGAACGTAGAACGAAACTTTTCTTTTGCCCCGATTACACTTATGTTGCACCTTCCCTCTCCCTGCTTCGCGCCATTTCGCATAGTAATCTAGGCGATTCGTTCCTTGCCCCAATTTTCTCCACGTCCCTTCTATTCTTTTTCTTCCCATCTCTTTTTTTTTACAGTTTATATCATAATCGTAGTCAATACATAACATTTAACTTTTGGATCCAGGGATAACCCTGGATCGAAACGCCCCCAGGAAGCTTTTTGTTCCAACTAGAAGCATCTACCGAAAATTGAGGAATCGAAGGAAAGTGCCGCGTTAGACGTGTAGTATCTTTGGATGCTAGAATCGCATATATCGCTCCTTTTTCTCCTAATTATCGGACGTCCATTGTCGAAAAGCGTATCCTAACGGCTATGAATTTAAAAAAAAAAAAAAAAAAAAACAGTCCGACGAGTGAAAGACGGAGCGAGAGAGAAAGTGCTTATTTTTGTATGTATGCATATAAAAAATGATAGTAGCGAGATCGCAGGTTGCATCCGTAGATAGTGATAGCGTTTTCTATCGGTGCATCGTTCTAATTAATTTCTTTTCCACGCTGGACATAGGAGTAGCATATTATTATTATTATTATTATTATTATTATTATTATAACACGCGCGAATTTGTCAAGCATCGTGCACGTGGCTTGTGTACGTGCTTCCTCGCAGCCGTAGGAGCGATATGAGATATCGAAGAGAAAAGGTATATATATAGAAAATATATGTATGTATAATTGTAACGATCCAGCTAGGTGAGATTCGCTGGAATGAGTGATAATTGATTATTAGTTGTAACTATTTGCTGCGTTATTTTTTTTTGCCCCGTATCGATAATTCTGTTCTTTGCTCGTTGATACGCGTAGTTACTATAAGAGGGAGGCGATAGAAATAAATCTTCCGAATGACAAAAGTGCCGATAACGACCGAACGCAGTATACGCGTATAATATAATTGATTCGCAAATTACGCTATCGTTCGCCTTCATGCTTTCCCAACGACTGACAATACTGCCCCCCGAGTATATCCTATATTTTCGTACGAATTTATGTTCTTTATGAGGATATTGAATGATGAAATAAACATGTCAGCGAGTAACTTCGATCGTTTTCACGATTTTCCTTTTTTTTCTGCAGTCCACGACAACCTCGACTCCCCAGAATTGCGGATGAATTATTCGTCTTTATAGGTGGTTGAGAAGAGAACTGGGGGACATCGATGGCTTAAGTCAAATGTCGATCTGTAACTCGTTCCATACCGACACGCGTAAATCATAAACAAAGTATGTGCAATTAGTGGGGGAAAAAATGTGCTCCGTACCTAACGTCGATGTTTTTAAGAATATTAACCCGATGTATAGAAACTTGAGGAATAACACGGGAGAACTGTTCATGGTCATTAGAAAAATGCGCTTGTAGGTTACTCTTGAAACGTGTGTTTTATTAAAAATTGTTTCGAGTAAAATCTTCCCCGTTGATGAGATCATTCCCAAAATCAAGTCAACGACCTCTAAAAAATTACAAAATTCTGCAAGAAGTAAACACCTATTGTGAACTATAATGTCGTTAGTATCTCTACAATTTCGATTCGTATGATAAAATTTTTTATAAAAATTAAAACCGATTTCAAAAAATAAAAACAAAAAAAATTTATGTTAAACGATTTTATTAAAAATGCACTAAAAAGTAAAAAATAATTCTTTTCTTATACTACAATTTCGATGGTATTTTTTCACTTTAAACAAAATTGTGGAGCAGGATATGTCACAACAAATTCATTTCGACACTTCATTCTGTATTAAATTAATTCATATTCTGTTATGACATATCCTGTTCCACGATTTTATTTAAAGTGAAATAAAACCTACTAAATTGTAGTGCAAGAAAAGAATTATGTTTTTACTTTTTAGTGCATTTTTAATAAAATCGTTTAACATAAATTTCTTTTATATATTATTTATTTTCTAGTTTTTAGTGTTTGTGAATTTACATTTCACAGCTCAGACTTCTTTACAAATATATTTTATTGCCGTATAGGTAGAGTTTAACAGTTTGCTTAAACGCTATGGTGCTAAAGTCACTAAAAAATAACTTTTTCCTTGTACTACAATTTCGATGGCGATGTACTATGAACGCCTGCAAAATTTTAGTTTTAATATTCGTACCTACGTGACGGATCATTTCTCGATAAATTGTGTATTTTTGACAATCACGATGCGACTAGGTAGCGTCCCGAACGCAGCGGCTTTTTGTCGTTTTCGTAAAGAATGCGATTGGCTGAGTCGTTTGGATTTGTGGTTATGAGTTATATTTATTGATGACTGGATAATTTTTTCACCCGCTCGGAGTTATTTTTTTTTTTAAATATTCTATTGTCATCTAAACTATGCACGCCTGCAAAGTTTCAAGACAATTGGATAGTTGGAAGTGGGTTAAATTTGAGTCGTCAGATTTGAACCATACATACAAACAAACCAGAGGATCGAAGCTGAATAAAATCGTTTAATAAAAAGCACCAAAGAGTAAAACATAATTTTTCCCCTATTTAATCTAAGACTCTCATATCTCTTTACGTCGCCGTCAGATTTACACAGTGCAAATAATGTGGCGCCGACATAAAAGATATGAGAATTGTAGATTAAATAAAAGAAAAAATATTTTTTACTTTTTAGAGCATTTTTATTTTTTTGAAATCGGTTTGAACTTTTTTTTAAATTTTATTTTTAATTTTTTAGTTTTATATATATTGACACAACATGCTGATGAGATATGCATGTACGTGCATAAAATAATAATAATTAGTCTTTATTATGAACCAGAATATCGGGCCAACAATGATACAGTATAGGATGTGACCACCGAGGCATCGCCCTGTTTCGAATGAAAAAAGATTATCAAAATCGGTCAATATGCTGAAGAGTTATGGGGGGACAAACATAAAAAAAATACGCGTGGAATCAATATCATCCTCCTTTTTGAAGACGGCTAAAAAGGGTCAAGAGTAATTTCTGCTAAATGTAAATCGAGTTTGCGGCTCAAAGAATTCCAAGAAAGACAGGTATTAGCATCTGCGTGTAGATGTTTCGAAAATTTGATTGATTTTGAGAAAACCGGGTTTGAAGTTGCTATGAGGACACATTTATAACACTGGCGATTTAGTGTCTCTTCGAGCGAACTGATATCACGTTCGCATGGAAGATTTGTCTATTATCTGTATATATATAATTCAGAACACCAAAGTCCTATCTATCAGATGATTGCATAAGTTCGTGCCCGATTGGAAAATAAAATTCAATGGTTAAATTTTAAAGCGTACAGTTTTATTAGTCAAGTATGTAGTCACCATTCTTCTCTACAATTGTTTTCCAACGATCTACAAGCTTGTCGATTCCAGTTTTGAAGAAAGAGCTTGGTTTTTCTCGAAAAAATGTCGCGAGGTAGTAGAAAATCGGGCACGAACTTATGCAATCATCTGATACCTCGTTAAAGCAGTACCTTATCAAGTAGGCATGAAACATTGAAGTCTGTGTAATAGAAGTGTTCATAAAATGTGAGAACCTTCAACGTTAATGCACTCAAAGAACCTTCAACCTCAATTCACAGGTAACCGTGATAACATAAGCGTTAAATTGCTCTGATACGTTGATATTACGTATATGTATGTAGTATGTACATCGCGGGGAAGTTCGTTGAGAACCACTGGGGCGCTCGCGCTACAGCGCTACCAAGTAGCAACCACTATTCAATATGATCAATCTCTTTTTCCCCGAAAGTAACGTCCCAAAAAGAGAAATATTACTCCAAAGTTTCGATTCATTTTTCCATGAAAAATCAGCAGCCCACGGTCATTTTTACGACCAATTACAACGTACATCATACATAATCCTACTAATCGCCAATTATTTTCTTATCAAATCAGTGATAACAGAACCGTCACATCATTGGAATGTAGTGAAACGTTATACTACCAAACTTGGCGATGCAATTTCGTCGTCATTGTTAATAGATTCTCGTTAAACACTAATAGAGGTAACTATGACAGAGCGAAGCATCTTGTATATTTCGAATACGCCAGTTTTATGCTTAAAACTGTAGTTTTAAGGTTCTTATCTTATGCTAGGGTAAAGGACCCAATTACTGGCAGCCAACCCAATTACTGTCACCTTAAGCTATTTTACTTAAACGTTTATTTATTCGTTATGTTAAGTAAAATAGCTTAAGGTGACAGTAATTGGGTTGGCTGCCAGTAATTGGGTCCTTTACCCTACATCGTTCAATTTGATTAGAAGAAAGTTGAAGAGTTCTTGAGAGATTCTTGGTTTCAGTTGGCCGTGATTTCAGGAAATGGTGATTCGCTGTTATTTATATGGTATCTTCGCGGTGGTTGAAATAAATTACGGACCCACGCCAAAGAATTCTCGTCTACGCTAAGTTTTCATCTTCGTTCACTTCGAGTACATGTTGCGACGTCGGCTCATTTCGCACCGACCTTTAAGTCTGAAACCCTCAACCGACTTCCTGCGTGGTTGTTCGATAAGAAGCAAAAGAGAAGTTGGAAAAAGATAAGATGCGAACGTTGGAATTTGTGATAAAGCGAAGAAACTAAAAGGTAGAGCAATAAAAAGCCCTTAGTGACGAGAGTAACTAAATAGAGGGAAATATGAATGCCATCATTATATTCCCAAGTGATCCAAGTCCAAAGTAATGCTGCTAAATCAATCAAGACACTCCGTATCATCGTGATTTTGTGTATTTCGTGACTACTTAGGGTATAACAATAATAATAATACTACTAATGCTACTTTTATTCGACACACAGTGAATTACAATGCGTTATAGGAAAAGGGAATGTAAAGGAAGAAAACAAATTTTTATAACATTAAAACCGATTTCAAAAAAATAAAATTGCACTAAAAAGTGAAAAATAATTTTTTCCCTTATTTAATCTACGACTCACATATTGTTTAAGTCGGCGTCAGATTTACACAATGCAAATGATGAGGCGTCGACTTGACTTTTTAGTGCAAATTTACTTTTTTGAAGTCAGTTTTAATTTTTTAAAATTTTTTTATTTTCAACTTTTTAAGTAGTTTTATATATATTGACACAACATGCTGAGGAAATATAGGGGTACGTACATAAAATAATAATAATTAGGCGACAATAGTCTTTATTATTAACGAAAACTGGCAAAATATTGGCTCAATATTGATGTAGTCTAGGATGCATAGAATAGCATCATTGTCCTCTTTCGAATAAAAAAAATCATCAAAATCGGCCTATATGCTGAGGAGTTATGCGGGGACAAACATAAAAAAAATATAAAAAAAATAGATACGGATCGAATCTAATTGTAAGTCGGTTAAAATGGACATTCTTCGGAATGGCCCCAGTGGCCGATCGTCACGAGGTTTGAGGGGAGCGGGTGTGGATCCCTAAATCTAAAATTGTAGCTGTGGGTATTTATTAGTTTCCGAAATATTAATAAGAAATTATTGTTAATTTTCTTTTACAAATTATTTTTTTGAACTGCGTACACGTTGCCCAGCGGGGGTCCATCCTGCCCCCCCCCCCCCCCCCCCCATCTGTTCTATGGACAGCTGTGCGCGTTCCCTTTACTTCCGCATGGCCCTCAGCCGTCTAAAAGGCATTCGTAGTTAGCCGAAATTTGAAGTGATTTTTTGGAAACCGAAGCGCGATATTAAAAAATTCTATTTTATGTTTTCGTCTTATTTTGGCCTCTAGATTCGCCCCCGAGAGTATTGACTATGAGTAGAGTAATAGGTATCCACCCTGTATAATAGAATGGATCGCATCCGAAAGTTTCTGGTTCAAATCTCCAAAGTTACATCGGTTCGCTACCATGTTTTACGTGCCCCGCGCGCTAATCTAGCCCCAACCAATACTAATATACGGAAAAAGTTGGAAAATGGAATACGTTATTAATATCTTGGAAGCTACTAAATTATACGCAGCAACAATTTTAGATTAGGGTCCACACACCCTGCTCAACCCTCCCTTCAAATCCCGTGTCGATCAGCCACCATAAGAAAAATAAAAATTATAGTGTAAAAGGCGAAGTACAGCTTTCCGCTACTATTAATCTAACCTAACCTGAGAAAGAAAATAGTACATACCTACACAGAGAACGTAGGTCAGTATAGAGGGTGTTCCTAACAAAAGTAGTCAAACTTTATGAGTACACTCGGCTCAAACGATTGTGGCCGATCGAGTTTCGATTGCATTCGAGCTTACTCGGGCTGACTTTTTTGTATCGCTAACATTCTACAGTATTTCATGAATATCGTGAGACGGGAACCTGTAGCTTGGCAGTGCTCTCACCATATTCATGAAATACTGTAGAATGTTAGCGATGCAAAAAAGTCAGCCTTAGTAAGCTCGAATGCAATCGAATCTCGATCGGCCACAATCGTTTGAGCCGAGTGTACCTATTCTATTCTAGGGTAAAGGACCCAATTACTACCACCTACTCAATTACTGTCACCCTAAGCTATTTTACGTAAAATTACGAATAAATCTTATAAAATGATGCATAAAAAAAATTTAGCATACAATTCAAACTGTTATTTATAGGATACAAGAAACAGTACTTAATTTTTATTTCGTTAATTTGAATAAAACGATAACAAATTTTAAGCGGGTATTAGGAGAATTGAAACGACGACTTTCTTACTAGCGAAACAGAAAATATGGCGTTCAAGAAAATTCTGTAATTGTAATATTTAAGCTATTAACATAACAAAATATAATATTTTAAATAATACAAGCATCGTAGAAAGTAATAAAGATCCGAATTCAACGATTCATTAAGTCTTTTTATTTATTAATTGGGTGACAGTGATTGGTACAAACGTTGCAAGCATTTTGGTATTACTGTGATATAGCAGTAGTTGCTCATTTATATGACAAGATGTAACCTTAAAATGACAGATAAACAGTATTAGGTTAGCTGACAGTAATTGGGGTGTCAGTAATTCAGTCACATACATTTAAAGGGTGTCAGTAATAGATCCCCAAATATATTTTTGAAATTGGTGAATTTATACATAAAAATCGAAGTTTTAAGATCCACCAAATTTTTTTCATCAAGTAAACATATTAAACAATAATAAATCACAAGAGCAACATATACTTTTAGTCTATAAATACAAAACTATAAATTAATGTCAGCGTCAACGTTTAATGTGTCAGTAGTTGGGTAATTTACCCTATTCATCGCAATGATAAAAAAACATCTGCCAGCCCTAGGTTTGCGAATGCTTTACGTACCTATTAGAGCTCTTACTTTTTGACCCGCTGGGTACCCGTCTACCCGAAACAACTTCAAGTCATTGAATGTGATATTGTTCGATCATTTTTGGCTAACATCAAACAATGCCACAGACAATACAACATTTACTGACTTGAAGTTGTTTCGGGTAGACGGGTATCCGTCGCGACGGGTCAAAAAGTACGAGCTCTAAAGGAAGTGTTCGAAATTACATTTTTAAGCAACGATGTACGCTTCACAGTGAAATCACTTCATTATTTCGAACTGTTTGACAACCTTCTATAATACGGCTACGGAGATCTTCTTAACTCTCAATTGGCCTTCGATAGACAAGCTGCTTAATACTACCTGTATCCTCGAACAAAGCATTTCGCCTGATAAGAAATTTTGCAACGCTGTATGTACATACCTCGGAAATAAAGCACTTGTGGATCTACGTTTAGAAAATGCTACTTTATCATTGCGACGAGTACAATACACTCACAAAGTTGCATCCTTTATTTTAGGAGCACCCTGTGTATCATATATCTCTACATATAGTAATATATACAGTGCCGGTCGTAAGTATTAGGCCGCTTACACTGTGTGGAATAGGGTAAAGGACCCAATTACTGGCAGCCAACCAAATTACTGTCATCTTAAGCTATTTTACTTAAACGTTTATTTATTCGTTATTTTAAGTAAAATAGCTTAAGGTGACAGTAATTGGGTTGACTGACAGTAATTGGGTCCTTTACCCTAGTTGTGGGAAATGTTGCAAAATTATTGAATAACTCTTGGTATTTATTTGGTATTTTAAATTAAACTCAGAAAATGGAAGCAGTGAAAGAAGTATTTAATCTGTAGCACATATGTATTACGTTTTGTGCAAACAGGTACAACAGGTGTTCTAATGCTTATGAACGGCAGTGCACGTCATATGTATATCTGTACGTATAATACATATGTATGCAGATCGTGAGTGCAAGGTAGAAAGACACTTTTTTTTCTGCTCCGTTTATTTTTCTCTCACTGCACCTTGGTCTATCTGCTTCCCAGCATTTTGCATGGTAACTTAAACGATTCAAACCATGCTCCAATTTTCATCCCACCCTTCTATTCTTTCCCTTTTATCTCGTTTGTTTACAGTTCAGATCGTAATCGTCGACGATGCGTGCCATCTAATCCCTGGAACCAGCGACGCAGCGTTGACTTGTATGTCATAGCGACCTTTTACTATGAAACTGTCAACCGATGACCCTGCACAATTCCCACCAATGTACCAGCGGAATTTATTATAATCGCGTAACGACCAGTCGGTCGCAGCGGTTCCTTGCATGCGCCTCTGCGCCGATTAGAGATTAACGATCAGTGAAACGGGCCTCGACGGCCGATGCTCGTTTGCGTGCTCGAGGTCCATTCAATTTCGGATCCCTCTGTTCGCTGTGCATCCTGGGGACACGGGGCAAGATTAAGTATTCGCGTTTTGTCGGTTAGCAACTGCACTGTGAAACCCGGCCTCAGGGGGATAACCGCAGTGCCGTGTCGAAAAGTAAGGACAACTTTGTACCTACTATCTTTCTGAGTCCACATTCATTGCTGGGAATTATGAATTTTGTTGAAAGTATGAAAATCATTAATAATGCGAACTTTACGCCAAGTTATTTGTCGTTTAAGTTGATTTGTTGAACAAAAAGCCGTTTGCTGGCTGTCACTGCTATCAGGAGCGTCAGGATTTCTGGAAATCTAATTAATTGATTAAATATAACTGTTACCAGTGTATGATAAGGTGTGTTGCTTATCGTTTGATCACATATTTATCAAGATTGCGAAATAATTACGTAGTTATAATAAAATGGCGCTATGAAAATTTTCATTAGGTACCTATGGAAAGTTTCATTTTGCACATGAAATTTCTCAGGTTCTTTTAACGTACATCTAGACTTCATCTGTACATCTATTCATCATCGCCCAGCCCAAACCGCTGCCCCTAGAAACATGAAATTCTGAGGGTATATTCCCTTTACATAGGTGCTCGATAAGAAGGGATTTTTTTTAATTCCAACCCGAGGGCGGTAAAAAGGGATTTCTTAGGTCAGATTAGGGCTGTACTTCCGAAAGGGACCGGTGGGCGATTGAGATGAGGTTTGGAGGGGGGGGGGGGAGGAGTGGGGAAGGGGTGGGAACCCTAAATCTGAAATTGTAGCTTCGGGTATTTATTAGTTTCCGAAACATTAATAAAAAATTGTCCATTTTTTGGGAGATTTTTTTTGGACGTTGGTACAGGTCTTCTTAAGTCCCTACCCGGGAGTCCTTCCGTTCTCCTATTTTTTATTTTTTAAATTTTGTGACCACGGTCTCGTTTTTGGCATCGCCGGACTCACATTGGTTCGCTGCCGTGGTTTGCGCCTCCCCCCCCCCCCCCCCACCGTGGTCTAGTCCCAACCAATAGCCGATCGAGATTAGGGATTGCAAACCGGTAAATCGGTAAATCGGTTTAATGTTTTTTTTCAATGATAACTTAGTAGATAACAACGGAATTATGCGCTACATATGTGCGATACATTGTTATAAATACAATTTTTACTGGTAATTCGCCAAATTTTTACCGGTAATTCAATAAATTATGTATTTCTCCCGATTTACCGGTAAATCGATTTACCGGTAAATATCGGGAAATACACAATTTATTGAATTACCGGTAAAAATTTGGCGAATTACCAGTAAAAATTGTATTTATAACAATGTATCGCACATATGTAGCGCATAATTCCGTTGTTATCTACTAAGTTATCAATGAAAAAAAACATTAAACCGATTTACCGATTTACCGGTTTGCAATCCCTAATCGAGATGAAACTTGGCGGGTATTACGAGAGGTGTGAACAGACCCCAAATATAAAATTTTAGCTTCGGCAATTAATGCGTTCAAAAGATACAGAGGTAATTGTGCATAAAAGGGTACACCTTACCGATTTTTTTTTAATCACTTATCCACGGTCCCCCGTCTTAATAATATTTCTGTTGACTTATACCGATACAACGCATTCCACTTTCCAACTTGTCCCGGGTATTAGTATTGGTTGGGGCTAGATTGGTGCGGGGCGGGGGGGGGGGGGGGGGGGGGGGGCGCTCGCTCGCGGGCGCGTAAAGCATGGTTGCGAACCGATGTGAGTTTGGCGATGCTAAAAATGAGACTGTGGTTACAAATTTTCAAAAGTGGAAAATAGGTGACGGAAAGGCTCCCGGGCAGGGAGCTCTGCACTAGCGTCCAAATTCAAAGCTGCCGCAACACTGCAAAAATACACACCTGGAATACTGCGAAGGCGGACGTAGGGCTGAACCTGCAATGTTTTGGGGCAACATTGCAATCTTGCACCGCAATATTGCAGAGACGTTGCTGCAATGTTATGGTGCTGTGTGGGAGGTAGCACGGGACGTGTTAAATAGTCAAAAATTGTAAGTAGGTAAATGATGTAAAGTAACTAGGTTAAGTTGAAAAACAGTCCCGGACTGAACTTCGCCGTTGCTTTTGTCGTTGTTTACCTTCTCTTTGTTGTCCTCTGCTTATGTTGTGCAATAAAGACGTTTAATAATAATAATAATAATAATCCACCAGTAAACCATAAAACATTCACATTTCCAACGATGCGCATTTGATTGACATTCGAATGAATATGAGTGACTGGAAAATGTGGGGAATCATGTGGCAGTGAACGTGTTAAAAAAAGTTGAAAAACAAATGCCGATGTCCCGACTCCACACCAGAGCTATAGCTGTGGACCGGGTACTCGAGATACCCGGGTACCCGGGTACCCGTGAGACACCCGGGACGAGGAAAATTCCCGGGTACGCGCTACCCGGGAAAACTACTCGAGATACTCGAGATACCCGAGAACTTACAGAGTACAGAGGGTGATTCTGGAGCGACGCCTGTCAGAGAGATGCCGCCTGGCACCCCGTGGCGACGTCAACCGCCTGCGGTACCTCACCGAATTTTATGGCTTTGGGTTGGAATAACATTAAGAAGTGAGATCTCGGATGTCTCGAGTATCTCGGGGAGTTTAGCCGGGTAGCGCCCACGCGGGAAATTTTTTTCTTCCCGGGTATCTTACGGTTACCCGGGTACCCGATCTCCCGGGAATCAACAGCTCTACTCCACACAGTGTTTCCCTTAATTCACTAATTCTAAGAAATATGCCCATTAGCTAGTAAAAGGGCCAACAGAATCGATCCCCTCCAACATGCTCGCTATCCGATTCCCTTGGTTTCGGTGAACCAAAAGTGGCGACTGAACGAGGACTACAGTCATACGATTACATAAAGATGCAAATAGAAGGGGAGTAGCATCTTTCCATGTCTGTCGGGCGGACTTGAAACGCTACGCTTCAGGTAAACGAGTCTGCAGAGTCTACAGTACATAGAGTATATGTATACTATGTAGAGTAGAGGCTCGACCAGGGGAGTGAATTTTATGACCTGTTCTAAAAGGCAAGATAATGACTGTTGTCCAGTGGTCGTATCCACTGGTAGGCAGTTCCTTGGGTTTTCTTTCAAATACATGTAGGTACATATATGTACATATGTATGTATATTAGGGTGCCTCTTATTTACTCTTGGTGAAATTTTCTTCAATGATTTTCTTCGTGGCACCCCTCAGAATAGTTCCAAATAAAGTATCCTCGATATTTTTGCGAATTTCAGTCCCAAATTTTCAGGAAACATTCATAACATATCAAACACTGAAAATAGGAAAAAATTGTTTTATCTTTTTTGGCATATTTCGGTATATGCCCCTCCCCCTCCCTAAATGTTTAAAAAATAGTCCTCGAAAATAAAAATTACAATTTTTTTTGCCTTCATAAATAAAATGTGTTCGAGAAGGATTTACTCGAGGAACTTTCAATATTTGAAAAATCCAAATTTTTTTAGTTTTTCGGACTTTTTTTAAAAACCGTTTGTCGCACGAGAAAAAGTAACACAACATAAACCATGTTCCTTGTCTGGATCTACAATTTTTGTTTGACATCTTTTTTTATATAATCAGTAAATTGAAGGATATTATATAAAATCGACTTTGTGAGCTGTTAAATAATTATTCAAATGTTCAAGGGCCCAAGGGCACCTTTTCTCGTTATCCGATCGGGCTCAAACTTTACACGGATTTTCTTTTATTATTTGGAACTATTCTGGGGGGTGCTGCGATGAAAATTCAAAAGTCGAAAATAAGAGTCACCCTAATGCATAGGGAAAGAAGAGATTTTGAATATTCATGCCAATATGGAATATGGAAATTGCTTATAGTCCAGTGAAATTAGACGACAATCTGCCCAATCTACGGACTAATTCCCATCAAGCTGGATTTTGGCATGAGCCTTTATTTGGTCGTTTTAAACAATATGTCAAAAGTCCCCATCAATCCGACTGCTGCTAAAAATTTTACAGAGGGTTGAAAACAAGAAAAAACTGTTTTTCGCAAATATCTCGCTATCTAGCAGTTTTGCGACAAAAATAGCTATTACACAATTTGTAGCCTAGGGAATTCTCTACAAAAAAGGTCTTACAAGTTTTTTCGTAAGTGTAACCATTTTCATGTTTGTCTGGTTACCAAGTTTCAACCCCCATAAACTTGATAACGGAAGATCCTGAACCTGGAAATTCAGAAAATTATGAAACTCTGGAAATATGTAGTGAAAGTCCTCCCGAGTACAACGCAATTTCGTTTGATGCCCAAATTCACTCCAAGAGGATGCAATTCACCCCTAAACTTTTTTTTGTTGGTATTATTACTCATGAACTGTAGGAGATAGAAAAAAAGTGTTTAGGAAAAAGTTACTTCATTTAATTGGGACTATCAGTTGGTAAGTTATAGGTCTTACAGTTCTTACGGTTCTCGAGTTATAACACAAAATCGAAAAAAAGAACGTAGGTATTTTTAGGGGTCAATTTTAGCCCCTTACAATGAATTTGGGCAACAAACAAAAAAATTACGCAATACACACCTATATTAACCTCTGTATATCCCCAAAGTTTTAAAAAATTTACTCTCAGCTCAGTACTCTACCTCCGGGGTGGTGTGGAAATGAGTGTATTATTTCTCGCGGGCGAAGATCCAACCCTTCAAAAATTCGAAATTTTTTAAAACTTTGGGTATATACAGAGGTTAATATAGGTGTGTATTGCGTAATTTTTTTGTTTGTTGCCCAAATTCATTGTAAGGGGCTAAAATTGACCCCTGAAAATACCTACGTTCTTTTTTTCGATTTTGTGTTATAACTCGAGAACCGTAAGAACTGTAAGACCTATAACTTATCAACTGATAGTCCCAATTAAAAGAAGTAACTTTTTCCTGAACACTTTTTTTCTATCTCCTACAGTTCATGAGTAATAATACCAACAAAAAAAAGTTTAGGGGTGAATTGCATCCTCTTGGAGTGAATTTGGGCATCAAACGAAATTGCGTTGTACTCAGGAGGACTTTCACTACATATTTCCAGAGTTTCATAATTTTCTGAATTTCCAGGTTCAGGATCTTCCGTTATCAAGTTTATGGGGGTTGAAACTTGGTAACCAGACAAACATGAAAATGGTTACACTTACGAAAAAACTTGTAAGACCTTTTTTGTAGAGAATTTCCTAGGCTACAAATTGTGTAATAACTATTTTTGTCGCAAAACTGCTAGATAGCGAGATATTTGCGAAAAACAGTTTTTTCTTGTTTTCAACCCTCTGTAAAATTTTTAGCAGCAGTCGGATTGATGGGGACTTTTGACATATTGTTTAAAACGACCAAATAAAGGCTCATGCAAAAATCCAACTTGATGGGAATTAGTCCGAAGACAAATTCTAATTTCACTGGACTATTATAACTTCACCTAGCATCTAGTTCACGGAGTACGCGTTTAACTGCCCAATGGATTCTTCGACTCCTACGTTAAGGGGGTATTCTCATCCGGTGATTTTTGGGAATAGCTTTTTTCAACGAAATTCTTTGACAAAGGGATTCCATTTCGAGAAAACCAATTCTGAAAAACCCGTCTGGCAGTTCTGGCACGTGAGTACCTAATTAAGAAGCAGTGGAGTTGGTCAATAAATATGGTATATTATATACCTACAACTGCAAATGAAATGGATCCTAGTGCAAGAATAAGTTGAAAATGTAGACCAACTTTTTTTTTAAAAAGAGTTTCGTTTTCGAGAAAATGTATGTTCGAAATCTGTTGAATACGTGTGCACTTAGGTACTTAAAAATATCGGTTCCATCTTCATATCGATTTGACCGAAAGCAGACTTTTATTCATAATTCTGATTTCTCTTATAATTAATTTTATTCGTAGTACGATATTTACTATCACATTGTGGAAAGTGTTATTCACAGGCATGCATACCAGATGACTTTTCAGAATCGTTTCCCTCAAAAAGAAAGCCCTCTGTGAGCAAATTTTATTTTATATTTCCCACTTCCATATTAACCCCCTTAAACTATCTATACACTGGTAACTCTAGCAACAAGAAGCCATCATACCCAAATTTACTACATATTTGGATAGTTTTCTCTAAGGCAGGGATATTTACAGAAGCACCTCAGAATACGTCAACTAACATCGGCACACTATGTTAAGTATCAAACTCAGTATGTATTTCTGATTTTCTAATTTATTTATTTAAGGTCGTATCATTGTCATAGGTTATATTAGCGAGCACAATTGGGTTACATTAGGTGAATTGTATAAACCGGGTACTCAATTCTACTTAACCCTATTCGTCTCGCTTTACGTTTACATTCCTATATGTAGGTACTTATGTATGTTATTGCAATAAATTTACAATCATATTTGATATTCTAAATTTCAAAACACAGCCTTTCATATGTAAGTATTTATTAAAACACCCACGCAATTGTGAAAAACGTTGAAAATTTATTGAAGAACTCTTACAAATTGTATTAGCTTGAGGGGTCATTCTACTTTCATCGGCCCAGAAATTAAGCTATCATTAAAGATTTTTTTTCATAAATACAACATGTACTTAAATAAATCTTTTTGGTATTTACTAAGCTACTCTTATATTATACAAAAAATATTTTTTTTTTAATTTGTTTTAATCGTTTTTTTGCAGCGTTAATATGGTACCTAAAAAAGAGGGCAGGTGATTTCCGCTTCAGGCTTATCTGAAACAAAAAATTTGGAAAGATTCTTAACCTGTATGAGTGTCGCTATCGACCGCAGCTGAATTTACAATTTTTGTCGAAAAATAATCGAAATTTTTCTCGGGGAAAACCCGAGGAAACATCCTTTCGGTTGTTTTGTCAAACTTTTTTTTTCAAACCGGCGCCACTTTATCACTTTTGAAAAAAAAACTAATGCGTGGAACTCTCACGTGAAATTTCTTATTAACCCCTTCGCCATCGTGGACGAGATATCTCGCTACACGCTATCTGTTGTACGATGCCACGGACGAGTTATCCCGCCACATTATGTCGTCTGTACGATGCCACGGACAATATTGTGATTCGCTATAGTGATCCTCTAGGTAGTGATCGGCAAATGTGTCCACCATTTTGGCCTAAAGCGGAAGTCACAAATCGGCGGACACATTTTAAAAGAATACTGCCCTCCTTAGAATGTCCTATCTAGCATGTTGAAACAACCGAGAAAATTGAAGTTTTACCATTTCCTTCTGCCATTCTTCATTCAAATTAAAACATGTTGTCATTATTTCGTAACAGGTTAATACAATATTAGTAATAAGTGTACCAGTAGGTAAATAATGTATCATTATCGTACTAATTAATTAATTGTTTTAGGTAGGATATTTTAAACAGCTGGAAAACAGTGAGGTTAATTAAATATATTAGACTGTTTCTAGATATCTAGGGAGCACGTAGGATTTTCTAATTTTTGGTTTTCTAACCACTGCAACTGTCACAAAAAAGGTTAAAAAATATGTCAAAATATCACAACTTTCTTTTTCTTCTTATTTACTTGCTCTCCCTATTTCCGGTTTCGGTCACTACCCATACAGCACACTTCGTTGCTGGAGTATTGCAGGAACGTTGCTGCAATATTGCGTTATTGCAGGTTGCATTGCAATATTGCAGAAAAGGTGCTACAATATTGCTGTGTAATCTTTGCGTGGCAACGTTCTTGCAATATTGCGTACACATTGCCACTGCAATGTTCTAGTGGCAACGATCCTACAATATATCTGCAATTTTGCGCACACATTGACATGCAATGTTACAGTGGCAACGCCCTAACAATATTCTGTAATATTGTGCACACGTTGCCACTGCAATGTTCCAGTAGCAACGATCCTACAATATGATATTTCGGCAATATCGCGCGCACATCGACTTGCAATGTTCCAGTAGCAACGATCCTACAATATTCCTGCAATGTTGTGCGCACAATGTGAAAAATACACATGGGCGTTATACTACTACGATTCTGACTACACACATTCATGTCGTCGCGTCCCTCACTGCTCGAGACGTTGCGGCGGGACTATTGCTATAAAATCTCCGAAACGTTGCAGAAATACACTCCTTCAATATTGCTAAGACGGACATAGGAGTGAACCTGCAATTTCGCACCGCAATATTGCCGAAGAGTTACAGGACCATTGCCACAATTTTGCCGTTTCGTTGCAGAATCATTGTCGGAATGTTGCAGGACTACATATTTGTAATGCTGCCGCAACTTTGCAAAAATACGCTCCTGCAATATTGTTAAGGCGGACATAGGAGGGAACCTGCAACGTCTGTGCAATGATGCGATGCAACATTGCAATCTTGCACCGCATCATTGCAGAGGCACTGCTGCAATGTCATGGTGCTGTGTGGGTAAATCCACCTCTCGGTTTTGACGCACTGAGAAATACGGGGGTCTCAAAGAGTTTAACAATTACAACACCTATCAGCAACACTGCGAGCTGTATGGCTTAAGTTGGATTAATACTTGAAGAAGAATGTTTCTCGATCTTACAAGCCTCTTTAGTCTAAACGTATTACACTTGAAATGAGCCCCCGAGTGTGGATTCGTGGTCCTTTTTATACGGTGAAATTCGGCTAGAAAGTAGTGGGGGCATGAGTGCCTTCATTGAATATTAGGTTTTCGGGGAAAACTCGGTTGCATCTCACCACTGCGGAAAACGGTGACCCCGTCGGGTCACGTGCATTCCAGACACCCGAAAGGGTTAGAAAGTCAAAGATAAATCTGCGTACATAACAGGATGATGAAAAGTATCTTCGTATTGCACCAGGAGAAACAATTATAGCACACAGTCTACTTCTCGATGGACATGCAGAGGAATAAAACTTATTCACATTAAGAGAAATTAACGGTTTTGATATTTAACCCCTTCGCGACCATGGACGAGATATCTCGCTCCACGGTATCTGTCGTACGATGTCACGGACGAGTTATCCCGCAACATTATGTCGTTCGTACGGTGTCCCGCGACACAATATAGTTCGCTCGCCGCCACGGACAAGATATCCCGCGTGTTTATTTACCAAGATAGTTTTAATTTGAAGAAAAATTAAATTATAAAACATCTTAGCGAATAATAAATGAGCTTTGACGTCTTGCGGTCGTGACGTCACCAAACAAAGATGGCCAAAGAGAGTAGGTCGGTTCTAATCTGCAATACGACGTGAAGAATTTTTATAGTCACAGAAAGTAGATACTAAGTAAATTGATTCTAGTAGAAAAATTGATAATCAAAAATTTTACCACACACAAGATAAAATGTATATTTTAAATTAATTATTTACACACTTTGTATAACTGATTTTCGTCACCAGGTAGCGTATCGCAGTGTAGCGAATTAGAGACACTATAATAAGAGTCTGGACACGAGAAGGCCACTTTTTGATTGGTCCGCCATGTTTGATCGAAATCCCACGAGAGAGAAAGTGATATACGCCATTTCACTCTTAACAACTCTTACGTTTATGGCGGTATTTTACTATCTATTAATCTGAAAATTGTGCATTTGGGTTTTTGATTGGCCCGTCATTTTTCATCTATTCCCACTGATTTTTAAATCTGTCCATTATACCAAGATAATGAAGATATAAAGTAAAAAAACTAAATCTTGTGTTCAATTTGATATGTTTTTTTTTATTATACTTATTTAAATGCGCAATGCATTGCCATATATTTGCTACCATAAACGTGAGTTGTTAAGAGTGGTTAAGAGTGAAATGGCGTATATCTCTTTCTCTCTCGTGGGATTTCGATCAAACATGGCGGACTGTCACTCGTGTCCAGACTCTTATTATAGTGTCTCTATATCGAATTAGTGATCCTCTAAGTAGTGATCGGCAAATGTGTTACGCGTTTTCTATTGGTCGACGCCATTACCCACACAGCACCATAACATTGCAGCAACGTCTCTACAATATTGCGGTGCAAGATTGCAATGCTGCACCATAACATTGCAGAGACGTTGCAGATTCAGTCCTATGTCCGCCTTCGCAATATTGCAGGTCTGTATGTTTGCAATGTTCCGGCAACGATTCTGCAACGAAACGGCAATAAAAACGGCCAACGAGAAATTCTAGCATATCCAGTTAAATGAAACATGCTGTAGAATCTACTCGACGTGATATTTCACATTTTGTCAAAGTCATAGTTGCTTCAGAATATTGCTGTACTGTTTCTACAATATTTCCACTACAGTATTGCACGACAATATGTAGGCAATTTTGCTGGATCGTTGCCACTGAAACATTGCACATCGATTTGCGTGCAATATTGCCGAAATATTGTAGGATCGTTGCGAGTGAAACATTGCACGGCAACGTTCTTGTAATATTGTAAGATCATTGCCACTCCAATAATGCACGGCAATATTGCAGAAACGTTCCTACAATATTGCGATGCAACCTGCAACAACGCAATATTGCAGCAACGTTCCTGCAATACATCTGCAACGAAGTGTGCTGTATGGGCGTAAGGGTGATATAGAGACAACAACCCCAAAGTTCATGATTTTTTTCTCTCGAAAACTACTTAAGATATTTGAATGCGACAAGTTGCAAATATTAGGTACTTACTACCTCTACTAAATCTATTTTTTTCAAAATGTTGGAGTGATAATTAAGGGTAGAAATAAGGGAATCAATTATTTGAGGGTAGTTTTTGTAAACAATCCCTTGAGTGACACCAACGAAAAAAATCATGAGTAACGCCTCACTACTTAGCTATTATCCATATAAGTCACAAGAGGGTCGGATTGGTGAAACATAGTTAAAAAAATAAAATGAGTATATAACCTCCACGTAGGTACTGTACCGAAAGGGGCCGTACGACCAACACATAGACCAAAAGGAATGTACATATTGGACAACTTTTCTAAAAGATACTTAGCAAATTGTATTGATAAATGTTATTGCCTTGCAAAGGATTACATATTCGACAAGTCCCAGCAATGTTTTATCTGACCATGCCAAAACTCTTGTAGCTTTCTGTACGTGATGCGTTTCGCGGTGACTATTGCTGCTTGAAAATAGATTATCTGTAATAAAATAATTCGAGAATGTTTAGGTATAATGTCGGATTGTTCAAGGGAAGGGTGCTCTTAAAGCTTTATATGTAGCTTACACCTTATTACTTTGTATTCTGAAGTTATTCGTTTTATATTCCCAATGACTTTTCTCTTTGATGAGCCGAATTATTAACTTTACCAAGTTTATTGTTCAGAAATTGTTTTTGAAATACATGATGGGCAGTTTTAAAGAAATTAAAGTTTGTGTATGGTAGCGTAGAAACAGTGGGTGCATCGGTACAGTATTGTCTCCGTATCTGCCCGCTGGTCGGGACCGGCGTTGAGCCGTCAGCATGAACACAGCCCTAATTCCCAGTTTCGTTTCTCGCAGTCTAACCAAAGGGGGAGCGAGATGGAACGCTTTGCATGCGCGGCGGGCGTGCGCGACCGTGTCTCGCTCGCTTTCGCTCTATCTTTCTCTCGCCATCGCCGGACGAGAGTGAGACAGAAGTGGTGGGGATAGCGAAAAGCCCACATCGTGTACACCAAACCGGGCAGACACGGAGACAATACTGTACTTGTTCATGGCACAGCTGAATCATATTCATTATGTTTATCCGAGGCAGTAGATGAATCCTTACTTGTAGAATGTAGAGAGTACCATTGTCGACGCGACGTGTACTTGATCTGTCCAAACGTGTAGGAGGCTTCTCAAAAGTAATGGGCATAGGACGTAGTAAGGAGTAATATAGAGGGAATAGTTATTGGAAGTGGGAACTCGTGACTTAATAGGGAGTCGGGAGTAGTAGATGGAGAATCCTCGCATGTATATATAGAGCTCTATATACTAATATGAGTTGTGCACACACCATACGAGGATTTTGTGTGTACAGTATTTTATCACTGAAAGTTCGCGGTTCTGATCTGGCGCGGTGGTGAGCATCCAACCCCGATGGGGGTGTACCTAAGTACTATTCTGAGCGATAGTGTCTCCCTTCTTTCTTGGCGAAGACGAGAGGGAGATGGAACGAGAGCGAGGCGGAGGGACTGAAAGCGAGCGAGGAAAGGTACGAGACAGAGGACCCGTTGTACTTTGTCTCGCTCCGTCCTTCGGAAGGTTGATACTCCGTCGCACAAGCAAAGGACGGAATATCAGGTGTCCGAAAGACAAAGCGAGATAAAGTATGAACGCCTCGCATGTCTCGTACTGTTCCTCGTTCGCTTTCGGTCCCTCTGACGCGCTCTCGCTTTCGCAGGGTAGGAGTAACCGGAAGTGGGTATCTTGGCGGGGAAAGCGTTTCATACTTCCGTTTCACTCTAGAAATCTTAAGGCGGCCACACACAGTTCGGTCGGCATGCCAGTTCGGCTTGCGCAGCCTGGCCTGCCCGGACGACGCCCGTAGTGCCTTCACACGCTCTGCCCGGCCTGACAGACTGGTCGGATGTTTCAGAAAAAAAAATGATTTATTCTTTATTAAACTGTAGATTTTGTCACAATTTCTAATAGTACTACAGTATCTACTCGTTAGCAGCCCGTTTCTACGACGCGCTAGGAGCCCGGCGACTATCTCCACCATTTCTTAGAATCCTTCGGACGAGAGTGGGGAACCCGAGAACGAGCCAGAGGGTCTTTCATTTCCTCTTGCTCGCTCATTGGGTTTTCTCACTCGCGCCAGTGGCCGCGCGGAATAGTGTCCAGTCGCATTTTAAGGGGGCCGTCTCAGTTTTGTTATTGTCCGTCTCACCGGGCCTTGAATGTGTGCGGACAGGTCACACAAGCTAAGTTAAGCGTGTACGTATACGCGTGTTGTAAACAAACCGGTTCAACCGATTTTCGTCCTGGAATCAGCCAGAAGGAAGTTTTTGCGGATACAGTTGCCTTCAGTAAACATCTGTGGGGGGTGGGACGGTGAGTTTGAACGCTAATAAGCACTGTATATTGAAGTAATAATGAATTTATACGTCACGCTGGTGCTACGTAGCTACAGTGCACTATTAGCGCCACCAACGGAGAAGCCTTGAAGCTTCATTCTGTCAGTTTTCGATTCATAAATTCATTATTATTTCAATGTACAATGCTTATTAGCGTTCAAACGCACCGTCCCACCCCCCCACAGATGTTTACTGAAGGCAACTGTACCCGCAAAAACTTCCTTCTGGCCGATTCCAGGACGAAAATCGGTTGAACCGGTTTGTTTACAACACGCGTATACGTACACGCTTAACTTAGCTTGTGTGACCTGTCCGCACACATTCAAGGCCCGGTGAGACGGACAATAACAAAACTGAGACGGCCCCCTTAAGGTCCGCGCACACATTTCCGTTCCGTCTGCGTTCCGCCTCCTTAAGGTCTGCGCACACATTTCCGTTCCGTCTCCGTTCGGTCTCCGTTCCGTGGACGTACAAGGTATCGGTTGCTTGTTTTGGAATGGAGCAGCGCACACTTGTCAGTTCCGTGAAATTCGATGGCCTCTCCGTATCCGTCAGGTCTGGGCCGTCCAGATCCGTGTTAAAAAATATCGTTTGCGTGCTTTACAATGGAGCAGCGCACACTTGTCCGTGTCAAGGATGTCAGCCGGTGTCCGTGTAGAACCCCTATCCGTTCGGTGAAACTAAAATTCGGTTGCCAACGATATTTGGGCATTTGGACTGACGGAGTCCGGAAATCGCGGAAAGGTCGACCTTTTTTATGACCATGAAAGGTTCTCGGGTCGAAGTTCTCGCACCACGCGCTTCAGGGGTCCTAGAGCCTAGAGTCATAAAGACAAGGACAGCAATAGGCCACTCAGTAATGGAAATGGTAATTTCTATAATTAATATTAAAACTCCATAAAAATACCACCAATGCATTGCTGGAGTTTTTACAATGAAAATTATACCAAACATGATATAATTCTGATCATTATTAATGATTCTAATGAAAAGATTGTTTTTCTTTCAAAAGGACGAAACGCGCCACCTACTTAGTAAACTAATCCTTCTAGCTTCTAAAAAAATCACGTCGTTTGGACCAAATTTAATGTTGTTATTCTGTTTTAAAGGGTGTCCGAATACTTTTTTCTCCACTGTATGTACATATGTAAGTACATAATACACATTTTCTTTCACTAATTCGCATTTGTGAAATAGGCTGGTAAGTGTGGACTGTTATGCGCATTCGAAATCTCGATACACATACTATTGGGAGTTCGCTTCACCCTATCCCCTCCAAGAAATCCTAATTTTCTGTCCTTAACGGCTGTCCATATCTGTGATTTGTCGCGATTAGACATAAAATGGTGTTTCCAAAACGACAGGTATCACGCTACTGACTGAGAGAATTGTACAGCAGGCTTGCAGAAATGGCTGAATTGGGACTTACCGGGCCAGAGCAGGCCCCTTACACAGTTGTCAGTGAAGTTAGGGACACCGCAGGGAGACGGAACGGACACCATACGGAGGCGGAACGGAGACGGAACGGAAATGTGTGCGCAGATCTTTATGGTGTCCGTTCCGTCCCCCTATGTTGTCCCTAATTTCACTGACAACTGTGTAGGGGGCCTGTTCTGGCCCGGTAAGTCCCAATTCAGCCATTTCTGCTAGCCTGCTGTACAATTCTTTCAGTCAGTAGCGTGATACCTGTCGTATTGGAAACACCACTTTGTGTCGGTAGTGCATTAATGTTATGGCGCTGAACGATAACGAAGAATTAGAAATACTTGCGCTAATTTTAGATGAAGACGAAGAAAATGTGGAAAGACTAAAAAAGAAGTGTAGAAAAGAGAAAAAGGCTGTGGATCCATCAAGCGTGGACGAAAAGGGACAGCGAAGGAGAATTTATTACATTATATAAGGAATTACAAGACGACGCCAGTAAATTCTATGAATATGGACAGCCGTTAAGGACCGAAAATTAGGATTTCTTGGAGGGGATAGGGTGAAGCGAACGGGCGATTCCCCTTGCCCCTGTGACATTTCAGCTTGTGGGTAGTCTCCTTTTTTCTCATGTCCCAATAGTATGTGTATCGAGATTTCGAATGCGCATACCAGTCCACACTTACC